>OX638358.1:49873292-51286095 GCA_951812935.1 Hermaeophaga mercurialis
AATAAATTTCATAAAATATTTCCAATATTTACACAGTTTGCTTTAGATTAGTTCTGAGCCTTTTTGTATTGATTGATTGATTGATTGATTTTGATCACTATGTATTAAAAATTTTTTAATGCCGTAGCATAGAACTTGAAAAGTTAGGATGGGAACATGAAAGCCGTTTTTATTGATTTTCAACGTTTTGGCTGGTACAAACATTTAAATTAAAAAAAATGTGATTTTCAGGTAGCTGTAGATCCTTTATTAAACCTAATAGAGATAAAGTGTGATACATCGTTGAAATTAGCCCGACAACAGGTTATAAAAATGTAAAAATATACGGGGTGTTCTATTTAAAAAAACAATATTTTTGTCTGCTACTGCGTTTCTTAACATACTGTATATTTGGAACTAATTTTAAAATGTGAATCTCAAAACTGCCTACACTTTTAGTAAAACACTAATGCCGCACCCTGTATATTGTTTTAAAAACAATTCTTCTAAAATATCCCTTCAAACAAATGTCCTGATGAAGGCTTTGTAAACCGAAAGCGTTCCACATTTTAAAAAGTACAAGAAAATATTTTTATTTGGTAAAGAAAGTGTGTACAAAGACCAAGTCTCAAATTGTTATTTTGTCTACGAAAAATGTACTAATGAAAATGTGTATATAACAATTCTATTAAAAAAGCATATGAATTTGCTTTATAATTTTTCATTAGATATTAAAAATTTTCAAAGTTCATCAGGATTTTACCGCCCATAATTTGAATATTGCAGTTCTATTTTTTATTTCTAGAAGTACATTACATCTATTCAAAAAAAAATTGTATTAATTGTTTCAACCCTCACTTTATGCAAATTATCCATAATAAATAAATTATACTTTTCTCGAATTTCCACGATAATTCAAAGCTATTTTTAAATGTCTTTCTCTGACCAGGTTTCGCTAAATCTTCTGCCACTCTTTGAAAATGCATTTAACTAAAAACTGATTAGAGAAAGATATTCAAAAAATAGCTTTGAAATACCGTGAAAATTCAAGATACGTAGAATTTATCCTTTATATGTACTTAAAAAAATTAGGGTATTTTTGTTCGTTATCCCGTATTAATGCTATTAAAAACTTACCAATTCGTATGCGCTATCGGCGTACCATTTACATGGTCGTAAAAAAATGGTCAATACTTCATCGTCGTCTTTGTAATAAATGTCTTCATCTTTTTTTAACAATTCTTTGAGCTCGGCCAAACCTGTTTTGACATTTTCAGGAGTTTCCCTTAGTTCTTGTTCGGCTAGAGCTAAAGTCTTAGCATCGGGCGGGTTGTAGTTTACAGCGAAAGGATTGTCCATCATCTAAAAATAAAATTTTGTCGGGAAATGTTTCAAAACACGGATCAAAAATTTGATTTGGATTTAAATATTCGTTTTATGTTGGAGAACGCCCTGTGTATGAAATGTCACTATTTATAAAATTGTTTACTTTGGCACAATGGCTTTTAGGGTTGATATTCCGCTAACTGTCACAGTTTGTTTATTGAAATACGATTCATACTGATTTGTTGTTAATTATTTGTAAACCAACATATCAACGGTTATTGAATGTTAAAAATATTTATTTTCGTTGAACGAAAAATTTGTGTATGCAATTTTTAAATCGAATTAATTATATTGTCTTCGGCTAATGCCTCTCTTGTACCTGAGTCTTTTCTATAAATGTCAAATAACGCGTTTTAGCATTTGAAAAGTCAGAAAATAACAATTGGTGTTTTTAAAATTATCTCAGATAGGAATAAGGCTTATAAAATAATTTACGTACAAATATTTTAGAGAAATTTCAACTTAACAGAGATACCAATTTGTATTAAACCCTTTTTTTTATTAAACATCAGTAATAAGAGATGCAAAAGTATATGAAAAAAAAGTCATAAATAGAAAAAAAAATTTACGTTTTCAATTTCTCCGGTAAAATATAAAATTTCAATTATTTTTTAACACCCCAAAAATGTGTTATTTATTGTTTTTGCACAGAACTCACCGATAGTTAATCTATTCGCCTTCACTATTGACACAAAGTGGCACAATTGGCACAATATTAAAAAATGGTACTCTGTACAAGAGGAAGTGCAGATACAGAGTGTTGAATGTATGATGTGATACGGCTTTTTAGTAAATTATTTATCTATTTATCCTTACTGTTTGTAAGAATCAAAGTTCATCATTCAAACCGTTTCATATGATATATATATATTGATATTAGGTAAAGTTATGTTATCCTTTTTCATTGGCGTAGGTGGGAAATTCAATACATAAAATATATGACCTATCCAATCTCTAATTCGAAATTCAATGACTTATCAAAAAAGAAGCAGGACCCAACGTATACTTTACGAAAAATGTGTACGAAATTGTTTAAGAATAGTCAAATATCGTATAAAAATGTTTTACAGCAGAATTTTGATAAATTTGTAGAATGAACTATATAGTCGGGACGCTTTCGGTACTTTTACACATTTTCTAATATATATCAATTTATTTTCAAATCAGTTAAATTAAATTTTGCATCTCTCAAAAAATCAATGTATGTCTTCCCAATACAAAAAAATTCTTTTACTTACTAAAACTGCTTCTTGCAAAATATAAATATTTTCCAAAACAACTCTTTCAATACTGATTAGCAATAAATAATAATAGGAATATTTATATTATTTACAACCATGTTTAATTAAGAGTAGATATTGTATATTTCTTATGCATTTAAGAAATTAGTTCCATTACCGTAGAAATAAATACAGCTATGACAATGTGCAGTTTTTTTTAAACACCTCTTATCTATAGAAAGAAACAAAATATAAATATCCAATCCAAGTATTAACATTTATATAAAAACATTCATTACACTGTATGCACTTTGTATTTTTTCATTGTTTTGCGAAATAATTTACAATTGTTTATTGTGGTTTAGTTAAGCAATATTTTATTCACTTATCTTATTTTCTATTAATTTTAATCACATCAGATAAACGCAGTTAATTGTAACAAACGACTTTACGTTGAGAAATATTAATTCTACTTCTATCTATTCGATTTAAATTTAATAATATTTTTCTATGGAAAGCTATTTTATAATAAAAGCACACTTAAGACTTTTGTAAAAGATTTGCTTATTATGTTAATAAAAAACACTTGATATTTTTGTGTACGCCTCTGGGAGATACATGATCTGGCTCTAACAAGCGAAAATAAATCATATTTCAATTCTTATCACTCATTCTATGGTGATAAACGCTTTAGAACTAATGATTCAAGCGTTTTAGAATCAATAAATACTTATCGAATATGTAAGCAGATAATTCTTTATATTTACTTGACCTCTGCCCAAAAGTTATAACAAGCATTTTAAAAAATAAAATATTACCATCATTTTTTATAGAAACATACGCTTTTGCCTGAATTACAAGCTCTACAAGGTTTTTAAACATGAATAAAAAATTATACCTTTTTTGACACACTTTGCAAAATGTATTATTTTATTATTATATTTTTTTAACCAGTTAAATAATAATCTGTCTAGTAAATAATGATCTAATTCTATGATAAGTAGTCTATATGTATAATTTTGCGCTCGATTAAAATTGACAACAAATCAACAAGTAATCACTTTAAAAGAAACTTCACTTGAAAATATTTTGCAATACTTGACATCTTAATATTTTAATAAGTAATGTTGTAAAATTTAATATATAGTTTTCTTCATTAAATCATATCTAAAAAATAAGTTGCTATAAAACAACAACGAATTTAAATAGAAATTTACATTATTAAGTAACGTTTTTTTAATACGATTATACAGGGTATTTCATTGGGAAAGGGCCTAACTTTAATTGTAGATAGGTGTCACTTTGGTGGTTTTCAATTTGGTCTATTTCTTTCGGAGTTCATAACTTCCGACTTACTCTCAATATTATTTTGATGTTTGGTACGTGTAATTACCATTTTCTGTAAAATCTAGAACTGGCTTAACAAAATATTTAAAAATCCGTCTTTCCTAAAAACAACTCCCTGTATATCGATTTTTTTTAAATTCCTTTTTATAATTCGAAAGAGCAGAAAAATCTGGAGAAGCATCTCAAAAATGTAATTGAGTTTGTATTTTTACAAATGCAGACCACTAGAAAATGTGACTACAAGGCCGTACTTAGGACATAATCATTCAATATGGTTCTGATGTTTCGAATATCCTGTATAAAGATATTTGGAATATGTGCACTTATTACATATGTTTGTAACTTGCTTGTTACATATATATGTAACAAGAGTAGTTTACAAGAAATGCATTTCTAGTTCCAAAGACGATAAAAATACTTATTTCCACCCTACATGGGGTATATACACTTCAAGTAGTCTATGGACTAGATACATTGAAATTTGTGTCATTTGAATATCTAATTTCTAGTTTCTGTCCAACAGTGTTTGAAGATCCTACAGTGTTTCAGTATTTTCTCTTTTGCCTATTGAGCATTAAATTTGCCTTATAAATTTTCTAGTCGAGGATATGCAGATATTGTATTTGATTATGGCTTTTCTAACAGTAGTGCCACAGTTTCAAAAACTAAATATGGAATAAGGTTCCCTGTCCGAAGTTGACCACATGGTAAATCATTTATTCCTCTTTAATTACTCAGGAGAAAACGGCAGATTTCCAACGGTTAAGTTAAATGAACACCAATAAAGAGAGCATTTAAATATGGAACAAAATATTTTGAATATTTTCAATAATAATCCATCTATAGATGTACCTCAAGTTACATTTGTAGAATAAAAAAACATCATATTTATCCAATTCACATACAAGAAGTACACAGACTACAAGAATGGGACGAAATTCCACGTATAACTCTGAGTAATTGCATCAGTTGAAAACAAAGAATTTTAGGTAGAGTTTTTTTACGGATGAGGCTCAGTTCACAAATTTGGGCAGAAGAAAATCCTTTTGCTACAAGAGAGGCTCACTCACAACGTAAATTTTCTGTTAACGTTAACATATCTTTATGGGTTATTTTTCATTAAAAGTTTTTGGTAAGAACTGAGTTTTATTCATACATAAAAAATTTTCATATATCTCAAAAATTATGCAAAATAATAGGTAATTCCATATAAGTTTGGTTGTGTGTATTATTAGAATGAGATGTCTATTGTTTCATTTATTACGTTTTAGGTGAATTTTATTTAAAAATGTAACCATAATAACAATGTAAAAAGAATTCAACAAAACCAAGTCATACAAAAACAGTTTTGTTATCAGGCATAAAAAAAATCAAGTGAAATAGTAATGCAATGATTATTCATATTGAAGAAAACATCCAACTCTGAGACATCAATATACAATGTCTATGAATATTGGTAAATCTAATAGTATATCTTTTAATAGATCACTTTCCAGTATTACATATGAATACCAAATGTATGGACAACACATTTCATAATTAGGTACAGACTGTTCGTGATCTGGGTGTCTTTTTGGATAAAAAAATGAGCTTCACTTTTCACTAGGAGTAAATTATTAACAATTGTTATTTCTGAAACATATTGGGCACAGTTCATTTATGTAAAATATAAGAATGGTTTCATGGTGTAGTGAATCATCTACAGATGCAGTTAGGGACAAGAGGATTTTAATCAAATATCGAAGTCGAAAAACTGGAGAAAATTATATTAATTTTATGAAAACGGAAGCCAAATTGAGAAGAATACTTAAGAAAAATAAAACAGAGTTCTCTCTAGTAGTATAAGTATGTTTGGTCTATTAAATCTGGCACCCTTTCAACTCAAGTATCAAATAAATGAGAGGATAAAATCATTTTTTATTTTATAAAAATGAAACTGATAATCATGATACAGTTAATACATTTGTCAGAGAACTTATTACTTTAGAAAAATTTAATTTAGCTCTTGTGTCAAAAATTCAACAGCAAGACCAAGTGATTTTTTTTTCATATTTATATATAAATTATTCTTTGTTAAACAAACTGTTAACCAACGCCCTTTAACAAAATAAGGGTCAAGAATTCCCTTCCTTGCGGCACCAATTTATTGTTAAGCTAATAAAGAAACCGGATTCTAATTCAATGCGCATTGATGCATTCAGGCCCATTTCGTTGTTGACCTGTAATCTTTCTAAGTTTCTTGAAACAATTCTCAACAAACATTTAATGTACAATGAAAAATATAATATACACAACCAAATTTATATGGAATCACCATGTGTTTCTAAGAACGAATTGTTTGTACAAAAAAACTCTTTGCTGATAAAACACACATACATACTTCAACAAAAATCATATTGCTAATATAAAAATGTTTCTTAAGGGGTTACTTTAAAAGTATTTTTTGTTTTAAAGACTGTCATATATTATTCTTCGCATCCAGAGTTTGCACGGCAATTTTTAGAAGCTACAGGAGTTAGTAACTGAACATGAAAATTACACAACTGCAAAAATCTCACGATCGCCGAATTCGACTTTTAAGAGATGGAATAAATGCAGACCACAGACAACGAAATTAATACCTTAATATAAGTAAAAGAGGGTGATGTTTTGGACAAATATTATGATGGGGCAAAAGACTCCCTTAATTCCTATTCGTTAGGTCTTACTTGGCAAAAGTGTGTTGGACTTTGGAGAACTTTATGAGAAATTACTTTGAATTTTTGGATGATAGAAACAATCATTATGTATATAATTATATTTCACAACATAAATGTTTAAAAACAATATATTTTCGCAAATAAAATTATACATTTCTTTTATACAATATTTTTATAAGTTACTAGTGACATATAATGAATATAAGAAAAGTACAAATCAAGGATTGAGCTGTTTTTTGTTTGATTAACCTTTTATAAGTTTTTGTTTGTATTTGGGGCGTTTACCATCTAAAATTCCCTTGAACGAGGGTGGCTAAGGGACATTTTTGTTTCTGTCTGGGCTTCTGGTAAATAATGAAGGTTTGTTTATGTCTACGTTTTTATATTAAGTGTATGTTCTGGTACTCTTTGATAAAATTAGTAAAACAACTTAGTTTACCATTTATTTATTGAATTGATGGAATCGAGTTTTTAGAAAAATAACAGTTTATATACAGGTTATTTTGCAACTCTCTAACTGCTCACAGTGCATTTGAATTTCTAATAATTAGGACGTGGAATTATAAATTACACTGTATAGAAATGTGTCGCCTAATAGACAGGCAACACTATTAACCAGAACGATCCTATTAACTTTCGCAATTTGACATCTATTGGTGACAAGTGGAACTGAAATATCGACATAATTCTTCTGGGAATTTGTAGATGGCGGAAGGATAGACAAATTTTAGCCTTTAGTTTTCATTTTCGTGTCGTGGTAACCAAGTATCTACTAACATAACCTTGTAGTTAGCATGTTATTTTTCATTTTAATACCCAGCTAAAACCCTAAAATGAAAAAAAATATCTGTGTAGTGCCCGGTTGTATCGGTACGGACGCCACAAATGACTCGCTGAAGTTCCACCAGATCCCGAAAGACGCCGAACTGCGGAAGAGATGGCTCAAAGCAATAAATCGCACAGAACCGGAGATCAACAAAAAGTCTCGAGTGTGTTCTAAACATTTTAAGAACCATGATTATGCTGTTACCAGATTAAACTATGCGATGGGTAAAAGTGGAGCTTCTGGAAGTAAGAACACCTGTACGAGTTGTTGGCGTTGGATATGTTTTTTTGTTAACACCCTGTATGTTTTAGGCGAATTCAAAGCTTTGAAAGAAGAGGCGGTGCCAAATCAACACTTGCCGCAAAAATCCACCTTCAAAATAAAAATAAGCAAAAAGGATTCCGGCAAACAAATTAAGGTTGAAGAGGTGAAAGTTAAAGAGGAAAAAATAGAAAAACCAGATAAAAGTGACAAGTTAGAAAAGGTAGAGTGCTCTGGGTTTGCATAATTAAAGGTAGAGGTCTCTCTATTCCAAACATTTGCAAATCTCAAAAATTTTATTATTACAAAACATTCATCCCCTCTTCATCGATACCTATCGCCATATTGATGACGCACACGCAACACATCTATTCGATGTTATAAAAAACTTATTTTCCTTACTACCACTGTAATCTACGGATAAAAGCTTGCATTAGCATACGAGGGGAAACAAATTTTACTATTTATCTTTTATGTGGTTAGTAGCCCGGTTTTCCAATTAATTTTAAATTTGGCGCGTTCGTTAAGCTCCGCCTATAGCTTGCTATTTGACAAAACGAATGTAAAGATGGCCGCTGGGCCGGTTTGACGCAAAACAAAAATGATTTGAGAATATTTTAAAAAAAAATCGAAAAAAGTAAGTGAATTCAAAGGAAAAGTGAACCCATGGTATGAGATATGTTTGTTCACTAGTCTAACATAATGATTTAAATTTAGAAACTAATCAAATTACACGTTAAAATTTATTTACCGCCATTGTATATATATTTCCTTAGTAATTTTTGAATAAAACATTATTTGGTAAATTAAAGTTACAATATTAATTAAAATTTAATATTTCTAGCGTGGTTTATTCTTTTTAGAAATATGACCCACTCGCCCCACCTTACATTTACAAACTGTCATCTATCTTTAAACTGTAACCTAAATAATTTAAAGCCAACTTTAAAGTTATTGCAACTTATCTTAATTTTAATTAGAAATATTTCGTTTAATATTTCAACTAATATAGATTCGAGTCTTTCGATTTTAAGGTTATGTTGTTTGTTATGTTGTATTTAAGTTTAAATTTGTTTACTTTAATAATATTTGAAGTAATGTGGTCAAATAGGTGAAGATGCCGAAAAGACCTGCTATAGATATGAGCCCCCCTAGATCAAGGACGCAGTCCAGAAGAGCAGCAAGCAAAGAAGCCCTAAAACAGATGCAACTTTTATTAGATGATGAGAATGATGCAGTTGAAATACCTGATGACGATGTAAGTTCATTTTTGGTTTTTCTTTTTGTGTGAGCGTTGACAATTATAGAGAAATACTGAGAGTTTATAATTAAGCCCTATATATATATATATTTTTTTTTTTTTACTTTTTTAATAAAATAAAATTTTATTGGTTTCCCGAAAGCCATTGGTGTTTCTTTTTCCAAATAATTATTTATTTACTTATATATTAATGCTTATTAATTAAAATTTTACTTGTTTTATAGTTGTTTGTAGAAATTTTACTCTAATTTCAAAATAAAAAAAGTTACTTCATACCCTGAGTGGATAAGAGATATGCAGTGAAATAAAAGAAAAGTTTTACATAAATTTAAATTAATATATAAGAAGGTGTAAATGCTCAAGCAACTAAATATGGACATAAACCCATTCTCCCTCAGTTATTTGAAGTATAATATTTTGATATTAAATTGATCTATCAAGAGGTGTAATCTCATGCATATGAAAAATAAAATATGAACAAAGATGGCAAAAACAAACCTTAAATTTTTGAGATTCCTGGCAAAAAAATTGCAACTAAAAATAAACAATATTGAAAGGGGTGACAATAATTAAAACTAAGGCACAGCTATAGTTTCTTATTTAGTTTTAATTACCCTTTCACTATTGTTTAATTTTAAATATTATTACTCTTCCTTTCATGGTGGGGAATCTTCCAAAAAATTTTGTTTTTCTTTTTTTACCACATCCGTTTTTATTTCGTTACCGCTCTTGATGTAACAATTCAATATCAAGAAGTACTACTTCAAATTATAGCCTGATGATGAGTTGTCCAAAACTAGGTACAAATTCATCTGTGAAGGCTTTTGTTTTATTTCACGGGATATTCTAAATTCAATATTAAATTTGAACATAGTTTGTTAATAATTGCTTTAATTGGTTTTATTTTCCTTAATTCTTGCGTATGATTGGTTCCATGGATTTGGAAACAACAGTATTTCCTTGATGTATGTATTAAATTTACATAATTTTAAATTAAATAATCTTTCCTTGATTAAGTATTTCTAATAGTCATTTTTGTTTTTAAAACATAATAATAACTTATAGATCATTCCCATTGACCCGTCACCCCCGCCGCCGCCACCACCGCCGAAGAAAAAATATAAGTTGAGCCACAGAAAATCGTCTGACGGCAATGGTGAGTAAATCTTTTGTTTGATAATAACTCTCTTATATATTTTGTACCTTTTTTATGCTTCAACCTCAGATCGCGATGTCATAGTCTTAAAAACCATAACGAACCGGGACGCGGAAAATACGTTAGAATTGGACTGCTGGGTGGAACAGCTGGAAGAAGTGCAGAAAAATGTATTTCAAAAATACCAAGATGAAGAAAATGAGCTTCAAGCCAGGCTCGATTCTCTGATTAATCAATCAAATGGCAAAATCATACACAAAGGAGACTTGAACACCATCATTGAGGTGTCTGAACAAGTCCAGAACGCCATACAAGGTTATTGAATAAATTTTGTAGTTTGAAACACAATCGCTTTATTAATGAAATCAGATAAAAATTTCAAACTTTACAATTTTATAATTTGGTTATATTTTCATGTTTCTTTGAAAAAAAGTAGTCTTAAATAATATTTTTAGGATCTCAGGCATCCCCTACTAGTTTAAATTTGAATAATAATTTAGGGGCGCAACAGAGCTATCAGTTGGTGGTGGATCCGAGAGTAGGACTGGTAATGGGCGCCATTAGTCCACAGTCTACTGGAACGCAACAGAAAGTCTATCAAGGAAAAGTTCAGGTAAACTTATCGATTAAATTTAAATAAAAAATATTTCCTATTACTCATTATTTCCTATTTAGGTGGCTCAAAATCTACAACAAACCACAGCGACCCCGACAAATGCGACATCTCCAATTCGCGCCAACGTTCGTACACGTAATAGGGCAGGAACGACTAAAATAACGCCCCCGGCTGTTATCACACAAACAAGGGGCCAAGTTGTTCCACCAAACAGGCAGGTTAATCCTCAAAGAACACAAGCTCCCGCTCAAACTAAAGGGCAAGGCACCACTCAGACAAGAGCCCAAGCAGCAGCTCCTCAAACCAGAGGACAGACCGCGTCCCCTCAAACCAGAGGCCAAGTCGTCACTCAAACGAGGAACCTTCAAGGCAAGAAACAAATGGCTCCTGTTGGGACCAATACTAGAGCAAGAGTGGTAAGTTTCTTATTATTTTCACTTTTTATGGTATATCAAAAGGCGATGAGATTTTTTCACTATGGCCACCAACATAAAAGTCATACGTCAATGTTAATACGACATCAGTGACATATGCTAGGTCATTAATATTCACAAGTGATAATTTGAATTAGTAATAATAAAGATCATTTCAGCCACCTGCGAACACTTTTACAACAACAGTTCGTCCTGATGAAACGAACGTACAGGGCGGTCTGGCAACTGGTGGCAAAAAAGTGGTTGTGGATTTGACAGCTGAGGATAATAATAAATCGGCTCCAGATAGTCGAGAAATCGCTTTCAACAAATTACAAGGGAAAACTTATCCATCGCTGGTCGTTGTTGCCAGACCTCATCTCAGAGTGCAAGATTTGTCAACGGACAGGCCCAAATTAGATGCCAAAGTCAAATCGGTATTGATGCATGCGCCTACCAAATTTACAGAATGGTAAGTTAACTTTAATAATTTCGACAGTCTTAACAATTGATAAATCCGAATTTGTATAAATCTTATGCCTATTTGACATGTAGCATTAGACACTTTTCTCAACACTATCATAACTATCTATGATTCATATAAAGTGCCACTCATATTTTTTATAATTTTACCAATACATATATATATACACAAACAAATTTAGGTTAAGAATCAATGAGTTATTAATTTAACCTCGCATTTAGACTAGTACATATTGAAGACCATTATATAATTATACAAATTTTTGATTGAATTTCCATTTTTTTTAGGCTAATTCAACAGGGACTGGTCCGTTCAGAGCAGAAGTGCTCCATGCACACAAATACTCAATTAAAACTCGGCATGTATAGCGACGTGTCGAAGTTTCCTTACTCCGGCGGTTATGTTTGGATTTCCGAGTGTTGTCCACAAAGATTTGTCTCTGTATTCAGCGGATCTTTATTTGAAGGTTCACCACATCCGCCGATGGTTATACTCAAACTTTTGTACCATTGGTCATGTCAGACTAATATACAAAACGTTACTCAATGGGTAAGTAATTTTTATCGTTACTGTAAATAGAGTGTTGTCAATTTTCGTTCTTTCAGGTGAAAGTCGACAATTTATATGTGAAAGGAATGTTTACGTGGTTACGTTCTATATGTACAGTTGCTCTTCATACTCATATACGTCAAATTGGCGGTCCAGGTGTCAAAGTAGAAGTGGGTGTAATATCACTGGGGACTACTTCTCAGGATGGCAACCAACGTCAAGTTAAAGTCGAAGTTTTAGGCGTCCTAGAATCAGACTCTAAATTAATTAGACTGAGAGCCGTTGAACCGCAAGCTGAAGGCGACAGAAATTATAAGAAACGGTTTTCGAAGATTTTAGAACCGGTTTGTCGGTGGGTGCATCCACAGAGTATCCTAGTTGCAGATTTAACAGTTGACAAGCAAACTTTAATTAGCATGGGATTCCAGAACGTCATACAATATTCATCAAATATATATGGTAACAACAATCAAATTATGGAGTATTTACGGAGAATCGTTCCAAGAATGTTCCAAAATACTCTTTCTCTTTTATCCAGGCAGATCATTCAGCAGGTATGTGTTATTTAACAATTGATTTGCTTGAGATTTAGCATTGTATCAAAGTTTCATTTGAATTACTAAACTCTTTAGTTTTTGGATGAACTCGTTTGGCGTGAATGGTTTGGAACATCGGCTCTTCTAGCTTTCGACAATCTAGTAACGCATCTATCAGAGCAAACTCGTTTTGAGAGCGGGCAATCCTTGATTGTTCGTCTAAACAAAGTCGCCCAGAATCCGTTCAAAAGTTGGGCAATAAACGTGAGTGCCGCCTCTACAAAAGTCGAAAATCCTGCGCCGAATGTAAATCAAGCCAATAAAAAACAAAGGAATACGAGGAAACCTGATCCACCAAAAGTGAGTAATAACCTTATCAAAATTGGTGTCAATTGGCGGTTTGTTTTCATATAGAGTTAATTTGATTTTTTTAAATTCAATACATTCTAAATAAAAATATGTACACTATATGATTCTAAAAAGCCCGAAGCTGAGCCAATCACCTAAATTTTCAAAAAAATAAATTTTCGTATGTTTTTCTTTTACTGATCCCACCAACAAAAAACGTCCCTCATACGTTCCTTTCCTCGCTGAAGGTAAACCAGGCGGCGATGCAAGAGACGAGACCCCCGAAGAGCACGTCGCCTGACGTTCCTGAGCACATGGTTCCATTAGAAAGTTACTACTATGGCACAATCGACACTTATTCGAAAACACCGAAGATCACTTTAAACATGAAATGTCCATTCTGTAAATCGACCTTCGACAATAACATTCAACTGATGAGCCACCTATTCAAACATGCGCACAACGTCTCGATGGACGCCCAACTTTGTAGGTATTGTCTTACCAGCGTCGCTACTGCTAACGATCTTTTAAAACATATTGGTAAGTCATTTTTTAAAACATTTTCTCATTTTGCGTTAGTGTAATTATGAAGGTAAATTCAGTTTGTCCAGTTAGTGCATTTGATCAATCACTTTTGCCCGTTGCTTACAACTTGAAGAAAGTGACTATGACCTCACTGTATAGACAATACTAACTTCATTCTAAAATTTATATGGCACTAATATCAATTTAATAAAGTATTCTTTTTATTTTGAATCGTTTTTGGTATTTCATTTGCTATGCCTTTTCTTCACGTTATATTCAATAGAATTGTTCTCAACGTTACCCGGTTCTTGAAGCGTTTACTAATGTTTAAGAATTAATACTAAAGTGAGAAAATTTCTTCAGATTATATTTTTTTTAAGCAACGTCGCATCCTGCTGAAACGAAATTCGATAATGGTTTCTGCTGCCTGATTTGTGAGACTCAGTACATGAATCCTTTTGTTCTTGGAAAACACATGTCAAAGGAGCACTATCCTAGCGAACTGCCTTATCAGTGCGGCACGTGCAGCTACCGTTGTTCCAACCATAAACAAGCCATTGATCATTTCTACAAAACCCACGACAATGGACCGACTATTCAATGTCCCTTCTGTCTAAAATCCACTACTGTCTTTACAGCGAGCAGGAATATCGTACAGAATATGAATTATTTTATCCAGCATTTACAAGTAAGCAATTTATTTCACCTTGTGGTCGTTGTAACTAATGTATTTTAATAATTGTATTAGAAACATCAACGGAAACAGTTCGCCCGACGTTGTGGCAAATGTAATTTATGGTTTGTTCAAAAAGATGTCCTCAAAGACCACCAGAACAAAATGCACGTATCCCAAAGAGGTAAGCACGGCCTCGTACCTTGGACAGCTCCTCGAAATGGCATTATGGTTCCTAAATCCAAAATGGATAAATACCCGGTTGATGCGGAGGTGATAAATTTCGCAGCACTCAACTTTAATCTAAGTAGTGGACTCATGTGCAAAGAGTGTAACACATTAATGGACACACCAAAACATTTCCCGTATGTATTTTTTACTGAAATTCCTAAAATGAAGTCTTAATTTTATTAATTTTAGCTCATTTGAAAGCTGCCAGAATCCGAATTGTCAATATTCTACGTGCTGCACGAACGCTATGCAAGAACACAATGCAAAATGCAGCAAGACGAGCAATCCTGTGTCAATAGATCCGCTTCCCTTCCAAATGTTTTGTATTTGCGGTTTCAGCAATACAGACGGTAATAAATCATTAATTAAATTAATTAAATTCACTGCAAAAATTAGACTGATATACAGATGTTTTGTTTTTTTTTGTTCGCAGGTAATCAGATGGCGAAACATTTGGCGATCTGTGAACGAAAATCTGCTTATCCATCGAAAGCCGCTGCTAAAGGGGCTACAGTGACACACAGCATGTTGGACGTGCTTGGTTTAGTGAGAAAACCAGAAGAAAAACCCAAACAAAAAAATAAAAAATTAAAAAGGGATACTGACATAATCAAAAATCCAGATGATGATATATTAGCATTGGACAGTCTGCAGACGGCATCTAATCAAAATGATCAAATCGAAGAAGTCACTGAAACAAATAAAAACGCTATTAAAGATATGATTACTGATAACCAGAAAGAAGATACAATGGAAGTAGAAGAAAGTGAGAATCCGGATAAGGAAAGTATTCCAAAAGATAAGCAAGAAGAACAATTCAAAATTCAGGATTCGGACGTCAAAGAAAAAGAAGAAGAAGAATATTTAATTGAAAAGCCAGGTACTAATAGTAAAGAAAAAGACGTAACCAGTACCGAAGACAAAAAAGACGAAACCAGTACCGAAGACAAAGAAGACGTAACCAGTACCGAAGACAAAGAAGACGTAACCAGTACCGAAGGCAAAGAAGACGTAACCATCACCGAAGACAAAGAAGACGTAACCGAAAATATAGAAATAATATCTGAAGAACCAGAGGATAAAGCATCACAGGACAATGAAGAAATTCCAATGGAAACGAACGAACCCAATAATGAAAATACCATAAATTTAGACAAAACTGAGAAAGAACCTTCCCCAAGTGAGCATTTAGAAGATACAAAAGATAAACCTGACAATTTAGAGCAAATGGAGAAAGAACAATCTCATTCTGAGGATTTGGAAGAATCTCGAAAAAAACCTGACGAATTAGAAGAAACCTCTGAAAATTTAGAAGAAATACATTCTCATTCTGATGATTTAGGAGAAACACAGTCGCCATCTAATTTAGAAAATTTGGAAGAGGTCACCGAAAAAGAAAAATCTCCTTTTGAAGATCTGGATAAAAGGGAACCATCTCATTCAGAAGATGTAAAAGAGACTCCAGAAGAATCACCTCATTTTCAAGATTCATCAGGGGAAACGTCTCATACTGGTGAATTAGAGGAGAAATCAAATGAAGATCCATCTTACTTACAGAATTCAGAAGACGCGAGAGAAGATTCTGAAACTAGAAGCGAACTGGAAACTCTCGAAGATGTAGACGATTCTCAAAATAAAGAACCTGAAAAAGAATCTGAGGATATCGAAAAGACAGAAAGAGGGGTAGAAGAGGAGTTAGGCTATTCAGAAAAAAAATTAGGGGATGAAATAGAATCAGATCTGCAAAACCACGTGTCGCAAAGTAAAAATGTGATTATGGAAACTTCGGAGATGCTACAAGAAAAAGAACCGGCGATTACGACCGACGATATTCAGAATCTTTTGTCAGACGTGGTGGGAGAAAGTGAAGAGACTTCAGTTATGGAAACCGGCGATGGAAAACAATCGGATGCTTTGACGGAAATGATGGATGTTCGCGATGTGGATACTCATGAGGAAACACCAACGCCAATGGAGACTGAATAAAACTGAGAAAAAGTAACAATCGAATTGTTAAGAAGCTTTTGGTTTGTCTCACGGAGGGCCAATTTTGAAAAGAAATTACATTTCGTTAATAAGAAAAAGAAGGATTAATTTTTATTTTAATAACTGTTTTTTACCAATTTAACGCAAAATGATTTTTAAAAACGGCGTGGCATTAATAAAGCATTTTCGCCGTTTTATATTTTAATAATCTCAGATTATTAAAAATCTTGTTTTTAAATACCATAAAGGAAAATTAAGTTTTCAACATCTTCCAAAAGGCATTTTTTCGTTCGTACTTTGGGCACTGGAATGGCTAAAGTAATTATGAAAAACTACTGAATTTAGTTTTAAACTTTATTTTAAGCACATGTCTACAACACTATAATTTTAATTTTGAACATTTGACACTAATAAATTGGGGTTGATGTGCCATGGTGTCAGAAAATAATATATTTCAATGAAAATTACTTGAGTTTTTTGTTGTTTAATAAAGAATGAGGTTAAACGCCCTTGTATGAAGTTTCTCATAGAGCATCATATTGAGGAACAGACTGATAGGAAAAAGAATAAATAGTTGCCACAACTGTATTTAAATGTTTCACTCTGTATATAGTAGTTTTTAAGTTCTTTTTTTGTAAAAAAGTGCTATTCTATAGGTGTAATCGTCCGCAAAGACTTGAAAGTTAGAATAAATAGATTTATTGAATATTTAATAAAATTATGAGTTAATTATGTTTGACCCTTGTTTATATTTTTTTATATAGATATTTTTTAGTGATTTCCGATATCCGTGTTGCACTATTTCTACAATTTAATATATTGTTTCCAAAGTTATTTGCGACTTATTTCGAAAATTAAATATTTTAAATTAAAACCATTTTTTATTTACATTTAGAGCATTGTTTTTTACCATTTATATAGCAGTCCTGTATTTTAATTTGATTGTCAAAACATTTATATATAAATAGATAAGATATTAGAACAATCTGAAATGTATCTGGTAGAGGGGATCTACTAGATGATACTAGTCGATATGTCCCTAAATTACGCCACGGATTATTTTATTTGGTTTAAGTTGCAATATACCTTTTTGTACTACTAATTTTGGAGGTCCGCATTACATTTTATTTTTACTTTTATAACACGCCGTGAGCAATTAAAGGACAATTGAACCAAATTTTCGCTATGAAATACTCAAATAGTTTTTTAAATATCCAAAAGCAAATAAATTCTAAATCTATCTAAATGACCTATTTTGTCAACGATAAATTTTAACTAGGAATTCTGTTTATTGTATAGTTGAGTTGATGAATTGTAGTCTGTGCATAATATTGTGACTCTATACTTTAGATCGTTACTGTTAAGTGTAATTACCAGAGAGCTCCACTTACTACAAGAATTCGTAATTATTAAAGGTGGAGTGACGAAAATGATATGAAATAAGTAATATTTATTTTAAAAGAAAATGAATTGTTCTGTAATAAATTAATTGTAGTGAAATATACAACAGAGTAACCATACATGAAAAAGAAAATAACATTTAGAATTAAAACAATTAATAATATCTAAAATTTCTGTTTATACTTTGACTAACACACTTTTTCAAAATACTGATTATATCAAAATTTTCATGTGTAAAAAGGAGTTATCTCTGAATAGAGAGTATATAGATATTAGATGCCGAGTCTTTGCATTGGAAATCGCGTATCTACTAATGTAACATCTTTAAAATACGCATTATAATGGCAGCCCCTCCAACCATAATAATAAATTGGTAAGTGGTAAGGATTTCAAGAATTCCTTTTTAAACCAACAGATCAACATCTTGAAAACTCGTTTTTCTAACACGATGTAGCCCATGTGCCGAACCTGTTAAATGGTACTTATTACACAAACCATATTTTTGTAGAAGTCGTCCACACGTAATCCAGTCTCAATGTATCGTCATCTATAAAAATAACTTCCAAACATTCAAATGTGGTCTATGTGAAAAGTTGGGAATCTCCACCTGTGGTTTGAATAATAATTGACGCGCACAGCGCAAACAACATCATGATTTAAAAACTACTATATAGATGTAAATGACACATTTATGTCACCACGGCAATGACATCTCCTTAATAGCTAAAAAACCACAGTATCGGATGATAACCTTTTACCTCCAAGAGGTTCTAAACAGAATAGAGGAACGGTATGTATAACGGACGCCGACAAAAACCAAGCGCACCAGAGGACAATCTACAGATCTTGAGAGAACACAGTAGATGGGCCTTTCAGTCAAATATCTTCGAGTCATCCTAATCAGCGATTGACATTCAAACAGCACATAGATGCTACTAACAACAAAGTGTAGATTGTATGGCCTTGACAACCAGCTACAAGGATAAATATGAAAATAGCGAGGATCAGGAGAAGGTTTTTCTTTGGGCAGAGAGTTCGCAAACATCGTGTGGTAATTTCCGCTTTAGAAAAACTTGATAAGAGCATCGACTCCCCAAGAACTTCAAAAGCACGAACAGAATTGGAAATGTTGAAGAGAGTTAGTCTTACTCCTCAGGGGGTGTTTAAAAGAACATGTGATTCCCTATGCACCGTTTATAGAAAATAATTTCTTTCTAATACAGGATAATATTCGATTCAAGTTTTAAGATGGCCACCCCGAACTCCTGATTTCAATCTATGTGAAACTAGCTACGAAGAAGAGTTAGACAAAACTATGGCGAGTTCTAGTTCTAAACAGTGGATGAGATAGAACAAGCGTTGCTCAGTGAATAGGAACGGCATCATTACTGCGAAAACTTTTTTGTAAAGTTTCTTCATTTTATTGATTAAATCCAGATCGTGTTTTGATTGAAAAATTAATTTTTTTGTTATTCTTTATAAAATAACGGTCGCTTAAGCTGTTACATATTCTTTTGGGATTTTAATGTTCATTATTTATAATTTAGTAAAACAAATTATCAATTTATTTATTTTTGTCTTGAAAAACAGTGTCCGGTTAATTTTGCAGTGGAGTATAGTAGTAAAGAAAATTATCAAAGTTCAGCTATCTGAAAATAAATTATTTAAAAACATTACAATTTTTTAATTTTTTGGTAAACATACAATTGGACACACACCTATTGAAAAAAAACTGATCCGTCTCTTATCACAAAATATTTGAATCATTGAATAGTATTTCTTTTCATATTAACTATTAAAAAGTGGTTATGAAAGATTAAATATCTTTTTGAAAGGGGGGAATCTTCAACAATCAGACACCCGTGATTGTAAAAGCATTTTCAGTGAAAAAATGAAAAGTATCTGTTAAGTCGATAACTACATCACATGAAATAAACTGTATACAAATTTTTGACATGAGCTTAGAACGAGGTTTTATCTACAATGAAAAAAGTTGAAAATATTGAGGGAATCGGGGATCTACCATTATTAGGAAGATAATCTGCTCCTGAATGTTAGACGTTAATTGTCATGATCAGTAAAATTTATTAATTACAGAAATTATTACTACCCTATTTTGGTTCTGATAATTTCATAACAGAAAAAAAAATGAAAGTGTTCATCTAAATTCATTTATATGTGATTTATCAACCGTAAACCGAGAGCTATACTCAAGTAAATTAACTAAAGAAACCAGACGAAAAAAATATTTTGCTTGATACGAAGTACCACTTTTATTGAAGTGTTTGAATAATTTTCTTAATAATTATTTTGTTTATAATGGAAAATGTGGTTTTTCAAAATGTATGTATATATACAAAAAAGATAAGCAGGTGCCTTCGATTACTGAGAAACATTTGAAATCAATTGATTTTGAAAAAAATGAATGTTTTCTTATATTGACATCTCAATTATTAAGTGTAATAAATGTGGTACTAAGAAACGGATAACTTATTTCGTCTACAGGGAAAAACTTTATATTTCAATAATACAATTAATAATTCATTTGAGGGTTTAATCAGCAGTTTTTATTAAAAAAAAGCAATATATAATTTTAAGTTATGTAAATTTTAATGTACTAATATTAATGTACCCAGGAGTATAACTTCTCGAAACTACTGTACAAAATAAATATAAAATGGAGGAATAGATTTCCGAATTTTGATGGATCCCTCAAACCATAAAGATATTACAATGTTTTATAACATAAAAATTTAGGCTTTTTACATTTTTGTTTACAGGATGATTAAATCAATGGTCTATGTATTAACAAAAAGGTGGTTTTAAAATTGTAAGATCATTTCTAGTATTCTTTAAAATAAATATTATTGAAAATCCTACCTTGATCAGAAATTACAGATTCAAGAAGTATCTTGGATAATGATGTAAATATTTTAAATGCTGAAGTTGAACGCAATTTAATTGTTAGCTAAAAAAGCACGTTCAAAAGCGTCAGATGAATTTAATTCTTTTGATTTAGATTCTTCTGCTGCCAGTACAAGTATGACGAATAGTTTTAATTTGTATGAATAATTTTAGTGAAAATATTAGTTTTATTTATTAACGACAGAGATTATGTTTTAAATGTATTATTAATAATTTAATACACAAAACAATTTCAAAGTCGATAACATGTACAGGCAACACGTAAAATTGTACATATTGGTGTCATAAACAATATGTTAATATAAGTTATACAAGATTATAAATATTATTAATCTAACCAATTGTTTTAATGTATTAGCTCTATAATCTAAAAGAGATTTTATTACCTAGTTTCGCGATGTGAAATGTTACCTATTTAAAAAATGAACCACGAAGTGTTACCAGTAATTTAATTTTGAAATAATATATTTGTTTGATTCTTACATTTAAAAAATAGAAAACACTGAAAATATAAACATTTAAATATGTACGAAATATAAAGTATAATGGAGCAATGATCTCTGTGTTAAAATTCAATAACAACGTATTTTTTTAGAGCATTCTTCAAGTACCGCAAATTTTAGCACAATATAAATTTAAAACTAGATAAAACAATTTTGTCCTTCGTAAATTACAATAAAATGAAATTTTGTGACTTAAAGAGGATAATTAAAATTGTATTTCTTGTTTATAACAAAATTAAATATTTGAAGTTGAACTGTATTGAATTATATCTCTTGTCAACTGTTAAAATAATGGGCTATTATCAGTCATCGTTTCTAGAGATGTAAAAGGTTTATGCAACAGCCCCATTTCATTGTGACTTTTGGTATGTACGCAGATAGTAAGAAATAAAATAAATAGTGGTTAACTAGTAAATTTTTATACAAGTAGTCACATTGTATTCAGCTGTTCTGTTCCATGTTAGATAAATAAAATAATACCGATAAATAGTGCTAACTAGTAACTTTTCACGAAAATAGTCACATTGTATTCAAGCGAACTTAATGCAGCGGTGTTAGATAAATTGTAAGATCCTTTTAAGCCAACTTAGTGGTGAGAGATTTTATTACACAAGACATATTAGTAAAGCGTTTATAATGCTAGGCTTACTACAATTTTAAAAGATGCTGTTCGCTATTGTTTCAAAAGGATTATTCAATTGCGTTTTCATACTCCATAGTTTTTATATCATTGTAAAATTCAGTCGGTAGCATATAATACGAGATTGCACTTACATAGCATCAAGCTAAGTATTAAGGTTAAATAAAGTGAAAACAAAAAAATATAATAGCACTTTAATTGTCAACATATACAAATCTAAAATTCCAATCACATTCAGTCTTTTACTGTTTCTATTTTTACAGTTTTTTGAACCCAACACAAACTCTTATGGCATTTATCCAAGATTTAAAAAATGACTAGTAGGGTTATATTTTTCCAGCAATTGTAGGTTTTACAAAAAAATCATATTAGAAACAATGAAAATAAAATATAAAAAATATTAATAGGAAGATAATACAGATAACGTTACATAGGGTGTTATTACAAAGTTAGACAAGCTAAATACATATGAGTGAATAGTGTATCCATAAATTTTATTGGTAAAGGAGTAAAAAATGACATTTATATACAATAGTTTGATAAAAATAGAAGTACAATAAACATGTAAATTATATTTCTATTTTATATAGTGTCTATATTCCAAAATACACCGTTAATAACTAAGTCCAAAGTTCCAAACGTGTAAATATTTAAAAATGAATATAAACATATAGGCGCATCAAGTTCATATTTTTTGAGTATAACAAAACCTGTACCTAAAAAAATGCGAGTTTTAACCAGTTTTGTGAAAATTATATTTAACATAATGCCTTCTTTGTTCTAGCTTAAGTTACTAACAAAATTCTTAAGTACTAAAAATATATCATAAATGCAAACCTATACGTCTAGCTTAAGCTCTAAACCTACCATTTTAGGCTGAATTCGATCATGAAATATACAAAGCGTCCAAAAACACGATATAATTTGCTGAAGTAATAACGAGAATACCTGGAATACCAAAAATATACAAAGTTTCAATTAGTTGCCGATTTCAGAGATGTAATTAATTCTTGAAGTACCCATGTAATATGAATTCTTTGGACACTGTGTAACTGCATTACTATCAATGGTAACTACAAAATGTTCGATTTTTTTAAAGGTAAAAAAAATCAATAGCCTCTATTAACATGTGATTTTTACAAATAAGCTACCTTTAAAATACTTCCGAAAATTGAGAAATGTAAGAATTGATTAGAAGCGTTTGAAGAAAGAATGCATTTTTTACAATCAAACAGACGTATTTTTGGCCTTTTTAAGTCAAAACATTTTTACTGATCTTTATTCTTTCGTTGTGTTTCTTGTTCCTTCCTCATTTGTTCCTTTAATTGGGCAACTTTCAGATTTGTCATCAGCTGTGTAGATTGGTACAACCAACTTCCCTGCAATTAAGTAATAATCCAATTTAATTAAAAGAGACATATTTTCAATTTATATTAATTTGTAAATATAGTACTTTAAGAGAAAATTACTGTTGAATAGCTCAGATATAGTTCATTGGATGCAGACTGGTTCATAATTTTACACCAATATCAAAAACAAGTTTTATAAATTACAAAATTAACTTAAATTTAGTTAATTAAGCACATATTTTTATTTTTGTTCACTAATTGTCTTACCACGCAACTTTAGCATTGAACTATTTATTAGCAAAGAAATTAACCCAACAGATTCAATTAATTTAGAATTTGAAACTCATCGAGAGGGGGAGGGAGGTTATGGCAGCGTTTTATCGACCGAATTGATTGAGAGATTGATTGAAAAGAGAAATTTTTATCGACTCAGTTTAGATGTAAAAATGAATTTTTAACATGGTGTACTTACCGATTATAATCCAATATGATTTGATTTGCTTTGAAATATTGAATTTATAACGGTTTTTGAATGGAATGGATTATTATTGCCGAATAAAACGAATTGTTTTTAATTTATAGGGAAAATTTGACAATTTACTTTTAATAATGTTTCATATTGAAATTAAAATTCATTTTCAAGATTTCAATACGAATTCAGGTAGCCCCAACTAATAAATGTGCACGCTGCTTCAATATTATACAAACACTCTCGTAAGATAAAGAGGTCTAAAATAAAAAGAGAAGCCAAAAGATTAGCAAATTATCGAGATATCTTGACCAAATGAAGAATGAGATTATCCAAACCAGGATATATTTGTAAAAGAATTACAAATTAGATTTGTGAAAGTGTTCAATACAAAATTATTCCAATATTCTAGGATAAAATACTGACAGACATAGGACATAGTAGATGCGTTTATCAATATAAAAAACGAGTATATTTTTTCAAAAATAATATCATTGACAAACGATACAAAGATAGAAAAAAATAAAAGCACAAAATTTCAACCATGTTGAATGTCTAATTATTTATTAGACTATTCAGTGAAAAGGTTTAAAAAACATCGAAAAAATAATTAAGAAACGATGGGAGAGGAGTAATAATTAAAACTAAAATTTTTAACTATTTTGAGATTCTTATCTTATTAATTAAATATGTATGTTATATTATTGTATACCACGATGTTAAGTCTGTTATAGAATAAAATATCTGAAAAATAGTTGTTAATTGATTCTAGGGTAGTAGAAAAAAAAATTAAAACTTAAAATATCAAATTTTGTAAGAGTTAAGTGAGATTTGTTAAATTTAAATAGAACAAACAATGCAAATAGTAACATCGATACATGTTGACATTAATTTAAAATTAACAACAGTTATAGTTTGTAAAAATATTTTCTTAACTTGGTTTTAAAACACGAACTTATACATTTAAGAATTAGCATAAAAACCTATTTAAATTTACATTTTGGTTATTTGCGTAATGCAATGACCGATAATTTTTTTACTGCATGCTTGCAACAATAGTGTCAGATAATTTTTTCATTATATTCTATGCATAAATTACTTGAATATTTAAATAATTTTGCTATTGTTATTTGCAGATGGAATAAAAGTTTAGTTAAAAAAATACAGAAAATAAACGCTAAAATATCTAATATACACCCACAGTAAATAATATTCTCATACAAGACAAAGTTGTTTAACTAATAATAAGTTATTGGAAATCTATATATGTAATTCTTTGATAAACAGGAAAACGTCCTCTTATTATTTTAAATAAATTATCAATAAGATGATAAAAATCGTACGATTTTTATACACAAATGATATATACTCCAGAAATTCAAAAAACTTTCGATTAGATTTATCTACATTATAAAAATATGATATTAAATGAGGGTTATTTGGATGTGTTTTTAAAATCTCTAACTGATTTAGCATTAAAACAGAAATATTTTTTCAAGGTTTCTTAATTAACAGACATACATTTAACAAAGATTTACGTTTGAATATAAAAGTATAGTAATTTATAAATAATTGCACCTTTCTATATAGACAGTAATTTATTTAAATACCTATTGTTTTTTTAATGACTGCCTAATTTTGAAACAACATTTAAGAACAAAGATAAAGATAAAAAACATGTTATAGTAGACTTTCTCTTTAAAAAATAATGTGTAAAATTGCAAATGTATTTATTTTTTTGTTAAAATCACTTTTTATTAAAGTCATAACTAAAAATTATGTTACACATAAGTTTTCAAATTTTAATTTATGACATAATCAAACGTTTCTTGCCTGTTCCTTTGTATAATTCCGAAGTGAAAGTGATAAATATTTAATAAAAACCATACCCGACGAAATTATGTTGTATTTATTAAAAAGAGTAACACAACCTTGAAATTTAACATTTGTTGATGCACAATAAATAAAAGTGAATAATTGCTAGGCATGAATTCTAAATTATTAGTTAAATGCTTTTATACTCTACTGGAAAACAAACCTTTTTTTAAATAAAATAATAGCAAACATCTAGACGACATTTTAAAAAATATAAATACATTACTCACCACCATAAGAATGCAATTTATCAGAATGGGCATGGAAAACACCACAGATATAAAAAGGCCATTGCTATCAAAATATTGCTGCCTTGAAAATAATTTCCAATTTGTCGACGCCAATTTATTGATACTTTCAGAAAAATATACTAATAACACTAAAACAAAAAAAGAAAAAATCTTTCAAAAATGCTGAGTATTGTGACAAAAAAACATTCGACTTACGTAAACAGAAAAATAGCAAAGCTTGAAAATTTCCATAATTTCTTGTTAATACCGCCATCATGAAAATGGAAATGTGAAATGTAAAAAGAGCTATCAGCCATGGATCTCGCCAATCAATCTTAAAAAATAAATATGTAATAAATACAAACCTATATTACAATTTTTTTCTATATATAAATTTGATAAATTTTATTAAAGAAACGGACTAATTTTAAACAAAGTTTATACCTAGTTGTGATTTAAAAATGTTTCTTAAAATTATTTGATATGATACTGTAAACTCCAAGAGATAAATATTTCATTCATTTAATCACCGCACAAACAAAAATTTGCCGAAATTTCTAAATCAATTCAAATTGTTATCTTAAACTTAATGTCAGCGACCTCTCCTATTTAAAAATGCTTATTACCTATAAAAAGATTTTAATTCTTTTATAATATGAATAAAATTAACAATTTCTGTTTTATCAACAAAATTTTATTTTTATGTACCCTGCTTGTGTATAAATACAATAAACATTTATCTATATTTACTGGTTCTTATTTGCCACTACAATCTTTGGTTTTTAATAGATAGAAGTATTCTTTTAAAGTGAAATTTATTTAAGTTTTTTTATTAATTAATAATGCACTGATTTATCAATTTCAAGTACATTATTTACTAAAATGTTATCTTGAGAAAAGGAAATAGTTTAGGTTATTGAGATAATTTGACACAATTATTTTCTGTAGTCATTATTAAGTGTAAATTATGTACATATATATTAAGTGGTACTTGTTTGCTGAAGACTCATAAAAAAATATATTTTTTAGGTAAACTAAAAGATTGTATTAGTTCAACTAAGCTACAGCATTAGAATATAAATATTTTCACTTTGTAAATGATTAAACAAAACCTTATTAACGTCTCTTTTTAGTAAACAATTTTATGAATTAAAAACAACCACTAAAACCTATTGTGAGTGCAGTGGAGAACATTAATGACTTGTTTCTAGAAATAAAGTTGAATCAATAAAATATTCATTAATAACCTGTATTTATGAAAAAAAGAATCATGCGAAAACATGGTTATTTGGCGGTTTCATTTCGTCTTTTTACATTCAATTGCAGACGAAGCATACAATAAAAACAAAAATAAACACTTACTATTTCGAAATGCTAGTAAGGCGTGTTCAATTAAATCTTTAGGTATTTCATATGGGTATTAAAAATGTGTGGAATACTATAACTTGTTCATTACTGTAATGTTTCAAGGTTTTGACCGGTTTACAGTATTCATACACCTTGAACTATATTAATTTTTAATAAAGCATTGTTTAAAAATCATACTTACATTCCATAAAAAGGACAAAAAGGTGTTAATGTGATTAACTTCCACAAATTCGTGTTCCAACATTTTCAATTATCTCAAAAGCGTCGTTAAATGGTTTTAAATTGATTTACTATGAAAACTTTCACACATAAATACTGTGTATATATTCCGCGTATATAATATTATATCTCATTTGGAGTGATGCGAGATTTTTGATAAATTTATTTTTAACCTAATGTCATATAGATGACATACGATTGTGCTGCCATCTATTAATAATACATTGACCTATTTAATTTGATTACTAAAATTTAAAGTAAACTTAAAAGTATGCAGCACATTTTACACATTTAACATAATTTAACACGTTCTCTTCAGTAAGATAGATATTAGACACTAAAATTGCTAAATGAAATATACAAAATACAAATAATAAAAAGGCGTAACTGCCAATTGACAGAGATTTCCATTGTGAAATTAGCTATCAATTTTGTTAAGTGGTTATGATTTAATAACGGGTCAAATATTAAAATAACTTCTTAGAAAACCAATCATCCTTATAACAATCATATTCAACAGAATCCTATTTTCCTACAATTTGGAAATACGCTGAAATCTTTATGATCCCTAAACCTGGTAAACCTCCATATGAATGAACACCATATCGATCCATCAGCTAATTATCTACAACAAGTAAAGTCCTTGAAAGACTAATACTGAAAAGGATTAATAAAGGACACTATTTTCAGATATACCATTTTACCACTAAACAAACCCACAAGATAGTTTTGAAGAAAGCATTTGTGCGCACTGCATGCTGTAGTGCTGGGTGTTTTGACATGATTTGCTTAAATTTAGCCATCACCATGAGTTGAACCTTGGGTTGAGTTGTGTTCGAATTTTACATTTTGAGTTACTGGGGTATCTGACCTTTAGGCCACACATTTCAGCTTCGATTTTTTCTCTTGGCAAAGCTGAACTCTGGACTACTACTTCTGTGATAAATGAGCAGCGTGCTATCATTATTCGGTTTTGAAGTGCTTGAAAGTTGTTTCTTGTGATGCTTAATGTCGCTTGATAAGATTTTTCGTTTGCTTGAAGTCATTTCATAATATTTTATATTTTTTTGAAGGGGTTAAGTTGTTTCTTGTGATTCTCAATGTCCCTAGATATGATTTTTCGTTTGCTTGAAGTCATTTCATAATATTTTATATATTTTTTGAATGGGTTAAGTTGTTTCTTGTGGTGCTTAATGTCGCGTGATAAGATTCTTCATGCCTGAAGTCAATTGATACGATTCTCTATTGGACGTTGAAGGGCTTAAGTTGTATTTGTGATATTTAAAGTAGCTTTTTATAATACTCATGCACTTAGTTTATTATAATAAATTTAAGCAAACACTCCTATTAAATTGTGAAAGAATTATTTTTCTGTATGGAAAAAGTATACTTGTTTCACAAATATAAAGTTTAGAATTCCCTAAACTAATAGAGGTTCTAATAACTTGAAAAAATCAAACCTACTGGATGTTTAAAAAATCAGAATGCCTAGTAAATATGTATGTATGTAACTATAACTATGGGGAATTATTTTACTCTTTTTATTAAACATCTCAATTAGTTTTGTTCTACTTTCTTTTATTAAAAATGTTTGAACTTTTGTATTAATTAATTATGATTTATGCCAAATTAATACAATTTTATTCACAATAAAATAGTGTTTTTTTAAAGTACTATGAAAACCTAATAATAAATAGTTAATTTTTTTTTATTTCTTGTAATTAAGGGAATAGTAATTTTATGTGTTTACCAATGAAACGTACGGGTATCCTGCAATTAAATTAAATAACGCAAATATCTGGAAAATGGAAGATGTAGTATAGATTTTTTATATGAAAGTGATAGATTCTTCAAAATTTAATAAAAATCTGATAAATAAATGAGAGATAAAAAAAGAATGGCTGGTTTTACTACTAAATATGGTATGTGTGGTACCATTTATTTAAATTAAATAAAATATTCTTGTTAGTCATTACACAAAAAGGCTACTCTAATTTTCAAGATTGTTGCTAAATAATTACAAATTTATAATTAAAAATTGAATTGCATTTTCCAACTTCAATATCCCATTATTGTTAAGCAAAATATTAATATTATTATTTTTTGAAACAGCAGTTAGAATTTGAGCCAATCTTTATTCCTCACCCTGTATACGTTTTTTTTATTGTATCCTAATCAGGTAAGGTTATAATTTATGGAAAAAAATCTATGGTACTACTAACTTGGGAGGATTAAATCATTTTTTATTATTTTAGAAAAAGATTTTTTGTTTCACAATTGAAACGCCATTTTCACTAGATAAGACAAAAAAATAAATATTTATATTCGATTTTTGAGGTAATGTAATTTAATATTCTTACTATTTCGTTTTCTAAAAATTGTCGTAGGTTATCCTGTACACAATTATTAATAAAGGCCAATATATCATTAATCAAAATAGGATTAATTACTTGTCAATAAAGACTGTTTGTACAGGACCGCAAACTGGTAATTTTCTAGAAACTTGACCCATTTTTCTTGAAAAAATTAAATATTTCATGAAAATAACCTCCAAGAATCGTGTGCAGAAAGAAAAGTCGACTTTCAGAGAAAAGCGACCGTGATCGAGCATTTTAGTTTTTCGTTTCGAGACGTTTACTTCGAAATTAAAAACTACGTGCACAATAAAATTTTGTTCCTTAATTAACAAACTGTAAGTATTTTTATTTTTTATTCTTAAGGGATACAGGTTTCCAAAAGCATTTTTTTATTAAATGGCTTAAATTCTAAATGTCTGCTTAACATTTCTATTACCATTAATTTGATTGGAAATATAAAAATACAGAAAATCTGACACATTTTGCAACCGTATAAATTTTAAAAAGACACTGATTAATATTGATTCGACCTTATAGGAGAAATAATTGATAACATAAAAATATTATTTTCAAACGGCGTAACAAAAATACTTTTAAAATGTGATTTATGACCAAAAATTCTGATAAAACGATAAATTATAGGTTTTCTTAGATTCATTAACGTCAAATCTAAAAATTTATTGGTGAGAAGCAGCCTAAATAAAAAATAGTTGTACATATATTTCATTCAAACTCATTTATGTTAAAAAAAAACAAATTACAAGCATAAAAATTTTGAAAATAGTATTTTATCTTATGCAATAGATCATGTTTGGGCAAAACATCAGCACCATCGAAGATCCATCCCAGGAACGAAAAAGAAGCGTGTATTTAGAGAGCGCTCAACCATTTTACCATAATTCAGAAAAAAATTTCAACCCCGTAATAAAAGTGGGCCCCTTTGCCCCGCCGGGCCCGGGGGACCCGCTGCCTTTTAAATCCTATAAAACCTCTAATACTGGAAGCGCCCTTTATAGTGCGGTCAAACCACTATTAACTGTCATGAAAATCGCCGGCATTTCATCGATTTCCCAAGAAAATTTGATCTTTCAGGTAAAAATAACAATCAATTTAAACATACAAAAAAATAGGTGAATGTTTTAAAATTTTTAGACCACACTCCAGTGGGCGATTTACTCGGGAGTGGTATTTTTCATTGTTGCCGGTTACATAGCTTATATTAAATGGGACAAACTTGAGATGGTACGATCTGCAGAAGGTAGATTTGAAGAAGCCGTTATAGATTACCTTTTTACCGTCTACTTGGTGCCAATAGTTTTAAATATCCTGACTTTCATCGAAGCCAAGAAACTTGCCAAGGTAATATAGGAAATGCCAATAGAATTTAGATATTATACTCCCCCTAAAAATTGTCACAGTTCTCAGTTTATGTTTAATGAAGTAACGAGCCTGATTTTATTTAAAAGTAACAGTTGGGTCATCCGATATCACGTCATTCAAATATTCTTAAAAAAATTGTTTTAATTTTAAGGCCTCCAAAATCGGTAAATATATTATTTTCCGAATCGATACATTGAGCAATCTTCCTTGGGTTTTGTAAAGAAGAAACTCTTTTAATAAATATATACTTCTTTTAAATAAAAATTTTGCCAGTACCTTTTCCACAATAATTCCAAAATATGATATTATAATAGTTAAGGGTGATGCTGATTCAAAAATAGAAAAAGAAGAGATATTCCAAACAGTAGTTAGGAAAATACAGAAAACATGAAGATACAGAAAACAAATGCTGATAGATTTTGCAAAAGAAACAAGATTTTGTTTATCGGCCCTCGAACAAGTAAATCTCATATTAGCCAGCCTCAAAAGTACCAATTAGGACATTCACATTTGAAGAAACAAGATTAAAAGTTAAAAGCACAGACTTCCAAAAAAAAATTTACATGAAGGAACATGGAAAGACTACACTAACTAAATAGATCCAAACTAATACAGAAAAAGATTCAGAGACCGACGTAAAAAAACCACAAGCTACAGAGGTCCAAGTATTGATTCCAGACCAATTTGCTGTTGAAATGAAACTAAAATTAAAGATATCTAAAGGAAAAATATCGGAAACAAAAAAGGAAAAGATAAGAGGACAATAAAACTAGCAAATCAGAAAGACAAAAACAAATATAAAAACAGTAATAAATAGAAGTTTCTAATGAATATGGCAAGGAGACAAAAAAACATAGTTTGATGATAAGTGCAAAAAAGAAGTAGAAAAAAAATTATAAAGCTAAATTAAGCATGTTAAAAAAAAATTAAAAGTGAACTCAAAAAAGAGGGAGAGCAAAGAAATGGTACTAAATAACTTAAAAGTGTACTATAAGAATAAAGAAGTAAAGAGCGAAAAGATAGGTTTCCAGACCAATCCAATAGTCTGTAAAAATAAAGGAGACGAAATACAATTAGATGGAAAGAGATTTTAAACGGAAATGCGGCAAAAGAGGAAAATAATGACGACAATGATAAAATAGACCTCTCCGTCAAGAAAAATCACCAAATCTAGCAGGAGTAACAGAGATAATAACCAAACTGAAAAAGAACAAATCTTCCAGGAAAGGACGACATTAATGCAATGAACTGTGGAAATTATAGTCATAGCTCTACTTAATAAACAATTTAAAATACTGGCGATGACGATAAGGAACAAGCTAAATAAAAAAAAATGAGGAAGATATTAGGAGAGACCAAAGTGTTTTCCGGGGAAACCGAAGGTAGCAGACAAATTATTTTCAATAAAAGACCTCCTAGCTGAAAACTACGAAAATCAAACTTCTTTATTGGCTTCAAACAGAGCTGAGATAGATTTAATAGAAATTATGTTTACACAGCACTATACGAACTAGGGATCCAGCAAAATCATATAACCATGCTGCAAGTAACCCTCAGAGAATATGATAGAAGTCAATGAGAAACAATCAAAATGTTTCAAAATTCTTGATGGTTTACGTCAAAGAGATTCACTGTCGACCAATCTGTAAAAGAGAAGGTAATAAAAAATGAGAGAAAAAATTAAGATGTGAAGAAGTGGAAATATTTAAATGATCGCAAGGAAGCTCGGATGTCATTATGAAATAAAGTCGAGACAATGATCTGGAAATAATTGAATACGTGCATTGAAATGAATCTTTAATAGCATGCAATTAAACGTCGCAAGCTGGAAAGAAAAATTATGGAAAAATATAGTCAACCAAGCCAAGTATTTTTGTCGAATTAGCGCCCCTAAATTATTTCTGTGTTCATTACATTTCACATTCTATAACAAGATATTAAGACATTTGTTTTTGTTCTTCTAAAAAAGGATTTCGTCTGTATGTTTTTCAATTTTTTTAAATTGGCATTGTTCTTGTGAAGAAGAACTTTCTCTCCAACTTTTTGGTTAGTGATGTTAACTTCATTGTAAACTGACATCTGTGTCATACTGTATAGTATAGACATTTAGTAATCTGTCATTGTTGACAGATGATAGATTAACAGACTCGTTATCTTAAAGATTGTATTGTTAAATGTCAGTGCAACTAGTTTATATTTTTTAGGTTTTAACAAATCTTATGTCTTTTGAAAATATTTATCACAGAGTAACAAAGAAAAAGTTCAATCAGTTTTTGGGAAACAAACCTTTGGTTGTTACTATTGGCCTACCAATTTTGGCTTCTGCTACTATGGTCGTCACCCACGTAACCATGGTTCATTTTAGATTTATACATGTACGTAAAAATTAACATTGTATTTTTAAATTTTTATGCACGATTTTGTCATTTGATGCAAGTTTTGTTTTGCCGTAAAATTTTATAATTTCACTACCGTTTTGACATTTTATGCATATATTTTTGTTTCGAACGTACTATTTTGACATTTGAGTACGATTTTGACGTTTTTGACAGTGTTCTATGATTTTCTTTATGTTTGATTTACAATTTTTGACAGGAATGTACTTGATAATTCTACAAACATCAATATGACTATGCTATAAGTATTAAAATACTCGTATATCTTGTGATAACTGAGATGTTACTCTTAACCATGGTTTATTTTTTAACATTAAACTCTAAATGTTCGTTCTTAACTCCAGATATTAAAAAATTTTAAACCTAAATTTCAGCAGTCAACTCGTGATTTTATAAAATCTCGATTTTAAAAGAAAACGATATTAGATAATCCCAACTTTAATCACGAGTTATTTTTACATCTCGTGGTTTGGTAAAATGTAACATTAAACTAAATATTTCTGATTTTGATTACGCCAGATTTAACAAATTCGCGATTTTCAACATAAAATTTTGCCAGTGATCCCGTGGTTTTCTAATATGTTTATAAGCAAAAGCTTTTAGAAAATCTCAAATTTAAACACGTATTTTTATTAAATTAAGACTTCAAACCAGAAGCTTGGTAAAATTTAACGTTAAACTAAAGATTTTTAATTTTAATAACGCAGAATTTAAAAAATTCTCGATTTTCAACAAAAAATTTCTCATTAATCCCGTAGTTTTGTAAAATATTGACTTTATAAGCAAACGATTTTAGAAAATCTCAATTTAAATATCTTTTTATTAAATCAAGACATCAAACCAAATATTAAAAATTAACTCATGATTTTGTAAAATCCTGATTTTAAAAGAAAACAACTTTAGAAAATCTCAAATTAAAACATTAAAAATCTCGATTTTAAACATACGTTTTTAGCAGTACTCGTGATTTTGTAAAATACTGGTTTAAAAAAATATTTTACAAAATTACACCTTTAAACACTAGTTTTTTAAATCTCGACTTTAAACGAGAGGTTTTGTAAAGTTTATTAAAAAAGTATCGATTTAAACATAAAATTTCAAAAGTGAAATCGTGATTTTGTAAAATATTGTTTTTAAAAGAAAACGATATTAGAAAAACTTAACTTTAAACATTTTTGTTTTAAATCTCGGCTGTAAACCAGAGGTTTTGTAAAATTGTAACTTTAAACTCGAGATTTTTGCTTTTAATTCCAGATAATTCAAAAATCCAGATTTATACCTAAAATATCTTTAGTGATTTTAGAAGATCTTAACTTTAAACACAGTTTTTTTTAAACTTGACTTTAAACCAAGCGTAATCTAAACTTATAATTTTAATATGCCCAGATATGCAAAAATCTAGATTTAAAAAATTTTTTTTTTGTTTTGTAAAAAGTTAAATTCGAGTTTAAGTTTTTAATTGATGATAATCTCAAATTCAACCAAAATTTTTGTTCAAATCACGATTTTAAACCAGAGGTTGTGTAAAATTTAAACGTTAAAATTAGATATTTTTATTACAATAAACACAGATATAAAACATAAAATTTCAGCAGTAAACTTGTGATTTTGTAAAATCTTAGGTTAAAAAGCAAATGATGTTAGAAAATCTTAACTTTAAACAGGAGTTTTTTTTTAAATATCCACTTTATACTAGAGGATTTGTAAAATTTAAAAGTTAAATTCGAGTTTATGTTTTAAATTACCACAGGTATTAAGAAATTTTGATTTTAAACATAAAATTTCAGTAGTGAACTATTTTATTTTAATAACATGAAATATTAAAAAAAATCATTTTTTTGTTTTGTTTTACAGTGTTAATATCCCTTTTAGGTAATACCTTACTGCTACATTAACATGGTTACTTACCTTATAGGAGGTTTATGGTATATCCTTTGCGACCTAATCGGTAATATCGCTCTTACACTATCTGAAGATTTTCAGAACGTCCTCAAAAATATCGGTCCCGCAAATAAAGTGGCGGAATATCGATCCCTGTGGATGTTGCTCAGCAGGATAATAAGGGATGTAGGCAACGCTTTCGGTTACACATTGACTTTCCTCTGTTTGTACTTATTCTTGATTATCACACTGACTATTTACGGATTAATGTCGCAGATACAGGAAGGTTTGGGGATCAAAGATGTCGGATTGGCTATTACTGCTTTTTTTGCAGGAATGATGTTATTGATGATTAGCGACGAGGCTCACTATGCCTCAAATTGCGTAAGTAATAATTTTTTAAGAAACAGAAGGATATCAATTACACTCAAATGAAATGCGAAATCAAACCACATCAAATTTTTATTTTAAAGACAACTAGTTTTGACCCTATAAGGTCATCTTCAGGTCTGAAAGAGCATAAAACATCAAAAATCTTTCTAAATATAAATTAGATTCGTTAACTTACCAACTAATAAAAAAACAGTGAAATAACAATGTTGAAGAAAATACAACGTAAAAAATTATAAAATTAATTTAAATAAAATAACACATGCATGTGTTAAAACATAAATAAAAGTTGTTAAACATCTTAATTGTATGTAGGGTGAAAATCATTGTACAGTAAACAAAAGCGAAAGAACAGGTAATGATGTAAAAAAAAAGTTTTTTAATAAGGTGTAAATTGGAAAAATTGTAAGGGCTAATTGACCAAGTCATGCAACCCCTTATAAGGGTAGAGACTCGTGTACAAATGACTCTTCTCCTTTTTCTATGTTTTTTTACAGCATTACCTGTTCTTTCCCTTTTGTTAACTGTACAACGATTTTCAAATCTACATAGAATTAAGATGTTTAACAACTTTTATTTATGTGTTAACATATGCAAATGTTATTTTATTTAAATTAATTTTATAATTTTTTTACGTTATATTTTCAACACTGTTGTTTCACTCTTTTTTATTAGTTGGTAAGTTAACGAATCTAATTTATATTTACAAAGATTTTTGAAGTTTTATACCCTTTCAGACCTGAAGATGACCCTATGAGGCCGAAACTAGTTGTCTTTAAAATAAAAAATTTGATGTGGTTTGATTTCGTATTTCATTGGATTTAATCATTTTTTGGCAGAGATTCATTTTCAATTTATGAACACCTCTTTTAGGTAAAAGTACAGTTTCAGAAAAAATTATTGCTCGTTGAGTTAAACTGGATGAACGACGATGCTCAACAAGAAGTAAGAATGTTTTAGATAATAAATTCGTATATTGTAATAAGAATATCTCGGGTTTCAGATAAATATGTTTCTAAGGGCGACAGAAATGAACCCCACCGACATGACATTAGGCGGATTTTTTGATGTTAACAGGAATTTATTCAAGTCTGTAAGTAAAGTATCACATTTCTCTCAGTGTAACTAGTAATATCCTCTTTATGTGTATTAGAAGGCTTCTTTTCTTAGCACGTACTTAAAGATTTACGAAAAAATATCATTACGCCGGGATTTTAGCGGTTTTACGTGATTTAACACATTTTCGGCATCAAATTTCTGTAATACAGAACCCAAACTGTAAACCAATATTTTTAATAAGGTTCACGTCCTTCGGACACAATTTCTTGCAGATTTAATAAAACATTTTCAAAACAAATCGCACACAATCTCGGCGTGATTGATTCATTTTAATTGGAGAAATATTTCGTGGTATCTTTTGTAATTATCGCTTCTAAATTGATTGAGAGAACTATATAGTTAGACTTCTAATTAATTTTTGCTTTTAGTTAATTGCAACAATGGTTACGTACCTGGTAGTGTTATTGCAGTTCCAGATTAGTATACCGGAAGATGTAACTAGTAACAACACTACTGCAAAACATTAAACAACGTAAAATTAAATTAATTAAAAAATGTGAATGTGAAGTACAACTACAAATTTTTTATATAGAAACAGCATTTCTAATTAAAGTTCTAATTTTTGATCATTACTTGTATTCTTGGAGATAAAACATTTTTTATTATTATTAATTTTATTTTCTGTAAATCAAATGTTATTAAAATATTTTTTACCAAACACTGACATATATATTTTTTTTTAAACAAAAATAATTATAATTTGCTCTATTCAAAGATATTTTTTAATTTCCCTTTTAAAACCCGACGTACTTAGTAAAAACATTACAATTACGGTTTTATCATTGACTGGAATTTTTCGTTCGTCCCTCGTACATAAGATTTTGCATCCGTATTTCCAATAGGACACACGATTCGCAATTTACGTATGTAGTACAATAGGACAGTGGGAAGCAGAAAATTGGTGAAATGTTCCTAAATGCAACCCTCGCAAGGGTGGATTATTGTATCAAGAGACCTCATTTTCCAATGAAAGAGGGGGTGGAATTCAATGTTGCCACGTCAATAAAGTATTGTTTGTAGACTAAATATATCGGGAAAATTATTTTTAGCAGGTCAATTAATGAAATAGATCCAAAATTAGAAACAGTCGTTTATGTACAAATAAAATTGAAAATAACGTAAATTATTAACCGTTTCTTAAAAAATATAATTTACTGAGTTCAGTAAATGTAACGTAACAAAAAAGTTTTTAGATAGCAGCTACATTATTTTTTAATAGATTTGGAATCTTTGTAAATTTCTGAATATGGGCATGTAATTTTTGATTCTAAGTTTCGAAGATTTTCCTTGTATACCTGTCTGTGTATTTAAGTGAACCTGGAGAAAGAACTCTCGTGGACATAAATCCGGTGAGCTAGCGGGCCATTCAGTACGATCCAGACTTCTTATTCAACATCGGGAAAAAAGCTTGTACGTATCGTTCAACATTAATTGTATCCTGCTAAATACTTAAGTTACAATTTTGCATATTTGGTTAATTGTCATTCAGAAAAATTATTAAATTTTGTGAAAACGGTTGGTTGAAAATATTTTGCTAAAACTTTTTCTCGTATTGGTAAAATTAAAAGTTAAAATGAAAAGGAGAACAAATTTAGTAAGGGTCTCTACATTTTTTCTCGATATGTTCATTATCTAATCCTTTCTTGAGATATTTATAAGAATTCCAAATATCTCAAAAAAATAATACAGTTACAGTTTGAAAAAATTTTTGCTAGACAAAAAGCAATTGAAATTCAACCGAAATGAAACAAAAATAATGACAGTATCGAAAAAAAAACAGGAAAATATGAATTTTAAAATAGACAACACGAAGCTTGAACAAGTTAACCAACTTAAGAATAATAGTAGCAGAAGATAAAAAAACAGATGTACAAACAGAAGAAAGATTAAAAGCCAACATCAGATTATATTACTGATGATTAAGGAAATATTTAATAAAAAGAATTGAAAACGGATACTAATGTGAGGATACATATTGCATTTTGACACATGTCTCAGAAATATGGAATTAAACAAGCAACAAAAAAAATACAAGCTAGTGAGATGAACTTAAAGAAGATTCCAGGTCTCAGATTAAATAAGAAGTTACCAAACAAAAAAATATGCATCAAGCGAGTATTTGGACACACAAAAGATCGAATTCATGGTTCATCCGCCTTACAGCCCCGACTTGGCACCTAATGACTTTTTCTTGTTCCCACAGATAAAGAGAAAATGTGTGGACAACGATTTAGAGCCATCATCTTTTGACTTGACAAAGTGCTTTGAAGGGTGGTTCAATCGCATGCAAAAGTGTATTAAACTTAAAGGCGAATATTTTGAAAAGCAATAAATATATTTTTGATAAAATTCATTTGTTTGTTCTTTCTATTCTCAATACATAAATAACAACCCTCGTACTGGTATATATTGTCGGTTCTGCTTACCAAAAAGACCCATGGATTGATAACACATTTTCCTCCATTAATGCTTATTTTTTGCTTTCCGTTGCCACTTCCAATTCTTCCAAGAAATTCTTCTCCTCCATTTGCAACTAATTCACTAGAGGTGTTCTTGTTTTTCTTTATCTTCTTAATTCTCTTGTTAAAACTTGATTTGTTGATCTTTCATCTTTTAATCTCGACACGTGTCCCAACCACCGCATTCTTTGTGTCTTTACTATATCTGCATCTTTTGGTCCTCCAAAAAGTTCCTCCAGTTCTCCATTTGTTCTCCTTATCCACATATGTTTTATTCTATTTCACCCATATATTTTCCTTGAGGCATTCCTCTAAAACATTTCTAATTTCTCTCTCTTTCTCTCTGATTTCATTTCCACGACTCGGTTCTATATGTAACTAAGGCCTAATTATTGGTTGATATATTAGTGTTTTGAAATATTTTTTGATTTTAATATGTGCATCATTCATTATTTCCTCTATTTTTTCTCTCTCCTCCCCTTTATCATTTATTGTGAATAATTGAAACTGTCCACTACGGTCTTTTCCATCCGTAGTTATCCAAGCTCTCTCTATTTTTGGTTAATTTCTGTTCTATTTTTTTTATGTATTTGGTTTTTGCTCCATTTATCACCAATTCTTTTTAAAAAACAATCATTAGGTAGAGCAAAAAAATGCGCCAGTTACGTAATAATGTATTGTTATGGATTTAAGAATTTTCTATGAAGCTTCAGTAGGTGTGGCAACGTTTCAAAAGCTCTATCTACATTTTGAACTTGATCGACTTGGAATCATTTATACTGAAAGTTTGCTGTGAGGTGTGTGCGCTGAAGTGTTAAGGGCCATGCTGTTTTTGGGGTATTACGTATTTACGTAAAAAAATTTTGTATACCAAAAGAAAAATGAATTAATTGTGCGCACATATGAATTGTAGAAGGTAAGTGACATTTAATATGTAGAACTTTTTTAAGAGTCGGATAAGGGATGGAAAAACAAGGAAATTCATGCATGCTTATTGATGATTGAAAAAAAATAAAGGGTGACCATAAGAAGGGAAAAAAGTGTAGTTGATACATTATATATAAGAAAGTATATTAAATTAAATTTATAAATGGTCAATATATAAATCAGAATAAAAAATATACTATATTGAAAATAAAATGTATTAATGTGTAATAATTTTTTTTTGCATTTAAAGCAGAGAGGCATTATTGTTCCAAATATTATTATTATTATTAACAGATATTTATATACCGAGGTGTATTTTTTTTCATTTTAAAAATATCATTGATCCAGGTTTATCCTTAGACTTAAAAAAAATAATTGATTTGAAGTATACAAGGCGGCAATTCTCTTATAGGACCAGTATAGTTAAATGGGAAATACTTACAGATTTAGGAAAAAAATAAAATTATTTTCTTTTTTTATAAAAATCAAAATTTAATGTAAGACGGATTGAAATACGACAAAAAATTTACTTTCACTTTTTCTACATCTTCTACATGGTGCTCAGAAATTCTGTTCAACGAAAAAAAACTGTCACAATTTTTTTGTTTTTGGAATTTTTCTTCACTCCATCTATAAATTTTTTAATTTAAAATCGGAATGTATTAAAATTTGTCCCTTAAAGACGAGATTAATTAAAATCTCGATATCAAAGTCGAGATTTGGCATTTTTTGAAATTTCTGTTTTTAAAATTTAGATTCATAAAATGCAACGTTAGAGTCGAGAACCATCAAAATCGTGCCTTCAGAAAGTCGAAGACGAAATTTTTGAATTAAAATTGGGGTTTGTGAAAATTTGTCTCCTCGTTAAAGTTGAGATTAATGAAAATTTCGATATAAAAGTACAAAAATTAAAAATATGTTTAATTGTTAATCGAGATTCATTAAAATATGGAGATTTAAAGTAAAACGAGAAGGTTTTTCTAACATTTTCATCAAAATGTCGACTTTAAAATCAACATTAATAAAAAGCATGACTTCATATTCGAGATCTTAAAGAAAAAAAGTGATTTTTTTAATATTTTTATTTTAAGATCGAGCCTTATTCAAATCTGGTCTTTAAAATCGAGATTCTTTAAAATATCGACTTTAAATTTGAAATATTATAGAGAAAAAGTTGATTTTTAATATTTCCGGTTTGAAGTCGAAAATTTTTTAAGGTGTTAGGTTTAAAGTCGTCATACCTAGAAATATTGATTTCAAATAGTCGAGATATATGAAGTAAAACACGATTTTTTAAGATTGCTGATTTAAAATTGAGATTTATGGAAACATTAACTGTAAGGTCGAGATTTATTAGTAAAATCGACATTTTGAAAATATCTGCTTTAAAATTGAATTTTAATGAAACCTCGTCTTTATAATTCTCTAATAATAAGCATTAAAGTAGGGTGAGATATCTTATTACTAACATATTAAAAATAGTGGACTGAAATTAATAATCCATCAATTTTTAAAATTTAAAAATCTGTCTAATATTTAACAAACATCACAGAACACATGGCATATACCCAAATTGTGTGAAAAATAAAACATGCTTCTAATTTTTTCAGATTACACAATTTAACAAGCAACTTTTCGTTTTAGACGACACAATTTATATTGTTTCAAAAATTGAACGAAATTTTGTAAGAAAAATATTTGTTTCTTAAATATTTTTTCCCTCCATTTTACAGTCATTCTTTACGAGATAGTTATAACATCCGCATTAAAAGTGTCCCCCTGTATACTAATCAATAGATTGGATTTAAAAGCTTGATTTAAATCCAGCTAAAATGGCAGTCATTCCAAAAACATTTAATTTATGTCACCAGATTATTTCTGTGTACTGCTTCCGTAAAATCGATAAATGGGGAAAATTGGTGCGGAACAAATTTTATAAATGAGCCTACTGTAATTATATGCTCCGATTTACATCGAGTAAAACATATTCCTCAATTAATATTTTTATGATTCTTAACAAAAGTTTCTTTGGCAAAGCGGTTCTTTATAATTTTTACAATAGACTTCCTGTTTTCTTGTTTGTGTATACCTGTCAAAGGTTTTGTGTACCGTCTGTTATTCTAAAAATATTTTAAGCAAATCCTTTTGCGACTTACACTTAGATGAACATGTCGATAAATATATTTAAAATAAAAAGTAAAATAAGCGGACATAAAAATACAAAACAAAAATGACGCATTGCCTGCAAAGTTCAATTTAGTTTATTATTAAAGGTATTTAATAATTCTTGCTATAATAAATTTATAGATTTCACAATGAATATCTTCATTCCTCGTAAAATTTTTACAAAGTTTTCTAGCCTCGATCCTTGTATGTTCATTCCCAGTTGGCTTTTCCCTCCTGTTGGTGTATTCTATCCCTGGGGATATATGGGAATCAATTATGAGTTACTTCCTAGCAAAAGGATCTTGTAACAAGCCAAAATAGCAAAATATTAAAGGAAATATTGATTTAAAAAATTAGCACGTGCAAGTATGTTCAAAAAACCATCCCTGAAAATATTGTAGTTTTCATTGTAATCCTTGAAGGTAAAGAGTTAAAGAGTAGCTCTCTAGCTAAACTTCACCTTCTTGGGGGCAAATGTGATGTATTGTACACATTTGTTAAATAAAGGCAGTTTATTACTATTACGCATTTTGTTTGTTATATATTATATATATTTTTTCTTAGCATATTTATATACTTAAAATAATATTTATTTCAGGTTGAATTGCTTATCCAATTATTTATTCAGATCCGAAAGTAATGTAAGCAAACACTTTAAAATTGAACAAATTTTGGAAAGTGTATATTCAAACATCGCGAAAATAAGATTTAGATGATTTTTCTGAAAACGCGAGAAAATTATGGTAGTTATGGTCTTGAAAAATCGCCACAGTAAAAAATTGAGTTTCGACAAAGGACATGTTGATTTTTTTATGGGTTCTGACTTTCGGTTATTTGTGGGAAACCGTAAGTGGTTACGAAGGTAAGAAATCTTAAAATAGTCCTCGTTTATTATAAAAAGGGTTAGAAGCAATTTACTTGTTTTGACATTTAGTCTTATTGATTTAAATAATGTTTTGGGTTGTTCAAATGTTAATTTAGTCAAGTAAAAATTCTAAATAAATACAGAATAAAATACATCATTGAAATTAGCTCGGCAAGAGGTTAATAAAAATATCAATATATATAGGGTATTCAATTAAAAAAACATAACTTTGATATGCTGTGACCTTATGAGACACTCTGTACCTATTCAATATAACTTTTAATTAAAACAATCTTTCCTATTTCTTAAGATAACCAAGATATCAAACTACGGAATATAAGTTGATCACCCTGTATATATAATTGGAAATTAATATACCTCATTTAAAAACCAGGAGCAGCGATTCGAATTTAAGTTGGCAATATTGGCGGCTCCTTATTGGTCAGTAAGCAGCCAGTTTCACACAGAACTGAATAGTGTTGACAATGACATTGACAGTCCTGTCACAAACTGTTGCGTTTAATGTGTGTTTTACTTCATTTTCAATCAGTTCTTTAGAGAACTCAGTAAACGCTTTTGTTTGTATTTTTGCCGTTTTGCGTGTTTGTTATTGCTTTTTCATTATTTTTTCAACTTATCTTTAAATTAGTTCTTGTCAGAACTCAGTAAGTTCTTTTGATTGAATCTTTGTGATTTTGAATCCTTCTACTCAAAGTACTACTAGCTCGAAAAAACAACGAAAACGGTTGAATTTAGGACATTTGGCCCTTTTAGAGAAACAATGCATAAGGAATATGTATAAGCAACTAATGGAAGATAAAAATTGCATAAAGATTTCCACCCAAAATCATTAATTGCTTCGGTTTTGAAGTATAAATATAAGTTTAATACTGTCTCTTTATTGTATTGACAAATTTTGGAACACGGCTCTGAAAACTGAACATACTTTGGTAACATTTCTAGTAACTTTTAGTTGTGTGCATCAAGCTTTTCAAATCGCTCCTCTTGGTTTTTAAATGAGGTATAATAATTTAATACAAAAAAAACATAAACATACCCCTAACTGATTTTGTTGGTTAATTTTAGAACTAGTTGAAGCCCGAGGGTGTCACGCTTGCAGATTGCTGCTGACATGTCGGCATTTGACGTCTGTCATTGCCATATTAAAAGTTGACTTTGTGCCAGATCGTAACAGCCAAATTTTTGAAGCAAATATTGGTTTCGCGAATTTCACGCAAAACGGAGGACTCGTTGATACAGCGGTGTCTCCACCCCCTTTCCCCCCCGTGCATCCACGAGACGTACTAAATCAAAGGTAAGTGCTAATCATAAAATTTAATTTTCGAATAACCTTAAGTCGCTATTTTATAACATCAAGGGTTTCTTCATACTCGAAGAATCGTGGAAATACGTAAATAATGTAGAAACAGACATTTCCGCTCGAGCAGCGAGTACAGCAATGAAAAGTATGGGGAAAATACACTTTCTAATTTTACGAAATCAATGTAAAATCACCCTGTATAAGTCAAACGTTTATACAGGGAAATTTGTTAATTTAGCGACTGGAACTTTTTGTTTGTGGTAACATGTTGAGTTTCGAACCACTTAAAGACCAAATCAAACTACTATAAAGACTCGTTGACTCACAATATGCTTGGAGAGTACAATCAGTTAATCTTGTAAATTCTTCATTTTAAAGTAAAGAACAACAGGGGCGTACTTGAATGTCTGCCAGGAATTTAGTGACTAGTGATGCTTAAGCTTTTCGAGCCTAACAATTATTAGGGGTTTAAATACCATCCTGTACTAATTTGCTTGGATTAACGACCACCTATTGAGGAATTTACTAATAGTTCTCTGAATGCAAGTGGCAGATCAACGAAATATCTTGAAATGAACTTTACTCGACGTACATTTCGCAAACTATGTAAGAGCAACATGAGGACATGAATAAATGTCAAATTTTGTCAGTTTTAATCACCTCATGATGTTGTTCCAACACAGTTAGCAAAACGAACGTCAGGTAAAGTAGTTTGATTTGATGTTTAAGTAGCTCGAATCTCAAGCAGTCAGGGTAATTAAAAAGTGGAAAATTGATACATGTATTTATGATTATAAATTTAAGATTAAATCTCAACTTTATAAATTAGTAGTTATTAAATAACTGTTGAACAGCAATGAATCGTATCGTCTAAAATGTTAACGAATATATTTGACATTAGATTGATCGGAACTTCGGCATGTGGATCCTATCCAATTGACCATATGTTGGGGTAGCGCGTTGGGGTGAATATGCAAAAGTAAACCGATTTCAAGGGGTAGATAACTACGTGAAATGGCGTTTTTATGTAATTTTCGACCGTTCTTAATGTATGTCTGATGAATAGAGGCGATTTTAACGACATTGTGAACAGATTTCAGCCAGTATTAGTCACTCACAAATTGTCAGAAATATTTCTTTGAATGATATACGAATAATATAAGTACCATAAAGATATTTTAAATTTTTATATTAGCTTTCGCCTTATTATTGAAGATATATTGAAAAGAAAATGAATGAAATTAGAGGAAGGGTTGAGAAATAAAAAATCAAAGCATGCATTTAATGAATTATTTATACTGGCTAGTCGATGGTAAGGGGTTTAATATAAAAAAATATATGGAAACGAAACGGCTTTTTCAGAATAAAATAGAAATGATCTGGAAACACAATATTATTATAAAAAAAATAATAATAAAAATACAAGAAACAATAATAATTGTAGCTAAAAAAAAAAGATATCTTTGAAAGTAGGATACAATTCTCGAGTATAACTTAACATAAAATAGGTATTAAAACAAAATAGATGTTACGTAACTTGTGTTTGCGCATAACTCTTCACAATCTTTCTCCACTCTTTCCTTACATTACTTTCTCTTTCCTGTTTATAACTTCGATGTTGGGGAAATCTTCCTTTACTTTTAGCTATTTTGTTCGTGGTCTCCCATTTTTGTTTTTCTCAATCATTATTTAATAATTCTAATTCTCTCTATTTCTTTTTCTCCTCCATTCACCTTCCGTTTTTGTCCTCTTCCATCTTTCTAATAGGTTTATTTCCATTTTTCCCTATTATCATGTGCTTGGTTTTCTTCTCATTTACTTCGAGTGCTTGTTTTTTTTAAATCGCGAACAATTCGTTTTCAAATTTTGCTATTAAAGTCACATTGTCAGCAAACGCCAAGTGACTGGTGGTCACTATTAAAAATCGCCCCTTTCAATTTAACTCCATTATTTCCTATTGTCATCCTCAATATGAAATTGAATAGGGTTGTGGGCAAGGGCCATCTTGTCCGAGTCCTTTCTTGATCTTAAAATCAAATGAGACGGGATTTTTTTATGTTTTATTGAAAATAGCGATATATTTCGAAATACATTTCAGTAAAACACAAAGAATATTTTAGCAAAAATTCAATATTTCAAATATAGTCTAGCTACATTTTCACCGCGCCCTTTAGCCAAATATGACAGAACACGTCCCGAGGATAAGGAAATTAAATTTTCTTTCGTATCCTGCGGGAATACGATTCTTGAAGGCGAAAAATAAGAAACATCCGAGAAGGTATGTTTTGCACATTATCTAAAGTGCTGCCGGCCATGTGGCACTTTATATGATAGGTACTAAAAATAATTCTTTATCATTATTATTTATTTTTTAGTGCGTATGGATCTATAAAACGGCTATTTTTACTTGGCGCGGTTTCATAATAATAAATGATGGTTTTTAATAAATCAACACACAAATAATTGTAACTACAAGGTTAGCTATAATGCACGAGTTATATTATTATTAGTTACAAAAAAAGACTGTTTACTATCCATTTTTGAAACCCCATTTAAGTTATTTACTACATATTGAAGATTTCAATTTTTCTTAATATGACTAATTAAAAATTATGATGATTTTTACCTTGCAAAAACTAACGCATTTAGCAGTCCACAATCCCTGTATTAATGTCAAAATTTTTAATTTTTAGAAATATGGCAAACCTTTTAACAAACATTTAATAAACATTTTTATCAATGCCGCACCCTTTCTCCCTTAAGGTTATATCTAAATAACAAGAACGCGTGTTGGCACGGCACGCGTCAACATAATACCACCCCTTTGCCAAATCGAATCCCCATCCCTCATTTATAGTATCGACTAATTTCGTAAACTTCGTACCAAGTGCATCATTATTATTATTTTTTTTTCAATAGTCTAATCAAGATTGAAACGTATAAATTTGACGTGTATAAGCAAAGGGAAGAATTAAATATGAAGAAACACGATATTCCTAATCAAAGTTTTTTTTTTTTATACTAAAATTCAGATAGTTTTAAATTTTATTTTGTGTGGGATCTTCCTATAAATTGAATATTTCGAGTTGCCCTTTTATGATTTACTCAATGTAAATGTATAAAACGGTTACTATTAGTGATAACATTGTTACATGATTCGAGGGGAGATAATGTTTAGGGTAACCCAATAAACCGAAAGGTGCATTTATTTGGTCAAAAAACCATATGGCTACTAAAAAAGTATTCACAATGTATTTAAATATAATCTTTAACTGCAACTGTGTTTTTAGAAAGCAGTTAAATAGATCAATTCATCCATACATGAAGGCGAACTATAAAAAAATATTGTGTTTAAAATTATGTTGACAATTTTTTTGCATATATTTTATTTTATTTTAGATGTTCAGGACTGAATCACTGTAGCTTTATTTTTTCCGAGGACTGTCCAGGATCGGAATTATTTGGCTCTGGAAACATTACCATTCAGTATGCTTGCATTACAGGTAAGCGATAAAATATTAATTTCGCATCGAATATCCTCTTTAATAATCGAGTAATCTTTTCTATAAAAAAAATTATCAAAGAGATGTCACGTCCGAAAAGATGGAATTAAAATTGGGTTTTTAATTTTTGGGATTTTTGTCAGTATTACCATTATGTTATAAGCGGGTGAAATTAATTTTTAATTTAATTTTATGTCAGAACTTTTTTACGGGATTGAATTACATCAATCTAAATATTATCTACCGAAAAACAATTAAAGCCGGCAACACCGCGACACTTGGATATCTTGGTCAAGTATAATGCTGAAAAGATAATAAATAATGGTATTTTAAACGCTCTAAATATAAGTTTTTATTTTGGTATACCTGGATATTTAGAATGGTTGAATACAGGGGATGTAGAAGAGTAAAAAATGTATTCAAGGCAATTATTACTACTTTTTTTAGGTAATACACTATATGTTTCCAACAATCTTTGAGATACTGATACAAAACATCGCGGATTAGATTAATTAACAGGTCATGATTTAAATAAAATGCCATTTTTCACTGAATTGAAACTACTTTACCAAACTATCAACTTAAAACAATTAAACGATCCGAATCATCTGCAAACTAATATAATTTTATGATTCATCAGGTAGATATTCCTTCGTTATGCATTATTTTCGCAGACACCTTGAATAATTTAAAATCAAAAGTTCCCTTTTTCCAAAAAAAATTAATCTTTCATATTTAATATTATAAATCTATGCTTTGACTGTCACCAATTTGTAATTTTTTGAATAATTATTTTTTGTATTGCTCTAGATAAGTCGTTTTGTTACTTTTCTTGTTTATGTGATTTTTTACGGAATTTAAATAATATTTAGCTCTGATGATGAAATTAGTTGCCAATATATATTCAATCGCGTTATTGATTTCGAGTTTTTATTGATTTCATACACTCTACCAAATTCAAGGATAACATTCTTCAACTTAAAAAATATTCTGTATTCCTATTTTATTTCCTGATATTTTTTATCTATTGATTTTTTTCCATATAAACTTACCATCTCATTAATTTTATTGCCTTTCCTGAAAATTCAAATTAATTAGTTCACTGCATTTATTAAAATTTGTGATGATAGATCCAAGAAATAAAAAATTAATTCTCTTATTTATCACACCGTAAATTTCCCACAGGTTTACAAGGGTTTTATCGAATTTATGTTAATATCAAGTGAATATTCAAACAGTTTTAGAAGTTTGAATGTTCTTTCTACAGTTTTCTTCCAAGCTTTCATACTGTAGTTTTTATTTTTAATAGCAAATTTGAGAAAGGAGTTCTTCATAAATTTACATGATAGAATTTTTTTTATGATAGCATGATTTTCGACAAATTTGAAATACTAAATTTCTCAATACGTTAATATGTATTTTTTTATTAAATAACGAAGATATTGAGAAAAAATGTAATATACATACAAAAATTAAATAAATAATTAATATAAATATAAAAATGAAGCATTTCACAATTCTTGTGGGAATAACGAAAGAGGACACAAAATATGTACTAGATATTATTTTTTCGTAGATATTTAAATTTTTATTGATAAAAGCAACTACGATTTTCTGATAAAATCGTTCATAATTGTTAAAACACCCCTTGTAACCTAATAAAAGTAGATTCCAAATTTATAATTCCTAATTATAATCCTCTCTGTATATTTTACAATGTACGATTGTGAAAGTGTGAAAAAACCTTTTTGTCACTTTCGTTTTATTTTAAATGTTGAAAGAAGAAACAACATACACATGTTTCGAATTCGGTTACTTTTTGTCGACAATTTAAGTTATCACCAAATTTCACGTTGCGTAACTGTAACCGCAATTCTGTCATCGTCACATGTGATTTTCGAATATTCCTAAACTGTCGACGCAATTTTACTAATTAAAGATGATTTTCAATTACATCTACTAATTCGAAACGCAACATTTAAGACACATAAAAGTCAAGCTGTATTGGTGGTAATCTACGAGGGAAATACGTAAATATTATTTATACAAAGAATCTGTTTGAATACTTGTTTTTTTTTATCAAAATATTCCCCTATACGAGGATGTATCAGAAAATAACGAGACAGGTGCTGTAACTTGTTCAGAGGTAGAATTTTATGACACAAAAAAATGTAACATGAAAGCTTTATCTTTAATGTACTTTTCCTCAAGTGCGCTTTGATTTAACTTTTGACGTTTATTACAAATTAATTATTGAGTTAGTGTTTTGCGCAACCGTTGAAAAAATTAAAGTGGAGCAAAGATATGCAATAAAATTTTGTGTTCGGTTGGGAAAAACACCAACTGAAACTTTTGAAATGATTAAAAGTGCAAATCTAGATAATGATTTATCACGATGTAGAGTGTTTGAGTGGCAGAAGAAGTTTAATGACGGTTGTGAATCAGTTGAAGATGAATCTCGTCCTGGTCGACCACAAACTGCGCGAACTGACACACAAATTACAGAAATTAACGACTTGATACAAAATGATCGCCGGATTGGCATAAAACGATTTTCTGACATTGTTAATTTGTCCTACGGTTCCACTCAAAAAATTATTCATGAAGATTTAGGGTACCGGAAACTCGCAGAAAGATTGATTCCAAAAGTGATCGATAAACAAAAAGCGAATCGAGTGACAATTTGTCAGCAGTGGAAAAGGCAACTGCAACGTAATCCACAGTTTTTAAATAATGTGGTTACATGTGACAAAAGTTGGTTTTATCATTACGATCTTAAATTGAAGTCTCAAAATATGCAATGGAAGCATAAAGGCAGCCCAAGACCACAGAAGGCCAAAACTGTTAAAAGTGCTGGTAAAGTCTTGCACTTGATTTTTTTTGATAAATATGGCGTTATTTACGATCACATTGTACCTAGAGGAAATACAGTAACTGGGGAGTACTATTCTAATGTACTTCGAGGGCCCTTAAAGGCAAAATTAAAGAAAAAACGACCGCTTTATCAAGACTTTGGTTGGACACTGCATCACGACAATCCTCCGGCTGACAGATCAGCGATTTGTCAACGAACAATTGAAGAACTAGGGGTAGAAATAATGGTTCACCCCTTCTACTCTACCGACCTTGCTCCATGTGACTTTCTTTTGTTTCCTGAAGTCGGAAAAGATTGAGAGATCGAAGATTTGAATCGGATTTAGAGCTCAACAACGCTGTGATGGGTATACTAAACAGACTATCAAAAAATGGTTTATCATAACTTTATGACAAGAGGAGCAAGCGATGGGATAAATGTATTGAACAGAATGGAGAGTACTTTGAAGTTTTTTAAATAAATGTTTCATTGTTATACTCTAGCCAGTCTCGTTATTTTCTGGTACATCCTCGTAGAATCAATACAGCATTCAATATATTTTATCAAAAAAACCACTTATAAACATCAATCTACTTCACCCCACACTTCTATATGACATTTCAATACCCCCGTGCCGACCCCATCCCATTCTATTTGCTTATTTCAGATTTTCACAATTCCTTTTATATGTGGATTAACAAAGTGTTGTCACACCTTTTTAATACCCTCCGGTTTAATAAAAGGAGGGTTTTAACTTGACAATGGACACGACGTGTGTGTGCACAATTCAATATTCCAAAGATTTGGAATATTTCACGGCCTATAACGCAAAACTAAAGTAAAAGTTGGGATAGTCCAAGGTCAAAAATATCATTTACGTCCCTTCAAAATATGTTTTAATTTTAATGAGTGTTTCTGCACTTACTTAGTGGAATTTATCTTTTATAGATGTGGTAGATAAAATATGTTTAGCTTAAAAATCCACGATATTCAAAAATTCGAAGACAATTGCTTCATCAATCTTTTTTTGGCATCGGCAGATAAGATTATAATAAATTGACATACATTTGACCTACAGATTTAATGTTGATCATAAATGATCTAACCAATAGCATTCTTCATTTTATAAAAAAATTGGTTAATATTATATATTTAGTAAAATAGGAAAACTTCCCAAATTTTCTTATTTGTTTAGTAATTTATACTGAAGATATCTTAGATGTCTGTTTATTTCAATTTTTTTCAAAAAAATAAGTTCTTTCTTCTCATGGCATATATATATATATATATATATGTATATATGAAGGACTTCCATTGTTGTTTCTATTGTTTTATCAGTTAACAAAAACCCACACTTGACGAAGTCAAAGAACATTATTGAATCAATTATCTCATAAGGATATTTTAGAATTTTTGGAATGTCGTCGAATTTTAAGCTGTGTTTATTTTATCTTTCACATTTTTAAGTTTTAATTTTGTTTTAACGTTTTCTGGTTATCTCAAAACTATATAATAATTATTTACTGTAAATTTGGAACTTATTTTACATCTCGGTGAAACAGTACTGAAAAGTGACTGAAGCTTGTTAAATTTTAACATAAGTTTCTATCATGTTTATATTTTTAAAAACTACCATTAGATAAACTACAGGGTGATGAACTTATACTCCGAAGTTTGATATTTCCGTCATTTTGAGAAATAGGAAAGAATGTTTTAAATAAAAGTTATAGATATAGTCAAGTTTCGCATTTTAATATTATTTCGTAATAACCAGGGTGTCTCATATCAAAAATTATGTTTTTTTTTATTGGAATCCCCCGTATATTTTTACATTTTTATAAACCTCTCGGTGAGCTAATTTCAACGGTGTATCACACTTCGTGTCTATTATGTTTACGAGGGTTGCTATTTATGTATTGAGAATAGAAAGAACAAACAAATGAATTTTATCAAAAATATATTTACCGCTTTTCAAAATTTTCGCATTTAAGCTTTATACACTTTTGCATGCGATTGAACCACCCTTCAAAGTACTTTGTCAAGTCAAAAGATGATGACTCTAAAACATGGTTTTTGAAGGCCTCAAAACCGCTTCTTCGGGCTATGAAAATCGTTGTCCACGCAGTTTATCTTTAATTTGTGGGAACAAGAAGAAGTCATTAGGTGCCAAATCGGGGCTGTAATGCGGATGACCCATCAATTCGATCTTTTGTGTGTCCAAATACTCGCTTGTTTCACTTAATGTGTGTGAGTTCGCATTGTCGTGATGCAAATTGATTCGTCGTTTTGGATTGGTTTCTCTCAATTTACCAAAAACTTGTGGCAAGCAAATGGTCAAAATTTTGAAATCCCATCTGATTATCTGAGTATACGTGGATCACCCTCTACATCCAAATAATATCCATATCATCCTCGTAACTACTGTTTTATTGCGTTTATCAATATTTATTATTTATACCGGAACAAGTTCCATAAATCCAATTTTACAAGCGTTTTACGAGCGGCCAGAGGATCGCTAACCCCCGTATTTCATCGTTTTCAGAAGATCGGATCCATAAGTATTGCAACAGCGTTATCCAGCTGGCGGAATTACAAACAAAAGGGTTCTCCGAAGGATACATCCATAATCCAGGTTATCCCAGATTTTATGCGGGACAACTAGAGTGCAAATGGATGATTATAGGGCAGGCCAACCAAAGGATTAGGATAACTATCTTGGATTTATCCATAATCGGTGAGTTAGTTTACTTAATTACCTTTTGTTTGTTTATTGCGCTGGTCTATATCTGAGTTTTTTAAGTAAAGGAAACTTGCGTTTCGTCTGTGTCAAGTGTTTTTAAATCATAATACAAGAACCCACGACTAAACTTTTTGGTAATTCTGCAACAAAGCTGAAACATTTCAGAGACTTTTTTGTCTCGGCTCAGATTTGTCTCCTCTTATCGGTAAATATCAAAGTGTTTCTGTTTTGTTGTTTGCAAGTTTCTAAAATGTTGTATTTTTGATTTGTTTCCTGTTTCTGTTTGGTTTGGACGTGGCGTTAGATACTGAAAATACATTTTTCAGACAACTGAAACTTCACGCATATACAGGAAACCACTTAAAAAAATAAAAAATAAGGTAAAAAATGTCACAGCAACCCATCTGAAAATCTGAGCCAATTAATGCAAAAAAAATAATTTATCACAGGAAATCTGAACAGAATTTTGCCGATCAATAAGAATGAATTACATTTGAAAACTATTGGACATGACAAAATAAGTAGCCTAGATATAGAAAAAATCTATATCGTACACATTTAGTACTACACCTTAAATCAGATAACTTTTCGATATAGAATTTTTACTACAAAAACTGATGCATGTTATAATCAATTTGACTACCAGTTCAACTTCATTTTAATGCTCGTATGGGTTTCGAAGAGGCACGATTTTGGTCGTAAGCTCTGGTACTATCACTAAACACTTTTTTTTTAAAGTTATTTATTTCTTGTTGTAGTGGACAGACCTAGTTGTAGTGATGTGCTGGAAATCAAAGATACGGGTCAAGTAATATTCTCGACGTGTACCCAAGAACATCCACCATCGGAAATCCTGTCAGGAACGGAGTCAATTGAAATAGTTCTTAGATCATCTCAAAGAATCAATCCCAGGAGAGGAATTTTGATTCATTATAGCGCCGTGGGATGCCCCGACATCCAAATACCGGACGATGCCTACTTAGTTTATAGGTAAAAAATTAACAAGGCCCCTCCGAGGGATCTCTGTGGCTCACCAGAAAGTAATTGGGAGAACACAACACATTATAACTAAATATATAGTATTTGTTTGATATCAGTTAATTTCTTTATTTTTTAGGAATAGCCAGGTTATGATATTTAGCTGCTGCATAGGATATTATTTTCCTGATACGGGTACTAGGATAAAAAGCGTTGGTTGCCAGGGGGCGTTTTGGAACAGTTCACTGCCTCATTTACACTGTCAAAGTAAGTACTTTATTGATAATTACTCGACACATGTTTCATTAATTTGACTAGTTTAGAACAATTTTTTGCACTTGTTGCGACTGATTTTCTTATGTACTTTGGTGCGCTAAACTCGAAAATTGCATTATGAATGGGTTTTCAATATACATGGTTAGGATAAAGTATGGAACCAAGTAAATATCTTTAAAACGAAAAGGACGATATTTAGGAAATTTTGCAAGTAAGTGTAATGGGGCGAATTGCAACTGATGTACATTTTTTGTTAATAATATACTTCCGGTTTAACCGATAATACTCTCAACTTTAATTTAAATGAGACACCTTTTATATTTTTGCAGATTTTGAAAGATCTTGTTATTTCGAATTCGTACATACTGGGTTTAGTGTAAAAAAATCTGTAAAAACGAGGAATACAGCACTTTAATAAGGTAGAATTAAGAATTGTACGATTAAGAATGGTTTCTTTTAAGTAAAAAAGATCGTATGGAAATATTAATGATGATCGGTTATGATGATCGATTCATAGAGTGGCCTGCTCGTTCTCCGGATCTAAGCCCATTAGATTTTTTTCTTTGGGGTTATCTAAACTCACGTGTTTACGTTAAAAAACCAACGTGCTTGCAGGAATTGAGACAAAGAATTATTGATTAATGTGAACTAATACGTGGAGAAGTCTTGGAGAGAGTGACTCAAGAATTTGTTAATAGACTGCCATATTGTCAGGAGGTGAAAGGAGAGCATTTTGAACATTTGAGTTAATTTTGTTTAAATTATTATTCTCATTAGTCTAAACTAAACTAAACTAAAAGTGAGTCATTTTTTGTTTTTACAAATTATTTCCACTAAACCCAGTATCTACAAATTCAAGAAATACCAAAATCTTTCAAAATCTGCAAAAATATACAGATTGTCCCATTTAAATTAAAAAAGTTGAGGGTATTTCCGGTTAAACCGGAAGTATATTTTTAACAAAAAAATATACATCAGCTGCATTTTGCCCCATTACACTTACCTACAAAATTTCATAAATATCCTCCGTTTCATTTTAAAGATATTTGCTTGGTTCCATACTTTATCCCAACCCTGTATAAATGTCTAATACCACTCCTAGACGAGCAGCTCATGTCTACAATTATAAAATTGTATACACGCCATATGATCGAGCATATTCCAGGAAATCAATTTGCTGTTAATAGTAACAGTAAAAAGGAACCATTTTAAAGATATTTGAATTAAACTTTAAAAAGTTCTAGCTCCTTAGCAAGCTTTTTTGAATACCATCATTTACGTCAAATTGACATAAAATTAGGTCTAGAATTTACAGTTTTCTTTTCTGAGGCGTATTAATGACACGCTCTATAGGAAAGTATCAAAAGTAAATTTTATCTTTACATTTTTAATTTTTTTTCTTTCTATAGCGTATTCACACACTAGACATTTGAAATCCAAAATAAGCAATTTTTATTGTATACACTATAAACTATCCGTTTCAATATTAGTTTAATGTGCCACACTTGCTTGACACACCTTGTAGACTACAAAATATTTTCAAATTGTAGCCAGTGCCGTGTAGATTAGGTAATGGTGCTTGCTTTGATAAAAACTAACTTATTTTGTAAAAATGTTCAAACTTCAGAAATTTTTTAACAAAAAAATTATAATCATTTAATAAAATTCTCAACACTTGGATTTTAATAAAATATTAACAACGGGGCATACTCTTAACAATAAAAAAATTGTTTGTGGTAAAGATTTTGGGTTTATTTAATTCTAAATATATTCTTATTTCACTTCACTATTAATTCATCCCTTTCATAACACCAAAGCTGCGACCGCTTTTGTCATATTTTAAAACACAATAATCTTTATATGACTTAATTTTGTTTGTCAACTTTTATTGGTCAAGAATCAGAGAAATCAAGTTATCAAAACGAAAAACTGCACGTTCGTTCCATTTTATTATTAACTTTCAACCAAGAAACATCTCGCTTTTCATTTCACCATAAACTTTTGACAATGAAACATCTCGCAAAAAACATTTTTTTATCTAAAAGTGCCTAAATGGTCGGTCAAATGTTGATTTTTTGTGAAAAACCAACAAAAATAAATATTATTGTAAGCGAAAGATAATAAGTTTATTAAAGTGAAAAAAGAGAGAAAGCTAAATAAAATGAAATTTAAATTTAGATTTAACGAAGATTTTTTATTTATTATTATATTTAGACAGGTATGAATTTTAAGAGCGTCTTTTTGATTGATTTTATAGAAATCTTTTTAAAAAAATCTTATTGACTCATTTGGTTCTTTAACAGGATCTGCTTCTACGTTTTTGATCCATTATTTTCGTTTATTAAAGAAACAATTTGCTTTTAGTTTCTCTCATAACACGGCCGAATTAGTTTTGATATATCTGACAAAAACTTATGAGGAAACTTTTGAATGTGATGTGTGTTGCATAATATAAAGGGATCATGTCTAATCTGTGAGAAATTACATTCTGTTGGAATTAAAGGAATTTTAATTTTAACCGCCACTTGTCAGATATTCAATGTTGGCTTGGAAAATATTTGAAGAAGTGTACCGTTTATATATAAAAGATCGTCTCGTTATTTGCGAAACAATCTTTATAAATATTGTCTGAAAACCTCTCTTCTTTCTGCATAAAGTCGGTAACACCCAGTACTTTGGTTAGAACGCTATGAATAAAAAAGTACAAAATTAAGGAATTTAATTATCATCATTATTATTTTCATATATAATTGATCAGAACTTCGGTATTTCTACATATTTTTTTAATGAGAATACTTTTTTTTGTAAAAATACTAACTGTACCTAAACGATTTCAAGTTTTTACTGACGATAGAATGAATTTTCTATTTTCATTTGAGAAAAATTCGAAACATTCTCCAAATAATTAAAGCAACTAAAACCCCCAACAAATTATTAGATTTATATCTGGAAAATTTATCTGGAAAAAAATTATAATTCAATTTTCGAGTTCATTTGACCATAGTAGATAAGAAAAATATTGTGGCACCTAATAAACAAAATTTGTGTGCGATTATTTATAATTTGTTATAATTTGCGCACGCTTATGGTAAAACCTTATCTTTTCTAAAAAACAACTCGCATTATTCAATTAAAGAGCGGTTCTTTATCTTTGTTTGACCTTTGGACCTACTCTTTCTCGTGATTAATTTATTTCAATTTTTCCGAGGCCATTGTTTCGTGCAAATTGCCATTTTTCTTCGTTTTTCCCAAACGCTTTTACTCGGCGCTTCGACAAAACGAAAATAACGAAAAACAGAGCTAAAACTAGGCTAGAGCTTTTGTACCAGAATGAAATAAAATTAATTCGATTTCTATTTGAAGCTTTTTATTTAAGGTTTGTTTATGCCGTTATCGAAAATATATAAATGCGTTAAAGTCATTAACGCAGTACAATGTTTATTCCAAATATTTATAAATAAACAGTTCAGGAATTCGATAATAATGATATGAATGATGTAAATAAAAGTGCCACCACCAGAACAGTATTAAAATATTCTAAAAAAAGTATTTTATAGCCGATAGTTAAGAATAATAATAATAATAATAATAAAAGAAATCAATGTTGGTGTTCCACAGGGAAGTATATTAGTTCCAAGCTTTCCTCTCTCTTATTTACCTAAACTATAGCTATTAATTTTCTAAAATACCATAATTGACGGTTATTTTCTTAATATATTTTATTGATTTTACCGTTCATAAAAAATTCGATATTCGCCCTTGAACTAATAACCATTGATAATTAGTTTGTTTGCCTTTGATTTTTATTTTGCCCTATGTATGATGCTAGTGGCGCCTCTGGGTCGCTCAACAAATTCCTTCCTTTGCTCTTCTCATTTAAATGGTTTCATAGGAGTCCGAAAAGGCTCGTATTCTATAGTCGGGGATTGGAAATTTAAATATGAATGGCCAGTGAGTCATACTGTTCGAGCCTCTTGGTATTTTCATTGAAAAGGCTCGTCTCCACTGCACACGATATTAAAATGTTAGTCCTGACTGGTTATGTAGTTTTAAAAACGTTTCAAATGAGAGGCCACATTTTCATACTTAAATAAAAATTGAAGGTATGATTGTCACGTGAAGAAGGATAATGCAAGGGTCGAAACTTTTATGGCTTAGCGCTCTAGAATTATTTTAAAAATCGAACCCTCCGAGCATTCTGTTCTTTTTTCATTCATTTCAGTTTTAATAATATAAGTTTAGATTAAAAACTTAGTGGACAGCAATTCTGTAAAGCCAATTAATATTAAAATAGACATAAGGTGTGAAATGTCGTAACCAGTAACAAAAAATACGCATTTAGATAGGAAAAGTTTGAGCTTTCGGAATAAGTTGTGAAAAGCGTTGCTTTAAATCTCAAAATTAGAAAAAAATGTTTTGTGAAATTGAACTGGTGGCTGTCAAAAAATCGCAAAATGTTTATGATTCCCACCCCTCTATTTCAATAGGGTACATTTAAATGATTAATTTGCATAAATTTTAAAATGTCCCTGCCAAATTAATTTATTTATACATATAAAGGTTCAATATATTTGTTGTAAAAATGGGTAATCCCACCCATTCTAAAGAGAGATTAGCCCAACGTAACTTATGGCGATTAATTTTAATTAAAGTAATTTACTTATTATTACGTACAAGCTACAATAAAGTACACAAAAAAAGGAAATTTACAAAATTTTAAATCTTATACAATGTGTCAACAAAAAAATAGTATTTTTTACTTTTATCAAAAAATAAAATTGTTGAGAGATTGTTTTTCTGTAAAACCCCAGAAAATTATAAAAACAATTTTATGTTTTATTTGACACGTTTAATTTCCTAATCAATTTTCTGTAAAATCGTACGAAATTTTCTTATTATTCACTAAAACTAAAAATAAAAATTTGTCCCCTCTTGTGAACTTCATACGTATTTATGTTTAATTACTCGAAATAAAATTTAATCTGAAAGCAATTTATGCTTCAATAATTATTACAATTCCCAGTTTTGGAATAAAATAAAATTCTTTAGAATGGCAGTATTCGATTTTAAAAATGATCTTAACAATGTCAACATAACATCTCGCTGTGTTGCCTCGTTAGAAAGCTAAACAAAACACATTAATTGAAAGTTTATTTGTTTGTGGTTGCAATATTCCAAAACTTTGTTTATAAACCACTAAAAACAATTGGATTAAACACAAACGTTGTGGACATTAAGTTGTTAATATTAAAATATTGATTTTATCTCCATTATTCGAAAATAAATAAAATACATGATTAATCTATCTTTATTTTACTGAAAGTATTGAAGTCATTAGTGTTATTGTTAAATCAATAACACATCGATCAATTATAATACTCATAATATGCATAAAATATGATTTCAAAGTTCCAACTAAAGAAGGCACAATTGAACTGATAACAGGGCGTAATTTTATAAGAGAAAATGCATTGTTGTCATTAACTGGCGTGTTTAAAAAAGTGTTGGTAAACGACTTCAGAAAAAAGCTTCTGTCAAATTAGTTCTGAGGTTTAATATACATTTAGAACAAAAAATATTCATACTTGTTTACAAAAGAGAGTAACGTAAAGTCAGTTTTATCAGAAAATATTTACAGAGTTTAAAAATATGATAATAAATGAGAAGGAATTTTTTCTTCGTACTCGTATCTTAATAATATCCTTATTCTACTATCAAAATAAATAACTATTATATCAATCGTATTTCTACATTTTGTAATAATAACAATATTCCAATTGTAAGTTTATTCTGGTGAATTTTTAATAAATATATGTTTTTAGTTATCACATTCTTATGAAGATTTTGATGTAATTATTTAAAGATAGGAATGCATTTTACATCTTTTTAGCAAGAAACCCTTCTTTAGAAGGCATTTATTATGTCACCCATTCCACATGATTTATCAAATGATTTAATTCCTTTCTAAAATTAGAGTTTTCTCATTTTATGGCTTAGGTAATTAAAGAATATTTTAGTATTTTTCAATTAATTAATCGGGATCACTTCTAAAATTGAATACTATAATATTTTCTATATCTGTATTGAATTTAAAAATTTATTTGGGCTCTTCGAACTGATCTCGATTTGTTAATTAATTATGCTTAATAAAATAGTAAAATGTCAATACCCATTATTTTTATTATTTTTAGAGGTTGTGTCCGTGCTGGTCGTACATATCATTTAAAAATTATATGATTAAGTTTTCCTACTGAGTTATTGTTATATGGGCAAAGCGGGGTGGATGGGTCCCAATTTTATGTAAATAGGATGGAAAGCCACTATAGTTTAGTAATATATATATAATATTGTCTGGAAACATTGTAGTCGGATAGATGAATGAACTTTCTTGGCAGACCGAGTTGAATCAGAAAATAATGATTGGTGGATTTTTGTTTACGTTCAAGTCAATTTTTTCCCAATTAGTCTGTTTTTGTTTTCTAAAGAAGTTGGTAACATATGGGACTGTATATATTCCGTCAAATTTTTCTAATCTGGCAGACCCAAGTTTTGTTTAGATTATTTATTATTAAGAATCTGGTGTAATTTGCCTACACCGACACAGATAACGGACCGCGCGTTTTGAGTTACCAAACAAACTAAATGTAACAAAAGCTGTGTAGCGCGAAACCTCGATTTCATTCGCATCTTGTCGCTGTTTTTGTTTAGTTAACGAAGAAAAAATCAACTCTGGTTTCCTACGATACAAATTAGAAAATAGGTGTTGGTAAGTTTATCCACTTATTTTTTTTTGTTTCCTTTATTCTGGCTGTTTTTCTACCGTATCGAATTTTGTTTTTGTTTTCACTTTGTTAATTTTTACTTTTTAATGACCTAAAATGAGATTACGAGTGACGTTGTAGCTACCTACAAACAATATTTTTATTTCATTTAATGTTGAGTATTTTTTGAAAATAAATGTTTGGTTAGGAAAATTGTAAACACGTGGCTTGGATATGTCTGGCTATATAAAAATAGATGGGTAACTTATTTTGCAATTTGAAATCGTTTAGATAATTTAGTTTAAAAGGCTACACATTTTTTTCTTAATTATTATATATCTATTGGTAATTATTTTTATACAGGACCCCTTCCTTACGCCACTGGACCATGAAATTCTATTATTAATAAGAAGTAATTAACAAATGATAGGGTTCAATTATTTAAATGTATTGTGGGTTGCATAAAAATTGTAAATTATTTATTGTCTTAATACTTATTTGCCGTGAAAACATACAGGGTGTCTCATACTAATAATAATAGCACTTTATTGGTCATAATAAAACTTGTACAGCCGTACACTTCTTAAAATCCCTGATCGTTATATATGCGAGTAGCGTTTAGAATACGACAATCGCTGTACATGAAAATCAGTCGTGAATTAAATGCTAAGCGTCGTTCGGACAATAAACGAATCAATAACGCTAATGAACTTTCTAGCACACGGCTATTACATAGATCCTTGAACATTTTAAGACAATTTATTCAAATATTTGTCTTTAGATCTCGGTACGATTTCATAAATTGGCAAATAGACTTTAAGAGCAAACATTGTGAGACTGGAATTTTTGTGGGTTTATTTTATAAGGCGGGTCATTATATTTTATTCTTAGAGATTATAATTTGGAAATTAAGTGATGCGGTTCTATGGTTGATATTTTAGTTTAGTTTTATATTTTTATTTTTGTATCTCAGTCAGTTAAAATTAATTTACTGTCGTCGACGTCGCTGTGTTTACGTAATGGATATTTTCAATTATTTCGACCTTTAATATAAGACGAACTAAAATTTAAATTACACTACAACATAGACGTGTCTAAAAAATTATTAAGGATTTTTTTGTTTTGTTTTATTTGGTAAAACAGTTTAAAAAATCATTTAAAATAACGCTATATAATTTTTTAGTGCATATAAGCAATGGTTAGATAGTAAATAAGTTTTGCTATAAAAAACATTGAAAATATAGTAGTTTCTTATCTTTTGCAGTATGCAATAGAAAATTATTTAGAATCGGACATTAGTTATACGTGATTAAATGTGTAAATAGTTCCCCAGAAACAATGGTTTTTACGGTTAAATCAAATGGTAGGCAACACTAATTTTTAAAAATAGAATAACATGTATTTTTTTATTTTTAGAAACAACAGCCCCTTACTTGAATCAAAGTGACGTGATTACAATTTTTCCAAGAAAAATGAATGCAGAACCAGTTTCGGATAATATTTTAGCTCCAATTGCACTAGTTATAACACTATTTGTCATAAATGCAGCGGTAATATTTTTCATATTCAAAGCTAGGAAAAGGTAACGTATAAACATTGGAATTTATTATTTTATTATTCTTTTGGAAAATTTAGAAACACGAGTTTAACAAAAGTTACATTGGGGAACAGCAATTTCGTTGTCTTAGATCTGTGATTCAAAAATAACCGCTCTTTTTGTCTACCACGTCCAATTTTTAAGCTACAGGATTCCTTCTCTTTGTCTTAAAAGTCATACAAAATGTGCATACGAGTGTAAAGGAAAATATACTGTTTACAAAAAATAGTTTTATTCATACAAAGACTATATATACCAAACGGAAAACATACATATTAAGGAAGTGTTTAATTTGTGGCATTCAGCTCCTAGATTGTTAAAATTTTTAATTTTTAACATGAACCACTTTTATAAATTGTTAACTGTGCTACACTGGCAGTGCATATTGTATACAAATATCATGCCTTACTTAATAATAATAAAAACACCACAGCCACTCAAAAAAGAAAAGGTTTTTGAGAAGCCACTTCGTATTTTGAATGAATTCATACATTCTTTGTTCCAGTAAAACGAATCAATTATACATAAAGTTAATTCATTTTGTGTAGTGCACTTATTGACCACTGTTCCAATTTGTATCATTGCAAGTATAACACAGAATTACTATCGGCCGAAATTGATGACTTTTAGATTGAGTGTCTTGAGGATCAAGTAAACATCAAAAATTAAATGCGGATATTCCTTAATTAAACAACCTTTGAACCATTGAAAATATTACCAGTAATTATTATTGGAAACATTCATTAGTTGAAATCCAGGTAAAAATTCAATTTTTTTACAACTGGCAGAGATGGCCAGTTATTTCTTATAATCGCTACCACATGGAGCTGGTATGATCATTTCTGATCAGATTATGTGTCCAGTGAACGTTTCGAAGTGTTCAAGTTCATAAACATTTTTTCTTCTCGGTTGTTGATGATCTTTGACCAAAAAACTGTATTATACTGAAAAGTGTACAGTACGTTAATTTTTAATATCTACTATTAACTATTTATTTTTACGTTAAAACTTGAGTTGGCCAACGTTTTTAAAACTCATTTGACATACATTAATTATTAATCAGTTGTTTTATTTGATGTTTTAGTCGATTAAATTTGTTATTGAAATAAAGTATATTATTTTTCTTTGTCTTTGTTAATATATATAGAAATTTACCAGTCTATAGAAACATACATGAAATTGCATGAGCATAAAATAATTACTTAAATGTATACTTGCCTATGACAGTACTAACTGGCATAGGTCATAGTTATGTTTGAGGGATTTATTGTCAAAAAACATAATATACTCAACAAAGATCGAACACAACAGAAATTGTTCCCCAGTGTTATGAATTATCAAAATAAACAAGTGTTATTGTGTTAGTAAAATCACCCAGTATCTATCTTTTTGATATCGCTTTAACATAATTATCATTTTATTGTAAAGAGATATGAAGAAACTTTTTAAATGCAGGTTAATTTTGAATATAATCATTTTATGACAAAAAATTTACGTATGTATATATAATTCAAAACACCTAATATGATCTGCGATTGAATCATTTTTGGTAATTCAATAAAATTACTTCCAGTTTAGAGTGTACCTGTTGGAAGATCTGCATCTTATTAAATATTAAAAAAAATTGTTGCAATTAGATTATTAAGTATGTAACTTATACATACCCTGTAGAGTTTGTTAACACAAACAAAACTAATAAATAACATTCATCAAAAACAAACCTAACAAAAGTGGTCCTCTTCAACAATTTACCACCTTAAAATGACCATCTCTGGTTTTTGTCTTTTTGGTAGCCATGTATTCTTTGGATAAAATAAAATGTAAACTTTATTTCAGACAAACGTTGACGGATATCAAGGACGAAGAACTAGGATCAATCACCCTTACATCTCCTGTTGAATCATAAGTGTTGCCTTAATTTATTTGTAATATAAAATTTTAAATTTAATTTTTTTATATAAGAAATTATATATTTATGTCGGAATTGCTGTTATTTCCAATTTTGATGAGAATATTTGATAAGAAATAAAATAATTCTTATGCATGTTCCAATTTTTATTTTAAAGAGACAATTAATATAAGCTATAATTATATTGCTGTACTTGATATACCTACATAAGTAAAAAAACATTTTACTAAAAAATCATTTATAATTCGATTACTTTCATCCTTAGTTCATTTAGAGGTACCATAAAGGGTGTTTTTGGATTTAGTACTAATGGAACTGGGGTTTCTTCACTTCTTTCGACTTTAAACTTTTGTAAAAAGTATATTAAACCAATCTTTGCGCATATAAGTCCGAATCTGTCACCTGTAATATGAAAAAGAACAATCAATATGTTTAACCATTTAGATACATTCAATATATCAATAAACAACGCACCAATGCAGTTCCTGGGCCCCATTCCGAAGGGCATGTACACACAAGCTTGGGTATAATTGTGCTTATTGTCATCCACGAACCTGTCTGGATCAAATCTGTCTGGGTTGGGAAAGTATTCTGGATCGTAGTGCAACCCGTCCAAGGGGATCAACACTGGAGTGCCCTTTTCAATAACCAGACCTGTCTGCTCGATTACATAGTCCTCTTTAGTCTTCCTGTTCAGGAAAGGCCCAAAAGGATACCTCCTTAGGGTTTCTACAAACAATATATTGGTTATATAAGTCATCTGGATAACTATATATCCGTATGTCATTGTTTATACTGAGTGGCTCAAAAGACCGGATTTTTTTAAACTTCATACTGTGATGATTTCTAATCAATTGATGTAAAAATGTTATTTAATTTGTATACCTTCAAAATTTCTCCATGGAGATAGTAATTATTTCTGATGTTCTATATAACCTAAATTAAATAGTTTTTATTTTTTGTAATAACAGATTTTTTATTTACATTTGTGTATATTTTTCCATCATACGTCTAGACTTGTTTCAATACATATTTTTTTATTGATTCATATTGTAAGGTCCTCTCTAATTAAAACTCCACTTCCTTTAAGCGTCAGCTTTTTTGAAAAAATATTTTCCAGATTAATAATTATTTGATTTTAGATATATATATATATATATATATATATATATATATCCACATTGCTTTTTCCAACTTTCCTTTCTTCCAATTCTATAGGTGAGTGAAATATCTTTGGTTTCTAAATTTGACTCCATCTTTGTATGTATCAATTTCATCACATCGTTATATGTATTTTCTTTCTACCTCTCATGCAAATTAGAGATTCCTAAATTTCCTATTCTGTTATATTGATCCAACCTATCAATAGTTTCTTCCATATTTTTATTATCTTTTAATATTTTTCTATAGTTCTTCCAATTACTCCTCTAATGGTGCTAGTTTGGTTTCTATTGTTTTTATTAGAGCAGCAATCAGGTTTTTGTGATATTTTCAGAATTTTACCTTTACTTAAAGCATTATTTACGGTGTTTTCTATTTCCTTACGAATTTCTCTTGTTATAACCACTTTACATTAAAGTTGTAAAAATTTGCAGAGTACACTTCACATACAAAATTTATATTCGCTTGCTTTAGCAAAAATTAAAATTAAAAGAGAAGTTTATATTATAGGTAATAAAATAGATCCAGAAATGATTTATTTCTTTGGTACCAATAGAATAGAATGGTTATTTAAAATCTGTAAAACCGACCCGTAGAAAAATATATTGTTATAAAATATATTAATAATGTTTTCACATTTTATATAAAACAATGTTTAAAATATAACCATAAAACATCTGTTGACGCTTATTGATTTAAAAAAAAGATTTTTTATGCAAAAATGACATTTAATACCTGAGTCGCATGGTATTTTCACCCATAGAAATTAAATATGCAAAAATTTACAGGGTGCTCCATTTTAAAATATTTTACCAAATCGAAAGTATCCCATTTTGGATTTTTAGGTCAGTTCCGGAGTATTCCAAATATCTAATGAATTTGATGTTAGTGTTAGTTTGGCCTTCCCTCTGAGCTACCCACTAAACAATAAAAAATATATTGTTACCATCATATTTACCTGACAAAACCATATCCAAATACTTCATTTTTTGTACTTTATCAAATGTAATGTCTTCATCAGATTTTATGAACTCTTTTATCTCATCTCTAAGCTTATCTTGACAGTCCGGTTTTAGACAAAGTTCGTATAATGCAAAAGCTACAGCATTGCTAGTAGTTTCAAAACCAGCGACGAAAAATGTCATAGATTGAGCTATCATATGTGCCTCACCTAAAAAACAGAATTACCATCATTTTAATTTTTAAATTTTCACATTTCTTTCAAAATTTACCAAAATCAATATTTTTGTATTCTTCAGTGATATTGTCTTTTAATTCTAGTAGCAAATCAACAAAATCATTTCTTTTAAAATTATTTTTCTCTCTGTAACTCAATGTATCCAAAAAAATCCTCCTTAACATGCCATATTCCATAAAAGGTAGCTTAAGTAAAGACACTAAAATAGGGGCGAAAAAATAAGAAAACAAACTAAGAAATGAGGTTTTAGAGGCGAACATGTATTTGGTAAACTTGAAGAACTCCGAATTTTTATCTACAAAAGCGTTGGCTTCGTATCCAAAAAAGCAAGAAGCCACTACATCTGTCATATATTTTGATGATATTTCTTTTATATCATGCGTCTCTGAGTGACTTCTAGATAAGTACTGCTGCATATCTTGACCACATCCTTTTACAATATTTAACATAAGTTTCAATTTTCCTGAAGTAAAAATCGGTGTTAGTTTGCTTCTTATAAATTTCCAATCCGGGTTTCTCATAATAAATAAACTATTAGCAGCTAATTCGTCTGCATTTTTATCACAAGCGAAAGTTCGGTCATCAAAGTTTTTAAAATCTTTAATAGTTATATCTTTAATTATTTCGGGGCTTCTAAGGACTAAATAAGGTTTTCCTATAATATATATTCCAAAATAAGGCGTTTTATATCGACTATAGAGGTTTCCTAAATGTTTTCCTATTTGAGCTTTTCCCGAAAACACTTCCCAAAAGTTTCCAGCTAAGAACAACGGTTCTTCATATGGGACTCCCCTTTTTTTCCAGTAGCCATGGTTACGTGTTAAGTAGCGGTATAGAAGGTAAAATATAATGCCAAATAGTCCCAGTGTTGACATATACATTTTGCTTTACTAAAATAAAAAACTAACTAAGTATTGCGATGTATTCACAGAGCAACTCATTAATACTGCACGAAAATTTAAAAGTCCGCTCCTTTGCGTTAAAATATCAGTTTTTTATTTTCTATACAACTCTTTTACCAATTTTAATACTAAATATTACAAATAATATATAAAAAACCTCTTTGGTTTTATTTTTTTTCGAAATCAAAACGAGATACAAAAATAATGTAAGAATCTAAAAACTTCTGTTTCAGTTGATTTTTCAAAAAAGATTTTATAAAAAACCTGTTAAAATCTGCAAAAGTGTCTTTTAGATATTAACAAGAAAACCCCTTTTTTAGTAACTCTGTCGTGAAAGAGGTGAGTTTTCAAATTATACAAACTTTTTTAAATTTTTTGTTCCAAGGAATCCTATCTTAAATTTTCGTGAAATGTTAACGAATCACCCATTGTATAAATTTAATCATAAGAATTATTATGCATAATAATCTCTCCTTTTTACCTTGAATTAGAGCACATATTTTTATCTGATATAAATAAAGTTTTCTTAAATAATTCGCTGTGCACTTTGGTTTGTTAATTGTCTGAATACCTCAGACACGTCTTTTGTAACTATTCAAAACTGCTGAATCGCAAAATACTTATAAAAGAAATAAAAACATGTAATTTGTCATGTTGAATGTACAGGAACGGGTTACCGAATTAAAAAAAATAATTCCCTTTTTTATTTTTGTATCAATCTAATAAAAACGTTAAGATCGCCTCTCGTAATCAAATTCGTTGATCAAATGGATTATAATTTACAAATTAAGAAAAATATGTTAATTAATTTTTTAATACACATATTGCAAAATAGATAGATTTAATTAAAACGTTTTCGTATTAATTATTAAAACATCCAAAACTTATTTGAATTGACTCACAGTTTTTGCCCTCAGTAGCTGCTTTGCTCAAGTAATACGAGTCCACTTGTAAGTTGAAAAAAGTTTGTCAAAATATAAAAATTAACCTTAAATTTTTTAGTGCTTGGGTTAAACTAGTAATAAATTTTTAAAGATGCCTTTTATGATAGGTCGTGCTCCTGTAAGGAGGACCATCAAATATTTGGAAGCAGGAAAATTAGTATTAAAGGATAAAATAAAAATTATGACTGTAAATTACAATACTCATGGAGACCATCATCTGGGAACCAGGTATGATTTTTGAGTATTTTTTTTCATTAAATGTATTACATCTATATGTTTAATTACAGGGACTTTGTGTTTTGGTATATGCCTCAAATTCAGTATAAAAACCCAGAAGTTCAGATAACTACACTGAAAAATATGACTCCTACTCCATTTGTGAGGTGTTTTTACGGTAATATTTAAAAATGTTTTTTAATCAAGCGTTTTAATATAAAATTTTGTAGATACCGGTGAAGAAATGCTTATTGATACATTTGGTCGTTCTAGAGAAGAAATACACCAGCATTTAATAAAAGTTGTAGGCAAGACAAAGTAATTATATTGTATGTTAACATTTTGAAAAATTTATTATATTCTATTTTCATTCTAGGGACGTTTTAGAAGCAGAGGCAATTGTAAAAGAAAAGAAAGATAATTCAGCCAATTTTGGCAAAGGGTGTGATAGACATTGTATTTGTGAAATTCCGGGACAAGTACCCTGTCCTCAAACATGTCCTCTGCCTAAAGAATGGCGAGGCAAATATAAATATAATAAAGTTGTAGAATAAGTTGAATATTTGTTCAGTAAGATGTGTAATTTTTTTTGTAAATAAATATTTTGTTTTTATATTTCAAAAATTTGTTTTATTTCTTGAATTTGTGTTTAATTTTTGGCTACAGCATAAATAAAAATTGATTGAGGAACTGAACAAAAATAATTTTTTTAAGGTAAATTTGCAGCAAATATATTTTATTTTCACATAGATGAAAGAAAAATATTTTACAAATTTTCGCATACCTAAATAATTGAATTTATAATTTTATTGAACCGAAAGTTTTATGAATATAAAAAAAATAATTATAAAAAATCTCAAGGTACATTGTTCTGTGAAAGAAAATTATCGAACTAAAAAAAAGGATTGTACTATTTTATGCTTACTTTACAAATTTTTCATAAATTTTTTTATAACTTCACTTATAACAGTAAAAACAAACGCACCTAATCGACCCTAGTTCACAGGATGTGGTCACGTTTGAGAAACCAAAATCTTATGCCTGCTTAACTTTTGGGCACATCAGCAAATCTCCTCTTTAGATTTTATAATAAGCTAGGGCAGGATCGGACTAAGAAGTTATACATTTCTTTTATAATTGTGGGTTATTTCTCAAAAAATAGAAATAGTTGCCACTTTTGGTACTATATTTCTTTATTGTCAGTTTTTTAAAAAATACTAAAACTTCATTTTAAGAGTAATCTACATCAAAATGGTTCTCTTTATTGCACCTGCTACAATTAAATATTTTTTGAGTCATTTATGGGTTAAAAATATTCTTCAAATGATATTTCCATTCTAAGTTAATCTTAAAAAATTAAATAATAATAACTCAAAAATAAATGGGTCAGTATAGAGTTGTACAAAATGTTAATTTTTCGTCACGTTCCTAAGTTGTCTTTAAATTTTCATTAATCCTATTTCTAGAAGTTATAGCTCATTTATAAACCGTGTTCAGGTTTATTAGGCTAACAGTTTTTTTTTTCATTTTTTTTCGTTCATCCCTAGAAATATTGATCGACAGTTTTGAAACTACAGTAAAATTCATACATTTTATGTTTTTGGTAAGTATATTATGGGGGTGGCTATTTCAGGATGGGGGCTTGAGCGGCGATGACATAAATTTTAAGGGGATTTAGACGTTTTTCCGATATCCTTAGTATTTTAGTCATTTGTGATGATTAATTTCTTTTGGAAAGTCAACAATTTATAGCTTTTAGGGCCTCAGTCATAGATTATACAGTTAGTTTGATGAATATGTTTGCATTCCAAAATTGCAGTTAATTTATTATATTTTCAATATTTTTGGAAAATACCCTTTTAACTAGTGGGTCTCTGGTTTCGATTAACGCATCAAATCTGCGCATAAGAATAATTAATTACAGGTAACGCTTACAGTGGCGGTAGTATATTACATTTCTAGAGATAGTAGTAATTATAAAAATTGCGGCTTATAAATAATTAAAGACACCTAGCGTGTTAACTTCTTATATTCTTCAAAAATTTCTTAATATATTCTAAATCATGATTAGTAAACGTATGTATGTACATTATATGCCGAGTTATATAAAAAACTTTTAAAGGATACGCCAATGGTTACTTAAGATGGTAATTGTATGGGTACCAATCATTATAAAGCAAAGCAAAAGAGTCTCGCTGGCCCTAGACAAGTATTTTAAATGAAGGCAATTAGTAGAGGCGGTATAAGAAAATTCAAGTAATCTTGAGATAATAATCTTAATAATAGTCACTTCATTATATGCCAGATACCCATTTACAATTTAACAAAATATAATATCAGAAATAAGAAAAAATAAAAGATAATAATAAAATAAAAATATTAAAAATAATATAATAAAGACAAGTTAATATAAATTTACAAGTCACATATTTAAAATAAAAAATATATATATAAATAAAATTTTAATATATTCCAGATATATGAAGAAATGATTTTATTGAATTTCACAGAAATATTATCTAATTTATCGATATAGCGTTTAGGAAATCCTGGTTTGCAGGTTTCATAGTGCAATAAATTGGGCAATCAAAAAAAAATATATATATATATATAATTTCATATTAATTTTGCATATTTGATTAGGGTTTGTGATATATGTAATGCCATTTAAAGAAAATTTTAATCTATTATGATTACAAAGTCATATTTGGGCTCCAGTGTGAGTGACCTGGGTGGCTACCTTCAATGATATGTGGATATTAAATAAAATATAATATTGTAATTGTTACACATTAAAAAAATGGCGAATTAAACATTGTATTTGTATTTTCTCGTGTGTTTCTAAAAGTTAACGTTAGTTTAGCTGGATAAAATTGCAACTATTTAAAAAGAAATATAATTCAGGATCTCTTCCTCATCGACAAATTTAAATTTTAAGTAGGTATTACACAATTCATATACATACTTATTAATTTTACTTACTCTACAAAATTGTGGCGTACTTTTTACAACCTGAATGTGTATTTTATACAAAGAGAACCTTATTAAGCTGGTCTATTCAATTTTCAGTTGAACAAATATAAAATACAATAACCTAATAACCTTTGTATTAGTTAGATTTCTAGTGTTAGATTTTCTAACAACAAAACTATAAAATCTCAGACTGTAAAGACTATTAAATCAAATAAGACACCAAAATCCTTAATTGTGTTGACACGATCAAATTCAGCCAATTTCTGAAGGATATTTAATAAAATTTGATTTTTATTTTGCCTTACTCCTTTACATTTGTTAATATTAAACTAAATATTATTTTTATCAGCACTTGAATATCCAATATAAGTAGCTTCTGGAAATTCCATGGTTATTCGTGGGTACATACATCTGTGTATATCTATAATGAATATCTAAATGGTCAATATATATCCATGACATATATTAGATATGTTTTGGACTCAATGCTTTTTTTTAAATGTACTCATAATAGTTTTTTTGAAAAATGAGATGGTTGTATTTATAAAAAGAAGTCTGGCCAATTGGCAAAGCCAAGGCCATAAATTTAAGGAAAAAAATATTGCAGCATTTATTTAATTCTTTCATCTACTAAAGGAACTAGAGATTTTTCTTGTCTGCTTATTGGTGAAATAAAGAGTGGTGCATACTGGTTCAACTGATTAGCTACCTGTATGAGCTCGATTATCAACCGAAAATTTGGAATTTTTTGAGGATAGAGTCTTCAGCGTTTCTTCCTCTGGAATACTTTTCTTCCGCCTTAGTTCTCCTGTTTAGCTTTTTGGTCCCATATTGATCCAGATTCGGACTCATGTCCTAACCGCTGTCCTGGTCCATGTCCTCCTCTAGTTGTTTCCTCGGTGTAACGCATCTTTGGTAGTCTTCTCTCATACAGTCCATCAGATCTCTTAGTTCCTGGTTGGCATGATTCCCCGTAGTTCTTCTAGTACCTTCCGCGCTTTCATGTTTGTCATATCGAGTACTGGATTGGCTTCTAGTTCCTTTAATATGTGGTTTTTTCGTACATAACAAACTTCGTCGGCTACTAGTCTTAGTGAGACGTTCTGTTGTCTTTGAATTTTCATACTGTGGGTTTTCGTTGTGTATACCTATGCCACTGTTGCGTATATCATGATCAGGATTATTATGGATCGATTCAACAGTGCTCTCGTATTCAAGTTTCATTTTGGGCTCATTTAGAATTGATATTCTAATGCAGTCGAAACTTTCAGTTTACATTATTTTTATAAGTTATAATGACTCGTGCAATATATAAGTGTTTTTAATTGTGTCTCTAATGACATGTGGTATCGTCTTGTTGAAACCAAAAGTCGTCCACATCCATAATTTACAATTTACACAAAGAAACTGAAATATTATGTCGCCACTGCGAGTAACGTTAACTGTTATCAACAATCACTACTGGATTTTCTGAACTCTAAAAGCGACCATTTTGCCGATTAACTGAGCAATCAAGATGAAAATGAGTCTCATCGTTGAAGATATCTTGGTCCAAATATCAACATCCTCTTGTTATCTCATAGACCATTCAACAAATTATCTTCATAGTGAGTGGACAGTAGGCTTCAGTTCTTAAATAAATTGAACTTTGTAAGCACGAAGATGCAAATATTTCCTATGAATACGTTGTAGAGGGCCTTTGTCTGGAAATGTCCAATTCTGCAATGAGAAAACACATAAACAGAGATATAATACAATAGAAAAAAAATAATTTATTGACAAATTCTTTTACAATGCGTACGAATATAACAAGTATAAATTCTAGGTACACCAAAAGGTGTTTTGTAAAGTAAGCAGATAATGAACTAACATGTAAAGTAAACATACAACAAACACATAATACAGAATAAAATATAATAAATAAGTAACCCTAGGCAGTGTAACCAATCCATTGATTGCTCAACGAAATTTTTTAAGTGTAATCATATCAAGAGGCAAATGTAGAATCAGACCACTATTTAGTTATTAAAGAAATACAAACAGAGTAATGATATAGAAAAAACGAAACGAAAATAAATAAATAAGGTACATGGAAAATTTAAAAGATGAAAGTAAGAGTATATAATATAAAAAACAAATAGAAAGAAAACAGGGACGCAATATAGAAGAACAATAAAAATAAATTAAGAAAAGGACAGGTTAAGCGGCTTTAGAAATACTAGCATATAAAGTGTAAAAGTTAGTTCAAATATAAATGCCAACAAATAAGAGCAGACAAAGATAAGACTAAGATGGAGAAATTCTAAACGACAAAAATATTACAAACGTAGAAATAAACAAAGAAAGAGGAAAATAAGCTGTTTAAACAAAAAATAATGAATAAAGGAAACCATAGCATGAATCGAAATGGAATACCAAAAACACAACACGAAGCTTTTATACAATTTTATAAAAAGAAAGATGAATAAGAGTAACGCTGCAACAAAAATGGAAGATATCGAATGGATGAAATACTTTAAAAAAACTATAAATCAGAGAAGATAGACACCAAAATACGAAAAGATGCAAATGTAAATAAATATGCTAAAAAAAAATAGAAAACCTAGGCGAAGACCAAATATGTTCAAAGATGTTTATACAAAAAGGAGAAAGTCTAGTCAAGAAGATTGACAAACTAACAGAAACGTTGGAAAGAGAAGAATTGTGGAAAACGGACTTAATCTGCCCATATCCAAACAAGGAAATTTGTCCAAATATTCAAATCACAGAGACATTAGATTGCTAAGCGTTGCTCATAAGATAGTAAAAGATATAACAACATAACACAAAGGAGGTATTATAAATAGAGATCAGTGATAAACGACTTACACGTATTGAAGCAAATCACAAGTAACCGTATGTGTACAATAATTAAAAATAGAGATTGAAAGGAATTGCCAAGCAATTTTAAAAATATAAAATAAAATGCGAAAAAATTCGTATAAATGAACCAGCCTTAAACTAAATACATGCATGCATCGCAGAAAGGGAAACTATGAAAATAACAATAGGCCAATAAATTTTGAAGAGATGGAAATGTTAAAATATCTTGTATCAATAATAGAAAGTAGTAACGAGGATAGATATTACGAAAATAATTTAAGCTGATAATGATGTTCTAGATGGTAATTAACCACCACTAAGAGAGTAACTATTTTTGTTGCTATAATAGCAACTGTTTTTTTAGGGTATGTTTTACTTTGAATATCATTCTGAGGTGCTACTATTATTACAAATTTATTGTCAGCAATTCCTTACTTAGGAAATGTATTAGTTCAATGAATTTGAGGAAAATTTGCAGTTGATAATGCTTCTTTAACTGGATTTTTTATTTTCCGTTTCATTATTTTTGCTTTAATAATTTATTATTTTTACATCAAACAGGTTCAAAAAGTAGTACTCATTTTTTAGGAGGATTAATTATAATGTTTATATTAACATCCTTAACTTTAATAAATCTTTATTTACATGGAGATCCAGATAATTTTACACCTGCTAATCCCTTAGTTACACCAGTTCACATTGAACCAGAATGATATTTTTTATTTGCTTATGCAATTTTACCTTCAATTCCTTTACTTTACTATTATCGTCATTCTATATATTTTCAAAGAAGACCATTTTATCCTATTAATAACTTATTTTGTTCTTTATTATCTATAGAAATTGAGGACATTTTGAAGTAGGCAAATATCATGAGATAGATCATTAATTGGTATGGATATGTCTTCAGTAAGAACCAATGACCAAAAATATAGAATAGAGACCAATAGAGCATACACCGATAGGAAGACTTAAAGCTAAATGTACAGGGCAAATGGAAAGGGAATAGAAACGATTAACATTATCAACTGAAGAAAAATAATTAGCAATAGGAGGAAATGAAGAAATATTGTCTTCAAGGCAATTGATTGAAAGCGAGGAGGAAGATGTGGACTGATCAAAGTGAAGGTGTTTTTTGGAATTTTTTCAGGAAAACGCTGAAATTAAAAATAATGGCGATAGATAGCTTTAGGATTTCTCAATAATGTTGAATTCAAATGTGATATTTCATTGTTGAAAGAAGTGAAATATCGAGTAAGTAAAAAAACTGCACACAGTAAAATTTTAGAATTGTCATCATCATAGATCCGGGTGACCACAATATTTAATAAATAAACCTATTTTCCGGTAGAGGTCGTCCTACAATGCATTATTAAATACAATTTTTAGTCTAGAATTCATTACATAATATTTAATAACCCATTGTGGTTAAACATAATGACTACGTGTTAATTGGCATTCACTCCACAATACTAATATAATAAAATTACCATATTTTTTTATAAACAAATACACATATATTTGACCTTTTATTAGGCACATATTAGTGTAGAAATAAAAAAATATGTTATTCACAAAATTATCATTTTTTTAATGGATTTAAATTAATTAAACCTTTTAACAACGTCTCTTTTATCTTTTTTCGTGCACCTTTTTTAATTATAATTTACCCAACTCTGGAATTTGCAACAGATAAAATTCATATATAAAATCTTATGATTTCGGTATAATTACTTTATTTTGCGCTGGTGTGTTTAAACTGATAAAATAAAATGGTTCCGAAAATTGAGAAACTTTGCGGCAATTTCAAACTTGGTGAAGCCCCATTTTGGGACGAAGAATCTCAAGTACTTTATTTTGTGGATATTAACGGGTACACCATTAATAAATATGATCCACAAACGAAAAAACACACAAGCGCATACGTAGGTAAGTCAAAATATTTTTTAATATAAAAAAAATGTATTTTTGAAACCGCAAAATTTTTTGAAAAATGTTTGGTATTTAATAAAAAAATAATTAAAATGACTATTTAATTCATTAGAATATTACTGAAAAAGTAATTTATTTATATATATATTACTTAATAATGATAATGAAAGATTTATTGCAAATAGATAATTTTAAAATAACATATACAAGGCCAAAATATATCTAAATTTTTTCTTTTCGTTCCAAGATTAAATTATATGTATAAAATTGATTAAAACAAGAGAGTATTCATAATCGAAAATAATAACCCCTGTGTTTTCTTATATATTTAAAAAAAATAAAACACTTTCTCCATTGTGAATTTGCTAATAATATATCTTTGAGAACTGTTTTTTTTAGAAAAAATGTATAAATATAATTTTTGAATTTTAAACCCAATACTACTTAAATCATTAGAGTGTCCCTTAACAATATGAATTAAATAGACTTGCTAAATCGGAATTTTTTTATTTCTAAAAAACCATTAAATTATTTTATCCATAATCTTTTACACTATAGCTTGCCTAAGTAAATAATTGGATCAATAAATAAAATTTTTGTAAATAACATTTTTGTTAAGGTAAGAACGTGTCCGTCATTATCCCGATAAAAAGCAAAAAAGATCAATTTGTTATAAGTCTGGAGCGCCAATTGGTCGTTGTAACATGGAATGGCGTAGACGAAAAACCATCGAAAATGGAAACTTTGCTTGAAGTGGAACCTAATACAAAAAATGTATTCAACGATGGAAAATGTGACCCTTCCGGTCGACTGTGGATAGGTAAAAAAGTTCTCAAAACATGATAAAGTCATTTGATTGATATTAAATTTCATCTAATTAAGTGGTTCAAATCATGTGTTCCAGAGTTAATCATATGCATTGAATCCAAAAAGATTTTGTTAAATTAATGGAGCTTTCACAAATTTAATTTTTCGCACCAAATGCTAATATCAAGATTTGTAGGGACTATGGGAGGGCCCCCGGTTGTTATTGCAGATATCGAGCTTGGTAAAGGGACCCTGTACAGCATTCAAACTAAAAACAAATCGGCCCACGTTTCTGGTATTGGAATAGCCAATGGGCTGGCTTTTAATACCACCTTGAAAAAAATGTATTACATAGATTCAAGGACTGGCACTGTCGATGAATTTGATTTTGATGTTAATACTGGAAAAATTTGTAAGTCAACAAAAACATATGAATACATTATTAAATAATAGGCTTGTATTTTTACAGCCAATCGAAAATCAATATTTACCGCTGGCAAAAATGGTTTGGAAGGGATGGTTTTCGATGGTATGACAATTGACTCTGATGGTAATTTATACGTGGCTGTTTGGGGTTCAAGAGTTATTAAAATTGATCCTAGAAAACCAGAAACTTTGTTGGACACCATTGAAATGCCAGCCAAAGTTGTAAGTTAACTGTGTGTTTCTGAGAAATACTTAAAATTTATATTTTTGAAATTTTTATCGTAGATTTCATCTGTATGTTTTGGGGGACTAAATATGGATGAACTTTATGTAACTAGTGGCCAAGTGGGAATTACGCCAGGTCCTGATGATGGAGCGACATTTAAGGTTACAGGATTGAATGCTAAAGGATATGCGGAAGTTAAATTTATTTTATAAAACTCATATTAGTGATAAAATGAAATACTTATAATAAAATTTCAAATTTTATGTGAAAGTTTCTTTTATATCATATTTCCTTTCTTGTAAGAAAATTGTATTATCACAGATTTGTTAACAAACAAATAAATGTATTTCTGACATCCGCTGTTCGAGTATAGATCTCTGAAAAAATTTAGTTGCACTAAAAAGAATATCTACACAAAAGACAGTGTTTAATTGTGACATAATATACCACTCTTAATTACTAATTTGGAAAAGCTATGGCCTCGAATAATATATTTATGAGAAGGAAAGAGTTAGGAAAAGAAATTAAATTAAAACTATATAATACAATGGTTCAACCAATAGTGTTAGATAGGACAGAGAAAAGATGTAACAATAATATAACTAGTTAATCAAAAAGAGAGTATATTAACAATACTAGAAATGAAACAGCTTAATTGGTATGGACACATAATTAGAATGGTTAAAATAACAATGTTGAAAAAGTAATAGAACCAGGTTGAGTAGGCAAAAGAAGAAGAGTCAGGACGAGGAAAAACTGTGTAGAAAAAATTGCAGAAATCGGAAAAAGGTAAAGAAATGATGGAACTGAAGCGAATGGCAATGGACCAGAAGAAATGGAAAGGATGGGTGAAAGAATAAAACGAGGATATCCGACACATTTTTAGGGTATTAAGGATATGAGAAGAAGAAGATAATTGTGAACTCATTGTTTCAAATTTACACATATAAAAGTAGGCTGATCTAAATAACAATATAGTTAATATTTATAGATGATATTTAGTATTCAATTGGAAGAAACTTTAAATTGTAGTAAGATGAAATCTATTTTTTAATATGTATCTAGGTTGTCTTCGTATACAAATTATCAAAGAATTACGTTATGTTAAAACAAATAATTTTCCAATCGATGAAGATTTTTTTAGAAAGACAACATTATAATTGAAAAACAATGGTAATTGTCTGCTTCAATCTGTAGCTGATGCATATAATCTGAATTTTAATGTATTTCCAAAGATATTTAAAATCTCTTATGGCTTAGCTTCTAATTTTACTTTCAGATATCATTGAATGATTTATTTTGTTTACCAGAAATGTAAAGTCGTCTGATATCCTGTTTGAATAATTTAATAAATCGGATATTTGCCTAGAAAAGAGTAAAACTATATTTTAAAGGTAGCGTAAATTAATACACAAAGTATAAAAAAACTATTAATGCAGCACCATCGCAAGAAAACAGCTTAATTTTCATATATCGATCACTTTCGTTTTTATCGCAATAATAACTGACAGAGACTTTATTACCTTAAGAATTTACACTGAGATTCACAAGTGTTGTTTATTCTCTACTCACTCCTTTAATCCTGTTGGAAAATAACATCAATATTTTTAAAAATGTTTCCTCTTCACAAATCGCATAATACCAACATTCTTTTTTATGATAGAAAATTTACCCAAGATATAAAAAAACCACTATATTTTTTTGGATTTGGAATGCATTTATAACTTTCTGTGTTTGTAAGTAATAATGTTGAATGAACTATATAGTGAAGAAATTCATCAAGATGATAAACGAAACAATGCTACCGAAATTGCAACAATTTTATAGTGAATCCATTGCTCCAGAAATAGTACGAGATTGTATAGGGAGAGGACCAAAATGTATTGATCCCTATATTTAGGAAGCAATTTTGAAAAATTAGAAAAAAGGGTGGCAGTTTTTTTAAAAAGAGTATAAAGTATGGAATATTTTCAATGCATACACTTCTCTTTATTGATTTACTTTAATGTAGTCACTTTTAAGGATCCTGAGATACAGAAAGAAGTAAATATGTGTATTTACGGATATATTCTACAAAGTAAGGGTAGAAATAATCGTTAAATTTAAGGCAAAACAAACAAAAAGAAAATAAGTAGAAACTTTAATTATATTAAATAACAAATTTAAAACTATTTTCACAGTTAACAGCACCAGTTTTTCTTCTGTTAAATTTCAAAGATAGAAATTATTATGATAAATATTGTTACAATTTGTTTGGAATACTAAATAAAATCATGTTTACTATTAGTAATTATTTTATGATACGCCTATGCGTTTAAAAGATATACCGATCGTGCGTTGCCACAAAAAAATTTTGGTCATATTTATGTAAGGCTGATTAATTTATGAATGTATTGAAATAAATCCATTATTTGAGAAGTTTTCACAGACGCGTGCGGTCTAAAATAAAATCATTGTGTTTAAATCAATATTAATTCAAAATTTAGTAGTTTATTAGTTTAAAAAATAAAATAGCTTTCAATTTTTCATTTCCTATTTTCCGATTCGATGGATCTAGTGCGGGTTTTGATCCCTTTATTTTCGCGTATGTAAAATTCCCTTTTGGAATGGAGCCCTTCTAGAAAGAGAAGGTAAGATAAATATTTTTTTTATTTTTCGATATTTTAAATTTAGAAATGAAATTGAATTGAAAAATTAGAAAAAATGTAGCTGTTTTTTTCTTCACATTTTTACGCCCGACTAGCAATTGTGTTTAATATTCTTTTATCATGTTTAAAAAAATAATAGATTGTTTGCAGTAACAAATAGAACTTCAGTTTTTTCAAAAATGTTTTTTTCGTTTAATAATTAGATGGTCTACTTTTTAATTTTTCCGGAATATTTACAGTAGCACTCCTTGATTTTCCTTAATTCTACATATTTTCAGTTTGTTTAAATAATTATTAATTATTTTAAAATTCTACGTTTTTTTCTTCAAATATGAACAAGATACACTAAAACAGAATGTTTGAAGGATTCTTTGTTCTTATATTTTTTATTATTATGATTCATTTAAATTTTAAGCAAGAATTAATTGTCGAATGGATAATATTTCTTTATTTAAAAATATAAACAATTATTTTGTAGTCAAAAAATATCAATTGGATTTTTGTAAATAATCTTCTTTAGTTTATTATGATAATTTAAGTAAAATAATAAATTGTTTGCACTAATAAATAGAACTTTTAATTTTTTCAAATATATTTTTTCCGCTTAATAACTAGATATGCTAATTTTTAAAAATTTCTTTTTTACTCAATTTTTTCATTTTTTTTTAAATTTTCCGGTAAATTTGCTGTGTCACTGTATAATTTCCTTACATGTTTTCATTTCTTGTTTAAATATTTATTATTTTTCAATTTTATAGATTTCTTTTAAATTTCTACGTTTTTTTCTTTAAAAATGAACACGTAAACACCAAAACAAAAAATGCCTAAAAAAACTAAAATAAAGTCAGATTCTTTGTTCTACTGCTTGTAGTATGTTTCATTTAAATTTTAAACAAGAATTAATTATCGAATGAATAAAATTTTCTTTTTTTTGGTTCCAGAATTTCTTCAATTTTGATTTCGTCAGGAAAGGTAGAAAAACTGGGATAATATTACATGGTGGTCTTTTGATTTCTTTTTAATTCAATTTAATTATTCTAAAAATAGTACGATTTTGACTTAATATTAATACAACAGTTATAATATAGAGGGTGATACATAAATATTATATTATTATTCCCTTCATATACAAAATGAGATTTTTCTTTTTACTTGTTTTTTTCTATGCGCATATTTAAAAACGGTTTATAAAAAGTGAGTGATAAACAGTTTGTGAAGTGAGTGATATACAGTGTGTTCAACGACAGAAAGTCTTCGAAAGGTAATTAACCATTTTTAAAACTTTTACATTCTGTGCGTATATTTTATACACAGTTTGGAAAAGTGAATTATAAACAGTGTGTTCAGTTATGAACAATCTTCGAAGGGTAAGTTAAATATTTTAAATTTTTTACATTCTGTGCGTATACTTTATACACAGTTTGTAATAAATGAATGATTTACAGTGTGTTCAACGACAGAGTCTTCGAAAGAAAATGAACATATTTAAATTTTTTACATTTTGTGCGTATATTTTACACACAGATTGTAAAAAGTTAGTGATATTCACTGTGTTCAACGACAGTCTTCGAAAGAAAATGAACATATTTAAATTTTTTACATTTTGTGCGTATATTTTACACACAGATTGTAAAAAGTTAGTGATATTCACTGTGTTCAACGACAGTCTTCGAAAGAAAATGAACATATTTAAATTTTTTACATTTTGTGCGTATATTTTACACACAGATTGTAAAAAGTTAGTGATATTCACTGTGTTCAATGGCAGAGAGTCTTCGAAAGATAAGTGACAGTTTTACTAAAATATTAACTAATGGGGGCTTTGTTTTTATTTATGTTGAAAATTTTCGCAATCACCCTCTATGAAGAAAAGAAATCAAAAGACACAAAATTATTACTAACAACTCTGTAAATTTGCCTAATTGTCGTATATTATTCATAGTTAGGTTTATATTATATAAAAACAATTAATTCAAAAATAATTTTATTTCAAAATAACATTATGAAAAAAAAGTGATATTAATTTTTTAATAAATTTTAAATATAGGCAAAATGTACAGGGCTATATAATTAACAAGGTGTTTCCTTCGTCTTCAACTCGAGTTAACGAAGAAGAGATCTACAGAGTGCTGAAGAACTAAGGAACCGTCGAAAAATAAGTTGCAATATTTATTTTGTTTCAAAATTATTTTAAAGAAAAATTCATTTTATTTTTAAAGGAAGTAGCTTCAGTTAAAGATACAAACAAATAATATTTTGATTCGATATAAAGAATCTTTAAAATAAACAAAACCATTTTTTTGAGTAATTACTTTTCCAAATTTTTATCTATTTCGATTTAAAAAAGGATAATTCAAGTTTCTAAATTTTTATGAAAATATTTTTCTCAATGTAAACTAATTTTTTTTATATCAAAAGTTGATTTTTACTAAATATAAAAAAATATTGAATAATAAAACAATGTGAATAGAGTTTTTAATTTTCTAAATTAAAAATCTGAAAAGGGCATGTAAAGTTTTTCAAAATAAAAAGTAAGTACTTTCATTTTACAAAGAAATAAGTGAGATATAGAGAGAGTCACAGCATTAAAATTATTTACAACAATCAATAAAGCATTTAGGATTTGTATTTATTTTAAGTATTATTTCATGCGCTCTTCAAAAGAGTTTGATTTATACTTTAAAAATATAAACAATTATTTTGTAATCAAACAATGTCACTTAGTACTTTTTTGTATTTCCTTATTTTTGACTACATTGAATTATTTTCTCTGCTTATGGATCGATTTTTTCGTTGAAGCTTTTTTTCGATTTCTGGAAGGATTTTTTTTATATTTTCCTTTTCTCTTTATGAAGGGATTTTTAGTTGGAAGTTATTTTCTCTGGTCCGGGTCTTCTGAAGTTGTAAAAGAAAGACAAAATTGTCAGTTCTGCCAATAATCAAGACAAAATGTTTATAATGCTCCTATTCATCCTTCGGGAATTTCAACAGAACCTTGGTGTCGCCCTTATATTCACTTTACTAGGCCTTTTGAAGGGAAAATTTGTTTTTGATTGAATTGAATTATTTTCTCTGCTTATGGATCGATTTTTTCGTTGAAGCTTTTTTTCGATTTCTGGAAGGACTTTTTTTATATTTTCCTTTTCTCTTTATGAAGGGATTTTTAGTTGGAAGTTATTTTCTCTGGTCCGGATCTTCTATTTATGTCTTGTTCCTCGGAGTTGTGTTCTATGTTCTTGGAAAGGGTATTCTTCTATATGATTTGTGTTCGTTGAGGGGCACTCCTTCTTTTTCCCTGATTTCTATTGAACAGTGGTGCACCTCTAGCTGGGGTCTCTGCCGAACCTGCATTGATCAGACTTGTGTCCAAAGCAAGCAAATGCGATAAAGGGGAAGACAGTCGAATTTGTTCTGGAAACTCGGAAACTGAAGTTTGGCCACCATCAGTATTTGTGTTATTTATTGAGATTTCTTCAAGGGATCTTCTCCTGTATCTCCGTTTTTGATAAGTTATTTTCTCTATTTGGAAGGATTTCCCTGATTTTCGTTGAAGCTTTTTTCGATTTCTGGAAGGATTTTTTTATATTTTCCTTTTCTCTTTATGAAGGGATTTTTAGTTGGAAGTTATTTTTTCTGGTCCGGGTTTTCTGAAGTTGTAAAAGAAAGACAAAATTGTCAGTTCTGCCAATAATCAAGACAAAATGTTTATAATGCTTCTATTCATCCTTCGGGAATTTCAACAGAACCTTGGTGTCGCCCTCATATTCACTTTACTAGGCCTTTTGGAGGGAAAATTGTTTTTGATTGAATTAAATTGTTTTGTCTGCTTATGGATCGATTTTTTCGTTGAAGCTTTTTTTCGATTTCTGGAAGGATTTTTTTTATATTTTCCTTTTCTCTTTATGAAGGGATTTTTAGTTGGAAGTTATTTTCTCTGGTCCGGGTTTTCTGAAGTTGTAAAAGAAAGACATAATTGTCAGTTCTGCCAATAATCAAGACAAAATGTTTATAATGCTCCTATTCATCCTTGGGGAATTTCAACAGAACCTTGGTGTCGCCCTCATATTCACTTTACTAGGCATTTTGGGGGGAAAATTTGTTTTTGATTGAATTGAATTGTTTTGTCTGCTTATGGATCGATTTTTTCGTTGAAGCTTTTTTTCGATTTCTGGAAGGATTTTTTTTATATTTTCCTTTTCTCTTTATGAAGGGAATTTTTAGTTGGAAATTAGTATTTTCTCTGGTCCGGGTCTTCTATTTATGTCTTGTTCCTCGGAGTTGTGTTCTATATTCTTGGAAAGGGTATTCTTCTATATGATTTGTGTTCGTTGAGGGGCACTCCTTCTTTTTCCCTGATTTCTATTGAACAGTGGTGCACCTCTAGCTGGGGTCTCTGCCGAACCTGCATTGATCAGACTTGTGTCCAAAGCAAGCAAATGCGATAAAGGGGAAGACAGTCGGATTTGTTCTGGAAACTCGGAAACTGAAGTTTGGTCACCATCAGTATTTGTGTTATTTATTGAGATTTCTTCGAGGGATCTTCTCCTGTTTATCCGTTTTTGATTGAAGTTATTTTCTCTATTTGGAAGGATTTCCCTGATTTTCGTTGATGTTTTTTTTCTGTTTTCCTGAAGAGGCTCTTTTTCTTTGCCTGTTTGTTATTTTTCTCTTTTCCTGTTGGTATATTTCCGTTTTTGATTGAAGTTCTTTTCTAAGTTTCTGAGATGACATTTTTAGTCAACAAATTTGATATTTTTTTCATTTTGTAAATTATTCACCCTTAATATGTTTCATTACTTGTAAATTTCGTGTATGGGGTTATATGGCTACAGGCGAACCATCCCCTTAAAAATGGTAACGCGCCAAGGTAATACCTCAGGGGTGGTGTGGAAATTTACCAATATATTTAACTATATGTTCTACTTTATTTGGAGTTGCCTTGCACCAACGGAAGCCATTTATTTCGAAATTTTGTTACTCCAGCTACTTTCGAATGCCAAAATTGGGATTTCAACTTTTCTCTCGATTGGAAGGATAAAGCTTTCTTTAAATGGAAATCTACTAGGTGAGTACTTAGTGTATATTTTGTTTTTTTTCATATCGTTAAAAAAAATTCTCATAAATAACAATTATACTGGTCTGTACGGTTGTTTTGAACTTCTTATACATAAATATCGCATAAAATATTTAAAAATTAGAAATCCTAGATAATTTAGATAATATGTAGTACCGAGTGCCTATTCTCGAAACAGAGAGTATAGTTAGTTGCAAAATATAATAATTGGACTTCCCAAATCCCCAAAGAACGGCAGCGATTTCGATAGTATGACATTAAAACCATTTCGAATAGGCAATATTAAGCCTTATGTTACTTGTACATTCGTCAGACTTTCAGTAGAAATTTCTGCTGCATTGGTACGCTTTCGTCATGTTTAGTACTATTTGTAACAGGGTTGTATTTCGGCGAACTGCTTAATACCGGATAATCTTCGACAATAGTGCTATCGTAATCGCGTTAAGATATTCTTATTTTTAATCAATAAAATTTTAAAATTTAATAGTATTGCATTTATAATAACAAATAACTAAATTAACAAAAATGATAAATAATAAATAATTCTTTAGGATTTATTTATATTCATTCTTATTATTCACAATCCTAATGCCTACCCTGCCCATGAAGAGCTTATCGAGGGATTTGGAAAGTCCATTTCTTATATTTTGCAACGGACAATAGAACGTAAATTTTTTCTCTTTATCTACACATGTCTGTGTTCTTCCGAAAATAAATTGTTTTTTGATAAAACAGGACACTTAAAGGTATTTTAGCCTAATATAGGCCTTTTACCTTGTGAAGCGGCGATCAAATAACTGACAAGAACTCGTAATTACTTCTATCAGGTATTTATTCACATCTTTATAGACAGTTGTCCACAAATCTTTACAGAACAAAATTATGTAAAGTTTTTTTAATTAATTTTCACTTTTATCGCAGTACCTGCTTAAAGTATTTTTAGTAAACTCTTCCTTTTTGCAGATTAAGGGTCAATTGACCAATAAACACAAAGGTTACTTTTGTGTTGTTTGTAAGTAATAATGTTGAATGAACTATATAGTGAAGAAAATCATCAAGATGATAAATTGTGGCACGAAATAATGCCACCGAAATTGCAACAATTTTATAATGAATCCATTGCTCCAGAAATAGTAGGAGATTGTATAGGGAGAGGACAAAAATGCATTGATCCCTATATTTAGGAAGCAATTTTGAAATATAAAAAAAAAAGGGTGGCAGGAAGCTGACTAAGTTCTTTTTAAAAAGAGTATAAAGTATGGAATATTTTCAATTCATACAGTTCTGTTTGTTGATTTACTTAAATGTAGTCACTTTTAAGGGTCCTGAGATACAGAAAGAAGTAAATATGTGTATTTAATTATTATTTAGTTACAAACATACCTAATAAGTAGGCATAATTTATATAATCCTATAATCCTAAGAAATTGTAACTTAACTCACAAGTATATGAAGTAAAAAAAGTAAAATTAGCCCGAATAGCTTTGGTAACTGAGGTCGAAAACAAAGTTAAGTAGAAGAATATAAATTTATTGGATGACAAATGACAATTAATAGACATCTGTTGAACTTTGGAGGTTACTTTTTTTTGAATTATTTTATTTTTTAATAATGGTAAGAACAGCTATAGTTGACGACAACTTACTGAAATACTTGTATACAGTATCAAGCGAAAACAACTATGCCGTAGGATTAATTTTAGGACAGGTGAGTAAAATATGAATCTAATTTATAATAACATATGTTAAGCTTTCGGTGTTTCTTTTTTAGTCATGTTTAGGTAAAGATTACATTATTTATTTTTCTAAAACACCACCATTCCAAACTGAAAATGACAAAAAGGCAGGAATAACTCCCGAGAAACCTAAGAGCATAGAAGATTTTAATAATACTTGGTTAGCTGATCATGCTAGACAAGCTACTAGAATGTTACCTGGAGGTTTCTACGTACTAGGAATATTTATTATATCCCCGGAAGATATTCTTAATCCTTTAAACACAAAAATTAAATCGTTATTACAATCCATCCACATACAATTAAGTTCTAATAAATATTTATTTGGCAGTCCTACCCCAGATAAACTAGTTCTTCATCATTCACCTAAAACTCAAAAATATTACTGTAGAAGTTACAACGTCTCTAGTCATAGTGTCCAACCTGTAGAAGTGAAATGTTTTCAAAAAAATTGGATTAACTTAAAATGTGATTTTAAAATAAATAAACTTCATTATCTGTTAAAACCTCAAGGAGAATGGCCTTTAGAAAAACATTTCAAGGTAAACATTCATTTTAGTTAATGTATGTGTAGAGAAGAAAATCGACTATGTCTAGGATTGATATAGAATACTGAAATTTATAGTGGGTTGAAGAATATTTTTTTAATTTCAGGTTCTTTTGGATGAGATATGTGAGAATTTAGATTCTGCAGTATTTTTATTTGACAACCAGTTTAAGGATCAAGATGATGGTTTAGATACGTTAGGGAAAAAGAAAAATAAAAGTAATAAATCAAAAAATAAAGTTCCTCAGGAATCTGGAGAGAATTTACAACCATTGGAAATCTCTATATTTCAACCCAAGGTGAGTTTAAGAATCTCTAACATTATATTTGTTTGAGAAAAAACGTCTTTTCATTTTAACAGCAATTAATATCCAGAGATTTTTATTTCGGCATAACTCACTTTTAAAAAAGTCCATGATACTATAAAACCCTCTTTTGACCTGGTTAAAAAATATTAATACTTTTTTTGTTAGTAAGTAAAGAAAGTATTTGTTACATGAGTATAACCTACATGCATGTTGGACTTTTTTTAATCATACATATTTGTACATTGTCAACTTATAGCTTAATAATAAAAGCGTATGAACAAATGACTTTGATAAAAGTTTTGGTTCATTTTATACTATTGAGTAATGCTTAAACATTTTCGGCACCAATCACATTTGATTTTTATTTTAAATTGATCACCCTTTATTTTTTCTACACAATGTCCAGAAAGTTAAGGAAGTTTAATGAAATAGAAAGTAAAGACATATTAAGAAATGGACTGATTCCATAGAAAAAAAATACACTCAATATTCTAAGTATGCATGAAGAACAAACTTTCAAAACTGGCTTAAATACAATAATTGTAAAAAATCTGTAAGGATATTGAAAGCATCTATAAAAAATTAAGTCATAGATGAATTTTAGTGAGAAAGCACTGGTTATCATTGATGTACATAATATGTTGATGAGATATTTTGCCTAGCAATAGTTTGCCTACACTGTTGTGTAAAACGGCATAAATCACTTAATGGAACAAGTTTACAACCAATATTTACAAAATAATATTTTGGCTCGAATTATCGCACCATTCTTTATAAGAGAAACTTTAAATGCGAATCGTTATTTACACTTATATAAGCACAGATCTTTCTAAACTCACATTTCTAAATCTTCTCAACAAAAACCGTCATAAAGTACCGAGAAATATATATCTATATAAAATATGATAGATTAAGAAAACACCCTTATAAGATATACCTACTCCCACACTCTAGTTTGGAAGAGTGCGGCTATGCCGGCGAGAGTATGCTCAATCAGAGTAGTAAATAGTAACAGTGATAGCGTTTGGATGTGAAATATATTGGGGCGTTAAAACTTCTAAAAAGAATAAGTATTATTTCTTTTTGTACTTTGTAGGTAGCGCATTGTGATTCTAAAGAAAACATTTTTGACTCTGGTGGTAGTCTAAGATTAATAGGAAAAGTGGCGTCAAAACTTTGGTTGCAGCCTAAATTAACTATTTCAGAGGCTTCAGCTGCAGTTAAAGAAGACATTTTGAGGAGTTTGTCTTCAAGATTGGAAATGCATTGGGATTCAATAATTGAAGAAGAAAATTCTGAAGGTAAAATTAACTTCAAATAATTTAAACAGAAAATATGCGATGTTTATTTTTATAGATATTAACAGTGTTCATGAGCCGCCTAGAAGGGTTTTAATATCATTACCCGATAGTGAAATAGCTCTATCTGACTATTTATTCCCTGGAGAAGGCCCCCAAGATGCGAAAACGTCCCTTGAAGAACTTCTAGATGTAAAAATTAAAGGGAAATTGAATATCATAGATGTTGAAGGTCCAGCAGGTAACCAATTTTTTAATTTCTAAATATTTTTTTGTAATATTCATTTGAATTTTAGATATTTTGGAACTTGAAAAATACTACAAAGGTGCCTTGAACAGTGAAAACGACGAAATTACGTTAAACCCGAAAAATAATCTTAATAATTTTATGTATATTGGATTGGCGTTGTCGCTTTTTATTCTTGTTGTAGCTTTGTTATTTAATTTTTTTATTTAGAACCTTGTTCGAAGTTTTATTGATAAATGGTAATTTATTTTTTAATAAATATATATTTTAAGGTATTTAGGTTTAATTAGAAGTATGAAAAATAAAAAATTTAAATTATATTACAAAGTACGAAATAATTTCATTATAGAACCTAAAATGAATCGTAATACAAAAATTAATGCCAATAGACTTCAAAATGTGCAGAAAACAGCCTTTTTAAATATATCTTGCAATCTATGGCCATTTCTATAAAAAAACGTAAACCATAAATAAATTAGTTAAATTTGCATTTAGAAAAATCCATTTCTGGATGTTGCTGCATAAATTTCTTTAAGACATCCTGTTTTTTCTGTTCGTCGCTTGTGGGTAGCCCCATTTCTTTCCGTCTTTGATCATACATCATTTTTTCCACCATTCCCCTCGTCTCACCATCCAAATCGCTCAACTTTGACGGTTCGGGGTTGATCTTCTTGGTGCTAATCTCAGGATCGGACTTGACGAGTTTACTCCACCAATTCATTTTGTTTACCTAAAAAATATACATCAATCATTTTTATAAACATTAGGTGTTATTTATAATATATGATCATCATTGAAATACACATCATACATAATTCATTAATATAAAAAATGTCTTCAAAATTTGTTTCTTTAAATTTATATTAACTTCTGGTGTACAAGATTCTTAACCCTACTCAAGTTTTTGGTGTTGCAGTTATACTTTTTTAATTTAATAACTGCGTCGGAAATTAGAATTTTTTTTATGGATTTTCCTCGGCCCTTTAATTATTAAACTTTTTATCAATTGCTCTAGTTCTTCATTCTTTCTCTGTGAAATATTGTACACTTTACATAATAGGCGGTAATATGAGGACGCCGACAATGACAATGCAGAAGAACATGTTAAACTGTACAATAAGTTCCATCCAGCAACAATTAACGCGAATAGTGGTTTGAGCTGTGAGTGAACTAATAAAATCGCCACATCCTTATGATGATATTTCATTAATATTCTACACTTTGAAAAGCAATTTAACGTCCTCCTGCCAGAGAGAGAAAATAATTAATAGCCGTTATCTTTTCGGAAAATGACCACGAGTACATACAGACGGCTTCAGAACTACTTGTGGATGAAGAGCTGCAGCATTCAATAAAATAAAAGTTGAAACCATCAGTAAACCAATTTCCTCTTTTACCAAAGATTCTCTTCTTCAAAATGTCAGCATTTTTTTACCAACAAAGGCATTTTGTGCCAGAAAGTCAGGCCTCTTTTAAAGCACTCTAAACAATTCCTAAATCTCTTTAACGTAAAGTGACACAAGAAGGTAGAGAACAATTTTTTGGACTGATGCAACTGGAAAAACAGGTCTTATTGGATCAGACGGGATCTCTAACCTAAGGGAAATGCTAAAAAGAGACAGGTGGAAAAAGTTCTATGAGGATATTTTAGAAACTATAGTATGTGCCTGAATTCACAAAGCCTTTACTAAAAAGAGCTTCAAACCTTAATACATGCTTCTATTCCCGGTGGCAAATAAGACCGAATCAACTTACCTTTTCGAAAGAGAAGAACAAAGACTTTCCATCTTCTATGACCCAGTTGGATTCTTCCAATTTGATTTCATGTTGAAAATCATCATCTATAATTGGTGGATGGCCTTTGAGGCCACAAGTTAGATGCCTTTTAGTCATCGTTACTACGAGATCCTTTTGTTTAACTCTGAATGACACATTTAAGGGTACTTTCAACTGCAAAAAAAGCAATAATAGTAGCAAAAATAATTAATACTATATTTTGTATTATGAAAAACTCGCAAACTTATTGTAGATTATATTTTATGCAATGGTGAGCATTTTTGTAATTTAATCCGAATGGAAATAAAAATACAGGCAATTTAATCCAAAAATAAACAAAGTGCATTGTTCTGGGGACTGTCCAAGGTTTATTTCTTTTCAAATTCGAAGGTTAATGGTATCCATCCACTAGAATTGCACATGCAAATTTCTTACAGACACAAAAACGGAATCGAAGATGATGGTTTTGTAATCAATTGGTATTAGAGACAATTATGGGTGATTATTATACTTTGTTGTTTTGTTGGAGTAGGTCATAGTCGGCTCGTGAAAATAAACGTCAATTTTAAATAAAAAAAATGAAATTCGAAAATTGGGAGTTTTTGGCATTTTTTAAAAATAGACAGAGATGGGAATGTTCATCTTTGGCCTTCAATTTTTAATCCTTAAAATCGAATGATATTCGACTATTATGATGTCAATTATTACATTCTGCGAAACATTAATCAAGGTACCAAAAATTCCAAAGAATAATTTTTTGAATACGATATTTATTAACGCCTTAACCAGATAGATTTCTTTGTTTGTGGATAATAAAGTAAATTTTCAAGTTACTATCAATGCAGTTTCAGAGATTCAAGAGTATCAGCAATGTGGTTGCTTTCGATATAGTTTGGTCGTTATTCACATATTATTGTTAGAATTATATTTTGTTTAGTTATTTATGACAAACTGTTGCACATCATTATAAAGACCATTTTAACTTTAGGTTTAAGAAACTGTATTTTATATACATCATTCAAAGGGTCATCTGGCATTCAATAACACCGGTCTCATATTTAAGAGTTTATAATATTGGAAAATATCCCGATTTTCATTACACGTCGACAGAGAACCTTGAGGTTATGCCTCCAGTCAACTATGAAGGATGTTATCTCTGTGTCCTGGGATTAAAAAGGATAGATATCAATTTACAGTTTTTGCTTAGACATAGTACAGATTGTTGAGCCCTTACTGGTGATTTTAACCATAACATAGAAATCGGAATTATTTGGTTTTGTTTGTTAAAGTTGGTTACATTAGTGTTGGTTAGTTATTGAGCCATTATTGTAGATGTATTCAATATCAACATAAGATCAATTTCTCTAAATGATAATAACTGGTGCTGTGAACAAAGGACAAATGGCCCTGACAATGAACTAATCGAGCGGTTAGAAGGTTATATGAGCAAAAAATCTGTAAACATAAAATGGATAAATGCAATTGGATGAGGAGAAACAGCGAATAATTAAACTAGATGGATGTGGTAATTTATTTATTGCAGTAAAAAGTTTGGTATGATATAACATGAGAGTCCCTACTTCCGTGTATCCCACTAAGAAAATATCTCATCCTCGCCTATGTTTTACGTGAGAGAGCTTTTTTCGCAAAATCAATGACATGAATCAATTGTGTGCACTATGCGGATGCTTCGTTTTTTATTAGAACTCCCTCATTAGGTTGATTGATAGTTAGTCGCCGGCATTGTCTGGGTTACTGAGAAATGTCACGTCCATATTATATCTGTGCTTGTTTAAACCAGTTGACCAAACACACCTTTCTTTAACTCTGCGTCTAGTTTACCTTTTTGTTTCACAATTATGCGATATTATGAAAGATTGTGGATTGTGTTACGAGAAATTCTATAAAAAAAAAAGACTAAATTGTTCACGTGTGTAAATATGCAAACGGATGTAATTTTATAGATATGCGTAAAAATGTCATATTCTTAAGGTATTTAGATGCAAATGAAGGTGTGGGTTACTACTTTTAATCTTGACTTATTTTTTTAATAATAAACTCTATTTGCTGAAAAATTACCTTTTTTTATTTATTGAGCCTAATATTATGTATGAAATGAAATTTCTCATTGACGTCGGACTTAAAGAATATTGGGTTTGGCAGTAATTAAGAGAATAATCTAAGAAGTTATTAGATTTACTTCCGTCAAAAGTTAGATCGTAATTAGTTATTTCTTTTCTTCTAAATCAATAACCTGCGTCAATAAAAAAATCAATTAATCATTCCAATAAGGATCAATGGTTAAAACATAGAAGAAATCAATGTCGAAAGACTCATTGTCATTAGAAATATTTAAAGTTTAATGTTTGCAAAATTTTTGGGAGAATAGTACGAAAAATGTGGGACGAAATGAAAAGCGTTTTTTTTTCTTTTAGATTACGGTTATTTTTTAATATAATTTTTGTATAAAAATCAAAAATCAAATTTAATTTACGAAAATGCTTAACAGAAACAACAGAACAAAAGCATCCATTTCTGTAATATGATAAATAGTAATAAATCACTAAATACTAAATCATTATCACAATATGTATCTAAAAATTTAAAGAGATACCTAGTTTTGTTTAAGACAGGTCATCTTCAGGTGTGAAATTAACGTTAATTAGTATATTAATAAAAATTGAAACCAACAAGTTAAAACAAATGTAAATAAATAAAATAAACAAGTGTGCTGTCATATTATTTATTATGTTTTTAATTGATATTAAACATGGCACAGAATACTCAAACTAGTTTCCTCAAATTTTTTTAAATAAATTATTGGTATTTAGTGTCTATTTTCTGATAAAAAAAAAGGCTCAAAATTTTATTTTCCAAAATTAAATTTAAAAAAAATTTAATTTGCCGTAAAATGACAAGAAGCTGTTAAAAAACAAAATTTACTGAACTTTAAATTGGTACACTAATAGTAGTTATTGTTCAACCTTCTCGGAGATAAAATAAACAGTTCCAATTTCAACAATGCTCCTTAAGACTAAATACGACTAATTAATTTACTCAATTAACAAAAAAACCATGTTATCTCCCACCCTAACCTTAGATCTAATTAAGCAGATTGCAACCGTCTGGTGGCCATTTTTGAACAAGCAAGGTTATAATCGGAAGCTGCAAAAACCCAAACGGTAGACATATGGAAATGTAATTGATGAATGCAGCAATCAGCTTTTTTATGCACCATCAAACAAATATCTTGTTAATTAACCGTTTTCAAAAACAAAGAAAATCGCAGAGAATTATAGTACAGTAAAAACTGATAATTTCTTATATTTATTATGCAGAGATTACATACCAAAATAAATTATTAATCCTTAAAAGGAAATACTTTTATTGTTTAAGTTCAAAAGTTTTTTCTTTACGTGATTTATTTTTTTAAACATTATTTTATAATTATTTTGTTACATATTTATGGCCCAACTGATTGAAATTGGACTACATGTTTATTCCATTTTAATGGAATTAAATACTAGCTAGAAATTTTTATTGAAATTTATCGATTCGATCTTTGGCTAATGTTTATGATACTTTTCAAAATTCAATATTGAATTATTGAAAAAATCAATATTTTCCAAAATGATACCGAAATGTTCTGCGCTATAAAGAATGTGAAGTATCAGTATCACGCATACGGTGACTACCATCAAGTACAAATTGCTAATTAATAAAAAAATTCCATTTAATTGATTTAAATTTTATGCATCCTAGAAATTTCTAGTTTAGGTCAATGTATTTCAAGTATAAATCACAAATTGGAAAGAGAATTTTTTCTGATTCATAATGTAAAGGTTATTTAAATATACAGTCAATAACATTTTTGAAAAATTTAAATAAGAAAATGGTACAATAAACTCTTTACTACGGTACAATTTATATGATGTTCAAAATTCAAATGAATTTTAAGCAGGAAAATTTTATCAGTACAAAATTTCTTTGTACTTATTTATTACAAGTAATAGCAAAATTTTTACTTATTTAACGTATTCACAATAGAGCAACTTTCAACGGAATTTTCCACTTCACAGCTAAAACTAAAATATAGAGATTATTTATCTCATTATTTTATTTAATTATCCTTTTCTAAAAAGACGTATCTGCATTATATTCTGAAACGGAATAACTGGAAATCACCCCTAATAGCATATTTAGTGCTAAAAATCACGTAGTTATTTCATTTTATTTCTATCGTCGTCACAATATTCTCTCATCAACCCTTGTCCGACAAACATATTCTGAACTATAAATATAATAAGATCTGTTAACTTAACATTTGCATCTGATCTACATGATTAATCTATATTAAAGACAGATTTAGTAATATTGCTAATTGTAGTAAAAAGAGTGAATGTGAATAAAAAGTTATAAATCGATTATTCGGATTTTCATTCTGATTTCTATAATTCAATGTACCAAATACATCCAACTTTTTTTATTTTTATTAATATACTAAATACATAAAAATTAATTTGTGAACGTTACTATCTATGTCAATAACATTTTCGCCAAATAAAAAACAACAACCTTAATTAATCTTTCGCAACTGAAGCAATTTTCAATTTTTCAAATGGAATACAAATTGATAAGAGATAAATTAGCGGCAATTAAAAAAATATGTCACATAGAAGAATTAACCTCGGCTTCATTTTGTTGAATTCCATTGGCCAATTTTTTAAATTCTTCTATTGTTTTATTTGATATCACGGTGTGCGGGTGCTTTCGACATTTTTTTTGTAAGTTCGACGTGAAACAATCGAATGATTTGCGCGAGTATATCCAAAAGTGAAAATTTAGTTATATTTTTTTTGATAAGAAATGAGTGTCACCGGTGTCATTCATCAGGTATTGTATTTTTTTCTTTATTTTTGGAATGCAACTAACATCTTCAAAAAAAGTTTTATATTATTATTATCATTCGGGGCGTGAATACCTCAAGGATCAGAAAATGGGCCTCTTTTATTCTTAGTATATAATTAACAATTTATTACAGGTCTAAAGAGGCAAATAAGTGTGATTACAAGTTGTAAATAAAAATAATTGAGACAAATTGCATCTCGCATTGTAATCGAATTGTTAATAGTATGTTTTTGTTAAATTAAATTCATGTCAAATAAATTTCAACCTTGTGATGTCTTTTTTAGCGTCAAATGATCACATTAACAACTTTTTTCATCTTGGAAAGCACAAATTATCTTTAAATTTGCTTTGTCAAGGTTTCTTTCTATATTAATGATGACTTTTAACAAAATTTTCCATTACAAGTTGTAGTGCACTTGAACGATATTTAAATATTGACCCACTTTGTTATAGAACAAAAAATGAAGCATCGAAAATTGAAATGGTCACCGGAAATAACAGAAAATATAAATTACCACCCCAGATAAAGACTAGCATGGTGTTCACAAATTAATAAAAGAAAATGCATGGAAAAATAATCGATGTAAATGTATCCCTGTCGTTTTTTTTTTCAAGTTATGTTTATAATTACATTGAGATTTGGGTAGTTTTTTTAAATAAGAATCGTTGGAAAATGATAAATCCTTCAATAATTAACGGGTCTTTTAGCTAACCACGAGAATGACCTACTAAAATTGTAGGTTCGAGAAACATCATTTTTTGAATGGTTAATATCATTGTAAATATTTGAATGATATTTTACGGTTGGTTTGTTATGCAGTATGCAATTATTATCGCCAGTGAGTCTCATAATAAATTTCAAACCATTGGCATTCAGGATTTTTGTGTTTCGTTTTAAACACCGCTCCGTTCGGATTATTAACCACTCCCAAACCGAACAACGAATTCGTTACAAAATTTAACCAAAGGCTGTAACCATAATTAAAATAATAGAATAATTGGAGGCACAAGTATTATTTTTTGCAAAATAAATAATATTGTTTCAAAACCAGTTGTGAAATATTCCCAGCTTATAAACTAATATAAATGAATTATTGAATACGAATTATTTTGTGTTGTAAAACCGATAGACTTATTTGGGGGCTGTTTTTAATTCATTTTAATGTTTAAATCAGGTTTGCATATTTATAGTAGTTTTTACTAGTCATGTTTTTGGATATTTTTGTAAACAAACTTTTAGGAAAGTTATGCTGAATAAATATTTGTTTCAAAGATTGACAAACAGAAAAACCGCGTCGAATTAAAAATATTTCCGTTCTCATAAAAAGAAAAACGAAATGTATTAACAAACTGTTAGAGCAAACTAGTATATGGCTTGAGGGCGTTGCGATAGGTCCTGAAAGTTACATAATTGTCCGTTATAATCATAGTGACGGTTAATCTTCTTTGGAATTCCTATTAATCCAACGTCTGTTTTGATAATTTTAAAAAGTTAGTAGTGGCGGTACTGAATTTAAAAAAAAATGAAATCTCATCTGATTTTTAATCACTCTGTATCAGATATTTTTTAATACCATAACATAGATCCTTTATTAAACCTAATAGAGATAAAGTGTGATACATCATTGAAATTAGCTCGGCAAGAGGTTTATAAAAATGTAAAAATATACGGGGTGTTCCATTTAAAATTTTTTTTATCTGGCACTGCGTTCCTGAACACACTGTATATTTGGAACTAATTTTAAAATGTGAATCTCAATACTTCGTACACTTTTTGTAAATAAGTGTTTTTGATATCTTCTTTAATAACGGATATAGCGTACTTCTACGCACTAATGCTGCACCCTGTATGTATATAGGAAACAGGTGAGCACAATTAAGATTAATTAATTTTCGTTTTTATACGCCACTCTTGTTAAGTCTGGATTTCAGTGTCTAGTTATATTTTCACACAAAGTTTTTTGACGTATGGAATTTTGTAAAAATATGTTTGTTTATCTTCTATTATTTTATTATTGTTGGTGGAATATAAAATTTAAATTATTAAGGATCGAAGATGATTTCATTGATTCTAAATATTTTTCTTTAAATGCATCATGTGCTAGTTTTTTTTATTATTATGAAGTAGAAAGGAATTTGTTGATCAAATGAAAATATGTAGGTTTTTTCTTAATTACATTGTTTTTTCTTCTGCGTGTTCGACAGACTGAAAACTATTCTTACATTATCATTTATCTAAAGAATTAAAGTTGTACATAAATTTAGCTTCGAGTAGTTTCCGGTTAGTGGAACACACAGAAAAGAAGATTGCAAGAAATTATTCAAACTGAAAAAAAAAAACACCCTTAGCACTGCATATTTTCAATTCACCAACAAATTTCTTTTTCCTTCATAAAAAAAACACTCTATTTATTGTTGTTTGGTTTTTGCCAAAATTTGATATATTTTTTATTGTAAATTATGTTTTTTTTAATTTCCACCGTTTATTAATTTTGTTATTTCTATTTTTTATTTTTTTTTATTTATAACATAAGAGCCAACAGGGTTACCCCTAATTAAAGGATAACGTAATACAAGAATTAGTCTAAGACAGATACATAAAAATGAGCTCTATTCGGGGTTACATAAAAATATATATCGAGACCGAAGGGGATGACTGAAGTTGTATTGAAAAAAACTGTATCAATAAAAAAAATGTACCAATTTCAATCTACTAACAAACAAAAATGTGACAAACCAGAAAACAGTACATCAATAATACACACGTTTAATAGATGAAACAAGTAAATTTTAACAAACTCGTGAACCAAATGCAATCGATAGAACTATTTAGAAGTTTAAATAAAAATAATGTTGAATGCTGTTGTCTTTTAACTTTTTAATGTTACAAACAAATTATTTATTTTTTCTACATGTTTTTATTTTTCCAGATAATAAATTTTTACCCTGAATCAGTAACTAAAAAGTCCCCAGTTGCGCATAAACCTGATTATATCCCAAGTACTTCCCAAGATAAGTTCTAGGTACTGATCATTATTAAATTTCAAAACATCAAATATAGAAAAAATAACTATTTATGAGTTTTTAAAAAAGTATTAATGTCTTTCTAAAATTAATTATAATTAAAACTAAGCCATATTTATATAATTAAAATATAACTATTAAAGTTGGGCCTAGTACAAGATATTGCAAAATGATTTCAACACGTTTTTACATAAAAACACAAATATCTTTCGTTTAAATTTAGTTGAGTTGGAACCTCCTCTACTACTAATCCGAATGTTATTTTTATTAAGATAAATTTAGATACACGTACGTTTAAAATATTCTGAAAAATGTCTATTTCTTATTTTTTTATGTAAATAATTTCTGATATGACGCCTCAATAGGCGCCAAATAAGGAACATTTATTATGTAAAATATGAACCGCTTTGGAATTCCCTATTTCACTGGCGACGAGGAACTACATATTTCACTTCTGTTATTTTAATTAAAAAACTCTTTAACTTCGAGGGAAAAAAGTTACAGCTTTCAATTGCTTCAATTTTTAATAAAAAAAATACCAGGTCACGCACTTAATTTAAATTTCGCAATATCAATGATCGAACGAATGAAGATGATATATGATGGTCGTGCTGCTTCCAAGAAGCTACTTAATTCTGCAAATAATGCGATAATTAGATAAAGTAAAAAAAACACCCAATAGGTATGCAAGGTTATGTATGTATGCCTTTTCCGATTTGAATCATCCATACTACAATCGATGGTTACTCAAATGAAGAAAATTTATTGTTTATTTAATTTATAGTTATTTCTGAAACAAGTATGACAAATAAAAGTTTTCCTAATGGCAAACACGAAAAACCCCCGCTAAGTGATTTTTCTCATCCCTAGTCTTCTCCTTTAAAAATTTGTGGTACGGCACTAGTAATTTTTTCTTTTGACAACTTTTGTCTTTTGTCATTCATGAGTCGACGGGGGATGGTACCCCTTTAAATAATCGTCAAAAGAAAATCAGCGTTCACTAGAGCATATTAAAATACCTTTCAAACAAAGTATGACATGACCCACTTTTCAATGGAAAAAACAAGTGATAAACGCTAGGTGCATCATTTTCTAGGACTTTTTTCAGAGTTCTTTTTACAAATATTTTTAATTTTTTATTACTTAAAAGTCACCTTGTAAAAATATCCACAACTAATTAGTTTCATTCAAATTTGCATAGTACGGCACTGTAGGGGGGTCTAGATTATAGGTTTTTGAAATGGGTTTCCATTTTTCTGCAGGAAGCCAGGAATAGAGAAACCCTTCAGTAGATTACCCTAAAATTTTTGAATAAAATCTTACTTTATCATTCGACATCAAATTTTGGTTTTGCTTTAAATTTAATGAAAAAATGTCCTTATGTTTTTTATATAATTGTTCTAATATAAAAAAAAATGACTCAAAAATATTGAAATATTGTATTTTTTATCAAAAACACCCATTTTTTTTGAAAAATCGGCAAGATTATATCTTTAACTAAAATACAACGTAAAATAAAAGTTCTTTGCTGAATATAAAATTACAAATTTTTTTTGGAAAATATCTCAAGGATTTGTCTACTTCCTGCAAAAAAAACACAATTTTCGATTTTTTTCGCGCTTTTACAAACCTATTATTATTTTATGTTATAACTCATAGATGTTTTTTTACTGATCCAAAGTAAATAAGTGCTTTTTTATTTTCAAGTGGATTCTTAACTGAAGCATCTTATTCTAAGCAAATATTTGTGTTGGTATAAAAAACGAAGGTCATTTTTCTAAAGAAACAAACATATTGTATCCTTTTTGTTATATTTAGTGACAACACAACGATGCAAATGATTTCCTGGTTCAGTCGAGAAAATTATGTTAAACGTTTTAGTATTTTTCTTGTTATTCAAATTTAATTGGAAGATGTATATTATTTTATTTTGATTATCCAAAAGTATAATCTTTCATATTTATTATGAATAGTTCTTAGTATTCTCTATTTTTAAATAAATAAATAAATAACCTATCTAAGCAACTTTTCGTTGAATTTTAAATACTGTTAGACTGGATTGCTGATTCCCATTCAATATTTTTTTTTAAATTATATGTTATAGTCAATAAACTACTTATGCAGTTTCTAGACACATGTTAGAAAAATACTTGTAATAAACAAACACGGAGGAAAAAATGACACACTTAAGGTCAGTCCTGAAACTTTGTATATCCTGTTGCAATTCAGAAATAAATTTCTTCATTATTAATCTTCGTTTTTATAAAAATCATAAATATGCTTTAAATAACAAATATATTTTTTAGATAAACCCATTATACAAATTATAATAATTATAACAATTAGTGAGTCAAAGAGTTAAATGTGAAAGCGGTTACGAAAAGCATGGGCAGAGAACAACTAAAACGGTTTGGTCACATGGTTATAATGGAGGAACAGAAACAAACAAAAAGAATATGACAAAACAAAAAATTGTGAGAAAAGAACAAAGGGAAGGAAAAGGTGATAATATAATACCAGAGGACTTGCAGAAACAAGAATTGGAATGGAAAGAGGGAAAATTAAGAGCAAGGAATAGAAGAAACTGGGCCAGATTAGTGAATTCGTAAAAGAATTTAAAGATACCTTAATGCCCCTGGTGCGAAAATAATTTATAGATTGTAAATGTTGGTGTTAAAATGAAATTAAAATTAAATACAATAAAATTTAAATTGAGGGTAAATATAAAAATACATTCAAAACAAAAACACAGGTAAACAAATTTTACTCACATAATTTAAATTTTAAATTTACTGCAATTAAAATTTTGACATTGGTCTTAAACACAGAGTCACTAAATGTTATTGTAATTTAAAATAAATTGCCTATTTAAACGGTTTTCAAAAAAAAAAATAGCAAAAAGGTTCAGGTAAATATTCCATTTCTAACTATACTTTGCCTAGATTGTTGTAACTGTTTTTAGAAATTGATGTTGATGTACGTACAACTTGCGAGTCAAATTTTGCTGAATTTGAAGAAAAAATTAATTTTCTGATGAAAATTCCAATTATCAGTGTTCCATACACCAACTGATGAAACGTTGTGAAGAAAAAAATGGTTCACATGAAAACACAAAAGTTTTAAAATACTTTTTTTCTTGTTAATGAAAGATTGAGGTAATGTCATACAAGATAATAATTTTGTTTCTAAAATCAATCTAAGAGACCGGATTTTCATCATTAACCGATGATGTCTTAAACGCAAGAGAAGGAGTCACAATTCTGGTATCTCTTTTATAAATTTTGGAAAACCCAGTTTTCTAAAAACCGTATTTTATAATTTGACATTTTTTAAACTTATTTTAACATAAAATCATGTTTAAACGTTCTGGATTTTTCTATATTAAATAATATCAAATAATTCCTTACATTCTATTATTAAGACTGGAATGATTTTTAGTTATATTTTAAATTGACCAGTAATTTTTAAATTTCATAGAGACTTTCATGACTTATATTGTAATTTTAATTATTTTTTATAAAATTTGCCATTAATTATCATTAAATTAACATTATGATTATATAATTATTACTTAATTTAACCTTTGTGAATATTAAAATAGTTTTCAAAAATTATTAACAATATACTCGTAAATATATTTATAAAATCATATATGCCAGACTTAAAATTTAAATTCTAAGATTAATTCAATAGCAATTACTGAAATTAGCCAATACGCTAAGAGTTAACATGTTATATGAACTTAGTAATTATCATTATAATCAAAATTATTTAATTTTTTATATCTACATTCGAATGTACATCAGACACACTCGGATTTTGAAAAATATTTTTAATTTATTCTCTAATTTGTTATAATTTATGTAAAATTTAAATGTAGTAATAATTTGTTTTATAATTTAGGAATCATTTTTATAATTTATTGATTTAACATTAGGACTTTTGTTGTTACAATTTATTGGTGATCCCCATCCAATATTTATTTTTAAAATTAAATGTCATTATCCAATTTCTAGGCACATATTAGAAAAATGTTTGTAATAAACAAATGACATATTTAAGGTCAGATCTAAAACTTTGTATGTCCTGTTGCAATTCAGAAAATAATTTCTTCATTATTAATACCTTTTTAAATTATAAAAATCAGTTGAAAAAATATACAGGGTGGCGGCATTAGTGCGTCGAAGTACGATTAGTTAGCTATTATTGAAATTATTGAAAATTTGAAATCCCATCTGATTTTTAATCACTGTATATCAAATATTTTTTAATGCCGTAGCATAGAACTGAATTCAAAAAAATGTGATTTTCAGGTGGCTGTAAAATGTGAACCTCAAGACTGCCTACACTTTTTGTAACTTTTTTGTCGTAACTTCAATAATAGCGGACTAATCGTACTAATGCCGCACCCTATATATTGTTATTTTAGTAAACAAATATTTTTATTAGATAAATTCATTTTTTAATACATCTTAAATATTTATATAAATTAGTGACCTTATTTATGAATGTAATATCTGTTATTTTTGTTGAAAACCATGAAGTTGCATCACTAGAACTTAAATTTTATTATAAAACAGAAAACTTCGCCTTGTCCATCAATTTGTAAGACTACTTTAAACAATTTGTATAATTACTTTTGATGATAAATATTTATTTCCTTGTAAGGAATTATCTCTAGGTAATTTTTAATACTTTAAATAGACAATCCTTTTTAATAGTCAGTGGGTCAGAAATATTATTAGATTCAATTTTCATTTTGATTTTTATACCACAATTAATGAGGTTAAATAGTGTTCTTTGGGGAACTGATAAATCTGGATTAGAAAGCACAATTTTCTTACCAAAAAAACTGACAAATTTTTGTTCCAAAAGTAACAATTTTTTGTTATAATTTTGAAAATCGCTATAGGACTAAGTAACTTGAGTAGTCAACCAATTTTTTTTATTTATTCTAATTTTTTTACTTTTGGAAAACTTTTATTTGGTTTATTGACACACTGACTATATGACGAATTCTGCAATGTTTGGATAAAGTAGGAGGTCATTGTCACTGAAGAAATTATCACTTTGTACGGCGTAAATTGGAATTGCTTCGGTCTTACGTCATTTTTGATGGGTCTGAATCGATGGAATTGTATAATGTCGGTGTAATATTTATTTATATTGATATAAGGAAGACATGCAACCAATCTATTATGTTTTTTTTATTATTATATCATCAACTGGGCTTATTAACTACCTAATGGTTATTAAATTATAAATTATCGAATAAATTATACATAGAGTTAATTAAAAAATGATTATCTTATTATTTTAAAAACTTTTAAATCCGGTCTTATTATAAAATGTCAAAAAAAGAAAAGATTGCAGAAGTAGATAGCAATAATAACAAGAGCTACAAATGACATTATAAAATTGTGTTTTAAAAACTTTTAAGAATTTACATTTTTATGAATTTCTACTGTACAATTTAAAAAAAAAAGCAGTTAGATACTAGATCTGACTGCTTGGTATTATCATGATCAAGATAGCAAACCCATCGATTAAAATAATGGTAGAGGTGTTTTTAACTTTTTAAAAATCCTTCAGTATACGCTTTGTAGTATATAATATTAGAAATCGTATGGTACAATTTCTGTTTCGACCTTATTAGAAAATTATCGTTTAATTTATATTCTCCTTTAATTATCTTCAGAAATTGTACGATATATGTAAGGGGTGATGCATTAGTATGGCAAAGCCCGATTAGTCCGCTGTTATCGAAGTTACGAAAAAAAAGTATTTACAAAAAGTGTAGGCAGTCTTGAGATTCACATTTTAATATTAGTCTCAAATATATAGGGTGTTTCGTAACGTATTGCCAGAACAAAGTTATGTTTTTTTAAATGGAACACATCAATAAAAATGACCCTATCCTAACTTTTCAAGTTCTATGCTACGGCATTACAAAATATTTGATACAGAGTGGTCAAAAATTTGAAATACCATCTGATTTTTTTATTGATTTTCAACGGTTTGGCTGCTACACACATCTAACTTCAAAAAAATGTTATTTTCAGGTGGCTGTAGATTAAACATAATAAACATAAAATGTGATAGATCATTGAAATCAGTTCCTCAAGAGGTTTATAAAAATGTAAAAACATACGGAGTATTCCATTTGAAAACACATGACTTTGGTTTGGAACTACGTTCCTGAACACCCTGTATATTTGAGATTAATATTTTCGTAACTTCAATAATAGCGGACTAAACGAGCTTTGTCATACTAATGCGTCACCCTGTATATATATATAGGTTAATAATTTGAGATTAAGCAATTAGTAAAAATAATTTCACCGTGATGAACGCTTTTATTTTCCTTTTTTAAGCTTGTAGTCTTGTTTTGGTCATACACCAACGCAATAATTCCAGTTCAACTTTACCTACCTTACTAAAGAGATAAAGTAACAATGCAGTGCTAATAATTTTCAAATAAATCAAGATTTCGCAAATCACGATTCCATTCAAAAAATCAGAAAAAGTAGAAAAAATTCCTCGCCCCCTTTTATGGGCGAGGCCTCAGTTTAGAATTTCAATTACTGAAATTAAGTCTAAATAGGCGGACAAGTTTGGCCAAAAGTGAAAATAGAGGTAGATTATTTTTTGATGCAAACTGATCCGGTTTCGAAACAATACAAGGGGTCTCTGTAAAAAATACTAATTGTTTAAATTCTTAAAAGAATTTGCACGACCCTTGTATTGGAAACCTTGGGATCGTTGTATAATCGGATTTTATATGTTATACCCTTGTTACTCTTTATGTCTACAAAAATGCGGACTGACCAGAGGTTTTTAAAAAAATTGCATTAAAGACACGTTTGTTATGCTCACTACAAGGACAACAGTCTTCTTTTAGCACACATTAGTGAAACAGATAATTCATATTCTATACAGGAATGGACCAACCTAGTAACCGAAAAAGTGAGATATTTTATTTTTGGATGCTGTGAATTTTTGAAATAGTCTGTTCAAAAATTCCGGTACTAATGTAATAAAAAAAAAAGAAATATTTAAAACAATTTGGAATTCACCAAACTTCATGGGATGGCTTTCCTGGGAATCATTATTTCTTTACCTTTTAAGTTTCATGAATATACCTCAGTTTTAATGAGATATTAGCAACATTAAATTTATTTATTTTTTAAAATATGATCTACGTATCTTTTTTTTATTTTGGACAGTTTCAGGTTTCTGGCATAGATTTAATTTTTATTAAATTTTTTTAGCAAGAACATTTCGTATGATCCTTGTATAGTATGTCGGTGCTTTAAAAAGAAATTTGCCTTGAAAATTTTATTGCAGGGCATGTTGCAAACCGCAAAAAGTTGTTACGATATTTTTAGCCGTTCTTGAGAGTCTTTAAGAATTTCGCCGTTGAATATTCCGAAACAAAACAAAGTTTATTCAAAACACACAGTCTAGAAAATAAGGACATGTGTTTTTTGATACATGAATAAAATTGTTTAAATCATTAAACATATTATTCGAATTTTTTCTTCTTAAAATTCAATAAATGAAAATGAGTCAACTTTTAGGAAAGTCTCACCTCGGAATATTTATTCTAGATGCTAATAATTAATAAATCCGAATTCAAGGATCCTACAATATCAAACTATCTACATATCAAGCGTGGGTAGTTTCATAGGAAAAACTTATCTATCTAACTTACTTACCTTTATTGATTTTTTACCTTTCATAAAATCGAAAAAAAGCAAATAGTTGAATATTAGTTAGTCGAGAGTGTCTAGAGCTACGCAAATCATAACTATACCAATCCAATTAGTACGAGAAAGTTGAATCCTTAAATATGGTTTGTTTATCTGAAATTCATTTTTTAACATTGTTTTATATTTATTCAATGTGGCCGATACTAATCTTCACAAAAAAAGGACCAAAATTGTGCCATGAGGTACGCGATTTGATTATTATCAATTACAACGTACTAATGTTTTGCATTTACGAAGCAAATATTACTCCTACAAATTCTAACCTTATTAAGAATTTTGAAAGCGAGTCTTAAAGTTACGTCTTTCGGAGGCTTATTCACCGCTTTTATTTAAATCTGAAGGAAGGATATGTATGTTAAATAAACCGGATATAAATAAACAAATCAAAGAGTAGCAATTAGTACCTCCCGTGTTTTACTAGTTATCAATCAAATGGAACACAACTGTTAGATAGATTGAATCAATTTGTCTCAAGATTTTTAATTGAATTTAAAACAATTTGTTATCTTGTCCTATGGTAAATACCTACTCGCCCATACAAGTCGATGACGGCATGCAATTTTATTGTCAATAACCCAGTTACTTTAATTTATATGAAAATGAGTTGTTCAGGAACTTATTAGTTTTTTTTTATTGTTCATAAGTATGTTAATTTGACCTACAAATTGGTAGATCATATATGTGATAAAATGATAAAACTAGGACAAATTTTATTATTATATCGGGTTCATAAATTGGTTATAAAATCACAAACGAAACTAGAATAGAATGTATGGAAATAGGACCAAATACGAGGGTTGCTATTTATGTATTGAGAACTGGCAACACCAGTGTTTTTAATATTGCAATTAATTTTCACGTTTAATTATATTACGAGTAATAATGTAATAATGTAACTTTATAAATATTAAATGTATATCTAGTGTAATCTTACTGACCATTTATTCCAAAATTAGTATCTTTACAGGCACAATGAAGTTTTTGGTTTATATTCTTTTGCCATAAGAAAAATGCTCAATTTTTAGGAGTAGTTATTTTCTGCAACTGTTTAAGAGCCATTAATGAAATGGGAGTGTTAAATGTGTGTTATTATTTTTATTGCTAGTAAGTAACGTAAAAAGTGCCATTTATTTGATTGGAAATCCAATTTCAATGCGATCATAAAGTGTAACAAGAATTTCAGGTGCGACTACAAGTATTTTTTTTTATAATAAATATAATAGCAAAAGACAATGATTAACAATAATTTATTGTCGTGTTCTCAAAAATGTGGTTCACAAAATATTAAAATCTTTAATTATATATTTTAACCAATTTTATGAAAAAAAAAAAAAATCATTTAACGATGGTGTTGACCTTCTCATTCATACTTTTTCGTCAAACTTAATTGATATATATTCTACCAGACAGGAACTGATCAATTTTTTTTTTAAATAAAAAATATCAGTGAGCAAATATTTGTATCTTGGGCCGTTTAAACATCATTACAGGACTACTTGAAAGGTAATTGGTCACGATTTAAACACAACTTTAAGATGAATTGCTTTCAAAACGCATCGGTGATGTTTTATTACAGGTTTACTAGGGGTAATTAAAGATTTTTTAATTAGGAAGTAAAATCATGGTCAAAATATTCGATTTTATTAGATTAAATTATATTTTGGCATTTAATCTTAAAAAAAAACCATGTTTACGATACACCACATATCGAAAATAGTGCCCGGAGTTAGTCCTTGGTGGATTCTGCGTATTATGAGGATTCGTTGTATTATAGAAACATTAATACATGCATATTTGCTTTGATTAAATTTATGATCTTTTACATGTATGTGGTTGAAGCATAATGAATTGTTTTTCAACATATACTGACATCAAACTGAAAAGAACCAAACACTTATGGAGAATGGACAATTGATTATTTATGTCAAGCTGTATAAAACCAACTGAGATAAAATTTATCATGTTTATTAATATAACATATAGACATAATGAAACTGAAAATTATTACCACAAAAATTATTTAATTTCCAAAAATTTGACAAGTAGTTTCGGTTAACCAACCATCATCAGATCTGTAATCAACAATTAAACGTAATTAAACAATGAATGACATTAATTAAATGAACGTACCAATAATAGGATCTTAATTAATTAAAGATTAACATTTTTGTTACTAAATTAAATGTGGTAAAAAATTGCAACATTAAATGTTGGAACATTAGAATTAAAATTAAAATACACATTGTTTTATAAAAAATTTGAAAATATACGTTTAAATATTAAAAATTAGAAAGAAACAGTGTATGAAGGAAAAAGTTTCGAGGAGAACTATATCTAAGCAACTTACCAAAATACAGACTGATAAATAACGCAATTAGGATTGAAAGTCAAGTAGAAGAAAACAAGAAGAATTATATTGAGCAGGGGGATGGGGCAAACCAAGGGAAAAGGAAGTAAAAGAGGATCCTTAAAATGAAAAACACAAAACAAACTTACGAGGTCTTAGTAGAACAAAGCCATAGAAACGTTCATGGTAAACACTACCATGCAAGGATACAGGAAACAAATCAAAACAAAAAATGAGTCCCAATAAGGGAAATTACCAAATAGCAGTGGAAGAAATGAACCCAGGATCAGAGAAAAGTCCACACGAAGGAAGAGAAACGTAATTATAACCTCAGATAATTGACACATTGAAACCTAAGAACAAAATGTCGAAAGCAGTTAAGCTTAACAAGAAAGAAGAGTTAGGAATTGAAGGCAAATAAGGCAAGCAGAACTTAGTCTGCATTTGTTCATAGAGACATAAGGACCTGGTTGAAGAATAATTTTCTACCTTTGTTACAATTATGCAAGAGTATGACATTGTCCTTCCGATTGTATGTTTTTGATATAGCACGTGTTTTGCAAAAGAAGAACATGTGTTTGAATATTTATTAATATAAGAACCATGTTCTTTTAAAGGACATTCTAATCTGCGTAAACATTGACCGATATAAAAGGCGTTCCGGGTAGAACAAGACAATTTGTAGATCACTAACTTATGTAACAAAGGGATATGATCTTTACTATTGCAAAATAAGGAAAGTTTATTATGGGTTTTGAAGGATGTAGTAATATTAAATTTAGAAAAAATGTGTTGAATTTTTTAAAATATCGGGCCAAATAAGTGTAGAGAACCAGAAAACCCTTGATTAACAGGGATTGGAAAAAAATGGAGATAATACAATCAGTGGTAGTAGGTTTTCTAAAAAATATCACATGTTAAAGTATTAGTAAAAGGTTGTCAAGTTTTTGGGAATTAAGGAATTTATATGGTGAGTTTCACTGTGTCTATTCAACAATACCACATTTGAGAATATGGATAATTTTTTCCAATATAACCTATATTTTTATAAGAACTGATTTTGTTGTGTGCCAGCTTCGATTCAAAAACAAATGTTTAAAAATTCAAGGTGATCCCTCATTCTTTTTCCGCAGTATTGTTAGTTCTGACCATTAATAAGAAATCAGTAAAAGTTAACACATTCTGTAGTATGCAGTGCATCTTAAAAAACAAAGTGACTCTTTATCAAACGATACCTTCGAATATTTCACCGATATTCTGTGATTATTTTACATGATAAATTCAATCAAATGAAGCAGACGGATATTTATTTCCTTTTTAAACAGATATTCAATTTGCACACACTACAGCACATTTGTTATTTATTATTGGTCGTATAAATAGGGGGGTGTAATAAAGTGTTAAAATTATTTACTTATTAAATCATAAGGATCCTGAGATTATATTCTAAGCATTAGTTCGTTAATATTGTAACACTTGGATGAGTTTAACAAATTTTATTTACGGAAAACTGCCTTTTGCAAACTTAAATAATAAATTAACAAAAATACTTTCATTCGCTTACGTCAGAATGAACATTTAACTACTGCTTCTACTGTCCATTTGTCCGTATTTATATCCTTTTCTTGCTTTCTTGAAGGTTCGAGAAAATTCTAGATATTTACCAGAATATTCTTGATGTTTTCGAGAATGTTCTGAAAACTGTTATACCTGTCAGTAGTTAGATACGTTTCTGAGTCACAGGTGAACCAAACCGTTAAAAAATATATAAAACCTTTCTTGCATTCTCCTTCTAACGAAAATTCTTTGTGTGGCATTTTTCGAAAAATGAAGAAATCAGCCCCAACTTAAAGAATCATAATTCCATAAATGTGGTTATTTCAGAACTTATCACATTGTATTTTTGTAACTAGGTTGTCTATAATCAATTTAGAAAATTTTCCTTAAGTGCCTGATTATCTTTCTTATAGGAAATGTTCTGCTCTTTCAAACAACAATATAGAAATTTTCACACCTATTTGGTTATCTGATCTCGGCGGCCATCATGTAAGTCTTTTTTCTTCACGCTTCACATAGATAAGTCAAACAATAAGTGCATGTCTAATTTTTATGCCTAACTTAGCAATAAATTGCTTCGAGTAAATACCTTATTAAATTTTAATTAATTTCTCGTCGAGTAATCTGAACATTACTGTTAATTGTATAAGACAATGTTTCGTAAGATTTTCAAGAGGCAACACCGCAATTAGCCTTAATACCAGGCAATTGCCTTTATGTATAAGCCATTTTAAATTAGATTTATACATTTTTTATGTACTATTTCTTAATAAAAGGGGCAACTAAAAAACGATGTTTTGTTATTTTTATAATTATTGGCGCCCACCTTTTGATTCTCATTTATTTAATATTCTGTTGTACGCTTTACACGCATAAAACTAACAGTTTCATAAATTTTTATAGCGATAAATTATGTCTCATATGATTCATCCACTTCAACCAATATAATAACAATAAAACAAACAACAACAGTAATAAAATCAAAATTGCAAAATGCACCTAGAAATGACTAATCAGCAATGAAAAGGGACCAAAGCCCGAACAAAAGATAGCAACCATTTCGCCTTGAGGTACCACTTCGTCTACGGTGCCACCAGCTCGTGAAATGAAATAAATCTACTTAAAAAAATAATAATAACAACGAAATTCCATACGTTGCGGATCGAGAATTGAGCCGATGACGCAAAATAAAATTGATTTACTCGTTCCACTAATTACTGTGTACGAGATTGTATAGTTAGTGGTTTGCATTGCCAGAGTTAACTACTGCCTGCTGGCATCGATCAATGATGCTCAGGGAAAATAATCATTTTCTTTATCTTGATTTCTACAGAGGCGGATCAACATTTTTCCTTAGAATATCATTGTTTTTTAATCTATCTATCCATATTGATCTAATATTTTTCTAAATTTTTTAGTAAGAGGAAATAATTGGATGCTATTTTAGACAATCTGCTGCTTAAAAATAATTGGCTTTTAAGTATAACACAAATAAATGTGTCTGGAGTTCTCGAGAACAAAGTAAAATTAAAACAGGCATATATGGCCCCCTGTCATAAAATTTCCTGTTGAATGTTTATGATAGTCGAAGAATGGAAGTGTCTGATATTAAAAATTATTTAGGTTTAATTGTGAAGTATTAAAACTATAAATTAGGAGCCCGTATCCTGTAAAAAGCCCTTAATTCATGAGAATTTTCTATTATGAATCAATAAGCAAGAATATGGTTTTCATGATCTTCCAGAGCAAAAAAATAATTGGTTCGTTTTATCTTTGTTAGATGGAACATTGAAATCATTAAGTTGCAATTTTTTTACATAATATAAGTATAATAATAATAATTCATTATTGATTTATTGCTGTAGCATAACACTGATAAATTGAATAAATAATAAAAAATTGATAAATGAGACAAGTCATTTAATTTCGAATAATTGGTATACAATAGTAGCAACATTGTTTCCACTTGTTAGCAAACATAAGAAGCAGTTGCTAGTGTCGAAACATTAATGCCATACATCTAAAATATCAACAATAATGAATTAATATTATTAAACTTATACTATGCATCAAATTTACAACTTAACATTTTCAAAGTTTCCATTACTACTTTTAAACTACTTTTGGCACGAATGATTTCTCAAGAATCTATTTAAAAGCAGTTGGATAAAGAAACCAATACAAAATTATTGTCTATTATGTTCTTACATATTGATTCATAAAAGGAACTTTCCACGAAATGAGGGAGGAAATATGGTTAGGTGAATTATTTATATTTATTATAAAATTTTTAAAATCGAACACATTGTAGAAATTCTGTCAATATAAGGCAGAACATATTGTATATTGATATTTTATTATAGAGAATAGGATCGATCAAAGATCAAAAATGTCATTGGATTTTTCTTTTTAAAAGTAATTTGGTATGCTGTACTAATTTTGAGCTCAGTTTTTTTAGTTTTTAGTTGAAAGTAAACTTAAATTTTTAAGGTCTGCCTTTGGCCTATATCTGTCAACATTATTACATTGATTGATTTTATTTATTCTATTTCGTATATTTTGGTACAAAATTTATTATGCGTGATTTCATACTTTCATTGTCAAGATTTTTAGATTTTTAATAGCGTGAATATAGTAATCACCTAAAGACGATCAAAGATACAAGTCTCATTGAAAATCATTAAATAAAGAGAAAGGAAGTGCGAAATCAAACTCACCACCTTCAAGTAAGCATAAGAGTCATAAAGAATAGACTAAATAGTTTCAACAGGTAAAAATATTATATTTAAATAAATATATTATAATTTCATATGTTAATTTGGAATTTGAAATTTTGCTATTTTTAAACAATTTGTGCTTTTATTTACTATTTTATGACTTCTATTAGAGACTTGATGATGACTATTAATGTCGAAACTAGTTGTCAATGTTATTAAAGTGTATGTGGTAACGATTTAGATAACATCCTCTCTAAATTTATTTTTACTTTAACTCTGCTAAATTTTCTTATTTTCTAAATATATCGGTTAAAAAATATTTTGCTTGGAGTAATTCTTATATTATTTGAAATATTTAGTGTGTTATACTCAATTTTGATTTAAAGTAATTTTTTTGTTTGAATTTTGATTTCGTTTTGATCCATCACTGGTTTCTTAATGATATCTAAAACGGTGCATTTATCCGACCTTGGCGATATCGAATATCCTGATAAATAATCAGAACGCGATCGAGAGCGTCATATTTTTGCGATTTGCATTAAAACGGCGCAAATCACTGTACTGAACGAAACGATAAATTTAAATTGCTTGTCACAGAACCATAAAACGCCTTGTAGATTTGCACAGATAAATACTTTATACGATTCTAATAGTTTTAGTTAAAAATATAATAAATAAAATAATACGGGAAGTAAACGGACTTTTAAAATTTTTAGAAAAGAAGAGGGTAATTCAGGAACACGTTTCTAAACAGTCTAATATGTCCGTAAACAGAAAAAAAAAATGTTTTTAAAGTTTTGATGATAATAATAATAACTCGATCTCTTACAAAAATATACAATTTCTATAGCAGAATCAATGAAAGGTACATGCAATGTTGACAGACAGAAATAATAATATAATAATTAAATTATCTACAAACCTACATTGTACTGAAAATATTACTATTCAATAATAATTATTTATGGAAAGTGAAGACTCTCGATTTTATAATATTCCGGGTAATCAAGCAAATTTCCATTAGATTTATTGAGTATGCGCATCTTTTTAAAGTAAATTTAATTAAAAATGTATTGGAATGTATTAATTATTGCGAGATAGTACGAGTGACTTGAATAACTTGAAAAGTAACTCATTTTTTATATAGAAATCTTCTACGAAGTACAGTCTACAATTTAATATAATAATAATAATAATAATCTCGGAAACTAATTTACTAGAAATAAATTTTATGATATATTTAAGAAAATATACTAATATGCAGGACGTCCGCGAAAATAATGCTTATTTTTAAATGGTACGTAGAACGTGTCATTTGGAACAAAATTCTAATAATTTTTTTGTTTTAATTATATCATTAGTTTACCCAAAAATTCACTTTGAACATTTACTCGAAAAATAGTGGCACCTTTTTAATAAAAATATGTGTCATGTAACCAAGAAATATCCACCTGATTAATCATAAAATTGTGTTAGTTTACAGACGAATTGGACCGTTAAATCATTTAACTTTATCGTTTGGTATAGTAGTTTCAATAATTCAGTGAAAAATAGCATTTTATTCTAATCAAGAATATCACAACATGTTAATTAATCTAATACTACATATCCAGGTGTACCAAAATTAAAATGTATATTTAGTATATTTATAAAACTATTGTTTATTAACAGCATTGAACCTGACCCAGTTATTCAAGTATGCCGACTGTATTTGCTTTTCGGTAAAGAATATCTGGATAGACCTAAAATACTAATATTTAGTTCTATGAAAACAGCTGACATTTATAACTTTTTGTTAAATTTATCATGTCAACATTTATAATTTTTTGTTTGCATAAGTATTTTGTTGAAAGAGTCTCATATTTATTTTTCCATTTTGTTTTTTTGTTTTCTTAAATATAGTTTCTAAATATATTAATACTATCCACTAGTGAAATTCTTGCCGATTTGAACCCATAGCTTATTTTGATTTTTGTTTCTTGATCTATCATAAGATTTACTTACTTTTTTGTTATGTTTAGGATTTACTGGTTGTCTCCTTGAGTTTGTATAATTGTTATGGATAAATTTCTCATATTAAGAGTTGAAACAATTAATTTAATATAATAACCCTTATTAATTTCGAAACAACAAGACAGGGTTGCTTGAATTTTACCGTAAGACATCTATTAATCGATTTGACCTTCTTGGATCGCTTTAGAAATTCATCATATACTAATTTAAAAAAAATGCTGATCAAAGTAGTTGATGAGATCTAATAATTGGTAATTACAACTACGCACGACCAACACATACTTGCAAGTATCCGAATAGAGTATTCGTTAACGTTATTGACCTTGCTCCAAAACTAATACTATCGAAAAATCAATTTTAAAACTATCGAATTATTATAATTAATTAATTCGGACATTTGATCTAGAACCAGCCGAAATGGAGGATAATGAAATTCTTCCGGTTACCGACTCATTTGCATTTGTTTTCGTATGTGTCACAGAGATCACATTTCAAGGCGGACGCACGGTAAACAATTAGATAAATAGGAAGACAAGATAAATCAACATGTCCGCAGGAACTGTTTAAAAGAATAATTTATTTCAATGAATGGCAACATTTTGACAGATTTAAGGTACCTAATAAAATAAGACATACATATAAGGAATAGAGAATTTTGAAAAATGTGATCCTTGAAATGTTTAATTTCTCGCTTGCTACATAAATTACCCACCCTTTATAACAGTTATTAATGAAAATGTTTTAAATAAAAGTTACGTGATGATAGTTGATTTTTTTATATCTCATTAGAAACACAGTGGCGTGTTGAATCCATGAAATAGCACGATTATTTTATTAAAGAAATGTCATTCTTAGCAAAAATAATAGTTATGTTCGTAGCTTATTTTAATATTATTAATTTTTCCATAAATCCAGTATCTAACTCAACCAGAGAAATGTATGTACAAATTCGAGAAATAACAAGCTCTTTCAAAATCTGCAAAAATATACAGGATGTCCCATTTAAATTAAAAGAGTTGAGGGTATTTCCGGTTAAACATCAGGTGCATTGTCCTTACTTGTAAAATTTCATAAATATCGTCCGTTTTATTTGAAAAATATTTACTTGGTTCCATACTTTATCCCAACCCTGTATGTATATTTTAGATAAAATAAAAACCATATTAAGAAGTAAAATAGTCGCCCAGTATAACAGTGGGCTTTTATCAACTCAATAATTATTGCTATGAATAATAAATATTACATTATTTGGTCAATTTCAATCAATTATTACATGTATAAGGTTAATTCTTAAAAAGCAGCTTAGATTCCATGAATATCAGCATAAGTGTTTTTAATTGCTCTCTGTATTCAAATACAATTTTGAATTTTTAAAACCAAAATTCTTTTCTTGATTATGTTCACAAAGATTTTCAAACCGATTCTAGGGATGATACTTTTCGGGCAATCAAAACATTACAAATCCAATATATCCATAAGTAATTTCTTTTCATTGGTTTCTATTAAACCGATATTTAAAGGAAACATATGTAGATAAAAAATTTAATTTGCTGAATTAAATATCATTTAAAAAGTTACTTGTACTTAAATAAATAATTTATTATGATTTAGTACAGCGCTAATGACCACGTTCGTATATTAAAACCTGTTAAAATTATTAATATTCTAACCTTTCACGAACGTCCAATCAATTATTGATCCAATTTAAAAAAGGAGTAACAGATAAAATCACTGGGGGGCTTTCCGTGTTTATAATTTTTATTCTTTTATACAGCATGTCTGAAAAGAACCAAACTAACAAGATTAAATCAAAACTCATCTTGAGTAAAATATGCCCAAAAAAAACTGTTTATAGAGAGCACCAACATTAAATAATAAATAAATATTATTTTGAAATAATTTCGTAATTAACTTATTTAGTTATTTTTACAGTTATTGTCTATACAGGGTGATTCCTACATATTGGGGTATAGGCTAAGATCAGGTTATTTGGACCAAAATATGGCGATAAGACCAAACATACCTTAATAAAATATTGCTGTGGAATAAGCTATAGTTAAAGTTGAAATGTTTTTTTCTGATAATGACACTGTCATCAATTATTATCGAAATCGGCACAGAGGCATAGCTTTCGACAAGAAATATTATTTTATGTATTATTTGACATTTTGTTACAGGGGGCACCACTTGAATGATTCCTGATGATGAAATTAAGTGGGAGCTTTTTTTGACGAAACTTTTTAGTGATTTTGATTAGAAAATATGATGTAAACATCATTTCTACGTAATATTGGTATTGTTGTTTAAACATGATAATTTCACCCGTTTTCGAGAAATTGAACGGTTCAATCATAGAAGTAAACTAAATTTAATTCAACTTTCTTCTTCTTTTGAAAGGTATATTTCCGGACATTCTATATAATCCATTACGTAATTTTATATGCACCAAAAAAGAAACGAACTTTGTTAATGATCTGTTTGACTAATGACATTCTTGATTAGTTGTCTAAACCATTTTCCGTGTTAAAAAATATCTAATGACGACCTTCACCGACGGTTTGATCTGTAATGTACACAACTCTGCTAGATAAGTCGAAAAAAATTTTTTTTGCTTAATTTATTTTCTTTAAAAAAAGTTCCTACAGGATGATTATGATAAGCAAACTTTTATCAGTAAGAAATATTTTGTAACATTGGCATATGACGATCCCAAATAAAGTAATTTTCAAGTCTATAATTTTTTGTCCATTAAGGCTAAAACTCAGCTCACGCTAGTTCTTGACATTTGCATTGAGAAGAGCTTATTGATATTCAAATTAAAAAAAAAATCTAAATTAAATAACATTTCGCTCGTGTAATTTGCAACTGGCCGATGCGATGATGTCATTTTTGTTGATCTTCGGTGAAAAACCAACTCTATTTTATTTCCGCATTACATATTTTTTCAGCTGCCATATAAATAATAATTTATTTGCATTTATTTGTATTTTTTTTTTATTTTAAAAGTAAAATTTATATTTATTATCGTTTATTTAAAATTAAAATTAACAATTCAAGAAAAGGATTCGGTTTCTTTCCAAGTAATTTTCGTTGTAGATCTTCAAAAAAATAACCGAAATATGTAGAACATCCCGTTAATAACATCCTTATTTGTGTATCAAAACTATTCATTGCTACCACGTGACATAATACCGGAAAAAGTATTGCTCGACTCTATTATCTGATTTGTTCCAGTTTTTAACTCGCGTCATTTACCGGCGGTGTATATTTAGATATTTTTTGCGTCAACCGAGGCATTGAATGAAAACAAAAGCCTTATTTTTTTTCTTACAAACCAACGAAAGACAAATACCAGTAGCGGCAAACTGCAATTAAAGTTTACTTACGAGCCTAGAGAAAATAAATAAATAAATAAATAAATAAATAAACAAATGAGTGTGCTGGTTAGCTAATCGGACTAAAAAATGTAATTAATCGACTGTAGGGAATTAAGGTTAACTGGTAACCGTTTGAAAATAGGACAGTATACAATCTAGGCAATATTTGCAATATTAATTAAATGAAAATGTTTATATTTTATTTATTTGTATCAGAAACGGGTGGATACCGAGTTCCAAATTAACAGGGTTAAAGGTAATCCCATAATGACATTTTAAATTTAATATATATTAAAACATTTTTTTTATATAAAAATAAAATCCAGAAATGTATCAGTCCTAAAATAAAAATGGCAAATAACTGAAATAAATATGTTCATAAGTATGATAAAAAAAATCTAAATCTTACGCCCTAGTTGTTCTCAAGGTTGAGTTCCAAAACTGTTATAACAACCGATGTTTTATAATTTTTCTCTAATTTAATATGAATTGTTTTCATAAGAAGTTAGACACATTGTTTTTAATTGAGAAAAAAAGATTTTAAAAATAATCAATTTAAATTTCTAAAATTGCATTGTAACACAATTGCGCTAAATAAGTCTTATTTTTTTACTGGTTGCGATTACGATAAATCTCATGTCCTTATTGTCCACACCCAAACCAGATGATGATTGTTTTGATGACTGACAAATTGAGAGGAGTATTTGAGCTTTAATCATTCAAAACATTGTTGACAATTCTTTCTCTTCCTAATCAATGATCACTAAATAGTTTTCAATTCGATAATTATTACATTATCAATTTTTCTCTCCTATTTTAGCATTTGCATCTCTTAACAGTATTGTCTAGTCTTTTTATTAATACCTTCATTCCTTCCTGTATCTTTTTCCTTTCTCATGTCTGTTTCCATCGCCATGTCCAATTGTTTATCTTTGTTTTGTTTGTTTCTGTTAGTTTTTTGGATCCTGTTGTTTGAGAGTTTGTTCATTATATTCCCATTTCCATTTCTCGCCATCTATTATCAATTTTAACCGTTCCATTTTTTTTAGCTCACTGTTTGATCTTGTTTCTTTTTTCACGTTCCGTTTTCATTAAGTCTTCATTTATGTTTGTTTTCTCTGACCTGTTGTTTCTTAACTTTTATTTGTTCTTCCAGACCTTATTTTTGTTTTCCCGTTTTTCAAATTCTACCAGAGTGTTTTCTCCTAACTTGGTTGTCGACTTACTACCTACTATATTGACGATATTGGAGCTTAACTAATATATTGAAACAGATTAATAATCGTAGCTTGTACAAAAATTGAATGTGTTTTTAAATTCAAATATCTAGGGATAAGTATCGATCAAAATCATATATCATAAAAAAAATATATTTTTTACGTAGGATCAGTTATTACTTAACCGATTCGTCAAAAGTTTCGATATTCAAACAAATAATTTTTTATTTTAATTATTTTCCAACTTTGATGTTATGTTTAATGGAGTCATTCAGAGGTCTACAAGTTCATTAATATAAACCTATGAGAACAAATCTAAAAAGTATTTTTTTAAATTATAAAGGAGTTGAGACCGCAATATATTTTGTTGGAGATTGCAATTTCATGTAAAAATATATATTGTCCTCGATTTTTCGAAAACGATGCACATGCGCTGCCAAAGAGTCACCAATCTCGGTAAAAACAGAGAATAGAAGTTAAATAAACAAAATAATGAACTTATGAAGGAAATACAGAAAACATTGTAGCGACCTCGATCGGAGAAAAATCATCCACACTGATATTATTTTCTCGGTATGTCTGCAATTTGTATAATTTCAGTTTTTGCTATCATTTAGTTGATAGCACCAATAATTGGCCATTCAAGATTAAAAGAATGGGTGCAGCTGAAATTGTTTCGTTTGCATACAAATAACACCGCGATCAGTGTCGATGTTTAATTTAAAGTCGCCGAGAATTTTACCGATTTAATTACGATTAGGGAAATTTAAATAAACAAGACTAAGACATTGTAAAAGCCAAATGTAAATATTTAAATTAAAATCAAAACAAGCGAATTTGAAAAGCACTTGAATATATTTCTCTTTTAATTAATTCTCGTGAATCATACCTCGTTTGAAAGAAACCAAGAATGGCGATGAACCTGGTTTAAACATTATTTATCTATTATTGATGTACTGAAAATGTAAAAGTTTAATGTTAGTAATGAGTATCGGTCTTTTTTCTATTTTTTTTTTCGAATTACACAATGGTCTGTCATCCATCTTGGATTGACCATGCATGTGACAGGTTTAATAGCCTGTAGAAATACCCCTGACCTTTTTTTAGAGTAGAAAGATGCATTTATAACGCCTTGAGAGAGCGTTCAAGCGAAAATCCTGCCTCTAGATAAGATTGCATCTGTTGCAATTTTTTTTCAAATTGAAGACAGAGGCAAAGGTGCAAAATCTTTCGCAACTGGTCGATTAAAATACGCAACGTTACAACCTTCGTGTAGGCTCTTTCAAAATTACCTAATGAACGGTCTTCTAAGTGAAGAAAATCTTTAATATTGGAAATTATAAACATTTTATAGGAGAGATAATCCCCAATTCACAAGGTTTCAATAATTTTAAAAAATGAACATAATTTAATAAAACATATTGAAACTAGTTATTTCTGTTTATAGATTACGAATGAAAATCATTCGATAATGCAAAGGAATTCCGAAATTGAGTATCAAGAAACATTTTTAAAAAATTTGTATCCCACGGTTTAAAAATTACTAAAAATATGAAGAGAAAATTTTGACATTTAATGCACACACAAAATATTTTGAATTAAAATTAATTAAAATTAAAAAAGCATTAAATGCCAGTATTGAAGAGTAGTATTTTGAAATTTTTCAAATAACCATAAGGTATTTGAAACAATCTCACAACATCAATTTTTGACACAAATTCAACAAATTTCGAAATAAATAGAAATATTTTTTTAAAATACACCTTTTATTATGTAAAAATAATGCTTATTGAGAGAAATTCAATGTTGGCGAAAATGGAAATATTTCAGACAGAAAATATTTTTTTTTAAGAATATTCGATTTTGGCACAAATTCAGTACGTTTCATACTAAACAGAAATATTTCTTTTTAAAAAACGTTCTTTGTTCTTTAAAAATAATGCATTGTAACAGAAATTTAATGTTGGCAACATTGGAAATACTTCAAAAAAATACATTTTTTTGAAAGAAAATTCGTTTTTTTTTTGACAAAAATCAAGGTCGAATTTGCAAATTTTGTCGGTATATTTAACTTGACGAAGATTTGTTTTTGATTTTATATCAACATATAAAATTTGACTATTTACTTTAAAGCTAACCTAATTTTAGGTACCAATCGAACCAACTAAGTAAAAAAATAATCATTCACAAGTGAAATAATATTATTATTATACAAAGAAAAAAAATATTTTATAAATTTTAGGGTTTCTGGCCTAGTCACCTATAAGAATCTATTTTAAAATTTAAAATGAATTTTTAAAAAGAAAAATTGGTAATTACTAATAGAAAATAAATTAGTCAATATATTCTGCTTATTAGGAATTTTTCATTATTTTTTACCAATATTTTAAGGTTCAAACGTTAAAAACATTTTTTATATACATATATTAGGAAAAAACTAGCATATATTTTTTTATATTTGAACAACTTTTTTATATATTTTAGCTTTTATAAATAAATGCAAGCTTCATTTTAATTCTGTTTCAAACCTTTAGAATAAAGTAATCGGAAAACAATAAAATTAGAATTTTCTACCAAACGACTCAAAAACGATAACTGATAAAGAGTAACAATTAATGTAATACCTTTAACACACTCTGAATCTATTTTATTAAATTCAAGACCGAAATAAGTTAAATTATAGTATTTAATTATAATAAAAGCGAATTTTAATGACAGTATGCCCGTCAGCTGTTCAAGTGCGAGCATAACCTTAAAGCTCGAGTATTTAACGTGTAATTTTTTTCACATACGAAAGGTCGATTCGTTGAACCATTACTAAGGATTTACATAAAATATAAAAGTACATACAATTAAAGAGTTGTGATGTGTGTTGCAATATAATGTGCCGGTCGGAGGTCTGTCAACTTGGCACAAAAATGGGTTAAGGTTGGAATAGTTTTTTATACCGGCATGTTATTATTATTTTATTCCATACGTCGGCATTTTATCAAACCGTTTAGTTAAACTTCAGGCTAGAAAAATTCAGTCATAATTCATCATTTTTTATTGGAACACGCTTTATTAACTGCGTAAAAAAATAATGCGCCATACAACTAATTTTTGAATACATTTTAATAAAAAGAGATTGACATAAAAAAATTTACAAATAGCATTGGTATTTAATAATAACAGTTAATATTTATAAATAATTATTACGAATTTTATTAATCTCTATTTGGAAATTGTAGGAATGCACACAGACGGATTTTCAAATATTCGTGGTCAAAACTCCAATATCACAGCCACATGACTTAAATTTTTTTTGGTTTCTTACGTTCAGTGAATATATTTAATATTTAAAAAAAAATATCCACTATTACAAAATATCGTCGCCTCCTCAATATCAATATCAGCGGAAAGCATTAACAGAAAAATGCAAATTATATTAAAAATAATCCACTTCCCAAAATTTTTGACAATTGAACTATATAAAGACTATACATACTATGTTTATATATAAGAACATTTAAATTAGAGTGTTCTATTAAAAATAGAAATGAAATTTTATTTTATAATGCAGAAATCAAATAAAACACTTTTTATACACTTATATTTATTTATTTATTTCCAAAATAATTGATATTGAAAACAAGAAACTAAATGTCCTGCTAGCCTTTGAAAATAATCCTCATACCAGGTTACGGCAAGTAGTGTTAGACAATGAAGTTGGCCATTAAACAGTTCTTTGAGCGCTAAAAAAAGGAGAAGTGGCATCCCTATAAAGTAAATTTAGTGCAGGAACTTTTATGGAAGAAGATTTTGATAGACGAGTTGAATTTTGTGAAATTCTAATGGAAATAAATAACAGACAGATGTTTTTAAAAAAAGGTATTTTTTTTTGATGAAGCTACATTGCTCCTAAACGGTCATGTGGATTGTCAAACTTTCCGATATTGAGCTACAGAAAAGATGCAGGAGTACCGTACCCAATACCCAGAGAAAGTGAATGTTTCGGCGGCAATAATAATAATAATAATAATTTTTCGAAGAAACCTTAACAGGTCCTCGATATTTATAATTTCTTGCTCCCAGAATTAAACCGGTTGTTCCCAAACAGAAATGATCTGCAATTGGGGATAATTTTATCTTCATGCACGATAATGCTCCTCTCCATACCAGCCGAGTGACTAGAGAATGTCTTGAAATGGAATGTGTCACAGTTTTAGACTGACCTGCATGTTCACCAGACCTAAATCCTATTGAACATTTGTAGGACCAGCTTAAAAGAAGGGTTAGAGCTTGTAGACATAATCCAGGAAATGCCGCACAGCTTATTGATGCAGCATTAGCGCGAATAAAAGCTTGCATAAGGGCTAGAGGTGGCAACACGGATTATTAAAATTACCAATTTTCTTTTTGTTTTTGCTTTTTGACCATTAAAAATTTAAAGCTCATTTCGTTTCAAAAACCAATGAAAATACCGTTGTGCTTATTTTGTCAACTAAGTAATTTTTATATTGATATGTGGGTTATTTTTCATTAAAAGTTTTTGGTAAAAAATTTTTTTGATACATCTCAAAAATTATGCAAAATAATAGGTGATTCCATTTAAGTTTGGTTGTGTGTATCTATAAAAATAGATGTTTATTAAATATTGTTTACTTTTGCATCATGCTTTATAGAATTGTTTTTGTAGGAATGGCTCAATAATATGATGTTTCCCATTACAACCAGCTGTGATTCATATAATAATAAAAATGTAAGCGTATACACGTGGATATAACTATAATAAGTGTCTCGATATTGGCACTAAGATCAAGGTTGAATTTTATGTATAATAAATTTAGAAGTAAAAGTATTAAAACACGTTGATAATGTAAGTGGATTATTACAATAAAAAGTATTCTTTTAAATTAATACAAACAGATCAGGAATTGTGGCTAGTAAAAATAGTATAGGTAAAAATATTTTACTTACACTGATTTTTGATTAACTAAGCAATGTCCCTCTGTAAACATTTTCTCGTTCATTTTAATAAAAATCAAAATTTAATATCAATATCATACTAAAATCTTTAACATGATATTTTGAAGTGTGTTGCCATTTTTGTTTTGGATATTTCGTTCTATTTTTTCATTCTTTTTCAATATTGATTTTATATAAAAACGTATCGTACGTACTAGAAAAGAATATACTAGATATAAAAGAATAAACTGAAGCAAGATTAATTATAAAGAATTTACTTTTAATGAAAAGTTTCTATTAAAATGGCTAAAATTGTCCCAAAATCGCATCATCTCATCGCAATTAAAAAGTTTTACAAATATTTGAGATACACAACCTTAGTTGTATGTCTGTTTAGTTTTTAAATATTTGATGTAACAACTTCAAAAAACATCTAAATGGTACATTTGTAAATCACCCCAATTATTATTTTATAAAAAAGAAAGAACAGATACTCTTCAATGCGTATTACAAACTCACCAAAATTAATGGGTTAAAGTGGCAAATTAAAATTTTAAAACAAATCAAGTTTCATCCATAAAAAATGCAAATTCATAAGTAGCAGAAACACGCCAATATTAGTAAACGAATAAGGTTTTGTAAGATCCAACCTTTTTTTCATGGTTCTATTTTCTCCCTTCACAAGTACGGATTCATCGGTAGAAATAATTTCCATTATTATATCACCAAAAACCGAATATTCTTATACAAACGTAAAGCGGAGATTGGATAGAACAATATGGTATCATTGTTTGCAAAAGGTATTAAAAGTGTTAAATAAATAATTTTCTAATAGATGGATGGTACAAATGAGCCAAAGAAATGACCAGCTAGATCACCTGACTTAACAAAACTTCGTTTATCACAACATCAGAAGTTAAGAGCAAGCTTATAGGTCCATTACACTAACGATGTTTCGCGATCATTCAACGAAAGAAAATATACATACAGTAACATCAACAACATTTGGAGCATATTTTGCTAAATGGAAATTTATGTTTCCAGATAATTTTAAAAAAGATGTGGAAAATATATTGGAAATTTGTAAAGGATGAAATTTTTTTATTTAAAATTGATTTTTAATAAAATAAAAATTCATAAACTTAGTTACTTTAGTTTTGTAAATTTTTCCAAATTCCAGAAAGAATATTAGTTACGATTTTTTAAAACGGAATATTTTCTAAAAAAATGGTTTTTCTTTGGATGATTAAAATTTTTTTAGATATAATATAATGTTGACTATAGAGATTCTAATAATATTAAAAAGGATAAGAAATTCACTGCTAGAGCAACTTGTATACCTGAAAATAATTTTTAGAAATTTGTTTTTCAAAATTATATACAGATATATTTTTCAATGAAATCATAAAATTTTATGTAATAATTATGGTGCTGTGACAGAGGCATCTAATGTATTCCTATTATATCCTCTTTATTTAGATTTATACATACAGTGTCACGTAAATTGTCACTAGTGTACATAATAAATTTATATACTTATTTCAACGTGTACGTACAAATAAAACGATAAATAATTTTCCACCGGTGCACATATTTATTAATAATTTATACACTGTAATGCAACTACTAAATTAGGTAAAGCCACACATCAAATATCACTTTTGAATTTCGTGAATGATAAAAAATTCTATTAAAACACGGATATTACCATAGTAGATGTGATATACTTAAACTATTCAAGCCAAGGTCCGCGTTAAGAAGATATATGGCTTTTTTAGAAATAAAATTCCGCGAATGCTCGCGTCATGTACTTAGTCAATCTTGACAGATTCGTAATTTTGACATTATTTATTTCATCAAACGCCATTAAATATAATATACAGAAAATTATTCTATAATGAATCGCTTTGGTACTTATTCCATTTTTCTTTCGTGAATCTACAGGCTAGATAATGTCCAGATTTAGAAAATTTCGGCATACTTTGGGAGTGTTCGGTTTCATAAAAGACCTTGATGTAAATTTGCTTACTTTAGACTAATGAGAATAATAACTTAAACAAAATTAATTCAAATGTTCAAAATGCTCACCGTTCACCTCCCGACAATATGGCAGCCTATTAACAAATTCTTGAGTCACTCTTTCCAAGACTTCTTCACGTATTAGTTCACATTCATCAATAATTATTTGTCTCAATTACTGCAAGCATGTTGGTCGTTTAACGTAAACACGTGATTTTAGACAACCCCAAAGAAAAAAATCTGATGGGCTTAGATCCGGAGAACGAGCAGGCCACTTTATGAAACCTCTACGTACAATCCATCGCTTTGAAAAATTCCTAACCCGTCTATCATACTGGAGAGGTGCCCCATATTGTTGAAACCAAACATTTTGTGGTAACTGCCCATTCTGTTGAAGTGCAAGAATAATTTGGTTATTCAGTAAATCTAAATACTTGTCACCATTCAAGTTTCCGTCTATAAAAATGGGTCTATAAGCCTATTTTCGACAATTCCCATACAAATATTCAACTTCTGTGGATGCTGGGTATGTGCTTCATGAAGCCAATGAAGATTCTCATTTGACCAATACCTTGAGTTATGGCGGTTAACTGTTCCATTTGAACAAAAAGTTGCCTCATCGGAAAACACTACATTAGATGCAAAATGTTCCCTATAGAATGTCGACTTGTACCATGGTTTAGTGCCAAAATTGCAATATTTTGTCTAATAGTTTCGTTCGTTGCGGTCCGCCGTCTTCCAGGTTTTGGCAAATTTTTGACCATCCCAGTTGTATTAAAACGTTGTAATGTTTTAGTAATTGTTGAACGTGATATGAGTTTTTTTTTCATATTCTTCATGAGTTCTAACACGATCACCATTAATATTTCAATACGATCTTTTTCACTTATAAGAAACCAGTTACCTACTAGATAGTACTCGTTTATTTCATACTATTAATACAAACAATATCAATTTGATTATATAAATGGTACATTACTCAAATGTATAAAAACTTAAAAGTGATTTATTCAAGTGATATATTCCTCATGTTTATAGATTTTTTAAACTAAATCCGGTATGTACGAATTCGAAATAACAAAATCTTTCAAAATCTGGTTCCATACTTTATTCCAACCCTGTAAATGAATTTTATCACAAAATCTACATTTAAATTTTTTTATCTTCTTTTTCGATCCCTCAGCATACGGATTTCAACTTATTCGTATCCATCAAGTCTCTCTTAATTCTTTTACACGGTGTTTGCTATCTACTGGTATAAAATAGCAGTAAACCAATTTCACACTGTTAGAAGTACTTCATTTTTTATACTATGCATTCTAATTCTGTCAGTTTTTTTATCAGTATAAGAAAACCGTTTTCAAATAAGTATTTTCCTGTACTACACAAAAAATAATTACTCATAATATATAAATAAGTAATAAATAAAAAAATGATGGAAAAAATGTGATGTAACGTCGAAGGTAATCGACAAACATGTAATATACAATTAAGTAGCACTTCATAGTTATATTCTGCCGATTGAAATAATTAAAATACTTAACGCGTCGATGTGCAACATCTGATTTTTTAAATATTTGTTTTATGAAATATTATTGACCTTCCCGTTATTAGAAAAAACGTAAAATAATATCGTGAAGCAACAATAGAGAAATCCAAACTATTTCATGTTTGTTTTCACTCTAAAAAGAATTGTATTATATGAATAATATATTACATAAAATGAAGTGTAAACAGCATTTTACGTATGAGTGGGCATATTTGAGAGGAGTTGCGTACCGATAAGTGCGGTAATCAAAAAATATTCAAAGAAAACGGAAGGCCATAAAATAAATAATTTTAAAACTGAAATGAAATTATAAATATATTTTATAAAAAAATTTAACACGAATCATTTTTATAAATTGTTAACTCTACTGCACTGGTAGTACAAATTATATGCAAATATCATGCCTTACTTAATAATAATAAAAACATCACTGCCACTCAATGGTTGATTGGTTAAAATCTCCATCCTGTTGCTGGGATACATTTTTTTTTGGGTTGTCTAATACAAACAAACAAGAAAAAGGAAAGGTTTTTGAGAAGCCACTTCGTATTTTGAAGGAATTCATACATTCTTTGTTCCAGTAAAATGAATCAATTGTACATAAAGTTAATTCATTTTGTGTAGTGCACTTATTGACCACTGAAAAAAGCTGTTCCAATTTGTATAATTGCAAGTACAACACAAAATTACTGTCGGCCGAAATTGATGACTTTGGATTGGGGGTCTTGAGGATCAAGCAAACATCAAAAATTAAATGCAGATATTCCTTAATTAAACAACCTTTGAACCATTGAAAATATTACCAGTAATTATTATTTGAAATATTCATTAGTTGAAATTCAGGTAAAAATTCAATTTTTTTAAATCTGGCAGAGATGGCCAGTTATTTCTTATAATCACTACCACATGGAGCTGGTATGATCACTTCTGGTCAGATTATGTGTCCAGTGAACATTTCGAAGTGTTCAAGTTCATGAACATTTTTTCTTCTCGGTTGTTTGACCAAAAAACTGTATTATACTGAAAAGTGTACAGTACGTTAATTTTTAATATCTACTATTAACTATTTATTTTTATGTTAAAACTTGAGTTTTATCAGAACTGTAAAAATTGTTTGTCGTAGAATTAATGTATAACCATGTATTTTCGTTTGTACGTTTTTGCAATTACATAATGCGTTATTTTTACTTTATACCAATCAGAATGCAGACAAAGGGAAATTGATTCATTTTATTACTCAATTTAAGGGAAATATCAACACTACAGAAAAAAAATCAATAAAGTTAAGTCTAGAGATCCAGCAGGCTATTAGACCATATTAGATGTCGCGATTTTTTTACTAATTAAAAAAATTTTTCCATTTATGTTGATGTTTTACATAAAAACCTTTGTGTTAAAATAGTTAATATTAACTGAGACTAAATATTTAAATTAAAAATGGAAAGCTATTAGGTTGTTTGTCTCTTTTGTTTGCCATTAATATATTTCTTTTATGTTGTTAACATAATGGGGTCAAGTTCAGTCTTGGAACACGGCTGTTCCATGTAATAGGAGTTCGTTGGAATTTGATTGTTTTGTAATTTATTATATATTAGATATATATATATATATATATATATATATATATATATATAATCAGTATATGATGAATGGTCAAGTTCGAGCTTCTTAAAAATTTCAAATATTTCATGGTTAAATAGATATCGATTTAAATGATGTATGACGAGAAAAACATTTTATTATAATTAACTTCAATAAAAATTATTTGATATTTTCAAGCTGTAAAGTGAACTTTGTAAATGGTTACAAAAAATTTTTTTAGCATTTCAAATTAGGGAGTTCAAAACAAAATAAGAGTAATATTACTATTGCTGTAAATAAATAATAAACTGTATGTGCCAAAATATTAACTGGGAAGTTGAAAAAATCCAAATTAAATAATTAGTACAAATACACAACATTGAGAACAGCTACTTTCAAAAACTAGTTGATTGACACTAATGAGGCAAAATATTGTAACCATTTCGTGACTTACAACCGACTACTAGTCTCTGTTATCTTAAAGTATCGGTCTGATCGCGAATCGGAATAGGTAGACATTTCTTTTGCAATTTTCATATTGCACTTGTCACACGCTCCGCATACCTGAATAAATCAAAACGTAGTTGAAGAGAGATAACGATATTAATATAAATTACTAATACATTTGTTATGAAATCCATATTGGATGAAAAAAGTCTTGTGAGAATACGGATCTATGACCTCTCTAAGAAGGCCAGTCTTAATGTTGCACAAAATGTATAACGAATATCATAAATTGATGGTCCAGAATTATTTATCGTAATTACTAGAGATGATAGTTCATTGAAGTAAATTGGTATTTTTTTATAAGGGATACAAAATTCTATAAAGAAAGTAAAGGTTTTTCAAATATCATTCAAACTTCGTAATTATGAAAAATTAAAAGAGCAAACATTTTAAATGTTAATCCAATTATTTGTTGTGTAAGGGATAACATTGAAAAAACAATATTTTCGATGTGATTGGTCACAAGAAAAAACATATTGAATTACTTAATCAAACAAAATAAATCGTCACTTACAAACTTGTTAATGAACCTTATTTTTAAGAATGTCTCAATAAAATACTCAGATTTATTTCAAATTTACAAATACAATAGTTGTACTAAAAAATAAATCTTTTTAAATACAATAAATCTTCCCGGAAAATATAACAAGGGTGTTTTGAACTTAAAATTAGCAAAATAGATATTGAGAACATAGAATTGACCTATCAAATAACAAGCTATCATTAGTACGATATTTTTGAAATTTTGTAGGTAAGTGCAATGCGGCAAAATACAGCTAATTTACATTTTTGGTTAATAATATACTTCCGGTTAAACCGGAAATACACTCAACTTTTTTCATTTAAATGGGACACACTGTATATTTTTGCAGATTTTGAAAGATCTGGTTATATCTCGAATTCGTACATACTGGATTTACTGAAAATAATTTGTGAAAACGAGAAATAACTCACTTTTAGTTGTAGAATAAGTAAATTTATATATGCACCCGCTCGGTATAAAATAATACAATTGATCTTTAAGTTCAACATCATAAATACTTAGAAAAAAGCTCAATAAATTCATAAAGAGATCGCCGCAGTGATGCATCACATTTCGTGTCACGCAAGCCACTTATATTAACAAATTAAAGAAAAAAATATAAAAACAACTGGTATTCTAAAACATCGCATAATGTAATTCAAAAAGTAAAGAAAATAAGAATGGATCTGAAAAGCTCACAATAATTAACAAAAGAAACAAGAAAACAGTTTGCTAGAAGACAAGTATTGTGAATCATTAATTATTAATGATATAGAAATGACAAAAAGTCAAATTACCTTTTCTTCATTATCATAATTTTGTGAATAATTAATAAAAAACTAACAAAGAAGATTTGACGTCAAATTATGTGACCCGTATCAATTAAATGCAAAATTTATACCATCTTACATATTTTCAAATGAACTCTTTGCCTAAAAGAGACGTCATATCTTTTTTTTATTCGAGGTTCCTCACCCGCTTACGATTGTTATCACGAATATTATCTCTAATGTTTATATTGTTGTTATGAAAAAAGTGGTTAAGATGTGATCAATCATGAAGGTTTTTAATATAATTTTAATAATTAACTTTGCTGTGTGTATGTGTTGTTACACTTCGTTTACTTTGACGTTCGTTCACATATATAAAAATTTGATCCAAAGCTTTAGATAATTAATTAAGTCTCCCCTTGAATTCGATCGTAAAAACAATAAACGATAGAAAAATAATATTTCTTTATTAAGTACAAAATTTTGTAAATAGTAATTAGAACTAAGATAATAGTTGTTATTATAAAATATATTAAAATTGGCGGATATTTTGCAGTTAAAGCACTAGACAAGAACAATAGGTTATTATTTTCATAATTTTAGCAGAAAAAAATGGGCGGATTATCTATAATTTAATGTACAAATATAAATCTTCATGCGGACGTATTATACTTGTACCTCAAAAATGATTTATGTTGAAAATCGTCTGGCTAATTTAAAATTATTATCATTAATCAATAATTAATTTTAAAATAAATATCAATTATTTGTAGAATCTTTATAAAAAATCGTGAATAGCCCGTTGCAAAATCATACTCAACAAAACTAACATAATGATGTTAATTTAAAAGAAGAAAAAAAAAACTCTTCAAATTTGATCATTATTATATCATCGACTAAATTGTGTATTAGTTGAAATCATCAGTTAATTAGTTCTTTCGGGTGAATCGCGAATCCGGGTTAGCCACCAACAAAAAATACCAGTTAAAGTACTTGGATGTAGCAACTAATCTATATTTATTATGCCAAGGTCGTGATTGAGGTTTTCATCTGGTTAAAGTACAGAGTGTCCCAAAGAAACGCTATCTTTACATTTAAACCAAAACGTTAATGCCTATTTGAAAATCGGAAGCCAGTATTAACAAAAGAAACCAATGGTTTCTCAATGTAAACATCATTGACCATAATTTATTAAAAAAAACATTATTGTAATTAATTATGATAAATGCCGCGAGTCCCAAAATTTTTGATCCAATTTATATACAACTATCTTAAGATTATCAAGTCGTAGAGTATTTTTTTAAACAGGCTTTTCAGTATATGTATTTATTAACTGTGGACTCATAAATGTTTTCAAAAATGATCATTTTCAATCGTAATTTTTCTAATGGAACGTCCTGTATATCTTGGTGCTATGTGAAAGATGAATTATTCTGTCCAAAAAGGTGCAGATTGTGCAATTCACTTAAAAAATGATTCTGAGAATTTTTTATGAATAATAGTTATAATATAATATTTTTTATCTGGACTTATTTGGCCACCAGAAGTTATAATTTTTTTTTAATAAACTACTCAACAACTGAAAATATCCACCCTTAATTTTGAGTGGTTTAGTCTTCTGTACACCATTTTCGGATTCATTATGTTATGTCATGTATATCAAACAAATATACTGTTAATAAAATGTACATCACTTTAAAGAATTCATTTGAATTTTTAAGGTATGCACAGTATGCTGGTACAATTTTTAAGATGCGAGAATTAATTTACTACGAATATTTTCCATAAAGGAAATTTTTGTCATTCAACAAGAAAATTTCATTATTCAACAAATTCTATTACATTTATTTTAAAAATGTTCGATTACATGTTGAATCATCAACTAAAAAACCTATGACTCAAAAAGTATGTGTTAAATAGCCAAGATCTACACTATCACTTGTTTTCTAATAGAAAATCATTATTTTATTAACAAGCAAATGTCAAAGTCTTTTTTAAAGTATTTTTTTCTCAAAAACTGGCAATTTTTTGAAAATGTAATTTTTGGCCAAATAAAAAGTAACTATTTATGTAAAAATTTTTGAGAAAAAAGTGAAGTCTAACAGCTACTACGCAAATCCTCTAAATTAAAATGAAATCTGTAAAGTGGTGTAATTTTTTTTAATAAAATATTCCATTCTTATGGTGGATGCGTTGGCGGACATCAATATTTTTTTAAATAATTATTTTACTCGAAAACTGACTATTTTTTAGAAAACAATCAAAATTAAGTCTGCAAGTCTGAATAAAATCCATATGACGGTTAATAATTTATTAGGAAATTATAAATTTATAATTATGAAGAATTATAATCAATAATTTTAAAATGTATATTTTCATAGAAAAGGGAAAATAAAATATTATCCAAAAGCCTTCAATAAGGTAACAAAGAAAGAAATGGTAGGGAGGATTTTTTTTCATTCATAGGGAGTTTTACTAATTTAGTCAAGACATTTATTCAAGAAGTCTTCTAGTAAAGAAATGTTTATGTTTATTTGCAATAAATTACATTTAGGAGGAGCATATTATGGATAAAGTAGAATTGGTAATAGAAGTTTTAAGTAAAAGAGCACAAATGGTGGATTGATTTAAAATAAGAAACTAATCAATACAGTTATGAGGAAAATAAGATGTTTAAAGAAAAGAAAGAAAAATAAATTTGTATACATTTTAGAAATTAGCTTCCCCTTAGATTAAAATTCGGTTTTGATTTGTTGGTTTTTGTGTTGTATATGTGGTTGGGATAAATTATGGAACCAAGTAAATATCTTTAAAACGAAACGGACGATATTTATGAAATTTTACAAGTATTCATTCATTCATTTTTTTAATAATAAAACAATCCTTATAAATATTTAATTATATTTTTAAACGCATCAATTTAGGGTAGATTAAGATAAAACTGATTCATGTGACAATTTATGAATACCCGTACAAAAAGAACTTTCCACTGTTATTACTTTCGACATTGTAAGGAAAATAGTTTCAGAGGGCATTTTCTATGGAACGAAACAGTAACAGTATTACTTTAAAAAATAAGGAAAATAAATCAAGGGATTTAGTTTTGTTTTGTTTTTGTTTTTTATAAAGATGATTATTTTTTAAAATCAAGCAGAAAAAAAATTGACTTTTGGAAACACTGACTAAAAAATTAATGTTCAACTGATGATTTACTATTAAGGAAATAATTAGTAATACAGTTAAAGTTATATTAATGAAATAATCAATGCCAGAATCTCATACTTCATCCAAAACTGATACTGTTATAGTTAGAATAAACAGTATAAGAGCTTAGCCGTGGGAGGCAACAATTCTGGATTTGGAAACGAGATGATAGGATAAAGAATTTGTATTTAATATTAGTTACTTTGTAGTCAACAGCATATATTTTTTTATTAAATATTAATTATATTACAACAATATCTTACATACTTAACTAAATTATAATTAATCGTTCTAAAATGTCTTTAAAAGTAAAATAAAGGTTACTTACAAATTTTCCTTATTATTGAAAAATTCCTATTCCTTCAAAAATTGTAAAAAATGAATATTAACAGAATTACATTAAAAAATCGGGTAACAAATTAAAAACCAAATACTGTCTCATTACATTTTTGAAGTAGCTGGTTGATTATCCAATAGAAACAAAAGCATGGGAGGAAAAACTCCAGATTTTAATCCAGTAAAATCCTGAGCAACCAGCCAGTCATAAAAAAATATTAATATCAAATATCACTTTAGTTTTCATGAATTTCTATCAAAATAATGTATAATTAAACTGTAAAATTAACCACTAATTTATTTTCTAAAAAAACTCAACAGTGGCGGACCGTAGAGACCCACCCCAACCCTAATAACCATTTCGTTAGTTTGTTTTTTTAATATCACACCGCCGCTGTTTAATTCGCGGATGCATTCACGGGCCCCGCTTTTTGCCGGTTACAAACGATCGAAAACGAAATTCAGAAAAGTTATTTAAAAGAAAACGTGGTCGGGATGCTGTGGTAAAGACAGTTCGTGGTCAGCTTGCTCGAAGTTGACACGGTTGAGTCCGTCCGTAATATTTTTTCTTAAGCGCTAAGAGAGTGGTGTGCAGTGGGTGACTATCGACTAAAAGGGATATTTTAAAAAAGTCTGATTATATATTTTTCATGTTCCTCTGATAAGGAAAGATGGAAAATAAAAATTTCGTTCCCGATAGCGTAAGTTAAAAAAAATGTTTCACCCACAAAAAAATATTTATGAGCTTAAAAATGTAATAAAACATTTATTCATTTGGGATAAAGGGTATTTTAAAATTTTTAAAAATTCAATAATTTTTTAATTTTGGAATTTGTTGGATACAAATTTTCAAAAACAATTTTGAACCTGGCAAAATAAATGTATTAGGGTTTCTCGCTTGATTGCCTATAGGGATCTTTAATAAAATCTTTGGATTCCGTGCCAGTATGTTATTTCAAGAATAAAAATTTTAAAACTGAAATTTTAAATAAAACTGAGAAACAGTTTTTGATAAATATTAGAAAATGAAGAAATTAGAAAAAGTAGTATTAAAAAAATATATTGGGGTTTCTTGCTTGATCGCCTATACGAGTCTCTCACACAATTTCTCTATTCTCGGCCAACATTTTACCTAAAATTTTAAATTTACAACTTCGTCGAATTTTTTAACATTTTATGCAAATCGATGCAATCATTTTTAAAACGTTCTATTTAATGAAATTATTTTACGGCTGCATAACTAAAATGGGTGGAACCAATTGTGTAATCAACTTGTTGAATTTTCAACGGTGAATAATCAGGAAATTATAAAATCAGAGATAATGAATAAACTATTAATTTTTTGTTGTGTAACAAAAACACGCAGAAAAACATACAAAAAAATCGTAATAACTAATTTGATTTAACTATTAAAAACGGACATAAAACGTAATTATAATGTTATTTATAACACTACAAAATAATACAAAAACGAAATTAAATAAATCCATACTGCAATATATTTTAATAAAATACAAATATGATTCTCAAAAATTCTGGTTCTAATTTAAATTAAAATGTAAAATTAATTAATCTAATTTAGTTTTGCTCTAGTATTGTTTCGACAACACGGTATATGTTGTAATGCACTCTGAACAAAATTAATACCTAAAATAATCCTAATTATAATAATTTCAGAATTGCAATGAATTCGTTATTTCTTTGGTCTACGAATATCTATCCGATATGTAATGTTCTGTATGAATTTCACTTTATTATGCAACACCATGTATTATGTATTGTAAAGATTGTAATTCTATTATCTCTTAAGAGAGTACAAGTGATTTAGGATTTTATTAATAATATAATTCTATAAGATAGTTCATAATCAAAAGAAGGAAGCGATAGTTTAGAGATTGATATTTTTAAAACCTTTCTACCTTGAGGTGTTAAGTAATTTTATAATAATAAGATTTTTAAATTTTTAGTAAAAATAAATAAACAATATTAAAAAGTATTTTCTTTACTTCGTACCAAAGATAGAATTTTTAGCACTGGATTTGTGTAAATACCTATATTTAGAAATTTTTACTATATTTGTTATTCACGAAAAAATGCTAAAATGTATCTTTTCATTGTGTCATTTTATTTTTTATTTAAAAATTAAATTGGAAATATTTTTTCCTATAATTATTTTATTAAGATATTCCGTTTTTTCTTCCAACATAAAAAAATATAGAGAAAATCAATTTACGATGTTTATATTTTCGAAAAAGGAGATTTCCATGAATTCAAATTATATAATATCGCGTTATTAAATTACAAAATATTATATATATAATATGTTTCGCAGAATAACAATAATAATAATAAATATAAATTCATTAGCAATGTCAAACCTAAGACAAATGTATTAAATTGAAACAAAATGCCTTAAAGCAGCTGGTATGATTTACGACTAATACCCGCAAAGTTTGAAATCATTATATTATGAAATACAACATTAATAAAATGAAACAACAACAATTTCAATCATTACTCACATTCATTAATTGATAATTATTCAAGTAAATAATTAAAATGAAACTTAAACCTTATAAATCCCCTTAGTTCAGGGGTCAATTCATGGACTTTAACGTTCTGGTAAACGAAGATAATTAATGCATAAAAGTGGTCCAAATACTGACCCTTGAGGAACAACCTGGTGTGATCGGTTTAGTGGCTATTTCGTCTAAAGCCTATTTTGTAGAGCTTCTGGGGTTCACTTCTAAGGCCTGAATTATAGGAGATATATTTTTATTAGTGTAGATATGCACTAACAAAAATTTAAGCATTGTTGATTTGCCTTCTGAACTAATTGAAAATAAAACAAAATACATGAGTAGTGCAAGAAGAAAACAAACACACGTGAAATAAAAAGAATACACATTCGAAAAAGTTGAAAATTTTAAATATCTAAGAGTCAAAAATAAGGAAAAGAACAATAGAAATATGGAAATCAAAGAAAGAATACAAGCAGGGAACAAAGCATAATAGAGCTATTACAAGATACTAAGAAACCTCAGCAAGCCAACTAACAAAAAGATATATAGAGCGGCAATTTGCAAAAAGAAGAAAACAATTTAAGAATATTTGAGGGGAAGATATTAAGGAATACCCAAAGACCAAAGAAAATCAGCGAAGAAGCAACCATTTGTTGTTGAACAGCGAAATAGATATTGTTACAGTAGCAGAAGACAAAGTAAAGCAAGTGAATACAAAAAGACTGAAATGGTGAAATGGTCAATATTTAAAAGAATAAACCACTGCAGACAAATAGAATCAAGAATAAAAGGTCACCCAAAACTAAATTGGGAAAACGAAGAATGAGGATATAAAGAAGTTGAAGGTGAAGGCAGTAAAGAAAGCAGTGAATAATAGAAAAAAGTGAAGCCAGTCGGTAAAAGCAGTACAGTGATCAACTACAAAAGAAATAGATCACAAAGCTACAACAAGAAGCGGCCTTATTATATTGGAATGTTCGGCCGATTTATATGTACGAGGTCTGTCCTTGATAGTTCCATTAGGTTTCATATTTTGTTCTTTGGCTTGTGATTAGCTAAAAGACCATTTTAGTTATTCTTTTCGATGCCACATAATCTGTGACTATTACCTTTACATAATAATAGTGGTGCATACGAAGAATACATTGTATTAATTATTTTTTTTTTATTCCCAATAAGTTTATTTTTTCCAAAAGGAACTGTTAGTATGATCCGTCAGTCGAGTATTGCAATAACAAAAAAATCGAAATTTCAGTCACGTACAATGACAAGAAACATAGACGAAAAAAATCGAGGAAAGTTTCGAAACGCTACCTTGGTTTTTTTATCTTTAAAAATGACCTTAGACCCGCTCGCAACAGTCTCCGGCAGCCGGACTTCTTGTAAATTTGCCTTAACAAAAGGATATATTTAGATACTAAACAGGACAAGAATGACTCATAAGGAAAATTAAAATTTCCAACTAATTATGCAACAAAGATTAGAAAATAAAACTTGTGACGTCACAAATTTTGTTATTGCATATTTAAAATCTGCTTTTGTTATTAATAAATTATTTGTTTATTTGTTTTAAATTTGTACGCATTATTCAAATTTATTCGATAGATCATCAAAGGTCGTATGGTAATTCTTTCCATAAGGATGAAATCTTAGTTTTGTTTAAATCATCCGTATTGTCACAAAAACCAACTCAATCAGATAACAATTTTTTTCACTTCATTTAAGGAAATCAAAGTAGTTTTTGCCGTCAATTGAATTGATACGGGATCAATAAACATCATTTTGTTTTCGTAGGTTTTACCTCGAGTGTAAAAGCAATTTTAACCTTAAAACTTGTCTAGATATATTCCTAATGTATGAATTTACTAAGCTTTAGAAACTTCCTATAACGGAAATATTCATAAATATTTAGAGAACTGAGTTTCTTATTTGCGTCTAAATAATTCAAAATTGTCAGGGAAAAAAGAATGTTTTAACGTTTACTGAATGTTTAAATTCGTGTCATTTGTACTAAATTCATATCAAGTAAAAAAATATTTATAAGTTGAGAAGGGATAGTAAGCACCAAAAATATTTTGAATTTATAATAAGTAGATGTAGGTTATGAAATTTGAAAACAAAAAATATAGAAAACTTTGATATTATTATGAATTAATTCTCAAATTTATGATAAATAAATGAAATAAGAAATGAAGAAATATGTGGATTTTTTAAGAAACATATTGGTTTTTCTTATTGAAATTATTTAACGAGTTTGAAGCGGCAACACTGTAGATTTTAAACAATTGGCAGTCTGGACATTTGCTTGTGTATGTAGGTACATTCAATAGGCTAGCATTCAATTTTATTTCGCGAAAATAAAAATTGATAAGAAAGGAAAAGAAAACAATTTAGTGAGAAAGTTTATGATGAACGCTTGAGTGAGCAAAAAATCGTCAACATCGAAAATCTCATAATTCTATTAGTTAAAAAAATTTTAACTCGTTGATATTTAATTATTTTTTTAACAGGAGAAGCATTATATGAAACAAAATTGACAAAGTTTAAGGAATAACATACTGAAATTTGTTTTTTGCGATTATTTTGTGCGTTCAAAAAAAAACGTTGCAAACGTGAATTATTTTGACTAATTTCCCATCAGATTACATGTAATATTTTTTTATTTTCTCAACAAGGAGCATCCTAATCGTCTTGACTTTGCTACAGAAACTGTTTAAAACATAAAATTAATCTAAAAAAAAATTCTTAAGTATAATTTTTTAACGTTTATGAAAACCAATGAAAAGTGCATTTCAACCTATGTCAATATTTTACTATGAATTAAGCAATAATGAATCTCATAGTAATATTTTAGTGCCAATTCGCTTTTTTTTGACTACTTACAGATTGCTCTCAAATATATTTTTTATTTAAAATGTCTAGAATTATACTCAACAGTTTGAAATTATTTTCACAAGTTAATGAAACACATTCCGAAATCACTTGTGAATTAATAATTTAAAGAAAGCGTAGAATAATTTATTCTTATTAAATTATTAGATTCATCAACATCAACAATAATCATAATGACATTAAAATTATATATTAGTTAATTAAAAAATTTTCTTCCTGCAATTCTAAAATCTTTTTATAGCAAACTCCAATTTATGTCACTCATAGAAAATATTTCCTGATTGAACCCAATTATTACTTTTAAGTACTCCTATTATAAATAGCTTTTTAAGGATATAAATAAAACATTATTTCGTCTATATTTAGCCGGCGTGCAGTCACTTTTACGGTTTTAAAAAAACGTGTCAAGGTCGGTTAAAAAACTAGGTAATAATATAAAGGTAAATAAATAATCTAGTGTTGATTCACACATTTCTTCATACTCGCACTGGTATCTGGGTGCACGTAAATTTAAAAACAAAAGCGCAATTTTTGCAACACCACGCCACAATAATTAAGGTTAAGTTGCATTGTGTTATCGGTTGTGTTCCGTAGACACATTTGTTTAGTGTGTATAAAAATTAAACAATAAGTACTGTTTGCCTAATCTCCTATCGCCCTTTTTTAGAATTTTACAGTCCTTTTGTTTTTTGCCGAATACAATTTGTTAATACGTAATCAATAATGAAGTCTTAGATAATGTTGATAAGTAGCTCTCTCTGGTTGACCTTTTAGCTCAATTCGGTTTCATTGAATGGAAACCGACGTTACATAAATTCATTGAATTCTGACCGTCAGGAGATGTCAGGTGCCCGATATGCAACTCTTTTGAGTCTTCGTAGACGAGGCGATACAATGGCAAAACAGATACGGATTAATCAATTTTATCAAAAAATAAAAAATAAAAATTAGGTATATCGAAATTATTTTCAAAAAGACCGCTTCGAAATGGGGCAACATTTTTTAAAAACTGCACAAATTTGGACAAAATTTCTGAGAAGCACAAATTTTGTAAAAAGTTAAAAATGAGATAATTCTATTCCTTAGTAAAAGTGATCATATTTCACCCCATAAAGATGAATATTTCACAAAAAAGCGTTTTTTTATAAAAACCCTTTGATTTGACAAAAATACATTTTTTCGATAATAATTGGATTCCTTAATAAAAGTGATTATATTTGACCCCATAAAGACGAATATTTCACAAAAAAGCGTTTTTTAATGTAATTCCTTGGTAATAGTAATCGTATTTCACCCAATAAATATGAATCTTACACAAAAAAACGTTTTTTTATAAAAACTCTTTAATTTGACAAAAATTAACATTTTTGACAAAAACACATTTTTTCCATAATAATTCTGTTCCTTAGTAAAAGTGATTGTATTTCACCCTAAAAAGATGAATATTTTACAAAAAAGCGTTTTTTTAATGTAATTCCTTGGTAATAGTGATCGTATTTCACCCAATAAATATGAATATTACACAAAAAAACCTTTTTGTTATAAAAACTGTTTGATTTGACAAAAATTAACATTTTTGACAAAAACACATTTTTTCGATAATAATTCTGTTCCTTAGTAAAAGTGATTGTATTTCACCCTAAAAAGATGAATATTTCACAAAAAAGCGTTTTTTTAATGCTATTCCTTAGTAATAGTGATCGTATTTCACCCCATAAAGATGTAATTATTATTTTTAAATTCCATTAAGTAACGGCTAGGACGAGAAAAAATTTTGGAAAATTAATTTTTATGAGGACTGAAAAACTTTTCGCTCTATTAAAAACATCAGCCATTTACCGTTTAATATTTAGAAATAACATATTTTCTGTTAAAAGTAGTATTTGTATATTACATTAAAGGTAGAAATAGTAGTCGTATCTATACCGGGTGTATAACTTTTAAACGCCTAATAGATTTTTTTTAAATTTGGATTGGTTATATTAGAGGTAGTTTTGAATCATCTGACGAAAAAAAATCGAAATGACCGACCTTGATGCAAAAGCTAAAAATTGAAATTGAACACCTTATATTATTTTTACATATTTGGAATATACAGGTTCAAATACATATTAATTAATTGTCAAATGTTACTTTAGATTTTTTTTTTAATATTATTTTTTAAATGTAATGCTCGCGACTTATATTCAAATTACCAAAAAATGAAGCAGAGTCACCCAAAAAGTATTAATATTTAAAAAGTGTTTGTGAGTTTTTTAACTGAAACTCATTTTTTCAATTGAAACCTACATGGATCTCCTGATATATTAAATAAGTCTTTCAAGTACATGTAAAATGATGTACATAGTAATTTTCTTAGCTCCTAAATAAAGCAATCATAGATCATTTTCTAATTTCTATTAACACAAAATGTAACAACGTTTTAAAATGATAACACGCTTAATTTATAAAAACTAATTTTGCTGGAAAAAACTGCCTCAAATATGACCATCACGAATTTAAAAAAATCTGTCAGTGTTCAAAGGTTATTGGCTTGGCCTAATTTATTTACACAATGTACTTACTGAACATTCAGGGCGGTGCGGTTCATTAATATTTGTAAATGTCCAATGAGAAGTATTATGTTCGACTTTGTATTGTTTATAATTTATTTTGCGTGGAATTAATTTTATTGAATATGTTAAACTTTGCGTAATAAATCATATTAGTTGTTACAACCAATATATTGGAAATTTATTAAACCATAATTGTTTAAACGAACTAAAATATTAGCCATTTATTATTTTGATTGTTACGTTATGTCATTCTTGTTGGGATGTGATAAATTATGAGTTCACACGAGCTTGTAGAGATTGTCAAAATTGAAATAAAACTAAATTTATATTCGTTTTAAAGTGGTAAAAATGCAACATATTTCAATGTTAACTAAATCTTACATTACGTTAATTAAGAAATTATTAAATTCCTCTACAAAGTCTAGAACGAGATCAATTTTAGTAAAATAGTTAAGTCCACTGAAACAAACACTTGTTTCAATTAAACAAATGTTTGTTTTATTATATATATTAATTAACGTTTATTGATTCGAACAACCAAAAAAACATAAAATCAAATATATTTGATTTATTCAAATAAATCATTAATTTGAAAATTTAAATATAAGCAAGCTAATTGAATCAAAAAATAAATTTTGTTCCACAAATACAAGAAAATTTTAAAAGGAAACTGCTTGCGATCATAAATAAGACAAAAGCAATTAAGAATACTAACGGTAATGCTTCTTATTCTCACCCTGAAAGCAAATTCATGTTTCTGAAATTACTAGTATTTTATTATTAAATATTGTTATTAGTACAATCAAGAGCTAATATAATTTTTCTTTACATACGTTTTTTTTTATGAATGAGATCCGGTTATATGATCAATGATCATTCGAAATTAAAACCAGTTTCCCTTTTTTTCAGTGTCCCCAAGCAAATAGATTGGTTTGCTCAATTTTTTCCACTTACTTAATACAAGACTTGCCGTGAAAGTGTGTCTGAAATAAATCTTTTCGTTATTATTGTATGTCTTGGTCGTGTGTATACAATTATTTACGGAATTATTCCTTTTTTGATTTTGCCGATACCGAACAAGTCTTATTTATTCACTTATATAACTGATGACGGTTGTCATAAATATTTTGAAAGTCGATTGGGTGTAATGTAACTATGACAAATAATGAAATGTTAAAAGAGTAGACAATACCTACACCTTTTTAAAGATACGTAACATTCTTAACGGAAATCTTTCTATTTAAAATTGTATGTACTAGATTTTATTATTGATTGTCCCACCTCATCTACTACATTGACTACGGCAATTTTATTTCCAATTAACATTTAACTAAAAATTTATATGAATTATTAATACCTGAAGAACAAGTTACTCAATTTTTATTTTCCCAAAAAACTAAACTTGTACTTAATCTACTTAATTTCTTAAAACTTCAATTCTTACTAATACTTTTCCTTGAATTTCTGGAAAGCTAGGATTTTTTATATATATATGTATATATATAGTTGGGATAAAGTATGGAACAAAGTAAAAATCTTTAAAACGCAACGGACGATATTTATGAAATTTTAACCGGAAATACCTTCAACTTTTTAATTTAAATGGGACACCCTGTATATTTTTGCGGATTTTGAAAGATCTTGTTATTTTGAATTCGTACATACTGGGTTTAGTGTCAAAAATTTGTAAAAACGAGGAATACAGCACTTTAATAAAGCACTCTTAAGTAAAATACCATTTAGATAAACAAATTGATATTGTTTGTATTAATAGAAAGAAATAAACGAGTAAGTACTATCTAGTAGGTAACTGTTGCCAAACTGTCAAATTGTAATTTACGGAAATAAATTGTACGATTAAGAATGGTTAAGTGAAAAAGATCGTATTGAAATATTAATGATGATAGGTTATGGTGATCGATTCATAGAGTGGCCTGCTCGTTCTCCGGATCTAAGCCCATTAGATTTTTTCTTTGGAGTTATCTAAAATCACGTGTTTACGTTAAACGACCAACATGCTTGCAGGAATTGAGCCAAAGAATTGAATGTGAACTAATACGTGGAGAAGTCTTGGAAAGAGTGACTTAAGAATGTGTTAATAATCTGGCATATTGTCAGGAGGTGAACGGAGAGCATTTTGAACATTTGAATTTGAATTTTGTTTAAATTATTATTCTCATTAGTCTAAAGTAAGTAAATTTACTTATTTTAAAACTAAAAGTGAGTTATTTCTCGTTTTTACAAATTATTTTCACTAAACGCAGTATGTACACATTCGAGAAATAACAAGCTCTTTCAAAACCCGCAAAAATATACCCATTTAAATTAAAAAAGTTGAGGGTATTTCCGATTAAACCGGAAATATATGTATATCAGATGCATTTTGCCCCATTTCACTTATCTATAAAATTTGATAAATGTCGTCCGTTTCGTTTTAAAGATATTTACTTGGTTCCATACTTTATCCCAACTCTGTATATATATATATATATATATATATATATCATAGTTTCTGAAGAGCCCCTGGTCTATAATAGATAATCAATTTGTATTTATCAGATTTTGTTATTCATCAATTTTTTTAATTATATAACAACATAAGAAATAATTACTAAATTAATTAAAGAACACCTGTACTCATGTCATTTACTAAGATAACATCGTCTGTAAATCAAAATCTTCTGAGAGAAAAAAAAGGAAAGAGTTGATTGAACCCGTGACGCGCGCGACGCTGCGACCAAATAAAGCAAGTCCTACCTACATGCTATATATTATTCTATTCATGCAATAAAAATTCCAATGTATTGACTATTAACGGATCCGGCAAGATACTGGAAAAAACGCCGATCATATGGTCGATTAACATATATTTGCTAATTTTCAAGGACGGCTAAGAATGGACCTGAAACGTTTGAAAATATTTGCGAAAATTTGCAAACCACTGGATACTAATTAACACATTAGATAAACTTCCTTATTTTAAAAATGGTAATAAAAAGCTCATAAATATTTTGATCAAAACTATTTTAAATTAATAAAAAAAAAATAATTAAATATTCTGAAAAACGTAGAAATATATCCTCATATAGAGAGATTCAATACAATTGTATTTCTTAATGATTTTTATAATTTCAGATCCCAGCAGATCTCGACAAGAGTTGGCACATTCCTAGACCCACACTAGCTCGTAGCTCTAAAAGTAGTCAAGGATCCACATCAAGCAATAACAGTACGCAGGTAATAAAATAATAATCCTAAGTTTACAGTTTTGTCCCTAAGGAGAAACTTATTAGTCTCGAAATGTTTCAAGAAAAAAATATATAATAATTATGGGATCAAATATTATGTTTCTAAAATATACTATAAAGCTACTTACAATTTTGTAATATTTGAAACATATTTTTTTAGTGTTGGAATTTACTAATAATATCTTAGTTTCCACGGTTTTATAATAAATACGACGAGAATTATTACAAATTGTGTTACCTTGAGTTTTAAACGCAGAACCTTCCACTTGAACTTGATCAATAACAAAATGCAATAAATATGTTAGTAATTGCACATCTATTTTTTAAGGCCGGTAAAATTTTGAAAAATTAACATATCTACGTGACGAATTATTGTATAACTAAGAGTATTTTTATACCTTTATTTTATTATACTTCAATTACATATTAGTTAAAACAACTGGTTAAATAACAAAACCCATACGTACATAGTATAGTAAGAATTAACTTTAATAATAAAATTATTTCTACTTTAATTCCTCCCCATTTCTAAAAATAATAAAACGATTTATTTTGTTTCTCAAATATTCCTTATTTTCAGAGCGTAAGATCCGGTTCGCTGCTCCTGACAGCCGCCAATCTTGCTCAAATCCACCAGCTCAACGACCAAACCTCTCAAGATGCCATACAGTCGGCTCCAGCCTCTACTCGTGATCAAAATATCCGTTACTTTCTTGAAAGCCAACCTGGAGCCCATCTGATGCCATCCGGTAATTTAACAAAGAAAACAGTAGAACCGGATACCGTCTCGATTGCTAGCAGCACGCATTTCACTGTCGTCAACGTGAATTCCAGGCACAAACCTCCTCAAAGGAGTTTCTGCAGGAAGAACCAGTTGACGATTCTAGTGCTGACCATGTCGGCTGTGTTTACTGTTGGAATTATGACTGCCATATTGCTACTGGAAAGTAAGTGTCTCTTTTCTTGCTTACTTAATCCATTTTTATTTTCATTAAACATAAGAGTGAAAAGTTATGTTTTCATCATGATATTTGTTTTATCTACATTAATGTTTATATTTAGCTTTCTCATTTGTGTCCTCAGTTTGTTGATTTGTAGAATTTCTTCTTTGGTTATTCCACTAAAATATCGACCACACTCAATCTTCATTTCTTTTTTGACTTTTTTTCTTCTAATTCATTCGTCTTAGTTTCCTATACAAGTTTCTTCATCTTATTATCATCTTTAATGTAACTTTGTAACTCGAAACGTTATTGTAATATTTTAGTTAGCGTCCTATTTATATAATAGATGGATAGGAATATCGGAGTGAGGACAATAAATAAAACACCAAATATTATTTTAATTAGTTTCTTTTTCAAGGCTATTTTAATACAATTTGGCCGTGTCAAAATTATCCAATATTTTATAGAATACGTGAATGTTTTATGAAAAAATGTTGTTTTCATAAAGATAACCATTACAATTAAAATTTGGTGTTTTATTTATTGTCCTCCCCCCGATAATCCGATCCATCTATTATTATAAATAAATTATTTTTTTAGTGAGGGCCAAGAACCAAAGGTTTTAAATACCCAAGAAACTGAAGTACAACGATTCATACCATTTCGGGCACAATTAAAGGAAGATAAGCAAGATACGGTTAATTTGTTACTCTAAGATGGCAGCTCTAAACATTGATTATCATAAACATATATTTTTGTCCTAGATTGGAATAAATCAGGAATTGGTTTATTTTTGCAATAAACGGCCTGTTGATTTTTGGGACACTGTGGTTGTAATTTGATATCGAAATTGGCGACGAGCAAATTTTCGTTTGGATGGAGTGTCAAAACGAGTGAAAAAACTAATAAATTTTCGTGTATTGTTTTTATCCTTTTTAGCCAATTATTTATATCTAATTTTATTGAAATATTTTTTAGTTTAGTATGTACGATTTTCAGAACCATTTTTACCAGTGGTACCAAACATTTTGTAACTAATAAACATGAAGAGGTAAACCACATAATATTTACTGTAATATAAAATATTATCAAGCATAAAAAATCTTCAAAAAACTATTTAAGTTTTATTTTTATGTAATATCCTTATATTTTATATTACAACAAATAAATGTTGTCCTCTATAAAAGTATGTAGGTAATATTTCCTGTGATATAATAAGCAATTGTATTAGAATTATTTATATTTATCAAATTTCTGTATAACTTACAGAGATATACATGTAAATTTGTGTAAAATTAAATTATATTTAAAAATGAACTATATTTTTATTTCTTTTTTAGCTGGTTTGTATTATTTGAAATTCAGTATTGAGACAAAAACCCAAAAATATTTTTGAAATTATTTTTTTTAATCTTGTAGACATTACCTATTAATTAATTCCTAAAAACATGGTACTTCAAAAAACATCTGTTTTACATTTCCATTCGTAAACAATCTTATTGTAGAGTCCAAAAATATAAAAATAGCCATTATTTTATCTGGTACTACATAATAAATTGCAAATAGAACAATTGACGACTAACCAACTTTAAGGAATATGACCTCAGTAACATATTAATTATCACTAGATTATAAGATATTACAAGTAAAATTGAATTTAAACTGAGATTTGTAATTGGTTCACACCTAAACTTTTTAATGGAAAATGAAATTAATATTTTAGATGTAACTGATAAAATGTTGGTATGTGCTGATATGGCAGAATAATACACAGCATCCATCCTATATGACATAGCAATGTGTAAAACTTCTGTGAGCTCACTAAACACAACAGAAAAAATAGGGGTATCTAACTTTTTGTAATAAACATTGCAAGGAGATGAGGGGGATGACAATTCTGGCAAATGGTCCAGGATTGTCTTTAAAGAAGTAACATACAATTTTTGGAGTTTCTCCTGATTACAACTCTTCTGAAAAATATCATTAAAATTAAATGTCTATCAAAAAGATAGTTTAAAACAAAATATTCAAGATGGAATAATCATAACCAATTGTCCATAAAAATTGAAATATTTAAAGGTATTTAAAGGTATGTTGTTCTTTATAATATTACAAACAAAGAACAATTTAAAATAAATTTTAAATATAAATATACTTGACAATGGTGCTAAGAGGTGGTCTAAAATCACTTGTGACCTGAACTCGATGTACCAATATCCCAATACCCAATAACGTATTTTAAATTACTAAATTTATTTAATTTTATTAATAGAATAAGTAAGGGCTTATGTGAAGGGAAAACTATTTTTTGTTATAAATAAAATATAAATCTGAATTATCATTATTAATTAGTTATTAAATTCTTACTTGAATTGTAATATTTTTTTTAAATCCTATTATTCCTGTCAGACAATATTTATTGTAATTATCAGGGTGAGCAAATATTTACAGAAATTATTAAGTGCCTATTTCTTCAAAATAGTTGAATTTTGAACGTATATATAAGAATAAATAATTTCTTTGTTAAAAAATATAAAGTTATAGCAAAACAAAATCATAATTAGTATATAAATATCTCTATGAAGGAGTGCAACAAAAATATACACAAATTTCTCATATTGGAAAACCGCTGCTACTAAGATTTTATCAATGTTAATGCTTTTCAAAATAGTTTAAAAAAACAACACTAATGCCCTGTGACTTGTTAATATAATAAGTACAAACATTTCTCTAAGGTTACCAATCCTTATGTCAAAATGTCTACTATTGCTCTGTGTACAATTTATTATGTATGGAATACCCTTTGTAAATATATTTAATTAGCTTAAAATATCATAATACTCACTTCTATATCCCCTAAGGTCTGCGTCCACTTATATTTTTCTAAATCGCATCCATTTCCTTTGTTGGGAAGTATTTTACCTTTTTCAGTTTCATCCTCATCATCCTCGATCTTTTTAGAGGGCGGCGAAGTTTCAGGGGCGCTGGAGGAACTAGTAGAAGCGGCATTTTTCTTAGAGTCCAGTTCCGCTTGCAACTTTTCAGCTTCTTCATCAGTCAGCTCTGTAATTTGAGCAGGTTTTACAGCTTCTGCTTCTTTGGCAGCAGCAGCAGCAGTAGCTGCTTCTTTGGCAGCTGCAGCAGTAGCAGCTGCTTTTTTGCGGGTTTCCCGTTCCCGTTTTTCTTTTAATTCGGCCTCATACTTTTCCTTGCTCAATTTTTCGTATTTTTTAAAAGTATTCAGCACCAACTATTTAAAACAGAATGTAATTGGCTGTAATAATTCGAATTATGAAATATACTTTACCTTTTCCCATTCTCCTTCCTTTGCGCCAGTGAAAAAGTCGGTTTTTCTACTCAAAAAATTTACAAAAGTGTCCAAAAGCTATAAAACAAGTATTGTTTTTAAAGTTTTGAGGTTATGTTCTAGAAAAATCTCACCTGTGCAGGCCCTTGGGGATGATGTTGCGCAATCGACAGAAATAGGGTGTCGAAATGTTCTTGTTGACTACCATCACCACTCATTTTCAAATTGAATGTAAATTAATATTTTAAAAATCACAAAATCAGTTTTACTGGCGGTAAGATAAATATCGAATAAACATGCCGTATCAATCGAATTATCTGTCATTTAGGACAAAGCATATCTAGCAACATGACAAAAATTAATTTAAATTACTGCAACCCACATTACACTTATGAATATGTTCAATACCCCGTTTCTTTCTGATAAATTGATATCCCTCCGGAGTTTACTGTATTTTTATATTCAAAGAGTATGTATGAAATAGGTAAAACATGTACAATTAACCTTAAGGAATCAAAGACTCTAATAAACTCAAAATACCAGGTCTGCTAATATATTTGCATGCTACTAAATAATACGCACCGTTCAACATGGAAAGATAAGAGATTAAGTCTGATAATCGGGAATACACAATAGCGTTGAGCTCCTACATCATCAACTATAGCATTTCGGATTACCTAGCAAAACTAAATGAGCTAGGCAATAAAAATAATGTCACCCTCCTGTTTCCAGTCATATAAGATTGGACGGCAACGAAATAACAGGCAACTGTCGGAAAATTGAGCATAAATAATTGCTGGGCTCAAAACTCTTCTGCGGAATTATCTACATTGTCAGTGTCATACTAGGAAAGGACACGGCTCACAAAAATTCAAACACTGGAGTGATTTACAAGTGATGAGACAATTGAAGATACTCCTGGGGATCTACAATCGATTTAGGTATGGGTTAAATCAAAACTCACGTTTTTGTCAATCTATCAATATGGCACATTATATATATATATATATATATATATATATATATATATATACATATGATTTAGAACGGTATATCAATATATTGTTTTCATTTAAAATTTATAGAAAATGCCAATTGTAAACTGCAAATATATATTTTTAAAATAATATGTACACCTTAACTGATAAAATAATTAAACTTAAAAAATTTTATTTAATAATTTAAATAATGCACAAATATTAATTAGAAATAAAACTTGTAAATAAAGTCTTACAAGTCTTAGGTTCTTTTATTACACAGCCTTGATTATTTGAGGACCAGTCTCATTAATATTTTTGTCTCTAGTTGCTTGGTAGGCATCACGTTCCTTATCCGGATGTTTTGTGGGAAGAATTGGCGAATGGATGTTCGCTTTGGCTGTATACCTAAAAAAATCAATGAACTTATCAATTCGTAGAGATGAATCAGAAAAATTGATCATAAATTCTTTAAAAGTGGTGGACAATGATTTACAACCATCTCCATCACAATATTTTCAACTTCCTCTTTAAAGTTTTTTTACAGATTAGTATACTAAAAATACTTTTGTTTTATCATTGTTGCAATAGATTTTTTAAGCCATGTTTTAGCCTATATAATGCGTTGTTTAACCAATGTTAAGTTATAACAGCGTTAATTGTTATTTATTTATGGAATGAATTAATTTCGAAATGAAAAGAAGTTAGATAACTTACCTAATTCCTGCAATATCAATTTCAAAATCTCCACTATTAATATAATCATTAGTTACTTGTTGTCTGACACCATATTCGTCATAATTTTCCACAAATCCAAGACATACCTACAAAAAAATATTCAACTGACTTTTTGTAGAGTGAACATTACTGTGAGATAAGAAAAGTTTTAAATAACGTCCAATAAAAAGCATCAAACATCAACATTATGTAAATAAACATAAACAAATTTATTACAAGAATTTAAGTCACCAGCTTATAAATTTAACATAGTTGGTTACTTGGTTCATCTAGAAAAATATTTTTAATAAAAGTTAACCAAAAAATTAAATGTGTCATTGTAATACCTGCTTCTTAAAAGTGAATCCATAACCGGTGGTGGTCGTCATTCCAGCATATTTACCATTCCTATAGATAGGTTCCCCTCCCCAAGGCCACAACTCTGTTTCAGAATCATGGTCCTCCAAAATCAGTTGCAGATACATTCTCTTCACGCCCTCTTCTCTTTGTTTTAATAGAGCGTCTCTTCCGATAAAATCAACTTTTTTCTAATAAAATAAACACAATTAAAAAACAGTATTTTTTATATCATCATTGACTTACGTCAAATTTGACTCTCCATACTCTGCCACATTCCAGCGGTGTCGTGGTTGTATCTAAATCCTGACCCCAGAAAGCGTAGAATTTCTCAACTCTAAGTGCTCTTGTGGCATAATGACCAGCGTGAGTTATTCCATATTTCTCACCAGCTTGGATTAGACTAGAATATACATGCAACGCGAACTAAAAGTAAGAACATCTCATAGAAGATTTATTCACATTGCTATAAAAACAGTAGATGAGAATTATTAGGAAGCTTACTCTTAACTAAAACTGAAAGAAATCAAAGAAGGAAATGCTTTGGACCCTGTCCCATATTTCCTAAGTACGAAACACAATGCAAATAAACGAAAACACCACATATTAGTGCACATAAATAATACCAAATGTTCCACGAAATTCAATAACTCCCTTGTTATTATTATAACTCACATTTTTCTGATGCTTTTGATATAGGATTTTACTACATTATGTGAAAGGAGATGGATTTTTTAATATTAAAATCGTACATGTATATCAATGCTCTTTAGTTCATGATAAAAGAAAAAAGAAACTATTGGATATTTTAGTTTTGGAATACGATTTAGTATCATTCTCTTTCATTATTAATTTATTATCTTGTGGTTTTTATACAGGACGATTTAAAACTCAGTCTTTTTATTTTCTTTCTTATTGAAAATTGAGTACTTAATATTTTAATTTTTATTAGGATTGCTCTATACCCGAATTATTGGGATATTTCGAGATATTAAATGAAATTTAAAATTTGGGATAAATATAATGTTTATATAATTATATATTATATTTTAAAGTTAACAATAATCTTCGATTTTGCTTAAAACATGATAATGTAATTAGTGGATGCAAGTAATATTTTCAAAAGTTACTTGGAAACAAACAAACAAAACAGAAGATAAGCAATAAGACAGGACAAATTAACAGCAGAAATGTTTTAGAATTTATGTGAGCGAGAAATCAGAATACTTCTAAAACTATTTAATGCAGATTGGAAAGAAAAAACACCTGAAACTGGAAAACGGCTTTAATACTTTCAATATATGAAAATGGGACAGACATGATTGTAATAATTATGGACAAATACATTTATTCTGTGCAGCAATGAAAATGTATGAATAAATTATAGATAGAAAAATAAGATTAGTAATACAAAAAGCATTCGAAAAATAGGAGAGAGAATTAGGAAAATAATATAAAACAAATAATGGGGAAGTTAGCGCTACAAAACAAAGCAATATACGCAATTATACATTTGGAAGGTTTATGACAAATAAATACGAATAAGCCCATTATTATTTATTACATTAATTGAAGAAATAAATAAAAAACGAAAAATCTGCAAGTGAGACATTTAAGAAAGCTAGATATATCAGAAACATCTTTCAGGTATAACGTTAAAGTAAAAATATTAAAAAAATTTGGACACGTGGCAGTTTGTTTTTGAAGAATTTGGAATGAAATTAAAAAAAGTAAAATTTAACTTAAAAACACGTTTACATAAAGATCAACAATATAAAAATCGAATAAGTGAAAAATTGTAATTATATTGGAAAGGAACTGAAAGAAAGTGGATGATCAAAAATAGAAATAAAAAATAGAATAAAAAACATTAAAAGTATTTTACATAACGAATTCTAAATTTAAAAACAAAAAAAATAAAATCAAACAGATAAAATTATAATCACTCCAAATGGTTAAACAATTGTCCTAAAAACACATGGAAAGGGGCAACAGTACTTCCAAGAAGTAAAAATCAATGAGCGAAGTTTGAATATCAATAACAATATTATAGTAACCAAATTTTATATAATTTAACTGTAAATTATTATTCTATATCTTGTATCGTATATGGTAATTGGGATATTATAAATAATCAATCTTGTTTAGGTCAAGACCTTACTCAGTTCTATGACAATATTGGTTTAAGTTATTTGGGCTTAAGTAAAATTGCTGACTAAAAGCTTGTTACCGATTTGTTTAGTTTTTTAGTTTAGTAATTTTAGTTATAGCGTCATCTTATTGGAAAGAAGTATTGTATGAATTTTCAATTAAAGGACTTTTAAAACTAACCTCATTTGGTATGTACATAACGTAACCCAATTCTCCAGTATGGGTGAGATTCATTGTCCTTATGCCATTAGCCAGTCCAATATCAAGCATTTTAAAAGTAAAGAACGGGAAGTTCCTGGGATTCAAATCTGTATCTGTTAGTTCAGAGAGTAACTGTCTCGTAAAAGGACCCATGATACAAAGGGCGGTAAACATACTGGTAACATCAGACACTGTTATAGTGGGTGGAAGGTGATTTTGAAGCCACACTTTACATCGAGTCTGTTGGATTGTAGGAGCAATCATCATGTAACTATAAGAAATATTAATATAGAATTTTTCAAGTTGGCAACGATAAAAGTACAGCTTTATAAAGTTTAATAAAACTCAATTCATCAACAAAATGTATGATTCGTGTCAAAAAAATGACCATTTTCTGAAAAAATTAGTTCTTTTGTGATGACCATATATACTTACTGATTTTCTGATATTCGTACTATAGAGCAATCATTTTCGTACCCCCCATGTCTATTTTGTATACCAGTATGAATAATACTACCAACAGGCACATCTACGTCATTTGAGCAAACAAATTGGAGAGCATCCACGATTTCGTTACCTTTTGACTAAAAAAATTTATAAATGACTAACATTGACAGATGGACATATTATAACAAATTTCAGTGTTAACCAATCCTCACTCTTTGAGTCTTGAACTACCTAAACACAAAATCAAACTATTGTACTCGACGCATTTTCACTGTGGTAGCATCATCAGGAGATATTTAAAATAGATGAGGTTAAATAGTTAGCGAAACCCGCGTCGGGTACTCTAGTTTGATTTGGTGTTTAAATGATTTGAGTCTTAAGCAGTTACTACAAACAGTACAAACTAACGGTTCCAGTCTCCAACATAGTTAACCAACTATGTTTAAGTCAGAAGACAATTGGCCTAATAACATCAATTTTTCATAAATCAAATTTGTCAAATGTCAACTTCAAAAATGTCTAGTGGAATAATAATAGGGCCATTACCTAGTACATCAACTGTGTTTACCAGTATATATATTATTATTCTAAATATTTTAATAAACTAACCCACATGTCGATTTTTGTGAATGACGAATAATCACTTATTCCAACACGTTCTCTACAAGCCTTATACTCATTTGCCACAAAATCGAACCAAGGAGGCTTTCCAAAAGTATTTGTATAAGCCATTCTGTAGGGAGTGGACCAATCTTGAGCATCTTGTTCTAAAAAGTACGAAAACCTTTTTATCCCAAATATTTTGAATTAAAATCAAACCGGTTTGTTTAATAAATATAGTAGGATATTAGTATATGTAAATGTATATATAATATTACCATTAACTACATGTAATGGATCAAACCAAGTCGGTCTTTCATATCCCATAACTTGACCAAAAACGGCACCTGCTTCCCGCAATTTCGGATAAACTGGTGACATCCGTAGATTCCTACCTAAAAAGGACATTTGTTCGCGACAAATGAGATTAATAAGTGTTAATAGATATTTTTACCCGATCATTATTACCTGTTTGAAATTCTTGAAACGGATAAATGAGACCATAGTGCAATCCAGGGACTTCTTTAACTCTATCTCTTAAAAATTTCCGATTGTTGTGCAAACCCAAAAATCTAGAGACTTCCAATTCGTACATGTCAAAATCTGTATCGCCATTTACGATAATTTCAGCTGTGGCTTTCCCTACGCCACCAGCTGCAGCTATTCCTACAGTTTTCATTCCGGCAGCAATCAAATAATTCTTTATCTAAACGATTAATGAAAAATAATTAAAGTGGCAATAGCAAAATGTAATTCACATTTTACGTACTTCTGGAGCTTCGCCTACAATCCATTTGCAATCAGGACTGAAAGCTTCTGGGCCATTACAAAGCCTGTCAAGAACTGCGTTACCTAAAGTGGGTACCCTGTGAATAAGTTGTTCTAGTAAAACATGAAAATGATCCCAATCTTCTGGCAACTGACGTTCTTTACTGCTTGCTGGAAACATTGTTTTCGATTTACCCATACAATCTTTTTATTTAAGGGTAATCTTACCAGGTATGGTTCCATCTTCATAAGCTGGCTTAGCAAGTGGTTCAAATCCACCAGCCAATAATCTACCTTTATTTTCTCTTATATAAATATATCCGTCTTGGTCTCTTAACACTATTAAAAATAAAATAATGAACATAAACATACTGAGTGACCCTAGACATTTTTTATTTACCTGGTAACATAGGGTCTAACGCTGGTATAGGTTTGGTATGAAGATAATAGTGTTCAACTGCATGTAAAGGAACTTTAACATAAGGTTCTGATAGTTGTCCTACTCCTCTAGCCCAAAATCCAGAACAATTTACAAAGTATTCACAATTTATATTACCAAATTCAGTCTCAACACTTGATACTTTTTGATTGGTTTGGTTAATCTTTTTTAAACTGCAATTTTCATATATTTGGACACCTATTAAAATAATTGACTCAATGATAGTAATAAAAATAATAAATGATACATCGTCGCAATCAAAGGTATCAATTTTAATGGTGGTTTTATAAAATTGAAAAATCTGTATTATTACCAAATATGATAGAATAAGCTCAGAATAAATGTCTAAAAATTGGTGTATTTTTGACAAATAGTTGTCTGAATTTAACATGCTTGAAATCAATTACTTAACATAGTTCATTTTATATTGTTTTGTTGCATAACTTAAAAATTCCAAGGAATATAAAATTTACCGAAAATATAATATAAAATATCATTTTGAAATATATATTTTGAAAAATGGTACAATAAATAATAAATAGTTCAGATTAGGGCTTATAGAAATATAGTTATTACTAGCTTTAACTAAAAAAGTGCATACATTTAAAAAAATTAAATTTCAATGTAAAACATTTTTATTTGGTAGCAATAATACCATACAACTTCAAAATTATCTCATTCTTATTTTACAAATATTTTAGTATACTCTACAACTGTTTTAGTAGACCAAATGCTGTTTTAATTTATTGGTTAAAGCAAGGAACAAGATATTATATTTTGGTCATTTTTATTATTGGCCCAATGAAAAATAAAATATTTATTGGGAAAGTAAGAAAGAATTCAACACAAAGTAAGTGCAGATTCTATGGAACACATTAAGAAGATTTAATCCAACATGCTCAAATAAATGTTCTTAATTAAAAAGATACAGAGTGCCGAAGTTACAAAAATCCTACAGAGTTCAAGATTGATAGAGGAAGGTTATTTAAATCGACATATTGAAAATTTTAATGTTTTGGAAATCAAATATACATGTTGTTCCAAAATAATACATTACTTGTACTGTAACTTCGCTTTTAAATCATGACGTCATTATTAATTTTAAATGAAAAATGAATACTTGTCCAACATTTTTCATATCAAAAGTTTTCGAAAGAATATTTAATGTTACATGGTAAAAAACACAAAGATGTTACTTATTTAGACAATATAAAAAAGTATATACGTGGAAATCGCTTTAAGAAATTACATTAAATAAATGAAATAAATTTTTTTATATATTATAAAAATAAAATGTATTAATCACTAGTGAATAATGATTTCATTTTGACCTAGTCTTAAGGCAAAAACCTAAATATCTACTACCAATTTTAATTTTAAGAGTCAAAAAGTTTTTTTCTTCTTTATACACAATTGATAATATTTTCAAAAGAAAAACTTAAAAAACGGATACAGATAGAGGAAATAAAATCTTGCATACCTCAAAGTACTTATACAAACAGGGACAAAGTTTCATGTTTGAATTTAATACTGGAAAAAATCTAAAAAACTTGGTATTTACTGCAATCATTAATAAATCAAATTCTTTCTTTTAATATATCATAAAAAATTCAATATTTTGTTTCAGTGTTACTCATTCAATATAATAAAAAAGTGAATATTTGTTTAAGTTTAAGTACGAGTATTTGTGATTATTTCAATTTTAAAATAAATCCATATGAAGAAAATCAATTGATACTTTCTATAACCTAATGAATTGTAAATATTTCTAAAATTACAAATTTTAAAAAAAGCTTACCCATTTTTTTAGCTTCAGAAATAATGGACAAACATGTTTCATATGGATCGCCTACTCCATCTCCGGGTATCCAAAGGCCCCCAAGAAGGTCTGTTGTATTCAATAATGGCCACTTTTCTTGACACTGATCAGGTGACAAAATTTCACACTCGATTTGCCAAGAGCTACAAATTTTAAACAGTAATATCTATTATATAATATGTTTGAATTTCTTACATTGATTGTGCCTTCATTCTTCTAAAAACCGTCATTCTATCTCTAGTTCTTGCTACATTCAAACTACCACATTGTTTCCATCCTGTAGGAAGACCTTTTCTTTCCAATTCTTGATACAATCCTATACTAGATTTGGTTAGTTTAACTTGAGCAAGACTTGGTTTGAAAGCTCCTATCAGACCTGAAGAGTGCCATGTTGTTCCACCACCAACTCTTAAATAAATAAAAATAAATAATCAAACTACTGTACATTGTAAAATTTTTAGATATATAAACTGATTTTGTACCTGCTTTGTTCAATCAAAACTGTGTCGTTTCCCCATCCAAGTTTTGCCAAATGGTAGGCCACAGAGGCCCCCATAACTCCACCACCGCATATTACAACTCGTGCTTCTTTCGGGAAATTAGGATACACATTTAAATCACTAAAATATCTGCAGGAACAGGGTCCTTTTCTGAGAGCATGGTGGGACCTTGAAATCATTTAAAATACTGGCTTTATTACGAAAAGCCGGAACTACGAATTATTTTAGGATTGAATTAACATTTCTGGATATTAGAGAACAATTATAAGCATGTTATCTTATTTATTTTGATTATTATTTAGACAATAAAATTTTCTCTGATTAGAGTAGAGGTTACATATTTCTTCTATTCTTGGGCATGTGGCCTCTTTCCCTGAGGTAATGTGCTATTCTTAATAAACTGAGATTACAAGAACTTTGTTGAATTAAATATTGATAACAGTGAGGATCGAAAGTCTGTTGGCCCCTCTTAATTTTTGAATGGTTAAATCTTTTAGCGCATAATTAGAGGCGTTTATATTTGAATAAAATCATTTTTTAATAAATAAATACATCATTTTAAAGGTATTTTTAAATTTAAGGTGTCATTTTCATGCCAAAAGTAGTAATTTTACTCTAATATAAATCACCGAATTTATGATTCGAAACCTAAAGGGGGCGAAAGGTTCACTGTATTGTTATTTATGTATCAAATACGTTAATTAGGCATTTAGAGTGTAGATATTAACAAGGCAGACGTGTATTAATGGCCTAAAACTCATACAACATTTTATGCTTGGCTAATATGTAGGATATTTTCAGGAATATATTACATGTGATACATTATTGTACATGCTTGTATAAATGACATTATTATTGAATAATTTTTTACAATACATAAGACCCAGCTCAAATAGCACATGGAGATCCTATAGATGTAAATGGGATGTCCATTATAGTATACTTTTGGACGTTCGAATTATGTTCATTTTAAGTCCGTTAATGTTCACAGAGCGTCCGTGATGTGCCCAAGTGTTATAAAAAACTGCATCCCCTAGGATATATTAAGAAGTTATTCTAGGGACATGTTCAGGACTTTAATAGGATATAAATTGAACTTAAAGGAGTCATTCATAGTACCCAAAAATATAGTTAAGTAATTTGAGTAAATAATGTATCAATTACAAAACTCAAGATCTTTAAATTATAAAAGTATTTCTACCCTTTTCTTTTATAAAAGCTGAAACCTGCTGAATATTCAAGTTTGAGCAGAATTGAATAAGCTCTCTTAATAAAATGAAATTATTTCCTCCTAGTTTGGACAACTCGATTAACCTAAAATAATTTATAAATGTGAATTATAAAATAAATTTAACATATGATTGGAAAAAGAAGTTTATGACTAACCTAAGCTACCTAACCGCATTCATAAAAAAACAGAGCTTTGAGTACCAAGTTGATCTTTCATTGCCTTTATCGATAAAAGACACATGGCCTCTTACTAGATTTCTGAAGGATATCCAAAACTGGAATGTTCCTTTTGAGACATCTTCAGGACGTCCATTAAAAGATCAGCTCGGGGGTCAGTCCAGATTAAACTACTCCCCTCTACATCTAATTTTTGCTACCGCGCATCCAATTTTGAAGGGACACTTCTCGGTGGCTCTACTGTAACGTTTTTGAAACGTTTAAAAAAAGGTTAGTCTGAATGTTTATGTAACGTTGTATGAAACTCTTAAACGTTTGGTAAGCATCAAATTTATGGGTATCTGAAAACGAGACAAAAATAAAAAATATTTTACAAATATAAATATGTTTTTTATACCAAAAAATACACACTTAAGTGACGTTGTTCATTTTTTTTGTAGTGACTTATACTAATTTTTCAACCAGGAAATTGTTTTATATAAAACGGTTAAAAACATCTGATTTTTATTAATTTCTTTTCTGCTTGAATCATTAGTAATTTTTGATAAATATTTAAAAATAAAAAAATATGTAGGTATGTCCACACAGAAACACAACATACATGAACAAACCTAAAAATAAAAAAAGTTTACTGCTGAATGTTTATTATTTCGTGAATTAGAAACAAAATTTTATTAACGTTAATTAGGTATAAGTTTTTTTAAAACAACAATAAAAATGTGCTGTTTTAAGACAATAAAATAGAATTCTACAAAACATTCCTCAATTAACATTATTGCAATATGATGTAAAAGTTTAATATCAACTATTTAAAAAATGTATAGGTACTTACAAATGGTTTCAGGTGTTAGTTGATTTAAAATACTCTTCCACTATTATTTGTAATTGTTGTTCACTACTATAATTCAGGTGAGTAGGCCTCTTTAATAATCAATTTTTAATTTCTATTGTATATCTTTAAAAGACATTAAACTCTATAAAAATTAAGAAAAATATTATACCACATAGTACCGGGAAATTTAAGATATGAATATATACGAGTAAGTCGATTTCTTTTATTTTGAACTATTTCGACACAATAACTAGTGAGCAAGAGTTTAAAAGTTTTTTTGAACGTTTCAACAAATTTGGATGTTTTACATACAACTATAAATCTAATTGGCGCATTCTATAAGGTGCACCTTATTGGGACATACTATATATTTAAATATAATTTGTTATTAGAGTAATTATAAGTATTATTATGGAGATTTTAATACATGAGAAGATCGAATTATCATTTTCATAAATGGAACACATAAAATGTTCAGTTTCTCATAAAATATACATTAAATAAGCTCATATTGTATTAAATATGGAAAGATAAATAATACTTATCTTGGATTTTCAAAGTCTTCTAAAGCGTTTTAATATGTTTTAAGGTCTACCCAGGTTTCGGTATCTGACAATACCACTCTTAAATATATTAAAACGCTTTGGAAGACTGTGGAAATTCAAGATAAGTATTATATATCTTTCCACATTTATTATGAAAAATTTCCATAAAGTAAGAGTTGAAACAATTAATTTAATATTACCTTGCAAGTGTATCAAAAAAGTTTGTATAGTCAATCTAATTTAAATGAGCCTGTCAAATTTTAATTTTCAGATTTCGGAGTTACATAAATGAATATAATTGAATTGTAACGGAAAAAAACATTGATTTTTAAGCTTTATATTACATAAATTAAAGAACATTTGAAAAACGCTATTTTTAAGTATTTAACAATATATCATACATTTTAAAAAAATAATTAAAATACCTTTCAAATAATATATCAGTTAACCCAACTTGATATTAAATAAACAAGTACATTTCTGCTGGAAGTACAAGAGTTAGATTTGTGGATGTGAATTTTACATGAATTTTGGTCCCTCTCGAAATAAAAATTGGCGTACTGTAGACATTTTTCAAACCTTCGTTTTTAGTTTTTGAGATGATGGAAGATTCAAGTATTCTTTGTCACCGTGTATATTCAAATCCAATGAAATTCAAAATCAAACCACATACATTTTATTTAAAGACAACTAGTTTCGACCTCTTAAGGTCATCTTCAGGTCAAATAAAACAACAATATTAAAAAATTTTACGTAAAAAGGAGACTATCCAAATCTCTCACAAAATGATTGAATTTTTTAACATCGTTGTTTTCACTGTTGTTTTATTTGACCTGAAGATGACCTTCTGGGGTCGAAATTAGTTGTCTTTAAATAAAATTTATGTGGTTTGATTTTGTATTTCATTGGATTTGAACCTTTGTACCACATTTGATTGTTATGGATAACCTTCTGTTTTTTACTGTATATATTATTTATAATTAAAAAAATAATTCATTTTTCCACGATAGGTTATTAATAACTAAAATTTAAAGTAGGCATAATTAATTATAACATTGTCTTATTTTTACAATTTTTTGTAGATTACATTTTTGGTAAGTATACTTTTTTCGGTTTGCTCTAATTTCCAATACACTCGCACCAGTAATAATTTAATAGATAGAAATTATGGCTTAATTCAACCTAATGTTTATTTGCATGATTTTTCCAATTGATGGGACAAATTAGATTAAATAGGGTTTGTACTGTCAAGAAAAAATTCATTTATATTCATGGAAATATATATGAAAACATTAGACATTAGACTATCTATAATAAATATCTCGAGTAATTATGTGTAATTTTAAATAATTTTGATGGATTGCATATTATTATATTGCTATTGATGAAAATTATAGTCTGTGTGGTGAGATGGTAAATATCGATAACAGCAAAATCAAAACTCAGGTAATGTAGATAAGCAATTATTTTTAAATAATTGAAAGGTACCAAAGCTTTTGGAAATCAACCAATTTTATAAACATTTTCACCTCAGTATAGCTCGAAAATTGTAACAAGTTAGGGACGCAATCTTTTCCGATATGTGTTCGTTTTTTATTATAAAACGAGCTTTTTGAAAAATGCTTTGGTCAAAACTTAACTTTTTGTCGTTTTAAGATTTTGAACTTAAGATGTCATTACACCGAATTAGTCATAAAGGATATTTCAATTAATTTTTGATATATTGCATTTTAGTCATTTTTTTCGGACTTAATATTTTTAGATTTAACCGCGTACCATCTGATAGTACCAGCGAATTTTTTTGCTATGCTACAATTAAAGTGTTACTAGTCTTCTGCTAAGGAAGAGGAATAAAATAAACCTTTGAAGTATCTTCTAGTTAAGAGTGTTTTTCGAGCTAGTTTCCAAAACAAATATATCTGCACCACCACCTTGTTGGGGTTCTATAATAAAGGACAGGTATTTGTTTAAATTGATATTTTTACATAAACGTGAGTGCTCCACTATTCTCTTAATTTTTGAATTTTACTTTGATCACTAAGTAAATATTTTACACCTTTTTCTTATATAATTTTATAAAATATGTTTTAATTAACATCCAAAATGGCTGTTATTAAACCGTAATCTCTTATGGAATATAAAAGGCAATTATTTGGACAATTATTAGTAAATGATGACAATAGATTATATTGTTAAGAGCAAAGATGAATTTTACATAAAACCAAATATCCCAAGTACCTTAAAGACAGGAGCGTAGCTATCGCTGTAAGCAAAAATTCGTAAAAAGAGCCACTCAACAAATTTTGGTATAGGGCCTATTTAGTACAAGCTACGCCACTGTTTAAAGGACAGAGTATTGTTTTCATCCTGCTCATTTTGATTTTATTAAAATAATTGTACCTAATTGTACACTTGATTTTATAACTTTTTGTCAGCCTAAAATACTCTTACAACATTATAAATGACCCAGTCTTTATAATTGTTATTATTCCATAGAGAGAAAAGATTACTTAAATCAACACACAATTATTAGAAGTAAATACGTTCTTTGGTCGAGAAAAATGTATTAGTTTTCATGTGTTTGGTCCATTAAAATAACCATTAAAAGAACTGTGGTTCAATCTGGAATCTGATGTAGAGATTGCTGTTAGAGAATGATTCCGCAAACAGGATAAAGAATTTTACCTCCAGGGAATCTATAGACTACTCAATCAGTGGGTCTCATCGATACTTATTTTGAATTCGTTTAGTAAACACTATTTTAGAGCCTTTAAATGTGTTTCTATTGAACTACCCTCGTATATGTGTGTTCAAAAGTAACCGTATATTTTTAGATTATTCGGTTTGTAAACCTTTACAATTTTAACTCATTTTATACTATCCCACTGCCTATAAAGTACTAATTACAAAATTGACATAACATCATGAGTAGATATCATTATTAACTTATAATGAATATTACAAAAAATTGCATTGTTATTCCTGTTTTCATTAAACATAATTACACCGTACAGACGCTACTTTTTTATTGTAACTAAACGTTGATTTTTTTCGAAGAAAATGGTAAATAATATAAATATACATGTCTCCAACAAAGTATTGACGTTTCTCGGAGCCTTTGGGGCTGTTTTAGTTCTTGGTGGAATATATATCGGATTCTTCGTTATTCCTGGGATTATTACCAATAAAATTTGGGAGGTAAGATTATTTTACAAATTCCTATGTATTTTTAATATCTTTCTTTATATAAAAATCTCTACATGGACCTACAATAGTTCTTGAGCTTTATTGCAAATTTATATATTTTTTCAGACAAAAATTCTCAAAGAAAATACTCCGCAATGGGATCTATTCATGAAAACTCCATTTCCGTTCACTTTTAAAGTGTATATTTACGATATTCAAAATCCTGATGAAATTCTTGTTGGCGAGAAACCCAAAGTTAAAACAATTGGCCCAATAGTTTACAAGTAAGCAAATAAATGCATTCTCTATCTTTTTTCTATTAATAACTGTATTTAAGAGTATACAAATGGAAAGACGAAGTAGAATTCTCTTCACCAGAGGAAATTTCTTATAATTCTTACATGAGATACGAATTTGACCAAGGGGCTTCGGGTATTTACACAGAAGACACCGAAGTAACCATACTGAACACCCCTTATTTGGTGAGCAACCAAAATAAAAAATTAGATTTATAGATATCGATTATATTCAGGGAAATGTTCGACAATATTATCGAAGATTTTTCTACTTTTAGAGTGTACTTTTAAAAATAGAGGAAACTCAACCCCAAGCGTTTGGATTGCTGGAAAACGCCCTTCCAGTAGTATTTGGAGACATCGATGGCTTTTTCGTCAAAGTTAAAATCGGAGATTATCTTTGGAGAGGTTTGAAATTCTGTGAAAATGAAGGAAAAGGTGGTATTTTCGCTGCAACCATGGTGTGTAAACAAGTTATTGGAAAGATATCGGAGTCCAAAAATTTAAGATTGGAGAACAACACTGTTCTTTTTGCTAACATGTATTATGTAAGTACGATTTTTTCCCTGCTCTCTTTATAAAAAAGGGTTAAATGGTAAAAATATTAATTTTTTTCTTGTGGAATTCCCTCTACACCTTGAGTTCTTTAGTGGAGATACTAATATGTCAAAATTTAAAATTTCAAAAACGACAAATGATTAAATACTTATTAGATAAAATATGAAAAAATCTGATATGAATATTAAAAAGTAAAGCGTAATTTTGTATAAACAAGTACGATTCAAAACTAAGACCTCGAAATAGATGACATTGTATTAGAACTTTTAAAAAATATAAATTAACCACATAATTTAGCCAAAAAAAACATGAATATTTATTATCGTACAACCAGGAAATCCAAGAGTAATAAAAAAAATCCCAAAATAATTAATGTTAAAAGGTTAATATATCATATCTAAGATCGATGCGGTACCAATTTAGACCAATAAAATATAATTGGGATACATTTTATCGTCTCAGTGTCCTAAAAAATATATGTTTTTAGGTCTATATTACAATAGAATAATGGGTCCTTTGGTTTATCATAACCACATTTTTGGGTTATTTCCAAGATTTGTTTGCTACGAGTTATGAAATTTTATTAGGTTATTTTTTTTATATTATATAATTATTTGTGTTTGGAATTTTTTCTCTCCTATTTTTTAGAGTAGATAGGAAATAAATTCACCAAATGGATTTAATTTTAAGTTCAAAAAATACATTTCTTTACAAATTCCATGACGTAAAACGAATAGAAAAGTTGATTAAAAAAAATAGTGTGGAGGGTACACACATGAAGAGAATGTAGCATTAACATTAAATAAAACTAAAAAAAATATTTGGGTTTTCCAAATTTTCTTTGATAATGCCGACTGTTTCAGGTCGCTGGTTTGTTGAAGAATTTTTAGCTCATAAAAGTAATAAATCAAATCTATCACATCTAATTCAATTAATTTATTCCATAGTTAGACGGTTAAAAGTTCTTTAAATCCATAATTTAATAATCGATAAAACTGTAGTTTTTTTATGTAAGGCTATTACACATATTTCACAAAAAAGCCTTGGAAACTTAAATCTATTTATCTGTATATTATAGTTAAATTTTTCAGTATTTTTTCACATTAAAGTTCTTATTTCTCATTTACAACGTTACTGCTTGGTTTTGCTGCTATTTTAATACATTTGATCAATTTTACGATAAAAATGTAGCGACATATTACTTGTTGAATGGTTGTGATAAAATTTTTAACACAATATTTCTTTGTCATAGAATATTTTAGCGAGATGTTTATTGGTTAAAAGTTCATGAGAGAATCTAATTGCACTTCCAGTTTTGCACCCCTTCAATGCGGTTTTTAATTCTTTGACCAATCAAAATTAATATACTAAATCATGCCATTTAAAGAAATATACGTCTTGAAAATAAAACAAAGCGTTGTAGTCCGTATTATTATTTTGTTAGGAAAGGGATACGTTAATAAAGAAGTGAAATACAGAATATATTTGGTTTTGTCAGATATGAAGTGAATATTTTATTTTTAGAAGTTTACACTGTTGCCAATACATTTAATACATTAGAAATACCAGTAAATTTGTTATTCTGATTCCTTCAAGTAAGGTTTTCCTAGTTCTACATATTTAGCTAAGTTGACTGTACTCTTGTCCGTTACGTATAAATAAAATAATTTTTCTTTGCAATACTTTATTTTAGAAAAACAATACACATTTGGGTAGATTTACAATAAAATCTGGAGCAAAAAATATGGAAGAAAGTGGCATTTTGTCTCAATATAACGGAAAACCGTACATTTCCATCTGGCCCGGGGAGAAATCTTTATGCAATAAAATAAGAGGTACTACTACTATTTTTCCTGCATCGGTAGAAACAGACATGGTTTTTGAATCATACTCTGAAGATATTTGCAGGTGAGCGATATCTTTCACTAGTCACCCATCACTTATCAAATGTCACCCACCACTTATCAAATGTCACCCACCACTTATCAAATGTCACCCACCACTTATCAAATGTCACCTATAACTTGTCAAATGTCACCCATTACTTATCAAATTCTAAATCACTTGTCAAATATCACCTCTCACATCTTCTAGGCCATTTGTGTCATTATCATTTGGAAGCACATAGAGATTTAATGAAAGGAATTAGTAACACATGTATTTTTGAGTGGAAGTAGATGATGAATTGAAAATATTTTTTTGCAGACACGTTGCTTTACACTATGACTCCGATGAAATTGTAAAAGATATAAAAGGTTTAAAGTTTGTGGCAAAAAATGACACTTTTAGTGAAAAATTACAGGAAAATTCTTGTTTTTGCACAAATAAGAGTAAGACTTTTAGTACAGAAACTGGATGTGTAAAGGATGGATTAACAGATTTAAACCCATGCTCAGGTAAAAAAATACATTATTATACTATACTATATGTTCCCAACATAAAGGCATTAGAAGTACCTATTCTTCATTCACAACCAAAAGTCACTCAACATAAACAAATACACCATAAAAGCACATGAACCCTAGAGATGAACTTTTAGCTCAGCATCTGCTTATCACGTGGGGGCATGCGTTGTACATTTATTTACGTTGCTGTATTTCAATTTCAATTTACCGACAATTTTAATATAAAAGTCTCTTCATTTATCTATAAAGGCATTTGTATTTTATTCTAAACATTTTTTTGCCCACCCTGGTATAAATAATATTTTTTTTTTATTCTGAACGTATACTTATAAATATCAATAATAAATGTGCCTGTTTGTAATAACTGTTTATATCTCATTTGTAACAATACAAAGAATTTTGACCTTGCGTTCATCTAATCCTAAATAACGATTTTATCTTGAATAACATTAATTTTTTTATTCAATTGTTTAGTTTATGTTAAGCGGGAACAATTTGTTTTGATTTAAAATATGGAATTATTTAACAGTTTTTACGTGTTTATATATTATTAATGTGACTGTTAAAAAAATACAATGACAAACAGCGTGTAAAAAATATTTACAAGATGTTCTACAAAATGAAAAACTGCAGTACTAAATATAAATTGTCTGATTTACATGCAAGGCCACTTAATGGATAAGGTCTTAAAACAAATAAATAAAGTATATGTACACGCTTTCAAATTCAAATTAGAGACCTAAATACAAAAGACGAACTAACATTTAACAGAATTCAAATGAAGCTCATCTTCTTTCTCTTCAACTTCCTTGTCTTCATCTACATCTTCTTCTTCTTCTTGATAGTCTCCATCCTAATCTTGTTGATTTGAGATTTTATTTCTTGACGTAGAAAGCATAAAGTACTCAACAAAACTAGAAAAAAAAAGGCAAACGCTCTGATTTGAAAAAAGTACAGTAAATATTTGTACTGGTCCTCATCTTATATTATTATATTATTAAGGTAAAAGAGTCGTTTGATATTCCTAATTTACCTAAATCTTAAATCACGAATGAAAAAATACTTTGTACATAGACTTAAAAAATTTCAATTAGTCTGTAACTTTATTATATTTAATAAACTTCACACTTCTAACAGTTCCTGTAACATTTTATTAAATCATTACTTCTAAATATATATTTTTATAATGTTACTAATATTAATAAAAAATGTTACTTTGTTGAAATTGTCATAAAACATGAGTAATTAATTGTTAATTACAAGTATACATTTCAATAAATATAATAAATAATGTGCCTGCTAAAAGCTTAACACAAAATGTCAAACCACAAAGAAAAACATTAATAAAATATTCGAAGAAGTCAAGTCGTATTTACATACGACCTGTCCCAGATCTCTGAAATCGCTGGGTCAGAAGTCTCATTTTTTTTTTTGATAACCGTTTTGTCTGTAGAAACCTGTATTAGCACGGTCCAAAGTGTTACGATCCTTTCGAATTTAAGTCAGATCACTTCCATCGATAATATTTCGTTTAAAGCGTGCCTCAAGGTAGTGTGTTTCGCTAACAATGTTAGCATCATCAGGCCTATTAAGTCCACAGTGGTTTCAATGCTTTTGATTCCTATCTGTGTTTGGCCTTCTTCCAGTTCTTTGTGTCCTCCTTTTTTATATAGTGAGAACATACCCTTTCTATCGCTGTCATAGTCTTCCTCTCTTTCTTTAATAATTTCATAGGCCATTGTTTTTGGCATTCTCTTCTTTACCTTTTTTCAATGGCTCTTTATAGATGAACTGTTTGTATCTTTACAGTTAATTTTGGGCTCCAACAGTTTTGTTTGTTTTCATTGTTCTGTACTGGTGTAGTTCTTTTTTTCTTTGCATGGTGTGGTAATTTTGATTCCCAGTTATTTTAATTCTTCCATTACTTCGAATTTTTTTAGCCATAATCTAATAAATTAAATATTACTTTGCTTTTGCTTTTTGTTTTGATTTATGTTTAGCTCATAACTGATGTTTTTTCTGTCCGTTTGCTTGTTACGTCAATGAGTTCCTTGGCATTTCTTATGGCTACATTATCCATTATCTAAAATTTGAAATATGAAGATTACTGCTATGGCAATATTGTATTCATAGCATTTATTCTAGCCTTCTTTTTATTAGTGACGCTACTAGTTTTTATGTTATGTCCAATAATTTCCTAGCTCGTGGTCTTTCTGCCATTTTTTTAATATTCCTTTTTTTTCTGGAATCATCTTCCTTTTGAATTCTCCTATTCTATCTAATGCTTGGTTAACGGTTTTTACCTTCTTGTTTTTTTCTCTCCTTATTTTTTTTCGAACCACTATTGTGTTGAACTTATCTATTCGTTGTTGTCTTTATCCATTTAAGATTCTATTTTACCCTTTATTGTTTTTACTTATAAACGGTTCTTGATGGGTGTTGTATTTTTATTTATACATTTATTATTATTTTTATTAGATTTAAAAATTTTCTTTTGTAAAACTTTCATGTTAATGCCCTTTAACTGTTTAATTTGACTTTGTTTTCTTTTGTAACTCAAATATCAAGCAAACTTAATAACATGTAATAATTTTTTCCCATAATTAGGCTTACTGTTACTATTGTTTTTATGATTTCAAACCGTTTATGACTGGCCTAGAGACAACCTCATCGCATATATAATCGAAGATTATCTTCGATTACTTTCAGTTATAATGTATCTTACGTTACTACTGACGTTACTACTAACGTTGAGATTCACAAGTGCGAAAATTTACGACCGATGTGAACTGGCAGAGGAACTTCATCATCTCTATGATTTTCCAAAAGAACTCATTTCAACTTGGATATGTATAATTCAACACGAGTCTCGTTTTAACACTTCAGCTATGAACCACGGTTCTGGAGACCATGGTTTGTTTCAAATATCACAGCTTTACTGGTGTTCTACTACGGGTAGAGGCTATGCATGCAACGCCAATTGTGCTTCATTTAGAGACGATGATATCAGTGATGACGTTCACTGTGTGAAGAAAATTTTTAAAGAGCACTCAAAATTATCAGGAAACGGATTCAAAGCTTGGACAGTTTATGGATACTTCTGCCAGGGAGATACTAGCAGATACATTGAAGATTGTGCCAATTACTCAGTTGAAGATTCTGTCGAAAAATTAGAAGAATATGGCAACCATCTTCCGATTTCAAAAATTTACAGTCGGTGTGAGTTAGCCAAAGAGTTAAAAGAAGTTCATCGGATACCCGAAGACCAAATATCTACTTGGGTCTGTATAGCACAGCATGAATCTAGTTTCAATACATCTGCGACAAACGCCGCTAGTGGGGATCATGGTTTATTCCAAATATCCGAGCAGTATTGGTGTTCTGTTAACAACACAGGTGGTGGTTGCAATGCAAAGTGTTCTTCATTTAGAGATAGTAACATAAAAGATGACGTAAGATGCGCTAGAACAATATTTAATGAGCATAAAGCTATTAATGGAGATGGGTTTAATGCATGGAGTATTTATCCTAATTTCTGTAAGGGAGATACCAGCAATTACATCGGAGGGTGTTTAGGTGTTGATTCTACAATTCAAGTTAAGAAGAAACCCAAAAAATTATTATATCATCCTTCCCCAAAAGTCTTCGGACGATGTGAGTTAGCTAAGGAACTTAAATATGTTCATAATCTTCCAGAAATTCAAATTTCAAAGTTAGTATGCATAGCTCAACACGAATCAAATTTTAACACGTCTGCTAATAACCCTAGCAGTCGAGATCACGGTATTTTTCAAATTTCTGAGCAATATTGGTGTTCTCCTTATGGAAGAGGGTCTGGTTGTAACGCCCAATGTGATTACTTTAGAGACAATGATATTAGTGACGATTTAAAATGTGTAGAAATTATTTACAATGAACATTTATCAATCTCTGGTGATGGGTTTAATGCTTGGACAGTTTACCCAATTTTTTGCAAAGGTGATACAAGCAGCTACCTAAGAGGTTGCTTTGATGACGCAGAAGATATAACTCTATTTAGTCCTTTTCACGGTATTGGTGAACAAAGTGTTCATAAAGAAGACGAATATGATAAAATTATTTCAAGAGTTAATTCTATCAAGTCCAGTTTTGATATGCGTACTTCCACAACTAAGCCTTATTTTGATAACAAAATACCTGCTGTTACGACTGAAGATTTTGATTTCATAGATAATTCTAATAGAATAGCAAAGAATTTATACGAAACCTCGTCTTCTTTACCTAGTAAACCCTATTCGTTGGATACGTCTCCTATAGAAGCTAGGATAAGATTAAGGCCATTAAAATCCAAACCATTATCTCCTCCTAGATCACCTGGAGTTTCCTCTTCAACCGATGAATTTTCAACATTTATAGGACCTGCTCGACCTAGACCAAGACCTCCAGTACCTCCCAGACGTCCTACTGGTAGACCTACACGTCCTAGGCCTCCGCCACTGCCTACGAATACACCTAGACCGTTTAATTGGAATAACCTTCCGGGAGTAATTTTTACTCTGACGCCAAGTTCGACGACTGGTCCAGTTTCTACTTCTGTATACTCTACATCTCCTAAGCCTTTGGGAGGAGTTTCATCATTACATTCGGAGAAAACCTCAGCCATACAAACCAGTACAAGTTTAAAATCCAAGTCATTTTCTTCTCCAAAACCTCCACCTAGAGCTCCTGAATTTTCAAGTCCAGCACTTCTAGGACCAAGACCAAGACCTCCATTACCTTCAAGACCAACAAATTCCCCCAGGCCGTTTAACTGGAATAACCTTCCAGGAGTGATTTTTACTCTAACGCCAAGTTCGACAACTGGTCCTGTTTCTACTTCTATGTACTCAACAACTCCGAAACCTTCGGGAGGAATTTCGGCAACTTCTGAACCTTCTTCAGTAGAAAAAAGTGATAGTGTAAAATATTTAGATCGAAGGAAGTATAGTTTTGGTGGAGAGGTGTTTTCAGACGCGAATAGTAATACTGTAAAAAGAGAGGAAAAACGTACATATTTTCCAGGATATTCGTTTTCCCGGACAAATATGGGTTTTAGTTTGGTTCAAATTTAATGAAACATACTATAGTTATAAGTGAAATGTGTAGTATTAATGTGTATTTTGTGTTCAAGGTGGACCTATAATGGTGTCTTTCCCGCACTTATTGTATGGTGATAAGGAATATTTAGACAGTGTAGAAGGATTGGATCCAGATAAAACGCAACATGAGCCGTTCGTTATTTTAGAACCAGTACGTATATTTTAAACATTTTATTTTTGGTATATTTTCTTTGAGGCTTATTGAAATTCCGGCTGAAACCGGTTGATTAAAATGCAAATGAACAGCGTATGATCGTGAGAATTTAATAAATCAACTTCAGAATGTTTTAAATGGTATCTATTTATTAGCAAAAAATACTATAAATGGTTAAATTCTAGTATACTCATATAATTTATACGTAAGTGTCAAGGTTTCTTCAATTTATTCATATTTAATTGAATAATTATAATAACCTTTTCAAATGCATGGAGATAGTTAACAAAATGCGCATTTTTTGGGTATTATTAAATTTTTTATTTATTATAATAATATGCAGTACATCGTATTTAATAATTATTGTAAACTTAAACATTGAGATTTATCTTTCTTAATTAATTTAAAAATCGGGATCTTCTAAATGATTAATCGAATTTTCCGTTGTTTTATTTTTAACAACATATTTGAGACAAAATTTAAAACGTTTTTACTTGAAAATATGTTAAAGTAGTTTTGTAATATTTTCCACATGTGAACAAATAATGCAGGGACGGATTTAAAAAATTTATGTACGGACAATATATTTATTTGTCTCAAAAATCTTCCGGGTATAATAAATTTTAATGATTCACTTATTTTGGTTTGGTTTTGCCTTTCTCGATTTTTTTTTTCAAAAACTTGATGTCTTCGTATTAGTTCCTCCTGTGGTTTGAATGAAATGTTAACAAACCCTCTTTAAGAAAGATATTAATATTTCTGAAATGAGTAATAATCAAGCACCACACTTTTCTTGAAAATCAGTATTTAATAGAATTTAATACTAATTTTTGCAGAATATTATAATTGGATATTGTCAATTTTTATTCACTTTGTATATTTCCCAGTTTTTTTGAAAATCCGGAATACAGGGTAGGGCGATCCATTTATACTCTGTTGTTTTGAGAGATACGAAGGAAAGTTTTAATTGATTAATTAAAAGTTATGTATAGAATCAATCTTCATATTTTAAAATTCATTCGTAATATACAAAATGTTTCACAAAGTCACAGTATCTCAAAGTTATGGAATACCCTGTATATCGAATTTCAATTTGGCTCAGTTTCCTTTTTCCGGTAATATGGGGTTTTACTAGGTTCTACACGGTATTTTTAAAGATATGTGAAAATTTTATTTTAATATTTCATATCATCTTCAAAAACCTCTAAAAAATATTTTTATTCTAATCCCTATATCTAAATATTACTGTTAATGCCTTTTTCCGGCTTCTAAAATAAAAACAACATTTTTAGCAAATACGGTAAATTTGTTAGAATTGGCCATGTCTACTCTGTATCAATTGACACCTTAAAAAAATACGAATCAAGTTTAAAGTACTCTGTAAATAAAACGACAGACTGTTTAACAATTGTAGTTACAGGTATTTTGTAGACTTTACGTTTCACGTACTCAACTTTTGTTAGATCTGGCGATCTAGCTGGCCACTGAATTGGTCCTATTCTACCTATCCATTGTTCTAAAAATTGATCATCGATTTGACTTCGAATTAGTGCATTGTTGATGTAGTGGACATTTTCAAAAAGTACAAAAAAGCTGATTTTTGAGAAAAAGTACTATTTACTGTTTCCTTAAAGAAATATGGTCCAATTACAATCTTCAAACATTTAAAGACTATCTTGTTTGAGAAATTGTGTCGATTCAAGCAAGCATTTTTATGTAATATTGCCTCATTCACGAAAAGTATATAATCAAAAAAATCTCTTTGGTCATGCATTTTAGATTGTTGATTTTAAATGACAATTTGTAAGTACTCTCAGAATCTATAAAACACACATATTTTCCGAATAGGGGAAATGAGCGAAATTGAATTTTATATAGTATACAGGGTATTCCTTTTAAAATAAAACGGAGTATAAGTTCATTACCCCCTGTATGTGAGATATTTTCTTCTTTATTTTGTTTACTAAAAAAATTACTTGGGTTAATAATATATACAAAATATTTGAATAAATACAAAGTGTAACAAAAAAATTAAAGGACTAAATATGGATGTTTTTTAGATATTGTTTTAAATAAACTATTAATTTTACAATGTATTTAATTTAATTTTGTGTAATGGACATAATTTTGTATTAATTTTAGATGAGTGGTACCCCATTATACGTGGCTCAAAGGATACAGTTTAATATGTTCATCAGACCAATAGAAGGGTTTGAAAATTCGGCGAATATCAGTAGAGCTTTAATTCCACTCATGTGGGTAGAAGAGGTGAGATTTTAAGAATAATTCTTATTTAAATTATTACAGTTTGCCAATATATGAATATTTCGAAAATTGTTTCGTTTATACTTTGAAGATAAGAGTTGGTATATATTCAAATAGATCATGGTGTAAGTTATGTTCTTTATATTTTTCCTGCGGTTTTATATTTCTTGTATGCCAGACTTTACTGTTAGAAATGCAATGTTTGTTTTAAATATTCGTTGATTAATATCTATGAGATTGCCATCCTTTGCTGCTATTATATTGCTGATGTATCTTCTATTTTCTTAATTTCTTCCACATCCATTTTTATATCCTGCTGTGTTCTTGTATTGAAATATATACATTTAATAAATATAACAGAAAAATTATACTTATCTTGAATTTCCACAGTAGTTCAAAGCTATTTTTAAATATGTTTCTCTAACCAGGTTTTGCTAAATAGCATTTCAACTAATTATTATCAAGCAACGTTGGTTGAAATTAAAATTTTTCTTATTACCATATTTTAATAAATAACGGGTGAATCAATTTCGCTGGACTTTTTACATCTATTTGAAGTATGTTTCCAGTTATTTGACCTATTCCTGGTGGGTTTTTATATTTAATACTGGTACTTGTGTTTTTTTGTTTGTTTCTATTTATTTATCACTTGTAGTTATTAGCTTACCATTTTTGTCTTGAGTGAGGTTGTTTATTTTTCTATATGTGTATATTTGTAGTTAGCATGTGAGTGACTCATACATTACAAGAAAATCTACTGAATGTTGATTTAATGATAATCTTTAGTATTTTAGAAATAATAATTTCAAATAAATTTTAGTATCTAAACACAGTGGTATGCTATAATTAGCTATTATCCTACATTTCTGTTTGGTAATAACCGTAATCAGTTTTATTCGTTTATGATAATCATTTGATAAGGAGATAAGAGTCTAATAAAATTTTGATTTTATATGGGGAAATCAATATACCAACCCAGCATTAATTTTCGTTAACTAATATTTTAATAAAAACCTTAAAAGCAGTAATTTTTAATTGTTATTTTTTACTTTATAAAAATGAAGATATTAAACTTTAACTGGCACACTCTTTTTATACAAAGTGGTATGATATAATTTGTTTTTGATTTTTCCTTTTTTTGTGTCTATCAAACTATTACTATTATTATTTTATCATATGCAGTATTAGGTCCAAAAAAAATATTATTTTCGGGAGGTTTAACCCTCTACGTAACTTGGATATTAGAAATTACAGAGTTGAGGAACAGCAATTTATTTATCTATAAAAACAACTTTTACAAATTATTAGGATAACTTACATTTTTAAATGATTTAACATATTTAATCGCAGGAGTATGCACATCTCGGTTTCAAATTTGACCCCCAATCTCTTTTAATTTTCAAAACCAAGACGACCCCATTGCTTATTCATTTTGATGACTCTAATAAAAAGATTTATTTATTATTCGTTCGCGACCTTGTCTCATAATTTTCGCTAACGTAGTATTAAATAATAAATGTTATAATGTGGAAAAAAAAAAGTTCCATATATAGAGCGATATTTAACTAATACTATCGTACCAATATCAAATGTCGATGACGCCGTTAGTGTAATAAAAAAAGCATTTGTATGTAAAAAACTCCTTTCTTAATTTCAAATTAAAAAGACTTACAATGGATTTTCGTGTATATACAAATTCAGAGAGAATTCAAAATTCAATCTTAAGGAGTAAAATAATAGGAATGATAAAATATGACCTAATAACCGAGAGAGACGTAATAAGGTGTTTCTTATATTCGCCTAAATTTGTGAGTGGTATCAAATATTTTTTTTGAATCTTAACATGTGATCTAACAACTAGGAAATATATATTCCAGCAATAGGAAGTGTAATTGCTTTAAATTACGAGGCACTACACAAAAGTTCCAGGATTTTAAAACGCTTTATCAAAACCTTAATTTACATAAAGCTGCATCACCTAAAGTTTAATTACATTTGATGGGTTTCAGTCGTTGTTTTAACGATTTTAAAACAAATTTAATGTAAAATCGCAGCGGTTTTCAAACGCTACTATTGTAAACAAACCGTACTCGGCCCTACGTGTTTGCGCAACTGAGTGGTTTAGCACAGTGACTCCCCAAGAACAACATAAGAGCCACCTACCGGTGGAAGTCGTGCTATGATTTGTATTATTTACGATCCTTAAGCTTTTGGATAGTACTTCGTATTTTCTAACGGCATCATTTTAAGCAATGGAAATTTTCGAACATTAGCACACTGCGGAAACTAGTCCTATGATTTAATTGGGGTCATTAATGTTTGGTTATCGAATGCAATTTCCTTAAGAAAATACCTAATTTTGATGGTATTTAATTCTACATTAAATTTATCAATATTGAACTGATTCATTATTGAGCAGGCAATTATTTCTTGATTTTATTTTTTCAGTCGTTCATCATTCCCGACAAATTCGTGGATATGTTGAACCATGATCTCTTCAACATTGTGTCCATGATAAATATCCTAAAATGGGCAGTGATCATAATAGGTGCAGCGTGCGTTTTGATCGCCAGTTTAACACTAGTTTATAGACAGGCTCCCTGACTTCAGGATCCATTACCTTTTGTCAATTAAAAAGTATGTGAAATACACAATTGTAATAATACACGTTTTGTATTTAATTTAATTTGTTGTTAAATATTTAAGACTGTAAAAAAGCAAAATACACGTGTTCGAAACAAGAATCAATATTTTTTTCTTATTCAATTGGATTGTGTTGAGCATAATATTTGAAAATGAATTTAATCGAAAAAATGCGAATTTCATTTTTTTGAAATTGTCATGAAATCTATCGACAGTATTCCTATCAACCATTTGTAATATTGATTGGGAAATACGGTTCACTTCTTGCATTATTTCTTTTAATTGCATTAAGGCCTTTAGGTTTTTACATTTCAGCCTTAAGATATTTCCACAAGAAAAAGTCCATGGTGGTGAGATCCGGCGATCTGGGTGGTCATCCAGTGTTACCATATCGACTTATTGAGTGCAATACGACATAGACTCACCCCAAAAATACAATTTTTGGGGATCAATTTTTCGGTGAGCTGAAGGCGTAAACCGAAATGTTTACGAGATGCCAAGCCATACAAATGTTGAATACAAGTACAGAGATAGGAGAGTAAGAGCAATGAATGAATCAGGAAGCGGAAGCGAATGCGAGGAAAGACCAAGGAAAGAGATTAAGAAATTTAATTAGTTACAGATACAGAAAGAAATGCAGGATAAACTAATAATACCTACAAGGTTTTGTAATATACAAGAGGGAAAAGGAAAACAGTATTTTGAACCACAGAGATGATAGAATGCTAAAGAAGAACAGAAAATAGAAACGGAGAGCGAAAATAAAACAACAGATACGACAACAATAAAGAAGGTGATTGGATGAAACCGAGACCTAGTAAGAGAATTAAAAAACCGAAAAACAAGGAAACTAATGAGGTGAGAACTACAAACAAATTCGACACATCTATTTTGTCTGCTTCAAAGTAATCCCCCTCAGATATAATACCAGCGCTTTCTCCAATCCTCGAAGTACTTCTGATATGCGCTTTTTGGTATGGTCTTCCAGCGACGCGGTTTTTATTTCCTCAATCGTTGCAAAACTCCGTCCTTTCATGGGTCTTGTCAGCCAAGTCCGGTGAATAAGGTGACTGAGGCATGATTACGTTTTGTTTTTGGCCAAAAAATCACGAACAAGCAACAATGTGTGAGCAAAAAATTGCACAGCATGAGCTAATTGATATCCTGACTTCTTCAGCAACTTCTCTAATAGCGATTCGACGATTCTCCATAACAATTTTCATCACTGCTTCAACGTTTTCATCGGTTGTTGATGTGCTGGGGCGTCCAGGGCGAGCATCGTCATTAACATCCCCTCGGCCTTCTGTGAAGAGTTTGTACCACTTATAAACATTTTTTTTTGCTCAAAATAGATTCGCCAAATGCCACAGACTATTTCAAGTGAGGTGGAACACTTAATTTTATTTTTCACACAAAACGTAATACAAATTCTTTGATCCATTTTTTCTATAACAAAAAATCGCTAAGCACATCAAAACACGTCTAACCTTTATATTTGTCAAAAACAAACTAATAATTCAAAATGGCTGATATGAACATATGTTGGGAAAATGTGTACCAACATAACAAAAAAGAAAATTGAATGTACGTAGCCCGCGAAATTTGAAAAGTCATCTTTTTTTTGAACAAACCTCGTATACGTTGCCTACAATAGCTGTATATATTTTAATCAAATATTTTTTGTAGGTGGAAGTATAACTCTTTTACATCTGATATGTAAAATATTTATTTTGACACTCAATAAATACCATATAAAAATTTTTGAAAAAAGAAACAGATTAGTTCTCACCGCTGATCAATTAGAAAAAAGATTAAGTATAAAAGCAGGTTAATCGCTGCAAAACTATATTTCGCCTTGGTTAAAAAGTAAATATTCCTCTTAAGGCAACAATACAATTTGAGTATCTGCATTCTCCAGTAATCAATACGGTATTGGTAATTTCAGACGTATTTTTTATAATTATAGATTATCGATGCGATGATTAATTTTCCAGATATTTTTCTACAAAGAGTTGTTATTTCTGTAGTCGCATTCGCAGTAGTTTATAATTCTTCATTGTTAAGAAAACAATAATTCAAAGGTAGGTGATAAACGCTTTTGTTTGATTTTTTTTCATTCATTTACAAGTTTAGTATTTTATTGTTAAAACCATTGTTTCGGTTGTAGTTTTTCTAATGTCAGACATTTTTATCAGCACATTTTTATCAAAAGTGAATATTATTAGTGATTTTATAGAAGGCATTTATGTGGTGCTTTAATTTTCTCTCCCAACTTTTCTCCTATTGTTTGTCTTAAAATTCTTATTTCAATTCTATTCCCATGGCCGAACACTGTAATTATATGTTAATTGATTTTGCTTGAAAATTTTGTTATAAATAAAAATCTTTTATTTTTTTTGAAAATCCACAAGTTTGATCTATAAGAACTTTACAAATAATCATTCTCATTTTTTACATATTTATCTGATAATTTCCTGATAAATATAACGTAAAAGTTTCTGAAATATAATGCGTTTTTTGTATATTTTCTTTAAAATATCACATCATGTATTTTGTGTACAGTATAAAACAAATTTTAATTGTGTACTTGAATTGTATTAGGATAATTTAGCATTTATACGTGATTTTTTTATAATAATCCAAATCCTTGGCCCAGTATGTGGACACTTCTCTGAATTTTTATTTCCCCAAAGGAGGGACATTTTTATATTTAAATGGGAACATTTAGTCAGCTCAATTTTGAGAAACACATTTTCGACTGAATTCAACGATCTTCGTAAGAAACCATTAAAACTACATTAGAAATGCGGCTTAAATATTAATGTTTGGTGTATAAATTTTATTTTAAGTAGTTTCAACAAGTTCCTTAATAGGTTATTACACATCAGCAATAAGGTAAGACTGTCTGCCTAGACATTTATTTTAAATTTTTTATGTTACATCCATATCTAATAAATAAAATTACAAAAAATCGTTTTATAAATATTTTTTTTTTGATAGAACACAACTTGTCAATGTCAACTATTTATAATATCTTGGTAAATACCAAAATGTGACAGATATCAATTACGTATATTGTAAATGTATTAATGTGCATACTTGTTTACACATTCCATTTGGAATGTGCAGTTTGTTGATTTTCAAAAAGCAAACTGATTATTATATAGGTTATTAAAGGTCATTATCTATTAAGTTAATCGTCACAATCCCACTTAAAAATTATTAGCACGTATTGGGATAATAATATGATATTTTATATGAATACATTATATACGGTTTTCCTGTTTTCACAGTAAGCCATTTTTTATTATATAACAAATTTTTTATAATAGCAAGCAGTAAGTGTATAATATTAATATAGATTTGGTACATGACTAAGATGTACAATTATCCACTTTTTCCAAAAATTTTAGCATTAACATTTAATATTGGAAGAGTTCCATTAAGTGCATCTGATTCTGCTTACCACATTTTCTAAGTCAGTTTGTAAAATATAATTTGGTATTCTTCATCATTTTAAAAATCTGATAAATATTTAAAAATATTTGAAATGGCCATTTTTCACTTTTCACCAAAAGGATGTGTAATTTTATACATTTTTGTATTTTCGTTGTACAAAAGCACTCAAGTTTGATGACAACATTTCAAAAAATTATGTAAAAATTTTACATATTATAAAATTTTTTATTGTTCTAAAAAATACTATTTACAACATATTATTTACTACACAAACATTAATACAAACTGCTTTTTCATTTTATTTTTACTAATTTTTCATTTATTTTGCAGATATTTTAAGTTCAAAAACAATTTGAAGACATGGGTTTTAAAATGGTGATATTATTTACGTTATTTTATTCAACAAACTCAAAAATCTACAAAAGGTGCGATCTAGCTAAAGACCTTCTTCACGTTCACCACATCCCTAGTCAACAAATACCCACGTGGATATGTATAGCTAGTCACGGATCAAATTTTGACACCAGGTATGTCAAACTTTTGCGAATTCACATAGTTAGCAACTTTCAAATTTTGTAACTGTAACATCTAACTTCCGAACTGTAAATTCATAGTCATTGGTACCTACCAAATTTCTTTTACATATGATTCGTTTTTAATTTTAAACTTGAAATTTACACTTGTAACTGTAAATTCACAACTTAGACTTTGCATTTTGCAACTATCAATTTATACTTACTAACCGTTAATTTACAATTTGTAACTAAATATTTTTTATTCACATTTTGCAAACTGTCAACTAACAGCAATTTTTGTAACGTTATTAATTGTGAATGTATATTTATAATATATTACAGTTTGAAATTTCCATTTTATAATTCTCAACTTTAAATTTACACTTCGCCACTATGAATTCATAAATATTAAACGTGAATTTACATTTTTGAACTAGAAATTGACAAGTGGCAACTGTAAGTTCGTACTCTTCCTCTCTAAATTTAGAGTTTTTATCAGAAACCAGAAATTTTTCTAACGTATTAATTGTCAATATACACTTAACAATTCATAATTGACAACTACGGATTCGCAAATTGTAAATTTAAATTTTGCAATAAGGAATTGTTGATTTACACTTGGTAACCATGAATCTAGTGTAAATTCACACTTTTTAAAGATGCAGTTACCAAATTCACAAATATTCAATTTACACTCTGGAACTAAAAATTGTTGATTTACATTTGACAACTGTGGACTTTTAAACACTAACTCCAAATTCTCAGTTTTTGAATTTGTAGCTACCAAATTGCAACAAAATTTAGTTTTTTTACATTTTGCAACTCTAAACTTACATTTATAACAAGAAATTTCCACTGACTATTTCGAAATTTCTATTTTACACTCCACAACTTTGAATTTCCACTTCTTAACTACCATTTTATACTCACATTACAAAATGTGAATTTACATTTTTCATCTGTAAATTCGATTTATTATTAGTTATTGTTTGTACCTTATTATTTGTGAATGTATACGTAACAATTTATATTTGATAAGTTTAAATTAGCACGTTTGAAGCGCCAATATATACTCACTAACCCTTAATTTACAAGTACCAACTCGAAATATTTTATTCACTTTTTTGTTATCTGTCAATTCTAAGTTCTAATGTGTAAATGCCGAGTTAGGACCATTAGATAGATGTGTTTCTCCTCAGGTCACCTTTAGTAGTTGAGTTACTGAAAAGCCACTTATGTTAGATGACGAAACCCTGAGAAATATCTTAAAAATGGTAACTTTCAGACTGACACTTTTATAAAAATATCAGAATCTGCGTAGCAAAATAAGTTCGCGAGTACTCTTGACCTAAAGAAAAGTAGTTTTATAACCTTTTTGGCATAAATAATCCAACAAATTTGTTCGATGTGTTCATGTGAAAATATTTATAACTTATGTATTTTCATCAAAACCTTTTGAAAGTAGTTTTTTTTTCTATACAGTAATATATATTTTACTTTTATTTTTCAGCAATAATAATAAAGAAACAGGAGAACAAGGTCTCTTCCAAATTCCTAAAACTACTTGGTGTGGAAATGCTACAGTAGGTTGCCAATTACCTTGCTCGAAATTCCGAGACGATGAAATTGAAGACGATATAGAGTGCGTGAAAAAAATTTACAAAATCAGCGGCTTTGGAGGATGGAATACCTATTATCAGTACTGTAAAGGTGACCAAGAATGGTATATCAAAGACTGTCATTTTTAGAAAATAAAAAATTATTAAATAAGTGTGTACCTATTATTTAAAAAAATACATTAAAAACTCATTGATTAAGCGGTAATTTCATATAAAGTTATTAAAATATTCAATAAATAAAATCTAAAAGACCTTCTGGTTTGTAGCTTGTTAATATTGATCTCTTTTTTTAATTAAAAAATGTTTATAACGATTTTTCTGTCTGTATTTTAATTATTTCATTTGGCACATATTAATAAACCATTATTTATCATTTATATTTATATATTTAGTTTTTTATCAGTCATAACGACTAAACAAAGTTGTATTAATATTCATGAGATAATAGCTATCAAGAAGGAATATTTTTCTGCAAAACAGACAAGAAGATATTTTACCACAATTTAAGGATGTGGCAATGGAAACTTAAAAGTACCAAATTTAGAATTAAGATAATGATAAATAATCTTTATGTTGCTATTCTTTACTGTATATACATGAAAAATGTTCATTAACAATTATAAAAAACACCCGAGGAACATTTTTTTTAAATTAATATTTGGTCACAACTTCTACTTTCAATTGAAAAGAAAACATGCATTGTATAAATTCTTATTAACAGATTGGTTTTCAAATTCTTATTATTTATAAAACCAGGTTCAGGTTTGAATTGTTCAAATATATTTATAAATTGAAAATTGATTAATTTTTGAAAATCATATTTTTCTTAATTCTTGGTATTCCTTAAATTAAATTAGTTTTATGAATCAACACATTATGGTAAAGAATAATCCTATATTTATTATCAGTCTCTTGTGGTCAACGTTAAGATTTGATATATAAAATAGAAATATTGTGGGTTTCTTATTTAAAATAATTTGAACGATTCTTCAGGCAAGGTAAGTGATTATTTTTTTATACGCTTTTTTACATTATTAAATGTTTTAATAAATATTAAGCAATGTTAGAAACTCCTTACGAATAATTTTCTTTATGAATAAGCAACTACACTTAGCATTAAAATTGAGGAGTACATAAACTTAAATTTATTTACTTAAAATCCAGAAATTAAACCATATGTGACTTTCGTTTTAATCTTCTTGTAATTAGCTTTAATTTAATTCTTTAGTTTAGTGGTGTTCAAAATTGGTTTTTCAATTTTTGTGCAACAAGGTAGACCCTTTCAGATTGCTGGCTGGTTATTTTTTCTTAAGTTCTACATTCCAGAAAACATATCTTCAAATGTGCTTCCTGGCGAGGAAGTTCTTCTTTGGAATCTTCCTAAATCCTGCTCGAATGTTAAGCAAGTAAAAATTGGTTGCTCAATTTTCATCACTTTTTTATTCATATAAGTGATTTGATGCTAAGTTATTCAGAAACTTGCTTAATATCAAAAAAGCAGCTGGAATGTTTCCTGCGCTCTCAGTATTGATTAATTTTTTGTATGAATCGGAATTAGTTTCGTCAATTATTACTCGAAATCTTTTGATATCTTTAGGTGGTTTATCCGATTTCTGCCACTTTCCACTGTGATGAAAAATATATAAGCCTTAGTTTCAATGTTTTTTGGGACGGCGCTTGTGTACTGCTCAAAAGGGAAAAAGAAACCACCTTTCAAATGGTGTGTTACTTGACCACACTTGCCATTGAAAAAAAAAGAGGGTTGCTGAAGGGCTCCAAGAGGCTGGATCTCTTGGTATGAATTTTATGTCAGAATTTTCCCCTTTGCTAATAAAGGTTTATTTTTATTTTTTAATTTTGAAGAAGTCTTTTGTTTCTCATTTTCTAGGAGGTTAATCAAGTCCTGTAAGATAAAATATTTAGGGAAATGTTTGGAAGGTCGATTTTTATTTCTAATTAAGCACATTTAGATTAGAAAAATAATATATCAAATGTAAACTCATGAGTAGAGTAGTTGCTCCCTTAAAAATTTTAAACAGTAACAGTGATTCAGTGATAGCTCACTTAAAAGGATTTTTCTCTTCTTTTCTTCTGATCTAAGTATTCGTTATTATGTTTTGATTTTTGTTTTCTCTCATTGGGTAGATTAGGTTATCGTGTGATAGTAGCAATGTATGAATGTCTTGCTGAGATAATTCTTTATAGTAACTGGCTGAAAGGTTCTTGACCATGTCTAAAAAAATTATGCTTGACAAAATATTTCATTTAGTTAATGGCAATAGATTTTAGACATGTCTTATGAACAACCAATTGTAAAATATTACTTTACATCTGTTAAACAATTTCAATTGTTCTTAATCTCAATCAATCAAATATAAGTTTCTATATTCTAGGACTTCATCATGTTCTACAAAATCCTGATATTCTGCCTCATCTTCACCTTAAGCAGTATAAACGCCAAAGTGTACAACAGATGTAAGTTAGCCAGAGACCTCAAGAACAAATACCATTTTCCTCAAGACCAAATCTCAAGATGGATCTGTATTGTTCACTATGAATCGAACTTTAACACAGCTGCCTTCAATTCGGTTACTAAAGACTACGGATTGTTTCAGATTAGCCAATACTATTGGTGCAATCCATCGATAAAGACAGCCCATGGCGGATGCAATACTGATTGCTCCAAATTCCAAGATGATAACATTAACGATGACGTTAAATGTATCAAGAAAATTTTCGCAGAGTTCCAAAAACGAACTGGGAATGGATTTAAAGCTTGGACTACGTATAAAGCTCATTGTAAAGGTGATACCTCAAGATATACATCAAAATGTAAAGGACTTTAATTTTTATATATAAAAAATATGCACCAAATTTTTGGAATATTTTGTATTAGAAGTTTTTATTGTACCTTTATCTCTAAAAGTTAGCACTTTTAGCATTAGATAATTTATTTAGTGTTGTTATAGAATGAACTAAAGCAAATGTGTTAAACAGAGTGCTTTCGTAAAATAGTGGATAAAAGTCTAATTTTTCGGCATTCACCCAAATATTATATTTTTTATGCATTTTTTTTTCAAAAAATGGAATTATTATTAGCAGGGTGAATCGTACAAATGATATGGCACATCAATATTTTTCTTAAATGCAATCACCATTTTTTTAAATTTAAATGAGCTCGTTTTGCTTGTTATCATGATCAGTAAACTGAATTTATTAATACTAAATTTAATAACAATGATGAATAAACTCAATAGAAATAAATGTTCAAATTGTTGGTAATAGTTTTAGATTTTTCACAGTAGTCGTGATGATGAATATTATCAATGACTTTAGGAGGTATTCCTTATATTTTTTAAATAATTTAAAGATCCACTCCAAACTGTCAAAATAAAAAGATGAAGCAAAAGAAAACCAAATTTTTTTTTAGAAATTTTCATAGCAACAAAACAATTCCGGGACAAAGTGTACATTATAGAAAGTTTATTTGGAACAAAACAAGATCAAACATTTCGTGTTTCAGTTTTGAATTTGCATTTTACACTAAAAGCTTATTTTGTTTCTGCTTTTTCATAATACTCAAGAAGACCCATTTTACATTGCTTATAGTTTCTTCTTTTTTTTTAATTTAAACCGTTGCTATTTCTTATTTTTTGTACATTTTCATCGGTTAACATACTCACAGACCATACACATTTCTTTAAGGGCATCAAAATCTTTATGACGATTTTTTATAATCACTATTTGTTGCGACTCATAACGCAGCTCTCTATTAGTTTACAAAACAACACAGACACATTTTGATATTTACCGAAGAATTATTGAAGAACTGTCTTGTCGATCTGATGTGGACTCGATATGAATGTTAAATCTGGTGCTCTGGCTGGCCATTCAATTCTCGGGAACACCTCTTCTAAATAAACCCCATAATAGAAGGTGCATCAATTTGTTGAAAAAAGTTATTTCTGTAATTTTCTCACTAAATGCGATGAAAAAACATTATCGGCCACTTTCTAGTTGTTTTTTAACTTTATCGTTGCCTTAAAGTCAGCGTTTTATTGTGAAATTATTTTTCTTTTTTTTGATTTGATATAAATTCATAATGTTATGTAAAAAAGGTGATTTATCAATTTTCATTAGTTTAAAAAAATATTATTCATGACACCGAATTTACCCTCTATGTACTAATCGTTTTTTAACAAAGGGGTAAATAAAAATAAAATTTTAGGGGCCAAGTCTTTTTTTAAAATTATTCCTTGATATTTATCTAGTAAGTTTTTTTTATTTTATCTATTTGTTTAATTCTAAACAAATTTGTGTACATTTTTCATAATATTATTATTATTGTATTATTATGTATGATCAGTAGTTTCCATATATTTTTTATTACTATTTAAATTTGTTTTATAATTGAAATAAAAATAAACTATTTAATATATGCATATTTAAAATATGAAAACAATTTAAGAAACACATTAAAACAAAAAGGTTTTTTATCTAATAAACACAAATTTTTTAGTTAAAATACGCAACATATAGATTATTGAAGCTAGATACTAGACAGCCATTATACAGAGTGTCCCAATAGTGTGTAAAAGTGCAACAGTTCCTTTATTAGATTGGAACCAAAAAAATTTGCCTAGCAAAATTATCGGAAGTATTAAGCTTTACAACCTAAAATTATTTTCACTTATACAGAGAGTCCCGTAGCTGCAGGCCAACCTAAATATACATTTTTTTAAATACAATGATATATTTTTTATTACTTATTTGAATTCTGCAGACTTTTTTAAGTCTCTGAATATAAAGTTTGTCAGACATATACTGGACGGTTCAAAAGTTATGACCACTTATACCAAAATCTTCGTATATTGTAAAGCCTGTATCTAAATAGGAACAATGTTTTTTTCATTTTTTGTAGAGTTAGTAGTTTAGGTATGCGCTCTACTTTTATTTGTTTTATATTTCTTTTATAAAACCTTTAAATTGCATACAGGGCAAGTCAATACTCGGGACATAAATTTTCTCAAATTCTAATCACCTATTGACCATTCTCTTAAGGTGAGTTCATGCAAGAAAAAATATTATTGGTTACAACAAATCACGATCAATTAACCCTTATAACTAATTATACATCTTATATTCAATAACAATTTATAAAATAATATCTAATGAAGATAGACTTCAGAAATTTTATTAACTGCGAAAAAACATGAAAATTAAAACTTTAAAATTTTCAATGTCAATAAAATAAAAAATAAAAATTTAGTACGCGAAATCTCTTTGAACACGATCGATCCTTGTCCCTTGTGGCACCGGTCCGAAGTTAGAGCCAAATAATTTAAAGTCACACGGAAATAAATCACTTTGGGATAAAAGTACAAGTTATACACAACAATTGCTTATTCTAGAGTACTAAATATTTCTCTTATTTTAAAGAATTCGGTACATAATGTTGCAAGTAAGTATCATCTGCTCTAATTTTTGAAAACTTATCCTAATTCTAGGTTATGTCTATTTTAGGTACTTGTTAAATATTAAAATGGTTTCATTCACAATAATATAAATATAAGAAGAACACGAATAATACAGGTAATTAATTATTCATCTTTTATAACAAAACATACAATTAAATTAGCTCTCATGGAAATTAGGAATTAGTAAGCTGTGCATTTAAATTTAAAATCGATCATTATTATGTGGGACACACTGTATATCTGTGTTTTTACCCTTTTAAAATATGCTTAAACTCAGCAGAGACAAATAGACTCATCCCGGTTTTAATCCCATCTGTATATTAGTGCTTTCCTTGAATGGAGAGCTTTTTGAAATCTTAACTTTTTGTTTGTTACGAAAACGAAAATAATATCATTCTGGGAGGTACCTCGAATCTATAACACCATTTAAAATTCAAATGAAAAATATGATTAGTAGGAAAAACACTTTTGGAAAATATGTCTTTTATTGTTTATTTACTATTTATTAGATAAGATTTATTTCCATGCAATTCAAATAATAAACAGCGTATTTCCTGGGAAATGTTTAGGATATAAGTGCCTTTATTGGGTATATTACTTATTATTATTCATTTCAGCTTTAAAACATTGGAAAGTCCATGGTAGAAGATAACGTGATATTATAAAATAGACATATATATTTCAAATATTATAAAAACATATTTTTCATTCCTACTATTTTTCTAGTTGTGTAGATAATAAAAATTACATTATCAGTATGACGACATTTCTAAGTGAAAAGGGTATAAAATGTACAATTTCAAAACTATGGAGACATTCTTCTACCAAGTGTATTACCAGGTAAGTCACTAATACTTGAAGAGTTTGGCTACTAGAAGTAAATATTTTGAATTTTCTCATCAACTTTTCTTTTAAATAATTGAAATGTTTTTTGTTCTTTTAAAATAAAGCCCATTTGGGATATGTATAACGAATTTATTCTTTTAGACAAAATAATCGATACTTGTGACAAAATGTCTCCTTCCAATCTATGTTTCGTTTTCGTTTTCGTTTTACTTCAAGTTGCATTAATTAGTGGAAAAAAATTTGAGAGATGCGATCTAGCTAGACAGTTGCTTGGCAAATATAAGTTCCCACCTGAACAAATTGGTACATGGATTTGTATAGGTAAGCCTATAAGAATCAAATGCTGTTAAAGTTAAAATTTTGTCGACACACTGTGTTGAAATCTAAAAATATTTGCGAACGAGGTAGTTCAAAGGAAGTTGAGCTTAAATTTTGAAAATTATTGTTCAGATCCTTAATAAAAAGTAAGCTAAACTCATCTATGAAATCGGGCAAAATTGTAAAATAAATGGTGAAATAAAAGAGGGAGTCGGAGCAAAAAAATTAAAGAAAAAATCATTCGTACTCGGGAAGTTGGGACGAAAAGCCGGGAATTATTAATTTTCCTTTTGCAGTTTTGCAATAACTTGTATCCAATAGGGAAATTTACATTAGATTTTTTTTGTTTCCTCATTTATTAAGTCTAAAATCTCCTTTCACGGTTAAAAGTCGGAGTTTACCTTGCGTTTATTATTGAGAAAAAAGGGATAGAAAGAATTAATTCTTTATTGGGAGTAATAAATCACTTATTTTATGTCGTTGGCACAAATCTAGGAAAGAAGACCAATTTGGAAATTTCTGCTAGTTGGACGCTAGTGATTAAACTAACGGGTGTTAATTTCAATTTTTTATGCTAATTTTCTCCCAGTATATTTCTTTGGTGTGGTATAATTTAGAATGAAGTCCCTTAGTCTTAAACTAGCATCATTCTCCCCTTTTGGAAAAGCAAGTTGCTATTTACTTACATTGGAATAGCACCCTGAAGTCCTCACTAGTTAGGAAAACATTAAAGTAATTTGTTTAGTTGGGAGTTTTTTGTACTTTCTTTGAAAACGTCTGGTTTGTTTTGTTTTCGGTCAGTTAATAATCTAATAAAGATTGAGTTTATTCGATTTAGCGGATTTGCTAAAGAAAATACTTTACCAGCTAAAAGCTACTATTTGGTCTAAAAACTGGTGGGTCCTACATAACCAGCTCTTTAGTGGTCACAGTTGCTTTAAAATCACAATTTTCTGAGACTATTTTGTACCAATTAATTTTCAAATTATTAGCCAATAAATTATTCTTAAAGAAGCGAATTAAATAAATACAAAGCAATTATTGCAATTTGACGATCACAAAGACAAATTTAAGTATAATTTTATTTTCAGTCCAGCATGAATCAAACTATGATACGAATGCTTATAATCCGACCACGAAGGACCATGGTTTATTCCAAATTTCAGAGTTATTTTGGTGTAACAGAGGTACAGCTGGATGTGGAGTTCCATGTACAGCTTTTCATAACGATGACATCTCAGATGACGTTATTTGTGTGAAAAAAATCTTTGACGAAACCACAAGACTTAAGGGGAATGGTTTCTTAGCTTGGACAACATATGACTCCTGTAAAAGCGGTACTGAGAAATATATTCAAGGATGTGGCATTTGAATCAGTTTTGGATTATGTACATAATTTTACTGGATTTTTATAAATAATTTTTAATTATTAACTAAACTTGTTTACAATATATTTCATGTATTTTATTTATTATATATATTTTTAAAATTTGACACTACAATTTAGCAAATATAAATAGTTCGACATACAAACAAAGTTATTACTTGGCAAATCTAGCTCTGAATTTCGAAAAATGTGTGAGATGTGCGAAGTTAGAATGAGAAAGTATTCGGACAACAAAGGGGGTAGTTACGCTTGGGTAAATTGTACAGTCAGTCAGATCCAATAGAATTGACCAGTGCAGTTAAATATTCTTGTTTATCGAACTGGCCTGATCCCTTTTGCTACCGCGCATCGAAAGGCGACTTCACATTCAGAGCAAGATTTACCAAGTAATACAATAAAAGCAGTAGAAAATCGTGAAAATAATAAATAATAAAATAAACTCTTAGTTTAACAAATAAAAGAAACTGCAGTTATCCTCGCCCCTTGTTTTGTTCCTTGCAAGTATTCACAAACTCCCTAAAAGAAATATAATAGTATGAAACTATAAGAATTTCGATTTGAAGCTTATCATTCAAGCAAAATTCGACTCTGTAGTTCAGCAAACATTATGATACAATTACTACATTATAGTAGAAAAAATACCATAAAATATATTTACATAAAAGAATGTTGCACATATCTTTCATTAGAGAATCCTTTGAAATATAATTATATATGAAGCAAACATTTGTTAGTTAAGATGGACACGTCTACCTTTTAAATTTCTGAAATAACCGAAAAAAAACAGGAAAAGACACAAGAGGTAAAAGGTAAAATAAAAGAGAAGAAACCTCATGGAGAAAATATATAGAAACGAGAAATCAAGAAGACCAAAAATCATACATACAAAAGAGAAGCAAAATGAAGCACGCATAATAATATGCAAAGAAAGATAGTTGGGAAGAATTCGGAAAGGCAGTAGAGACGGAATACTGAACAAATAAAAGCATATTTAGAAAAATAGTGCGGGAAATAAAACAAACATGGAATATAGAAGATAAAAATAGTGTCCTTAAAACAGAAGAAGAAAATATACTGGAAGTATGGAGACAACACACGGAGCAGAAACATTAACAATGACCAAAAAACAGCAAGAAAATTTAAGAATACATGAAAGGAAAATATTAGGAGTAGTATTAGGACCTGAAAAAATAGGCGAGGAATACTTGCGAAGAACAAACGTAGAATTAGCACATGAAAAGAATATAATAAGAAAAATCAAAGAGCAGAGACCAAAATGGTTGGGGACAGATGGAGAGCAGGTACTGTATCAACAATATTTTCAATGATAGAATGGAAGCCATCGAGCAAGAGAAGAAGAGAAAGGCCCAAGAAAACTTGGTAGAAAGTGATCTGAATAATATGGGAATTGGAAGCTGGAAGGAAAAGACATAGGATAGGAAGAAATGCCAGCAAATTGCCGAAAAATACATAAATTAGAAAAAAGGGGACTCATCCACCCCGAAAATACGATCTAAAAAGATTTTAAGAGCGGCGCTACCTCTTCAAAGGTGTTAAGCCACTGTATATATATATATATATATATATATATATATAGAGAGAGAGAGAGAGAGAGACACCACTATGAAGATACATTTATACATTTAAGAGGAAAGAAACGCAAATACTAGAATTATTTAAGGAGGAAGAAGAATTAGAGCCAAAAATAACAAAGGAAGAAATTTCAGAATTCCTAAGTACAATCCAAAAAAAGCAGAGGGGAGTGATAGAATAGGACCAGAGTTGATAGAATGGGAAACCTTGGTGGTAAAAAAATATCTAGGGTATACCTATACTCAGAAAAGCATAGCAAGGAAACAAAATTTCAAATGAATGGGAGACCAATATAATAATCGATCTATACAAGAAAGGCAATAAAAAGAAATTGCAAATTATAGAACAAAAAAACAAAAAAAAAATCATTAGTTATTAAAGTACACACAAAGATAATAGAAACGAAACTATGAATAGAAATAGAAGTCGGATTGGAAGACGAAAACAGCTTTTAGAAGAGAAAAACAAATACTAGATCAAATCAGTATAATAAGAAAGACAATAGAGAGATCGAAAAAGAAGGAAAACAATGAGTACAAAAATCCAATATCTGCAAAAATTCAGAGTTTAATTTATGTAGATGATATAGTAATGATGGTCGAAATGAAGAACAATAGAGAAAGAATGACAAACAAATGGTCTGAAACAATAAAATTCATGGGTATGGATATAAAGACAAAAAGACAAAGATGGTCAGGATTATTGGAAAAAAAGGAAAAGAAAATATCATATACGGAGAGGATACACTAAAAGAAATTACCGGCCAATTATATGTATTTAAACAAATAATTTATCTCTCATTATTCCATTTGTAAGAATTGTGCTTCGTAAGATTTAGTCTGACCTTTATAGATAGTGGCCAATATTAAAATTATAATATACTCGTATAATAAATTTATTGGCGGGCATTTAATCTTTCTTCGACATTAATAATTTTTTATTCAATATTACGTATATATTTGCGAACTCACCCCGAGAAATATTATTATTTAAATTTTTCATTGAAATTTGGTGTTCCTTAAAAACATTTATTCATTTCAATTATTTTAATTAAAATAATTTTTATTTACAAAAAGAAAATATTTATTTCCAAATCCCAAAATTATATATGAGCCAATTATAACTTAAAAATCATGATGTAAATAAAATTCGTAATGAAGGATAGAAAATTTGTTTTTGGTGTGTCAAAGAGAAATATTTGGTAGATTTGAAAAATATTTTTATAAAAATTTTTGAGACTTAAAAGACATGTAACTATCTAAATTATTTATTGTTATATGGAGAATAATGTCGAAAGAATAATTATTGAAGTCAAATTAATTAAGGATTACCACGTTTGAGAAAATTGTAAAAAAATTTTGAAAAATAAGTGGATATTCGGGACTGAATTTCATTAAAAAACGTATGTCAGATAAAAAAACAACAAGTCGAGTGACTCAAGAATTTTTTAATAGGCTGGCAGATTGTCAGGAGGTGAACGGAGAGAATTTTGAACATTTGAATTAATTTTGTTTAAATTATTATTCTCGTTAGTCTAAAGTAAATAAATTTACTTATTCTACAACTAAAAGTGAGTTACTTTTCGTTTTTACAAATTATTTTCACTAAACCCAGTACGTACAAATTCGATAAATAACAAGATCTTTCAAAATCTGCAAAAATATACAGGGTGTCCCTTTAAAATGAAAAAAGGGTTCTTCCGGTTAAACCGGAAGTATATTATTAACAAAAAAATGTAGATCAGCTGCATTTTGCCCCATTGCACAATATCAATCGTTTCGTTTTAAAGATATTTACTTGGTTCCATACTTTATCCCAACCCTGTATATAAAATATACGTAGCAAATATATGAAATTAAAATTATAATTTAATGAAAACGCTTACTTGATATATCTTGGCATATCTGGATCAGCCGTTAGTCCTGTATGTTTATAACCAAGTTTCCTAAATTGATGATAAGTAACATTTCCTTGCTCTGGTATGTTTCTTTGAGTTGCAGCCACTTCGGCTAACTGTCAAATAATTTTTAAAGTGTTTTTAAGTGACATAAAACGGAAAGGATCTTTACTAATTAGAAATTCGTTTCGAATAATCTTATGAACTAACCTGTTTTCCCAACGTATAAGGAATAATATTGTCATCTTCTGAGTGTAATATCATAATGGGGCAATCAACATGAAGAATATTTGTTGTAGTTTTAAATAAGAATCCGTTTTTCTCCAGAGGATTCAGTACTGTAGCTTCAAACCAGGGCACCCACATAAATATCTAAGAAAATTATTATTTATTATTAATTAAAAAATGCAATATAACAAGAATACCGCATCGTGGAGGATTAGAGTATCTTAAATTGATCCTTTCTGATACTAACTTGTCCTATTTGAGAAGCACTAATAGCTTCGTTCATTGTAGTAAAAGTAGACTCTAAAATAAGTCCAGATGGTACAATTTGATCAGTTTTTTTCAATACTTTAACAGCATTTGCACTTAGAGCGCCGCCCAAAGAATGGCCCCAAATGTAGACATCATTCTTTGAATTCAATATTATCCATTTAAAAATATGACAAGTGTCATTTACGATTCCCATTTCATCAGGAGGTGCACCTGAACCAGAATCTCCATATCCTAATAAAGTGAGATAATTAACATACTATTACTTTTCATTACGATTATTTATAATACTTTAGCCTAAAAGACAAATGAAATTATTTAAATACCTCTATGATCTAATGAAATGATCATAAAATGTTTTCTTAGTTTGTCGTAGGTCTGTTTTGCTTTTATTCGATTGCAACCAACCCCATGGAGGTATAAAACTATTGGATACGTAGTTTCTTTCAGTATTTTTGATGCAGTTTGGATATCATGCGACCATATCGAGGTATTTTTGATTTGGATTTCCGGTACCAATAACCAAGCACCAATTTGAGTCGAATTTTTAGTGGTTATGTAGAAATTTATCACTCCGTCTAGATCGTACTTTTGGGGATTATCAAATTCGGGATTTTTTGGATCTTGGCCTGTAAAAAGAACAATTCAGAAGTAATTCAATTGGTGTAGAGAGTATTTAAAAATATGGTTGGTACCAGTAGTATTTTCTAATTAAACGGTACAACCATAAAAATGGTTTTTGTTCTAGTAATTTTTATACTTACGGTTATAAAATATCAAAAACCGTTGTAAAGATTTGGTGTTCATGAAAATTATTGGAAATATCACCCATATTGCTAAAAATACGACAATAGATCTGAAAATAAAATGATTGAAATTGGAGAAAATTTTTGATAATTATTATTCTGGCAGATTCTTTTACAGGAAATATTTTATAATTACCTGAATACAACGCTCTAGTATTTGTAATTCATTTATTAGCAAATAAATTAAAACAATTAATTACACAAATCTATCGTTGATATTATTAAAAATCTTATCTTTTATATAAAACTTACAATAAATGTTGTACTTACACTAAAGCCCATGCAAACACTGTTTTTTGCCAGCAATTCCAGGAGCTATACATTTTTGTTTGAACCGTTCTATCTACAAATAATTTTAATGAATAATGTTACTAACTTATCTATTATAAATTAAAATATAACAAAACGATTATAATTTTTACTTCTGCAAAATTATCTTTCTTTACATAAGATTTTAGATTCATGTGAAGATTGATTTATACGTATAAGAAACATGTTATCAAATTATATGATTAATATTATATTTTTTAAAACTTTCCGCAAAAAATATACGAGACGTTCTTAAGCTTACATAAAAGAGAAATTTGTATGTTCAGTTTTAAGCACGACACTAGTTCTTAACTCAAGTACAAATACCTTTACTGCTACAATTAATTTACACAAGAAAAATAATTTTTATTATCATTTTAGACATTAATAGCTACTCTAATAAATTAACTACAAATATATAATTTTAATGTTAAATAGACTTGAAATCGAAACACGTAATAAATAAAAAATATAAATATTTATATATTTGAACAATTTTCGCACATTAATACACTGACTTGAAACTCACTATGAAATCTCTCTGGAGATATATATATATATATATATATATATGTAAATAATCTGATCAAAAATTAGAAAATTTCATTTAAGGATTTAAAAAAAATAGAAATTTCATTTGAGCTTAATTTTTCAGATACAGTGAGGGTAAAAAATATATGTTTTTCATGACAGAGAAAAAATATTTACATTTACCACCTCGACAGTAAATCTGTTACTTTTCTACCAATTGCATTAAAATTTAGTGGAAAGGAAATAAGTGACTGCAATATAGATTACCACCAGTATACGGAATCTAATATTTTTGAAGAATGGTTCGAAAAGTCATTGAATCCAAACCTAACTACAAATAATGTCATACTATAGTCATGGAAAACGCTTATTATCTCCGTTCTTTTACTTTTTAGGGTTTCACCTATTAAATTCTCGCCAAACCTGTATAAAATCAAGTTTAGGCGTGCAAAAATCAAGCAAGTTTAGAGTGTTTTTAAATTAATCATCCAACGTTTTGGTCCAGATTGCAAAACAATTTTAAAATGAAGCATGACGATATTGAATTGAAACCTTGAAGAAGCTTGAGTTAAGTGCTAAATTCCAAGTTCAATGATTTTTGTTAAAATTATTTAAAAAATAATTACATGCTTAATTGAACAATTAAGGTGCTCGATTTGCGAATTTTTATTTAATATGAGCATTAGTTTTTCTATGGGACCTGTTCTAATACTACGGTTAGTAAAAAAGTAGTAACTCTAATTAAAATAAAAGAATAAAAAATCAAAACTATTTCTTAAAGATATAGATATTTTAAAAATAAATAAAAACTACAAACAAATTAATTTGTCTTTATTTTTTGCTTTCGCTTGCTGAACAAAACAAAAATAATCAACCTCACGACAAATTTGATAAAAAAATATAACAACACGAGTATGAGTACAAGAATAATTGCTAAGAACCCGATTACATCCAACATATAATACTTCCAGGTTGGCATTCCGATCGAAGGACTTCTAAGGTGTTTCGCTCCTTTGTGTCTGATGACATATTCCGTCCAATAAACAGCTTTTTGAAGACTAGGAATCTCTTCGTCTCTGAATATTTCTCCCATCATTTCAGCAGTTTCTCGGTATCTGAAAATTATATTTGGTCAATTACGCAATATAAGCATATGTATAGTACACATGTATCAAAGGCTAATGACGATACCGTCAAAATTACTACAAATAATTGATACATGTCAAACTTTTCTTAATTTGTGTTAAACAGGATAAAATCTTACTGTGGGTTTTCGATTACTTCTTTTATCGCCGCCACGAGTGTTTCTTTGGTTATTGTCCTTCTGTTAACCTTCACTCCGTATCCTTTCTTGACCATTTTATTAACGTTGGTTATTTGATCTCCAAAAAAAGGAATTCCGATTAGTGGTACTCCGTTTACCACTGATTCTTGGAGAGACTGCAGCCCTCCTTGAGTAATAAAGAGTTTCACGTTTTTATGCCCTGCAAACAAAATAAATGATAAAATAAGGAACCAATTTTACTCTCTATCTGAATTTATTTGTAGCTTATTGTTAGAGACTTTTTAAACTACCACTATCCAAATAAATGGATTGGAAGAGGAAAGAATTGTCCATAAGTATGGCCTCCACGATCACCAGATCTCAGGCTTCTTCTTTCTTTGGGGAGTGTTAAAATAATTTGTGTATTCCGCTTCAATTGCGTCTCGAGCAGAATTGTGGAATGGCATGTTGGATAAATGCACATTAATTAGAAACAATTAGCAGATAGAGTAGACTTCAATTTCCGACGAACAATAAATTTATGCCTGAGATAAAACTGGGATCATTTTGAATAATTTTTACAATAACTTATCAGTGCGAATTGTATTTTATTGTTTTTTATATTAAATTAATATTATTTTAACTTTTTTTCTGATCGCCAAGTTTAACGTTTCAATTCATAGCCAACTTTTAAATTTTTGATGATTTTAAATACCAGCTGCAATACGTGTTTTTAGTTATACGGGTTTTTGTTAAAAACGACAGTTTAAGAATGAAATAAAGTAATACATTTTTAGGTCCGCGAAAGGGGTTAAAAAACTGAGATATTGATTTTTTCGAAATTTGAACCCCACTTTCAGGACTATAACGTCTAAGGGGTGCAACTTAATACAGAGGTAATTTGCATTAAATCATCATAATTTAGATTTCCCTACATGCTCCTGCTCTGTGTCGGTTCTTATACGAATGCTTATAAAAAAACTATTTCTGTTTAACTAAAATATATTGAAATTAAGAGGCATCAACGTAAACAAATGTACAATACATGTCCACCATATAATAATCGGACACTGAGCAAAAACTCATTGATAAATCGGTAATAAAATGTGCTTATTTCGTGTATTTGTTTGCGTTTAGTGAGTTTTGGTTTTGAATACAGACTAAGTTATTAGTTGTCAATTTTAATTTTACTCACTTAAAATGTCTTGTTGTGGCATCCATTTTCTCACTAATACATTTTTGGAAACAGCATTTAATTTTCCGTCCATTTTCAACAGAACCCTATACGGAACGTCTGCGAATGCGGCAATAATAGCATTTTTGAAATTATCCGTTAGCAAATTTGAGTTAACGTTGCTGCCTAAGCTAAAATAAATCACACCATTTTCTGCTTCGTCCAAAAATTTCTGTAAATCCTAAAAAAAAATAAAAGCTGTAATATTTGCAGAAAATAGTTCCATTGTAAGTGTGGTTAGAAACGGTACATACTATCTTAACTTACATTCGGTAATTTTTTTGGAGGACTTAAATGCATACCGCCCCCAACAGCAATGGTGTTCAAATTCGATGGTCTCATATTGTGAAAAATAGGATGCGTACCAACGAACATCATACTAATTTCATCCTGAAGATCTCTAAAGGGCGGTAAACCTTCGCCAAAATATTTTTGCATATACTTGTCTTGCTTAGGAAACGACTTATTGTAAACGAACAGTTTATACGCGGTAATATAAAAAAAGCTCCTAAATCTATCCATGAAGCCCATATTCCTATCATCCTCAACATCCAAATTGCTATCCGGATTGATAAGTGGATGTACAATATTCCCCAAGGAATCGTGGAACTGAAGCGCAGGTTCTAAGGATGCTATGGCTATAATGGGACACTTAAATTTCCAACCGAAAGCCAACATGTTAGGCATCTGAGCCTCAACCATCAATAGATCAAACTTAATATCTTCATTATGGATCATATTCTGAACTTCAGGCAAATTCAAAATGTAATCGTGGCATCCTTCAAAGGATTTACCCAGAACAGCTGCGATCTGAAGGTAGCTGTTGTTTTCTGCACTCATAGCACCCATAACATTATAATTATCATATATTTTATAACAGTAACTGATATCGATCTCTTTTAAATTCTTAAGAGAGTCGTTTTTTTGAGGATCAGTTGTTATGACTGTAACTTGGTGTCCTTTGAGTGCCAGTTCTTTCCATAGCGGTTGAAATGGGAGGTGGTGACTTCTTGAAGCTGTCGGGATTATGCTTAATATTTTGGCGGCTTCTATTTGAGTTATTATAACTAAAATAACAAGTATCACTGGTGACATATTGATTGGAACTAAGAACGTTCCTCAGTTCATTATTTCTATCTAATCTTTAATGGGAACTTGAGTTATATTATTGTATTTTAATTGATTGGTTTTCGTAAGAGATAAACGCTTATTTCTTATTCATTTTTACAATTCGTTATACTTGATATTGTTTTTTATCATGTTTACGAGATCAATCGATGCACGCTATATTTTCAAATACCTTCCATACAACCATCAATATTATCAGTATATTAATTCATAGCTAATAGGGATAGAATAATCTTTATCTGACTTATAGCCATTTTATTTGTTATTATTTTATTACATCAATGTTATGTTACAAATATATGCCAAAAACTAGGTCCTTGGCTCACATTTTTTTTTATTGACATAGAGTTAATTTAGCTGAGGGCATCAATTAAAAAATATGTGAACTCATTGTTTTCTATATTTAAAACAAGTATAATCCATTTCCTTGAATTTCTTATTGTATTTTATTTTGAATCGAAACGTAGTACATAATGTTTCATCATAACGCACATTTTATAATGTTTAATCCCCTATGTCAAGTTGTTTTATTAACGTGTTTGCTTTAAAAATTCTCATAAGCTTTGAAGTGACGCACACTTAAGAAAAAATTATTTACATTTTTCAATAAAAAGCATACGCCATGAAGAGCATAAAAGATAAATGGCGTTAACCTTGATACGATTTATTTATATTATTTATATTTAAAAAAATAGAAAAATAGTAATGGATGAAGGAATTAATATTATATTAATAAATTAGAAGGAGGTCAAAATGAATCCCGAGCAAAGATATTGTATATTGATAAACTGGAATTAAAAGGAATATTTAAAGATGAACTAGAAAGAATAACCAAGGGCAACCATAAGGAAACTAACTATACATAGAATAACCAAAAAGATAGGATAATTAAGAACTTAAGAAACAAAGGAATAAAACAATGATGCAACCGACCAAACAAACATAAAGTTGAGGAGCTTGTTGGAGAAATCAAAACTCATTATTTTATTGAAATAAAAAAATGATAAGAACTTATTACAATTCCATATCAGGTGCCCAGAAATGAAGCAGATTTCTCATATACAATTACACTTACCAACCATTATTTTTACGATTATTTTTCATCTCATTTAGTGCTCCCCAAATGGCGTGAACTTAGCAAGCATATAAGTATTTTTTTATTAAATATTCGAATAATTTTTTGTTTTCTCTTTTAGTTCTAAAAATTTTCGTTTGCTTGGAAAAATTTCATATAAATAATTTTCAAAAAAAATGTGTAAATGTGTGTTTTCCGATTCTTAAAATCTTTGTCCGGTGGTACACTGAGTCGTTGTAGAGTTTACAAAACACGATAGATTTTTTATTATTTTCGTTATGGTTTAAGTCGTGAGGAAACTTTGTTTTAGATAAATACCACTTAATCTATCTATAACTCAAAAACAAGAATGTGTAAACTGGTGCAAAGCAATGCTGAAAAAATTCCATAACGGAACTACAAATCTAACATGTATAATATTATTACTGAGAACGAAATGTGGGTATATTCCTACCAACCAGAAACAAAGCAACAATCGACAATTTGGTTAACAAAAGTTGTGCGGTCAAGAAGCACTTTGAAGAAAATTATTCCATGTTTCACTGGGGATGAACAAACCAAAAACGTGCAATAATTTTCCATCCTGATAGCGCAACCAACAACCAATACTGCACCCGCAACAATAAATTATTTGAAAAGTAGAGCCAGCGATTTAATGACCTCCCTATTGATAGTCCTGATTTGATACCAAGTGATTTTTATTTTTTTATTTTTCTTACAATTAAAAATAAAATGCGTGGTCAACATTTTTCCTGCCTTAGAATAGGTGTTTTTATAATTGATTTGAACGTAATAAAAAATGCCTTTTATATATTAACGAATACTTCGAAAAATAATAGAAACCGTTTTTAGATATAACTTTTATTCTAATAGCTATTCCACAGTTTATCCAGTTGGCCCTCATGGTTAGCAAAGTTGGCAAGAATGAGTTAAACACGCACTAATTAAAAAAGGTATCAAATGGGAAGAAATGAGGAACATAGTAAAAAGTGTAAAACGATGTGAAAGATGCCAGTACAAATTACTTACATACTTACTTTTGGTAAAGGTTGAGGATTCTTAAAATGCATACCAGTGCCAATTGAAATAGTATTCGGAAAAACTGGTCTCAAATTATGAAAAATTGGATGAGTGGTAACAAACAGCATGCTAATATTATTCTGTACTTCAATCATTGGAGGAGTCTTCAATCCCAAATCGCAGTAGATTTTCGCCAAAGTCGGAATCAAGTAAACGTTTATCAAAAATACGTAACTTATTCGATATAAGGAACTAGTGACCCTCTCCAGAAAACTCAGATCCTCCAAATTTTCCAAAGGTAGATTGTAATCTGGATTGAGAATGGGATGAGCTGGGTTTCCAATCGCTACGTTATATTGTATTCCCGATTCCATAGAAGACACTCCAATCCAGGGACAGTTGAAGTGGCCTATCAGTCCCAAAATGGAGGGAAAATGAGCTTCTGCTATCACTAAATCAAATTTCTCCTTCCTCAGGTTAATTATTTTCGGGTGTCCGATGAGCAGTTTGGCCAGATCTAGAGTTACTTTCTCTAAGAAGAATGCAATATTCCAGAAGTATTTGGGATCCCCGGAAATTGTTTCATAGAACTTAATTTCTCGAAAAAAATCATGGATTTCACTTAAGTCTACCTCTTGTAAATTGCTCAGGGAATGATTGTTTATAGGATCGGTGGTAACGACGGTTACTTGATGACCTCTTAAAGCCAGTTCCCTCCAAAGGGGATGGAAGGTTATCTGGTGGCTGTAGGAGGCTGTGGGGATTATCCCCAAAATTTTTGCGCTCTGGCAACTACATACTAACAAAATTAATGATAATATAACACTGCTTTGTAACATTATTTTATAATAAACGATAGACAACTTTATAAAACATAAATCAAAGAATACTGTTTAAATATGGATCCTTTTCATTGTTTTCTTGACGGAAAAAGTAAAATTCTTAATTCCAATGATAAGAAAAAGATATTTCTGACAAGTTTAAGAATAATCAAACATTCAAACTCGCAGGTACGTCTCAAGGAGTCGTGAATAGATTTGGTTATTATTTTATTAAGTAGTCATCAAATATCAACAGATTTGCCTAAAAAAGTGCGATATTTACCTTAAAAATTATTTATTTCACTCAAACAAACTATTTATTGGAAATTATCTAAAAAAAATATAAAATTCTTTATCAAAATTATTAATAAACGCTTGATAGTTCCAAACAAATATTTATAGCTTGAAACTATCTTAATGGTGTGGCGTATATACTAAAATATACATTCAAATAAATTTTACAATAGCAATCTCTAATGCTATCAATTTTTTTTTTGTTAATTTAAGGCCTCAACTATTGTCTCTTGTTCAGCTAAAAATGAATGAGTCTTTATTATAACTTAATAAAAAATAAAAATTCCATAAAAGCACTAATAACTATCTCTTAATTAGCATTAATGAACCAGAGTTTGTATTCAAGTAGGTCTAACAATTAAACTACAAATCAAAGCATTATATAGTTTGTAAGCACGCTTTATACTTAAGCCACGGTCCAGGAAAATATGGTTAAGGTCAACAACTTTACCACTTGTGCATAAAGGATCGTCCTTCATCCATTGGGAAACTTCCACATCTTGCTTTAATCTAAGGTTTGTCATGAAGTTTTTATAAATGTTAGCATAGGCAACTTCCCTACTTAGATACCTTACATACTTTTCCATTTATCTTACCATGAGATTCATACATTGTTGTTTAGGTACGGTAGAAATTTAATTTTATCACTTGATTTTCCAAGTTTCTGCGAGTCCCAAGAACTAAGAAGATATACACCGTGTAATCTGGGTTGTCTACGTATATTTATGATTTTTTTGGTATTTGGACAATCATATTAATACCAAAAGCATTATGAAACTCAAAGGCAAAGACTCATGGAAAAGAAATGCCACGAAAGCCAGATATCAGCTAACCATGCAACCTTGTTAGTATCTGGAAATTTATTGACACCATCAAAAGAGAACGTTCCTTAAATGATTGAAAAATGAAGCAGAATGTAATAGGGGTACCTCCATTAACACTAAGAAAAAGATATGAGAATTATGCACAAAGAATATTAAGTAAGTATTGTAGAAACTTTTGACAAACCACTATTGTAAAATACGTTAGAGGAGTAGATAATTTAAGTTACTAACTAAAATTTTTGGCCGCCTTAAATATCCTCGTAAAACTTTCAAGTGTTATCATTTTATTTTTAACAATTTCACTAGTTTAAATTTGGTGGTTTAAAAAATATATATGAATGATATACGTCATATAATTGACTTTCGAAAAATTGGTTTTCTATTTATTGTGCTTTTTAATTGTTTACTTTGAAACAATTATTTTTTTAAATAATTAGTCCATAATATTTGAATGATATTAATTGGTGCCACGCCGCCTCTGGAATCAAATTCATTACATTGCGTAACTTCTGTTTATAAAAATATTGTATTCTTATTCGAATCAATAAAGAATTTTGATACAATTTATAAATACTGCGTAAATAAAAAAAAATGATTTATAGTTTGTAGTATTTTTTCAAATTTGATATTTAATTATCTACCAGAAAAAAACACTGCATAGTATTGGAACGATTATGTTGTTATGGAACGTACAATCTAAAGAAACTAACTTTTTAGAAAAAAAAAAATCTTTATTTTTGTGTAAAAAAATTAAAATATAAAAGAATTACCAGTTTTCATATACTTGATCAGTAACAAATCTAATCTCATCACCAGCAGTAAAATGTTCGAAGATAACAATTTCGTTTTCACCTTTTTTCAAAAATGGTGCTGGTACATAAATGGCTTGTTGCGGTCCTGGCCTAAAATATTTTCCCAAGGGAAACCCGTTGACGATAACTAATCCTTTCGACCAGTTTCTCATGTCGATATAAGTATCTCGGGGTTCTCCGTCAATATTCAGTTTTGCTTGATACAAACCAGTACCGTCGTTTGAGGATTTGGGTTCCCAGATTGACAGTTGGGTCGTCCAACGCTTTGTGAATTCCAAAGGAACCATCATCCACTCTTCTTCGATTTTTTTGTCATTTAAGTAAACATAATCTGAAATAGAAGTTCTAATTAAAAAAAAGGTAATGACAAATATCAATAACGTTAAAGAGAGTAGTGAACCAGAGCCATCTGAACATTGTTCTAATTATACAACATTTTTAGTTCTTTTGAGTAAAGAACACCGAAGAAGCGGAACTCAACATTAAAGGAATTTGAAGTGGTAGAAGACAATTTAGTATCAGATCTTTATACTAACCTTGCCAAAGACCTTTGAAAGTCTGGTTATATTGGTATATATGTCCACCGTGCATTCGCCCCCATTCTTCAACAACCAAATCAATTGTTGCGCCTTTAATAGCTTCTTTATTAATAACCAATGAAGAATCTTTAAGTTTCCAGTAACCAAACCCATCAAGATCACTAAACGATTGAAGTTTTGGAGAAACTAACTCTCCATTGACCAAAACCATTACGGTATCACATACGTGTCCTCCAATTTTAAGAACAGTTCCAGCCTCCAAATCGACGTTTTCCTGTCTGTACACGATATATCCATTGCTTTGTCCAGAATCGACGTTAATAATCATATTTTCCATTGGATCTAAATCTGGACCCCATATAATAAATGGTGGGTCGTTAGTTACAACATCGCTAAGTTTTATTTGTTTGGTAATTTTAATACTTGGATATGCTATCCTGGGTAAAATTTTTGGAGGATCTGGATTGTGGGTTTTTACGGGGTTGTACTGATTTAAGAGATCCCGAATGTCATTATATTTTTGAGTATAATCACCAGCTTCGGAGATTGGTGCATCATAATCGTAGCTTGTTGTTACTGGCAAGAAGCCAGAGTTATCCAAAAGAACGTTTGCTAAAATAAAAAATTATTTATTCTCAAGTATTTGAAATTTATTTAATTTGAACTAACTTAATATAGCTCCGTTTCCAAAGGCAAAATTTGATCCACCGACAAACATATACATATTTACTGAAGCGGGATATTTCAAAATCACTTCAAAATCTCTTCTTATATGACTAGCTTTTTTCGTAGAATGTGGACTAGTCCAATAATCGAACCATCCTACCCAGAATTCCATTACCATGAAAGGTCTAAGAACAAAAAAATAGTTCTACTTCGGATTTGGACACTAAAAAAACTTACTTATTTGGTTGAAGTCTTTTCAAAATTTCTAAATCATTTATAGGGTTCCCAGTATTGAGAGTTTGGAATAAGACTCCTGGCAAATTACCATCTTGACCGCCAGCGTTATCAGAAGTGACCAAAAGCTCAACGATATCATTGTCTAAATAGAGTTGCCGAAGAATATTGAGGTAATTTTTTGAGGGATTAAAGCTGTTGTAACCTGTTGAGCCATATTCGTTTTCTATTTGAAAGGCTATTACCGGACCGTTTTTGGTAATCTGGTGTCTTTGTAAGATGGGTAAAAGTACATTGAAATACCTAAAATCGTCCTTAATTGTAAACGTTAAAAGATTATGTATCAATTTTACCTTTTAACGAATTTGATATAATTCTCTTCATCGGTCCTAAATCCCATGGTCTTTTCCCTAAGTAACCAACTAGGAAATCCTCCAAAATTATATTCGGAACAAATATACGGTCCTGGCCTCAAAATTACAAAAAGATCTTCTTCTTTAGCGAGTTTAAGGAACTCTTCCAGATGAAGAAAGTCTTCCATTTCTGATCCACCACTTCCAAAATCATAACGCCCCGTTCTTGGTTCATGTAGATTCCATGGTATGTATGTTTCTACCGTATTTAAACCAGCAGCCCTAAATAAAAAATGTTTTCTAATGCATGGTAATAAAAATTTTAACTCCACGACCATTAGTGGATTGTATTAATTCCAAACTCATTTTTATTAATAGTAAACATTTTCACTCTTGAGATAGAATATTTATTCTGAAAATTGCTTCTTATGTGTTTTGTAATATATTTTCATTTTATAACAAATTACGGAATGAATATTCCGTAATTGTTCTAAACAGTATCGATATCCATAGATGTCAAAACTGTCAATGTAAGTGGCGTTGTAAAAACAAATTTTCATTTAAATAAAATAATGAGTGAAAAATCGAGTAAATTTCTGGTCGAGGAGAAAATATAGTATGTTACTTAGTTAGAATAAAAATAATTATAGATTATATTTAGAAATCTGCTTCTAGGAGACTTAAATATCATCGGATCATAGGAGGTTCTTCAGTTTTATTTTCAAATAGGTTACGGATGCAGGTGATTCTCCTTTGTAATAAAATTAGTATCAGCTGATAGAAAAAGAATATTATCGTAATCTGGAAATTTAAGTACTGATATGGAAATTATTTAGTTGAATTGAGATGATTAAATCATATTACTATAAAACAAGGTCAAAGGAAAATAGAGACCTTGCTTGGTATTAGCGTTGATTTTATTTTAATTTATATTGAATTTTGTGCCCTTCGGGTAGATATTCAGGATTAAGCGAAAATAATCTAGTTAATCTAAATTCATGGTTCTCTCATAATCTACGGTTTTTAGCACATATGACCCAACTATGTCAAACCCAATCTCTACGGAGTATATTAAGCTTGAAGATCTTGACGAATTCTTGGACGTCTGAGAAGGGCTTAAATAGATGCTATATTATGTGTCAAAAATTGTATCATCTATGGATCCAAACACTAGCCCTAATATCTGTTATGTTAAGTAGACAGATAAAGTATTCGACTCCACTATACCTCAAAAATTTGATCAGAGGTGGTTAAACCCATTGGCACTAATCTCCTTTATGAAAATTGATCAATGCATACAACTTTTGGTCATTTTTCTTAGTACACTAAAATAGATTAAATACAACTGTTATATGCTGTCAAGGGCCTTTCTAACAACGAAGATGTCTTCGCTTTTAGTAGTACAGTAAAATGTTCAATGATTATCTACTAAAACTCTTCAACGACAAAAAATGTATGCGCAATGTGTTAAGATAAAGATTGCAACTTAAAGGAGTTGTTTACTGTCGGAGTTTGGAGAAAGTTATGTTGAAGTTAAAGGTCCTTAACAAGTTTATTGTAAAAGAAACCGAAAGAATATTGAATTATGCTGCTTAAATTCAAACACCAACTTAGTTATTTCGAATTCGTAAAGTAGGACTTTTAATCTTTTCAGTTAGTGACCAATAAGGCTGCATCCTGAAAAACTTACCATCTCCTATTTAATATAATAATAATAATAATAATAATAACATAAAATAGAAATAAATACATAACCATTCATAAAGTCTTATACAAAATTGAACCATGTAGGAGCTTCATTTATCTATTTTTTTAAAATAGGTTGAAATACTGACTATAGTTCAAATATTACCGGTAACATGACAATCAGCCACAAAATGTCGCTACTCACTACGTTGAAAACATTTTGTCACGTTAAAAGTTATCATATTTAATGATATAGTATTGTTATCTATTTTAATTATTTTTTTAAGTATGAATAACCGTTAATACCGATTCAAATTTTAGATAAAACATTTTTTACATGTTTTCTTACCTAATTTGCGCAAGTCTTGTCCTCCAGTAAGCCCTTGGAGTTCTGAAATAATGAAATGAACCACTATATATTGAAAAGGGTTTTCCATTTAAGAAAAAACTAGTTTCGTTTGTAGTTATACCAGAGGTTACACCGGAAGAAGTATAATATTCATAGTTTGTTGGTAAATCTCTGTAAGCTATAGCTTTTAGCACCAAGAGAGATGTGACAAATGAAATAAGATACATTTTCATTGTAACTAAAACTTGTTGGATTGGACCGACCCTTTTATCCTCAAACGACAGTGTTATCTTAAGTATTATATACTTAAAATACTCTTGACTACTTAATTAAGCTGTTCAAAGTTTTTCATTGAATTCAACAACAATTTATTAATAACCTTTTATTTCTATATCCACGCGATTAGTTGGTATCATAAATCATTTACATAAATGAAAATTTTTATAAATAGTATTTTACAATTTATTAGTTAATTGAGTATTATTATAAATAGGGCTAGCAGAAAAAATAATTTTGTGATTGGAAGAAAACTCATCAAAAACAATAATTTTGTTAACTCCTTTCTTCAAAAAAGTAGCTGGAAGATACAAAGTCTGCTGAGGACCTACAATCCAGTATCTTCCTAATACGAAATTATTAACAATTACTATTCCTTTGTTCCATTTGCTCATATCTAGAAAAGTGTCGGATACATCTTCATTAATTTCTAATTCAGCTTCATACAATCCTCCTCCTTTTATAATGCTGTTGCTATAACTCTTCCAATCAATAAGATCTTTGGTCCAACTTTGTTTGAACTCTAATGGTAGTATTTCCCAGTTTGTGAGTTCTTTTTCATCCAAAAATACTGAATTTTTTAGACCTTTGAATTGATAAAACTGATCTAAATATCCAAAATTGTTTCTGCCCATATTGCAGATTACTAAATCTATTGTAGCTTCTTTATAAGTATTGTTAAATTCAACGGAATTATTATTTAATCGCCAATAACCAAAGCTGTCTAAATCAATGATGTTATTAGTTACTAGCTGGTTATTAATGTAAATATTTATAGTATCGTAAACATAATCTGTTATAAGCAATTGACTTCCGTTCGAGATTGTTACATTTCTTTTCCTGTAGATAATATACCCAAATTTTTGCCCAGTGTTGTTGTTTATTGGTAAAAGTTCCATAGGAATCAGTTTCTCGTTTTTCACGCTTTCTAATTTCGACACAACATATTCATAAGACAAATACCTTTTTATGTTTATCGTATCATAAGCCTTAGGTTGTATAACTTTAGGTAAATCTGGCAGCTTGGTTTTCACTGGGTTATATTTATCTAAGAGATTCCTAACTACAAAATATGTAGCACTATATTCTCCAGCTTCAGTTAAGGGAGCATCATAATCGTAGCTGGTAATATCTGGTTGATAAGACTCCTCATCTCTACTGCCCATATTTGCGCCGTTTAAAAATCCCCAAGAAGTCCCTCCGTGGAACATATAAAGATTTACTGAGGCCGGATACTTCAATATTTTCTCGTAGGTGTCTGAAAAACTGGCAACATCAACGTGGTACTTATCTTCAGACCAATGATTGAACCATCCGGACCAGAACTCTGTGGACATGGAGGGTTTGTTCCCTTGGAGCTCTTTGAGTTTGTCAAAATCAGAGGATGGATCCCCCATTCCGAAATTTGCTGTTTGGAATAAGTCTGGTAAAGAACCAACACTACCATGGGATGTCGGTGAATCAGATGTAAAAAGCAGCTCCTTTATCCCATTATTCAACATTAAATGTTGCAGTTGTTTTAAATATATTTTATCGGGCTTAAAAGGCGGATTGGCGTCTGGTTGTTCTACTGATCCATATTCATTTTCTATCTGCAAAAATCATTATTTAAATGAAAATTTATGGCTAAAGGATTTTCTCTAACCTGAAAGGATATTACAGGACCTCCTTTTGTAAATTGCAGAGACGACAGCAAGCTTAACAGTACCATGAAATATCTGCTGACGTGTTTCATGAAACTTTTGTCGTGAGTCCTAAACTTGATACCAGGTTCTCTTAATAACCAACTGGGTAAACCTCCAAACTCGAATTCGGCACAAATAAAAGGACCTGGTCTCACTATCGCAAACAAATCTTCTTCTTGGGCAGTCTTTAGGAACTTTCGAACATCCAAAAAGGCCTGCATATCTGTACCACCATTTCCAAAATCATATTTTCCTATATAAAAAAAATTATATATTTTAGACATGGAATGCTAGAAATAGGAAAAGATGTGAATTGTTCACCTGGTTGTGGTTCGTGGAGATTCCATGGTACGTACGTTTGTACAGCGTTTAAACCTGCGGCCCGCATTTTTCTCAATCTGTCCCTCCAATATTCGGGAGGGACTCGAAAGTAATGCATAGAACCACTGTATAAAGAAATATTTTTGTTATTCAGTGTGAAATAGGGTTGGTCCACTGATAACCCTTGGGTTATACCACCCCCTGTATAATGTTCGTACAATGTTGGTAAATTAGCCATTTCTAAAAATAGTACTTGTCACTGAAAAATTTTATCACAATGTAAGGTTTTAATTGATTGACACACTTACTATGATGAACTCCTTTTAATTGGTCAATTTATATAAATACGCGTTTTCAGTGACGTAGGTAGCGGGATTCTTACAATATTTTTATTTAGATTTGTTGTTCTTTTATCACTAAGTTGTTTTTATTTTATTCTAATAAAATAAGTGTTTCATTTCTACTGAAAAGTCTCTTTCCAGATAACAACAGCATTAAGAAAGAAATGAAGTCATAATTATTATTAGTAGGTTATTTACCTATCAAAACAAAAAGAGAAAGAAGAACAAACATGTGGAAGAAGAAAAGGAAAAATGAATATATTTCTGTAAAAGAAGAAAATTATTATTCACCTTTTATGAATATGGTACAAAACGATTTACCGTTTCATTATTTTTTTGCAGCCTTCTGATAAACTCCTTTACAAAAGTTTGGTGTAAAAACACGATATTCATATATAAAAAAAAGGAGGAAAAGAGGAATTGAGAATTCTGAATTTGATTCAGATATTATCGCTACTGTGTTAACTTTTATCAAACTACATAAAGATTGAAGTAGAATTGAATTTGCAAATTATATATTCTCTTTCACCATTATACAGTACCGCCACTGCAAATACATTTTCTCAATACTCAATGTTTATTTTTATTTATATTTTGATTATAAATAAATTAGATATTTTCAAAGATACTATACAAATCTTAAATATGCCGAATGTCTAATTGAAAAACAAATAATGTTTCTGAAAACAAAAACGATAAAAAGACAAATAACAAACAATTATTATTTTTATACAAAAGATAAGGTCGTAATAATACAAATATTTTAGGACAACAATGCGGTTAGAAATCCTTGGAGAGCAAATCGTACTTTCAGGGAATTTTAAATGAAGAGATGAGTAAGAGTCTTTTTTATTAAAAATGTCGGTTAAATAGTGAAAAAGGAAATGAGTGCATATTTTAGAACACTCAGTAACACTTCTACATTACTACTGACGTCAATTTTATTAGAATATTTTAACGCACTGTATTAAACTCTTCTTACTAATCTCAAATAACGAAAAACTACAAATTATATATTTTTAGAACATACATTTATATTTTTTCTATGAACGGCATTTTTCATATTAATAAAATAATTACAAATCATAAGGTTAAATTAATTCGATTTGAATCGAGGAAAACTTTACTATTACCTGTGAACTATATGAAAATATATTTCAACCAAATTTTGAAAGTTGTAAGGCAGAGACGCTTGTGTAAAACGACCTTATTTTCTAAGAAATCTTGAACGAATTTTTTTTTTCATAGAATAGAAAAGGGAATAATATACAAAGGGTAATTTCTAAGATAGGATTTTTTCAAATGCTTGAATTTCACTTAAAAACAAAATGTTTTTTTCTTTATAAAGACCTTTTTGTTTAGGGAGTGTAACCGCATAAAATAAAAATAAAAACATAAATGGATATTGTTAGGATTTAAAAAGACGAAACTAGGTTAAAAATCACAAAAGTCCTAAAAGCGGATGTATTAACATCGCTAGTTATAGAAATACATGAAAATCAGATCAAACACATTTCTAACAATCATATTCATTTATGGAAATTGTTTAGAACAACATTGGATCGTTTTGAACATTTATTTAATTATAGAATTATTTAGTTTTAGCATTCATAAAATAAAGACATTTTAAAATAAAAGTATTATTTTGTTATCTTTATAAACCTATAAAATTTTTCAGAAAAAACATGAAATAGTTTAAAAAATTTATAGTTCTTATTTAATATGTATTTAAAGGTAAAACATTTAATTATTATTAGATGCGTATTGAAAACAATTTACTGTAATTATTATCTTTATTGCTTTTAAATTAGATGCATTTCAAGTATTAATCGAGTATTAATCTTATGGGACGTCGTAATATCGATTTTTACAAATTCAATTTGCTTTTATTTTAACAGTGTAAAGCGTCGGTCCATTTTTTTCTGTCACTATTTAGAACAAACATTGCTTCACACTTTGTGGACAATTCGAGGTCGATTAGCCCTGAAGGTTTATATTCAGGAATTTTTAAAGTAGGGAATGTTCAAAAAAATCCTGTTAAATTATCAAAATTTCCCTAAAATTAAAATGTTGCAAATGTGGACGAAAATTGGATTTTCTTAAGTAATCGGATCCCCCGAGTATCAAAAATGCGAAATTAAAAATGTCATATTTTTGAGTTTTAAGGGTTTTTTGGATAACTTCTCCCTCTATTTTCCGGTTAACGGAGAATTATTCAGATGTCATATTTAGCCGGTATTTCCATTGTAGCCTTGAGTATCTCTGTGCAAAATTTTACCCAATTTAAAGGGATGTAAAATTTTCGTCGATTTTCATTTCAAGGAGGGGACATGTCGAATAAAAAATATTTTTTTAAATTTTGGTCCAGTTACAATGGCCTTTAATATTATGGGACATCTCAATAATATATACAGATATTCCCAATTAAAAAAAATCCAGTTTATTTTTAGTGAAAATCGGCTCTCTTGTTTTATATACCCTGTATTTCACATGTATACATTTTTAAAAAACTCTCTGGAACTACTTTTATATTATTTTATCAAATACAGGGCGTTCTACTTAAAAAAATTGCATGTTTGGTGTGCTCCCACTTTTTAGAGCATGTTTAAAGATATTTTATAGATTTTCTGTTAGGACACAAATTCAGAACTTTACGTCACCCCTTAAATACAGTGAAGGTGTAAAGATTTTCATCAATTTAATCTTTACTTAATTAAAAATACTGTGAAGAATCTTCTCGGTCAGGTCAGTTTGGGGTATTTTAGGCTCCCGGGTGCAGAAACAAATACGATCAAAATAAAAGAAATCAATTTAAAACACCACATTGAAAAAAGTATTTTTATTGAACTATATATAAATATTTACACATTAAATTCTATAAGTACATCAATTTCTAAGTTCTGAATGTGACATTGAAAATTTCCACCGGTTAGAAATATGTCATAATTTGTGTATATATTTCTCAGCATACCTCTTCAATTAATATTGATTTCAACATTTATTTCTAGGTCAAAAACATACAAACACACAATGCATTTACCAAATATTTTGAAGGGAAAGTAGTACTTTTCGAACAGGTAAAAACAACAGATAATTACTCCAGAAAATAAAACAACCAGTATCCGACGTTGAACAAAAGGAAAGTTACGGGAAATATTATCCTTGAGTATTTGTCTATTACGTTGACATCCTTGATTTTCGGCAGGGACGATTTAAGCACTAGCGCTCCTTTTCGAAGGGCGTGTAACATTTTCGGTTTATGAATAGAATTTCCTGCAAACATAAAAACAAAATAATCTAATTTTTTCTTCTTCTTATTTTACCTTTATTTCCTCTATACTTAATTCCACTTGGCGATCTGTAGTTGTAAGGGCTCTGGGCCCTCAAAATACGAAAACTTGGAGGGAATTTGGTTGGATCTACGTCGTAGGCGTACCCTGAACTATATCTATTTCTAATAGAAGCGATTGGACTCATTTTCACATCTTTTAGCTCTATAATATCCTGGTTGCTCATGTTTGACTGGCCACTAGACACCTTGGTCCCTAAAATACACAATTAGAGATAGAGAGGATCGAAAATTGGAAACATTGTAAAATAATTCAGAGTTATTATTAATTATCTTATGGAAATGACATTTTTAATCCTATTCGCTGTAAAATATAACTAACTTGTCCGATAAATTTTCTTTCTTCAGAGAGTTATATAACAAAAATACAATTTTCGCTAAATTCATTATTATACATCTTTTGATCTATCTCAGAATGAATTAAAGCATAAATTCGAATAGAAGAAAAGGTAATATAGAAGAACGCACTGTACTAAAATAAAGAAAAGCGTTAAAGAGCTGGTGATATCAGCAAAAACAAGTAAGAGGAAAAACTTGATTAAAAAATAGAACGAGATAATAAACAAAATCAAAAACTAAAAATAAAAAAGAAAAGATAAAATATAAACTATTGCTTAGATCAAGAATTTTGGTGGATAAAGATTAACAGATGAAAAGGAAATTAATGGAAATGGATGGAAAAAATATTTTCAGGAAGCATGAAGTAAACGAAAAGAAAATAGGACAAGATCGAATTAAGCAAGCATTAGAAGACGGAAGAAATAACATTAAGAAATAATTCAATTCAATTTCGTTAAAACTAGGTCAATAAGAGATACAGAATTAACAAAAAAAATAATTGTATGTTTTCTTAGTAAAGCGGACTATTCTCTCGATAATCTTCAAAACAATATTCAATATCCGAAAAAATATTATATATAATTTTAAATACATGGACAAACTATCTACACAACAAAATAATTGAAAATGATGATTTCTATAGAAAAAACAACAGCGTCAAAGAGCTGGTGGTGTCAGCAAAAACAAGTAAAAGGAAAAAGTAAGATGAAAGTAAAGAAAATTAAAACTTATTTTATAAGTCTTTGAAGTTACTTAGAAAAACAAAACACTATGACCTGGATAAAGAATTTTAGTAGATAAAGGTCAACAGATGACAATGAAATAACTGATGGATAGAAAGAATATTTTCAGGAAGCACGAAAATGAGAAAAAAAGAACTAAACAAGCAGAACAGTACAGAAGATGAAAGAAATAGGGAAGAGAAGAAAAAAAATGGAAAAATATGGATAGAAGATAACTTAATTATATTCAGTATCTACCTTTCGTCAAAAATTCAGTAACTAAAATATACATAATTAGCAAAAAAGGAGGATCGTGTTTTCTTAGTAACACGGACGACTTTTTCGATAATCTTCGTAACAATAATTTATATCGAACAATACATTATATATGATTTTAAATAAGTTTATTATAGTTTGATCTTAGAGTGTACGGAAATGCTGATTAAATATTCACCAAAATATGCAGAAGTTGTCTTCCACAAAAGGCCTCTAGAGAAAGTGGCCGGATTTTTGTTTCAAAACTAGGCAAATTCCGGCTTTAATCCCGGAATTTGTAGTTACGAGCCCTGAGAGTCTGATGCGTTTGATCCCTCCATCATTTATATTCAAACTCGTTATATTTTGAAAGGTCGTTTTTATAGCAGTTTGACAAAATAAAAATTAAAGTTTGTCACATAAAATAAAACTTGTTTACTAAATTCAATCCAATTTTATTTTTATAATAAAAATTTCTTCGACATAATTCAAGAAATTTATATTTTCTTGTCTACAAAAAGGTCGTGGATCATTTGCAAATATTTACCAGATTTAAAATTAAAAGATTTGAGTGCCACGTGATGGTCCAGCAGACTATCAGATAAAAAATATTTCATGCTCTGTTGAAAATAACTGGAATTTGTTATAACTCACAAAGGCCGTTCCTCCCTTTAAAGATTCAAATTATAAATTTATTTGCTCCGTTGTTATATGGCTCGAATTTTAACGACATTATTTAAGTAAAATGATGCAAAATCCCACAATGAATACTCAAATATGTATACATTTGCTTAATAATGTATTCGATAAATTCATAAATCTCACAGATAAACACTTTGAAATTAAGTTCGCAGGATTCCACGGACAAAGTGAATCTGAGGATTACTGCATCCGATATTTCTCAACGTTTCGCCGTCTATCAAAAGTGCCTTCTTCAGGAGGTGAGGTGATGATTAAATGGGTCTAATATATTCAGAAAATAAAAGAGTTTTCTAAAATTCCAAGCTGCATCTAGGAATTTTGTTTGTTTTATTACACATAACGAAAGATTTCTATACCTTTCGGAATTTCGGCGAAAAATAAAAATTAGCCCTTCCACCCTACCATAAAAAGCAGCTAATTTATTAATAAATTCCATAATACCTAGTAAATCAAAAAGCAGGTATAAAAAAAGTATCTAAGAAATTTTAAAAATGGTTTCAAGAGAATAGAGTTCGGATGGCGTAGTTTGAAGCGATAAAAAACGTACGAGGGTCTATCAGAAAATAACGAGACCGGTACTGTAACTTCTTCAGAGATAGAATTTTATGGCACAAAAAAATGTGAAATGACAGCTTTATATTTAATATACATTTTCCTCAATTAGTAGGCTTTCATTTACTTTTTGACGTTTATTACAAATTAATTATGGAATTGTCAGTGTTTTGCGTACCCGTCGAAAAAATGGAAGTGGAGCAAAGATATGCGATAAAATTATATATGCGATTATATTCGGTTGAGTAAAACACCAACTGAAACTTTTGAAATTATTAAAAGTGCATATCCAGATAATAGTTTATCACGATGTAGAGTGTTTGAGTAGAAGAAGAAGTTTAAAGACGATTGTGAATCAGTTGAAGACGAACCTCGTCCTGGTCGACACAAAAACTGCGCAAACTGACACAAAAATTACAGAAATTAACGACTTGATACAAAATAATCGCTAGATTGGTATAAAACGAATTTCTGACATTGTTAATTTGTCTTACGGTTCCACTCAAAAAATTATTCTTGAAGATTTAGGGTACTGGAAAGTCGCAGCAAGATTGATTCCAAAAGTGAAGACCGATGAACAAAAAGCGAATCGAGTGACAATTTGTCAGCAGTGGAAAAGGCAACTGCAACGTAGTCCACAGTTTTTAAATAATGTGGTTGGTTTTATCATTACGATCCTGAATTGAAGTCTCAAAGTAAGCAATATATACCTAAGCATAAAGGCAGCCCAATACCGCAGAAGCCCAAAACTGTTAAAAGCGCTGGTAAACTGACTCACTTGAATTTTTTTATAAATGTGGCGTTATTCACGATTACATTGTACCTAGAGGAAATACGGTAACTGGGAAATAATATTCTAATGTACTTAGAGGACCATTAAACGCAAAATTAAAGAAAAATCGACCGCCTTATCAAGACTTTGGTTGGACGCTGCATCACGACAATTCTCCGGCTCACAGATCATCGATTTGTTAACGAACAATTGAAGAATTAGGGGTAGAAATTATGGTTCACCCCCCCTACTCTCCCGACCTTCCTCTATGTGACTTCCATTTGTTTCTTGAAGTCAGAAAAGATTGAGAGATCGAAGATTTGAGTCGGATTTAGAGCCCAACAACGCTGTGAAGGGTATACTAAACAGACTATCCAAAAATGATTTCTCAGAAGTTTATGACAAGTGGATAAAGCGATGGGATAAGTGTATTGAACAGAATGGAGAGCACTTTGAAAAATAGTTGTTGAAGTTTTTTAAATAAATGTTTCATTGTTATACTATAGCACCAGTCTCTTTATTTTCTGAAACATCTTCGTAAAAACAGGATTAGGACAGGAGCGGCATTGACTGTTTTCAAGCAAGCACTGATGCCTCCAGCGGCATGTCTTTTCTTATTTAAGTAAATATATACCTATTTTAAAGTCTTCTGTGACTTCCTTATGTTTTTTTGTCTTCTTTTTCGCTCTTGCACCCCAGTAAGTGTAATTTACCGCTGCGTATTCTAATAGAGCTGCGAAAACAAATACGAAGCACATCACCAAGTAGATGTCTATAGCTTTAACGTAGCTTATCCTTGGAAGGGAACTACGAACGCCTGTGCTGATCGTCGTCATGGTTAGCACGGTTGTGATACCTGTGGAAAATATTCGAAAATACAATTTTTTTTATACAAAAATTAATTTAATATTGTATTTTACGAACGGTCTCTATTAAGTACGTAACTAGAAGAATCTACGAAAGTCTATTTAAAGTATCAACACTCCTGTGTACAATACTTAAAAATTTATTTTTTAATAAAACGTTGATTTATAATTATAAAAATATTTTTTTTAGTTGTATAAATATTGACTGTCGTTGCCTATGTCAATACACCGAATAATAAATTAGCAGAAACGCTCAGTAAGATTTTAACTAATTATGGTTATATATCAAAATATACAGTTAGAAATTCTTTAGAATTAATTCAGAAACTTAATAGTGAAAAGAAATCTCAAAATTAATTTTCGATGTAACTAGTATGTTTCCAAAAATCTCTTCATCTGAATGAATACTAACGGTAACTAAATTCTTAGATGTAAAAAACATTAACCAAGTTTTAGTTATAGAAATTGTAAACTTGTGTAATTTAGATATCAGCCAAAATTAATTGGAAAAATTTTATATTTAAAATAAAGTATTACCATTGGGTAGTCCAATATTACCAATTCTAGAAAATATTTTTATGAATAATTTAGAAACAATCACGATTTTACCATTATAATTATAAATTGTTTGTCCCATTTAATCAACCTATTATTTATATATTTTCCGATATGGCAATGTTAGACTACTATAAAAATATAACCGATATAGTTTACTTTATTTGAAATTTTATATAACTTTTATTGGGACACCTGCACTTTATTAGCAATTTCAATTTGTCATCCGACAGATATTTCAAATTGTCTTTTTGGTAGCTGAAATTTCCCCGTTCGAAACTTTGTTAGTTTTGAAATGGGAAATAAATATGGGAGTTTCTGAAGTTTCTTGTTAGATCCGAAATAGTTTGTTAGATTATATAAGTCACCTAATAAAATTATAACCGAAAATTACTAGATAATTCAGTTAAGAGACATTGGTAAAGTAATAATGAGGACATAAAGTTTTGAATGGCACTCAAAACCTTTTCCATGGTCGATTCATATATTCGGAAAATGCGACTTGTGTCCCAGGTCGGGTCAGGTAATTAATCCATGGTGCGAGATGTCTCCCTATTCTCTAATGAGATTCTAATTATATATATATTCTTTTACCCAATTTAATTTCTTTAGATAATGGCAATACAATTTCTTTAGATAGGTTTTGCAAAATTTGGCATAAAAATTCAACATAGCCTAGTACTAGAAAAACTCTGATTATAATCGACGGTTATAAGATTAGTTTTCAAAAGTGCTGGTGTAAAAAGGTGGATGTGTAGTTCACGTACAAATAAATGCAAAGCATTTTTAAAAACTGATGGTAAGTAAAAAATATATTGAGTTTTAATTTATCAGGCAGGCATTTCTTATTCTTCTTTTTCAATACAGTCTTGGCGTATATTATACAGTGGAACCGAGGATTAAGTTTTTGCTAGTTGTAATGGATTTCATTACCTAGAGCTACCCTGGCGCTGGTAGCTTCATGGTTGATCCAAAAGGACACCCAGGATAACATCACGATAAGTATGCTCGGCAAATAAGTTTGAAAAATGAAGTAGCCGATATTCCGTTGGAGTTTGAAAGACAACGACAACCTCTGGTAGGTGCCGGTTGCCAGTCTTTCCTTTCTGTCGTTGGTCTCCCAACCCATGATGGTAAATTGGGGTAATTCAGCTTCTTCCACCCCCCGGACCGGCGTGGACTTCCAATACATTACCACATCCACCACTGTATAACCATCTGAATAAAAAAATCTCCTTTAAATTTATATTCTCGCTTTTATTTATTAGAATTGTTTTAAATTCAGAAAAAACTAATTCTAACTTACAGTCACCAGAAGAAAGTAATTAGACCTAATTATGTATGCAATCTTCAGCTTAAGTGACACATCATAAATACTAAATGCAAGTAAACATTATCACCATAAATAACGTACTAAATTCCGTTTATTTATTTACATTAATATTCCTTCCCTTGTCGCAAACTACAATTTTTAGGTTTACAGATGTTTTTTTATACGAGTGCAACTATAAAAAACTGAGAACTCACAACTTTCGATTTCCACGGTGCAATTTTGGGAATCTAGGGGATAATAATGGAGATCCATCATGCAGGCTAAAGTTGTTGTGAATCTCATCCCGTATACAATAAACCCATCTCCGTTAAGCCTGACCAGTTTGTTTCTTTCAGTGACGTCATGCAGGAAACTAAAACAATAGTTTTCTCTTAAGAGAACAAATATCTTAAAAGTAGAACACAAGAAAAATAAAGATTGAGCTGTATTTTCTATTTTTGAAATTTTACGTGGAATATTGCTAGAAATATTATTTCTTTCACCTGTTTTTATCATTGGCAAAAAAAGTGTCCGGCACCCAAATTTTTTCTGCAAAATCCCCTGAGAGAGTCAGGATTTCATCATCGTTGCTGAAAGCTAACCGTTCATCTTTCCAATACTGATTCAAATAAAGAGTTATTGTGTAGTCCTAAAACATTTCCAATATACGAGGCAATCATAAAAGATTTGTATAATATTCATAGATCCCAAACAAAATGGTTTTTTGATTGATAACAAATACTAATAAAAGAAGAAGAAATTATTTACCATGTTTACTTCAGAAATGGCATCAAAGCTTGCAATCGTTAAATCCATTCCTACAAGTAATGGCTCTCCTGAAATAATAGTAAATTAAAAAATGAGCGCCTATTATGGTCAAGAAATTCAATTTGGCATTGTAATTTGGGATATTAATCATTTGTTTGTGTTATTTACCAAAGAACTCTCTTATTGTCTGTTAATACCTCTAAAGCTATGGCTCGTATACAGGGTGTTTTATTGGGAAACCGAGTAAAGCTAACTGCGGATAGAAAATTGAGATCATTATAAAAACTCCTTAACTATTACTATTATTATTAGGTCTTAGTAATATGGGGGTCTATTTTGAAGTAAGAACTGTTTTACAGTAATATAAGGAAACCTTTATACATATATGAATACAACTTTTACTGAAATTAAAAAATACATAGTCTCCGTTAACATCGCAACATTTGTTAAGTCCTGGCACAAGCTTTTAACTTTGTTGAGTTTTGGAAAAAGATGAAAGTCTGATGGTGCTAAATCAGAGCTGTATGATGGATGGTCTGGTAATTCCAATCGAAAGTTTGTTGAAAATATTTCTGTAACTTTCGAAAAAATAGAATTTGTTGTTAATACCGTTGAATTTGAATTATTATATTGTATATTATTAATATTATTGCATAGCTTTATTAATTTAGGTGTGATATCGTTGATATATGGTAAAAGCACAAGTAAATTGTTATTTTCTTCATTAGGAACCATTGTATTGTCTCTCGTGATGGTTGTTCTCGTAAATATATATTTATTTGCATACAAAACATAAATACTAACTGTTAAATAAAGTAAATTATAACGAATATGACAAGTATTTAGAATGAAACTCAGTAGTGTTACTCCTTTTTATGGTGAATTTGTTAAGGGTGGCTATAATTGAATTTTCTTAAATTCCGGGTTGTATCTGGGAATTTTCTAAAATTCCAAGCTGCATCTCGGAATGTTGTTTGTTTTATTATACATAACGAAAGATTTCTATACCTTTCGAAGTTTAGGCGAAAAATAAAAATTTGCCCTTCCAGGCTACCATAAAAAGCAGCTAATTTATTAATAAATTCCATAATACCCAGTAAATCAAGAAGCAGGTATAAAAAAGTATCCAAGAAATTTGAAAAATGCCCTAACAGTATTTCATCTTTGGGTCTTTTTATTTCGAATTTACCCCCTTTTGAAAAAAAAATGTCGACGCCATTGTAGGGATTTATTTTACGTTTTTAAATGAAATTTAAATTTGGCGAAACAAGTGATAAATTTAGAAAATATATCAGCAAAAAGTAGAGAATTAATTTTGTCAAAACGTATAATTAATTTCGTTTATTAAAATCCTCTCTTCAAATGTATTTAGACAGGCAGTTTCAGGATATAAAAATAAGGAGCAGTTTGAAAATTTCTTTTTAGAGAATTCTTGCTTCATTAATAGAAAGAATTCTGGGTTTCTATTTTCCGGTATTGTTTAATTCTCAAATAAAGAAGAGATTGGTGATTAGAAAAATGGGATGTCAGATAAACTCCAACGAATTTAAGGAAATCAGACGTTAACCACACTCGGTGATAAACTACAGAAAACATGAAACTGACGTGCCTTTAATTTTGCTCTTGGGTTTAATTCAATTTTTAAATTGAAAATTCGATTAGTCGGCTACGTACCATAATATAACACACGAGTTTGTTTTAAGTTCTTTAATCTAGGCCATAAGGATTTCTTAAGAGACATAATCAAGACGCAAATTCAAGGACATCATAACTCGGCCAAAAAGTATAAAATCGATCATGTTATTCGGGCCGCGAGTTTAGAGTTAACGCGATTGATTTCAATTTTAAACCACAGAAATAATTAGCTTTAATTTTTATTATTTTTAAAATTTCTTGACTACAGTATTTAAATCCACTACAATATAAAATTTTGAGAAAGTAAGATTATAAAAAATGTATTGCTATTGGAAGTATTTTGAGAACAATCAAGTTACTTTGTTGCCTTGGCCACCGAGATCTCCCGATTTTTCACCCATCGAGCACATCTGGGATATTATGGGAAGAAGATTACTCAATTTACCTCACCCTCCATCAAACTCAAGCATCTCTGCAGCACGAGTTACTAATAGCATGGGATAAGATACCTCAAATACTCAAATATACTTGTGTACTAAAAATTGTTCAAATAAAATGATTATTACTGGGTGTTCTTCTTTCTATGTCACTTAGTATATAAAGAAAAACAACTCCTAGAAAAAATATTTGAAGTAATTAGAAAAAATATTAGCACTTACCTCCAAAGTTGGGTCTAAGTCTAATATCATATCCTTCTAAAAGTCTTGATATGGTTTGAGTGACATTTGCAAGTCGATCAGAAACAATATTATTGTTGTCGAATCTGAAAGAAATATTTATTACAAATACGATACATTTATTTATATTTTCATATTATAGGCGTGATTCCTAACCACACCATTCGCTTTAAGCTCTAATTAAGAGTGATGTTCCTGAAGTAATATCAGCCTACACATATCATTATATATTTTAACTTAAACACTGCATTTTATTATTTTTTTAGTACTCCTTGTAGGTTATTGTTACAATTAGAATATAGTTTAGGAATCACAAATGAACAATACAATCCTAACTTGAACTACATAAGGTTAAAACTTTAATCGTTAGCGATTCTCCTCTATTTATATTAACACAATATCAATTTTGAAATATGTGCTTACAGAATGTTTCAAAATACGAATGAAAATTGCAATGACAGACCTGTAAATTCTATTTGAAGGAATGCGCAAATAAAAATAAAATTTGAGCATTTTCACCAAAATGTATTCCTTATATGTGTAATTAATTCATCGATTACTTTACTTAATTCTCAATTATACAGGATCATTTATATAAATTTTCCAATATTTTATTTATTTAGACAATATATCTGTATTATCATTACTTATTTGATAACTTTAAAATTCAACATCCTATTTCAAAATTTTGAAATTTAGTTTGAATATGTAAAAAGAACGCAAAAATTTGAACAAAACAATACATTTTTTGAGTTGCGTATGTCATTTATCTACTAAAATCTTTAAAGAAGATCGTAATTATACCTTTTAAATTTAATTAATTTTGAATTTGAAAAAGTTGTTCTACACACCTCATTCAAACATTTAAAAATTTTTACAGGTTGTCGTTGTTTTTCGATAATAACTAGTAATATTCTAATATAAATAGAAGTTCGTACTGACACCAAAATATTAAAATATTATTATATGATTCATTATCCCCAATATATTAACTATATTGAATAAATTAATTGTTTCAACTCTTACTTTATGGAAATTATTTGTAGTAAATATGGAAAGATTAATCTATCTGTCTTGAAAAATGGTTTATTGTCAGATACCGAAACCTAAAGAGACCTGAATACATATTATTTGGAAGATTGTTGAAATTCAGGATAAGTAGTATTAATCTTTCCATATTTATTAATTAAGTCTTACAAATTTTGAAATCAAAATTAGGCCAATTAATTAAATGAGCACTAAGAAAGGCAAGACTTAAAGTGAAGATGAGTAAATTGAAGAAATGTATAATTTTAAATAAACAGCTAACTAAAGAATTATTTAGAATTATTTAGAACTGCCAGAGCTTCTCTTCCCGAAGATATGGAAGGATCCATTTTTAACATGATGAGGCTTCACCTCATTTTAGAGTAATAGTAAGATAACATTAGGGTACCAACTTCTCGTATGTGGCCTGCAAGTTCACCCGATTCCAAGCCTGTTGATTACTGTATCTAGGAATATTTATAATCTTTAATGTATTTACCTGAAATAAATAGTAGTAAGAAATTCTCCAACTTAAAAATTTCGAGCATCTATAATTTATCGAATTTTATTTGTTTATTCTGTGATTTTACATATTTTAATATTTTATTTAAAGAACGAATATATAATGAAACTTTAGGAAAATATCACAGACTTTTTCACTATTTTTTATATTCAAACGAAATTACTATTCTCATATACAGGGACTTAAATCTTAAATTAAAGATTTTTTAAATTAAATTTAATTAAAATCATTACTTAATATAATACTACTATACTAACTAAACGCAATGTTATGTAAAATCACATAAAAATATGGAAAAATAAAACGCCCCGTACTATCTGCGTTATGATAAAATCAAATTTTATGAAATCTCATAGGGAAAGCCTATCTCCAGTTAAAGTAGGTACAATAAATAATGAAACACTCTGTATAAAAAAACTTTCATAAACTTACCCTTCGCAAAAGATAATTTTACAAAAAACTAAAAGAACTAATAACATTTTTCACAATTTTTTAACTCGAATTTTTACATCACCTTTAGTAATTTAAATTTAATTTTTGTGAGTTCAATCATTACGAAACTTTTTCGCATATTAACACGGAGTTGCAAACTTCATTTTGAGGAGTTATTATCAAAATTTGGAGTTGGAAAACGATAGTAATTCCCGACGTTATGAAAACCCGTTGGAGTAATTGTAAAAATACATTTTTTGGAGGAAGATAATTTGGAGATAGGGCACAATTGAAGAGAAGTACGTTGTACTAGATTCGCGGAGTTTATCAAATGTGATTGCTGGAGAAGGCGCATGCTCTCGGTGTCTTGTTTACCTCCTTCGCTGCTTCATCCTCCAACTCTACACCGTGTCTCCTTATTCCGAAGTCGATACAACCCAAATTGGAATAGTTATTTACCTGATTAGAGCTTTTTGCAAATCCGTGAATCACTTTGAGCGGAATTTAATTAACACATTCTTCGCTCTCACGGAAAAAGTACATTTTGGGAGTTCCCCGGAATATTTTTGTAAAATATTCATAGAGCAATTTGCGCGATTTCTAGCAAGAATTTGAGGAAATTTAAATTCGAATTTCTAATGGTTTATATTATAGGTAGCAACCGCATAGAAGACCATTTCCTTTCCTATATCGTGTAATATAAAATAAAAGGAAGAACCAATTAGTAATAGTACGAAAAATATTTAATCAAAAAATTGCACTGTGCAGCACCCGAGTAGACGCCTATTTACTATATTTTGTTCTAATAATTGAGCGGAAAATATGTAAATCTAACATTGGCAACGTCAAGTATTATATTAATAACATAGTCCTTGAATAGAGGCTCATTTTATTTTAATGTGTAATATGAAATTTAAAAACTAATCAATTAGTAACTTTTCACCCAAAGTCAGATATTACTAGTACCATTCGCAGGGTAGGGTGAACCCATAAACCTTACTGATTCTTACTGATGGTAAAATGGTTTCTGTTGACATAAGAGAGAAAATTAAACTTTTTGCTGTTCTTAAGACTAAGCTTCACAACAAACTATTTTTATATATTTTCTAGTGTTTTATTTATAATATTTTTAGTTATTTCAGATTCTGATAGATGATAGTATTGCAACTGATTATATCATCCGTAAACAAAAACAACAACTGTTTCAACAAAGTTAGTAAAGTTAGGAAGATAATTTGTTTACATAAATAGCAAGGGTCCTAGCACCAAACTTTGTGGAACACCACACTGCACTTTTTTTCTTTTCAACTCTTCAATATTAAAGAAAACATATTGCTCCTTCTTCCTTCTTGTAAGACTTAATAAAATGACGATTACTGCAATTAAAATTATTTCTAGCAAATTTTTTAAAAAGAGTTGTATGTAAAATGCAATCACATGTTTTCGTTACGTCTAAGAAAAAAGCACATGTGTCTAGTTTTTTCGAAACTATCTGCGATGTATTCTGTAAGTTTATTTATGGCAACTGATGTATTGAAGTTATTAACTTCGCATTAATTCGCTAGATCTTTAATAAAAGATTGTAAGGTTTTTGAAAATATTGTCAATAGAGAAATTGGACGATAGTTCCTCATTGTCCGGGCTACTTTTATTTTTATAGAAACGTATAACTTTTGCTGTTCTTAAAATATTGAGATTGATATTTGACATATCGATTAAAAAGATTTGTTAGAGATTTACTGATTACATGTTTTAAGTACTTAAAAATGTTTGAGCTAATTTCAGCAGTCTTTACTTTTTTTATTTTTTCATTTACCAGAAATTTAGGTACGTCGGAAAAATTCTATACAAAGTATTCCAAAAATATTTTTTTGTGATGTTGGAAGATTCTGGACCATATTTAAAAACTAGTTGTTAAATTACTGACAGTTACAATTTTTATAATGTTATTTATAAAATCATGTGCAATTTTTTTAGCTTTGGTTATTTCTGCCCTGTAATGTTTTTTATGCAGATTTACTATTTCTCTATAAACTAACAAAGACGATTGTCTTTTTTCAATTCGCTTAGGTTATCACGAAACCAATAAATCCTTACAGTTACAAAATTATGTAATATGAAATATAAGATGAATGAATTAGTAATTATACTTTCTTATCTAATATAAAGACAGGATCCATGTTGATTCAGTGAATGAGTAAATTAAACTTATTATCTATACGCATAGATCGTGTTATTCAAATCTTATGGTTGTAGATTAAATAGGAAATGGCAATTTTGGTGCTTTATTATCTCCGTTCGTTTTATTAAATCCAATTTACATGCTAAGTACACTCAATATAAGTTCGCTTAGAATAGGTATTATTAATATCTGAAGTAATTTCATCCCTGAAATGTACCCCGTATGTTTGCTCAGATAAAATGAACATCGACAGCAAACTTTACGAATCTCCAAAAAGTTTCCAAACTAACTCAAATCGGTTATTGCATTTGACAGGATATGAACGTCTGAATTTATTTGCGTTGCTTCAGTGGACAGTGAAAAAATCAAAACAAAAATAAAACACGCTGGTTTTGTTTTATTTAATCATCCTTAACTTTGTTAGTATGGTTAAAAGAGCTGTATAAAAGATGAAATATTTTAAATGTACTGTTAGTTCGTAAAGTTGAAAATTATTGGAATTTTTTTACGGTTTTCCAACTAGTGTAACAGTCTAGGACCGTTGTAAATATACGACCATTCATCTAATAGTTTAAAAGGAATTCGTGGTAGCAACACTTTCCGACAAATTTATAGACCTTTTTATTGCTTGGATGCTTTTACAGTTTTTCTTTCCTTCTGTGATTTGCAATTTTAACCTAGAAAATTTTTGTCTCGCGAGTACTTCCTTAACAAAGATTTAACTTAATTTCAAAATGTTACTAATTATTTTAATTCGTCTATGTTAGCATATAGGGTGACCACAAAATCTATTCAAAATACAAAACTACGAATTCTAGAGCTCATTTTTGTCGACGTAAACCAACTGACTCAAAATTACTTCCTAAGGGAGTTAGAGCTCTTTAAAAATTGCGTCGTAACTTTAGTTTAAATACAAATACCTCCAAATCTGTTTTTTTTAAAGTTATCTGTTATTTTTCCGAACCTAGCCATTTATGACTATTTTGAATTGACCAATGTTACGACGCCATCTTTAAAGAGCTCTAGCTCCCTCAACCAAACAATTTTAAATACCACGATTTTGGTAGGTCAAATCGACATAAAATGAGTAGTTTTTTTTGCGAGCTGATTTAGTAAACAAACTAGATAAAATATACATATATAGGGTGATTCACCGTAGACGCGACAGTCCATAACTCCAGAACGGTGCATTTTATGAAAATTTTATAAGAGTACTTTTTTGTGTATATTCAAAAAAATTAGTTGTCCCAAAAAAAAATACATGTATCAAAGTTTTGTTTTTTTAAATGGAATACCCCGTATGTTTTTACATTTTTACAAACCTCTTACCGAGCTGATTTCAACGATATATCACACTTCATGTCTATTATACTCGTATTTAATAAAGTATCTACAGACAACTGAAAATCATTTGAGTTTAGATTTTCTAATAGTTCAAAATCATCAAAACTTTCCTTTACTCAAAATTTTTTAACTTCCTCTCTTTTTTCTACTTATTTATTTTTTTTACCCAATTTTTTTCATTGTCAAGTACTTTCATTCGTTCTCAAGGTATTTGATTCAAACTTAACTCATAAATTTTATTATTGTCTATTCAATCTAACGTCACAAATATTTATATAAAATTAATATAGCAAATTTAATTATTTAATAAAAATCGTTAAATTTTAACCCAAATATGGTCGTTCCTTGGTTGTTTAGACCCTTTACGAACTAAGAATCTCTTGAAATGTTTGTAAATTTTTTGTGACATTAGATTAACTTCGTTAGGGGTGTCATGCGATAATATTTTATGTAAAGTTGCAATTTGTATAGTATGGCTAGGGATATACCGTTAACTTTTACTGTAATAAGTCAACTACCTGACTAGGTCTCAACATCTTCAAACCGCAATAAATGGGTGCAGAATCGGGTTAAAAATACAACTGTCTAGATATTGACTATTACTGTTATTTTGAATTTTAAATCCATTTGAAATTAAATGAAAATGAAGATCGATTGAAAATAATATTTTATTTTATGGATACCAAATACTAATATAACAAAAATTACTCTTCTGAAAACGAATTCGAATTAAAATAATTAAAAATCAATTTACTTTTAATATTATTAGCAATTTATGCTTTCTTAAAATAATAATATTTAGGGATGTAGGTAAATAAAATTTATACTACGTCTTTTCCTGAAAAGGTAGTGAACTTAGGATTTTTTATGGGCAAGGGGATAAACTATAAAAAATTTCATGTAGAAACCGAGGTTGTGAAAAATAATGTAAAATAACGATGTTTAAGTTAAGCATATATTTCTTAAATAAAAATACCAAAAATTTTAAATTTGAATCCATATTATTTCCTCATGACCCACCCTGAATATAATTCCCAATAAGTGTCAGCCTTTCTTTCTATGTTTAAATATTTGCTTCGACCATCTTATATTGAAATTTCCTCAAATTACAAACGTCAAACCAGATGCGGGAGTTCTTGATTTTTGGAAATGTGGCGCATGATCCTGCAGGATGGATGCCAGGACAAGAAAAGAATTTTATCTTCGCGTGTTACAAGGCGACGCGCGCGCAATTTGTTATATCAAAACGCTCAAAGGCTCCTCCAGTACAAAGTTCAAAATCCGACATTTACAACATTTTTGATTTGTTGATCAAAATGGTGAACGCGGTCTTGTTTCGCCTCTTTGCTATCCTTACAAGTTGGTAAGTACTAAATTACACTTATTATATTAAAATTTTATAAAATACTTCAGAATATTTATGTTAATTAAATTGCAGAAAACAGTCGCTAGAATAGTTTCATTCACTCGAAAAAAAAGTTCTGGCAATGAAATAAAATTTGGTGGTTCTTAGATTCTTGATATTTATTACTACTAGTAAAATTGTCATTTTTTTCAGTAAATTCAAGAAACTTTAACATCCACTCCAAACTTATCTACTTTATTAATATTAATAATATTAAACTTTTCTTTAGTTTTAAGATTTGCGGAATACTATTTATCTTACAGTTATGACTCTCTGATGAGGGCGAAATAAGCTGCCGAAACGTTGTCGTAATTTACTTAAGTAACCGTTATGTCGCTTTTGTGTTATTATTCTGGAGCAATACTATTTTTTGGTCGTTTTCAAACCTTTTGCCAAGTAAAGTAATTTGAAGTGATATTAATTAAATGACAAGTCACGTTTCGACCCTTGACTTTAATGATTGCAAGTTTGAAACTTCGATTATGAGATCAAATCGAATTCTAGTGTTTTATTTCGAGTGGTCTCGCTGATTTTAACTTAAATTTATTAATCAACTTAAAAGCTGGTGATAAAGCTTTAAGCAAATATAAATTAAAAAACTGCATTTAATATAAATTCTTAAATGTTTGTCAATGGAGCACAACATATATTTGTACCCAACTATGACAACGTTCTCAAAGTTCGTATTTATTCTCAGTAACTAAGATTTTCGTGATGTGCCAAAAGAAAACTTTTATAGACAAAAAGAAACTTCGCAAATTAAATTATTGGTCCTAATAAATTTAAGTTGTGTCCAACCAATGTTTATGATACGTTAAGACAGTTCATAAAACTTTGTCGTGTCCCAAAAATTAATAAGTAAAACAAGAAAATAATATCTTGTATTCATACAAAGTGATGCATTAATATTTCGCGATAATTTTTTTTTTATTAGTAATCAAGTAAATTTACAATCAGCTATATGTATTAAGCTATAAGTAAATCGGATTGTTGTTTACATTTGGGGGAAGAAGTTATCCATTGATAACACTTCCTTATTATATTTATATTTATTGTAACAAGTCTGTTGGCCAGTGTCTGTTTAGTCTTCGTGTGATTTCTGGCGGAACAATTAGGTTGCTGGCGTCTTTATTTGGATGATCTTCCAGGCTATCGAGGTAGTTCGAGGTTAGTTCGCGATAATTTAAGGTCGGATTTTTTATAATATGAAAAACGTACCGGTGAATAGTTTCAAAGATAATTAATTTCAGAGTGTACCTCTTAAAAAAGTAGTTTTTTTATTATCAACTAAAAAATATTTTTTTAGGTTTTGATAAATAATTCCAAGAGTATGTCCTCGGAACAGTCGATAATTTGTGTAAATGCAGGAAAAAATTGCACCAATTAATTAAATATATGTAATTTTTACATTTTTTAAATTAAAGCACCTTAAAAAATGTGTAAAATGAAGTAGATTGCAAAAAACACAAGCGTCTTAAAAGTTGTTTAGGTGATTAATAATAGAAAATAAAAGCTGCAAATAGTAACCGAATGCTACTCTTTTGCAAAAAATATTTTCAAGGTCAAAATTTGATTGGGCTCTCTTCCAATTTAGCCTGCTTAAAGTCCACATAGTTAAGTACTTCAAAATCGTGACTTACTTACTTTTTATAATTTCATTAATTTTGTTCCGTATAAACATAACCTCTCATTTTATAGATATAAACAATGTGGTTAATAAAACTGGAAAAAACACCAATTTGGAGTTTCATTGGAAAAGGAAATCTGTACTGTTTCGTAAGTGACACACCAATGTTGAAAAAAATTGTAACGTAAAGAATTGGTTTTTAATTAAAAACAAAATACCTATTGAAATTCAAACACTATAAATATAAGCAGACAATTTTGTTTATTAAACACAGTCATAATTTATTTAATAATTAATGACAGTGGTGGTGACTTAATGCCAAAGGGTTATAAAAAGACATTGAAAATTTCTGTTTTCCTTAGAGTTATTTTTTTGAATTGATCTGTTTTTACAGAAATAAGTAAAACTGTTTAAAACATTATAATGATATAAGTTGATTTGATAACCAGGACCACCCTGAGATCTAATTATATTTTTATTTTTCTTACTCTTAATGTAATTGTTTGCTTTTGAATTTTGATTCTATTTTATTTGATTTTTATTTTGGCGCCCAGTTTCAATTAAAATCAAAATCACTTTAACCTTATAATCGATATTTTTATTTATTAATAAAATATATTCCCTAACATATTCAATTTTACTATACTTTTTCTATTGCCATACTTTAACTGATTTATTAAACGTTCACACTCTGTAGGTACTTTAATTTTGAAAGCTCATAGTTACTGTTTACCTGGGAAATCCATAAAAGTTGTGCTTCTTGTGCTGAAAATGTGCGATAGTGAAAATTGAGAATTTAACTCCACCAGAAATAGTAGAACAAACCGTAAGAGTCGCAAACAATTTAATAAATTACACAATCAATATCAACAATGGCATCAACCGATATTGATAAAAAACTTTACCATCCAGAATATAACTGTAAACCAAAAATAATAATTCTATAATAACCTCTATTTGCTAGATCTTGACATTCGAACTTTTTTGTGTTTTATTATTTATTTAAATACAACTAAAGTTAAATACATTTTTTGTTATTGTGATTGGTTGTAGAAAAAACATCGTATGCTGTTCATATTTAATAATTCTCATATTCGTGTCTTAATACCATCATTAAATGTTCATTGCATAATATATTGTTTTTTTGATCCTAGGATTATGATTTTAAATTTTAGTGTAATATTAATCACCCTATGGTATTATAAGATTTATAACGTTTAGTCTGCTATAGCTTCTATAAAAGTTGGATTCAAACCAGGAATTTAGGGTGTATACCCCTCTCTCAGAATGTATAATTTTATAGTCAATAAATATCAGTAATTTGAATTAATTCATATAAAACATACACATAATTTCTATTATTAGAATAATTATTATACCATTATTCTTTTTTCTTTTTAATTCAAAAAACTATATTTACACATCTTAACAATGTCCAATAATATAAAAATATTGAGTGCGGTAAAGTACAATACATTTATATGAACTTTTTTTCCATATTTTGACCCCAAGAATGCGGGATTAAGTTTTCGTGCAATAATAATGAATCTGTGTACTCAGAATGTTGTAATTTTTGATATCATAACAACCACAAAAATGTGTGGAAATATTTACTCTTGGCAAGATATTTCAGACAAAAATATCTATGTTTTTATTTAAAAACATTTTAGTCTCTTATACCTGTAAACAAGTAATGCAGTGCCGGCTAAAATTTTATTTGACACAATCAAGAGAAAATAAACAGCTAAGGACTTTTTTAATTAGAACTTTAGAAAGACCTTGACAAAAGATATAAAATTGTGAAATAAACTCAAATTAATATAGGGCTTATGAACGGAGGTAATTTATTTTTTATGGTAATAGTATAGTTCGAATTTCATTTCAAATGTTAAATTTAAAAATAAATTTGCAAATACCCAAAATCTAATGTAATTCCTTTTTGATTGTTGTAATAAGTATTACATTATTATATTCAATTGGATCGTAAAATGGTTCATTTAACAGAGGTTTAGTGAAAACAGAAATGTATGTTTTTTTTTAATTTGGGTTTTTATGAATTCTATTATACTGGTTTTATTTTTATATTTCTATATCCTACGAAGTGAGGTATATAAAATAAATATTTTTATAGCCTTTGGAAGCAGAAATGTATTTCTTGTAAACTGCTCTTGTTGTCTACAAATGTCTAGCAAGTGCATAAATTTCAAATATCCTTGTACAGGATGTTCGAAACATTTGAAACGTATTGAATGACTATGTACTAAGTACGGTCCTGTAGGCACATTTTCCAGTGGTCTGTATTTGTAAAAATACAAACTCAATTCAATTTTTGGGATGTTTCTCTAGATAATTTAAGCAAATTTTATTTCATCCAAAAAATTAATAAAAATTTATTCGATACCATTTCGTAACCCCTAAAACGCCCCTAAATTATACTTTTAATGTAAAATTGTGGTAGTACAATCGTCTACGGAAAATGGAAAAATAAAAAGTAAATAAGTAGATTCAGTTTTTTCTCCTCCACAAAAACAATTAAAAAAAATCGATACACAGGGTGTTGTTTTTGAGAACTGAATTTTAAGCTCCTATACATCTATTTCCTGCTTTCATTTCCTCACTTATGTTTAGTTTTCTTTTAAATAATGTTCCGAGATATTTGAAACTGCCCGCTTCTTCAAATTTGTATTGCTCTTTTTCCTCTGTATTTCTTGTTATGTACCTTCTTTAAGAGAATTCTTTCTTTTTCCAGGTGATGAATTTTGTCTTTGTTTAGTTTATCACTAATCCCATCATTTTGCTGATCTCTTCAATCTCTTTACTACTTCCCTCAATTCTTTTTTGCTTGTCGTCTTGGTACGCTATACACTGATTTTTTTTATGATATATTAACCTTTTCTATTGATATTTGCTTGTCTTATCATATTCCTACACTCAATTTTTCAGATAAATTTCCTATGTTTTTATTCTGGTTTACCTTGTCGTATGCTTGCTTGAAATCTATGAATAGTATGAATGCTTTCTTATTATCATCGAAACTTTTTGCTTGAATTTATCTCATTTTAACAATTTACTCTATTACCCCTCTTCCACTCCTAAAACCTGATTGATACTCACCGGTTACTATTCGTGTCCGTTAATAATTTTTTATCTTTTTTTTTATCCCTTTGCTTGTGTATTGGGCACACAATATCCTCTTTCCATTCTATCGACATTTGGTCTTTTTGCCAGATGTGGTCCATTAGTGTTTTAATCTGCGTTATTAGTTTTCTCCTCCATATACTACAATTTCTGCAGTTATTTCGTGTGTGCTTTTGTTGTTTTTTAATTTAGTTACTATTTCTCTGGTATCTTCCGTGGAAGGAGGTTCTATTATATTTCCATTTTGAGCCTCTAGTGCTTCTTCTTCTTCACTATCTTGTTCATATTCGCTGTCTAGCACGCAATTTAAAAGTTTTTGGAAATATTCATTCCACCCTTTTGTTATTTTTTCCTCGTCTATTAGTTCCCCATTTTCTTCTTTGAAAGTCATAGAATCTTGTTTATAATCTAGGTTATTTTTCCTTAAGGCCATATATAAAGTTCTGACTTCCTTATTCTTGAATTTCTCTTATAGTATTTTTGCTTATTTTCTTAGGTATTATTATTTAGCATATTTAGCCTTATTCCTTTTGTTCAATACTTCTTTGCATTTCTGACAAACCATTTTTCCTAGTTTCTCCTTATTCTTCGCGGACCTTCTTCCTCATATTTTACCTTTATTTTTTCTAGTTCTGTGTTTAGCATGTTTGTTCCTATGTTCATGGCCTTTCAATTTTACTACCTTTTCAGTTTTTTTTTTGTTGTTTTTATTTACTGGAATGATCTGTTTTTGTGTTATTCTTACTAAGAAGTGGTACTTTACTCACTTCACAATAGTTTATCATGGCAAATATCTTACTGTGTATACAATTTTTTGGCACTATAGCAGTGTGGAGTAAAAACTGTTATACAGTATATCAGGGTTATTGGTAAACTAGTTATTTCGTAATAAAAAATGTTAGTTAGCATTTAGCAAAAAAAATTGCTTAAGCGAAATTAAAATCTGTGCCTAACTCAAATTTCCATATTAAAGCTGTTCGACAGTTACTCCCGAGTGTCTCAGGAGTAGAAACGTGTCGTGGGATTTCATTAAACTGCAGCAATTATAGAATGAAAAAAAAAGTTTGCGAAATCAGATAACGATGTCTTTGCCGGAAAGAAAATTGGACCATTTAGACGTTTTATTGAATAAAAAATGTTTGCCACCCGATTTGCCTGTTTTTTCCGTGTCGGTAAATAAAGAAGTGGCAAAAGTGCTGATCTCGCTTTTATATTGTTCTCTTTAGACTTTAAAAGACATCGACGTAATTCAAGTGTAACGATTTAAGCTCTTCAAATCATATTTTGCCTTGCTGAACTTTTTTAAGACAGAATATACAAGTTTGCAGGGAAATTAAAATTCATACAAAAACGAGAAACTTGATGCACGTATAAAATGGATCAAAATTTGCTTTTATCATTTTATTGTATCAAATACATAAAACTAAAAAAAAATATGTATAATAATTATAACAAGTTTTATAATAAGAATAAAATACCGTATATAGTTAATTTAAAATTATATTTTGAAATCATCATTATTACTATTATTTCGAATAGATTATTTAGAGGCTTTAATAGTTGTATTGCTTTTTATATAGAATAAATTAATAGCAAAACTAAAGGATCTAAGCTTTTCTTTTCGATAACCGAAAACTAAATTCCTGCAAAGTATAGAAACTTAAGGTTTTCTTAAAACTCGAAAAGTTTGATCCTTGTATACAAAGTTCAAGTGTAGGTGTAAAGTTATATTAAGAAATTTAAATATTTCAGCAAGTTTCAAGTACTGAAAGATATTTGGGGAAGATTTCAAAATTTCGTAAATAAATATTACGTCGAGTTTTTGAATAAATATTTATTTATTTCTTTAAGCTAATATTGTGATATTCAATTTGAAAATTGTCTGTGTGACAGACAATTGAACCTTGTTTCTTTTTTTAAGAGCGATAGGTTTACTGTATTGTAAATGGAAATAATTAGAAAATCGATTAAATAAGAAAAAAATATATTTAGAAAACAAATTCAATAATACAATGAAATCAAAATAATACAATCATCTTCGAAGATATCATAAAAAACCAATATGTTTATTTTCTTTTTTTTTTAATTTAAAATTCTAATTAAGGACTGTGTAAAATTATATTTATTATATATTATATATTTAACTTAAAAACTATAAAACTCCACGGTATAACAAATGCAACGCACAAAATGTTTCCACGAAAAAAAATCTTAAAAAAATATTTTCTTTTGTTTTCTAGCAATTGTAAGTAGTTTTCAGAGGTGTTGGATATTAACTAATAACTTATTTTTTTACATTGACGAAAGTATTGAAATTACAGATTTGTTATAAGTCATATTTTATGAATTTTGATTATTTATATTTCGTAATATTAAGATATACATAAATAATGTTTAGAAAAAGTACGAAAATGTCAATGTCTTATTAGAGAAAAGAATTTTCTGTGGAAAAATCAAGACTTTTACGAAGCTCCTTGTTGAGAAAATAGAAATAAAGGCTTACAAGTAATCTTATAGAAAATGAGCCAAAATCATTTACATCTGAAACGTATTTTCTTGAACTCACAAAATAATAATCGGAAAAAATCAAATTTTAGTATTTCATTCTTTAAACTTTGACGATTGTTTTCATATAAAACAGAAGAGCTTTAGAAAGCTCTCACTGTATTAAAAAGATAATTAATTACAATGACTTACAGTTTCGCCATTAACTAGTTGGTGACACGGCAACACTGCATGTGTCAGACAATAGCGGGAAATTTAAAATTCATATATTTACAAGACTTGGTACAACTTTCTTTAGAAATATTCTCAATCACTGGCCCAACCTTTAAAAAGTTTTTATTCAACAGGTGGACTATTTACACAGACTAAACATTTTTTTAGATATTTATTACTATGGGTAAAATGTAAAATGTAGAATGTAAAATTTCTGTAAAAATGCAAAATTTTGTCCAGCATTTTTCTCCCATGATTAAAACATATAATTTCTACACAAAATATTTGTATTGAAAATAAATTGTTTAACATATTTAGTGCAGGTTCAGTATTAATATTGAAATGTTCTTATCCCATTCCAGCTAAGTGCGTTTCATCTTTGGCTGCTCTTGTTAATATTAAACATTCAGCACATTTGACTATAAATATCTAAACCAAACCAGAAATAGATTGTTGGTTAATATTTTCTAGAAATTGGACTTTTTTATAAAAGAAAACAATCAAAATTTTAGATTAATACTACAAATTCAACAATGCGACGCCCCGTTACTATTTTTTTACAGTTATCTGAATTATTAGATTTTCAATTTTGACCATTTTTAGCTACCTCAAGCGATGATAATATAGTTTTTTCAAATATATATTTTCATCCCGTTCATTTCAATTTTCATTTAAGCGAAATAAAATTGAATGCTAACCTTACAAAAGCAAATTTACAACATCGCTGTTTTCATCATTCATAATAAATAATATCAATGTATTTTTTTAATTTCAAGTTTCATAAAATAATCAAAAGTTAATCCGGTTATCGTAAATTATTTTTAAATCATTAAATTAAACAATATTTATAGTTAAATTGGATTTTTGAATACATTCTCTATATTATCAACAATAACTTAAAAAATTATTTATTGAGTATTATTTTAGAAAACAAATTCGAAATACCTGTTTATGGCTAAAATATTATTGAGATAATTTCTTATATTAAAGACAAGTATTTATTCTCATGGAACAAATATATCGCAGATTCCATTACCAAATTTATGTATTCCTTTACGATTTAAGTAGATTAAAAATTCTTAAAGGAAACAAACATCTTAAGATTTATTCAAGCACAACATCTAAACCCTAATTAATCTCTTGGAATGGAAATGGCTTCCCGTAATAGAGTTTCAAAACAGATATGTGGAAATAAAAAGGGAATAACCGCATCAGGAATGAATCAACCGCCTTATTAGCTGAGTGCGTTCCTCGTAGAACGAGCATGTAGATCTTCTGAAGGAAATTGTGGTTAACCCAATGGAAATCCAAAGGTGAATCAGAAATTAAATCGGAAATTTATGAATCAAGAGTGATTTGTTAAGAAGGGATGTAGTTTGGAAAATTTGAATACAAAGCAACAACACTTCAGAGCCGAGTTTATCAGAATAAGCAAAAGATGGTGCTGGTGTTTCACTTTGTTATTATATAATAATAAAATTGATGTTATAACCGATATTTCTAAAATATTAAAAAAAATTGTCTGTTAGTGATACTTGAACAGTTTTACAAAGGATAAAATCTAAAGATTATTTTAAGTTCTCAATGAGGATTAGTGGGGTTATCCCAAAAATTTTACCAAACAGAATATGCTATACTATTTTCAAGTATTTACTATTTATTTTCTTGGTTTGGAAATAAAAAGAGATTGGAAGTCAAGTTTGGTAGATCGAGTCGTGATAGTGCCTACCCCTGCGATTAAATGTGTTAGTTATTTAAAGATGTAAGTTGCTCTCTATCTTACTCCAAACTTAACAAAATTTTATTTGTTATATCCTTAGGTAGATCTTAATTTTAAACACTTGAAGTTTCTTTATATTAGTAAATTCTCCATTAGTGTTGATTATGACGATCTGCGAAAACTTGGCCATTTATACCCATTTGGATCAGGAAGTTTTAAGTGTGTAAATTTCGAATGTCGTTTTCCCAAATGTGTTGACCCCGACACACTGGTCAGTGCACTAAAAATTATAGTTGACAAGAAAATTTGTATATGGAGTGTTCGTTTATGCAAGCTTATGTATTTTCTATGCAGGGAAAAAAGTTTTCCATGATTTAGTTCATCACATATACAGTGACAGTTCTAGGAGCATGATTTTGACAACTAGATATTGTTACAATTACTAGTTTTTTCCTTTTTTATGTCACCAAGAGTCGTTTTTGTGTTTTCGTTCGAGAGACAGGTTTCGTCCAATTAATACAAAAGTGACAATGATCTTATCAAATACATTTTATCTGGTACCTCATTAAGAAATTTGCCGAAATGAGGATTTTAGATAATTACAATATTTTTCAGTACATCTAAATTTCCAGATTGTTGGTAAGGGTTGACGTAAATAAAAATTACGTTATTTTTGGTAATTGTAGACGCTGGTGTCGTTAAATTAACTCAGTTTGAATTAAACAATAAAATATAGCAAAGAAAGCTACTTCAAATTAAACAAAACATTCTTAATACTCCATTATAATTTGCCCAGAAATCCAACTAAAACTAAATCACCTTTCCTTCACTTTTTCACTAAAATAGTTGCAACATTTGCCGAACGCTGTTAAACAAAGTATTTTATTTACTTGAGTCAAGTTTTATTCTGGAACTTTTCGATCCATTGCTTTGTTGTGGATCACTCTACTGCTTTTACCGGTTATAATTGCGTGTGACTCTTTGCTCTGTCTACCACTTCGCTCTATTTCTTTCTGTCACTGATTACTTTCTTTACCTTCTTCCTCTCCAGCTTCTTTATATCCTCCTTAGCTTGGTCTTCGTATCTTAGTTTTAAGCGTTTTGACTTTTTTTCTTCTATCCACGTATGCACATCAACTCGGTCTATTTGCCTTCATGAGGCTTATTATTTCTACCACTTTCATATTGACCTATTTCGGTATTCCACAACATACGATAGTCTTCTTCGTTGATTTTCTTTGATCCTATTTCTTAATTTCCTACCATATATTCTTAAATCGTGTTTTGTCATTTGTAAGAAGCATGTCCTTTCAACTAGTCTAATTGCTGCTCTATATATCTTTAGCTTATTAGTTATATACATATTTTGTTTTATTTTCATTGATTTCCACGATTATATATTTTTTTGGTTTAGATACCAACTCTAATAATACGTATTCTAATATTTTTCTATTACTTGCTATTAAAAGTAGGTAATTATTTGGATTTAGATTCCAAGAAGAGTATTCTTTTATACACATTTCCTTTATTTTTCCGTACAGTTCATTGTTGAATAGTTTGGTGTTAATACATTTCCCTATCTGACTCCATTTTTATGTCTATTAGGATTTTTGTTTGTGATCCTTCCATTATCATTTTGTAGGGTACTATTTCTTTCATGTAATTTTCCAATTATCTTCTGTTTATGATGTCGAATATCATTTTAAAATCTATGAGAGTATATGGAGTTTTATGTTGTGCTCATAACATTTCTTTATTTTTGTATCATCATATGTAAGGCATCTATTATTGATTTTTCAATCCTAGATCCCTTATTTTGTTAATTGTGATTCATTTTTTTTATTATTGAAGTTAATATTTTATATACGGTGTTTAATAACATGATTCCCCTGTATTGTGAATTGGATGGAATCTTGTTTGTATATTGGTATATCAAGTACCAGTACTGATCTCCAATCATTGGTAATGTTTCTATTGGATTCAATTTTTTTGTATAATTATTAAATGATTTTTACTACATCAATGTTTCTTATTGTTAGAATAAAAGTTAGGAAATCTCTTAAAGAAGAAAAATACAAGAAATGTGTTTTTAAGAGAAGTTTAATGACGTTTGGAGATTCTCAATATTAGAAAATATTTACTAAATATTTAGAAAACATATAAATAATTTTATCTACGACGTTTTTATTTAAGTTAGATATTGAACGCTATTATCTAACTAAATTACACAATGCATTCATTATCCAACTCTGTTGGCTATTAAAACCAGAACCAAAATGTAATTATATATAAAAAAAATTTAGAAACAATCATTTATGAATATTGATAACATTTTTGTATTTAAACAAGTTCATCCCAAACGAATACTGTTCTGTTGAAGGGCCAATAATTTTCAAATTACTACTGTGATTACTGTATGATAGCTGCAAATTCTTGTAACAAAATTGCCTTCGTTGCACAATCTTCAACAGCTGATGCAAGACTTTCAGATTCAGACTTACTAATATTAACGCGTTTTCGAGAAACTAAGATAAATTAAAAATATTTAACAAATATGTAGCCAAGTGTCTGGTTGCCGTATCAATAAATACCTGCTTTTACAGAATCGCTGATTCGATTTATCAAAAAATTCGCCAATTGTCAAATAAATTAAATCGATTTTATCAATATTTGAAGTGGTTGATAATTATTGCCAGATATAAAGATGTTTTATGTATATTTAACACATTAATAAAATAAATATTACTTGTGTGTTTTGCCTGTACTCCCTTTATTTTACACTTTTTATTTGAGTTTTAATTTGTCTCAATTCTTCAGCTTTAAAGTTTATTTTCTATGTTTCTTTCTCACTGAGACACTATTAACTCACATGTCAGTAAAACGTTTTTCATATTGATCTGACGCTTGATGTTGGGTAATTTTTGCGGTATTACATAAAATAGGGGAACTAATGAGGGAGATGAAGTATGATATTATTCGACACGTGTGAGATCTCATATACCCTCCAATTTAGATCAAAATCCCCACAGGGATATCGGCGACAGATGATTATTGCCTAAGCACGCTCAAACTTGATTTTCCTCCTTTAGTTAAAACAAAATGACGTGTTCGCGAGAGATAATTAATTAGATAAGATTTTGGATTAGCACAATATACAAAATTAAGTATAATAAATTGTATGTTAGAATATTACGGATCTAATTAACATGAGCTGTGAGTAGTGTTTTACATTGGAAACATTGCTTAAGAGACTATGTAGTATTTTTTTTCTACTTTCTGTGTTAAAAAGCGAATCAAAGTCTCATCAAAGAAATAAATGAAATAAAAAATTACAAATATAACATCATTCGTAAAAATACAAAAATATTAGTACCAATTTATTAATTTTATTTTGACTAGACCAAGCATCAGTTATACTATGTTTATAACCAGTTTTGTTTACTAATGTGAAATAAAAAAAAATAGCAATATGTTGTGAAAATATTATTCATATTTGACTGTATAATACCTACTACCGGAAAAATCAATTTAATAGAAAAAAAAATATCAAAACAAAATTACTAAAATAAGACAGAAAATGACGATTTTTTTAACTATTTAATTTATGGAGGAAAAACAATACACTCAACCTCTTTTTTTATAACATGCTCATTTATTTTTGTTAGTTCTGAAATTCTTTTAATTATTTCATTATCAGATTTTACGCTATTTTTTTTAAACACTCGAACATATTTATATAAGAAATGGTTGCGTTTGTATGTGCAAATGTTTATTTTTAAGTACATAATTGTTATTACTTTTTTGTAGAATTTTAGATCTTGCGATATTTTACTACATAGCTACGGTCTCCATATTTTTAAAGAAAAGAAAAATTCAAATTTTAAGAAAAAATTCACACACGCGCGTTACTGCCTGAGAACTTAGAAGGGAAATAATCTTTTGCCCCAACAAAAGAGATTTGATCCAATCCGCATATTTTGCTCCAAACATATTTTGAAATTTTTATCATTTAGGCACCAAATTCCATGCCATATGTGATATTATAAAATACGTTTTTAATAAGAAGGTATGTACATATTTAATATTAAATGGAATTTTTCCAAATCGGTTGACAAGTCAAATGCAAGGAAAATAGGTCGAGAAATATATGCGAGCAGCAATATGAAAAATGGTATTTTGATGGGTTTAATCTAACGTAACGATATTCATATTTTCTGAGCAAATATTTTTATATTATATAGTCAATCTTGGCAGATACATCGGATACGTTCTGCGATCATAAATATCATTATTGCAACATTTGCAATTTTAAATCGACATGTCAAACGAGTTTTACGTTGGGGTTTTCGTAAACTATTGAAACGACAAAAATCGCGCGTTAGAGGATTTCCAATAAAAGTCTAACTGGAAAAGGAAAACGTGATACTCAACCCTACTCAGATTTCAAAAAACAAGAACCTACTCAATAAAATTCTAATAACAAGAGAAGTCAGAATTTTTATTAAAAAACGGTTGAACAACTTCAATCGATGAATGGTGTATGTATTTTTTGATTTTTCATAAAATAAGAAACTTATTATTATAACGTAAAGCATGATTTCTTTCAGAAATGTCAGAAATTTGATACCTTTGAATTTGTTTTTTTCACATAAAATTAACTAAAAATGAGAGGTAAGAATTTTTGATGATTATTGATATTGCAAGCAGGATACAAACACAAGAGATGTTCGAAATTCAAATGAATTTTAAAAAGAAAATTTTATTAGTTCTTAAAATTTCTTTATTCATCTTATTTATCAAAAGTACTGACAGCATCTAAAACTCATGATAGTTATTCAACGCATTGGCAACATCACTTATTACTACTAATAACTAATATAAAGTAGAAATATTTTCAATCTCAATTATTTACTACCTGCAAAGTGTCACGTAGCAAATGTATTTTAACACGGAATTTTTCCAAATAAAGTTACAAGAGACCAAATAATCCCAGTGAACTAAGGCATCGAATTCGACAAAAAATGTAAAATATAATACCTATGCCATATAATAATAGAAACTAATTTATTCTTCTACTGAGTCAAAACACTTTGAACATTTATTATAGTTGTTTTCATATTTAAAATGTAATAAATAATCAACTTGCCTCTATAAAACTATTTGTTAAACTAAAAATAATTGTATGAATTATGAGACACGGACTTGCGTTTATTTATCCACGGGGTATTAGTTTTAACCAGCTTATAATAAATATATCTGAAATCAACACAACTAGTGATATATAAAAGTGTAAAAAAATGTTGGGGGTTTAATTAAAAGATATCGATGACATCACCATCAAATATTACGTGAAAATACAATAAATTAAAATCAGAAATTGCTAGAAATAAATAAATGTGTGTGTTACTTTATGGACGCACAGTACATACTAGGAAATAAATTTTGCAATATCAAAATAATACTTTTTTTCAGTTTTTTGTCGCTGGGGCTGGAATCATTCTCTCAGCGACATGGTCTTCCATTGGAACAAGACGTCCTTAATCAAAATATGTCCTTGGAACACGTCATAATTAATTTTAATGCGAAGGGTATCAAGAATCCGAGTAATAGATCAGTGAGATCAAATAGACCACCATCTGTTGACGTGGTAAGCAAAAATATCACCATGGTTTTGGAAAACCTCCTGGAAAACTATGAAAGCTCCCAGTTACCAACTCATGGTAAAAGTAAGTTCAAACTGTAGAATAGTAATTAAATAATAGATGAATGTTAAAAGAGAGTACAGTGCATGGTGGTCTGAACAAAAATATATCTGACCAAAGTTTGGACTTGAAGAAATTTCTTGGGGGAAAGAAATATAATATATGATTATAATTAAGTGTTGAAACTCACATGTGTTACAAGATGAAGAATGTTAATAGAACTTTCCCCATTTTTAATAATTTTAGAAATAAAACTAGATTACAAAAATTTATAACATATAAAAACTACTACACAATTGTAAAAGTTGGAAATAAATCAAACAAATCAAAATATGTGGGCATGTAAAAAATATTTTTAATCATATTGAGTGGTGTTTAATTAACAGATTATATTTATTTTCTCCAAAATATATTTATTTGCGATTTGAACGAATACAGATTTGGATATTATTAACATTACTAGTATCTTGTCTCTTCAGCTGGTCGGATATATGAATTTATAGCCAGATGTTCTCATGATTTCACACATTCGACAGCCTTAAAGAACTTATATTTTCGATTTATCCGTTTCAAGTTAGAGTACACATCTGTAATATGTAATCCCTTTTGCCGAATACATATTGACAGCATTGAATCGGTGTAAGGACAGTTTTTCAAATCACTGTGATTTAAAATTGACGGAGTGTATCCAAGTGTCAGTAGATTTATTAGAGAGATACTTTTAATAGGTTTCATGTCAAGAGAAAATATTTCTCACATTTGCTTTACTGCAAAAATTTTGAACCTTAGACTCGATTTACGTAATCTATTAACACCACGCATCTTAATAATCCACTAGTTTTTTATTCGTTGTTTTATCGCTGACAAATATATCTAGATATTAAAGTATTAAAAAGTAAATTTAGATTAGGAAACAATTCAACTGGTCGTAATAATAATATGGATTGACCATTGACAAGTTGAATAACACTGACAATAATTTCGGTACCTAGAGAGTCTATATTTTTAAGAATAATTTAAATATATTTTTAAAAAGTTAGATTTGTAGTATTTTTTATTTTAATCTTCAAAGAGAGCAGAGTAAAAGGTTGAATTCATCCATTCGCGCCAAGAAAGGGATTATCGCATTTTTTTATCAGTAGAATAACAGTCAATAAGCAAACCATATTGAGGATTTTTGGTCACCTAAAGTTTTCTTTTGACTAAGTTAAATCTGGTACACTTAGTGTCACTTAAACAAGGGTAATTTTCCCCTTTTGGAAAAAAAACGAGTACGATATTTGTTAAATGGGAATAGTTTTTGGTCTTCTGTTAGTGAGGAGTATCGTTTTACCTCTTCAAAATATATGTTCTGTTTTTTGGGACCTGTTTATAAACAATTATGTTCTTTACCCTAAACAGAACATTATCAGAAAAGATTCGAGTCCTTTAGTCCTTTAGAGAGGTCCTTTAATTTAACGATTTGTCATAAATAGAATCAAATACCATCTTTCCCCAGCCGTTTTCACAAAAAAAGATTATTTTTTTATATAAAACGTATGGTATTTTTATTTCCTTTTTCTTATAAATTATGGTCCGTCTACCCGCATACGGGCACAAACCCCTCTTTGATCCCGGTTTCGTTAACTAGGTTTCTTTCTACATAACTACAAAACTCTCAGTTTTAAATTTACAGAGAGAATTTCTTTGATCACTTGAGCGTATAATTTTTTTGTTAATTTAAGTAATTTGGTTTCTTAAATTTTCACATGTTACGGTTTATTTAAGGTGTCACCGTTCCATGAAACTGTATTCAGTTTTCAAATTATTTTTCAAAATAAAATAGTATTGTTTTTGGTACTTATAACTTAGGTAAATACTTATAATAATCATGTAAAACCATTTTAGCCCTTAAACCACAGATCTGGCCCAGTACCTTCTTAACACCAACTTTCAGTAAACTCAATGCATACTTGAATGCACTCGGTGTTGTACTAATGACGAAACAACAATGTAACATCAAGTAAATGAGTAATTTTTTGTTTTTAATTTTAATATTTATTATTAGATAATAACTATGTACTTTTCTTTAAATACAGACAAGTTTATAGTAGGTAAAAATATTATTTAAAGTAAGTCAAAACCAAAGAAAACTCTAAATCGTTTGTCAACAATTTGTGACCTGATGATGACTATTAATGTCGAAACTAGCTGTCAATGTTATTAAATTGTAAGTGGTAACGATTTAAAAGTCTTCTTTGGTGTTTCCCTACATACCACATTTTCTCTATTTTTATATGCCTTTCTCTTAAATTAATTTTAACTAGATTAAAGGGAACACTTTGTATTTTGGTTTTGAATTAACTCCATTGTTTTAAAATGTATGTTCATATTTCTAGGATAATGATTCCTAATAAAAATATATTCTAAATATTTTTAAAATGACAATGCAATTATTTTATATATACCGAGAAAGTTGGTACTAATAATTCAAAATGACTTCCCAAATAGCATAAAATTTCAGAAATATATTTTGGTGGACGAAAATCAATTTTAATTTTGGTGTGAAAGTGAAAAAATATTTTTCAGATTAATTTTACATTTTAAAAATTTTCTGTGGCAAAATCAAGACAAATAGGAAGCTCGTGTTGAAAAAATAAAAAAAATTACATGGAAAATGAGCCAAAATCGTTCACGTTTGGAACGTTTTTTCTCTTGATCTGCCACTTCTAATAATATATTTATCGGTAAATTTCCACACCACCACTGAGGTATTACCATGGCGCGTTACCATTTTTAAGGGGATGGTTCGCCTGTAGCCCTATAACCCCATATTGCCCCAAATAAATGAAATTCACAAGTAATGATAACTATCATTAATGAATAATTTACAACACGAAAAAAATTGATTACCAATTATTTACTAAAAAATCCGTTCTAGAAACTAAGAATACAACTTCAATCAAAAACGGAAATAGAGGAACAGAAATATCGAAAAACAGCCAAAAAGAAGTCTATTCCGACAAAAAAAAAATGTCCATTTAGGAAAAAAGAGAGAAAAATACCTACGCTCAAAAACAGGAAAATATCAGAAAAATCCTTCCATAAACAGATAAAATAAGTTTAATCAAAAACAGGAAAATAGAAGAAAAATTCCACCATAAACAAAGCAAATAATTTCGCCCAAAACCGGGGAAATATAAATGTGCCTCCATAAACAAAAAAAAAGAACTTCAACCAAAAACAGGAAAACAGAAAAGTTCCATCATCTTCATCTTCACTTCACTTAGAAAATAATGACTGTTACGGTGCCCATTTTTTCCTCGGTTTGTCTAAGCTTATTATCATTTTATTCTGCTGTCTTTGATCTTTCCTAATGTCTTCGTTTCTTATTCTTTAACTATACTTGAAAATTTCATTTCTTGAGCCGGGATCCTACTATCTCATTTCTTTGTTATTGTCCTTACTCCATATTCGTCTTTAAGAGTTGACACAGCTAAAGTTTTATAGAACTTTAATTGTATTTCTTTTCTAGTTTTCTTCTTTAAATCGATGGATTCTCAATGTGTTTCTTTCTCATTTGATAGAGAAGTGCTTTCATAAACAGAAACAGTAACATCAACGAAAACCAGAATCTATTTTTCTGGAACAACCAATTCAAAGAAACAAAAACAAAATAAACTACACAATACTGAAACAAATAGGATATTCCTTCCAGAATAAGAGTAAATAACTTCAACCCAAAAACAAGCAAACATGAAGTTCCTTCTAGAAACAGGGAAAATGACTTCAATCAAAAAACAGGGAAACAGCTTATTGCTTCCATAATCTGAGAAAATCTCTTCAACCTAAAACAAAGACATGGAACAGTCCCTTCATAAACAAAGAAAATACCTTCAATCAAGAACAAAGAAATGGAAAAGTCCCTTCATAAACAAAGAAAATCTCTTCAGCCGAAAACAAAGAAATGGAAAAGTCTTTTAATAAACAAAGAAAATCTCTTTAACCAAAAACAAAGAAATGAAAAAGTCCCTTCATAAACAAAGAAAATCTCTTCAACAAAAACAAAGAAATGAAAAAGTCCCTCCATAAACAAAGAAAATATATTCAATCAAAAACAAAGAAATGAAAAAGTCCCTTCATAAATAAAGAAAATCTCTTCAACCAAAAACAAAGAAATGAAAAAGTTCCTCCATAAACAAAGAAAATCTATTCAACCAAAAACAAAGAAATGGAAACATAGAAATTGTCATGAACTTAGATATAGAAACTACAGCCCAAAAAAGAAAATTCACTGAAGACTGCTCAAAATCCGAAAATAATAAACAAACCCCCAGATAATAATACTGATGATCGCGAACCTATCAAACTTCAGTTTCCGAGTTTCCGGAATAAATCCGACTGCCTTTCCCTTTGACGCATCCGCTTGCTTTGGACACAAGACTGACCAATGCGGAACCGGCAGTGACCCCCACTAGAGGTGCACTAGAGTTCAACGGAAATCAGGGAAAAAGAAGGAGTGCCCCTCAATGAACAAAAAACATAGAAGAATAGTCTCACCGGGAATATAGAACACATCTTCAAGGAAAATGAGGTAAATAGAAGAACAGGACCAAATAAAATAACTAACCAAAGACAGGAAAATAGAAGAAAATTCCTCCAGAAATAAACAAAACAATTTCAACCAAAAGCAAACGAAGAAAATACCTTCAATCAAAAACAAAGAAATGAAAAAGTCCCTTCAGAAACAAATAAAATCTCTTCAACCAAAAACAAAGAAAGGAAAACGTCCCTCCATAAAAATAGAAAATCTATTCAACCAAAAACAAAGAAATGGAAAAGTCCCTCCATAAACAAACAAAATATTTTCAACCAAAAACAAAGAAATGGAACAGTCCCTTCATAAACAAAGAAAATCTCTTCAACCAAAAACAAAGAAATGGAAAATTTCCCTTCATAAACAAAGAAAATTTCTTCAACCAAAAACAAAGAAATGGAAAAGTTCCTTAATAAACAGGGAAAATCTCTTCAACCAAAAACGGGAAATAGAAAAGTCCTTCATGAAACAGAAAAAATAACCTCGACCTCAACCACAGGGAAATGGAAAAGTTCCTCAATAAACAACGAAAATAATTTCAACAAAAATCAGAAATAGAAAAACTACCATTCCAAAGGAAACAACAAAATAAACACAGTAATCCATAAAGAATACAACGAACCCAGAGATAATAATTCTGATGATGATCAAACCCCAGTTTCCGAGACTCCGAAACAACGCTGCTTTTCCCTTTATTGCATCTGCTTGCGTTGGGCCGAAATCTAAAATTTACAATAAATAATATACACACTGTATGTTATTCAGTTATTAGAATGTAAAAATTTTAAAAAATGTTCACTTACCTTTCGAATACACTGTATGTCATCAAATTTTTACAAATGTAAAAATTTAATAATGTTTGTTTGTCTTTCGAAGAAACTCTGCTGTTGAACACACTGTATATCATTAAATTTGCACAACTTTGTATAAAATATACGCACAGGATAAAAATTTTTAAAAAATCTTCATTTACCTTTCGAACACACTGTATATCATAAATTTTTACAAATGTAAAAATTTAATAATAACCGAAGGCACCCTGTTGTTGAACACACGGTATATAACTCATTTTTCATAAACCGGATATACGCAAAACATTTAAAAATAAAATTATCCAGAATAACTTTATCAAAAAGATATTAAGACTAAAATAGTTATGTATCACCCTCTATATTAGATCTAATATAGTCAAAAAAATTTTTGGCATAGTTGAATTTATTAAAAAATAAATCAAAAAAACACAATGCAAACATACCAGTTTTCCTACCTTTCCTGATAAAGTTCTTACCCTGATGATGACCACCCAAAATTCTGAAACAAAGAGAAAATATTATTTATTCGCTATTTATTCTCAATTTGCTTAAAATTTAAATAAATCGTAATTTTTTTGTTTTCATTTTTTAAGCAAAAAAAATTGATTTGGTATATACTGTGCGTTTTTGTTTCCTTATCAATAAAGAAATGTTAAAAGGGTTTAAACGCTCTGTATAGTAACACATGGAACTTAAAAAGTGTAAAATAAATTATTGGTTCCAATTACTATTGAAAATAAAGAAAAAATCCCGCACGGATATCGCAAAAAATATCTAAAAAAATTTCAAAATGCAATTATACATTAATTTTTTTTTTTTTTTTTTTTTTTTTTTTTTTTTTTTTTTTTTTTTTTTTTTTTTTTTTTTGATTTTGAAGAGTAACAAAAGGTTACGTGTTTGGTGCGTACACACTATGTAATGAAAGAAAGGCTGAATAAGTTGTATTTTAAAGTGTGTAAGATTCTTTATTTAAAGATATGTGTAAAAGAAATATATATATTTCTCAAAGTCAAAAGAGTGTCAAGCGCTTTCGGCAAAACAATGCCATCATCAGGACAAAAAAAGTGCAAAAAAGTAGAGAAGGTTGGTTATAAAACAAAAGTAGAGAACATCAACGCAGTAACAGATGTATTGTTACTGCGTTGATGTTCTCTACTTTTGTTTTATAACCAACCTTCTCTACTTTTTTGCACTTTTTTTGTCCTGATGATGGCATTGTTTTGCCGAAAGCGCTTGACACTCTTTTGACTTTGAGAAATATATATATTTCTTTTACACATATCTTTAAATAAAGAATCTTACACACTTTAAAATACAACTTATTCAGCCTTTCTTTAATTATACATTAATTTAAAAATAGTATACTTAGTAGTAGTATACTTAGTATACTTAGTACTAAACAAAAAAAAATTTTTGAAAAAGTTGATAGTTACATTCGTTAGTGTTAAGCACTCTGTACATTGACGCAACGAACTAAGTATAAAATAATTTATTGGTTGCAACTAATATTGAAAATAAAAAAAAATAAACATTGTTACTGCAAGAAATAAATTAAAAAAATTATAATGGTATTTATAAATCAATTTGAAATTGCAAAGAGCATTTAAAAGTTTTAAAATAAAGCGACTAAAATGTTTTTCCAATTTTCAACTCAATTTCATTTAATTAATTTAAAAGGGCTTGATAATAAATAACATGCATGTTACCTTAGGATTTCAGAAGTAAAAAGCCCAATCCAAAAGGGCACTTCACACGCGCGCGATTAAACGGAACTAAAACCGCACGAGATTCTCAACGAAAACGAACTAATCGAAAGCGGTTAAATTTTTTTAACTAATTGATAAAAATCAAAAGAACTATTCGATTTTAGGACCGATCGCGGTGACTAACACTCGAATAATGAATTTATTTCGATTCATTAATATCTTAGTCACGACATCTTTACCTAATAATGACTAATGTGTTTACAAACAAATAATTCATAAAAAATCGTAAAAATATCTATAATTTAGAGTTGAAATTAATTGAATGTTAGTACTTTTAAACTTCTTTAGTTGGTGTAAAAGATGACAACTAGTTTCGATTAATAAATCATCATCAGGACCTAATTCGGAAGACTAATTTTTATCAATTTTCGATGTAATTCCATTTAATAAATTTAAAATCGTTTAATAATAAAAACTTTCAACTAACCTTCTGATTTCAGTCGTAAACTTTCCCAATCCTAAAGGGCACTTCACACGCGCGCTTAAACGGAACTAAAACCGCACGAGATTCTCAACGAAAACGAAATAATCGAAAGCGTTTTAATTTTTAAACTAAATATAAAAATCGAACAGAATTATTTGATTTTTAGACCGTTCGCGGCGACGAATACACAAATAATGATTTTTTTTCGATACATTCATCTCTTAGTCATCAACCCTTACATAATAATGACTCATATGTGTACAAACTAATATTTAGTAAATAAATATCATTTAATAGATTTAAAAACTTTTAAAAGTAAAAAATATGCAACTGTACCTTTTAATTATCGAAATAAAAATCCCAATTCAAAAGGGCACTTCACACGCGCGATTAAAAGGATCTAAAACCGCACCAGATCCTCTACGAAAACGAAAAAAATTGAACGCCTTTTAATTTTTAAACTAATTAATAAAAATCGAACAGAATTATTTGATTTTTAGACCGTTCGCGGCGACGAACACTGAAATTATGATTTTTTTTTCGATACATTCATCTCTTAGTCATCAACCCTTACGTAATAATGACTCATATGTTTACAAACAAATATTTAATGGATTTAAAAACTATTAACATTAAAAAATATGCAACTGTACCTTTTAATTCTCGAAGTAAAAATACCAATTCAAAAGGGCACTTCACACGCGCGATTAAACGGATCTAAAACCGCATCAAATCCTCTACGAAAACGAAAATAATTGAAAGCGTTTTAATTTTTAAACTAATTAATAAAATTCGAACAGAATTATTTGATTTTTAGACCGTTCGCGGCGACGAATACACAAATAATGATTTTTTTTCGATACATTCATCTCTTAGTCATCAACCCTTACATAAATAAATAAAATACTATCTCCATTTTCATCAAATTTTGTTTGATTTTCGTGGTATGGATGTTCTAGTATCTATCTTAAAATAAGTGGTATTTTTTAAGAAAAAGTTGATTTTTAATGACAAAAAGAACGTTTTTTTGTGAAAATGTCTATTAATTATTTAAAGAAGCATTTAATTGTTATAAATGAAATTCTTAATAATTAAATCTCTCAAAAACTAATTGTTTACAACAAGAAGAAAAAACGTGATTCCAGGAACTAAAAAAATAACTCCAACCAAAAACAGGGAAATAGAAGAAAAGTCCCTTCAGAAAAAGGGAAAAAAGCTCTAAACAAAAACGAGGAAATTTATAAAAATAGAGGAGCACTAGTGTTCAACGGAAATCGGGGAAAAACAAGGAGCCAAAAAACATAGAAGAATAACCCCACCAAGAATATAAAACGTACCTTCAATAAAAAAGAGGTAAATAGAAGAACAGGACTAGAGAAAATAACTTCAACGAAACAAAGGGAAATGGAAAGGTTTCTCTATAGACAGAGAAAATATCTTCAATCAAAAACAAGGAAATGGAAATGTTCCTCCATAAACAAAGAAAATCTATTCAACTAAAAACAAAGAAATGGAAAAGCCCTTTCATAACCAAAGAAAATATCTTCAATCAAAAAGAAAGAAATAGAAAAGTCCTTTCATAAACAAAGAAAATCTCTTCAACCAAAAACGAAGAAATAGAAAAATCCCTCAACAACAATTCCAAAGAAACAAAAACCAAATAATCCACATTTACAGAGAGAAACAGAGAAATTGTCAGGAACTTAGATTCAGAAACTACAGACCAAAAAAGAAAATTAACTGAAAACTGCTCAAAATCCGAAAATATAATACGAGCTACCAATAATAAACAAACCCCCAGATAATAATACTGATGATCACGAACCTATCAAACTTCAAATTCCGAGTTTCCGGAACAAATTCGACTACCTCCCCCTTTAACGCATCCGCTTGCTTTGGACACAAGTCTGATCAATGCAGGTTCGGCAGAGACCCCAGCTAGAGGTGCACTAGTGTTCAACGGAAATCGGGGAAAAAGAAGGAGCGCCCCTCAATGAACAACGAAAATAGAAGAATAACCTCACCAAGAACATAAAACACATCTTCAAGGAAAATGAGATAAATAGAAGATCAGGACCAAAAAAAATAACTACCAAAGATAGGAAAATAGAAGAAAAGTCCTCAAGAAATAAACGAAATAATTTCAACCAAAAGTAAACAAAGAAAATACCTTCAATCAAAAACAAAGAAATGAAAAAGTCCCTTCATAAACAAAGAAAATATCTTCAACCAAAAACAAGGAAATGAAAAAGTCCCTCCATAAACAAAGAAAATAACTTCAACCCAAAACAGGGAAATGAGAAAGTCCCTATATAAATAGAGAAAATACCTTCAACCAAAAACAGGGAAACGGAAAGTCCCTTCAGAAACAGAGAAAATAGCTTCAATCAAAAACAGGGAAATATAAGAAAAATCCTTCAGAAACAGTAACAAAGTAGACCACATAATACCGAGAAAACAGAGTAATTGACCTAAACAGAGACACAGGAACCACAGGCCGAAAATATATCTCAACGAAAAACAAAAAAAAGTTGGAAATATAATAGAGCTATAAACAATAAACGAACCCAGAGAAAATAATACTGATGATGATCAAACTTGAGTTTCCGAAACAAATCCGACTGCCTTCTCCTTTATTGTATCTTTTTGCTTTGGACCCAAGTCTGTAAAATGAGTATAAATTATAGACACAGACTGCTGTACAAATTTAAAAAAATATTCACTTACCGTGCGAGCACGCTGTATAGCATCAATTTTTAGAAACTGTGTATAAAATATACACACAGAATGTAAAAATTTAAAAAAATGCTTACTTACCTGTCGTACACACTCTCCTGTAGAACACACTATACAGGGTGTTATTGAAATACACGTAGATATTAAAATGGGGAATAGTATGTAATGATCAAAAACGATTGGCACCAATTTTAACTTCAAATTCTAAAATTTAAATATTGGGGAAGAGTCCCCTTTTCCGACCTACTAGTTTCCATATTTAAAGAAGTAAAATAAATCGAAATTGAACTTACCCATAGAAATTGCACTGTTGCCGTAGCAAAACCAATTAATTCAAAATAAAGTTTATTACAGTAATTGTTTAAAATGCCGTCCATTATTATTTACACACACTTGCAATCGTCTTTCCAAAGAACTTTGAACATTAGAAATTAGTCTTGGATTTTGTCGTAGTTCCTCGGCTACCGCATTAACTTTATTGGTTAATTGTTCAACACTATTAATAGGTTCATTATAAACCAGTTGTTTCATGTGACCCCACAAAAAGAAATCGCATGGATTTAAATCCGGAGATCTCGGAGGCCACTTAGTAGGTCCATTTCTGCCTATCCACTTTTGAGGAAATCTAATGTTCAAAAACTGCCGTACGTTTAAATCAAAGTGAGGAGGAGCGCCATCTAGTAGGTACCACATCCGTTGCCTTAATTGTAACGGTATCTCTTCTAGGAGTACTGGCAAAATATCTTCTAAAAAGTGGAGATATCCTGGCCCATTTAATCTGTTCGGGAGAACATAAGGCCCGATTAAATACTGATCTATTATGCCAGCCCAAACATTTATTGAAAATTTTCTTTGATGCCCAGTTTCCCTAATGGCGTGAGGATTTTCATCACTCCAAATATGCGTATTGTGCATATTGAACACGCCATCACGAGTGAATGAAGCCTCGTCAGTATACAATAATATTTTTAGAAAATCAGGAATATCAACACATTTTTGAATCATCCATTCACAAAACTCCACTCTCTTTTCTTCATCACCTGGATATAAGGCCTGGACTTTTTGGATGTGATAAGGATGTAAACCTTGTTCTTTAAGTGTCCGCCACACAACAAATGAGGACACTCCAATTTCAAGACCTAGTCTTCTACAACTTAATTGAGGCCGGTTTTCAACAGCTTCCAATATTTCTTCTTCGGCCGCCAATGTTCTTTGTGTTCTTGTTCTCCCTCGATCTGCATTGACACTCTCAAATTTTCCATGGTCTCTTAGATGCTGAACAGTTGAAATAAACGTACGACAGTCCGGAATTCTCCGATTTGGAAACCGTTCGCGATACAGGATTTGTGCTTGCCGAGAATTTTCTCCAGCTGCCCCATAAACCAGCACTATATCGGTTAGTTCAATATTCGTAAATAGTGGCATCGTAAAAAAATATTTAAAAGTAATCGTAACAACACTTTTTACCAACTTGGAAATGACGCGCTCGTGTTAGCCAGATTCGTAAATCAACTAAAATTTTAATAATCTATAGTTTCAAAAATGTATAGTTTAAAAACAATGATGTATCAAATATTCTAGTTTTTTGATAACGAGGGTAGTAAAAACCAGTCTTCGGAAATAGAAATTAATTCGAAAATCTTGGCAACATGGTTATTTCTTACAAGACTAGTTTTCTTATCATCTGACAAAAACTTGCATATTAATTACTGTTGATGTTTAAAATAGGTAAATAAACCTTATTTATATAGGTCATCCTCAACATATCAGTGAAGTACGTTTGTTTTAGAATTAATTTTCAAAAATTAATAACTCCCTTAATAAGGGGTATTTTTAAAAAATAATATTTTTCTACATTCAGTGGGGATCTGCGCAATACCCAGTTTTAATATGTACGTGTATTTCAATAACACCCAGTATATCACTCACTTTTCACAAACCGTGTAAACACAAACTTTAAAAATAAAATAATCACGAATCATTTTATACGTGTATCAAAAAGGCATTAATAATAAATATATAGAGGGTGATACTATATTGGATCTGATATAGAAAAAAATAGTTGATCTGATAAAAAAGAAATCATAAAACCACTATGCAAATACCCCAATTTTCTTACCTTATTCATGAAAATCTCTTCCTTTTCATTTGAACTGTCTAATACATCGTTTAGTGTATTGAAAAATTGTTCTTTCTCTTGTTCGGTTGCATTATCATTCATTTCAGTACTCTTCCGTTTATTTGCTGGTAATCTTGTATATATTTCCTCTATTTATTTTTAATTATTATTGATATTCCTTTTGCCGGTCTTTCATGTTTGGTAACACCACTCCATATGTATGTACATATTCCGATTATTTCTTCTGCTTGACCCTTTTTTTTGTTTCACTTACACTACTATATCTGTATCCAGCCTCTCAATTTCCGAAAGTATTTTTCAGTTTTGTTTTGTTGCCATTCTTTGTATATTCCATATTCCAATTGTGACGAGTGACGACTAGTAGACCCGACGCCTTAACTCTCCATTTCTTTGGAGGACCATTTCTTCCGCTCTCGTCGGCCCTGACCCTGTTTCCGACCGAGATTGGTTACCTCGATCTTCTACAGGGTGCTCAGGTTACCGAGGAACACCTCGAGGAGGTGAGAGTCGGAATTGAGTGGGAGAGGCTAATTGATGCTAACAGTTGAGAGCATCATATATTCGCTTCACCACCCCATTTGTTCCCCAAATAAATTAATTTAAAAAATTAAGAGTTTTATTCGTTATTGCTAACAACCAGTTATTTTGTTTAAACTAAACTAATAAAAATTTAAGAGTTTTAACAATAAAGATACAAACTGTTCTCCAAATTTTCAATTTAATTTAATTTAATGAATTTAAAAATAAAAAAACACTAATCTTATCTTCTTCTTCCATAAGTAAAATTTCATATCCAAAAGGTCACTTCACATACTCGCGATTAACCGGATCTTAAACCGCTTGAAAACCTCTACGAAAACGAAGAAAATTGAAAGCGTTTTAATTTTTAAACTAATTAATAAAAATCGAACAGAATTATTTGATTTTTAGACCGTTCGCGGCGACGAACACTCAAATAATGATTTTTTTTTCGATACATTCATCTGTTAGTCATCAACCCTTACATAATATTGTATTCCCATCATTAATTTCTTCTTGTAATTGAATAAATAAATACTAAATAAATAAAATACTATCTCCAATTTCATCAAATTTTGTTTGAATTTCTTAGTATGGATGTTCTAGTATCTATCTTAAAATAAGTGGTATTTTTTAAGAAAAAGTTGATTTTTAATGACAAAAAGAACGTTTTTTTGGTAAAGTGTCTATTAATTATTTAAAGAAGCACATAAATGTTATTAAATAATGGTTACAAAGAATAAGAATGTTTTGTGATAATTCGGCAGTAATCAGAGCAGAGTAATTAAGCTCAACTAAATTATAATAAAACATTAATTGGTAAATTTCCACACCACCACTGAGGTATTACCACGGCGCGTTGCCATTTTTTTAAGGGGATGGTTCGCCTGTAGCCATATAACCCCATAAAACCCCAAATAAATAAAATTCTTAATAATGAAATCTATCAAAAACGAATTGTTTACAACACGAAGAAAAAAACGTGATTCCAGGAACTAAAAAAATAACTTTAGTCGAAAACGGAAATAGAAGAACAGAGAAAATAACTCCAACCAAAAACAGGAAAATAGAAGAAAAGTCCCTTCAGTAAAAGGGAAAAAAGCTCTAAAGAAAAACGAGGAAATTTATGAAAATAGAGGTGCACTAGTGTTCAACGGAAATCGGGGAAAAGGAAGGAGCGCCCCTCAATGAACAAAAAACATATAAGAATAGCCACATCAAGAATATAAAACGCACCTTCAAGAAAAAAGAGGTAAATAGAAGAACACGACTAGAGAAAATAACTTCAACGAAACACAGGGAAATGGAAAAGTTTCTCTAGAGAGAGAGAAAATACCTTCAATCAAAAACCTCAACGAAAAACAAAGAAATGAAAAAGTCCCTCCATAAACAAAGAAAATCTCTTCAACCAAAAACAAAGAAATGAAAAAGTCCCTCCATAAACAAAGAAAATCCCTTCAACCAAAAACAGGGAAATGTAAATGTCCCTACACAAACAAAGAAAATCTCTTCAACCAAAAACGAAGAAATAAAAAAGTCCCTCCATAAACAAAGAAAATCCCTTCAACCAAAAACAGGGAAATGTAAATGTCCCTACACAAACAAAGAAAATAACTTCAACCAAAAACAGAGAAATGAAAAAGTCCCTCAATAAACAAAGAAAATCCCTTCAACCAAAAACAGGGAAATGTAAATGTCCCTCAATAAACAAAGAAAATTCCTTCAAGAAAAAACAAAGAAACGGAAAATTCCCTTCATAAACAAAGAAAATCCCTTCAACCAAAAACAAGGAAATGGAATTGTCCCTTCATAAACAAAGAAAATCCCTTCAACCAAACACAAAGAAATGGAAAATTCCCTTCATAAACAAAGAAAATAACTTCAATGAAAAACAAGGAAATGGAATTGTCCCTTCATAAACAAAGAAAATCCCTTCAACCAAAAACAAAGAAATGGAAAATTCCCTTCATAAACAAAGAAAATCCCTTCAACCAAAAACAGAGAAATGGAAAATTCCCTCCAGAACCATTCCAAAGAAACAAAAACCACATATACCACGTAATTCAGAGAGAAACAGAGAAATTGTCATGAACTTAGATACAGAAACTACCGACCAAAAAAGAAAATTCACTGAAAACAGCCCGAAATCCGAAAATATAGTACCAGCTACAAATAATAATACTGATGATCACGAACCTAACAAACTTCAGTTTCCGAGTTTTCGGAACAAATTCGACTACCTCCCCCTTTAGCGCATTTGCTTGCTTTGGACACAAGTCTGATCAATGCAGGTTCGGCAGAGACCCCAGCTAGAGGTGCACCACTGTTCAACGAAAATCAGGGAAAAAGAAGGAGTGCCCCTCAATGAACAACGAAAATAGAAGAATAACCTCACCGGGAAAATAGAACGCAAAAACAAAGAAATGGAAAATTCCCTTCATTAACAAAGAAAATCCCTTCAACCAAAAACAAAGAAATGTAAAATTCCCTTCATAAACAAAGAAAATCCCTTCAACCAAAAACAGGGAAATGTAAATGTCCCTCCACAAACAAAGAAAATAACTTCAACCAAAAACAGAGAAATGAAAAAGTCCCTCAATAAACAAAGAAAATCCCTTCAACCAAAAACAAAGAAATGGAAAATTCCCTTCATAAACAAAGAAAATCCCTTCAACCAAAAACAGGGAAATGGAAATGTCCCTTCATAAACAAAGAACATCCCTTCAACCAAAAAAAGGGAAATGGAAATGACCCTCCACAAACAAAGAAAATCCCTTCAACCAAAAACAAAGAAATGGAAAATTCCCTTCATAAACAAAGAAAATAACTTCAATGAAAAACAAGGAAATGGAATTGTCCCTCCATAAACAAAGAAAATCCCTACAACCAAAAACAAGGAAATGGAATTGTCCCTTCATAAACAAAGAAAATCCCTTCAACCAAAAACAAAGAAATGGAAAATTCCCTCCAGAAGCATTCCAAAAAAACAAAAACCAAATATACCACGTAATTCAGAGAGAAACAGAGAAATTGTCATGAACTTAGATACAGAAACTACCGACCAAAAAAGAAAATTCACTGAAAACAGCCCAAAATCCGAAAATATAGTACCAGCTACAAATAATAATACTGATGATCACGAACCTAACAAACTTCAGTTTCCGAGTTTTCGGAACAAATTCGACTACCTCCCCCTTTAGCGCATTTGCTTGCTTTGGACACAAGTCTGATCAATGCAGGTTCGGCAGAGACCCCAGCTAGAGGTGCACCACTGTTCAACGAAAATCAGGGAAAAAGAAGGAGTGCCCCTCAATGAACAACTAAAATAAAAGAATAACCTCACCGGGAAAATAGAACGCAAAAACAAAGAAATGGAAAATTCCCTTCATTAACAAAGAAAATCCCTTCAACCAAAAACAAAGAAATGGAAAATTCCCTTCATAAACAAAGAAAATCCCTTCAACCAAAAACAGAGAAATGGAAATGTCCCTTCATAAACAAAGAAAATCCCTTCAACCAAAAACAAAGAAATGGAAAATTCCCTTCATAAAGAAAGAAAATCTCTTCAACCAAAAACAGGGAAATGGAAATGTCCCTTCATAAACAAAGAAAATCCCTTCAACCAAAAACAAAGAAATGGAAAATTCCCTTCATAAACAAAGAAAATCTCTTCAACCAAAAACAGGGAAATGGAAATGTCCCTTCATAAACAAAGAAAATCCCTTCAACCAAAAACAAGGAAATGGAAAATTCCCTTCATAAACAAAGAAAATCCCTTCAACCAAAAAAAGGGAAATGGAAATGACCATCCACAAACAAAGAAAATCCCTTCAACCGAAAACAAAGAAATGGAAAATTCCCTCCATAAACAAAGAAAATCCCTTCAACCAAAAGCAAAGAAAAGGAAAATTCCCTTCAAAAACAAATAGAATCCCTTCAACCAAAAACAGGGAAATGTAAATGTCCATCAATAAACAAAGAAAATCCCTTCAAGCAAAAACAAAGAAATGGAAAATTCCCTTCATAAACAAAGAAAATCCCTTCAACCAAAAAAAAGGAAATGGAAATGACCATCCACAAACAAAGAAAATCCCTTCAACCGAAAACAAAGAAATGGAAAATTCCCTCCATAAACAAAGAAAATCCCTTCAACCAAAAACAAAGAAAAGGAAAATTCCCTTCATAAACAAATAGAATCCCTTCAACCAAAAACAGGGAAATGTAAATGTCCATCAATAAACAAAGAAAATCCCTTCAAGCAAAAACAAAGAAATGGAAAATTCCCTCCACAAACAAAGAAAATAACTTCAACCAAAAACAGAGAAATGAAAAAGTCCCTCAATAAACAAAGAAAATCCTTTCAACCAAAAACAAAGAAATGGAAAATTCCCTCCAGAACCATTCCAAAAAAACAAAAACCAAATATACCACGTAATTCAGAGAGAAACAGAGAAATTGTCATGAACTTAGATACAGAAACTACCGACCAAAAAAGAAAATTCACTGAAAACAGCCCAAAATCCGAAAATATAGTACCAGCTACAAATAATAATACTGATGATCACGAACCTAACAAACTTCAGTTTCCGAGTTTTCGGAACAAATTCGACTACCTCCCCCTTTAGCGCATTTGCTTGCTTTGGACACAAGTCTGATCAATGCAGGTTCGGCAGAGACCCCAGCTAGAGGTGCACTATTGTTCAACTAAAATCAGGGAAAAAGAAGGAGTGCCCCTCAATGAACAACGAAAATAGAAGAATAACCTCACCGGGAAAATAGAACGCAAAAACAAAGAAATGGAAAATTCCCTTCATTAACAAAGAAAATCCCTTCAACCAAAAACAGGGAAATGGAAATGTCCCTTCATAAACAAAGAAAATCCCTTCAACCAAAAACAAAGAAATGGAAAATTCCCTTCATAAACAAAGAAAATCCCTTCAACCAAAAACAGGGAAATGGAAATGTCCCTTCATAAACAAAGAAAATCCCTTCAACCAAAAAAAGGGAAATGGAAATGACCCTCCACAAACAAAGAAAATCCCTTCAACCAATAACAAAGAAATGGAAAATTCCCTTCATAAACAAAGAAAATCCCTTCAACCAAAAACAGGGAAATGTAAATGTCCCTCAATAAACAAAGAAAATCCCTTCAAGCAAAAACAAAGAAACGGAAAATTCCCTTCATAAACAAAGAAAATCCCTTCAACCAAAAACAGGGAAATGTAAATGTACCTCAATATACAAAGAAAATCCCTTCAAGCAAAAACAAAGAAATGGAAAATTCCCTTCATAAACAAAGAAAATCCCTTCAACCAAAAACAGGGAAATGTAAATGTCCCTTCATAAACAGAGAAAATCCCTTCAACCAAAAACAAAGAAATGGAAAATTCCATCCACAAACAAAGAAAATCCCTTCAACCAAAAACAAAGAAATGGAAAATTCCCTTCATAAACAAAGAAAATCCCTTCAACCAAAAACAGGGAAACGTAAATGTCCCTCCACAAACAAAGAAAACAATTTCAACGAAAAACAAGGAAATGGAAATGTCCCTCCATAAACAAAGAAAATAAATTCAACCAAAAACAGAGAAATGAAAAAGTCCCTCAATAAACAAAGAAAATCCCTTCAAGCAAAAACAAAGAAATGGAAAATTCCCTTAATAAACAAATAAAATCCCTTCAACCAAAAACAGGGAAATGGAAATGTCCCTTCATAAACAAAGAAAATCCCTTCAACCAAAAAAAGGGAAATGGAAATGACCCTCCACAAACAAAGAAAATCCCTTCAACCAAAAACAAAGAAATGGAAAATTCCCTTCATAAACAAAGAAAATCCCTTCAACCAAAAACAGGGAAATGTAAATGTCCCTCAATAAACAAAGAAAATCCCTTCAAGCAAAAACAAAGAAACGGAAAATTCCCTTCATAAACAAAGAAAATCCCTTCAACCAAAAACAGGGAAATGTAAATGTACCTCAATATACAAAGAAAATCCCTTCAAGCAAAAACAAAGAAATGGAAAATTCCCTTCATAAACAAAGAAAATCCCTTCAACCAAAAACAGGGAAATGTAAATGTCCCTTCATAAACAGAGAAAATCCCTTCAACCAAAAACAAAGAAATGGAAAATTCCATCCACAAACAAAGAAAATCCCTTCAACCAAAAACAAAGAAATGGAAAATTCCCTTCATAAACAAAGAAAATCCCTTCAACCAAAAACAGGGAAATGTAAATGTCCCTCCACAAACAAAGAAAACAATTTCAACGAAAAACAAGGAAATTGAAATGTCCCTCCATAAACAAAGAAAATAAATTCAACCAAAAACAGAGAAATGAAAAAGTCCCTCAATAAACAAAGAAAATCCCTTCAAGCAAAAACAAAGAAATGGAAAATTCCCTTAATAAACAAATAAAATCCCTTCAACCAAAAACAGGGAAATGGAAATGTCCCTCCACAAACAAAGAAAATAACTTCAACGAAAAACAAGGAAATGGAATTGTCCCTCCATAAACAAAGAAAATAAATTCAACCAAAAACAGAAAAATGGAAAATTCCCTTCATAAACAAAGAAGATCCCTTCCATCAAAAACAAAGAAATGGAAAATTCCCTTCATAAACAAAAAAAATCCCTTCAACCAAAAAAAGGGAAATGGAAATGACCCTCCACAAACAAAGAAAATCCCTTCAACCAAAAACAAAGAAATAAAAAAGTCCCTCCATAAACAAAGAAAATCCCTTCAACCAAAAACAGGGAAATGTAAATGTCCTTCCACAAACAAAGAAAACAATTTCAACGAAAAACAAGGAAATTGAAATGTCCCTCCATAAACAAAGAAAATAAATTCAACCAAAAACAGAGAAATGAAAAAGTCCCTCAATAAACAAAGAAAATCCCTTCAAGCAAAAACAAAGAAATGGAAAATTCCCTTAATAAACAAATAAAATCCCTTCAACCAAAAACAGGGAAATGGAAATGTCCCTCCACAAACAAAGAAAATAACTTCAACGAAAAACAAGGAAATGGAATTGTCCCTCCATAAACAAAGAAAATAAATTCAACCAAAAACAGAAAAATGGAAAATTCCCTTCATAAACAAAGAAGATCCCTTCCATCAAAAACAAAGAAATGGAAAATTCCCTTCATAAACAAAAAAAATCCCTTCAACCAAAAAAAGGGAAATGGAAATGACCCTCCACAAACAAAGAAAATCCCTTCAACCAAAAACAAAGAAATAAAAAAGTCCCTCCATAAACAAAGAAAATCCCTTCAACCAAAAACAGGGAAATGGAAATGTCCCTTCATAAACAAAGAAAATCCCTTCAACCAAAAACAATGAAATGGAAAATTCCCTTCATAAACAAAGAAAATCTCTTCAACCAAAAACAAAGAAATAGAAAATTCCCTTCATAAACAAAAGAAATTACTTAATCCAAAAACGTTTGGCCGAAATCTAAAATTTACAATAAATAATATACACACTGTATGTCATTCAATGATTAGCCTGTAAGAAATTTAAAAAATGTTCACTTACCTTTCGAACACACTGTATATCATCAAATTTTTACAAAAGTAAAAATTTCGTAACGTTTGTTTGTCTTTCGAAGAAACTCTGCTGTTGAACGTACTGTATATCATTCACTTTGTACAACTGTGAATAAAACATACGCGCAAAAAGTTTTTTTATATATACGCACATGTTAAAAAATTTGAAAAAATGTTCATTTACTGTTCGAATACACTGTATATCATAAATTTTTACAAATGTAAAAATTTAATAATAATCGAAGACACCCTGTTGTTGAACACACGGTATAATACTCATTTTTTATAAACCGTATATACTCAAAACATTTAAAAATAAAATTATCCAGAATAATTTTATCAAAAAGACATAAAGAATAAAATGGTTATGTATCACCCTCTATATTAGATCTAATATAGTCAAAAATATTTTTGGAATAGATGAATTTAATAAAAAATAAATTAAAAAAACACCATGCAAATACCCCAGTTTTCCTACCTTTCCTGATAAAGTTCTTACCCTGATGATGACCACCCAAAATTCTGAAACAAAGAGAAAATATTATTTATTCGCTATTTATTCTCAATTTGCTTAAAATTTAAATAAATCGTAATTTAAAAAAAAATTATACTATAATTTAAAAATAGTATATCTAAATACTAAACAAAAAATTTTTTTTTAAATTAATAGTTATATTCGTTAGCGTTAACAATCAATTATTTTATTTAAACTATTATAATAAACTATAGAACAATAATAACAATTGTGAAAGGTAATTAAAAGTTTTTTTTTCATTTCTTTTAATTAATTAAAAAGCGTTTAAAAATTTTACTTTGTGATTTCTTAAGTAAAAATCCATATACGAAATCCATGAAAAAAACGAAAAAAACTAAAATCGTTTAATTATTTTAAACTATTAAACCACCGAATTTAATTTCGACCGTCCACTCCGAAAATCCGACTTCAATTAATTGATTTATTTTGATGTACATTTATATATTTATTAGTCACGACCCTTTAGTCACGAAATCGTGACTAACACATTAATGTAAACATAAACAAAAGGGTAAATTTTCTATACAGGGCGGCGTATCGTAAAATAATTAAATGTAATAAACATAATTTTATTTAGAATTTCCAACTAATGTTTAATAATAAATTGAAATAGTATTTATAATTATAAAATTTGTAATAATGACGAAAAATTTAAAAGGAAAAATTACTTTTACGTTTGTAAATTAAAAATATTTGTTTAATTTTTAAAATAAAACTACAATTGTTTAATAATAAAAACTTTCAACTAACCTTCTGATTTCAGACGTAAAGTTTCCCAATCCTAAAGGGCACTTCACACGCGCGCGATTAAACGGAACTAAAACCGCACGAGATTCTCAACGAAAACGAAATAATCGAAAGCGGTAAAATTTTTTTAACTAATTGATAAAAATCAAAAGAATTATTCGATTTTAGGAACGATCGCGGTGACTGACACTCGAATAATGAATTTATTTCGATAAATTAATATCTTAGTCACGACATCTTTACCTAATAATGACTAATGTGTTTACAAACAAATAATTCATAAAAAATCGTAAAAATATCTATAATTTAGAGTTGAAATTAATTGAATGTTAGTACTTTTAAACTTCTTTAGTTGGTGTAAAAGATGACAACTAGTTTCGATTAATAAATCATCATCAGGCCCTAATGAGGAAATCCATTTTTTCCCAATTTTCAATGTAATTCCATTTAATAAATTTAAAAGCGTTTAATAATAAAAACTTTCATCTTACCTTCTGATTTTAGAGGAAAATTTACCCAATCCAAAAGAGCACTTAACACGCGCGCGATTGAACGGTTCTAAAACCGCACGAGATTCTCAACGAAAACGAAAAAATAGAAAACGATTACATTTTTTTAACTATTGATAAAAATCAAAAGAATTATTCGATTTTAGGACCGATCGCGGTGACTAACACTCGAATAATAAATTTATTTCGATTCGTTAATATCTTAGTCACGACATCTTTACGTAATGATGACTAATATGTTTACAAACAAATATTTAATAAAAAATCGTAAAAATATCTATAATTTAGAGTTGAAATTATCTGAATGTTACTACTATTAAACTTTTTTAGTTGGTGTAAAAGATGACAACTAGTTTCTATTAATAAATCATCATCAGGCCCTAATGAGGAAAACCATTTTTTCTCAAGTTTTAATGTAATTCCATTTCATAAATTTAAAAGCGTTTAATAATAAAAACTTTCATCTTACCTTCTGATTTTAGAGGTAAATTTACCCAATCCAAAAGAGCACTTCACACGCGCGCGATTGAACGGTTCTAAAACCGCACCAGATCCTCAACGAAAACGAAAAAATCGAATGCGAATAAATTTTTTTAACTAATTGATAAAAATCAAAAGAACTATTCGATTTTAGGACCGATCGCGGTGACTAACACTCGAATAATGAATTTATTTCGATTCGTTAATATCTTAGTCACGACATCCTTACGTAATAATGACTAATATGTTTACAAACAAATATTTAATAAATAATCGTAAAGATATCTATAATTTAGAGTTGAAATTATTTGAATATTACTACTATTAAACTTTTTTAGTTGGTGTAATAGATGACAACTAGTTTCGATTAATAAATCATCATCAGGACCTAATGGGGGACACTAATTTTTTCCCAATTTACAATGTAATTCCATTTAATAAATTTAAAAGCGTTTAATAATAAAAACTTTCATCTTACCTTCTGATTTTAGAGGAAAATTTACCCAATCCAAAAGGGCACTTAACACGCGCGCGATTGAACGGTTCTAAAACCGCACGAGATCCTCAACGAAAACGAAAAAATAGAAAACGATTACATTTTTTTAACTATTGATAAAAATCAAAAGAATTATTCGATTTTAGGACCGATCGCGGTGACTAACACCCGAATAATGAATTTATTTCGATTCATTAATATCTTAGTCACGACATCCTTACGTAATAATGACTAATATGTTTACAAACAAATATTTAATAAAAAATCGTAAAAAACATCTATATTTTAGAGTTGAAATTATCTGAATGTTACTACTATTAAACTATTTTAGTTGGTGTAAAAGATGACAACTAGTTTCTATTAATAAATCATCATCAGGCCCTAATGAGGAAAACTCATTTTTTCCAATTTCCAATGTAATTCCATTTACAACATCCAATGGCTTTCGACAATGCCAATGTAACCAGCTTTTGACTGTCACTGAACGGAGTGTATTGGCCTAACGAAAGAAACATGTTGGACTTTGTCAAAAACGACTACGCCATGGCTTACCATAACTATGCTGCCCCAACTACCCCAGCTACATGCTGAAAAACATCCTTTACTGAACTACAAGGAGTTCAAGAACAGAGCCCTATTTATCATTGATTGCTCGAAACAGGAAGAAACTATGAAGTCCTCCACTTTGTGAGACTCGAGCTCGAAACCGATAATGGATTTCCAGCAGACAGCAAAGCCTACTGCATCATAATTCACGACTGTCTAATGTAGTACCGTCCTCTAAGTAAAGTGGTTAAAAGTTTAAATTAAAATATAATTTCTTTATTTTTTTATGTTAATAAATGAAATTAAATGAAATATTTTTGAGTTTTAATAAAACACCTTGTATATTTTTAGTTGTTTATTGCAACATTATACGAGGATCGAAACCTTCTTTGAATACATTTATAAAGAAATTTTAGTAATAAAATACATATAGCAGATAACGAGAGGTACGATATTGTAAATGTCTTGTTAATTTCGCCATTTAATTGTCCATCCTTGACGCCGGAACTGATGTTGGTTGTATTCGCCTTAAGGGGTAACATACTTTCGGTATTCTTGTATTGTCCAAATTTAAATTTCTCAACTGCTTCATAACGTTTTTTTTGTCTTCGTACAGTTTAATATCTTTACGAAATTGCTTAAGTCTTTCTTCAAATTTAAGGACTTCTTCCCAAATATGTTTGTCTTTAGCTTGACGCATGTCTAAAAGCATTAATACTTATTACCCAAGCGTTATTAATAAATATTGTATAATAACCCCCACCTACTACTTCACACTGACGATGGAAATTCCATGGTGAAGAAGTCTCTTCTGCACAAAGTTTAAATTTTTCTACAGCGCATGCTTTTCCACATAAAAAATGAGTATATTATGTTCCAATACGCTTAGTTATCTCTAGATATAGATCACGTGACATAATTATCCAATCATAAGGAAGGGGGATTAAGTTTTCGTAAATTAGATAGTTCTGCACAAAGTTTAAATTTTTATAGCGCGCATGCTTTTCCACATAAAAAATAAATATATCATATTCCAATACGCTTGGTTGCTATCTCTACAGGGGATCTCTCGACTACGTCACACACACACACGTTGGTCCGCGGCCATCTAATGGCTGTTTCTGGAAATAACGCAGAACACACTTTATTACACTACTATAGTTTCTTCCGTTCTTTCAATTTCATTTTCACGAAATCAAATTGAATCCTAACCTTACATGTACATACACAAGCAAATGTCCGGGCTGCCGGCTGATTAAAATTTACACATATCTATAAATGTATTTGTTTTATTTATAATTTTTGCTTCATTTGTTTATCATAAATTCGAGAGAAAGTGTATAATAAATAATATCAAAGTTTTCTATATTTTTTCTTCAGATTTTGTAACCTTCACGTTTATTGTAAATTATTCCTAAATCATTAAAGACATTTCATAGTCAAACTGAATTGCTGAATACTATAATAAAAAATACTGTTGATCCTCAATATCTAACCCCAACTTCCTTAAAACCTATATTATCGATATACGTTTAGCAGAAAGTTTTTTAAATTATTATAAAAGAGAAAAATAATTTTTCGTACTATTAAATACTAAAAGGTCTCTTTGTGATAAAATTTTTGTAGTCCCCTTTTCAGTGTCAGTCGCCTCTATGTCGACCGTTTGTTATTCTTTGCGACTTTTTAATGAAACATAGTTGATGCTTTTATGGCTAGTGTTTTAATAACATGAAACTTGACAAAAGGACGCCTATCTGGGATGATTTTCATCAAATATTGCAATGCCAAAAATGTGTGTTTACCACTAAGCACTTTTAAGGGTTGCACGTCATTAAATTATAATTAAATGTTATTTTAAATTATACTCTTTATTCGTACTTGCTTTAAAAACTTACCGTGGCATAAATTTATATTAATTAAAATGTGGCAACAATTTAATGAAGAAAAATTTCTTGTGACGTTTTGTTTCGCTGTTTAGAATAAAAATTTAAATTTACAACTTACAGTTTACTTCTAATGACGAAATATTTATATTGAATGAAACTAGTTGAAAAATAAAATCGTGTATCAAGATTATATATGAAATATGATGTGTTTGTTAATAGGGTTAGACAAAGTGCCAAAAATTACCATTTTAATAACGTCTAAGGACCACAATAACCACAACAAATGTTTGTGGGACAACGATAAAATTTTAAATTAAGCAATAAAAACTTCGTGACGAAATTTTGCTTATTCCGATAGGGATTTATAAAAGAATAAAGATCACCTAAATTCAACAAATTTGTCTTGCGCTTAAATAAAATTACTTAACACTATACCTTTATACAGTGAATAGTGTTTCTCTCCATTTTTTTCTACTTTTTATCATAATTAATTCCTATCTTCATAGTTGTCACATGGAAGTAAAGCAAATTTTAAATGTTGTTTTATGGTACTTTATTATTTCTTAAGCATTCCCTATATCTAATTGAAATATTTTTTGAGATTATCGTCATTTATTTCATTATATCAGTCAGATGCAGATTTGTACCGAAAAAAGGGTGGCGTGTTTTCTTGGAAATCTTCTTTTTAAATCATTTGCAATGGACCACTTCTCCCTAAATTTAACCCACCGCAAACATATTATTTTATACTACACGTTTCCCCATACATTCGTATGTGCGACAAAAAAATTGAATACACTTTCTATTAGAACCGGACCTGTGGGTTGAGATCGTGTTGGTTTCTCTCTTTGTTTCATGTAATCAAATCAGAAGAAGGAAGACGTGACATATTTAAAGACGTAAATGGCAAATGTTTTGAGTCGGAAAAAGTCACTTGATGATGTTGGGTCTTAACGTGAAACATCCTAAAAATTGCGTTAATTTGTTATTTAATAAAAGTTTTTGTTTTGAGATATATGTCTTCTGCTATAATAATAATATTAATAATAATCATTAATAAAGTTCAGCAGGAATTTATTGATCGCTTCGGACACTGTCAAGCACAAGAATTTATTGTGTGGCAATTTATTGTTCTGTTGTATTATTTTGTAATTTTAATTTAATTAAAGGTCTTCAAAAATAAAGATTTTAAAATTATTGTATCTTTAAAACTATTAACTACCGAATACAAGTATGATATTTTTGGAATCGTCTTGAAATTTGCAATCTAAAAAAAATAAAATATATAGGGTGTGTTATTTAAAAAAATTGTCGATGACATCGTTATTTACAAATAGTTTATCCTGTATATTTAATTGTTATGTAAAAATGCATTAAATTAAAATCAAAAACCGATATGTCTCAGGAAATTGCTTCTTTAGCTTAAAATGAATTTATTCTATACTGTATGTACACACTGTGGGTACAGAGACGTGATTGTAGAAAGTATTCAATAACAAATTGAGTGATTAGAAAATTACTTAGTAAGTACAATTCAAAATATTTCACAAGTGCAACGAAATTGACATTTTTTTTGTGACTCGCACACTGAAATGCAAATGGAAACATCGAGTAAATTACTTCAGTTTCCTTTGAGAAATTCAGGGATAATTAATATCATCTGTTGGTTTAATTAATTGAAATTTCTCGTAAAGAATGAAAAGAATGAAATCGTCGTGACTTTGTCTAATAACCTAAATTAACGATTTTACATGCTATCCATCATTATTTTCTGTCATCTATCATTAGTATCGCTTACATTCGTATTAAAAAAAGTCAAAATATCATGTAACTCGTATGATGATGAGTCAGCCAAGTCCGGAAAATGAAATTTTTAAACGAACCGACACACATGACAAATTATTTGCAGATCTTTATTATTTTGCTTCTTTGTATTGTGAGTTGGCTCTATCAAGGAGTGCAGAGAAATTCGAGCCGACAGGAGGGGTAGACTATTGAAAATGTTTCATTTCGGCATTGCAAAAAAAATGTCAGGACCGAAAATTGACTCGGTAACGCGATACGGAACTTGGATTTGCTTCTAGAGATGATGGAAACACGCGATATCATTCAGCTAGTTTTTATGTTTGAGATGAGATTTTGATCGACAATCGTCTGTTTATGAAACTCTTAAAACATATTATTGTAGTATACAGTCGCATCAATTTATTGAAATTCAATACGACCCTTTTTTTCTAGATACTCCCACGATTGTTCAAACAAATATTTTAATAAGAAGTATGGGCCCTGTATCAGAATTAGATATGGTAAGTTATGTAACGTTTATGTTAAGTATAGAGGGTGTTGTTGAGAAATAAAACTTTGTAGTGTCCAGTAATCAGTTATATTCCAACAAAAATAGAGGAAAATGTTATATGTTACAATTACAAATTATAAAGCTAACAAAAGTACATCTGACTTGTTCAACACTGACTCAGAAGTGACTCTTAATTTCGAAATCTCAGAGGACTTGAAAATTGCAATTCAAAAGAAAATAAGTTTCGAGTGATAACAGCAAAAATGATACTTAATAAAACAATGCATTATTAATGTGACTAAAAAATGAAAAACAAAACTTATTTCGTTTCGAATCTTACTAAATAGCCGTTCTAAGAAATGAACTGAGTATGACAAAATATGGATAATTATATATTGTTACAAAAAATATTAAATTATGTTCGTGACTTTAAGGGTAAAGTTAAACTGATAACAAAAATTTTTAAATATAATTTTGTAGTCTCCCTGTAGACTCCCTTATGTGAAACAAATATATAGAATTACTAAAATATAATATTACTGAACAATATTATGATAATCAATAAGTAAATAACTAAAATAGCTACAGTGTTTTATTTAAGGATTTGGCTATATATAGATATATTATATACAGAGTGTCCCAAAATTTGACTGCAAACGCTTTCGGGCAAATTCCTTGTGCCCATTAAGGTAGGTAACGTATGTCCGTAAATGCACCCTTTCTAAATTACAGAGTGTTAAAGTTTAAAAAATTAAATTGTTTATTAAGAATGAATGTCCCACTTTTGCCTTGCAATTTGACAAAATATAAAAAAGCTACTGGGAATAAATAATGACTATTGCTTTTAATACATAGAAAAAGGTTTATTAGAGTTCTCAACAAGACGATTTTTTTTATAAAAAGTTTATATTTTTCTAAATATTTTGATACGCTATTTCAGGTTTAAGTTATTATTTTAAATGTGTGTTAAAGTAATCATTTTATTTAAAAGAAAAATATGAAGATGTAGAGACATCATAGTAAGACGTAATTATTGATAGCACATCCCAAAAACAAAAATAAATAAGGCATAAGGGCATATTTTGAAAAATTGAATTAATTGAACGCCTGTTTTTTAGGCAATTATCATTTCCCCAACGTATTAATAACTGCATACATTTTAACTAGACGAAAAGAGGGGTAATCATAGTCACACCTCCTAATCAGTGGCGTGTATATTCGAAATTAGTACATAGAGTTTTTTTTTGATTTGGAATGAGATATAATATTCGCACGTTTCTGAATATTGTCCCAAAACCCCCGTCCAGTTTTATCACTTTATTTTAAACTCCGCCCTGCGCCTTCCCCCCGCTTTACACCACGCACACAGGAGAAACTGTTCGTTTATGGCCTTTCACTCTTAATAATTTTCCACTTCCACTTCTTCTTCAGCATAAATTTTTTAGCGTACACACCATAATTTTCTTCAATTTCTGTTAAAAATCCCATTAAATTTCTTTGGCTCTTTCTGTACTTTCTGTACAAACTTTTTCACTTTTCTTATTCAAAACACTTGCAAGTCATATCATCTTTAATACTAGATAATAATATATCCTTTGCTCATGTTTTACAGTAATTATTACTCTTTTTTTGCCTTGCCATAATATCCATTTTCTTCTTTTCCGATTGTATGATAATGATTTAATAACATTTTTGCTAGTGACCATTTTGCATTTTTAACTCTAAAAATTTATTTGTGCTGGACAACTCTCTTAATTATGATATTGATTCGGACGTTTTGCCTGTAATTTTTAAAACTTTTTTAGCACCGTGACAACAATTGAATAAACAATAAACAAACTATGGACAGGTCGCAAATTATTTTCTTATTACCTTTTTGAGTTCTCTATAAAAAATGCCTTTGTTATTCTTCTATCGATATTTTCTTCAATCTAAATTCTCTATATTTTATCACCAAATATTTTTTTTGAATTATTGGTTCTCAGGAATACTCGATGGATTGTTATTTCCGACAATATTGGCGAGACCAAAGATTATCATTTTTGGGGCCCATAAAATCGCTGTCTCTTTCAATAAAGATGTTGGAACGAATCTGGAGACCTGACACATATTTCTACAACGGGAAAAACTCGTACGTGCACACAATAACGGTCCCCAACAAACTTTTGCGAATAAGCCAAGACGGGGATATATTATATTCTATGAGGTACAAAACAGTGCTTTTGTTTTAGTTTATTTCAATTCCAAATTTATTTTTCAGATTGACTATCAAAGCGAAATGTCCAATGGAACTTAGAAGTTTTCCAATGGATAAACAATCGTGCCCACTAATTTTCGGCAGCTGTGAGTTTTTGTAAATCAATTACTTTTTTACAAGAGAATTGCTGGGAATTTTTTTTTTAATTCAATTTTATTCCAGACGCCTACACTTCGAAAGATCTGATTTATTTATGGCAAAACAGCGCTAGCGTAAATTTCGTACCAGGAATGACACTTTCACAATTCGACCTCATCAGCTCTCCATACAGGAATCTCACATTGAAAAGACGCGAAGGTAAAATTTGATTTTTTCGATTCAATGCAAATTTCCTCTGAAATCAACTAAACATGAAATAATTTTAATTAATAATATTGTAACACCGTGAGGGTTTAAAAACTTTATTTACAGTGAAACTTCACAACTGTATTTACCGAATTAAAATTAATAATTAATATGAATAGAAGCGACTCTAATTCGCCTGCGTCAATTTGACACAACTACAATTATTGTCAATTTTTCCGTATTTATATACTTACTTTTCTTAGCATCCCAATCATTCCAAAAAATTCGAGAAACTGTCATGGCTGCCAGTAGTTAGGTTAGGTTTCAGATTCTTGTCTTGTATATTCATTTTTACAACTAATAGCCTTGGCCTGTACAATCAAACTATTACAATATCTTATTTAGTATTTATATAATACCTATTGTTATGCAGGGTTTGAGAATTCATATGTCTTACTTACTATTTATTTCGTTTATCTATAAATGAACCCGTATCATACAACTAATAATTCTTTAATTTTTTTAGGAGAATTTTCTGTTCTGGAAGTATCTTTTAACTTACAGCGACACACCGGTTATTTTCTGATCCAAGTTTACGTACCATGTATTTTAATCGTGGTATTATCTTGGGTCTCCTTTTGGATCCACAGAGAAGCGACCAGCGATAGAGTTGGTTTAGGAATCACCACGGTACTAACACTTTCTACCATTAGTTTGGACTCGAGAACAGATCTACCAAAAGTCAGGTAAGTTCTTCGAATAGTTAGGTTAGATTCTCAAACTTTAGAACGTAGATAATAAAATATTAGATAGTATAAAAAATAATTTCACTTTATTGTATTTACTGTTCACCACAACAGAATTATCGCATTGAATAGGTACTTTATAAAGTCTAACAAACAATTGGAGAAGGTGATTACGCGTCAGTCGGTATGAAACTTCTGCGCAGCCCGTTGACCTTCAAAAACTTACTGTTTTGACTGTTTCGTTGTCTCCGGAACGTAATAGTATATCCTTGTTTGGTCCACAGTTATCTATCGATTCAGAACCTTGAGATTGAGAAACAAAAGTGCCAACATAGCCTCAGAGTCGACCAAATGATTGCTTTTATTATCCACCTTGCGATGTACTGCTGGCCTCAACTATTTCGCTCACTTTAATTCGTCGAACCCTCAAAACTATATCGTGGATCTTTTCAGCATTTCAGGGGTAGTTATGTAAACAGTTGCAAACACGAGAGCAGGTAATCCATGATCTTCGTCCAGATTAGCTTTGATCTGTTTCAGTGTTAACGTTTTTTAATATAAGTGTACCATCTCTTGGACTTTCTAAAGAAATATTGATAACTAGTCTATAGGAGATTCCTTTGAGTACGCCTGTAAATGTATACCTTTATAAAGCTTTCCAAGATATAAGATCAGGACATCCTAAAATCTGGGGAAAGCCAGGTATAAGCAAAATCGGAATTAGACAAGTGAGAAACCAGAAACTATCACTATCACTACCAATTTCCGCTAAATTTATAACCAAATCTATTTTTGGAAAAGAATTAAAATATTTATCATCGATAGTCCTTACATGTTTTATTGCGTTTTTCCATTTTTAAAATTTTTTTTGATACCGCCTAATGAAACCTCAGTCAAAAATGTTGATCTTTCGAGACCCAATTAGTAGTTTAGTAAGAGGACTAAGACATTTTAAATATTTTTAGTGCAGAATTATTAAACGCGATTAAATTCCAGTTTCAGTGGAAATTGTATAAAAACATGTAAATTTTTGGTCGACTATACCTCTTTCTGTCTCTCTGAAAATGGTATTTTCAGATACCAAAACCCAGGTAGACTTGAATACATATTAAAACGCTTTGGTTGACTGTGGAAATTTAAGATAAGTACTATTTATTACGAATAATTTGCTACTACGGGTATTGGGTTTTTCCGGCTTCAATATTTAGCAACGCATAATAAGTTTTATATAAATATTTTTATAGTTTCACGTCAATAAAATAACACGCTAATAGTGGAAGCCCTTATTTTTTATTTATACGTACATCCATAATTTATTGATCTATCCTTACTTAACCACCCTCTGCTGACAATGAAAACTATAGCAAAATCAGAAATATCGTGTATAGCGTCTCTTTTCTTTATTCAATTATAATTTCTTACTTACAACATTTTCAGAAACATGATATAACTAACACACTTCTTATATATAAACAGCCAGATACTGAAATAAAAACTCTCTCGTGCGGATCAGAATTTTTACATGAGACCGACCACAAGACCTTCTGGAGTATATTCAAACCGTTATCTCATTTTGGCACCACATATCCTTGCGCTTCCTTTATTGAAAATTAGCTTAGGGCTTTGAGATTACATAAGCCGATAATATACACACGCCTTTCGAATCAATTTTCGACAAGGACGTACTGAAAAGACGCGCGAAAATTTCCAAAATAAAAAAATCCTTGCATAAATAAACTTGTATTTAAAAATTTATAAACATAGATATTCGAAAAATAGAGCCATTCCAAGTACAGAAAAAAGTACTTGAGAATAAAGTACAAGTATTTTTTATAGAAAGTACTCGAATACTAAACAGAAGTAAAAATAAGTACTTTTACAGTATCGATTACTAAATACTAATGGGAATTTGCAATTTTGAATATCTAGTGATTTAATTAATTACTTTTTTCTAGTTATTAGAAAATTATTCAAAGTTAGGCGAAGTGTAGAGAAAATTAAAAAATCGAAACTACTCAACGTTCTCCATAATACAATATTCTCACACTGTTACGTGGATATGACAATACGTATTGTAGGGAAGCAATGAGTTTTTTTTTAATTTTCTCTTACTTAATTCTAATTCTCACTCTCAATATCATACTTTATTAATTATAAAAATTAAATGATCTAATTATGATTTTTTACACCTTCTTACATATTTCATGTATACGAGTAGTTTTGTTAAAGTTATACCGTTGACATTTTGACTGCAATAAAACCCTAATTATCTCTTTGGCCATAAAATTCACATAAAAGTTCACCACTTTTTCAGGCAAAACCGGAGTACAAATTTTATTTACCTGCATCCCTAAGTATAATATTATTTTAAATAGGTATAAATTCCTAATAATATAAAGAGCAAATTGATTTTTATTAATAATAGTTCTAATTGGTTTACACAAAAATTTAAAAGGCATACATTGGAATAAGTAAAAAAATTACAATGGCTTTATTCTCATTTACACTTAACACCTCGGTTCTGCGTTTAGGAAGGGTTGGTAGATTTATTCATGTGGCTTCATACAAATTTCGTCTAATTTACTTTACGAGTTTGACTGTTTAAAATTTGATTATTCAATTTACTTGTAAAATCCATCGTTAACTTAATACGGAGCTGCACTACTACACTTATCTCTTGAAACAAACCAAAAGTACTGATTCAAGAGGTCTAAAAGATTATGAACTTCGTGCGCATCTCGAAGGTGGTACTTTTCGCCGGCCACTACTCGCTCTGTTGTACTTGTTTCATGTCTAAATGGGTGTAAGTACAAGTACTAATCACCCGTTGTACTCTTTATACTTAGAATAAACTGCTCGAGTACAGATACTCGAATATCGCACAGCTCTGTCAGAAAATGTAGTAATAAAAAAATAGTAACTATACCATGCATGACAATTATCAAAGTTTTTTTGTTAATATTGTAGTTGATGAACTGAATGGTACCCAATTTATATTCCTCAGGTATGCAACAGCTTTAGATTGGTTCCTGCTGATGAGCTTTTTCTATTGCATTGCAACTTTGCTGGAATTCGCTGGGGTTCACTATTTCACGAAAGTAGGAAGCGGGGAAATACCTGTTGATGAAGACGACTGGGAAGATTGCACAGAGAATGATGAAGATACATTAAACAGGGTCGAAACTGAGCTGGACATGACGAAAATTGAAGAAAAGATAAGACGTAGGAGTTCTATCATTTGTCCAATATACAACGTGAGTTTTTACTTTAACTATATTTAATAAGTCATTTTTCAAAATGACTCAAATAATGGGTTATATATGGGGTACACAACTAAAATGAACCAAGTATACATTTTCTCATTTCTGTATTAGGTGGACAAAGGGTCTAAAATTAATACAATAATTCACAACCTTAGTGAATCAAGTTACTTTTACTTTTTTGTGCAATTACCTTGCAACATCTACAGATGGCAGCACTACTAAGTAGCATATCTAAACTTAACTTTGGACTGTAACTTACCCACCCCCGAAGTTATTCGTTGGTCCATTAGTGATTGGACCCCTTAGATTGTAAAATTAAGCATCTTTTTTAAGAATGTCGAACTTCACTTGCCCAAAAACTAAGTTACGTAATCGTAAGGGGTATACGTAAACACTGACTCTTATCAAAACTTATACAACATGTTAATGTATTTGATATTAAAAATGTTAATATGCGCTCTGGGACAGCGACAAAAGTGCCCACCTCTGGGAAAGAGTAGGGGTGGATTCGTCCAGAAACTCTTTCACAATAAGAGAGGTCCTTGCGTTTTTAGGTCAGGCGTTAGGATCGCTGTGGCTAGTGATATTTTGGCCCTTCGAAGATGCTTAAATTTTACAATCTACAGTAAATTAAATTTAAACATAAATGTTCTTGTCCAATTTTTTTATACTGTCTGCTTCATTTATAACTTTTTATCATCGTCAAATTTCAAAAGGATCAACATGGTTGTTTATCTTTCAAGAAAATAAACGTATTTATTTGTCGCCCTTTATTGATTACCTGTCAAAATTTTTTAGCAGAATGTACTGTTTTCACAACATTACCCATATCTTACTTAGATATAAAACTCATGCTTGTAATAATCTCTTTTTTACCAAAAGTAAAATCACTGTGGAGTATCTATTGTTTTTGCAAATTCGAACTACTCTTCTTTTTAATGGCTCATGTATTTTTCTCAACAAAACGGGTTTTGGAGATCAGTAAAGTGATCGTGAAAAAGGAGAACAAGTAATTAGGATGGAAAATAGTGTGATGTAGTAACACCACTTGTAAGAATGCCTCTGATCTCAAGTGCCAAAGTGACCAAGTTCAAAAATTGTTTTAAAAGTTGCTGTGTTCACTGGTTATGAACCCCTCATATGTTAATTGATTAATTATAAACAATAAACAATAAATTGTATTCTACTGTACGTTTTTATTCAAGATTTTTCGAATTGTATTTTAGAACGCGCCGCTGAACTGCGAGAAGAGGAAATCGTCTTTCGTATTAGTACAGGAACCTTCTCCTCCTCCATTAACTCGATTAACAATGGAAAGAACCACCCAAACAGAAAATAAGCTGCCTAAATGGAAGCAACTCCTTTATTGTTTAAAAGGCGATGATAAATTCAGAAAACAAAGACAACGCGAAGCTGCTGCCTCAAACGGGACAAGTAAGTTAATATATATTTGCTTCAAATTTTGTTGGCATTTGACACTTTTGACATTTGACAGTATTTCTATCCGTTTCCTATTTTTTTCTTGTAGGTACGTCCCATGGCAGAGTTAGGCACGTCAATAGCGTTTCTTTGATTGATCGTACAGCGAGAGTGGTATTTCCTGCTTCGTTTGGATTCTTCAACTTGTTCTATTGGTTGGCTTATTTTACTCCTCAAGAGAACTTCAAATGGGGAGAAACCAAAATTAATGCAGTCAACCATTAACGTTTTAAAAAAAAAATTACACTTATCCTTTATGTGTATTGAAATATTTTCTTTCAGTGTGGGTATAATAAATGTATTGAAATATTTGTTTCAGTGTATAATAAGTGTATTAAAATATTTTCTTTTAGTGTATAGTTGCGTAGCAACTTTTATTTGAAACTTATTATAATTTGCAAAATAAATCATTCATAAAATGTATATCCCATATTTTATCTAATTTAATAAAACCAATTTTAATAAATCCAAATATTCAAAACTAAAAAATTATTAAATAAGAAATTGATCAGAAAAAAGTATAGACAACACAGAAGTTAAAAAAGTTTTCAAAAAATAGAAGCAACATCCATACTACCTATTTTAGAAAGAACAATAAATATTTAAGAAATAGGAAAAAAAGGAATATAAAGCAATGGTGGAACATAAAAAAAGCAGTTGAATATCCAGAGAAGAAATATAGAACGTTTAGGATACGACTGAGAATTATTTAAAAATATATATATCATTTTTTTTTTGTTAAACTACAAAATGGAAGGGCAAAAATAAATGATGGAACCTAGAATGAAAATGGAATCAAACGAAGAAGAAATAGAAATTATGAAATAACTCTGTGAGAAAGGAAAAAAAGATGGAAGAAATTTTGAAAAGAATAAGATTTGGAAAAAGAACAATCGTAATAAGAACGATACAAAGCAGTCGACAACAAAGCGAAAGAAGTGATAATGAAATTTCAAATAAAAATGTAATACAAAATGATAAAAATAGAGAAAATATAGGAGTGTGGTAAAATCCTGTTAAAAGTAGATCAGAACCATGTTTTCAAAATTCAATGAATTTTAAACAGAAAAACTTCCTAGCACCTCCAATTTATTAAAGTATTAGCAACATTGCAAACTCCTAAAAAAACTTTCATCCAACTAAAAAAAAAACAAATATAACTAATTTTATTTCACTTCTCCACTAACTAATCCTTATCTTAAACCAATAAGAAAACCTACGATCGATCACGATAATCACAGTCCAGGCATTTAGTTTAAATACATTAATAATTTCTACTAAATGCAAAATAGGTGTCATAAAAATAGTAAAACAGTTGCACCCAAATAAAAAAATACTGTAAAATATAAATAAGAATGAAATAACTAGTGAAAGATCAACTAACAATACGTTTGTTTTAAAATGCAATTTTTGCAACTTCAACTAACACTATTGAAATTATTAATTATGGAACTTTTCGACGTTTTAATTGTACAATAAACCATCAGAAAATTAGAAGTCTTGGATTTTACTTGCTATTTCTTAGAGTTAAAAATTATTAACAAACTAGCAACCTCAAGCATTTTATTATTTCAAATACTACACCAGTTACGTTTACCATGAATAGACAAAAATGGAGAAAATTCATGAAAAGAAAATATATAATAAAAACCATAAGGTTTTTTTTATGATTTTTAATTATAAATTTCCCACTCTTTATCACCGTTACACGTTTATGCAAAATATTCCAAATAAAAATCACCTGACTAAGTCTAATTTTTTGTAAATATCTTCTAAAACATATTTTTTATAGACACAATAAAAACGATGGTAAAGGATGGCTAATTTATAATGATTAGCCCTATATAACAAAGTAAATAATAAAAAAATTAAACCATGTAGAGTTATATAAAAAATATTTTACTTCAATTATCAAATATAAAAATAATTCTAGGTGGTGTTTTAAAATTCAAACGATGTAATTTTTGTTCTGAGTATTCGTTAAATTTTCGGTAGAGAGCATTAGCGACATCTTGTGAGTTATCCTCTTTAAGCATTCTGGTAAGTTTTGTTGAACTTTCATGGTCAGAATATCAACGATATGCTTTTGGTAAAGTTTTTGAGATTTCTCTTTTTCATCTTCAGTTACTGGTAGATCATCAAGGTGTAACAAATTTGGAAACAATGACAAGATAAACAACCTAGAAAAAAGCAAATGTGATGAATATTTCACTTTAGAAGGGATGTTGTTACCTGTATTGAGTTTGTACATTTGCTGATACGCTGTTCAAAAAAAACGGCGCGCCTGGATTCCCCATCAATGACAAATATTTAAGATTCGGGCAAGAACTGCTTAGTTTATACGTCCAACGAAATAAATCGGAAATCTAAAAAATTCAAAAAAAATCAAATGAAATTAAAGTTTTCATAAAGTCTTAAGTACAAAATAACCTAACCTAACCTAACCTAACCTAACCTAACTTAAAAATAGAGAGTTGTGGGGTTAAAGATGTAATAACGCTCGCAGCCTTAAAAATAAATATTATGGATAGGAACTACATAAACAATATAAACAGTATTTGTCAGTGGTAAATTTTATATTGCAAGTTAAGTCGAAAATGGATAATTCTAATGTAAATATGCCTTTTGATATAGAAGAATCTGCTAATTTATCAATTAATTCAATAATACCCAGCAAATTAAGAAGAAAGTATGAAGAAGTATATAAGAAATTTTAAAAATAGTCTCAAGAAAGTTAAAAATAATTGTGAAAAGATTCTGTATTAAGCATCTACAGTATGGAGTATCTACTCAATGTTGAAAGCAAAATAAATACTTATATATTCAGTTACGTAACAATCCCTTAGATAACTAGTGATGTAATGAAACAGACACTTATGAAAATTTGAGGTTTCAAAATGTCAAAAATGAATTTAAAATTTAACATTTCGGTAGGTTTTTATAAAAATATACAAAGCTTCCTTTGCTTTCGTAGGTCGTTACTAAACCAAAAAAAAATCGTACTTACTTTGCAATGGTTCAACCATAAGAGTTCAAGCTTAGGTAAATACGGAAGGTAACAATCCGATGTAATATTGTTGTTATCACATATTAAATACGTCAATTCGGTAAACTCCTCTAAAAAATCTAATTTTCTAGAAAACAAAAAAAATTATTTTGTATGTACGGTAGGTACATTCTGAAATATTTCTAAGTGTAAATTTATTTCGTTTTACCATTAACCGATAATAATATAAATGATTAAAAAATAAATAAGCAGATGTTATGTCGTACTTACTGGAATTCATTGTGACTTATGTCTAAAATTTTGATAGTTGGCGCTAGTTGCTCTATTAAAATATTTGGTATGTTGTGTAGTCCTTCGTGTGCCAACGAAAGTCTCTGTAGATTAATATCGCTTTCATCTTCCTCCGTGTAGTGTCCTGATAGTTGAATCATTGATTTCTCTGAGGCAAAATTCAAATTATTTCTTTCAAAAATATACTTTTGTTGATCTAGGTCAGTTTTAGTCGAAGACATTTTTTAGAAAAGTGTCGCTTGCTTATTGAAGAAGCACTAAGCAGGTTATTTGAGATGATGTCTTTTATTTATAAATTTAGTAGCCTTTAACCTCATGAATAACAGTTATCAGCGTGCATTTAGATTCAATGCAAACTAAATGATTTTGTAACAAGTGGCAGCAAAATAATTTTTCTACTTTATAGCTACTTAAAATACTAACTTTAAATTAAAGTACAATTATATGTTTTAACATATCTATTTATGGTTCAGAAAAGAAATAAAAATATTGGAAAACAGAAACCTTGAGCTAAATTTAAATATTGAGAAGATATGGACAGAATATTACGAAATAAAGTGTAATTCGGCGAATAATTATTTTCAATTATAGCGAAATATTTAAATAATTTTAAATAGAGATCTTCTCGCTAGATGAATTGATAACAGTACCAGGAAAATTAAATGACCTGCTAGCACTCCAGATCTTAAGCCACTCGACTCGCTCCTTTAGAAGTATTATAAGGAACCGATACACTTTGCACATTTACAACATATTGGAGACCTTAAGAACAGCAAAAAGAATATCAGATATTAAACTAGTTTTATTTTGAAAACAATGGACGACATTTTGGTAGGATAATACTTGTTGTTATCTGAATCTTATGTACGTAATAAAATTGCCAGCCTCCATTATAACATGTTACAACTTACCCCACTGTTTTTAAATGATTGTAAAAATATATGTGTAATTAGAACAACAAAAATAAAGTTTTCGTGAATTGTAGTTTCAAAGGTGTGCATTTTTTGTTTTCTTTTTAGGATGAATATGATAATCACACCAATTATCAAGCTGTAGACAGAGTAATTTGCAAAATCAGGGCATTAGATCAGTATCAAAGTATTGAAAACTGAGAATGTATTACGTCACACTTATAAGATATGTTATAAAAGTTAAAGTTGAAGAAAACCTTAGATATGTGAGGTATTTCAAAAACCCAATAATTAACAGCAAAAATTTATTTTGGTTAGACATCTTAAAAAATCTATAAACTAGTCTCTGTGAGTGTGTTTTTCGATTTAACATACTCAACGCCTGGAAAGTTAATCAATGTAGTGACTAAACTTTTTAAAACAAATAAAGAACTTTCAATTCGTACACTTGAATCAATCAGTACACAGAATGCAGAGCATTTTGATAAAGCAAATGTGTCATTATTGTTCGATAAATTAGATGCTCTAAGTAACAAATGTTAAGTTTAGTCCTAGCAATATATGGAATTTGAACAAAACTGGTACTGCCACTAGCCCAGAATTAATAATGCTATAGCTGAGAAAGGTACCAAAAAATTTGGTGAAATAACTTCAAGCGAATAAAATAATTCTGTAACTTTGAACATAGTAGTAAGTTCAGTTGGCTCCTTTATATCTCCACTTTTAAATTTCCTCGTAAGAATTCTCATCATAATTTAATATGTGATGACCCTCTGGGAAGTATTAGTCCTGCAACTGGTTCAAGTTGGATGCAAAAAGAGGAATTTTTTCAATCCAAGACACATTTTATTGAAATTGTTGTTGTTTTAGTAACTACCATAATTACAGATTACAACAATAAACTTAGTCAAGGAAAACAATGTCTATTGCTGATCGACGTCAACATAAGTCTTAGTTCACCAACCCTCAATATCAGAAACTAAGTTTTTGTATTTTCCTCCAAATTTAGTTATAATTTCCCCAAATCCGTACAGAAGACTAATTCCTCCAGAAAAAGATTAAAATACCATATTAACAGATAAATCTTCTGAAAGAAGATCAAATCATCAATAAGAAGAAACCTTTGTACAAAGTCACTCTGGCTGGTACTGCAGTTCTTAAAACGAGTAGAAATAAAGTAAAAATATTACCAGTTTTTCTTTGGTTTAATTCTACATATCACATTTGAGACCTATGAAGAACCTTTTCTAAAATAAAAAAGAAACCAATCCGATGAGGATGAAGCTGTCTACCTGGTCACAGTAAACCACTTAAGAATTGGATGAATACGTAAACCGCAAACCTCTTCATTACTTGAAGAGTGGACGCAAAAGGAGTTAAGAAGGGCCTGGGAAGGCAGTCGAGGATGTAGACAAGCCGGATCGGATCAAACAAGGACCAGGTGGCTGCTGGAAAGAACCAGACAGCAACTATGGTTGATCGTTGGAGTCCTCACTGGATATTGCGTTTCGAGGAGGGGCAAACGTGAGGAAGAAATAAATAAATTGCGGAACAAATTAATATGAATTAACAAACTGTCGGAAACATTTTAAAAAGAAATGGATACCGTTGTTTCGACCTACAGTTTTATATTGAATTTAAATAACAGCAAAATAATAGAAACGTAAGATACTGCTAAGAATCCGCGAGGAAATTAAAATCGATTATCAGTGGGGAAGACAAATCAATCAGAAAGTTATGGAAATGTTCGAAGCAGTATTATCAAATAAGGTCAAAGTTCAAAGAATAAGATAGATGAACCATGTTCAAAGGCAGCCTGGAAACAGAATGACCAAGTAGGTCTTTGATACATGTACAAATAAAAATAAAAAGAAAGAAAGGAATACCTAATAGGTGATGGTTAGAGGAAATGGAAAGCGACTTAAAGAAGCTGGGAATTGTGGGGTAGAGAAGGAAGGAGGATAACTGACTAAAGGGAATAAAGAATAATATCCAACAAAACCAATGGCCTAGACAGGTTTATAGAACTCCCATATATATATATATATATATATATATATATATGTAACATATCAAAATCTACGGTTTCAAAAAAAATAATATTGCTAGCGTGAATGTTTTCATGGGTGCCGTAAAGTACCATTTTACAACTGCAGCTTTATAAGTCATAAAATGTATCTTACCCGATTTTGCAAAGTAATTTAATAATGTATTATGGCACTCTATATAATAATAGATAGATCTACATACATTCCAGTGAAAATTATTCAGTAAATATCCTGTCAAAATTTGACTGAAAAATGTCCACTCTTAAGGCAGGTATATATTTCGAAAAATGTTTGCAATTGCCTGTTTAAATAAACGCTTCTGATTGGTTATAAAAGGGAAGTGTGAAATTTTCATGGAAATTAATGAACTTTTTTCACTTATAAGTATCCTTATATAATAAATAATAAATAAGTGGACCTACCCAACAAAATTAGGTTCCCCAAGGACGTCATATCCAAAGACAGATCAGAATCATCGTCAAAATTCGTTTCTCTCCATTGGTTTTGGTAATAATTAAACACGTTTATGTCCTTATCGCTGGAGCTAAAAACATAAATATGGACAATTTTAAATTTATTTATGAACAGTTTTTAAATTAAATATTCACCTACTTTTCGAAATGATTTTCATCCATGTTCAACACTAATTAATGAATAATTTGGGAACTAATTAAAATTTAAAACAAAGCGATATTTTCGTTTCATCTTAAATTTACAGACTACACTGAATGATCGTAAGATTTGTCAGACTTCGGACAGATAAACTTTCGACCTTTAGTTCTTGAGTTAATTTGTTAAACACGATAATCGTTTATCGATGACGATAACAAAATATACTGATATTATTTACCTTGCAAAAATATTTTGAAAATGCATTAACAGTAAATGTTTACTCGGTAACTATAAAAATAGAGATGGGCATCACAATAATAAAGCTGTTATTGCGGATCATCCCTTACATCCTTCGGGTATATATAATTACACAGGGTGTTCCATTGGGAAAGGGCCCAACTTTAACTGTAAATGGGCGTCACTTTGGTAATTCCAAGTAACCTATACTTAATGGGTCTTCCACCCTTTATAACTGAGATACAGGGTGTTTTATTAATTTGACCTATTTCTTTCGGAGCTCATAACGTCCGAAATACTCCATTACCATTACCTGGAAAATCTACCAAAGTATTACCAAAAAGAAAATCCAGGATCGGCTTAACAAGAAATTTAAAAAAGAGTTGAAAAATATGAATCTGCTCATCTTTTTTGTACAATTGTACTACCAAAATTTTACCTTGAAAGTATAATGTATGAATGTTTTCGGTGTTATGAAATGGTATCGGAAAGTTTTTTGTATTTTTACAAATGCAGACCACTAGAAAATATGACTACAGCACCATACTCAGGACATAATCATTCAATATGTTTCGAACATCCTGTATAAGAATATTTGGAAACTATACGCGGATATTGTATTTGATTATGGCTTTCATTCATTCATCAATAAGAAAAGCTAGTCCTCAGGAAGAATATTTCTAAAAATGGTTTTTATTAAAAATCTTTCATTAACTTCTATCCATTGCCAGTTTCTTACGTTTTTATTATAAATCTATTTTAGCCCCCGTTTCTCTTATTCTGTTTACGCAGTATTCCTGTTTCTATTATTTCTCTCTTTAATCATTCTCCTGAAAAATTATATAGATAGATTTTTTTAAACCAACATTTTTCATTCACTAACATGAAGAAAAGGAAAATATTTATTAGCTATCCTAAGGAAGAGAATGAAAATTTTGGAAACGTAGCAAATGTAAAAAATTGGTATTTAATTGATTTCTATCATTTGGCAGTTTTTCTGTGTATTTTTTTATAATAAATCCCTTTTAGCGCTTATTCCTCCATTATTTTTTTGCCATTCTCCTGTTTTTTCTCAACTTCTTAAGTTACAATTAGCTTAGCTATCTGTTTTCAATGTTTCTTAATAACAGCTCCTGCTCTATTCTTTTTTGGTCTTTGAAATAATATTTCTTAAATAATTCATTTTAAACGAAATAAATACTTATAACGGGATAATTTTTTATAAATAAAAAGAGCTGCAAACTCTATCAAAAAAATGTGTATCATGACAGTAGCGATGGAAAATTTTCTATAGTATTGTATATGTATTTAAAGTATTGTAGTTTTTACATTAAAAAACAAAAAGTTATGAAAAAAATTGTAAAATATATTTTATTAATTTTATATCTTGTTTACTACAAGTGCGGAAAGTTGTACTTTTCCCAAATTGTTAGAAATAATATTTTTTACGAGCATAAGGAAAATAAAAAATAATTAATGAAATAAAACGTAAATTAAAAAAACTATTATTTGTTTTTGAAATACTTATATTAAATGTATAATGTGAGCCAGTTAAGGTAGTTAATAAAATACTGGTGACAGTCTTGCTCATATTTTCAGAGGAGATTATGAATAATTCGAAGAAGTATCTAAAGACAAAATCGTTCATTTTATTAAATTTGTATGAATCAAAATACCCTACGTTCAATTTTGCAAATACTTCGATTTTATTAAAACAAAAAATTTTAAATATACAAGACATTTTTTTAAATTACTTTTCCGCACTAGTGACTCTTTTGAAGCTAAAACCCATGCGGAAAATGGTACTTTTCATATACTTAATGAAAATATATTTCTCTCCAAATCACCATGCAGGTACATTTTTATTCATGCTACGACAAACAATTCAATTTAGTTAAAAAAATATGAATTCAAAAATTTAATATGATAAAGAAAATGGCTTAGTTTCTTTTTTCAGTATCATATTATATCATATTATTTTCTTAAACTACTTTTACTTAACCTTTTTAAAACTATACACTACGGTTTCTCAGTTTTTTAAAGCAATTCAACCGGCTTTTTGAGGGTCCCTCAATGTAAATACATGAATAATATCGCTTTTTGGTATTGAATGAAGTGTTTTTATTTTTTGCTGGGCCTTTCGATTAGAGAATGAATCAATTACGCTAACGATCGTTCTTGCACACGATTATTAATTAGTTTAATATTTTTTCACTTACCTAGATACATTAAAAAGTTTGTTTCCTTTTGTAAATACACTTATTAAAAAATTTTAAATTGCAATCATATTTAGGTAATTAAGAAGGTATGCAGCAACTACGGATTTTGTTATCAAAAAAAGAGACTGTAGGTATGTGCTGTTGTTAATGGAACGGAAATGAATAAAATTATGTATGCGTCAAGATATGAAAGTTGAAAATACTTTTATTTACCATGAATAAAGAGATAACTTGGGTTTATTATTACCATTTAAATTACGATAAAAAATGTCACAAGATAGCCATTTATTTTATGAATCCGAAAAGTAGTATTTTAAAAACCGAAAGCCGGTCCTAGAATCTTATGAGAGCTATAACAATTTAAGAAAAACGAGAATTTGTACTTTCAATTTCTGACCAAATAATCTAATTTTTAACAAAAGTATTATCTACTAGGAAACCATTCTATCTCTCTGTCGACGTCTGTTGCGTACCTCATCCTAGAATAATGTTAATTTTAAATTTTCATGAAAAAAATTACATTTTTCCAGAGGCGTTGTGTAGGAAGTTAGAATAACTTTAGCCACCATATTTTCTATGCCACTGGCGAAAATTCAATAATGTTAACACGTTTTGATACCTTTTTTTAATTTAGCTTAAATAGTGCGTGCAAAACGTAAGTTGATACTTTCCTCTTCTAGCGCACCACTGGAAAATATGACCAAAATATTATTACACTGAGAATTTGAGGTTTTTAAAGAGGAACTATTAACTCAACTTTGAATAACAAAATATTGCTAGATTTCGGATTTATAGCATAACTTTATTTTATTTTTTTCTATTTCAACTCCCTGTATAATAATATCGGTGAAATTTTGAACACAAGTATATTTATTATTTCATAAAAGTTATTAGTTGTATGATATATAATTATAAATCGAAGTGTATATATTCAAAGCCGTTAGTGAATTATATACCGTAATTGCTAGAACTAATAGTTTATTCAAAAATAAGGGTACTTTTTCATACTTATTCCAATACTTAATAATTATTTAAAACCCTATATACAGTAGTGACATGATAAATTATATATTTAAACTTTTGTAATATCACTTCACACTTACAAAATAGATCTCATTCACAAGTGTCTAGCAAATATTTAAAAACCAATGGTTTGCATTTCACCTCTTTAAAAAATTGTATTTCGTTTATTATTATATTCTGGAAAAATGTGTACAATATATGTATTTTCGGATATACTATCACCACTATCAATTACATTATGGAATTAAGAACCACCGTGTATATTAAAATCATATGTTTTACATTTGAAAGAAACTACAAAGCAATAAAAAAATAGTGCATTAAAATTATATCAGGTCCAAAATAAAACAAATTAAACGTTATTTATATAACAAATAAAATAAAATGGTTGTTTTTATGAGAAACTTGTTATTCGTTTATTTTTTTCTAACTTTATTTTTACATTTTAATTATTATGGGCGAGGAACTGATTAATTAATTGCTCCTTTGGTTAGAGATTTGAAACTTGTAATATAATGTAACTCTTAAGAAAACTGTTTCCCAATTCAATGTCATATCCCACCTGCCTGATTTCCAATAAGATAAAGATTAATTATATTTGTGTATATCGACAAATAAAAGAAAATACTTTTATTATATTCTATTAACTAAAACATTTAATAAACATTTAATTTCAAATAAAATAAACTAAAAATTCCTAGTGAGAGGATGTTTCGGAAAATATTCCTTAAATTTGAACACCTTCTTCGTTATGTGTCTGTAATTTTCATCATTAGTATGGTAGTAACCTAAATAAATCTTATTAACATTTTCTTTCACTCTCTGTAGTCCGTCGAAACAAAAAGTGTTGGCCAACATTATTTCCATGTCGGCATTTTGAAGACCAATACAGTAGGACCTCGATGATCTTCCTAAAAAAACATTTAAACAAACAATTATCATTAACTATTTAATACATGTATACTAGTGACGGTATGGATATACAGGCTGTGTAAATTTATTTGAATTAAATATTTTGGACTAATTTTAGATACTTTAATTGTTTAAATACTGTTTTCAACGTATAGTTTTCTACTTCTCTAACCTGACACATGAATTTTTTATTTCTTTTATTACTGACAAATGACCGTAAGAATAGTACGTTTAATTAGAAAAATTGAAAATGGGTGTAGATGAAAATTATGTACATAATGCTGGTCGTAACAATCGGCATATCGCAAATGTTCTTCATATTCCTTGAAATACAGTATCTGAAGCAACACAGAGATTTAGAGAGACTCGTTCTAACTTAAGAAGGTTCAGAAAAGGTAAATCAAAAGCCATAAATGCAGTAGAAAATCGATTTCTTTGTCTACAAGTTTTTCAAAGACGAGCAGTTCCTGCAACAGTTTAGGCTAGAGGTTGGCAGATTTTCATTGAACTTTAGTTTTGTCTGAAACGTATTTTATCTTTTTTTCGATCTATCACATTTTATACAGGGTGCGGCACCGAAAACGAAACAAACCAAATACTTTGTAGACAATTTTTTGATGAAAAAACGCAAAAACAAGTCGATTTTGATCCCAAGGGACACATTTTTCAAAGATAACCGAAACTGTCATACGTTACCGCTTCCCTATTAAAAACAATTACACGACACTTTGTGATGACTTTATGGCAAACTCTAATCACGACACTGCCATCTACCAAAAATCTATAAAACCTTAAAAGCTTTATTTTCAGGGACACCGTAACAAGAGAGTATATAAGGAATAACTTTATTGGTACCCTTTATTAGTTAAATATCAGTTTTAACCAATACATGATTGAATGTCTTACCGATACAAGCTGTCATGATGTAAGTATCAATAATGGCGTTTGCCAACCTAATTAAGTCTATGTGGTAATTCATCACCTCTGGTCCATATCTTGTAAGCATTATTTCCGTTGCAAATTCCAATCTTTTAACACAGTACCTATGATCAAAAAATGTCCTTATATTTAATCCTGAATTATAAATTTAGTATGACTCACTCTAGTTGTTTGGAGGTACTATGTAAAGAAGGGTGGATATATTCTTCCAATTCTAGATCAAGCTTTGGATTGTCCTCAATATTTCGCCGATTTGTCCACATTCTTCTTATATTAAATCCTGCATGGAACAGTGGGTTTCTTATTTTATTGACAAAATCATTCATACTTTTCTGAAATATCAATGTTTCTGCTTTTAATCCAAAATACACTAAATTCATTAATTAAAATCTGAAGATAGTTTGTGATATTTTTTATCTAAAAAGCATTGCAACAAAATAAAATAATGAATAATTACTTACTCCAGCATGTTGAAGACATAAAAGAGCTAAAATAATTTTTAAACCATTATCTGACTCATTAATTGTCTTGAATCTCACTGCTTCCTCGTATAAATTATGTAACCAATGCGATTTTAATAAACTTAATGAACCAATAATATTTAAAGATGACGCTATACAGTCCATAGTTCTTTCTGATGAAAATACCTAAAAAGTACGAAATCATTCAGAGAAGTTATACAAATTATTACTTACTTTTGAAATTATTGTTTCTACTTCAACATCTTGATCAGCATACTCATCCATTAAACCACTTGTTAGATATAAAACACTTTCCATTGCATAAATTGATACAGCCATCTAAAAATTTACAAATAAAATATTTTTAAAAGTAATTCTAGTAAAATAATTGCTGAAATTACCTCACCAATTGTTTCTCTCACAGTATCTGTTTCGTGTAATAAATTTTTTTTATCTGATTTGCTTCTAATATCTTCCACTAGGTTAGTCAAAACATTTTTTGCCACTACAATACACATGGGAGCTACACTAAGTCTATTTTCAGTTATTAAAGGCTTTAAAAATAACTGCCCATTATTTACTTCCCCTATAACATTTTCTAAAACAAAATTATTAATGCACTTTAAAAAAAAATTTAAAATAAAACACCAACCTGTTGGGATAATAGTGTCACTAAAAGTTATGTTTCCAACATCTATTCCCTCACTAACAATTTCTTTCACAGAAATTCCTGGAGAATCTTTATCAACCAAAAAAGCAGTTAACCTTATTTCTTTTATAATGTCCTTTGAAATAACTTTAGTTACAGCAAATACTATCAGTATATCTGCAGATTTTGCATTGACTACAAAGGTCTTTTGACCATTTAAAATCTAAAATATCATTTTAAAATTAAATAATTAAAACAAATATTCAAAATGAAATCCCTCTACAGCGTGATAACGTCCTAATTGTACTTTAAAGACCATGTGGTGTACTTCTATCTAGCATACAATTTTCGTTTTTAAATTTTATAAATTTTTAGGTTTTTGTTTTTAAACCTTTGGTTTTAAGTGATCCTCAAAGAAAGTAGTTGAATGGCTTTAACTTGGGTGACCTAGCGGGCTATTCAAAATGATCTGGTTAACTACATTAGGAAACAAAATCAGTCTAGTTAATATTGTTATACTAATACTTTTTTTGATGTCATTATCGTTCAATGAAAGTCAAAATATACTAGTATGGCTGTATTTTCATTGCCTTTTAATTTGCTTAAAAATACAGATATACATGGAGAACCACCCAAACTTTGAAGACTTAAGAATACAAATTGAAAGTAAGATAAAAGTCATAACCAAATGAACTCTAAAATACTTTTCGTCGTTTTTGGCAATTATTTACTTTCAATGTTTTCATTTTCTAATTGTATGACAAAAATACATGTCTATAATAAGAAATTTTATGTGGTTCTATAATTTATATTTATAGACAGAAACGTTACTTTTAGACTCTCAGTATACATAGTGCACACAAGCTTTTTAAATAATCTATTATATTTGTATGTATTTATTTATATTCAAATTGTGAGGACTTTTCATTATTTATTTCTTACCCAATTCTTTCCATCTGGTGATAACTGAGCCTTACTTTCCAAAGATGTAACATCTAAAGCTGTGGATTCAGATATACATATTGCTGACAATAATTCTCCTTTCATCAATTGTGAAAGGTATTTTATTTTCAATTGATCACTACCAAATTTATTTAATATTTGCACACCAAATTGTTCGTTATTAACAATACTATTTCTCAAATTGCTCTCAGATAAAGCTTCTAAAACAGCACAACTTTCTGTTATATTGCATTCCATACCATCCATTAACTGGGGAGCTTGGAGCCCTATAGCCTTAACATCTGAAAGGTTTTGCCTAAACTTCTTTGTTAACGAAGTAGACTGTGCCATGTGATTTTGTTTCATTAAATTTTTAACCATTTTAACGTGATCCTCTAAGTTCTTTGTATCATTCTTTTCTAGTTGAGGATAAGTTAGCATATCAGTGTCAAATTTACCTAGCAGGAAATTTTTAACAAAAGGCGGTTTTTGTGGCTTCTTTGTACGATTTTTTTTAGTAACATTAGATATTGTTTGAAAAATTTTTAGTTGTTTTTCATACTGCTCATCTGTATTTTGTACAGCAGGTACTTGTTGCCGATTCGAGTGAAATGTACTTAAATATATTTTTAATAAATCAGGCCTAACAGCTCCAGTCAATAACGGTTTACCACTCAAAGATGTACGTATCAACATTTTCAAAGAAATTAAAGTCTATATATACTTCAAAAGATTGTAAAACTGTTATAAATACACTAGTTAACCAAGAAAATATTGAGGTTATATTTTAATTCTTCTTCTTTTTATGAGTTGAACGTTCATTTTGATGTATGAGGAAACTTTTGCCAAAACAAAAAAAATCAAATAATACAATTTTGAAATTGACCATTTTTTTTAAATGCAAAATAATTCAAAAGTTACTTCAAAGCTTGTAATTGTCAGACACATAATATCAAATGAGAAAAAATATTAATATGATACAATTATGAAGTAAAGACTAAAATTCTGAACACAGAACATTGACAACTTAAACTAAAAATTTATATTAAATGATTTGTTTAATACTTCCTGCCAATGAAGCTCTGCACTCACATGATGATTATTGTTCATACTGGAATAACTATTTCCATTTGCAAAACGGAACTGTATTTTAAATAAAACCATAAAAATTATTAACGCCATACCCAACGTAGAAAAAAATATAGTCATAAAGAGTCTGTAATATAATCGTGACTTTTTGTAAAAGTCGTGGGACATTACACTGGCATTTTCATGTTCTGCACATTGAATAGGTTCCTCGTACGTAACAAATTGCAGATCTGTTTCCATTTTCGTAATATTTTTAGTAATTTAATTTTTATTTACCAATTAATCGAATTGGCACCAAATGTTAAAAGTTTGACTCATATAGGCAGAAGAGAAACAAAGTTATTTGTGTCGTATAACCAATTACTGTAATAAGCCGAATAGCCCTGGTAGCCTCCAAATCATAAAAGAAGAATAACCGAGTATACCGGTTGTTTTAAATATAAGGTAGTACCACAGGTCTCTGCTAGACTACTTTGTTCAAAGACCGGTTGATTCAACTTATATATCGATAACAGATCATCGGATTTTTTCCAATTATAAGATAATAGCTTGTCTACCTACTTAAGACGTGGCCATGTTTAACAATCTGAGATACCCCTGATTGTTTACGTCTCAAAGTTCAGGCCGGTTATATAAAGAATCAGGCAGGGTAGCAAAAAATTTTTTTTAAAAGTAGACTGTTTCTAAGATATAAACACTATGCATTAAAAATAAATTTAATAAAAAATGATGATACGTGAATATTCTAATAAAGTTTACGAATTCCAAAGTTGTCTTATAGTCCCGTCCGTTTTGATTCACAGAAATTAAATGCACGAGAATATCTGGCATTGCTTTTTAAATACTCAAGCTAATCTACTGATATTTAAGTTTTTGAAATTATTAGTTGCATTAGATTTTAGTCTAAGAAATACAAAGGTTTTGTGTAAAATTTTGCGCACGCGCTTAACATAAATAACTTTCCTAGGTTAGTTTCTCAGAAGTTTGTTATTTAGGGTTATATTATTAGAATTAAAATTGAATGGACTTAACATGCTTTGTTTTTAGTTCTTGAACTTAACAAAACTTTTAAAGTATTAAAATGGATGGTACAAAGAAGATCTTAAGGGGTCTTCTAACATGCAGTCCAACAGCATTAACTATGAGACAGTTATCTAACGAGTATAGAAATACAATAGGTGAACCTATACCATACCAAAAATTTGGATACAACTCCTTGGAACATTTTTTACGTTCAATTCCAGATACGTTACAAGTAAGTTTTTTCAAACATGTACACGTCTTCAGAAAATTTACTATTATGTTTATTTAATTTTCTAGTTATATGATATATCTTCCTGCTTATGGTTTATTATAATTACACATAATCACGAATTTGTATGAAAAAAATGATGTGAACTCTATTTGTTTATAAAAATTGTATAGAATTCAAAGTTTAAAAACAAGAATATATTATCTTGACTTATCTAACTTTAATCTACAAACAGGGGTTGTAATGATATATGTTATCAGAGAAGTAACTGTTTACAATGTCATCCATTATTTAAATAATATTAAACATGAAATCAAAATATGACAAAATTGTAGTCGTGTAAATTGAAAAAGGCTAACTCCAAATATTACATAAAGCCATTGTCTAAGACAAAAAAAATAAAGTAACACTTTCTTATACTTCAGTCAAAATAGACACAAAAAAGTCCTAATCTATACAAAAGTCCCGCAGAACTAAAAATTTATAGGAATCTATGATTTTGAATAATTTTTTTTTTTAATGAAATGTAATTAGTCGCCATCCATCCAACAGGTGCTAAATTTTTTATTCAAGATCAATGGCTGTAAAAATCAGTTTTTTGCGAACATATATTTAACGTTTACTTAAATTGTAAAACAGTTGTGAAATTTATAGAGCATGCGATTTACCTCACAAAAGGATTTTCTACTTTTTGTCCTTCAAATAATCGTAATAATAATTTGCATGTTATTGGGAATCACAAATTTTAAACATAACATGCGTAAATATATGAAATATGAATAGATACATCGGGATATTCGTTTGTATGTTCACACTTCTAGATACTCTAGATTCTCTTTACGACCTAGACAAACACCTGCTCTTTATATCTAAAAAAGATCTATTAAAACTTGGTATTCTTCAGATATTCTTTTTGATCGGTTCATGGCTATAATAAAAGTTCCTGTTATAACAAGACTCGATTTATACAAACGATATCTGAAAAATTAATTGCTGCAAATATTCCTTGAAAACAAGGTGATAATGGTGCAGATGTTCTAATCATTGAAATGACTATAGAACAGCAAATAGGAATACAATGAAAATTGATACAAAGTCGTTTTTGGTGATGACATCGATTTGTTTATAATATTAACTGAAAATTCAATTTTTTTTTCTGGTAGCGTTCCTGCTTGTTTGTTTGTTCAGTGTACAAAAGTTTGATGATAGTTTTCTATGTGCCATGTACCATATGTACTTTTTTTAAATTATTTTGAGTGCTGACGTTATATTTGGAAACCTGAAGAAGATCAATTAAATGATCGAAACGTTGTGCGGTCCTAATACCCGCAAATTTCCAATTCATATTAACTGCAAAGACTACTATTTAATTTCTAAAATCGAAAATGTCACAAACAGAATAAAAAATGTATTCGTTGCAAATTTTCAACGAATATCCAAATTGCCGCGCTCATATACTATTTCTTCATGCCATCACAGATGATTGCGACACTATGTCTGTTTTTTTTTAAACATAAAAGGCTATTTAAATTATTCCAAAATAATCGTGATTTAATTCAGTGCGCTACAGCATTTCAAAGAATTCATTCTACTCTAGATATAATTATCGCAAATAGATTTCATTTATACCGACTCTGTTACCAAGTAGATAAATAAGCTAGATCTTGAATACCGAGGACGGGACAATCTGGAGTCAATTCAAACTCTTCTTCCACCTGTTCCAGAAGTACCACTTATATGATTTTTTGCAATTACATCAAGAGTTGCAATTTCAATTGTGGATACAAAAAAAATCTGGTTTATTCTGTTCTACAAAATGTGGTAATTACCACGGTCGGTCATACTTTAATGTGACCATAGAAGACTACATTATACAGAAGCGAAGGAACATATCGGCGCCTTTGGTGTAGAGGTAGCCAGTTTTTCAGTGACAGTTGACGTTTTTGTCTATTATTACGTTGGGAAAATGACTCCAAATAGGTACACTAAGAATATTGTAATATCAAAACGACAAAAAATGTTTCAATTAACCTTCTTCTCTAAAATCTTATGTGGGCGAAAAGAGCTTCCCATAAATGCGTTGACTAAATTATTTTACCAACTGAACATCTTTGAACATTCGCCGATAGAAGCACAAATATTAGTAAGTAATTTGAATGAAATTGTGACGTTGAAATGTATGCCAGTTATAACATGACGGCTCCAGTATTGGGCAGTAAATTTCGAACCCCCAGAATCTGCTAGCTTTCTTATCTATAGTAGTTGTTATTTTATGATTTGACAGCCAATGCAACTGACCATTATGTTTATGAATTCAACGTTGGATTACCAGATCTGGCTTATTTCTTAGAGCAATGTGTAGAAATACAGCAGTCAACGGAAGAAGAAATTGATCGTTTTCTCCAAATCAATCTAATCTATTAGTTTTTAATAACCATTTCCACAATCTCGTCTACATAGATCGTGAATTAAACCAAGTAGAAAAATGCACATATTGAATCAACGGAGACTTCGCACATTTCATTTAAAATAACTATTCAAAGGTATGTGTAAACTTTTTGCTCTGTGGGAATTTTGTCTAGGTTGAATACCTATTTTAACTGAATTATTAGAAGCTTTATAAATTAAATAGTTTTAATAATCCCCTATTAATTACTGCATTTAATCAGAATAGCTTTTAAGAGCAAATAATATTATCTTTTCCTCTTAAGTATTTATCAAAACTTCTTTAAAAACATATTTGAGTTTAAATAACTTGAATTGCAGCTTCAATTACTTAAAATTTGCTCTGAAAAATGTGACTCTAGTACATTTGAAATCCAAAATAGATAGGTATCTTATTCTACCTATTCTCCATTATTACTTTCTCACCCTGATGGCATTTGAGTGATTAAAATTAATTATTGTTGACAGGTTCAAGGTAATGGACCTTTGGCATTGATCCATCCAATAGTATCAGAAAAATCTTGTCACGTTATGGAGTTAGTGTCCAAACAAAAAATAAATAGATCAAAATCCAGAAATGGACGAATGCCTATAATGTAAGTAAATTTGTAACCATACTTTATATTATATGTTTTATTAATGAATAATTTTCTTTTTTCTTATATAAACTTTTTATTTGAAAAATAACGGATATAGGGTGATTCAGAAATGACTGTTATAAATTAAATAGATACTTAAATACTTAAATAGATCTTTCCTATGAGAAGGTATTTGAGAAAATATATTTTTTTTTAAGTCTATCACTAGAATGAATACTAAAAAGTAATTAATATCTACAGATAATTTAAAATAAAGTATTTGTTTAAGAATCGCCCTGCATAATAAATAAGTTTGAATAACGAGTTTTGCTTTCGTAGTAAAAGACATGTGGTTAGGCACAGCTCTGTAGTTAAAAAAATCAATCCACCCCCATCGAGGCCTCAATCTCAGAAAATCTTTTACCCACAATGTATGAAACCTTCTGTGACTGAAACCAGCAATATTTCAATTTCAACCAACCATTCACTTGATCATCGAGTTTTAGATAATACTATAAATAATAAATCAGAAAATCATGAAGTAGAAGAAGTTAAAAAAAAATTTGAAGGGTTTCGTATAGCTCCAAAGATTTCTCATTTTCAAAGTGTGCGTCGAAGTTATACTCTTAGTAGTGATAACCCCGATAGAATATTAACACCAGATGAATCTTATACTAGTTTGTCAAAGAGCAGCAAAAGTATATTAAATAGTGGCCCGATTAATAATAATAATGAAACTAGTCACCAAATTGTAAATAGTCACCAAATTTTACCAAATGTTGATGAATCATCAGAAGAAAGAGTTCCTACAAGCGTTAAAAATAATCTTAAATACCTCATTGGATGTTATCCAGATGGAATATGGTGTGCCGAAGTTCCTGCAATCTACAGGTTTGTTAAATTATTAATATAAATATATATAAAACGTTAAGAAAACCTTACGCCATCTAAAGAATGAGAAAAATGTATGTACTGCTTTTCAAAGTTAAGTTTGTTCGACTTCAGAGTTCAATTTCATGGTCTCAACCTGCCTATCCCAATTGTTGAATCCACTAGTACTATTTATCTCAATCTTTCTACTTCACAGAGTCAATGACGCATAGATGGTGGTTACTGTGTTACTCTCCTTGCTGCTATATAGGCTAAATCGACTGACCCAAAAGTGCATAGCTTTTAAAAACAAAAACGTTCGCTTAAAGCCGTTCATTTAAATCTAGAATCATTAGAGACATTGACACCACCCCGCCGTCACCTGTATGTACAGAAAGATGACGCACATACCAGTTATTGCTTTTGATGATTATTTCAAAATGGAAACTGAAACGTAGAGCTCACTTAAACCTCCAAAACTCAATTTATTTCGCCTAAATAAGATTTAACGTCTGATGTGGGTCTCTTAGGGTAAATCCATTAAAGTTGATAGAAATTTAATGGTTCATCATTATACCGTTTTTGTCTGTAACATTAAAGTGACTCCACAGCATGTATACCTCAATTTACGTCTTCCAGAATGAGGAACTCCATTTTGTGTTATCTACCATTTTCTGTTTTAAAGTGGTTGATACCACCCTTTAGAGATGTCTATGTTATGTTAGGAAGTGAAAAAATTACATTACTTTGTTGCCATATGATTTTCTTTTATTGAGAAGTTCTGTGTTTTAGGAAATTATTTAAAAGAGAACTGAAGTACATTGATTTTGGTTTTCGAACTCTTATTGATCTTTGTATGAGTTTGACATCAATCTTTCACTATGTCCGGCCTTCTACAGGAGACTTTAAATTGTATGATAAAAGCAAACCTCTTCCTCCGAATGCAGAAAAATCCTTTACACTTGCCAGCTACAACAGCAGCACAACTCGCCAACATAAAGACGAAGTTTCTTCTGCTTTGCCCAATATTGATGTAAGTCCAATTTAAATTCAATCGACTTGCTACTATTTAACTTTGATTCCTTTCAGTGGTCTGACATTTCATCATTCCTCCCCCCTAATGTTTTTAAACCCGGAAACGAAATCCCAAGGACTTTCGTGGAAAAAGATACAAAAGAAGATGACATTTTCGATGTTATGATTGGAGAAATCTATGATATATCAAAATTTTGGATATACAAAGATGATGGAAAACTTGATAAACTCATGGACGATATACAGTAAGTTAATTTATTTAAAACGTTTATACCTGTCATCTTTTTAAAAGGATATGGTTGTGCCAAGAAAATAACATTACAAATGTCTTTATCACCTTTTAGGTCTTTTTATAATGAGCACGCTAACGAATACCGGTTACCTCAGAATTTAATAAGGGAAGGCGTGTACTGTGTTGCAGTAATTATGGGGGAATACCATAGGACCCTTATTGTCGATATTATGCCTCAAAATGACGAGAGTACTAGGGTACGTTGCATTTAATAATATTTTATTGTTATTCGTAATCCAACGTAATATGCATAAAGTAACACTTTTTCACTAATATGAATATTGTCCTTAATGTATCTACAGTGTTTCATATTTGGTGTTGTCACGCCTTCTATTAATTAAAAAAATTTCATTGTTCTTTTCCAGGTTTTTTTCATAGATTACGGCACAATGGCAAAAGTAAAGTCTGAATTTTATTTTCTTCTTGAACCATTCGCGGAATTACCAGCTCAAACGATCAGATGTAGGTTGGCTAATATTTGTCCTCCAGAAAAGGGGGCGCCTTGGAGCCACGAATCCTCCAAGGAATTTAGACAATTGATAAAGAAGCGGAGGCTGGCGGCGAAAATAAGCAGAATCGATTGGAAGGTTTGTCAAACCCAATCATCAAAATCGATCATTTTTCCATAAGAAAATCTAAAGCCTTTCTTGATTTAAAATAAGACTGTCCAAATTGTTGAATCAAAACTTTTTTTTTTTTAAATATCGAGAAAATTTCGAATCAGTTACATTTAACGTCCTTGCCATTGATATAAAGCAGAAAATGAACCTTATATTTTCTTATTTTAGATTAGATTTTCACAACGTTGGATAGCAGATTTTTTAACGTATTTAAGGTTGATTGAAATATTTTAAAATTTCACTGGTTCGAATTTATTGTTTCAATACATCGCGGTGCTATATAATTATGAAGTTAATTTTAACTTTTAGCGGATTTGTGTTTGGTTTCAAATCCGTCTCTCGAAATATTACTATTAAATTGGCTGGAACGATTTTCCACCCCCGATAAGCCCACTTCAAATATTACAGGGGAAATTGTAATGCATTCTCACTTTTTCATAAAGTATTCTCTCCCGTTTATAAATGGTTGAAAAATGTCACCCTATCAAACCCAATATGAAAGAATATATTCAAAAAATTAATGTTGCTACAAACATTTTAAAAAACATAGTTCGTGTAAATTTCAATTTCATATTTTGGCGGTTTTCTCCTAGAAATTAATTTGCACCTTTCGCTGTTGTGAAAATTTAACTTTACAATAGAAAATTGGCTGCTTTGTTCCTATTTTAATAACGTTTGTTGGAACTCTACATTTATTCCAGGAGCAGTATTTGGAAATTTTCCTGGCGGATGTCACCACAAATGACGACGTGTTTTACATCAATAATGTTCTTGTGGAAAAAGGGTACGGGGTGTTTTCAGATCAAGTAAGTAAAAAAATCGGAACCCAGGAGCACGTTTTTAGTAAAAAACAGAATTTATTGAATCATATAGCAGCTTATAGATCCAAAAAGAATAAAATAACATAAATAAATAACTTTGTTGAAGAAATTATGTATGTGTATTAAGAGGGAGGCTTATTTTTATTTTATATCGGAGATTACGTTTATACGATAATTTATTTGGAAAACCCTTTAAAGTATTTCTAATAAAAACACTTATCTATTATAAAGTTTAAAGATTAATTTAAAGAAGAATCCTTTAAATTCAATGACGAAAAAAATGATTTTTAGAGATTTTTATTATCGTAAAAATGTATGTACTCAAACATATTTTTAGTTAATTTGTTATGTAAATCTTGTTGGAAATTTTTGTATTAGGAAAGTGTAGTTTGTTTTAAAGGATTATAATTATTTTGAAATAAAATTTTTTAGAACCGACTTCTGGCTCCATAAAAATGTGGAAGGTGCAAATCCATAAATAAAATGCTTAATGCGTATTGTCGCTAAATAATTTACACAATTATTGAGTTACATAACCTTTAAAACAAATTCTCAGCTTGCTTTAAAATTCGATTGGAAAATGGCAGTTTCTTATTATTTTTTTAAATCGAAACTTTTAATAAAACTAATTTTTGACTATTACTTAAATTGATTTAAAAAATGTTTTTTGTTTTTGTTCGAGTTTGAAGATACATTTTTTTGTTCACAGGAACAGGAGAATAGCATAAAAAGCGCATTAAGCACGCCTATAGTAACATACATTCACTTATTTCCGACATTTTTGGAACTAGAACATGGTTTAGCGCCTTCCACATTAGAAATGGAAATTTTTCATAAGTACGATACTCCCATAAACTTTTGCTTCCCGCAGTACTTTTTCACTGATATTGAAGAAGAGAAAAATATTATCGAGAACCAAACAAAATTTTATGAGGAAAACATTCTAAATGGGTTGCGCAGAGACCTACACCATAATCTTAACTTAGACATGTTGAAAATTAAGAACAATTCGATTGATTTTTCCTCGTTCGGTAGCATGGAGGAGGAAATACGATCGTTCTCTGAAGAAAATAATTATTTCGAAGAGGAAGACGAAACGACCGAATCTCTGACCTCGGAAGCTACTTACGACAGCCAAAACATAGGTTTGAGCAATAGCCAACGTGTTTGTGATCTCCAAAATGATTGTCTTCTTTCTGGGGACATTATGAATGAGATTTTGAACATTGCCGAATTGAATAAAACCGAAAAAATAAATCAATCTCTCGACGACGAATTAATACTTGAGAAGACTGATGAGGATGAAGAAAGCGAAAGGTCTTATCCAGTTCATCCGCTACAATGTCTTCAATTTTCCAACAGCAACAGTCTGGAAAGTCTCGAAGACGCGGACAGCGAATGTTATAGTAGTTCTCTGTTAAGTTTAAATACATTTGAACAAGACAATGAATCATTAGATAATAAGGAGGATTGCGAAAATACCGAGGCAGTGGAAAAAGCCGATGATGTCATTAAAACTTTTAATTCTAATAATCCGTTTTTGAATTACTTGGTTTCCGGGAGCGAGGAGAATACTAGTGATATCGTCTCAAATAATGGAAGGTAAGATTTAAAAATGTTCAAAAAACGTATAACGATCTAATTTTCATTTTTTTTTTTATATTCATGTCTATTATCTATTATTCTTTCTATTTCTATTGTCGTTATTAATATTGATATTTTGGTTATAAAAGAATTGTATCTTCTAGTAGATTTATGTATATTCTGGAATGTCGGTATGTTAATGCCTCATTCGATCCGTATTTAAATCTAGGAGGGCGGATCGTCTTACAGATTGCTGGACCTCAACAGGATCATTATGCGCCCTAGCCCCTAGTAATAGTTGTCTACTATTTGTAAAGCACTACATGTTATTACTATTTATATTTCTTCTTATCTATTTTGCTAATGAACTAAGTTTAAACTTCCGTCGTTTCATTTTCCATGCTTTTTTGGTTCAAGGATCTGAACTATATGAGCATTATTTGGTTTTTGAGCCTTCAGTGTACACTGCACCTCAGTTGTGTATACTTTGGGGAGCTCACTCAGAACCACACTGTTTACTTAATGAATTTTATTGGAGAAAAATCACAAGGTTAGAGAAAATAATTTTTTAGCTTGTTGACGTTTCAGAACTTTTCAGGTTTTTACAATAAATGATAATAGTGATAAACAGATCATAGAGTAAAATATATAAAAATATTAAAACAAACAAATATACCTAATATATATATATATATATATATATATATAATAGATAAAGGACACTAAGATAGCCATTAAAAATAGTTATTTACTGTTCTAATAGGTTCTCACCCAACTATAGAACAGAACAAGAAAATAGAAACTATTATAATAAAATATTAAAATAATAAAACAAACCTACCTAAAGGATACAACAATATATCTAGATTTTAGTTCTTGTTCAGATAAAATGCCTTAATTTCGGAGATACTACAGTTAAAGATATCACATTGCACATTCTATAAAGGGGGGAATATTTTAAAATATTGGTCCGTTGTGTATATAAGTAGAACGTATTAGATGCTCTTGATTCCATTCTCGGTACATTGAAACTTGAGTTAATACAAAAAACCTGGATCACTGATTTTATTATTTATCAGCTTGTAAAGAAATAGTAACGAATGCCGATCACGCCGGGAGTTTGATGAACATAGACCATGTCTTGCAAGAAGTTCATTGCTTGATATTCCATTGGGGGGATAAACATTATCCTCTTTGGAGGATAGAAGTTTAAAAAACCGGCGTTATATGGATTCAAGTTTATGTATATGCACTTCATAGAATATATTCCAAACTAAATTAGTGTACTCAATTTTGGATCTGACATAAGCATAATACAAACTTTTTAGTGGACCTGTGTCAGTAAATTTGATTGGCGAGCGCAGATGTTGACTCAATATGAGGAATAAAAGATAATTTAGAGTCAAATGTTATATCTAAGTCGATAAAAGTAAAGGGTCGTTCAAGTGTCGTGTTATTTATTTTATACTCAAACAATTTTATCCATTTTTAGTGTGTAAGTTATAATTTTACATTTATCAACGTTACTCTAACTCTACTCCTGCTCTAAGCGCCATAAATGTGGGGTTAATAATTTTTTTTTTATTGTTTACAGGTTACTGTCAACTAACCCTTTTCTGTCATGCTGGGAACCAAAAGATGATAATTTGGATAAAAACTCTGATTTAAAGAACTCAACATATAACGATTCTCACAGACAAATGGGGCAAATTGAACAAAGATGGTCGACAGCCGATAATTCCGGATTTGATATGAGTATATCGCAATATTCCGAGACGACAAACTTCACCAAAAATTCTGCAAGAAGTGCTTCAAGCCATGAATCAGTTCTTACTTCTAGCGTTGTTAACAACCTACAAGTAGCTAAATCCTCCATACAAAAACATTCGTTCAATGCTTCGGTTCCCGAATTTTATCCACAGGACTGTTATTCCTGTTCACTTCCTTATGATTATCCCAGTCAGTATTATCAGGAGCCTTATCCTCAGTTCCATCAGCAAACTTATGCTGCGCCTTATCAGCAACCTTATACTCAGCAACCTTATCCTCAGCATCCTCCCATGTACAACAGCCCTTATTACAATCATGCTCAGCAACAGTTTTACGTGAGGCAGACAAATCTTATGCAACAGCCCCAAGAGACAGTAACCACGTCGAAAAAACCCATTTGCTCACCGCCCCCCGGTTTCGGAACTAATTCTAACATCTTTCAACCTCCACTCACTATCAGTACCCAGACTAAGGACTTCTATGACACTTATAACAAAGTTCTAAAACAAAAATTTCAATAATAAGCTTGATATATTGCTTTTTGAAGAAGAAAATGGTGACTTGAAGGGTGAAACTTCTTATAAATGACGACCAGTTAGTTTTCTCAGAACGATTTTCGTTTTTGAGCTTATGTGGTCAATTGAAATAAATTTATAGACTAATGAGAATACAAACATTCTTAATTTCTCTATCTGGTTTAAAGGACTGAATTAATACCATTATGACAAATGAAATATTTATTTGCCTGTTAAATTTATTTATTTTTTTAATGTTATAATATAAAAACTTACTTAAACGTAATGGTTTCATAAATGTATGTTAGGTTTTACTTACAAAAGGTTAATTGTTAATTTTTTCCATAAACGTTAATTTTTAATTTAACGATTGTTTTATGTTTTGAATTGTCGTTTTAAACATTTCATTATATTATTATAAGAAAATATACTATTTAAGTTAGATATAAAGATTTTTGTTAAATATTTTTAGAATTGATGGTCCTTTTTTTTTGCAAATTTTAAAGAAGTTATTTAAATTTGAGCTTGTCCAATATCAAGGACATTTCACAGCAAGACTCTAAATTGAATAAAATGAATGATGTTTGATAAAACCAAAAAACGCACCGCAAAATTTATTAATTTGTATTATTAGAATTAAAAATTACTTTTCAATAAGAGGTAAAAGGTGGTACACCATATTGATCGAATATTTGGTTCCAAAATCTGTACATATTTTGTTTGGGATTTTTTCTAACTTCTAGCCAGGATCCAATGGCCAAATATTGAAAATCATCTGGTTTCACAGTCGGCCATTTGATATTTTGTAGCAAATCTGTTTTTTCAGGTGTGGGATCTCTTAAAAATTACAAACATAATTTTGTCTTTTTATCCTTAACGAAATTGACTGCTGCAATTTTTATAAAATAGCCAAAGAATAAGTAACTACCAAGAAGCGGGTTTAACTGTTTGTGTGTGAACATTATTTGTGAGTTTTTAATGTTGCCTTAATTATAAACGTTTTATTTGTGTATACAAAATATCCTAGGAATATCGGGAGCTATTAACGTGCAAATTAGGTAGGTATAGTTCATATGCTTTTATACTAGGTCTTAAGTAATTTATCCCAAAATTTTGATTATTTCACTATTTTTATTTTTTTAGAGCTGTTGATTAGTTAAAGATTAGAATTCCTTCAATAAAATATAAGTGGCATAAGTACCGTTTAAAATAAATATTTTTCACCAATTATTAAGTCAAACAGATATTTAATCCTATTTGAACAATAAATTAATTTTACTCGTTTTAATGTATTTTTGTGTTCGCTATTTTAAAAATATACACGTGCCGTTTCTCAGTGTAAATTATCCGAGTTTTTCAACATTCCTCAATGTATATACATACACAGTATACAAAATTCACCAAAAATAACACATAACTTTGTAAATATAAACTATGAACAAGTATTAAAAAAATTTATAATACGTTTATTATTTTTTGACGGATTTGGAATCCTTATAAATTTCTGAATATGGGCCTGTATTTTTTCATAACATTAGATACTCAAATTATTTCCATTTTAATTGTTAAGTGGTATTTCTATGTTGATTTCAAATAAATGTGATTAAAACGTGTATATTTAAGACTAACTTGTCTCTACAACATAATACTTCTCAGTGAGAAGCGTTGCGAGATACTGAAATCAGCATCTTCTGCGTTCCCTAAAATCGTCTATTTGCACTTTTACACTTTATTATAATTTACAAAACCTGGCACATATGATACAACATTAATTATTTTTAATTTTTGTATAAAGATAAGAAATACATGATGTTAGTGTTTGATCCAGTGCCTGAAATAGGTAGGGAACATGATTCGCTGACGGAAGAAACAAACACAAAAAATATGGACTACATTAGAAGCACAAGAAAAAATGCGACTCTGGCTCATAGGCAGCAGTTTGGATCGATGAAGATTCCTCTGACATTTACTGCTTTCCGAAACAATGTAGTGTCTTTACCGGTGAAGCATTTGCCATCTTGCAAGCCCTAAAAAAGTGCAAAGAGTCTTCTTCATAAGAAATTCTTATTATTTCCGACTCAATGAGTTTTCTTATTGGCATCCAGCACCTCTTCCTCCAAAGTATAAAAGAAGAACTGCACTATCTGAATATTCACAACAAGAAGATTGAATTTCTATGGGTACCATCGCACATTGGCATTCATGGAAATGAGAAAGCAGACCAACATGCAAGATCCGCCTGCAAAAATTCTGAAGCATAAATTTTAAAAAAATCCCTCACACGGACTATAAATCTAAAATTAAGTAATACTTACACAACATCCGGGAAAACCAACGGACCCAACGAAACTCCAAACTATTTGAAGTAAAGCCAAAATTATCAAATGTTTTGGAGATACCTCCAACTAGGAACAACCAAATTATAATTAATAGGCTTAGGATTGGTCATACCTCCTTAACACCTAAACACTTACTGATGAGAGAACCCCATCCTCAATGTGAACACGGTGCAAAGCCAATCTCTAAACACATACTTGTTGAAAGTCTGTTATTTACAGAAGAAAAATCGCAAAAATTGCTGGTGATATTACGACTATTCTAATAAATAACACAGACATAGTTATAAAGTTCCTCAATCTAAGCAAATGGAGATTGAAAGTGTAACTCAAGAAGTAAATGGGTAGATGAAGGAAGAAAAAAGAAAAAATGTGAACTGTCTCATATTGAACCTTAAAATAAGTGGAGACTGACCAGTATGGAAAATAAAAAGCGGGGAAGAACACCAAGAGAAAGAAGTAGACGATTTGGGAGAAATATTTAGCAGGCTGAGGAATAACAAAGGACAAAGCGGAATGGTGCAATTTTATTTAAATATTTTATCAGCAATTAAGTTGTTTTTTTTATTCTACTTCCTTACATCAATTTAGTAAAACAAGGATGTATATTTCATTTTTGTATTTGTATTAAATTTTATTCGTTTCTGAATATTTTTTTACCTAACGTTATGAAAAATTACAATATTCAGAAATTTCTATGGATTACAAATGAGTCAAAATAAGTACGGTTTATTATTTAAAAAAATGTTTTGGTTATCATAAAATGCATTTAAAAACGAATTAATTACTGTAAAATAATAGAATAGTTACTCATAAAACTTTTCTTAATAACATTTTTCTCTAATTTATACTTATTTATATCAATCCATTACTTTTGCACAACTCTGTAAAACCTTCCGCTTCTTGTATTCTAGATATTCTCTTCTCTAATCATATTTTCCACCCCACAGTTTATTACCTACGTGTATTAATTTAATGGCATCGATTTTTTTGACAAAATCACTCTTAAGTTTATTTATCTTTACTTACAAGTATCTGGCAAAATTGGTCAACATCGTCATGAAACTTTTTTGAACAATTTGATCAGCTTCTGGATATTTAGTCAGATCGGTGGTATTTAAACCTCCGTAATTGCGCCTTAAAATAAAACTTATCTCTTCACCGTGTCTGACGTCTCCAGAAAAGCCAATTACTGGAAAATAGGGTCATATATTTTCTTTAAAAATAAATTAATTTAATCACAAGTTTACCTGGCTCATCGATATTACCTCCGAGAACACCATGATACTCAAATTCGTAAAAGAAGACGTCACCCCATCGTGACTGCAATTCAGCTGCTTTGATTATCGATCTAGCAAAGCATTGGTCACTGAAATACTAAAGTAAAATGTACTTAAATCTATAATTAATATAAACTTTAGAAAACTATTCAAGGAAATATTAATTAAAAAGGTCTAGCAGACAGACAATTTACTGTTAAGAGAAGTAAGCTATATTTCGGCTTATTAATTGGCTCAAGCTGTCAAGAATATCCGCTCATTACCTGACAAAAAGCTGTTACGATAGAAACAATCACTATTTTTCCTTATGTAAAGATTTTAGGCAGGTATTTTCAAATGGTCGAAATTCATACTAGATCAGAATCTGTTTGTACCTTAATAAGTTGCCTCCAGTTATTTTTGTAATCTATATAAGGCGAGTAGAAGTTTTTTATTTTCTGAGCTACCTCAGCACGATGTACATCTTTCAGATTCAGATCTCTAGGAATAACAAGAGAATTGTCTAATGTAAATTCGCTAGCAGTCTTTGAAAAAGTTGGGTCTAAAAAATAAAAACCGAATTTATGATAACGTAAATGTGACGATTATTATTAAGTATACCTGAACTTAAATATTCTTCCGAATTGACGCCAATTAGTAACTTAACATCGTTAAATTCTCCGTTTTTCAGGAGTTCATACATTGGTTTTGTAATAAAAGCTCCATCGTGTATATGCTCTATGACAGGTCCAAAATAAACGCCCTGCTGTATCTGGGAATCTGACGGTTTTTCCTAAAATAAATGAAAAATTATCCAATATGTGAAAAGAGTATCAAATAAACATTTTCATAGCAAGGTATTAGTTATTTATATATTAAGAATGTAATGAGGGTATCTTTTATTGCATAATACAACCCTGGTGTATACGATATTCTATGTACCGCCTTTTTTAATTCTAGAATATATGAATTGCACTAAGAATCAATAACCAATGTCAAGGCAAACAAATTAGTGAAGATTTAATTTTGTTGACTTTCATTATATTTACAATTAAAAGTATATTTTCAGCAAAAAAATGTATTTCTGAACTATTCATCAAATAATACAAAGGCTCCATATTTATAAATATAGTATTTTCATTTTACAGCCCAGAGTGGTCGAAAAATAACACTTTAAGTATATCATAATGAACTAACGAGGCTTACCATTTTATAAATTTGATGTGCTGCCCTGTCTATATCATGCGCGGGTTGTTTTCTTAAAAATTCGTATATTTCTAAAGATGTTGCATTGTAAGTAGCGAAATTTGGATTAAGAATTGTCGCTAAAAGATAAGAAAGTTCAGTTTGATTTTTCTGATGTGCCCACGGACTTAAAGATGAGGCACTCCCGCAAATGGCGGCTCGAAATAAACCTGAAACAAACAAACGGATGCAGAAGAATGCCGCCAAATCCTAAGGATATTGTTCTTATTAATTATAATAAAGTCGTGAAGATTTACAATTAGTAATTAACTACAAACTACCTTTAGATAACGGACTTAGTACGTGATAATGTACAGAGGCTGCTCCGGCGCTTTGCCCAAATATTGTAACTTTATTTGGATCCCCGCCAAAATATTGAATATATTTGTTAACAAATTGCAAAGCCAATACTTGGTCTTTCAACCCAGCGTTTCCTGTAACCACATCATCGCCAGTTGAAAAGAACCCTAAAACATATTCACGTGATTTGAAACAGAAAAGAGCTTTATTTTTTCCTTAATTTACCGAAAGGTCCTATTCTATAATTAAATGTTACATAAACAACGTCGTAATTCATAAGATGATCGGGTCCGTAATTTACATCAATAGATGCTCCTTCGATAAAAGCTCCTCCATAAATAAACATCATTACAGGAAGACTTGCATTTAATTTTGGATCCTAAAACCGCCGATGGAATTATTAGTTACAATGGAAAAAAAAAATATATATATAATCAATAAACCTTGTAGTACCCGAAGATGTAAGGTATACATATAAACTATTTCAATTATTATCCATACACAATTTTTTTCCATTTTGTCTTGTTCTAGCGTTTATTTCTACTTCTTGGTCTCCCTTGCTATTCATGTGTACTTGAAGAAATTTGAACGTGTCGACTTGTTCTATTCTTTTTCCTTCTAAGTTACATCAGCATTTTCGTGTGTTTTGCTGATAAACATAACTTGGATTTTATTCGCATTTATATTCATATTTTTCTTAAGTTAAGTTAAGTTAAGTTAAGTTTCTTAAGTTTCTTAAGCTTTATGCCATATTTCAAGATTCCTCTGGAGTTCATCTTCAGTGTTGGCAAATATCTGATCCACACTGGTTTTAGGTCTCTATATCCCACCAAACCTTTATCTGTGTCTTTTGTAACTTCCACAATCACATCATTCATAATAATATTGAACAGCAGTGGACTTAATACTCCTCCTTGCCTTAAGCCATCGTTGACAGTGAATATCTGAGGTCCAATATTATCGGTTCTTACATAAGATTGTTTTTTTCTGTCTAACTAATTATTGCATCTCTTAGTCCTTTGCTTACAGATCTCTTTTCTAGACTTTTTGCAACCCATTTTCTGGGTATTAGATCAAATGCCTTTTCTATGTCAATAAAGGCTACATATATTTTCCTGTTGATCTCTATAATTTTTTCTGTAAGTTGTTTTATCAGGAATATATTGTCTTGAATACTTCTACCTTTTCTGAAACTATTTTGTGATTGATCTAGTTGTGGTTCGATTTTCTCCCTTAATCTTTGTTCTAAGATTCTTTCGTATACTTGAGATACTTATTATAATTAACAGCGTTATTCCTCGATAATTTGAACAGTTTGTTTTGTCGCCTTTTTTTAATATTGGTAGTATAATGTATATCAGATTATAAATATGTTCAGGATAAAATAAATTCACGTTTGTACATCATTCTTATATACTAAGTGACAGAAAATTGAATCTCTTACTTTTGGAGAAAATATATTAATGAAAAGACAATCCTCATCTCCATCAATGTAGTCGTAAGTCATCTGCAGGCAATAACTTCTTTCTTGTGTTGCATCTAAAACTCCAGTCCAAGGTTGTTTCGGTTTCGCAACCTACGTAAGTAAAATGAATTTATTATGAGTGAAAATTATTACTAGATATATTCTTATTTAATAGTTAGACTTACTTGAAATCTGGATTCATTCATGACTGGTTCAGCAAATGGAATGCCTTGGAAAGAATGTATTGTAACATTATCGATAGTAGTCCTAGTTTTGCCTTTAACTGTTCCAAGAGGGAGATTCAGAAGAATTTCATCTCCACTCTAAAATAAGAAAAAAAGTGCACATATGCAGCTACTTATCTATTCTTAATTTTACGGGGGCCATATGGGCGTTTTTTGCTTCCAATATTCAGTTACATTTTGTAAATATTGATAAATCACGATATAAAATTTTAAACTCACCACAGTCAGACATAGGGTTGCCAATATTAAGGAAACGTATACGCACATCATTTTTTGTTACTAAACTAACAAATTAATATTCTAATAATTTAAATAAAAGAGAGAATAATATTTATTAGAGATATTCAAAGGTCTGTGATGATATGGATAACAGAAGTAGCTGTTTTCTATATATAGAATTAAAAAATTATAATAAAATTGATATTAGCAGTTATCTCGATAACCGATTGTTGTATCAGACGCCATTATTCCCTTGCTTATTTCCATACATAATTAGTGCTACTTTTATATCTTTATCCAATTTTCTTTTTATTCTTTTATAACTCTATATTGGTTCGACGGTTGGGCTAAAATAGCGTTTGTATTTTTCCACTACTACTATTACTTTTATTTAAGCCCAGGATTCTTCTATATTTCCACTCATTTCAGGTTTTTTCTCATTAACTTATTCTTCCGTCAGTTTCCTGAACCATTCGATCTTCATTTTATCTTTTCTCAAATTGTGTAAGTCATACTGTTTCTTTACGAAACGTTGTTTCTTTTCCCTAGCACACACTGGTGTTTTAATTCTTCAATCAGAAGATGATAGTCAGACTACATTTGCAGATCGTTTCTTTTTATATCCATTACCAAGCCATTTCATATTTAACTAATAGCTGTATGATCTATATGGTTGTGGATCTTTCGATCCGGTGAAATTCAAGTATCTTTGTGGCATATCTTATGTGGAAATGTGTTCCGCCCTTGCTAAAATATTTTCCAAACAAAATTCAACAAATCAATTTTTACAATGATAACATTCTTCCCATATACCTCTTCAACTCCCATATTGTCCTCTCCTCCTTTGGGGTAAAAATCTCACATTAATATTCGAATGTTTCCTTTACTTATATTACTGAAAACCTCGTTGAACTTTTAGAAAAAAATGGAAGCCACTAATTTCAGTTACTAAAAATATTCAGATTCGTCAGAAATATTTCAGGCCCTACTAGAATCCGTGCGAGTGATAGAGAACGCGTTATGAAAGAGAAAGAACGTATTATTAATATCTTGAAGTAGGGAAATATCGAAGTGGGAACGTAGTTGAAATAGACTGGACCAACATCAGACGATCCGAGAGAGCAAAGTGTAACGTTGGATTAGATGCTAACATTAGGAGAATAAGTAATCACTGTGGCAGCCAAAGTGAATCAAGCAAGAGCCAGGATGAATAGGAACAAGAGGCAACCTGAGCCTGAAGACGAAAACACTTCTGATTCTAGCCATAAAAATCCCGACGTGACATCCGTAACAGTTGCATGAGGACATACAGTGAAGACCCATAGGATGAAACTCCAGAGACAACCAAACAGTTCATCAAAACGTTCAGCCAATACACTTTGATATATACGAAATAACCAAATATTCAAGGTACTACCAAAAGTCACTCTCACCTTAGCAGGAACTAAGAGAGAGTACCAAAGGTCACCAGAGATCCAGGAAAAAACTAGAAGAAGAGGTGAACCAGGATAGAGATAAATGCATGGATCAGAATATGGATCCATAAGGGGATCAAAGCTGAAGCAGAAGTGACAAGACACCACGAGAAACATGATCAATAAATGAAGAGCGCAACATAAAAAAAACAGTACCAGAGGCAAAAAACACAGGACGACACCCTAAGAATAAATAAGTAGACGACAGATATCTTCATAATCAACGGATGTAAAAGATTATTTTATATTGGTATGTGTAAAAAAATACTTTCCTTTCCTCCCATTGGCCACCTTCTCTTTGAAATGAAGGTTTATAGATAAAAATACGATTGATATTCTTGTTGATATGCAAAGTGAGACTTATCTAATTTCTGTAGATGTAGTATTTAGAAGGTTAACCATTGATTTTCCATATTAAATTTAAGAAAAACCATGAAGCTGTATATTTTCGTTATTGGTCTTGAAAATAATTTATAAATATTAACAGCTTATATTTTTAATTGACAAATTTATCGATAATAAAATAATATATATATTTTTATTTTATTTATAAATTAGTGGGATTTAAAAAAAATGCTTTTTTAAGCCTGTTTTCAATTCAGTAGCACGTGCCTTAAAATGATTGATTACTCATTAGGCTTATGTGGTAATAAGATTAGATAAGTCTTGATACGACAATAGTCAAAAACCTCAAAAAATAAAGATGATTTCTTTATGATATAGATAAATTGTTTAAACAAAATGAAATATAGATATTAGTCTAATACTTTATGAAAACAAAGAAATGCCATAAAAAAAACAAATAAAAACAGTAACGAAATCACCATTTAATTCTAAAAACACACCCACTGTTCTGCGATTTTCTAAAGGGATAGTAGCGGTCAGTTTTTCACACAAAATAAGTAGTCATCTACTTCGAAATGCTCTGACTTTGAGTAACTTTTCTGAGCTTTGCTCATTTTGAAAAACAAACAGTGGATTGTTGTTTTGTTCCCGATTTATAAGAATGTATTCAACTTTCAATATGTCCAACCGAACAAATACATTTGTCCGCACACGCAATGAATTTATCGAAAACAAAATAAAAATGTACAAAATTGGTACTATTTTTAAATTATAATTTGTAAAATACGACGAACAGTCGGGTAAATCTATACAGTAGTAGTACATAACTTTGTTTCATTTAAAACTTTCATGTCCAAGCTGTCTTGTATTATGGATTTTGATCCACCTTAAAACCAAACACTCGTTCTTTGTCTGAATAAAAAAAAATTAAGTAGTTGATAGATTAATCGAAATTAAAAACAACACCTGCAAAATTATCTATTTGAACAAGTGGAGTTAATTAAAGATTATTGTTTTGTATCTATACATTCAATGTAAATGAGTATTTACAAGTTAAGCACTCTGACTGGTATCAAGAAAAAGTCCCATGTTCTGTAATATTTATTGCGCGTATATTCTATAATTTCATAAATCAGTAAAAAGTAAGCTGATATTATTTGGATGTGGACTCTTGAAAAATATCTGATATAATAAAATGTATTTTGTTTTGCAAAATTAGTTTTTTTAATCCTCAAACGATATCTATTGAAGATAATTATTAATCTAATATATATAACGGATTTTCTAAACTACCCGTTATCACTGTGAAATAATGTTGTCAACTAAAGTATTGTTAGTTCTCCTGTTGGGAGTAGCGTCTTCCCGAGGAGAAGAACAACTTGAAGCGGGAACAATCGCTGTACAAACTACCCATGGTAAAGTTCTTGGATCATATGGGGAGAAGACAATTGGATCTGGCAAAATATTGTATTGGTTCAGAGGTATCCCTTATGCCGAACCCCCCGTAGGAGATTTGAGATTCGAAGTAAGTCCTATTTTTTATTTTTGTTTATTTCGCATAGGAATTGGCCAAAACAATATGGTTTGGATCATGGCTTAGATGGAAGTACCAGTTATTTGATGCCATATATCTTTGAATTTGCTTATTAAAGTCTCAGATGCTTTATCATTTTCGCCAAATTAAATTTTTTACCCTGGACTAATTCCCTCCTTATCCCATGATAGCAATAATTAGAATTGAGTTCATCCCTTTTTTTGTAACCATTCCCCTCTATTAACTGATATATCTTAGTAGTGTGTTTAAATTTATTTCTAATACTAAGTTATGAAATACGAGATTTTTCTCCTGATTTGATAAAATATTTCAATTCAGGCCCCAGTGCCTAAGAAAAGCTGGCAAGGAACACTGGACGTGAGGACTAGACAACCATACTGTGTGCAAGGCTCAGATCCATTAGCTGGAAGTGAAGATTGCTTATATCTGAAAGTCTACACCGATAAGGTACTTGCTATCAACTACTTTTTATTTTCGTTTAGAGGGATAATCTTGTTTTTATTAGAAACCAAGTCCATACAATAAACTCCCAGTAATGGTATACATCTACGGAGGAGGATTCTACTCTGGTTACGCTGACTTCGACGACCACAGTCCCGACTATCTTCTTGATCAAGATGTCATCGTCGTTGCCATTCACTACAGGGTTGGTTTCTTAGGATTCCTTTCCTTGGGAGATACAGTGGCACCGGGAAACAATGGAATCAGAGATCAAATATTGGCTTTGAAATGGATTAAGCAGAACATCAAAAACTTTGGCGGTGATCCTAACAAAATTACAGTATTCGGACAAAGCGCTGGTGCTGCCTCTGTTGCTTACTTGCTGCAAACTGACGAAGCCAAAGGTAAAAACTTCTTTTTTGGAAAAGAACATTTTGTAAATGTTACAACATTTTAATATAGGATTATTCAGTAAAGCCATTATCCAATCTGGATCGTCTCTTTCACCATGGGCTTTGGCTAAAAGTGTACCTGCAGTAACCAAAGATATTGCTACAGCATTGAAAATAAATACCGGCAACTCTGCATCTATATTGGCAGGATTGAAGAAAGTAGACGTTGAAACCTTACAAAAAGAAGCTGTTTCCAAAATGAACTCGGTAAGTTCAGAAATTAACCTTTTTTAGCATCTTGGACTCAATACTTAATTACGGTACTATTAAAGATTAAATCTAACCTAATTTCATTGTAGCAATTAATGGGTAGTAATCCATTGCAAGGTCTCGTTTTTGGTCCTGTTACCGAACCAGAACACAAAAATGCCATTATTACAGGAAAATCTCACGAAAGATTGAGCAAGGGAGAGTTCCATCATATACCACTGATCATTGGTTATACATCTTTGGAGGGATACTTTAACAGTTTACCATGTAAGCAAATCTATTTTTTTAGTAATATTTTTTCTTATATTCTGCTATTTGCGCTGTTCGCAACTTTTCTGTCATCCTTGTCTAGTTACTTTTATATATTTTATTTTTAGCTCTTCTAAGGCTCTGGCTTCTAAAATATGATATTAATAAGGCTCTTCTAGTACCACTAGACATGAATGTTGGTTCAATTACCAGGACAGTTTTGGGAAACAATATTAAAACGCAATATTTCGGTTCATCCTCTGTTGCATCGTCTAATGAGAAAATTATGAGAGTAAGTGTTTGAAGCTTTTATTTAGAATACATTTGATTGAAGTTGGTGACTTAATAATATTAATATATTTTTAGTTCATTGCCGATACCCAATTTGAAAAACCAATCCAAGAATCTATCAGGTTATATTCCCAAAAAACCAAAGTATATGCTTACCATTTCAATTACGAGGGACCTTTGTGGGGAAGAACCGACAGAAAGACAAGTGGTAAGTTTCTAGTATAAATTTACTTTCATCAGCATTTTATCTTTCTTCCTTTTCAGGTGTTGGTCATACCGAAGATTTAGGCTATCTCTTCGATTTTGGCTTTAAAGGTTCAGATGCTGATTATTTGACAAGAAGTCGAATGGTGAAATTGTGGACGAACTTTGTTAAGACCGGTAATCCAACTCCCCGTAAAGAAACTTTACTAGAAAATATCCAATGGCCAGCAAACACCGGTTCCGATGACTTGAAGTATCTCGAAGTCAATAAGAAGTTGAGCATTACGGGTTTACCAAATAAGGAAAATATTAATTACTGGAAAAAAGCTTATCAAAATAATGGAAAACCACCTTATTCTACTTATTAAGGCAAATATTATTGTTAAGAACAAAAAATAAATAGTTCACTGAAACCGTTTTTTATTTATGTTTCTAATCAATTTTTTTTTGACAATTTGCCAGCTACTTAGAATATTAAAACAGTAGATAGTCTTTCTCTTTTCCATTTTCCTTGATATTCAACCAATCAGCCAATGTTTATGTCATATTGATTGGGTGATGTTAGAAAATCGATGTTACAAAATGTTGTACATGTTGTTAAAAACTGTATCTTCCAAAAAGTGTAACAATTGTTTAAGAGTTGTTTCTCCGGAGAGTAGGCCAGAGCCGAACTTTCTAATTTTTTTATTTTATAAGCTAATTTTGGAAAAAACAAAGAAAGGAGGAAAACATGGCGACGTAATCAGGTTTTACGTTTACAGTTTGTCATTTATATTCGAGACTTTAAGGGTAAAGTTAAACTGATATCAAAGAGTTTTAAATATCATTGTGTAATTTTAAGATTCCCTTATGTGAGCAAATATATAGTACATATTACTAAAATATGATAGAACTAAAATAGGTACAACATTATTTATTGGGCGAGAAATTGGTGAAAATTATAATAAAAATTAGATGAAGACCAACGAGTAACTTTACAATACAACAGAGATTAAATTAATACTTTGAGTAATTATTAAACCACAACGAGTTCTTTAGTAAACCGTTTGACTCTATTATTAATTAAGAGAAGTACCGGCAAATTAAAACAAGATTGAACATGACTGAATACACACACTTTATCACGAGAGTACTTTTCGAGGCGGATGTTAAACTACAACTGGTCTCCGAAATTGTCCAATTTTATAAATTGAACTTTTAGCGCTACTTTTAGTTCTCACAGATTTTTTACGACTTTCGATTTATTAAAGACTTTTCGGCTTTACAAAACTAACCATGATCCTCAGTTCTGAGAATTAATGAAGGGATAACAATTCTGAAATAAAACTTTCTTTAAGAAGGAAAATAATCCCCTAACACTCATCTGTAGACATCATTTGAAGCGTCAACTTATATTTTTAGTATTATACCTTTAAAATAGAAATTTAACATCTGATACTTGATTTTGAAAGCCTTTGTATATTTTTCTCGAAAGAACTCTTGAAAACCCTTGTATTTAAAAATTTATAATATTCAGGCCAGCGTGTTTTTTAACTATTGAATTTGTAAATTTGGAAATAACTTTAACTATTTTTATTAAAATATTCCATTTTATAAGTTTTTCTACTATTTGCTTGAATACTTCTTCCTTTTGTGAAGTCTAACTGTGTTTTTCTTATAGTGATATTGCGTGTTTTAGTAGTTGTTCATTAAAAATTCTTTCATATAGTTTCCTTTTTCGTGTACAAAGAAAATACTTTTCGCAGTGCATAGTAATAGGATAATAGTGTCTAGTCTCCAACTTCCTGTATTTATACCCAGTTCATGTCTTCCTGTTATAGTAATTCCTGAAAATATTCATATACCCTATATTATTTCTTGCTTCCTTTTCTTTGCATATATCTTAATTATTTTATTTTCACTTTTTAAAGGTTTTTATTGTTTGCTGCTATAGAAGAGTTTCTGGGTGAATTTTACATCGTTTTCCAATTTTTCGTTGAACTATTCCCATTTGTATTTCACTTCTTTTACATTGATTCTAGCTAATTGAAACACTAGCTTTATATACGAGTATTTTATTTTAGCAAAGTATGGGTCTTCGACATTATAATCCCCATTAATGGCATTTTAATTAGATTGTGAAACTGAGCATGACAAACATGCCAAATTATATCTCAATCAATCACAAGATCAAACTGAAAGGAAAACAACTTATGATTAATCAATCTTTGAATGAAAAAAAAAACAATGAGTAAATTTATTAATTTTTTATTATCATTTATTTGTAGATCGATCTTTTCTTTGTAATAGTCATCTGGATTTAAAAACATCTTAATATTAAATCCATTATGTCAATTTATCTTAAATAGATAATTGTTGATAACATTAAAACTATATAATCTGGTACCAAAACAAATAGATTATATTCAACAAAAATGTTTCTGATTAAAATAATAGCTTTAGTCATTCTTAGTGTTGCTGTTTGCAATGCAGAAGATGAGAAAGCTTCAACTATTACGATAAAAACCTCCACTGGTTTTATTAAGGGATCATACGGAGAAAAAACCACTGGGAAACGAAAATCTGTGTATAGGTTCAGAAGCATACCATATGCTGAACCACCTCTTGGTGATCTGAGATTCGAGGTAAGTTTCTGTTTTATTGAAACACCAGCGAAGAAAAAGTTGTTATGTTGAAATGTTCAGGCCCCAATTCCAAAAAGTAAATGGAGCGGAACATTAGATGTAAGAGCAAAACCACAAGACTGTGTACAAGGATCAAATCCATCAAAAGGAAGTGAGGATTGTTTGTACCTCAAAGTCTACACCGATAAGGTACCTATTTTAATTATTGCCTTCTGTAATTTTAAAATGTCATCCTTTTTGCGATTTAGGCACCAAATCCTAATAATAAACTACCAGTTTTGGTGTATATTTACGGAGGAGGATTTTTCTCTGGATACGTTAACTTCGACGACCACAATCCCGATTATCTTCTAGATGAAGACATCATTGTTGTTGGTGTACAATACAGAGTAGGGCTACTGGGTTTCTTAAGTTTGGGCGATGAGTTAGCTCCAGGAAATAACGGCATAAGAGATCAAATATTGGCCTTGAAATGGATTAAAGAGAACATTAAAAACTTCGGTGGAGATCCTGACAACATAACTATTTTCGGGCAAAGCGCTGGAGCTGCATCTGTTGCTTATATACTCCAAGTTGAAGAAACTAAAGGTTAGTCCTAACAATTTTGGTCTAGTCATTAATTATGACTTTAACCAGATAGCATACATAGATCTGTAAAATGTAAAATGATGTAGTAAATGTATTAAAAATGACCATTTTGCATATTAGTAGACCAAGAATAAATTTGTAGATTTCTTGACTACAAATAATTTGCTATGTATGTGGGAAGTTATTATTTTGGTAAGGACTGCAAGTTATTAATTTCTGATTTGTTAAAGGACTGTTTAGTAAAGCCATCATGAATTCGGGATCATCTTTAAGCCCTTGGGCGATAGGCGAGAATATACCAAAAGTGGCCAAAGCAGTTGCAAAAGAATTAAAAATTAACACAGAAAACTCCACTAACATTCTGACCGGTTTGAAGAAAATTGATACTGAAACTTTGCAAAACGCGGCGACTTCCAAAATGACATCAGTAAGATTCTTTATAATAAAGAAGCATAATTTTAAGATTTTTTGTTTCAGCAATTGATATCTAGTAATCCAGTCGATGGTCTTATTTATGGACCAGTTATCGAACCTGATCACAAAAACGCTTTGATTACAGGAAGAACTCATGAAAATTTAAGCAAAGGAAAATTTCATCACGTACCTATATTAACTGGTTACACGTCCTTGGAAGGATATATCGATAAGATACCAGGTAAAACATAAGAATTTTTATTACAGAACTTTTCCTTTCTTCATAGACTCATCGCTAATCCTATTTAATACTAAAATATAATAATAAAACAATAATATAATAATAATTCGATGTTTCTGGACAACTTAAAGTAATAAAAATAATTTTATGAAGCCATTTATACTTCAGCTACTAAATCATCGATAAGCTAATCTTTAGATAGTCCATGCCAATGTCAACTACTCTGCTAATTTTTAGTCTATCTAGACTTGTAAAGAAAAACGTTTTTTTAATTTAAACAGTTTTACAATTTATTACCATGCTAGTGTAAAATGTATAGCTGACTTCAATATAAAAGGTTTATCATTATAACTATCCAGTTTAACACATTAGTTGCTACAATAATAAATATGTAAGTAATTATTGGAGGAATACAAAAAGATATTTTTAATATTATTTTTTTAAAATGTCTCAAGTAAAATAAAGATAGTCTAGAGGTATGCAGTAGTAGTATAGAAAGGAAATTATAAAAATGTTTAACCTTGGTAATTGAAGAAAATAGCCCTGCTTCTAAATCCTGAAAAATTACTTTTTTGGGATATTTATTATTTTCTACATTAAATATTGATTAAATATAAATATTTTTAGCACTTTTAAGAATATGGCTAGCAAAGTATGGTCTTAATTTGGCCTTATTGGTTCCTAAAGATATGAACGTTAATGCACTTTTGAGACCTATCTTGGGCGCTAGTATCAAAAATCAATATTATGGTCTAGCAGCTATTTCAGCTTCCAGTAAAAGGACAATGAGAGTAGGTTAAAAAATATTGTTTAACGTTGTTTCTTTTATTGTTTAAATGATAATTATTGTAGTACATAGCTGATACTCAATTCGAGAAGCCAATTCAAGAAGCCATTCGTCTCTATTCCCAAAATACACCTGTTTACGCTTATCATTTTAACTACGAAGGTTCTCTCTGGGGAAGATACAATAGGAGCACCTCCGGTAAGTTTGACAATAGCGGAACTTTTAAATATTTATAGATGACGTTCCAAGTGGAACGTTAAGAGAGTAAATAATATTCTTATCAATATTATACATAATTTCCAGTTATTTTTACGGATACATATAAAAATATTCAATAAAACATTTTTAATACAAAATCATGTCTGTATGTGAAATGCCTGTCAATTTCTTATAATTTTATCTGACGATGCCAAAGGATGAAACAATTGTCATAAGATTATTTAAAAAGTTTCTGAAAATCATGGATTTTTAACATAAGTGTGTTTATCTTATCTTATATTTATTAATTTATCCTTTTCACTAACAACCACCTGCATCATATTTTAAGACACAATAATTCCGCTCTTCATCATAATTTGTTTTCATTCTTCAATCTAATTATCCAAAATTCCCTTAGAACATCTAATGCATAATATCACGTAGACATGATTATATCTTCAATATTTAACAAAAAACACACCTAACCGCCTTCTTTCATCAACTTTTAACAGATAAACATATCACTAAAACATTCTATATTATACGGTCAACAAGATATTCTATGGCATGTATATTTTTACATTTTGTTCCGAAAAGACAATAAACGTGTTAAAATAGTAACCGAATTAATCATTGTTGTAATTTGTGATTGTATTTAAGTGAAAAAATAGTCAAAAATAAAGTCATTTTTATCTGAGTGCCAATAAAAACACTTTTTTTACTCATTAAATAGTGTAATAAAAATTCAGTGAATTTGAAAATCCTTGACTTTATTTTTTCCTCCCATTGCTAACAAAGTATTAAACAAAAACTGTTGCATTACCAATTAACAATATTGCTACCCATCTACTTACCTAATTTACTTAGTCGACAGCGATAATATTAAAATCGGTAAAAACTTCTTGTTTTTGGCAAATAAAATAAATAAACTAGTTACTTGTTAATATTTTTTATTTTTTGTTCAATGTTAATAAATAATCAAATTGCTGTTAGGTGTCGGACATACAGAAGATTTAGGATATCTTTATGACTATGGACACAAGGGATCAGATGCTGATTATTTAACAAGAAGTCGAATGGTGAAACTCTGGACCAATTTTGTTAAAACTGGTAACCCGACTCCCAACAAAGAAGCTTTGCTTCAAAACATCGAATGGCCTGCAAATACTGGTTCCCAAGACCTCAAATTTCTTCAAATTGGTAAAGATCTTAGTGTTGTAGCCTTACCAAATCCGAAGAAAATTAATTATTGGCGAAGAATTTATAAAAGCTACGGAAGACCACCATATAATACATACTAATTTTATCTATTATTTGTAGTTATATTTTGAATTGTAATAATTAAATGCAATCTATACAACGTATTTTTTATAGCTTAAAGGCAAAAAACCAATTTATTGGAAAATAGGTTAAATCTACAACAAATTTTACTTATAATATCTCTTATGATATTTATTAAAAATCAAATTTAAGGTTTTTTTAATGTAAATGCTTTCTTAATTATTTTTCTTTTATAAAGTTGTTATATTACAATACATATACATATACTTTTATTTACTATTTTAACAAGAAAGACCTTTCATTTTTTTAGTAACATATTTACAAGATTAAAAAAATATTTCATATACTCTTGATTTATTACTACTTCAGATTTTATCAATTTTTATTAAATTGATTTAAAATTAAAATTCCTAGGATAATTGTAATAGATAATAATTGAGGTTCTTCAAAATCTGTCCCAGGTGAGTTATGAGAAAATGTATATATAGTTCAATCAAAAATAACAAATCATCTGGAAGTTGTTCTCTCCGTCTCAGTTTAGATACGGTGTTGCGGCGTTTCTAATTATACATTCACTATTATGCCTCATTAAATAATTATATGAAGTTTTCCACGCTCGCATTGGATTAAATAACAACAGAAAATTCTATGGCCGATACAAATTAATTCTAACTAAAACTGCACTTCAGCCATATACAGATTCGACCTGAATATTTGTAGACATACACGAATCCAAGCGAGTGATAAAGAACGCGTTATGAAAGAGAGAGAACGTATTATTAATATCTTGAAGTAGGGATATTTTAAGGTGGAACATCGTTCCAGTCAATTCGATAGTAACGTCCGGCAGTCGTGGTTGAGAGGGTTGAGAGGGGGCACATCGCTGCCCGCTGCTTAAAAATTCGCCTATGTCCACTTAGGTACTTTCTGAACCTGTATAGGCGCCCATAAAGGGAATTTCATCAATCATAAAAGTATTAACTTTCATTTATTAATAAATTAATTTGTCTATAATATCTAAACACACAACTTGTATGCTCCATTTATTCGGTAAAACTATATATTGTTATTTAGCAATTAAGTGGCGTACTCAAAGCCTAGAATTTGTAGTATTGGTTTTACAAAAATTTATTGAAAAATGTAGTAATAACCTAAGCAACCTAAAAATACAATCCGAAAGTACGTAAAGTTTATAGAGTTCGGTACGTATATCGAGAAAGACAATAATATAAATAGATGGAACTCTTGGTTTATGTTGCTAACTCAGATTTTATCAATTTGTATGAATCGGCTGTAATGTGTTTAGCTTATATTCAAGTGATAATTGGAGTAGATAATATTTGATGGACTTCAAATCCTATATAAAAGAAATCAAAATATATATATATATATACATTAACAGGAGAGGTTTTAAGTAATAACTATACTATATTTTGGTGAAGGACAAGATAATTCAATACTACCACTAATTTGGTTCAAGGAATATAACACCAATTAATGTATTATTGTACTTGCAGCGAAGCGAGATTTAGGAATTTATTACTCAACTACTTTTCTACAGGTTGGTGATGTTGAACACAAAGATAGATTGTTGTATTTTATGCCGAGCGGCGGCTTGTGTGTTCTTATGATAGAATGTATTGACGAATATCAAGTATGGGTCTTTTGGTAATTCTTTGCTTGCCGGATGCGACGTTAGTACTTTTTATTAGTAACTTACCCAAATCCTTTGAAGGTGGCCGATAACACTTTTTTTACTCTTTAAATAGTGTAATAAAAATTCAATGAATTTGAAAATCCTTGACTTTATTTTTTCCTCCCATTGCTAACAAATTATTAAACAAAAACTGTTGCATTAACAATTAACAATATTGCAACCCATTTATTTACCTAATTTACTCAGTCGATAGAGATAATATTAAAATCGGTAAAATCATATATGTACATATAAAAACACATAAATTAAAGTGGCCGTCCTAAACCCTTACAACAAACTGCTTGTTTTTGGCAAATATAATAAATAAACTAGTTACTTGTTAATAGTTTTTATTTTTTGTTCAATTTATTTATTATTTATTATATTTATAAAAGCTATGGAAGACCACCATATAATACATACTAATTTTATCTATTATTTGTACTCATATTTTAAAATGTAATAAAAAAGTGCAATCTATACAACGTATTTTTATAGCTTAAAGGCAAAAACCAATTTAGTGGAAAATAGGTTAAATCTACAACAAATGTTATTTATAATATCTCAAGATTAAAAAAATATTTAATATACCAATGATTTTTGTTACTACTTCAGATTTTATCAATTTTTATGAAAATGATTTAAAATTAAAATTCCTATGATAATTACAATAGATAATAATTGACGATCTTCAAAATCTATTCCGGGTGAGTTATGAGAATTACATATAGTTTAATCAAAAATAACAAATAAACTGGAAGGTGTTGTTCTCTCTGTCTCAGTTTAAATCGGTGTTGCGGTGTTGCTAATTATACATCCACTATGCCTCATTAAATAATTATAGGAAGTTTTCTACGCTCGCATTGGATTAAATAACAACAGAAAATTCTATGTCCGTTACAAATTAATTCTAACTAAAACTGCACTTCAGCCATATACAGATTCGACCTGAATATTTGTAGACATACACGAATCCAAGCGAGTGATAAAGAACGCATTATGAAAGAGAGAGAACCTATTATTAATATTTTGAAGTAGGGATATATCGAGGTGGGAACATCTTTCCACGTACCAGCAGTCGTGGTCGTACCTTATTTCGGTTGAGAGGGGACACATCGCTCCTTAAAATTTCGCCTATGTCCTATTAAATACTTTCTAAACCTGTATATATAAAATGTTTTATGGTAGCTACTAATGTCTTATTTTTCCTTATTTACAACTTCTATAAATTACTTGCAAGCATCAATTATTATAACTTTATAAATTTAAGGATCATATAACGAACGTAACACTAATGAGGAAACAAATAAATTGAAAAAAGAATGAAATTGAAGTAACCTTAGAGGATTTTTTTGCGCTTTTTCGAAGTGTATCATCAATTTATAATATAGATTACTTGCATAACACCAATTGTATTATTGTCCGTTGCAGCGGAGCGGGATTTAGGAATTTATTGTCTCAACTACTTTTCTACAGGTTGGTGATGTTCTCGTTGGTTAGCGACGTTAGTACTTTTTATTAGTAACTTACCCAAATTCTTTAAAGTTGGCCTATATTTTTAAGATTTTTAGGACTTTTTGAAATTATTAAAATTATTAAAAGGGCGAACTATTAGCAGATATTACCCTTCTTGCTGCTGCCAGTACAAATGCTACTGAAATGATATGATCAGATTCCAGAATATATTATAATAAACATATTAATGAGAACAAATATGCAGATATGCAGATATATCGGAGATATTTAGCAACCTTTGTCCCGTTATACTGTGTGGTCATACATAGAGTTACCAAGCGTATTAAAATTGTAATTAACGCGAGAATAGGTATAATTTTCATTCTAGTTTAAGCATTTAAATTTGGTCATATTTCGCGACCAAGAAAAGGGCGTCACTCATCATCAGTTTTTGCTGAAAATATTGATGCTCTACTTCGAATCTTTGAAGAGGGCCTTTATATGACATACGATGAAATTCAGGCTTCTTTGTACATTTCTCGAATCTCGATACATTGCATTTTGCATACTCATTTAACCCCGAAGAAACTTTCTTTTTGAAATATACCACATAATCTATGCCTAGGTCAAAACAAAAACGTTTCAAGTGGTGCAAAGCAATGCTGAAAAAAATCCACAAAGGAACTTCAAAACTTGTCTAGGATATTATTACAGGGAGACCTGCTCGTACGAACCAGAAACAAAGCAACAAACGACAGTTTGGGCGTTTCAAAAGTTATTCATAAGAAACACTTCAAAGAAAATGATTGCTTGTTTCGTAACCAAATCTGGTTTATATAATTGCTTTGGAAGATTGTCGAACAGTAAATTCTGAGTAGTATAAAACAGTTTTCTTGTTAACGTGCATCATTTTACATCTAATAATACTTTCATATTACATTGGCAACACTCGATATTATTTGAAAAGTAAAAAGTCGAACTATTGATCTGTCCATCCCATAGTCCTGATTTAGCACCAAGTGACTTTTCTACGTTTCCAAAATTAAAAATTTAAAAATATAATGCGTGATCAAAGTTTTTTCGGCCCTGAATGCCGTGAAAGCATTCAAAGCACATATTTTGAGCGCACCATCTTTTGAATCTTCTTCTTCTTTTGAATGTTATAATAATTAGTTGAAGATATAAAAAAGTGCGTAGAATGTAACGGTGAATAATTCGAATAACAATGAAATAACTTTTTTTTTCTTTTATAGCTATTCCGGAATTTATCCGAAGGTCCCCGCATTGATTGAAATATACATACGAGTATAATAAAGTAATTCTATTCTATCACAAAAGACTGTTGTTGATGTTTTAATCATATGTATAAAGAGATAAAAAATATTTCTTCATGAATTGTTGACCTATATTACTACTTCAAATTTTATCAATTTTTATGAATATGTTTAGCTTAGATTGGAATAGATAATATGCGATAGGTCCCAAAGCCTATATAAACTCAATTAATAAAAAAAAGGTATTGAATCAAAATGTTTTGGTTTAAAGTACTCATTGTGGCATCTCTCGGTGTTGCATTTTGCCAAGCACAAGATAATTCAACCGTCACGGTCAACACTACCACTGGTTTGGTTCTAGGATCATATGGTGAACGGACCACTAGTGAAGGAAAAAAGCTTTATATATTTCGAAGCATACCATTCGGAGAACCACCTGTTGGTGATCTTAGATTCGAGGTCAGTTTTCTTAAGCGAAAATAGTTTTTATTTTCAAATTTATTACTATTATTAAAATACTTCATTTGAACATTAAGAGAAAGTAAATTCTCAGAAATGTTTTGTGATAATACCTAATTTAGTATGCAAATCATAAATTTTCTACTACCATACTATTTTACCATATTATTTTACTATCCGGTCATAGCCGTAACCGTTATAGAAAGAATAATTATATTTTAATGGCCACGGCGCTCGCAAATAATTGATATCTTATTTAAATAAAATTCAAGTGTGTAGAAATTCAGTTATTTAGTTATCAACAAACATTAGAAATAGTAGTGACTGAAAATGGAATGGTTAGTATTTTAAAAATTAAAACTAGACCATTGGCCACTCAATGACCAAAGGGTTATATTGAAGTCTACAACTATTTTAGACAAAATAATCTTTCAAATAGTGTTGAACTGTAGTTGAAATGTCATCTGAAGCAATGGGATATGAAATATCTACGATATATAAAGTTTTAAAGAAGGGACAAATCGGGTGGAGTAATCTCGCTAATAAAACTTTAAATATGAAAAAATGGACAGACATTCAATGCTAATTGATTCTGAAGAAATTGTATATTGGAGACAACAGTACCTTAGAAGAATAAAACAAATTAGGGCAGAAAATAAAAACATTTTCTATTTAGAAACACGGGTAATGCAAGACATTGTCTAGTAAAACTTTGGCAAGACAAAAATATAAACTCATCTCAAGAAGCATTTTTACAAGGATTTACTACTAGTATTAAAAACCTACAGGTAAACATGCAAAAACAATTGTTTGTCATATAGGCAGTATGAACGGCTTACTTGAGGGTGGTTTACTTTTATTTGATTCAAAAAAAAGCCGTTGATTATCACAAAGAAATTAATGGAAGCGTGTTTGAGGAATATTTCGAACAAATTATTGAATTAATACCAAAATATTCGCTTATTGTAATGAATGCAAATTTCCACTCCAGATTACTTGAAACTTTACCAACTACTAAATGGAAGAAAGTTGAAATTGCAACAGAGTTAAGTTCGAAAAATATGGCCTTTGACGATACAATGCTGAAAGCATAATTGTTAACTATTGTCAAGAAACATAAGTAAAATTACAAAAAGTACATTTTTGAGCAAATTGCTAAAAAACGAGGAATTGAAATTCTTCGCTTAAGACTCTACCACCAATAGAATTAATAAAGGCTAAAGATAATAGTTACCTTGGAGAAATAACACAACTTTTAAATTTCAAGATATTATAAATTTATTGAATCAGTCAATGTTTGAAGTAACATGTGAGAACTGGCAAAAATGTATTAATCATTTTATAGGAATAGAGAAAACAATGTGGGAGCTTGATAACATTATTCATATCTCTACCCAACCTGTTATAATTCCTCTGGAAACACGTGACAAGTGATCTGAAATAGAATATGAAGTACCATTATTTTATTATTATTCCCGAAAATAGGTATTTTTATATTTTATTGAATAACTTACAAAATACTGTGTTCTTGAATTTCCCTTTATTTCTGGAAATTTGATCTGTCCTAATGTTCAAATGAAATATATTCTAGAGAGATATATGAAAAAAGAAACCAGAAAAAGTATTTTGTTTAAATTATTCAACTTATAGTAAGTAATTGTAACTTATTATTTTTTTAAATTGTATTCTTGTGTATGGTCTTCAATTCCGAGTTATTTTTTTCAGTTTTCGCAACATGTAGTAATTTTTATGATTTGTTAAATATTGTCCACTATATATATTTCTAAGACACCTTCTTCATCCAAAAAAAATATCTCATAATGGTTATATTTTTAGCCTCCAGTCCCGAAAAAAGCATGGAATGGAACTTTAGATGTGAGGAAAGCGCAACCAATATGTATCCAAGAATCAAATCCTCCAGTAGGAGCTGAAGACTGTCTATATCTTAAACTTTACACTGACGAGGTATTTGTACCTTAATATATGAGATTTTATTCGCTTTTAGGACAATTACCCCCAGGAAAAGACTCTCCCGACAATAACCCCCCGAGACATTTACCCCCAAGTCATTTATCTCCGATTCAAAATTTCCCCCACACAAATCTCCCATGTACATTACCCCCGAGACATTTTCCCTTTTTCCATTGTATACAACCCTAACCTTACCTATTAGTGGGAAAAGGGAAAACGTCTCGTGGAAATTGTTTCAGGAGAATTTTATACGAGAGAGTAAATGTCTTTTGACAGAGGGGTTTTTGTCCAGGCGGTGATTATCCTATTATCGGTTTATTCTATTTCAATGATTTTTTTTCGAATCAGAAACCAGATCCAAGAAACAAACTCCCAGTTATGGTCTACATTTATGGAGGAGGATTTTATTTGGGTTACGCCCATTTCGATGAACACAATAGACCAGACTATCTCATCGAACAAGACGTCATTGTTATTGGAATACAGTACAGAGTGGGTATATTAGGATTCATGTCCTTAGAAGATGAGGTAGCACCAGGAAATAATGGCATCAGAGATCAAATATTAGCTTTGAAATGGATTAAAGAGAACGTAATAAACTTTGGAGGGGACCCTGATAAAATTACGATATTCGGACAAAGCGCTGGTGCTGCCTCTATTGCTTACTTGCTACAAATTGAAGAAACTAAAGGTACACTATTTTTCATAATCATTGTGCTTCCAATGCTCCTAGTATTTGAAATGTTTTGATGTTATGTCTGTCATACCGAACTTGGAAATTTCTGCTGATGTTGGACAAATCCGATTTTACAAAATATTTTATTGTTTTTAAGGATTGTTTAGTAAAGCTATTCTCCAATCTGGATCATCTTTAGGTCCATGGGCCATAGGAAAAAATATACCAAATGTGACCAAAGCAATTGCGGATGATCTAAACGTTGATCTAAGCAATTCGACAACCATTAAATCTGGTTTAAAAAATGTTGATGCTATAACTTTACAGGACACATCAAATTCCAATATGATCTCAGTAATATTGTGTGTTATGTAAAGGTGCATGTTATTTGTTTTTTGTTTTGTTTTAGGAAATAATAATGACTAACCCAATACAAGGACTTGTTTATGGGCCCGTTATTGAACCTAATCACAAAAACGCTGTTATCACAGGAAAATCTCATGAAAATTTAAGAAAAGGACTGTTCCATCATGTACCGATATTAACTGGATACAATTCCTTGGAAGGATATTTCGATGACGTATCGCGTAAATGCAACATTCATTATTATTCATATTCATCGTATTTCTTAAATTATGAAGAATGTCAATTCTTTGTTTCATAATCAACAACGGGCGAGGATTTAACGAATTTATAAAATAAATTATTTTTAGCTCTCGTAAGACTGTGGTTTGCAAGATACGAAACGAACTATGCATCTTTAGTCCCTGACGATATGAATGTTCGAACACCTCTAAAAATTGTAATAGGTACCAGTATTAAAGACAAATATTTCGGTAGTGACCCCATTTTAAAATCTTCTATAAGAATAATGAGAGTAAGATTAAGTATAAACCAATAATAATTTCAAATTATTTTAACAATGTATTATTCTTTTGAAGTTTATTGGTGATACTCAGTTTGAGAAGCCAATTGTTGAAGCCATTCGTCTATATTCCCAAAAAACACCCGTTTACGCTTACCATTTCAGCTACGAAGGACCGCTTTGGGGAAGATTCAATAGAAGTGTCTCTGGTAAGGCTCAAAAAAATTCCTTTAGGCAATCCCGTCAGGTTTATTTTTGTCGATTAATGTATAATACTTGTGCTCCAAAAGTCTATGAAGTTGATATATCGCGTACATTATTCAAACTAGCGAATGCTGACTTTAATAATTCAGGAATTATAGACCTAAAATATGTCTCACAACAAAAAATAATTGCGCATTTTAACATAGTGTTAAAAATTATATAGGGAATACAGAAAATAAAAATGAATCAGGATGCTTTACTAATACTATACAAAAAAAGTGCTGAGATAGTGATAATTAAGGTTCCATAACAATATCTGCCTAAGCAATAATAATAAAAAGAAACAATAGTTCAGAGGATTCTTAAACAAACTAGGAAACAAGTTTTTTGCCGGAAGAACTTTTACAAAACACTTGGATAATACTCCTTGCCGATTTGGACAGTCTATTTTTGAGTGCAAGTTCGACATTTTGTTGACTATTATAAGCATCTTCTTCTTTAATTTCTTTATTTTTCTATATACGATTTTTTTTTCAACTTTAACGCTACTCTCCAGAGAACCTTGGTGAGGAAAAATGAGAGTTTGAATTTCTTAACAAAGAGGAATTGTAAAAAATAACCACTGTTGGTTTATTCAACAATTAAAAATGAAAAATGAAAGTTTCCCACATTAACAAATTCTTCACTAGTTCGATGAATTGCAACTTTTAAATTGATGATAAAAGTGAATCACCACAATTCTCAAAACTGAGAAATAATAGACTTAAAAACATACTGCCTATCTTATTTAGTCTATGATAACGTGTATTTTCAAAGGTAATAGATGAAAAGAAAATTATTGAAGGAACAGTTGAACAGGTATATTGTTAAGTCAATAAAATAAAGACCTGCCTAGCTAAAGATATTACTCGATATATCTCAAGTTTTGGACAAATGGGACTACATATCACATTAAAAAAGGCTTTCCTCTAAATTTAATACTAACTACTCAAATATTATCTAACATTATTTAGTTAAACAAACAGTTAAAGCACTTCTAAAATTTAAACTCCATATTCAAAAGTATCTCGGAGATATTTGATAAATAAAGGTTAAATTAATTCATTGACATGTATTATCTATGTTGTTTAATTAACATCACAAGTAGTTCCTATGTACTTGAACAATTCACTTCTCCTTTATTTTACTTCTAACAGATAGTCCAACACAACTGTGGGTACCATATATAAGAACTAAAAAGACATAGTTGTTTTTTTGGTCAGTGAAATATCTCAAATCTGTTGTAGGTGTGGGCCATTCAGAAGAATTGGGCTATCTTTTCGATTTCGGATATAATGGCACAGATGCTGATTATTTGACAAGAAGTCGAATGGTGAAACTCTGGACGAACTTTGTGAAAACTGGTAATCCGACTCCCGAAAGTGATCCTCTGCTTGAAAACATCACGTGGCCTGTCAATACAGGTTCTCAAGACCTGAAATATCTCGATATTAATAAAAATTTTAGCGTTGTATCGTTACCGAATAATGACAAAATTCATTTCTGGAATGAACTTTATGAATTAGACGGAAATCCACCGTTCGGAACATATTAAATCCACTAGTTTCATTTGTATATAAAATAAAACAATCCTCTTTCTAAGACCTTTTTGATATGTACAAATTACATTAATCTTAAAAATACGGAAACATTGTGACACAGATACAGAAAGACTATTAGTGCAGTCTATTTTTTTTCCTCTAGTGTTATTCATTATAAATTAACATATTATTTAACATAATTATTACCGTACATTTATAAAAAAATGTTGTTGGTCATATTTAAAAAAAAAGTCACTCGCAGCCATGCTACTTTTATTTGAATATCATAAGGAATAAGTTTTTTAGGAACTAAATAACCTATCATTTATACGGGTTGACAAAATAATTATGTTCTACAAATTTCGTAAATATTTATGAAATAAATAAAACATATTTTCCACTAAAAATTTGACCCATTAGATATTTGAAAAATTATTTTTTGTTAATCCAAAATGTATATAAAATTTTCTGAAATAACCACAGCCTTATTTTCCATTCTCAAATTCCGGTTACGTTTCAAACCTATCGGTTAACATAAAACCTAATTATATCTTATCTATTTGGCCTATACTTGAGCTAAAATCAATTAAATTGAGGAGCTACTACATTTATAAAAATTAATTTTTGAATGATGTAGTAGTAGTATCTTTTATTTGTTTATTTTTTCTTATTTTTATCTAAAACATTTATACTTACAGTAGCATCAACTACTTCAGCCCTGAAGAAGCCATAAAAGCATTCAAAGCACATGTTTTGAGCACACCATCTTTTGAATCGAATAAGTGTTATAATAATTAGTTGAAGATATAAAAAAGTGCGTAGAATGTAACGGTGAATACTTTTTACATGTACTATTTTTTTATAGCTATTCCGGAATTTATCCGAAGGTCCCCGCACTAATTGAAATATACATACGAGTATAATAAAGTAATTCTATTTTGTCACAAAAGATTGTTGAATGTATTAATCATATGTATAAAGAGATAAAAAAATATTTCTTCATGAATTGTTGACCTATATTACTACTTCAAATTTTATCAATTTTTATGAATATGTTTAGCTTAGATTGGAATAGATAATATGCGATAGGTCCCAAAGCCTATATAAACTCAATTAATAAAAAAAAGGTATTGAATCAAAATGTTTTGGTTTAAAGTACTCATTGTGGCATCTCTCGGTGTTGCATTTTGCCAAGCACAAGATAATTCAACCGTCACGGTCAACACTACCACTGGTTTGGTTCTAGGATCATATGGTGAACGGACCACTAGTGAAGGAAAAAAGCTTTATATATTTCGAAGCATACCATTCGGAGAACCACCTGTTGGTGATCTTAGATTCGAGGTCAGTTTTCTTAAGCGAAAATAGTTTTTATTTTCAAATTTATTACTATTATTAAAATACTTCATTTGAACATTAAGAGAAAGTAAATTCTCAGAAATGTTTTGTGATAATACCTAATTTAGTATGCAAATCATAAATTTTCAATATATTTAGTATAAAACTTAATACATTTCTCGGACGATCGTATTATTCTACTATCTTTCATTGTTATAGCAGAGACCTAGGAGGATTAGTTCCGGTCATAGCCGTAACCGTTATAAAAAGAATAATTATATTTTAATGGCCACGGCGCCCACAAATAATTGACATTTTATTTAAATAAAATTCAAGTGTGTAGAAATTCAGTTATTTAGTTACCAACAACCATGAAAAATAGTAGTGACTGAAAATGGAATGGTGAGTAGTCACCAGTTAAAAATTAAAACTAGACCATTGGCCACTCAATGACCAAAGGGTTATATTGAAGTCTACAACTATTTTAGACAAAATAATCTTTCAAATAGTGTTGAACTGTAGTTGAAATGTCATCTGAAGCAATGGGATATGAAATATCTACGATATATAAAGTTTTAAAGAAGGGAAAAATCGGGTGGAGTAATCTCACCAAAGACAAAACCAGGCAAACCAAAGTTATTAAAACTCGACGTGATTTATTTTTTAAAAATGCATTTCATAAGCTTGTTCGCTCAGTTTTTTTTTAACAAGCCAATACCAATGTTATATAAAGTTTTTCAAGTTATAACAGACGATGCTGATTTACCCAAAATAAGCCGAGCTAAACTGTGGAAAGTATTACATGAACTAAACTTTAAATATGAAAAAATGGACAGACACTCAATGCTATTTGAATCTGAAGAAATTGTATATTGGAGACATCAGTACCTTAGAAGAATAAATCAAATTAGGACAGAAAATAAAAACATTTTCTATTTAGAAACACGGGTAATGCAAGACATTGTCTAGTAAAACTTCGTAACGACAAAAATATAAACTCATTTCAAGAAGCATTTTTACAAGGATTTACTACTAGTATTAATAAACCAACTACAGGTAAAGATGCAAGAAGAATTGTTTGTCATGTAAGCAGTATGAACGGTTTTCTTGAGGGTGGTTTACTTTTATTTGTTAAAAAAACCGTTGATTATTACAAAGAAATGAATGGAAACGTGTTTGAGGAATATTTCGAACAAATTATTGAATTAATACCAAAATATTCGCTTATTGTAATGAATACAAGTTTCCACTCCAGATTACTTGAAACTTTACCAACTACTAAATGGAAAAAAGTTGAAGTTGTAACAGGGTTAAGTTCTAAAAAATATGGTCTTTGACGATACAATGCTGCAAAATTACACAAAGTACATTTTTGAGTAAATTGCCAAAAAACGAGGAAATGAATTTATTCGCTTAAGAATAGAATTAATAAGGGCTAAAGATAAAAGTTACCTTGGAGAAATAACACAACTTTTAAATTACAAGATATTATAAATTTATTGAATCAGTCAATGTTTGAAGTAACATGTGAGAACTGGCAAAAATGTATTAATCATTTTATAGGAATAGAGAAAAGAATGTGGGAGCTTGATAACATTATTGATATCTCTACAGAACCTGTTATAATTCCTCTGGAAACACGTGACAAGTCTTCTGAAACAAAATATAAAATACCATAATTTTGTTATTATTCCCGAAGGTATTTTTATATTTTATGGAATAACTTACAAAATATTGTAACCTTGAATTTCCCTTTATTTCTGAAAATTTGATCTGTTGTAATGTTCAAATGAAGTATATTCTAGAGAAATATATGAAAAAAGAAACCAGATAAAATTACTTAAAAGGGAAAAAGACACAGGAAAATAATAATGTAGGATAATTAAGCATAATTAATATAATAAAGATACCTAAAATTTTTCTTTCTATGAATGAAGACTTTGTCACTTGGATATATACACAAGATTCAAAAATTGTGAAATATATAACAAGAAAAGCTATGTAATATGATAAAGAGAGAAAAATATAATATATATTTGATATAATATAATAATGAATAATTATTTTTTTCAGTTTTCGCAACATGTAGTAATTTCTCTGATTTGTTAAATATTGTCCACTATATATTTCTAAGACACCTTCTTCATCCAAAAAAAATATCTCATAATGGTTATATTTTTAGCCTCCAGTACCGAAAAAAGCATGGAATGGAACTTTAGATGTGAGGAAAGCGCAACCAATATGTATCCAAGAATCAAATCCTCCAGTAGGAGCTGAAGACTGTCTATATCTTAAACTTTACACTGACGAGGTATTTGTACCTTAATCTATGAGGTTTTATTCGCTTTTAGGACAATTACTCCCAGGAAAAGACTCTCCCGACAATAACCCCCCGAGACATTTACCCCCAAGTCATTTACCTCCGATTCAAAATTTCCCCACACAAATCTCCCATGTACATTACCCCCGAGACATTTTCCCTTTTTCCATTGTATACAACCCTAACCTTACCTATTAGTGGGAAAAGGGAAAACGTCTCGTGGAAATTGTTTCAGGAGAATTTTATACGAGAGAGTAAATGTCTTTTGACAGAGGGGTTTTTGTCCAGGCGGTGATTATCCTATTATCGGTTTATTCTATTTCAATGATTTTTTTTCGAATCAGAAACCAGATCCAAGAAACAAACTCCCAGTTATGGTCTACATTTCGGGAGGAGTATTTTATTTGGGTTACGCCCATTTCGATGAACAAAATAAACCAGACTATCTCATCGAACAAGACGTCATTGTTATTGGAATACAGTACAGAGTGGGTATATTAGGATTCATGTCCTTAGAAGATGAGGCAGCACCAGGAAATAATGGCATCAGAGATCAAATATTAGCTTTGAAATGGATTAAAGAGAACGTAATAAACTTTGGAGGGGACCCTGATAAAATTACGATATTCGGACAAAGCGCTGGTGCTGCCTCTATTGCTTACTTGCTACAAATTGAAGAAACTAAAGGTAAACTATTTTTCATAATCATTGTGCTTCCAATGCTCCTAGTATTTGAAATTTTTTGATGTTATGTCTGTCATACCAAACTTGGAGATTTCTTCTGATTTTGGGCAAATTCGATTTTACAAAATATTTCATTGTTTTTAAGGTTTGTTTAGTAAAGCTATTCTCGACTCTGGATCATCTTTAAGTCCATGGGCCATAGGAAAAAATATACCAAATGTGACCAAAGCAATTGCGGATGATCTAAAGGTTGATCTAAACAATTCGACAACCATTAAATCTGGTTTAAAAAATGTTGATGCTATAACTTTACAGGACACATCAAATTCCAAAATGAACCTAGTAAGATTGTGTGTTATGTAAAGGTGCATGTTATTTGTTTTTTGTTTTGTTTTAGGAACTAATAATGACTAACCCAATACAAGGACTTGTTTATGGGCCCGTTATTGAACCTAATCACAAAAACGCTGTTATCACAGGAAAATCTCATGAAAATTTAAGAAAAGGACTGTTCCATCATGTACCGATATTAACTGGATACAATTCCTTGGAAGGATATTTCGATAACTTTTCACGTAAATGCAACATTCATTATTATTTTTATTCATCGTACTTCTTAAATTATGAAGAATGTCACTTCTTTGTTTCATAATCAACAACGGGCGAGAATTTAACGAATTTATAAAATAACTTATTTTTAGCTCTCGTAAGACTGTGGTTTGCAAAATACGATATTAACTATGCATCTTTAGTACCTGACGATATGAATGCTCTAATACTTCTAGAACTATCAATAGGAACCAGTATTAAAACCAAATATTTCAGTATTTACCCCGTTTCAACATCTTCTATAAGAACAATGAGAGTGAGATTAAGTACAAACCAATAATAATTTCAAATTATTTAAACAATGTATTATTCTTTTGAAGTTTATTGGTGATACTCAGTTTGAGAAGCCAATTGTTGAAGCCATTCGTCTATATTCCCAAAAAACACCCGTTTACGCTTACCATTTCAGCTACGAAGGACCGCTTTGGGGAAGATTCAATAGAAGTGTCTCTGGTAAGGCTCAAAAAAATTCCTTTAGGCAATCCCGTCAGGTTTATTTTTGTCGATTAATGTATAATACTTGTGCTCCAAAAGTCTATGAAGTTGATATATCGCGTACATTATTCAAACTAGCGAATGCTGACTTTAATAATTCAGGAATTATAGACCTAAAATATGTCTCACAACAAAAAATAATTGCGCATTTTAACAGAGTGTTAAAAATTATATAGGGAATAGAGAAAATAAAAATGAATCAGGATGCTTTACTAATACTATACAAAAAAAGTGCTGCGATAGTGATAATTAAGGTTCCATAACAATATCTGCCTAAGCAATAATAATAAAAAGAAACAATAGTTTAGAGGATTCTTAAACAAACTAGGAAACAAGTTTTTTGCCGGAAGAACTTTTACAAAACACTTGGATAATACTCCTTGCCGATTTGGACAGTCTATTTTTGAGTGCAAGTTCGACATTTTGTTGACTATTATAAGCATCTTCTTCTTTAATTTCTTTATTTTTCTAAATACGATTTTTTTTTTCAACTTTAACGCTACTCTCCAGAGAACCTTGGTGAGGAAAAATGAGAGTTTGATTTCTTAACAAGGAGGAATTGTAAAAAATAGCCACTGTTGGTTTATTAAACAATTAAAAATGAAAAAAAGAAAGTTTCCCACATTAACAAATTCTTCACTAGTTCGATGAATTGCAACTTTTAAATTGATGATAAAAGTGAATCACCACAATTCTCAAAACTGAGAAAAACCAGACTTAAAAACATACTGCCTATCTTATTTAGTCTATGAGAAGGTGTATTTCCAAAGGTAATAGATGAAAAGAAAATTATTGAAAGACATCAGTTTGTTTTCCAAAACAGGCACGGAACAGTTGAACAGGTACATCGTTAAGTCAATAAAATAAAGACCTGAATAGCCAAAGATATTACTCGACATAATCTCAAGTTTTGGGCAAATGGGACTGAATATCACATTAAAAAATTCAATACTAAAATCTAACATTATTTAGTTAAACAAACAGTTAAAACACTTCTAAAATTTAAACTCCATATTCAAAAGTATCTGGGAGATATTTGATAAATAAAGGTTTTCATTTCAACTCTTTTTAGGGTTGTATCTCCTCTATGATAAAGTTTTCAAAAGTGTATATATAAAAATACCATTATTTTTGATTGTACTGTAAGTTCTAGTATTTACGGTACATAATTCTGTAGATATAAATTAATTCATTGACATATAATTAACATCACAAGTAGTTCCCATGTACTTGAACAATTCACTTCTCCTTTATTTTACTTCTAACAGATAGTCCAACACAACTTTGGGTACCATATATAAGAACTAAAAAGACATAGTTGTTTTTTTGGTCAGTGAAATAGCTCAAATCTGTTATAGGTGTGGGCCATTCAGAAGAATTGGGCTATCTTTTCGATTTCGGATATAATGGCACACATGCTGATTATTTGACAAGAAGTCGAATGGTGAAACTCTGGACGAACTTTGTGAAAACTGGTAATCCGACTCCCGAAAGTGATCCTCTGCTTGAAAACATCACGTGGCCTGTCAATAAAGGTTCTCAAGACCTGAAATATCTCGAAATTAATAAAAATCTTAGCGTTGTATCGTTACCGAATAGTAACAAAATTGATTTCTGGAGTGATCTTTATAAAAAATACGGACAGCCACCTTACGGAACATACTAAATCCACTAGTTTCAATTGTACATAAAATAAAACAATCCTCTATCTAACACCTTTTTTATTTCTACAAATTACATTAATCTTAAAAATACGGAAACATTGAATCACAGATACAGAAAGACTATTAGTGCAGTCTATTTTTTTCATTTAGTGTTATTCATTATAAATTACCTACCCTTTAACATAATTATTACCGTACATTTATAAAAAAAAGTTTTTGCTCATATTTAAAAAAAAAGTCACTCGCAGCCTTGCTACTTTTATTTGAAACTTTTTTTTATCATCATAAGCAACGGACAATTTATAGTGAATAACCCTGAACAATGTACAACTACTGAATTTTAAAAACCCTTTAGTTCAACAAATTTAGGAAGACTTATAATATATCCATTTGAAAGATGGAGATTCTTACAGAAAAAATATATAAAGTGTAATAATTAGAAACGAAAACTACCTTCAATTACAGCATGTATGTAAATCAAAAATCTACACTTACTTTTTAAGACCACCCTATTTTGTTCTCAAATTCAGATACCAAAAGAGACCGTTGTGTATAAAGGTAGTCGGTATCAACGCCCTTGAAAATAAAATAATTGTACAAAAGTATTGATCTCTAACTATATTTAGAAACTAAATTACACTTTTTCCAATATTAGGATTCGAAAATGAATACATTAAAATATTTATGAGTTGCGGTCTTTTACCCTCATTACGTCAGAACGTAAACACTCAGTGAACAAAAAATATTTATTTTTTTTCCAATATGGAAGAAATTTAAAAAACAAATTTAAGTTTTTTAGGAACTAAATAACCTATAATTTATACAGGTTGACAAAATAATTATGTTCTACAAATTTGCAAATATTTATGAAATAAATAAAACATATTTTCCACTAAAAATTTGACCCATTAGATATTTGAAAAATTATTTTTTGTTAATCCAAAATGTATATAAAATTTTCTGAAATAACCACAGCCTTATTTTCCATTCTCCAATTCCAGTTACGTTTCAAACCTATCGGTTAACATAAAAACTAATTATATCTTATCTATTTGGCCTATACTTGAGCTAAAATCAATTAAATTGAGGAGCTACTACATTTATAAAAATTAATTTTTGAATGATGTAGTAGTAGAATATTTTATTTGTTTATTTTTTCTTATTTTTATCTAAAACATTAATACTTGCAGTAGCATCAACTACACTTACAGCAATTCCAACTTGAGCTGCGTAATATGTAGACATCACCAACACCTGTAAATAAACCATGAAATAAAATCTAGAAGTAGCCATAATATACAGTAACACCGTATTTTCTAAAAGTCTAAAACTGACAAAACTGTCAATATCTACCAAGTCAAACGTGAATGAATTAAACCCTAAACATATTTATAACTTTCCATGTTATTCGATTTCAATATAAATTCGTTCTACAAACTTAAAGGGTCAATTTTGAAACCAGTTATTTGATAATATAATCTCTTCCACCACTATAAAGATTTCATTTAAGTTTGCACAGGGTCTAGTTTAGATACTTTAAAAATACATAAGTTTCGAATTTTTTGTACTAAATAATTTACCATGAAATTTTTACATAAAACATAAGTACCACTTGAAAAATGTTTAATTTGAAGAGTATGCAGAGTAAGTTGATCACCAGTGAAGATGTGCTTTTGATATTTTGCAGGAAAGCAGGACTAGCCCGCTGCTTAAGTAATTTACTTCAAGATTAGAGAAAATTTTTAATTTAAACGGTCTGTTTATACGAAAAAATATTTGGGTATTTGGGATGCTGTGCTTTTGATATTTTGCAGGAAAGCAGGACTAGCCCGCTGCTTAAGTAATTTACTTCAAGATTAGAGAAAAATTTTTATTTAAATGGTCTGTTTATACGAAAAAATATTTGGGTATTTACGACAAAATTTATAAAAATATTAATTTAAAAAGATGATTAAACATATTATTGAACATTTTTTTTAACAATGTCCTGGAAAACAAACAGAACATTTTTTTATTTAATTTAATAGAGAATCAAATTTTGCAAAGTTAAAAAAAATCTATGTAAAAATTTTGGAGAAAAAACTCATTCTAACAACTAAAAACTGAACTTTCTACTGCTCATACCCTATAAATTCAAATTGATGAGTTTAGTATGTTTTTTGAATCAAAAAGACATTATGGTCAAACATTTATTAATCAAGACTCTGTATAATAAAATCTAAAGACCACGCTACGGAATCATTTTTAGTGATACTAACATGGGGATGAGGCAATATAAGGCGGTAATTACCACATACTTCAACTAAACCATGTCCCAGTGGTAATATGGGACCAAAAAATGTCTGCTTGAAGTTATTGGTTAAAGTAGAGACAGCAAGAGTGTAACTCAAATTCGTGTTGATGTATGAAGCTAACCATATTATTATTTTGTCACAAAGTCTTGAAATGGAACTGTCTGCGATGTGTTTCAAAGATGAATTCGATTCTTCTGCATCTGTTGATTCAAAATGTTGACCATATTCAAATTAATTGAAATGATAGCTTAATAATCACAAGATTATTAAGCAATTATTTGAAATAAATCTGTCGGAATGTCATTTTTGATTGATTAACTAGTTGTCGGAAAAATGTTGGAGAAATCGAGGTTGATACCGTTTAACACAACAGTACATTGCATTATATAGTATCTAACATCCAGGGGATCGAGTTGTATTCAACTGCGCTCGCCTAGTTGCTTCAATATTATCGGTACTTCCTGGTACTCGTATTTGAAGTGCGATTCCAGAGAAGATGAATTTACTATAGTCTCCTTTTGGACACTGAAGACACTTTTTTGAAAGACTTAGTGTTTACTTTTCAAGAAAAGCCCCTCTTTTCTATAATACATTTCCAGATTACGTATGAACTTATCACTTAAGCCAACTGGTATTTCATGTAGTTTCCAGTGTCCTGAAGCTCTTGGAAACAGTCCCGGCAATATTTGTACCCTTCAACTAGCCATATTTTTCTTAAATCGAACTTCTGGTGACATTTTCGACGCAACTTCAATAAGAGGTTTTCATTTTAGCTCATTCCTTATTATCACTGTGATTAATTTTGTATTTATATCTTATTTTGTACAACGTAAAATTTAGTAGTTTCGAATGACGTGTAATTTTATTTTCTAAACTCAAAATGGCAATCAATATAAACAAAAACAGAGGACAACAAGCGAAAGCCTACTTAGCAAAACGTGCTGAAAAAACTTTTGTCTAATATTAAGTATCCACCGTGCAATGTTGGTAAAACTGTTAAAGTTAAAATTCCTGACGTAGATAGAGGTAGTGGTGCTTCTAGAAATATTATATTAACAGGTCATGAATGTACTGAGAAGGTGGAGAGAATACTTCTCAGAGATGCTAAATGAGCATGATGAAAACTGAATAGAGAAAGGCCGACAAACACATGGATGACGAAGAAGCAGCAGTTGTAGACCTGGCAAAACAAGAATTCGAAGAGATAATTGCAACAATAAAAAACAATAAGAGCGTTGGTAGAAATGGAATATCAGCGGAAAAATTTAAATATGTGGAAACGAAATAAAAACTAGTATATACGAACTGGTAGTAAATACCTGGAAAGGGAAAAAATGCCAAGGAATTGGAGGTGTGTCTCCATTATTCCGATTCTAAAGAAAGGAAAAATAACAAACTGCAACAACTATTGGGGATTTCTCTGGACGTTGTGTACATACAAGGCCATAGCAACACTTATAAAAACAAGAATAGAAACAATTATTGACCCATAAATCGGAGAATACAAGGAGGATTTAGCAGAGTAAGAAGTACCACATATAAAATATTTACGATAAAAGAACATACTAAGAATACAAAATCCCACCAGTACTACTTCTCATAGATTTTACAAAAGGGTACGAATCCCTAGAGAGATCAAAAATTCTTCAACTGTTAAAAGAATTTAATCTACCAACTAAATTAATTAGGCTGTTTAAAATTGCATGGAAAAAACATCAAGCAGGATCCACATCAACGGAGAACTAACGGAGGAATTTAAAGGACTCAGACAAGGAGATCCATTATCAAAGCTAATATTTAACGTAATACTAGACAAAATAACTAGAGATGCGAAGCTTAACAGAGAGGGAACAATGTTGCACAAAAGTCACCAACTCATAAGTTCCGCCGACGATGTGACCGTACTCTCAAGAACATTGAAAGAATTAGCGAGAAATTTTAAGTAAATTAGCAGAAGTACTACAAAAAGTAGAATCAAAGCTTAAAGAAGATAAGATAAGACCAAATTAATGAAACTAGGACAGCGAACAATAGAGAGCAAACTAATAGTAAAAATAAAAAATAAAAGTATAAAATTTGAAAGGATCATTACTTAGCAATAAAATAGACGAGGGAAAGAAGATAAACCCTAAACAACTTTCAAAACAATTGTCAAGAAGTACCAAATTTCATCTGTATAAAATTTTAGGGATGTGATCCCTAGGTGCTTATTAAAAACACAAAGGAAACTCTAAAAAGTTGGGAGAAGAAAATAATTAGAAGAATTGTAAGAGAAAAAGAAAAGAGGGAGGATACTTCTATTTAATTTAATTAGAATTTTGTATTTTTATTAATAAATTAATATACATATTTATGGTTTCCTTTTATTTATTTACTTTATAAACATAACATCTTAACTTCGGGCTTTAACAGACTACGATTGGTTAGACACAATTTTAGTCGATTAATGGTGGAAGTGTTGGGAACTCTTCGGGCTTTATCAGCACAGCCTATTTTAACAAATTAAACCTAGGATTACCCCTCATTCTAGCTTCAGCCATAATATAAATATTATAAAAGTAGTATTTGTTTACTCACCTGTCCATAATCGATTTTATGTTTGAATCTATCGATTCCAATTATCAAATCGGATAGAGCGAATAAAATGCTACCAGCGCATGTACAAAGTTTGCTCCATGTCCATAAATCCTTAAAAGAAAATAAATATAGCTTAACTTTATATTCTATAAACATTGGAAATATTTTTAATCAGTGTCCATCTCTCGGCGCGATTACTTGTAATATTTATGACTTACTTCAAAAAATTGTACTCTGGCGATGGCTCTCCACAGCATCGTCGTGATAACAAATATATAAACTGGAACACCAAATATGAACACACCGTATAAGTCTGGCAGTAAATACAGCACAACTGAAAAACAATCAAATTCAAAGGATTTAGAAAATTCGTGGAGCCTAAAAGCTTTGACATTGATGTATTTGTCTGGCTTCATTATACAAATAACATAATTTATATAGAAAATGATTAAACTATTTAATACAAATACGGCTGACTTTCTTTCAATCTTTTTAATCATACCTAATGTTCCTAACGTGTATAAAACAATGCCAAGTGGTAATTGTAGAGGTTTGAAACCAAAGGCTAAAATATACTGCAGATGACCGGCTATAAATGCCAGCATTCCCAAATCAAAGTACTGATTCCATATTAAAAGAGCGTCACCCATACAGCAGAAAATTAGTCCCATGAGGATCCGTCTCGAATACTTGTATCTGAAATTTAAAATTACATGTAAAATATTTATATGTATGAAATCCAAAGAAATTGCCTCGAATAGTGGAAAAACCTGGGGCTTCAACACAAAAGACTTTCACTGACCAATATGAAAGCTATAATTCACTACAGTCCGTGATCTGGTGGTCTTAAATGGGGTTTCTTATAAATTAGAACATGTCCAAAGAATACCTAACTTAGGCAAATCTAAAGTAATAGACTGAAATGCCTTTCTTATCCTTCTACACGTTACAGTCAAGTAATAATAATAATTGTGATGATAATTTTATTAACAAATGTACAAAAGGTTTGCACCAAGAACGTGAAGTCTAGATCAGCGTTTCTCAACCTTCGGGGGGGGCCTAGAGTCTAGGCCCTAGATTAGGGTCAAAATTTTCAACGTATAACATACGTCGTATTTGATTATATGAAAAAGAAAGGTAGGGGGGTGCCATAAAAATTGTTATTGAAAATTGGGCCCCGAATACTGAAAGGTAGAGAAACGCTGGTCTAGATGAATTATTCATAAATATCGAATGTGGGTGCAATCTCATCATCCCACCAAGTTGGGAAAGGTTCAGTAGTCAAATCAATATTTTATCTGAGAATCTGGTGTATTATACTCGTACAACCGGCTCTCGAGCTGGAAGAAAAATAGAGGCAAGAATATTTTTTAAAAACTTGAGAGAAGCCTTAAAACTTCCTACCACTGCTTGGGATAGTAACAAGGTCCTCTAGACATCTAAGAACAGTAAAAACCAGGCATTTTTCTCATGGAAAATGGTCAAATTTTCTGAAACTATGTCATATGATAGTAGTTAACTTAGTAACCAAATTAGGCAATTCAATTCTATAACTGTTTTCTGAGATACAGTGTCTTACATTTCTGAAATACCCACTTTTTATAATGGAAATTGGATGTGAAGTCTTGATTTTTAGGTCAAATATTTGAAAAAAAAAAAGATATTCCCTCCATACCCTTTTCACTTTCTCCATAGGGGATCGTATATCGTTCCATGGAGAGGGAGGATGACTTACTCCCCAATTTTTTAAAAAGCATTTTACAGAAAATATTCTGGTATTTTAATTATATAGTTTTTTAATAATGTCAAAAATAACATGTAATAACATGACGTCCTGTGTATGGCTACGCACTTAGTCATTATTTGGCTTAGTAATGAGTTAATGACACAGAACTAGTTTTATCGGAAAAAATATAAAAATGATTCAGGAAATCCGTTGATTAAACTACTGAATCAACATTTTTTTAATATGAATAGTACTAATATTAGTTCAATATCAACTTGATAATAAAGTTATCACTCGCAATCTAAATCAAGGTTTTCATTAAGCAAATAATAAAACAAACGGAGAAAGAAAGAGGTCAATTCAAGAGGCTAATTCGATCAATACATTTTACTAACAAACGAAATTAATCATTTCAATTGTACTAGTAAGTTCATACACAGTGCGTTCAAAAAGTAACGCATTTAATGTATAACAATTTGTTCGAATTTTTGAAGTTGTTGAAAATGAATTAAATATTGATTAATACTTACTCGTCTTTTAGACTCATTCCATTGAGTAAAACGAATAACATCAGGCTGACGATTGGTAAACATTTTAAAATTGTGCTAAATACTGACGGTTTGTCGTCTGGAATGAAGATGACAAAATAGATGGCGACTGTTTTTAAGAACGGCACCAACTTTGGCCCTACGGTTTTTATCTAAAAAAATGGTTTATTACGTTTCATAGTCAAATTAGCCATTTTTTTTGCGTTTTCGGTGTTTGAATGCATTTATTTTAAGAATGGAAGGAGTCCATTTTTTTTTCGAAAAATCGCAACAAATGAAAACCATTATTGTAGTTAACAAGGTTTTATATAAAAAATAGATTGCTGGGGTTTTAAATTTGTTTGTAATTTAAACAGATGTAAGAAACGAAATACGGATAGTAAAAAAATATCTACAAAATAATTACAATGTAGTTTCGGGGCCCTTTATCTTAATATCAAAACTTATAAAAAAACACGTTCACTTTTGAAAATATAATATGCACTCAAAAACCTGCTTTTTCAGTTTTCCACAAATGAAAATATCAAACATAAATAAGCCAATTTGTGTCAACAATAATATATTCTGTCAAATAATGTAAAAGTATATAAATATGACCTAAAAAAATAATTATAATTATTTTCTTATTTTAGATAAACAAATTAACGACTTTTAAGTTTTCGGTATGCATAGACAATTTTTCAAGAAATTAAAAAGGTTTTGAAACTAGATAAGGGGTATTTTCTGAGTATATTTTGAGTATATTTGGACCCGAATTAAGAGTCAAATCAAGAAATAAATTGCATATTAAATAATCAACGGGTTGGCATTAATTTAATACGTAATTTTTAAGAAAATTTATTTATTTATTTTTGGGAGATAATTAGAGAAAATAAATTTGGCTAAAATCTAAAAATAATTACAATCGAAGTATAGAAAATATCTAGAAATGGGCAAAATTATTCAAAACATTTTTCATTGGATTTTTTTTTATTTCGTTTAAGTAAAGTAAATATTCCAGGGCAGTTTCCTCTTAATGTGGCAATTTTTATACAGAACATGCTGAATTTAATGCGAAAAAGATTGAAATTTTGAAAAAATAAATACACCCAATATTTCCAAAAACACAGATTTTCTACATTTTCCACAAATAAAAAAATTAAAGTTAAATAACTCAATTATTCAAGGGTAATAATCGATTGTATCAAAAATAAAAATGAAAATATTTTTTTTAAATATTTATTTTCTCATTTGACAGACAAATTAAAGAAATTTGGTTCCTATGAATTTTCTTCAGGTAGGAAGAGCTCACTTTTTGCAAGCAATTAACACGGTTTTTAAACTAACTAATAGATTATTTTTTACAAAAATATTAAAAAATATACATAATTTAGGTTTTAGAATTTCCCGGCAAATTGGAAACAAAAATTAAGGTGGAAAAATTCAGGATTTTTAGGTTTATCGGGGTTTTTAAGACACATTAAGAGTCCAATCAAAAAATAGTTTGCAGATTTAAAATCAACGGCTTGGTATTATTACAATACGTAAGTTTCAAAAAAATGTATTTTTACTTATATGAAATTTAAAATTTACACAAAATTCAAACGAATATACCTACAAAACTAACCAAATACCAAATATCAGTAACAAGTGAAATCAACTAAAAATAAATGGGAAAAAATAGATAGACAGCATTAAAAAGAGGGTAAAAATCTAGAAATAAAAGAGGATAAAAAAATTCCTGAAAATGAGATATCCACAAAGTTCATACCTTCAGGTACTTCCAAAAACCAGATTTTGCAACCGTTTTTAATAATAATATGAAAGTTAAATGAAACGCAATTTTTGAACGAAATATATCAAAAATAAAAAGAATACATTTTCAAAAATTGCGTAACGTGAACAACCATTTAAAATACAAAATCGAATTATAGACGCTTGTATTATTATTTCAAAATACAATAATCAAAATATTTTTATGTACATCTTAATTTAATAAATACAGTATAATTAACGCTCTGCATACATATAATCAATGAAATCCGTCGTAAATAACAAATAAAAACATTCTTTGTTCAATAATTACAATAGACTGAACTAAATAAAGAGAATACTGAATAACACGCATATTATTCATTAAAATAAAAAAAACCACTCACCACTTTCAGAACTGAGCTCATATTTTATTCCAAATATTTTTAAGACCAATTAACTAGAATTTGTAGCCGACTACTTCCTTCTATATATTGATAACTAAAAACTAAAACGTCAAAATCAGATGTTGATTATAAACATCCATGCACACTGGCGAGACCGAATAAAATGCATCACACGATTCGCGTATTGTGTGTCGTTTCACAAACTACGTTTACACCCGAACTCGTTACAACCGATTTTGAAGCTTTAACGAAAATAACCGGCTGCAACATCGCCACACGTTAAGATCGTTGTGCTTCGATAACATCGCGGATAAACGAATAAAAACGAAGCGTTTTATTGAATTGGCCCAGATTTTTAATGTGCTGCAATCAAGAAGTGAATAAATGAGGAGTTTCAAGGCAAAATCAACTTTATTTGAAGAGGAAATGTTAAACCGTTTTTAAGTTATTGGCTAATATAATTTGGATGAAGGTGGTTTTGCAGGGAAATAACGGATAAGACTGGTGGTACATAAATACAGAGTGGACCAAAATAACAGCCAATTATATTTGGGATAAGCCTATTTTGGGATTCCAGATTTGACATTTGCGATGTTGCTAGATTTGCCGTTTCTCTGATATTATTAGTCACTTTGGTTTTTTAGATACATCACCCTGTATATTTTTGAAGTCTTCTCTTCAATACGAATTCAACCATATGTAACACTTATGATTTTATTTAGTCTGTATGGCCTCCCCGTTCACCTGATTTCACTCCTAAAGATTATTTTTATTGTGGATACTTGAAAAATTCAGTTTACAAAACTAAACCAGCAAGTTTTGCTGAGCTAATTTAACGAATTATAGATGAATCTCGATTAATTTCTAGACAATTATGGAGAAATGTGGTAGACGCATTCTACCATTAATTAAGGTACTATCAACTCACAAATGGACCACATTTTGAAACGGCAAATCTAGCATCATTGCAAATGTCAAATCTAGAATCTCCGTATCCCAAAATAGACTTAGCCCAAATTTTGTAGAATTCGTACTAGCAATTTACAAGATAATTGACCGTTTCAATACTTTTGGTCCACTCTGTATATATACTCTGACAAATAATTGGAGTTGGGTAAAAAATCATCGTATAGAAGAATTAAAAATATACTGTTGACCTTTACTGAAATAAATCAAATAGATGATTAAACTTCATTGTCTCAACATCTTCAAACCACAATAAATGAGTACAGAGTGGGCTTGAAAATATAACTGTATGCATATTGCTTTATTGTTATTGTTAAAATAAACTTACTGGCTGTATTTTAAAACATTTTTGTACCGATCAGTGATTTGTTCTTCTTCACTTTCGAGCCAGAATATTTCTTACAACAAACTAAGCAGCTGATCTTCCACAGAAGCCTCGTTTTCATTGATATTTTAAGACAATCCCTTCATCACAAAAACTAAAGTTCATACTTTGACTTAATTTTTTTTAGAATAATTATTTGTTCCTCATTATTGTAAATTTCTTTCGTAGCCTTTTTTTTTCCTAAAAACTGCGTCCCTGAACAGAGAAAATAAGGATAATTTGCCTTTATTTTAGGCAACGCATCCATCTTCAAATAAGCTTAATGTTTTTTCTGGTATGTTGATTCAGTCGTTTAAAAAAAGTATAGTAAAGTATTGGAAATGTCAATACTTCCTTTGTGGCCTACGATTCAAAGGCTATAAAGGAAAATTTGCTGCAAGCCAAAAGCGTACTTAACTGTATCATCAACATCTGTTTTTTTAGAAGTTTATAAAAATTTCTGCCTCTCAATTAGTTTATGCATTTTTCCATCATTAACGTTGCTACTTCTGGGGTATTTCTTGTTCTGTCACCGACAAAAACACTACCATGCATCTGAAGATGGTGATTTAAACCCAAGATTGAACTCTTTATAGAACATATTTCGAAATCTTAAAATATTACTTAATCACTCCCCAGGTGATTTCTTTCTGTAAATGTATAATAACTTGCATCAATTTTATTATCGAGGAATTCGTGGGTCAATCCTTATCTTTGAATGACATTAACTCAATCAACTTATTTAAAATTGAATTTAATGTAGAATTAAGCTGAGTAGTATCAGGAATTAAGAATATAGAGAATATGTTTCAAATGAATGGATGCTTTTACTATTTATTTCAAGAAATAGAAGAATTAAAAAAATAATTCGGCTTCATAAATCTAATGCGCCACCCTGTATTTTATCTAGGAAACTTGTCGTTTTGATTCTGAATGATAATTTTGAAAGTTATGTTTGACGTATTTTCTAATAATTTAAATATTAACTGTCATTTTTATTAATATTATTACTAGTTTTTATAAAAGATGTTCTCAGTTAACCGATTTTCATATCTACACAACTATTTTCCAGAAGTAAATCCGAGATTACTCAACAGATGTGTGGACAGAGGTAAATATACAACTTTTGAAATATTTCCAAATAAATGACATCCTAATACTTCATGGATTTTAATTATTTTTTTAGCTATTGGACTAACAGTAACCAATGTCCAAGACTTGGAACCACCCTTTAATAGATTATCTTCTGAACAGCCTAACATACCTGAGCAAAATGCAGACCTAATACATAGGCCCATAGGTTTCGGAAGATGGGCAATGCCTAAATTAAGGCATTCCCTTAGCAGTAAGGAAGAGAATGAAGTGATCTCCGCTATAGAAACCATATCCGAATTGGTTCTAGATCCAGAAAAGGCATTCGAAGCGATCAAATTAAGGATTATAGAAAGGTTACAATTTATTCTTTGAGTACCAATATTTGCAATACATTTCTCTTTAAACGAACAGTTTTAGTGGATTCTATTCAAAATATTTTCGTTTGAATGAGCTCAAACTTTATTGTTACGTTCTGAACAGGTTAATATAAAGGACAAATTTTTAATTGGCTCAAAACAAACAAGAAATTTTCAAAATATTACCATGTAAATAAATTACTGAAATGTTTGGGGTTCTATTTCCTCTTAAACAAATTCCAAAATGGGCTCCTTTCCTAACTCTAACTTTTAATCCACCAAAGAAAAACACTCATAAAATACTGTTTTTTTATTTTTCTGCTCTGGCCCCTTCGCGAAATCGTCTCCCATTTTTCCCACATTTTTGGTATTTTTCTTTCTTTTTGACTTTATTTAAAGTCGATGGACCAATGACAACTTGGAATCCCAGGGCAACGTCATCTTAAGTTGAACCTTTTGTAACATGTCCTCGCAAACTATTCTGCAATTTTTTGCTAAATTTCGTAACCAACCAACTTGTTTATATTTTGTGCAATATGAAAATGCTCAATCAGGATGTATGATTTTACATAAATAACACAAAAAGGTCCAGGCATGAAAAAGGACATGAACATTTGTTGTTTAAGAAAAAATCACAAAAAAAAGCAGAAAGGAAAATAGAAAAATTAGAAACACAGCAAAGTAGAAAAGATTAAAGAGATTGGCTCTAAACTGAGAAAATACAAAGTAGATATTGCAGCAATCCAAGAAATAAGATGGAATGGTTAGGGAAACTTAGATGATAAAAACTTTAGTATAAAATATTCTAGAAGTGAAACACAAGGACAGTACGGCAAATTAAAGGCTAGTATACCTAAGAATCGAAATAAAACCACTCAACCTATGACTATTAAACGTATATGCACCAACAGAAAGTAGTAGCAAAGAACACAAAAATAAAATATAAGAAAATATTGAATAGGAAATAAAAAAATACCAAAACCAGAATTATAATAGGAATGGGGTTAGATGGTTGAATGAGAAACACAGAATAAACATAGAGCTAATAAAGTATGTATGATTCTGATTAAGAAAATATGAAACGAGGAAAGGATGTCGGAAGAAAGGGAAGTGGGCAAATCGTCACTGTACATAAAAAAGGAAACCAACATGAATGCGCTAAATTTTGATATAATTAACTGATTTAGACTTTTTATTGAGGTTCATTGGCTTTCACGGCTAAAGTAAATGTGAAGATTACTGCTTGCGAAAAACCGGGCCATTTTTGAGATCGTTTTCAACGTTTCCCAGTCTATCATAAGCGGTTTCTTCACCTCAATTAAATTACCGTTCACATCTCACCTCCTGAAGAAGCAACTTATCATAGACAGTGAAACGTTGAAAAATATCTCAAAATGGGGCACTCCTCCGGAGCTGTATCCTCAGCCTCTTTATACTTACGAGATCTGTGGTCTATAATCCATGTAAATTTTACGTAGTTTTAGAATAAGAGTTGTTTTTAGTGTGGTCATAGTTCAGTTACAATTACAGTTACCAATGACAGTTGCTGTAGTAGCGATGCCAGTAAGAGATTTACAATTTGCCAACATTAATGCAACGCCACATCTATAATTTTATTAAATCCATATTTCTTGCAACATAAGATATCGTGATTGTTTAAATGATTATGCAGCATCCAACTTAAAAATGTCCATTAAATTTAAAAAGACTTTATTTTAATTTATTTTGATTAGGATGATAAGCCTCTTGGTTGCTGAAAACCCAGTAATTCGAGAAAGAACCGCCATAGCTCTATGGACTATGGCAAAACTTACCAAAGCAAGGGAAATTATTGCTGATAATAAAGCCCTTCTGAATAATATATCTATTGGAGCTGAAGATGCTTATGAAGAGGTGCGGCTACATATTGCAAAATTGCTAGAAACTGTAGCCGAATTTTGGAAGTGTAAGGAAAATGAGAAATTGTACAGGGTGTTTCCAAATTCTTTTTTATTTTTAGCGGCGGATGATTTAATAGAGTTTGGTTTTATCCCAATTTTGTTACATATTCTACAAGATAAAGAAGAAAAATATATAATATTGATTCATTTACGTACCTTGAAATTCCTCATGTACTCCATTCATGGTAAAATGATGGCATTAGACAACAATGGATTCAACATATTTGTAAGAATAATTTAACACAATTTATCGTCTTAAAATTATTCATCTTATATTTATTTTTAGCTTCAATTTATAAGAGACGAAAACAGTGATATAATAGGAGAAGCACTCTCCTGCTTATCTTTGCTAATTTCCACCTGCGTTGGCGAAAAACTGGCCAGGAAAGAAAATATGCTGGGGATTTTAAATGCACTTTTACACGACGAAGTACGATATAAAAATATTGTCTTTGTATTATTAATTTTATTTTTCGATAGAGACCTGAAATTCACACAAACGCTGCTTCTGTTATAATGTTTTGCACCGTCAAAGCCACTGGTAAAATCATGGCAGGAGAACATCCAACAATGGTGCCCCGATTAGTACATCTAGCTCAGAACAGGCTTAATCCTGCCACACAAATGTTTGCTATTAAAGTAAGTCCCTTTTTCAGAAAAAATTAAAACGACAAAAACTGGAGGAGTTTGGTCATTCTTACCGACACTTATAACTGATAAATGATACTTATAGTAACTATCAAATAAGGTTGTTTCTAGATGTCATTTTTTAAAAACTTGGATTTTTTAGGCTTTAACAAACATTTGCGAGAATCCGAAAATCAAGAAAATTGTGAGCCAAGAATATGGCCACGAAATTGACCAAATTCAAGTCGGCGATGATGAAAACATTAAAGCATGGAAGGAGATATTGATGAATGTAGTTAGCTGGGTTCCTTAATTTTTTTTATTTAAAAAAATTCATGTCTGAAATTCTTAGGCTTTAAAAAAAGGCGGATACTTCTTAATTTCTGATATATTTTAATTGAATAAATTATTATCAAAGTAACTTCACTTTATCTTTGCAGTTTATCCAAACAACACCGAAAAGAACTGATTCTGCGACTAGAAATATTACCAAAGGAGCATACGCGAGGTTAAATATGTGAACAAATTAACAAAAAATAATTCAATTTTAAAGCATGCCTTAATTCATCTATCCAGATCTGAAGGATACCCATGCATCATGTAGACTCCGCGCATCATCCTTTTTCAGTTTTTTAGAACAGAATTAAGTTGCCAATTTGGAAAACGTGTTTTTATAAAGATATTTGCTATAGTTATAATAAAGATATAAAATCTCAGCATTTGCCTATTGCTATGAAAAAAATTCGTAGTAAATCAGATGGTTATTTATACAGATTGCCATAAGTGTGAAAAAGCAAAACTACTCGTTTCACTAAAATATGTTTAAGTATATCTACGTTTGGCACTGTTCTATATAATTAAAATACATTTATAAAAACGTCTATGAAATAATTTCATCATATACCAAAAGTATCGTTTAAAGTTTAAAATCTCAATGAAGCACTGAAAATGCTTACGCTTGTCCAAGACAGTTTTCTTTTAACATAATTCTCTAAGCGCGTTCCTTAAATTTTGAAAAAAGATTGTGTTAAATTAGGACTTTGTAGTGTTTGGACCAGTAATTCTACTCGAAAGTTTGTGTCTCAGTCATACCATTTCTCATATATTCAAAGACAAAGATGAAAAAAGGTAAAGGACTTCTTACTCCTTTAAAACTGATAGAATTCTACAAACTCATTTTTTGTTACTTTACGTCATAGAAGAGAACGTTTTGGAGAAGAATACTTTCGTAGAGTTTGCAGACATTAAAAATATTCAAATTGAATGAATGGTGAATTTGCTGAAATAAAAGTATATTTTTTCATTTTGATCTACTTAGAAGCAACAAAGGTTTAGAGAGAATAAAATATATATATAGAGAGAAATAAAAATGTATTTCCTTTACAAACATCTCGGAGTATTTACAAAAAATATAAGTATTTAATTTTAAAAAATTTCCTACAAAATTATACTATATTCCATTAAAATTATACACAATGGCTAATAAAATAATATTAAAAGACTTGCAAATATTTAAAATCCGTAAATTGGCTTCGCATAAATTTACTATGTACCATTTGTACTATAAATTGATTTACGGAGTCAATCAGTTAAAAATAATTCATATCTGAGATCTAAAATAAAAAAATTCATGTAATTAATTACAAATTTCTAAAATGGTGAATATTTTTTTACGTGAAAATAAAAATAGATAATACACAGAGTGATCCATTCCAAATAAATAAAATATCTCAAACACTATCAAATAAAAATAAATAGTAGACACCATTAATTTATAAGTTAAAACATTATTTTCGAATATTCTTTGATTCAATACCCTTCAGGCTAGGTCGAAGTCACCTGTCATCTGAAAGCAATATCTGTCAATTTTAAACATCACACATACCCTCTGAAAATTACAAATGTAAAATTCAAACGTCACAGTGACCGTATCTGTTACCATTCTGCATTTTTTTAAATGTACAATAGTGACTGAGATGTGTTTTTTTAATGGATCGCCCTGTAAACATGAAAAAGAAGTGATACATACAATGGCTTTCATAAATAAAAAAGGCATTTAAAATTAATTATAAATACAATCACAAATTTACATTTTAGTACAAGTATATTTGAGCTTAAAACAAAAACTAAAATAGTTTAATGATTTCATAGTAAAAGTTAGCTTGAATAAAATTCTGCAAAAAGTGCGTCTAAAGCTCAAATAAATTAAAAATAAAATCGTTAAAACTTAAAAGCTAGTCAGACGACGAATGAATTTCCTCTATATATTCAGTCTCTGGTGGTTGTTTTATATTCTTTTTATTGCATTTCACTATGCCGTTCAAAATATCATCGAAACTGAGAACAGCCTTGTTTTCTTCTTGCAAAATTACAGTCGCGTCGGATGTCGGAGGCGTAATAATGCTGATGTCTTCGTCGTCTGTCAAAAGATCGGCATCGCAACCCAATTTTTCCAGTTCATACATGCATATGTAGTTTTGAGCATCGTCGTTTTCGGTCTCATTCTCTTTACAGTTATCTTCGCTATCAGATTTCTTCTCCGATTTCTTTTTTTTAACGTACGTCCTTTCCACTTTCAGTCCCATTTGTTCCAGTCTGATGATCGCAGATTTTTCGAAATATTCCATATTTACAACATGCGTCTGAAGCGAGTGGTTTTCATCTTTTATCAAATTTTTTACCTGAAAATTTGATTACATTTAAGATCTTAATCAAACTGAAGATTAAAAAAATATCACTAATTTTTCGAGAGAAAATGAAAGATTATCGTTTGTAAAACATTAAAATAACTACACATACTAAGTCCTTCTAACCAATTAGCCTCACACTGTTTGTATTAAAAAGAGAAGCATGCGCATTCATAAATAAGAACCAGGATCTGAATCTCTAGATCAGTAAAGATAGGAAAACGGATCAAGGCACAGCGCCTAGGCTAAATACCTTTAGCCTAACCGCTTTCCAGAGAATCAGCAATGCTGTCTTTTGATGTGCCCTAACCTCTTTTCTTCGTCATTTGATATGCTATTAAAAATGCTTTTTAATTTTGATTTTAATAGTTATAGCGAAAATTATCAAAAGAACTTAATCCGAAGCAAAGAGAATTTGTTTAAAATTCTCCATCAATAACTGATTAGGATATTTTGAAGGTGCCTATCTTGGAAAATGACATTTTAATAAAACGGATTGTTTTTTTAAGTATAGCGCTTACCTTGTGCCTGATGCTGTCTAAGGTCGTACTGCTCTGGTCTTCGGTGGCGATATCTCCTTTACAACTTTGCAACCTTGGATCTGCACTATCTCTAATAACGTGATAAAAAACAGCCATATACTCGGCGCAGGGCTGCAGCTGCGCCCACCCCAATCCAGATGTATTCAGAGCCACCGTTTTACCATACATAAAATACATGGCGGCAGCCGCGATTGTACTGTAACTGAATTTCAGAAAACCCGGATCCAAACTCAACATATCCAAGAGCTGAGAGGCTCTGGTGAACTGGTAACCCGAATACTGGGGAAAGAAGAAGTCTCTGTTCATGTCGACGTGTAGTTTTTGCTTGGCTACGTTCCCAGCTTGAAAATGTATCTGCATGTATAGGTTCAACCAATCACTCGGCGTCATGATGTTCAAATCCCAGCCGAGGCTGTTCAAAATCAATAATTCACAAGCGAGTATCTCATCTGGACTGCAGGCTCCATCGCAAACATACGAAAATTCAGATAAACGAGGAGGATATATTTCCTCCAATTTAGACGCTAGAAATAAGCAAGTGACGCCGACTAATTGTAACTGGTTTTTAGGTACATCTGGTCGTATTGACAGAAATCTATCGAAATAATCTACACACAGGTAGTAAGTCACCCTTCGCAGATGGTATACTTCACACACTTCCATTACCCAATCCAATAAAATGGCACGCATTCGAGGCATAAAATTTGAAAAATCTTCAAATAAACAGGGATTCCTTAAATTTAAGGAAGCCTCTTCTTTATACACCATAAAAAGCCACACCTGAAAATAATTCCACTTGTTAGTACTCAAAACTTGTACAGGAATAACTATAAGTTGAGTTCGGTAAGTACCTCTAAGTTAAAATCCATAATCAGATGAGTAATGTCAAAAGTTTAGGGTCCTTTACAAGTAGACATGAAAGTATGAAAGATAGGAGAAAATTAGGTATAGAAATTAAAATAAGGACAAATAATGGACGCTTACAAAAATATATTGGGTCCTTTGCAAGGAGACATGAAATATAGGAGAAATTCCTTATAAAAATTAAAATAAGGACATGTACTGGGCGCTTACTATATAAGGGCGTAGGTGAAGTGACAAAAAAATAGAAGCCAGATTTGAAACAGTATAATGTAGATTTATCGAGTGTGGACCTAGTAAAACGTTTTGAGTTTAATTATGCTGATCGTATGGTAATTGCAACAAAGATAGAATAAAAAACTTACAAATAGAGATGCTAAACTTGGAACCTAGACTATGGTTGTAGAAATGATCAATACAAAACATAATAATAATAAAATGGGGAGTGTAATTTTGGATCATTTTAATTCATATACCGCATTAAGATGAAGAATTAATGATCAAATGTATTAGTTACTCACTTCTTTAGAATCTGCCCAATCCATGAGGGGTAAAGGAGTCTTTCTTGTTTTCTGTGGCGATACGAAATCGTTTCCCTTTGTACTATTCTTTCTTTTACCCGTTCTCCTGGTGCCCAAACGTTTCCTGGAATGTGGTGTCTTGTGGTCCTTTTCGGTAAGAGACTTACAGCTACTTGTACTGGCCGAATCGCTGTCGATAATTGTTTGGATTTCATCACATTTATCGCACTCATCTTTTGGTTTTTTTTCTCGGTTTAACGAGTTTTGGCGGGCTTCTTTGCCAAACTGGAAACCCCAAACTGTTTGTTTTTGGTGAATTTTCAATAGATCTTGAAAGGATAATTTACTGGTGTCTGTATATGCATCTTCTTCATCTTCAATTGAGTTTAATTTTTCTGGATCGTAATCTCTGAAATTTTCTGTTGATTGTAAAGAACGTTTTTCTTCAGATTTGTTTCCACTGTCCATTGTAGAAAAAAAAATCAATGAATTTATGTTAAGTCTTTGTTTCGAAATGCCCTTTTTGTAGATTATTTCTGAAATAGAATAAATTAAATATTTTATTTTGTTTGGTAGTAAATAAATAAACAATACATATAAATGCAAGAACATATATCTATGAACTGGTATAATTTGGAAAGTAGGGGACATGACAGTCAGTAAATTCAAAGAAAAAGTTAAAATATAATTATAAAATTTCTAGTGCATGGGCCTAGAAAATATTATCTACAGGGATTGGTATTCTTAATTTTTGAAATTTTTTTTCATTTGAATTTAATTCGCGTAATATCTGAAATTCAACACATTTGTATTTTTTTTGAACAATAAGTTGCTCCATTTTTATAGAAATATATGTTTTAAATAGTAAAACAAAATCGGCTGAAAAAAATATTCAAAACAAAAACAGATCAAGACAGATAAATATAATAGAACAAGTATTAAAATAAAACAAGCATTTAAAAAATTGCAAAAAGAAAAAGTTAAAAAAAAAAATAAAAATAAATAACGAAAACAAATACATATACATATATTGGTGAATTCTTGACAAAAATTAAATTAAGATGAAACAAAAGCAACAAAAGACAACGACCATTAATTAAAATCAGAAATATTAAGACCCATGAAGAGCATTTTATTCAGATAAAAAATTAGATTACTAACAGAAGAGCTCTATAGAGGAGATATATTGAAATAAATGCCAGAAATTACAAATGATTAAAAACATGAAATTATGCAAAATATAATAATTCGATAATCTCTATATTAAAAATAAAGTAGCAGACCCAATGCTATGAAAATAGAGAGATAAATTTAGCTCACTCAAACCAACTATAAAATAGACACTAGAATCCTTTATGGACTCAGAAATCTAAATTATAAGAGCATAGAGCATGTAGGCTGGTAGACAGATCAACGGTAAATCCTAGGAATACTAAGATGACAAACATGAATTTAAAAACTACATTTGTAAAAAAAATTAGAGGAATATGAGACAATAACATAGTACAAATAATAGATCAGATACAACCAAATGATAAAAGTACGTAATATATTTACATTATAAAATAAAATTTTATCCATTAGTTGCACATTAAATTAATTTTCTATTATACTCTTATGTAAATATTATATAACTATGATCTAAATATCTTTTAACTGAATTGACGTTGAACTAGACTTGTACCACTGGACCTTAATAAAATTATTAAATATCATATGTGTCTAAGAATAAACTAAGTTCAAGTTATCAATAATTTATAAGCAACATTTTTTTAAAGTGAAAAAATACCCATAATATTCTAATTACCTAGGATGCTTTTGTCAAACAAATAATTAAAGTCGCAATATAATTAGTGATACGGAATTAAAGGTTTAAATGCCCATAATGCTGGATAATGTCGTTTTAAAGCTGAAATTTAATTATATCCCATAATAATTGTTTTATTATCTAGTAAATTTCTGTGACAGTACAATTAAAAATGTGAATTGGAAGTTTAAATGACCATAATGCTTTTACCTGAAAACTTAAACGACATATACAAACAAACCCTTGTGTAATATCATATAACGACGTTTTAAAGCTATTATATCTCAATTGTCTTATTAACCAGAAAACATATGTTTAGAAAAACAATTAACGGAGGAATTCTGAGTAAAACGGCAATACTTGTAAAAAAGACAGTAGATGCAATTCTAAGCCAATATATTAATTGACTTATATTCTAAATATCTTATTATCTACATACTAAACAAAACAATTGAAAAATATTGCAGAATTGGAAGTTAAAATGTCCATATACAAGATCTTTTAAATTCAAATGCCCATGTCCAAGACCAATTGATAACAAAAGAATAGGTCGTTTTGAAGCTGAAATTCGTGTATATTCTAATTTTTTTATTATCAAGAAAACTTCTATTGAGCAAAATCATTAAAAATATTGCCCAATTGGAAGTGTAAATGTTTATATACAAGATATTGGAAGTTAAATGCCTTTGTTAAAGCCCATTGGACAACAAAAGAAAAGGTCGTTTTAAAGCTGAAATTACGCGATATCCCATTTTTTATTATCAATTAAACTTCTCATAAGAAAAAACAATTAAAAACATTCCCGAATTGGAGGTTTAAAGCTCATATCCAAGACCTTGGAAGTTTAAATGCCCATGTTAAAGCCCAATGAATGACAAAAGAATAGGTCATTTTAAAGATGAAATTACGTTATGTCCTACTTTTTCATTATCAAGTAAACTTCTCACGAGAAAAAACAATTAAAAATATTCTCGAATTAGGGATTTAAATGCCCATATTCAAGATCTTGGAAGTTTAAATGCCCTTGTTAAAGTACATTGAATAACAAAAGAATAGGTCGTTTTAAAGCTGAAATTCCCCTATATACCATTATTTTATTATCAAGTAAACTTCTCACGAGCAAAACAATTTAAAATATTCCCGAATTTGAAGTTTAAATGTACAAAATCAGAAGTTTAAATACCCACGAACAAGCCTTGTGTCACAACAGAACACGTTGTTTTAAATCCCATTAAAGAGCACTTTTCTTAAAGCTGAGGCGAAATAAAGCATAATGGGTTCATAAATGACTAAATTAATTAATAAAACAGAGGAATTTTAATTATCAACACTATTTAAAAGGTAACTTCTGTAAAAAAGCTGAATGGAATTTCGCGATTCAATTGAAACTAAAATCAAACAATTTTATATTTTTATATTAAATATACTGATATTAAATTAATTTAAACTCACTTTTATTGTGTAGAAAGCATACTCCACTATCTTAAAAGAACTAAAAGCGCGAATTTTTTCCTACGTGTCTATTCACATAACCAAGCAACAGGACATAAGCCAAGAGATCCCGCCATGTATTTTTCGATTATCCCGCCATACAGAAAAAAATATTTTGACAGAATTAATATTTTAATACTTTTATTGTTATATCAAATTCTGTTAATATTGAACTAATATTCCCCTTCTGCAGTTTACTTTTACAGTTTTTTTTAACTATTTTAGCTATAGTTTATCATTGTTTTAGAACCTACAGTTTATAACGTAATAATAGATATTCGAAAGTTAAATAAAAAAATATATTACTTTTTTAACAGATCTAACACTAATAATTATTATCTAACAAAAACTTACCCGCATTTCACTCAAAATAACACTATTTTATTAATAAAACTATCATTGTTTTGAAAAATCCAACAGATGATCATACAGCTGACATATTACAACACTTATAACAGAATAGCCACACAGAATTCTGTGAGCGGTTAATTTTACAAACGTTGTCAGTGGTGCTCCTAGACAATGTTGCCATTTTTATAATAATTTGATTGTTTTAATTGAATAATATACAAATAAAAATACAAAATAAATAAGTGTAGCAATAATTACTAAGAGTTAAAACCTAGTTTATATCCAATTTTGAGAATATAATTTAACAATTAATCTAATTTTAGGATTAAATTGGCTGAATGTTCTTAGTAAGAGAAGGTCCATAAAAATATTATTCAAGAACATAATTCTGGTAAGTTGGTACAACGGCATTTCCAACACAGAAAATTCTGTTAGGAAACTACAGCTGATTTATGAAGTTGTCATTAACAAAGGTATATCTTAATAAAAATAATGGATTATGTATTTCCAAAAGAATTCGATGTAATAATCGTTGGAACGGGTGCAGTTGAGTCTATAATATCGGCTGCAGCAAGTCGAATAGGAAAAAGTGTATTACATATAGACGAAAATGAATACTATGGAGGCCACTGGGCTTCCTTCAGTTTGGAGGCATTAATTAAATTAAAAAGCTCGGAAGAATCGCCAAAAGAACCTAGTGAAAAAGTTTTTGGTAACGACTTATTTAATATCAAAGATATAGAATATAGATTCCATGTGTTGCAACAAAAAAGGGAAGTATCTTCTGAAGATCAGTCCCAAAAACTTGAGGAAGGAGAACAGCAGGTACAATCGGAGGATATTGAAAGCTGGGATGAAGAAAATTTGCTTAAGTCTTCTAGAAAATTTAATATTGATATTTACCCAAAAATCCAATACGCAAGAGGTGATTTAGTAGAATTACTCATATCTTCAAATATTGCACGTTATTCAGAGTATAGAAGTGTTAGCAGAATTTTAACTTGGTACAATAACCAACTAGAATTGTTACCATGTTCCAGGTCAGATGTTTTTGCAAATACAAAAGTAAGTGTTGTAGAAAAAAGAATGCTTATGAAGTTATTGACATCGCTAAATGATGAACAAGATCAAAATTATGAAACCAAAACATTTAAAGAGTTTTTAATAGATAAAAAATTGACTGAAAATTTGGTACATTATGTTTTATATGGAATTTCAATGAGTTCTGATGACACTCCATATAAACAGGGCATTGAGAAAGCAAAACGGTTCTTGAACAGCTTAGGTCGTTTTGGCAAAACCCCATTTTTATTTTCATTGTACGGAAGTGGAGAAATCCCACAAGCTTTCTGTAGATTAAGCGCCGTTTTTGGAGGAGTATTTGCATTGGGACAACCTGTGCAAAATGTTATTATAAATGAAAACTTGTTTAAATCAATTACAGTTAGATCTCAAATAATAGAAGCCAAGCGTTTTGTACTTGGTATAAAAAATGTTCCAAAAAAATTTATTCATCCAAAAAACCAGAAATATATTTCCCGATGTATTTTAATTACAGATGGGTCTGTAATGGAGAGTGAAAAGGAACATTTAACATTAATACTGTACCCTCCAGAAAGCGGGAAATATTTTACAACAATAATAGAGCTAGGACATCTGACAGGTACATGTCCTAAAGATTTATATGTAACTCATCTAATAGCTAAACAAGATACTTCTCCTCAAGCAGATTTTAAACACATTATTGACAAATTATTTAATACTAGTTTTACTGATAAAAATCAGGAGAAACCATACATTTTATGGTCAGCTTATTTTTCAATACCAGATACTAATCATACAGAATTTACCGAAGACTTACCTAAAAATATTTTTGTATGCCCAGGTCCAGATATAGACTTAGATTATGATTTTTCTGTCGCTAAAGCTAAAGAATTATTTAATCAAATGTACCCTGATTTGGAATTTTTACCTAGAGCACCTGATCCAGAAGAGATTATTATTGGCGGCGATGATGAAGATGAAGAAAAGGAAAAATCAGAACAAATAGAAAACGAACAATCTGTTAGTGAAGTTGAAACATAGCTTTAGATGCAAAATATTTTTTATACACTCATTATTTTAAATATATAAATTTATATTTGTATATATATATATATGTACTTGTTATACTTATGTTTTTAAGTGTAGATCAACTTGAAGAAAAATAATCTTCAGTAATAACAAAGTGTTTTAAATTTTTTACGCTAGCTACTAAAAATGATCAAAAATTAAACAATGCAATTAAATATCAAGTCAAAGGAGTAATTTTCAATTTATATCTATCTGTACCTGTCATTTCATGAAGGATTTCTTGTGCCCCCATTCTTGTACCATATACAATTTTCTTTTTGTAGAGGACATCAAAATAATCTATAAAGTAACTAAAAATCTCTTTGATGTTTCTATAAGTAAAAAATATCGAGAACACCCAAATTATCATTTTTAATCAATCTTTATCTCTGGCAACAACTCACTAATTATTCAAATCAATAATCTCTGTTTCTTCATACAACTAAAAATTTTAACAAATGAAAACTGTAAGTAAATAAGAGCTAGGCGTTTAGGAGCCCTGATATACCATAACCAAGGTATCTCAACATATAATGGCAACCAAAATCTACATCAATTTATAGACCATTTTTTGAGTAAGGACACATAAGAAATCCAACTTTGCATAACTTGTAAATGCGCTATGTATTATCATACTTCAAATAACGCTCTTCACAATCTTTCTGTCTTCTCGAACCAATTTACTCTCATCATATAATGCCTTCATAATAAAATATTAATTTCCTGGAACCATTACTCCTTCAAGGACCTAATTAAATTAATAAAATCTTAAAACCAAAAAAAGTTGAATTGTCTGCAGGAAATTCATAATGAAAACACAGGATGCCCACAATCCAAAAAATGATGAGTGAATACCACAAAAGATTATAATACCCTCATTTTTATTATTTTTTTATTAGACCTAGTGAAATATATTCAATTATTGTTAGTTTTGTAAATTGTTTTAAAGAAAGTAAGTGTATTTTAAAAAATTGTTCAATACGAAGACTTCTGGAAACCACTCAATAAAGAATGTTTTATTATTATTAGTTACTAAATATAGGATGACCTTTTAAATTTTCCACATTTTAACAGCTTACATAACTTTTATTGGTTATAATAATAGAAATATGCGTTTTCCATTAGAATGTTTTATTTTGATACAAGTTTTATCCCTACTATATCAAAATGAAGTTAAGTGTAGTTAGAGAAGGTGGTTTTAAAATATTGCCCTTTCTTAAATTTTTGCAACCAAACATTGAACATCTGTACAATATTTAACATCTGACAACGGTATTCTTCTACTATTTAAAATTGGATACCCAGTTTTTACACATTCTGTCAGAAAATGCAAATATATTATTTAATTTTTAAAATAAATAGTGAATATTTAATTACCCACAATTTAAGAGATACCTATTATAAATGTTTGAAATGATTAAAGCAGAAATGTGCGTTTATCACTAAAATGTATTCTTTTTTACAGATTTTATTAAATGCTGTGTAGCAATTTATCAATTATAATTTACAATTATCAAAGACGATTTTAGAAAATTGCCATTTTTTAAAATCATGTAGAAAAAATGAGACTAAAAATATATATAATTTTAAAATATCCTTCTTCATATACGAAAATAATATTTCTTAATATAAAATGAAAATATTGCGTAAAACTTCTCAGTATTGCAAATACTCCATACGTTTGTAAATCAATAAATTTATATTGTGTAAGTTGTTTACATTTAAAGACAAAAACATCTTCGCGGGGTTGCAACCATGTTAAAGGTTATCTTGTACCTTTTCCATTGGTTAAATTTATGATAACGTCGTTGCTTTGTACTATTATTGGTTAATTCCATCTGTGTTTCGATACTCTATTGAATACTTAGTAACGGCAGTTGATTACTATTACTAGATATTAATAAAATTCAAAAAGAACTATTTCTATTTTAAAATGTCTAAAAATGTATTGGTGATTGGAGGAGGTGGTCGAGAACATGCTATTGTATGGAAACTTTCACAAAGTTCTAAAGTAAACAAAATTTATGTGGGTCCCGGCAGTCATGGGATTCAACAGGTGGTTAAAGCCGAAAACGCTATTTTAGATGTAAAAAACTTTAAGGTAAGTGTCTACGTCAAATGGGTACGTTAAATTTTTAATTATTTGATTATATCTTTAATTTATTAAAAAATCTTAATGACGTTTTTAATATTTTCTAAAAGTCTAAGGTGTGTATACTAACACTATAAGAAAGACAAATATGATTAAATTGTTCGGAATAAAAGAAATTTGCTATAATTTTACTTTTGAACAGAGAAAAAACACTTTAAAGTTTCAGTTCAATATTGAATATATATATAGTGAAGCAAATAAATTGATTCTACTGATAAAAAAATTCCGGCTCTTTGTCACATTATACACTCCCAGTAATTTTTTTTAGGCTTTTCACAATGTCTCAGTAGCCGAAAACGGCTATTTTAGGTATTTCAAAGTAAATAAAATGTAATTTATTATATATTTCCGATTTATATTCACTGTGTAAAGATATTAAAATGCAAATATTTAATTTAAGTGTTTTAAATCCTTCACTATAAGCATATATGCTTTTCATTTTTTAACCTTCATGCAAGTAATTGAATTCACTCCTTAAAGCACATGAGGATAGAAACAAATATCACTTACAAAAATCTGAACAGAATATTTTTAAGCTATTGTTGTTTTACACAGAACTGTGTAAAACTTCTTTGAGAAGTTTAAGGTCCAGCTAAAACTTTAAGGACACTTGGCATTTCATTGAATTTATAAGGTCTACCTTAAACTGGAAATAAACTTTAAGGACTCTGTCTGTGCTCATGGCAGTTAGTTTTCCGCCCTTTAACAGTTAAATGTAAATCTGTTTGCAGTTATTTCTTTTTTCCTTGCCATTTTTACCATCTTTCCTAACTACTGATATTTTTTCATTTCATTCCATTTTTCTCAAGATTACATTTTCCTTTTGGCTTCTTTAATGCTTCATTTAAAATCACCTAAAACAATAATTAGCTCAAAACATATTCTTGTTTTATTCCTGTCAATATTCTAATTTCTAAATTTTTGAAGGATATTGTCAAATTTTGCAAAGAAAATCTAATTTCACTGGTAGTGGTGGGACCAGAAGATCCTTTAGCAAACGGAGTAGCAGATGCTCTCTTGAATGAAGGAATCAAAGTTTTTGGGCCTCAAAAAGATGCAGCTCGTATTGAATCCGACAAAGATTGGGCTAAAACTTTCATGGATAAACATGGTATACCCACAGCGCGATGGAAATCTTTTACTAACGCCCAAGAAGCGAAAAATTTCATTAATAAGTAATATTAAAAATATTCTTGAAATGGATTTATAAAAAATATTTTTTAGTGCTTCTTTTGTTGCATTAGTCGTAAAAGCGAGTGGTTTAGCAGCGGGAAAAGGAGTTGTAGTCGCAAAAGATAAATCGGAAGCTTGCAAAGCTGTTGATGAAATTTTGGGTGATAAAAAATTTGGAGATGCCGGAGAAACAGTAGTTATCGAGGAATTGCTATCTGGTGAAGAAGTTTCGGTAATCACTAAAAGTTTTGTAGCTTTGTCACATATGACAAATACATGATGTGTTTTATTTCAGGTGTTAGCTTTTTCAGATGGGACAACGATAAAAGCGATGTTACCAGCACAAGACCATAAACGAATTTTTGATAACGATCTGGGACCCAACACTGGAGGAATGGGTGCTTATTGTCCTTGTCCTTTATTAAATTCAGAACAATTAGAATATGTAAAAAGGGAGGTTCTCGAAAGAGCTATACAGGGATTTAAAAAAGATAATTTGAAATTCTTAGGTGTATTATATGCGGGTTTAATGTTAACACCACATGGACCCAAGGTACTAGAATTCAATTGCCGTTTTGGTGATCCCGAAACGGAAGTTATTCTGCCTCTCTTAAATTCGGATTTGTACGATATTATGATGTCATGTTGCCAAGGAACATTGAATAAACAAGAAATAACATGGAAAGAAGGGGTTAGTGCCGTTGGAGTTGTGCTGGCTTCCAGAGGATACCCTGAAACCTCTTCCAAAGGACAAGTAATAACAGGTTAATTTAAAACATTACAAATATGTATTATCCATATATTTTTGGTATGAAATCTTTACAGGAGTCAACGTAGTTTCTTCTAAACCCAATCACATAGTCTTCCATTGTGGTTCTGGTCTGAAAGAGGGTAATTTAATAACGAACGGAGGTAGAGTTTTAATATCCGTAGGTTTAGCTCCTCAACTTCATACAGCAGCTGCCAAAGCAACAAAAGCTTGTGAAATTATTCAGTTTGATGGACAACAGTATCGAAAAGATATTGCGCATAAAGGAATCGCCAGGTAGGGTGATACACTTATTTCAAAATATGAAGCGGAAAAATATAGTTATAATTCTTTTTAAGGTCAATCTTACAGTCAGGAAAACTGACATACAAACAAAGCGGGGTCGACATTGATGCAGGTAACGATTTGGTGAACCATATTAAACCGGAAGCCAAATCGACAAACAGGCTTGGTACAATGGGAAGTTTGGGAGGTTTTGGAGGTTTATTTGATACCAAAGCGGCAGGTTACAAAGATCCTCTTCTAGTATCAGGGACTGACGGTGTTGGAACTAAATTGAAGGTGAAGGTCATTTTTTATAAAGGACTCAGCATAGCACTAACCTAAACTTTTTCATTTACTAGCCCAAAAAAACTACCATCTATGTCAACTGAAATTCATTGTCTTTTAATAAGTAGTTATGTAGATTTATTATAGATATCCTCTGTTTTTTCCCTAGGGTGTCAAGTTATGCTTTTTTAAATTAGGCTCCATAATTTAGATATACATTTCTGTGTAAGCAGACTTCGCTAGATTTCTCTAGATTCGCTAGATTCTATAGTGTTACAAACTTACTACACCTTTTCAGTAACACAATACGTGACAAAACCTAGTATCTCCAGAATTTCCAATGACTTTCTTAACTATTTTTGTTATGATCTCCGATGATTAATGTTAATTTTAGATTGCTCAAACTGTTGGAATTCACAATACGATTGGCATAGACTTGGTGGCAATGTGTGTTAACGATATTTTGGCTCACGGTGCTGAACCATTATTTTTCTTGGACTATTTTGCTTGCGGACACTTAGATGTTAACGTTGCCAAACAAGTGGTGACCGGAATTGCTGACGGATGCAAACTAGCTGGATGTTCGCTTATTGGTAACACTGTGAAATACTCACATGTGTATTTTTTCTAATAATATGACACTTAGGTGGTGAGACAGCAGAGATGCCAGATATGTACCATTCCGGCGATTACGATTTGGCAGGTTTTGCCGTTGGAGCTGTCGAAAGGAACCAGCTAATGCCTCATGTTAAAAGCATCAAATCTGGTGATATTGTGATTGGGTTACCATCATCTGGGATACACAGCAACGGTTTCAGTTTGGTGAGAAAGATAATGAAGATAGCCGGCAAAGACTATAAAAGCATTGCTCCTTTCAGTAAAGCGAACAAAACATTTGGTTAGTATCTTGTAATTATTCGTATTCTTGATGATGTATTGCAACTGTTCCAATAGGTCAAGAATTATTGACTCCTACTAAGATTTACGTGGCATCCGTTATGCCCGCTATCAGAACAGGAAAAGTAAAAGCGTTTGCTCATATAACAGGGGGCGGATTAACGGAAAATATCCCCAGAATTCTACCAGACGATGTTGCAGTCGAACTGGACGCCACCAAATGGTCTATATTGCCGGTATTCCCGTGGATGGCCACAGCTGGAGGGATAAATGAACCAGAGATGTTGAGAACTTTCAATTGCGGCGTAGGAGGAGTGCTCATTGTAGAAAGTAGGGATTCAGATGAAATTTTGAACTTAGTTAGACATGAAGGTGCCACGGTTATCGGAAAAGTGGTGCCAAAGAAAACAGGGAATAAAGATTCAGAACAAGTGATAGTTAACAACTTTTCCGTGGTTATGGAAGCGTCAATGAGGGGCTACGTTCCCGACGTGGTCCGAAGTTTTGGAGGATTGAAAAAAAATGTAGGTGTCTTAATTTCCGGAAGTGGGACTAATTTACAAGCTCTTATTAATGCTACTAAAAACCCTTTAGAAAATATTGGTGCGGAAATAGTCCTTGTAATCTCGAATAAGGAGGGAGTTGAAGGTCTGAACAGAGCCGAAAGGGCGAATATTCCAACAAAAGTAAGTGGCGTTTTTTTTTCTATAATATGAAAGATTCATACAATATTTTAATTGATATTTATCTTTCAGTAATATTGATTAACATTAGCGCATACATAGTGTTTGAACAGTAAAAATAAATGTATTTTTTAATTTTAAAATTAGGTGTTGAATCATAAAAACTACAAAAGCCGTTTGGAATTCGACAACGCCATGCACCAAGAACTAGTTAACGCAGGTGTTGAAATCGTATGCTTAGCTGGTTTTATGAGAATTTTAACTGGGGAATTTACAAAAAAATGGAAAGGAAAATTGTTAAATGTCCATCCCGCATTATTGCCACTTTTTAAGGGAGTCGATGCTCAGAAGCAAGCATTAGAAGCAGGAGTCAAAGTTTCTGGATGCACTGTTCATTTTGTAGAGGTAAATGAGTTAGGATCTGCTAAAAAATCAATGCAAACTGGGTCACTTTCGCATTTCATCTTGAGATTGTGATATAATTCACAAGGAGATTTCATTTTTTTGCAGGCTGATGTAGATTCAGGAGCCATCATTGTCCAAGAAACCGTTCCCATCGAAGTCAATGATACTGTGGAAAATTTGGTAGAAAGAATAAAAACAGCTGAACATAGGGCGTTCCCTAGAGCCCTAAAACTTCTAGCAACCGAGAAAATTAGTTTAGGTTCTGATGATAAAATAATTTGGTCATAATAAACTTTTTTTATTTCTAAGTTGTTTTTTAATAATATAATAAACATATTTTGATATCTCAAATCCAGTTTTAATATTGTTTTGATTATATTGGGTAATAATAGATAAGATGACCCTCTGTGCAAGCATGTTGTTAGTTTATCTGTATCTTTCTGAAACTTAAGATGAGTGAAGATTTAAGTGATCGGGATAATGCAATTCTCAATTGTATTTTTAATCCAAATTTGCCTTTGGAAGAGGCTGCTTCTATTTCTGAAGACAAATTGAATGGTAAATATATATTTTTATCGTAAACACCGATATAAACATTTAATGGTATTTAAGATGAAGAACACTTAACGCATGAACCAACAAAAACTATGGAAATTGAGGCTGTACAATTGGCGGAAAACGGAGATTTAAGTGAAGCTTTGATTATTATTGATAAAGCAATTAAAATAGCACCTAACAGACCTTCTTTATATCATAATAGAGCCCATATTCTTCAATATTTACGAAGATTTGAAGGTATATATGTTTTCAGCCACCTTGAACAATAATTTATATTTACTTTTTTTAGATGCATTTCAAGATGTAACAAAAGCCATAGAATTATGCACTGATAATCACAAAAAAACTTCAGGTCTTGCTCATTGTCAGAGGGGATTACTGCATCGTAAATTCGGAAGGGTTGACATGGCAAGGTCGGATTTTGAGATAGCTGCAAAATTGGGTAATCAGTTTGCTAAAAAGCAGGTATTGAAAAAAAAATTATGAATAAATCAACAAAGTTACTTGATGTTTATTTAATTTTTTAGCTTGTGGAAATAAATCCCTACGCGGCCCTGTGTAACCAAATGCTGAGACAAGTGATGGAAAAATTGAAATGATTATTATAAAATATAATTAATAGTTGTAAGATTGAATATTTGATAGTAATAAACCTAAGATTAGATTTTTGTCAACAGTGAATTGACGGTCATTATTGTCAAAAATCCATCAGTTCTTTGAATATTATATGTATTCGTCCAGACATGCCAAAACGGAATAACATAGACAATGTGCCCTCATATAAATTTCAACGGCTTTTGTCACTAATACAGTTAATAATAATATAATATACATTTTTCATAATTTAAAGTAGCTTCATATTTAATAAAAAAATGAAAACTTAAAATAATATGAATTCCACTATCAAAATTGATCAATAGCAAAAATATCAATGTCAAATTTACTACACCCAGTAAAACTGTAGAACCAGTTATTCCGTTGCATAATATTTTGTTTGTATTCTCTACAAATCGCAGCGCCATCTCATGAATAATAACCACATGTGGCGGTTATTAGGTACCTACTACCTGTATTATGGGTTGCATAATAAGTTATTTGTGGATACAAATCTCAAATAATAAGAATATTTGACATTTCATATTTTTAGAATCAACTTATCTATACTCAACTTAGGAGTTAAGCTTTTTTGGTTGCATTTTGTGAACACAACTTGTCCAACTGTCAAAAATGAGAATGCGATTATCTTTCTTACTAGACTCTAATTTTACACCAAAAATACTCATCTCCTAGGTACAGTTATAAAGAATCAAACAAGACTAATAATTTAACATACATTTATTGCAAAATTGAGTTTTGTATCCACAAAATATCGCATAATTTCTGTATTGCCTACTTAATGTATGTTACTAGTATTAAAGGTCCCTCTTAACCCTGTAATGCCCCAATTTTTGTTTTAGTTAGTATTTTAGGATTGGGATTTAAAAAATGCAAGATAGACGAATGTATACTCAAAATTTCAATTATTTGCAATTTACAGCTTATACAGGTAAAAATAGGTAAACAGACTAAAGGCGGACTTGAGCAGTTACGCGGGAAACGTAAACAGTCCAAAGGCGGACTTGAGCAGTTACGCCAGAAATTCAAGTCCAAAGATTTATATGAAAAAATATATTACAATACGTAATTATTTGCGTTGATGAAACATCAGAAAGCACGTCTTTGAAGGAGAATTGCAGAGGTTTAGATTACATTTGGTACAATACGCTTGTGTTTCGGACTTACATCCTGGAAATTTGCACATTTTTTTGCCGGTTCGGTCATGAAACGCGCACCAATGGCCTACATTATCGTATCGGACATCATCTGTTGGAATGTAAGCTTTCTTTGGTTTTGATAATATTGGTGATGATTGGGAGGATGGTCGACCTACTGACCGTTTCTGTTGAGCAACACCGACCGAGCATAGCGATTCGGCTACTTCTGTGCGAAAAATTGGAAGTTCAGTACGCTCTCTTCGTAAACGATGGTAAAGAACATAGGCATTGACCATTGCCATATCCAACATATGAAAAAAGAGTCGATTTGTCCATTTCCTGGTCTTCATTCTAATGTGGTACCGGCCGAGGAGTCCATCCATAACATCAACTCCACCCATGTGATGGTTATATTCACTTATGATAAATGGACAATCAATCTCTTTCCGCTGTTTAGTTTTCTGATCCCATCGCTTAGCTTTCTGAGGTTGATCATTCATTTTTTGAGACCTAAATGGTTTGACGCCAACATAGGTCGACAATAAGCGAACCGTTTTTGTGTCACGCCATAAAACATTGCTAATATCAATTCCATACGCAGTACCAACATATTCCTCTGAATAACCACGCTCAACTTTCTTTCGCGACAGCTCTGCTTCAGTCGACACTTTGATATTGGGAACTCGATTTTCACGTACTGTACCCACACTATAAATTCCACGGCTTCTTAGATACGTCAACAAGCCCAAAGACGTATAAAAATTGTCAAAGTAGACAATATGATTGACATTGTCAGGAATGTTTTTTGATAAACGCACAACGACATTGGAGGAAGCCCCAAGATCTGGTGTATTTTCAAGAATTACATTATCGCCAGCCCAAACCGTTCATTGAAGTGTGTCACGAGAGGTCGTAATTTATATAGACTATCATGGTCAGGAGAACCTTTTGCTACCGCTCCTGCATTGTCGTTATAATGCAAAAATTTTCTCATTTCTTCGAATCGTCTGCGAGTCATTACTTGTCTAATTGCTTCAAACGAATGTCTTCCCCAGTATGATCGAACATTTGGGTATCGATAAACAGACATAAAAAATAATATTCCAATAAATTTACGAAGCTCTACTCCGTTGGTGGTAAACCTAGTTTCAATATTTTCTTCGCGAGCATATAAATTCATTTGATCAGCTATAAACTGAAGTAAGTCATCCGTTACGAAGTAACGAAAACAATCGTATGGTGTTTTTAGTTCATTCAATTCGACTGGCAATTCTTTTGTACCACGAAACACAACTTCATTTACATGCAGTTGAAGATTGTTCTTTCTCCAAATCATTTCTTTATATGCTGGCGAATTGTTTTTTACTTCGGCTATTTTTATAGTGTTACTGAATTGGCCACAACTAGAAGCAGTTGGTCCACCTTCTTCTTCTTGCAATTCATTTACTACTTTTTTTTTGCGTTTCTTGCTCTGTTGATCACCAACAACAGGTGTCATAGAAGTATCAAAAGCAGCAGAAGTGGATGCCCCTGCAGAAGTAGATGCCCCTGCAGAAGTGGATGCCCCTGCAGAAGTGGATGCCCCTGCAGAAGTGGATGCCCCTGCAGAAGTGGATGCTCCTGCAGAAGTTGATGGTTTTGATAGAGAAGCTGTAGTTGGTTCAGGCTCAATATCAGTTGCATTGAAAATATCAATAATAATGTCACTCGGATTCAAGTACTTACAAGTCTCTAAATCTTTCTCAAAAACGTAATCTGGATCAGCAATGTCGTCATCACTGTCAAAATCCATTTCACTTCCAGTGTCATCATCAGTAGAAACAGACTCTATAATTGCTGTAATTTCCTCATCTGACATCTGAGACAATTTATAAACGGTCGGCCGCCGTGACATGACTTATAATAAAACGATAACTGAAAAATAAAAATATAAAATAAAAAAAATAAACAACCACAGAACTGCTTAGGTCCGCGTAAAGGCGGCCTTCCAAAATTCGTGCATGCTCACAATAAATTTACTCTAGCAAGTAAATTTACAACACTACTCGATAAAAAACACTTTTTCCTACTCACCAGTAATTTTTTGAATTCAAATTGATCACAAGTGGTATATTTTACGACTTATTGAAAATCTTTATTGCTGATAAATAGTTTACACTGTGTTTCTTTGGTCAATTTCAAACTATAACTGATTTAGATGTCAAGCGAGGCACATTACCGCAACACACATTACAGCTATACATTGACTAACTTGTCGCTTAGAGACAGAGCTGGGCGTTTGTATGATAAAAAATTTACATAGATTGTTTTTGATGCATAAGGTATACCCTGCCTAGAGGCGGTCCGGGGCATTACAGAGTTAATATAGTCTAAAACTGATATGAAGTTTTTTATTAATACATTTTTTCTGTGGGTTAATAAAATGGAATTTTAATTAAATTTGTTTAGATTCTGTTTTTTAGTATTTAACATAGTAATTAATAGTAATTTAAAATTATGGCGGGATGATTCCAAGTTTTACCTGAGAGTCAATTTCACCACTACATTCTGGGCCGATGATGGTGATCATGTAGTGTCATACATTTTATTAGCGTTGATAGAATTACAATTCCTATTCCATGATGAGATCTATGGTACTTGGCCAAGAAAGCGCATGAGCTAAGCGTCTATATCTGTAATGACATTCAGAGTGTGACCGTATTTGACAATTTGACGCTAGAACATTAATGCACGGGAAGCATTTAATTATTAAAAATGATTTCGGTCCGATATACAAGAAATTTATTTTTAAGAGCTCTCTGTATTATTTACCTATCCTCATTTTTATCATTCTACATCCAAATTCCAGGTAAGTCGATATTTCAATTTTCTATCTAACAAAAAAAGCTAATTTTCGTGATTGCTCTACACATAACTGTTTTTTTCTTGTAAAGGTGCATTCACCTTTGCTTAATGAAATTTTGGGTGATGTAGATGTATTCATTTCTTTTTAAAACTTTTTATTAGGCCTGTTTGGGGATAATGGAATATTGCCGGCCAGCTCTGTTTTGGAAAATAGCAAACATAAAACTTTTTCGGCCAAGGTGCATTACCAGCCAACTCTACTGTGGCTGGCCCCATACTTAGGTTTGGATACCAGTTATGCCCTAGATGTGCTGGCTCTATTTGGGGCTTTTCTGGCGTTTACCGGGTATGTTACATAATATTTTCTTTTCTTTATTACTAAATACTGCCAGCACAGACCCAGCACGTAAAAATTTAGACAAAGAATATTTAACATCTTAGATTATAAAGATTTTTACATTTTTTAGGATTGTATCACAAAAGTTTTGCACCATACCACTTTTTGCTGGATTGTGGTCTCTCTATTTTTCTTTGTACCAAGTTGGCCAAACATTTGTAACTGGCTTGTAAGTATATTATTTCTATTTATTGGTCATTATCCAAAAATGTGAATGAAGTTTGTAAAATTATTTTTATTTTGTCTTTTAAAATCCACTAAAATCTAAACCCTAATGTAATTTTTTTAACTTTCACCATAAATGCATCCTTCAAGTAACAATCAGGATAGAAAAACAAAACTATCATATTACTTGTAACAACTAAGTTACATAATTTTACTTTTTTTTAAGGTATTAAATTTGCAAAGTAACAATAAATTAAATCCACACATTTTGTTCAACACCTTATTTGCCATAAAAGCTTTTATCTGCATTATTGTTAAATTTCAAAATTTTTTATGCAGATAATTTGCCAATTTTGTATAATGATTAATTATTTTTGTTAAAATAACATTTAACATTGATAACAAACAGCCTTCCATTTAAATTGAGTTTGTTTATAATTATGTGAATTTTATCTACTTATACATAATGACAGTTATATAATGTATATAGTATTTTATATTTATAAAAAAAATTGTCAAATGAGCAATCAAAAATATTTTTTAGAGATGAATTACTTCTTGAAACGGGTTTTTTGGCCATTTTCGTTGCACCCTTGCTGCCAGGCCGCAGAAAGGGCAGCAAAGGAAGTCCTAAGGATCAGCTATCTCTTTGGTTGATCAAATGGCTTTTGTTTAGATTTCAAGCCATTGGTAGTCTTAATAAATACATAAATGGAGACCCAATCTGGTGGACTCTTAAAGGTAATGACAATGTTAATAAGTTTTTCACAAATAAAATAGCTGTTTATTTTAGGATTGCATCGTTATTATGAAATAATGCCTTTGCCATCTCCACTAACTTGGTATGCTTATGCCCTACCAGTTTGGGGCATGAAACTTGTCATGGTTTTTGCTAATGTTGTTGAGATTATTTTGCCATTTTTATATTTTGTACCAATTAGAAGCGTTAAAATTACTGCATTTTTCCTAAACGTGAGTATATTTTAGGTCTGATCTAAAAATATGTATATCAATCTTCTCTTATTTTTTTTTCGCTTTTTGGAAATATTACCCACTTAAAAAGGTAGCTTTTGTATAACTGAACTCATATATATTTCTTAAAACAAGAGCCTAAAAAATTTATCAAGCCTTTTTATTTTGGAAAATGACTGTGACAGTCTGCAATTGAAACTTTTCTAGTCGCCTTATATTTGAGAAATATTCTATGATAAGATGTGTTAAAACAAAATAATAAGTTTTATCAATTTTTGGATTGGATATAATTAGTTGTAAACAAGTAAATATTATTTTGACTATCCTATTATATCTATTTTTAGTTAATCTTACATCTAAACATTTTACTTACTGGAAACACCGGCATTTTCAATATAATAGTGATAACACTATCTATTGCTCTATTAGATGATCAATGCTTCTATAAAAAGAAACCTTCAGGAAAATGGGCACTTTTGGGGCATATTGCAAATCTAGTTATCTACGGAGCAATATTATATGGGTCCATTCAAGTATTTTCTTTAAAAATTAACGGCTCACAGATTGATTCCAGTATTGGTAAGCCATAAAAGTTTTTTTTGTACATAGATATTTTGTATTTCTCTATCTAAAAAAAACTTTAATTATTTTTTTAATTTTTTTATAGATTTTTCAAAAACAGAATTTGACAAACATATTGATCAGGTCATAATTTACTTCATATATTTTGGATTGATTTCATTGGCTACAACTGTTTTATACGCTCTCTCTATTGTTTTATTTGAGAATCAGTCATCTGGAAGTAAAACTTTTACCCTTATTTCTACACTTTTGTATGCGGGAATCGCCGTCCTTCTATTTCTATCTAGCACAGTGAGTAATTTTCGATTTTTATCAAACAAAATTTTTTTTTGAAACCCAATTTTTTTCACTAATTTTAGGTACCAATTGCATCGTTAAAACCAGCGACTAACTCAACTGTCAACCCTGTGGTACGTAACGTTTACAATCGCTTGCATAAACTTCGAGTCGTCAATCATTATCCAGGCTTTGGTCACAAATTTCCAACTGTTCAAGGTCGATATGAGATCATATTTGAAGGAGCTGATAGCGTCGAAGGACCGTGGAAGGAGTACAACTTTTTGTATAAACCCGGAAATATTAATTCATCTTTGCCGTTTGTTGGTGAGTTTCATTTATGACTGTGTAATATGAGACGAAATAAATTTGATAAATATTTTCAGCACCCCATTCACCTCAGTTGGACTTTTTCATAAGCTTAGCAGCTTACAGTACCTACGATCAGCACCCGTGGTTGTTGTCTTTTGCCCACAGAATTTTGACTCACAAATCGGAAGTACTGTCTCTAATCGATTTTAGAGATTCTCCTTATCGGCAATCGCCTCCAAAGTACTTGAGAGGTTTATTGTACAACTATCATTATACAAAATGGAATCAAAGGTTTGTATGTATAATACTCAGATTTATATCATGGCTTTTATAGGGTGATAAAAGTTTTTTTTCTCCACAGAACCTACCCTGTTCATTTTTTGCTTTTAATCTGAAATTAGATGGCCTGTAAGCCAGAAAAGTTTTGTTAGGATTCAAATCTCTGAAATTTATTCTTAACTTTGAATATTTGTCATGATATCTGACCACTTTCTTAATGCCTTTCAGTGAGCTATTGCCACTAATTTTTGGAACGGTTAACTTTGTTAAGTTTTATTAAGTACAGAATCAATATTTGCATTGTTTGTTCCGGCCTTGACAATCTATGAATTCTCCAGAATGATTTCATAATTTCTTATCCACTTCTTTGACAAATCGTTTCTCCTCAGACCACTCTATATTATTCATTGTGGTTCTCACTAGTGCTGTTTACATCACATATACTTAAGGTAGGTATATCACCCGTTTCTCATACAATATTACAATCAACCTGCTAACTTTCCCTTCCTCAGGCGACTCTAAGAACCTTGTTTAAGACGAGGCTTTGTCTTCAAAAGTACATTTTCGGGACGGGACTGGCAAACGCACATCCCGCACAGTTATCGCCTCTCCAATATTTCTACATATTAGGATATTTACAGTTCTAATGTTGACTTCTTCCTTAAATCTGTAAAATGTCAATCTTTTCATGTTACTAAATGTATGTATTTCCTTTTAGAAATCAAAGAGTGTGGTGGACAAGACAAAAAGTATCTGAATATTTACCGGTAGTTTCAAAGGATTCGCCATTTTTAATTGATTTCTTAAAAGCCAGGAACTTGTTGCCGATGGCATCAAAAACGCAAGTTAATTCTCTGTGGAAACAAGGGTTAGATTTTATAAGATACATTGTAAATCATTTAGAAGCTACCCTGTTGTTCTGGTCTGTACTATCAGCTGGACTCGCCATTATTTGTACCACTTCTGGTTCCAGTTCAGGGAAAAAATAATTTTTTTTGTCTGTGTTTATCATATGCAGGATATATTAAAAATAATAAACTTCTCCGCTAATGTAAATAAAGGGTGAAGTAATAACAGCAAAACGATTTATTAACATATCTTGATGTTTAAGTATATCATTTATTTGATCAATCTTCCATTTATTGTTTTTTTTTTATCATTGCAAATAGGGAGAGGTTTATTAACTTTTATAGGTTACTGGCAGTTATGTCAAACTTTCAATAGTTTTGATACGTCAGGTGACATTGAATTAAGTGTGGAATGTATTGCTGATATTTCGACACTTCAGACCACACTCATCTCCACTCTTTTTCCAGAAAGTCAATAAAGTCCAATGCCATTAGTTAAAAATATCAATAGTCAAAAATATATCAAAACCGTCAATAGTAAAAAACAAATGGTTGTGGTTGGTATGAAGTATCAGAATACTTGCTTGTTTTGTTCTAAATTTTTACTATTTTAGAAGTATTTATAAATTTTCTATCGTGTTTAGGTGTTAAAAATTCTTTATATCTAACTGTGTGATTGCCAAAACTTGACTGAACAATCGGTATATTCATTTTACATATATCTTATATATTTTTAAAGTTTTACAAATGATTATAAAGTGTAAATATTAAGAATCTCGTAATTTTTTTAGTTGACTTGTTTAGATAACTAGTATACTAATTTTTATTTTAACTAATTATATTTTGTTAATTGATGTTTTGTCACTTAGGATCAGTAATTTAAGTGATTGTTTTGTTTGTGAACTTTTTTGATAAATATTTTTTTTTTCTAAAAATGAATAAAGCATTGCACATAAGAGTATCAATAAGATTACCTAAATAACAGACTTCAGGAAGTAAATTTAAAGCCCATTTCCCAGCTTTTGTCTCATGCTACTTGAAATAAGTTAATTATGCTATAATTAGTACCAGCGGGCGGAATTAAATCTATTTTATGCCCTATTTGAGGTAACAGGAATACCAATTACAATGGCATCTATCTCAGATACGCACCTAGCGCATAGATTTATAAATAAATTGATACTAGAAATATATAATTATCTAAATACACCAAGTGCGTTTTTGGCTCGTGAGGAAATTTCTATTTATATTGCTATAATGCGCAGATATATTAAAAAATTTGTGCTTATGTACAATAAGTAATATAAAAAACTTACCGGAATCTAGGTATTAATCCTATTGGGGACAAATATATTAAATACATATTTTTTTCAATCAACATTTATGTTAATCGTTGTTAATTGATAATCGCATCAATGGTCTTTGTCAATTGCAATTGATAATTTTATTGATTGCCTCGGGAGCACTTCAAAGAATTACATTACAAGCTAAAAAAATTCCATATTTTATCAAATAGTATTACCTGAAATTGACGGCTTTGAATTTTTATTGCCGCTTTAGGAATTGTTTAATTGAATTGATTAGAATCGAAAACATTCATAACCGAAACTGTAACCATTAACATTTTTTCTTATTTTAATAAAATATTAAAAGATAAACTCAATAAACAAATTGTCGTAATAAAAAGAAATTTAGCTTAAAGTCTGTAAAACAATTTGATTTATAAAATTGGAGATGTGTGCTTTCAATTCTAATTCATTCAATTAGTACATATTAATAAGCGAAAAATAAATCGGCTTACTAAAATAGCGGCTAATAATTTCAAAATGCTTTGACATATAGGATTTTCATGTTGCCAACAATTGATAATTAAATTGCGCTTTTTGGTTCACCTTTACTATTTAAGTACTTGGCCACCCATGGATCCATATTGTCTGAAGGTTCAGGCCAATTAAATGAAGTTAACTAAGCTTTAGTTTTAAATGAAATAGAAGTTTGATATATTTCAAAAGAATTCAAATGATTTTTTTTATTTCTTAAACTTGTCAGTGTTTCAATTAATTAGTGTCTACTACTATTTGGGCTTATCAAAATTAGATTGGTATATCGAATTAAAAATAATTGTGTTGTCACTCAAGACCCAACCCACCTGTCAATTTATATGCCAATCCACGAAAGTGCATATATTAAAATTTTATAAATAATCTTACTCCATTGAAGCTCGTCCCCAGTTGGTTAAATAAATATTTTTTATTATTAGTTTCCCCCCATATAATTAATAAACGAATTACTAATCTATAATTAATCCACTTCCAAGTCGTTCCAATAAGAGACAGCAAAAACGGATTCATTTAATTTATTGAAGCCCCATGGGGAATGATAAAAGGGCAGTCCCTTCAGGGCTGCTACAGCAATGGGGAATTGTTTCAATAGCTGCCTCCCGGCCCAGTCTAGCGCTGCCAGAGCACTTAAAAATTTTAATATTCTGGACAATGAAAGCACTGCAGTGGACTTTACATTTCTCGTTGAAGAGGTAATTAGAAAAAAACAGTTTATCTTCATTTTCATAGACTACAACATTAGAGTTTAGTCAATAGAATCCTATTCTAAAGAAGGTATATTTACCTAGAACATTTTTTTATTACAGAATACTGCTACCAAAGAAGACAACAGGTAAAAATATATTTAGTTATTTAAATATTGTAAATAACTGCAATTTTTTTTTTCTTAATTTTTTTTCATGCTTTCTCAAAATAGAAGTTTTCTTTCTCGTTTCTTTAAAAAGAGATCAAATAAAAAGGTAATTTTTAATATCTATTGCCACTGGACGTTGCAAAAATTCAGCATGATCGCACTATAATGAATCTTTTCCAAGGTTAAATACAATTCAATTTAGTAATCTCTAGTTATTTCTAGAAATTTTATTTGTTATTAGGATAAGATTTAAAGCAATGATTAGTTACTAATCAATTTTTAACTATAGAAAAGATTCTAATTTAAAAAATATATGAATGAAAATTAAAAACATTAGCACTATTTAAATATTCAGTTCATTATTTTTATTATACAAATTGCATCGAAAAAATCAATTATTTATAATACACCAATCTATTCAGTTTTTTTATTTCAAAAGTTTTTACTTCAGAATAAAAGTGCATGCAGTTAAATAATTTTATTCTTGCATTTTCTAAACAAAGTTAAGAAGTTTTGCAAAAATGTTTCTTATTTCAAACAGAGACCAGTTCTCCAATTGGTTGATGGGCTGCGAAATACCCAATTATCTGGATACAGCAGGTTATCAGAATCACAACGACTTCCATCTACAGGGTAAGTAAAAAATCTTCAAATAATGTTTACCTATTATATGTATCCGTTTATTATATTGCTAATTATATATTTATAGATCATGTACAAGCAAAGACATACAACTTCAATGTCTTGATGCTCGTGCTTTACTACAACGAACTGCCACTTCTACGCCTGCTAGCAGCTTAGATTTGGAATGGGAACACGAAACTCTGCCAATTTCATTAATCCATGATCCTTCTGGGAGCTCTTGGTAAGCATAGAAATAAAAAGAATATAGTCAACATATTTTGTACAAAATTTTGTTAATAAATTGACTACCCTTAGGTTTAATGAGTTCAGCTGCTTTGGTTTTAGAAGTAGCATATAGGGGCAATTTTGATAAGTGATATGAACCAATTTTAGCAAATATCTTAGAATCCATAATTTATTTAAGGACGGCTCTCCCCGAGGACTTTTCTTGCTGTCCAACTACTTCAAATACCTACAATTCGGAAAACAACGCAAACGCCTCTGATTGGTCAAGGGTATCTTCTGCAAACTCTCTGGAATGGGATAATGTTCAGGTTGATGGTAGTCCGCCATTGTCAGAATTAGACACTGATACTCAATTTTTACTGGGAGAAATCGAGAGACTGACTAATAAGACACTGGAGGAGACTGGGAAGGAACTGTTCAGCTGATTTTAATTGACAGAAGTTCTTATGAATGCGTACTGTTCTAAATTGATTGAGAATGTTTCAGAATTAATCCAGTCTTTGAAAAAAATGTTTTATTGGTTTTCATAGACTGGGATAAAGTACATTTTTTGGCACTCCATATATTTTACATTTGGGCCTACAAGTGTAATTTTTAAAAAGAGTTAAAAACATACATATATCCATAAATTTGCTTAATACTTGTTAATTTGTTATTTTTATATTACAGTATGGGTAAAGTGTTGTTTAAAATAATTATTAATAATGTGATAAATTTAGAGTAATAATCAAAAGTCCATGTAAACAATTAAATAATATTTTTATATTAAGTTCTTAGTAATAAATTTGAAATTGAATGTATAGAAATATTCATAATTCATTTTCGATTTTTGGAGAATTGAGTCGTGTAAAGACTAAGATGTTTTTACTACAGCGTTACATAGATAAAAAAATAATATATATACTTGTTTTTTCTGCTGTATTTTGTACATAAACTTTCTATTCAGTCAATTTTTTTATGAACAAAATATACTTGAAAAAGCTATGTCCGTTTTAGTCAGAATTATTACCAAAAATGTGTTGTAAAACTGCATTGAACCCCCGAAGTATTACTGTATATATCAAAATTATTAGAACTGGTGTTTAGAAGAAAACTAGAAACTTAAATAGAAATAATAATGATTAGCTCCACCCAAAAGTGGTTGTGTTCATATCTTTTTGTTACAATATGTCTAAAAGATATGTTAGGATTGAATTTATGTAAGCATCATTTCTCAAAAAATAAACTCACTGTAGGCAAAAAGTTGTAAATACACAATGTAGTCATTAAGATATTTTTTGTAAGGACTAGAATACAAAATTTAAATTAAAATGATGCTCTATGAAGTTTTTAAAATTTATGTATTTTAATTTAAAACAAAGTATTACATTTTAATCGATCAAACGGGGATATTAATATACCTTGATTTTTTAATTCCCAAAATCACGCTTTTTGTTTTTGGATGAACGTAAGATACGGTGGGACCAAATCAAAGCTTTTTAGGAGGCCTTCTACAAAATTTTAAAAGGACAGCAATTTATAATGACACCAGATATATTTTTAATTAAACATAAACCGACAATTTCAGGAATTGTCGACTTCTTTTTGCATCATTAGAATAACAAAAATAACACAAATATGGAAATTTCTTTTTTTTTTTAATAAAAAATATTTCTATGGTAACTCTTATTATATAATATTTGTATAATTAAATTTTATATACATATTCGGTAGTTTCTACATAACTAAATGCTGCTTGGACACATTTAATTTGTTTTAAAATAATTTATATTTACTCTTATCTTTGTTAATGAGCTTTTACAACAAATTCGTTGCATTTTATGGTTAAATGTTTATGTATTGTTAAAATATTGCATTGTATAATTAAGTTTAAAAAGTTGCTCTAAGCTTCATTTTTTAAGACAAATACATTTCATGCGAACATATCATTTAAATAAAACCACAAAAAACTAAACTGTCTTTTATTTCTTAGAACAATTTTTCTGCATCAAAATTTGTAAAGCATCCAAATTCATTAGCTAGATTATTTTTATGTTTTGGCTCGAAAGAACTTTTTCTTAAATCTAAGAGTCTTTTTGCTGTATCTTCCATTATGACACCTAAACAAATATAATTAATTACTCAATAAAATAAATAATTCATAGTACCTGTGCATAATATTATTTTCTTTTTTGTTAAGAACCTAATAGTAATGGCAGTTTTGGTTAAACATTCATTTGATAAAAATGGTGGATCTGCTAATACTATATCATAATAATCTGATTTTTCCCTAGGAACACTTAATGGTGACTTATAATCATAAAATATAAAATCTTCTCCACAACTGGCAAACCTTTTATCAAATTCAAATAAGGCAACTAAAATAAATAGTGGATTATATAATTACTTTATGAACCTATATAATATTTTACTTTCGCATTCATCTCCAGCCTCTTTTCTAATTTTTTTGTACAAGGTAGGACAAGATATTAGCGCTATTTTCCCTTTTTTTCCAACAGCTTTTAAAGCCACTTTGACTAATATATCTATAGTGTTTTCGTCGTACCAAAACTGGCTAAGTTGCTACAAAAATAAATACAATTTACAAATCGATGATAAAATGTTAATATGGTAAATATATTTTTAATTGATCCATGCGACTTGTCCCTAAAATCTTTACATTACCCAATCTTCCTCAATTGTGACATCTTCATTAGTTGCTATGGAATTGATTCTAGTGTCTCGTTCTTCCTGCTCTTTATAAAATTCTTGAAGTGCTGCAAAAGTTTCTGCAGATAATTGGGGAACGTCGGCATCTTCAGAATCAGACATTTTAAAAAAATAAGGTTATGTTAAAAGATGAGATGTGAACGTTTTGTTTGTTCGAGCCAATGTACTTATTTTATGTTATAATAGAATGAAGGACAAAGATAAGCTATTTAAGTGTGTTTCTAAATGTACAAAAAAACAGTTGATTGGATCAGCTGTTTATTGTTAATGTCAAAAGTGGCTGAGTTTAGGAGCTGACAGTAGTTTTGATTGCACCTATTGGAGTGATCCATTTTCCCCTTTTTGTTTGAAATTTTCGTGAGTTTGTCATTATGTACCTTTATTTAAATATATTTGTATTTCCAAATAATATTTATAGTAATTTTCAATAATGATTTGTGGTCAAAAGTAGGTTTCAGTTAAAAATAATACTTGAAAAGTAGGCTATTTTTAAACAGAAATTAAGTGACTTCATTACAACAGATCAAAAATGAATACCAAACGTAAATCAATCTTCAGTGATATTTACAATAGGCAATACAATTATAAAATTAACAATTTATATGGAACAGCAAAAGGTAAGTTTTCATTAAGAGTTTGTTTCATAATAATGCCAATGAAATGTTTCAGATGATGAAAGCCTTGTCCAAAGATTAGGTTTATTAAAGAGGCTTCAGATTCATCAAGGATGTGTTAATACAATTTGTTGGAATGACACTGGAGAATATATCCTTTCTGGTTCAGATGATCAGCACCTGATCATCACCAATGGCCACAACTACAGGGTCTTAGAAAATTACAATACTAGTCACCATGCAAATATCTTTAGTGCTAAGTTCCTGCCTTGTACTAATGATAAACAAATTGTTTCTTGTTCCGGTGATGGAATTATCATCCACACAGGTAAGATAAATACATACTTTCAGTGAGTCATAATAATTCAATAAAAAATAGTTTTATTTATTACCTTAAAGTTTCCACATGTGATGGAAAGTTTTTAATTAAAATTCAGTGAATCCTTGGAGAAATAAGGTCCCCACTTAAACAAATCTAGTAAATATATCCAATCAAGGCTGTAGTACAGAGAGAGAAGCAAATATGCAAATTTAAAAGGTATATTATGACAAAGAATATTATCACTGTATTTCTTTTTCTTTGCATAGATGAACCAGAAAGAATAATATACAGAGTATTTGATTCTTGGGTGCAAAATATAGTGAAAATTTAACCTCATGTAAAATGTTATTAATTAGAATATATTCTTTATCTATTTTGTCATATGGACAGTATTGCGATATCCTTAATGAAAGATTACATACATAAATACCAATACTGTCCTTATTAAAAATTAGTATCCTTCTATTATACTAATTTATTATTTTTGTCTTTGAATGAATGTATGTGGTATCATGTGCAAGTTACATTTACATTACTAACACAAAAAGTGATTTTTTGACGGGGGACCAGTCACATTTGAGAGAAGTCTAAAATTCAAAAATTTTATTTACAAATTAAAATAGCTCATAAGTACATTGATATACTTGGGAAAAAATAATAAATTTAATAAAAACCCATATTTAAAAGCAAAAAACGAATGAGTTTTTATACCTACAAAAAAATATATCTATTCTAGGAAATAAAACATTTGGTAGTAAAATTAAAAGTAATAATACTGGTATATTCTAGATATTATAAATTTTAATATCGAAAATAAACTATTTAAGAAATTGCTTCCTTTTGGAATTGGTTTCCGCAAAACATTTAATTAAATTTGTCCATTGCTACTGCTTCCACGGCTTCTCTACTATGTAATGCATTATTTGGTTGGTTGGTTATTTCTCAATAGTTTGTGTTATTAAAAATTTAACTCATATAATATTTTAAAGCATATAGATATTATAAATTTAACGTTTCCAATTACTTCTGTTTTGTATAACCAATATCTGAGTAAAACCGCTGGCGTTTTTATATGATTCTATGCTTAGTTCTCGAAGTGGATCAAATTGTGTAGCTTTAAGGCGAGCGGCCATTGCGAGCGAAATGAAACTAAGCTAAGCGAAGATAAATTTCTTGATTTTTAGGAAAGTTATCTTTGCTGAGCTTATTTTAGTTTCGTTCGAAGTGGCCGCTCACCTTTAACTGGAAGCGTTTTTCGTCAGTCGCATTTCACTAAATGCGATTTCTGAATCTTTGGACCTTTCTGACTCCAGCACCCTTCAGGGTCGCAAGTAGGTTCTACAGTAAACAAAGTTTAAAATTCGAAATTAAGTTAATGAAAATTGCGATTCTTTGAATAAGAATTTTCAAGAAATTTTTTATTTGTTGCAAAGTTTAATGTTTAAGACAATAAAACAGTCCTACTATAAATATTTAGTTATTTTTCAAGCCCGTTTATTTCAGATATTAATTCTAAACTCATTCCATACAATTTGGAGACGATAATACCTTTGCATATACTGATCTTTTTACTCTTTACCATATTATATGATTTTAAACATTACGTCCCTTACAAGTTCTTCATTATGATCTAACAAAAATGACTCGATATTCCGACACTCTAGCTTCACTCCTTTTTATTGATATAAACAAAAATATTTAAATTTTAGTATATTTTTCTTCAAGTGACTTAAAAATATAAGCCACTTGTTTTTTTAAGATTTAAACCGAACTGAAGTGCCACATGATCACATTTTTAATTGCCATGCTGGTACAACCACTTATGAAGTCATTACTGTACCCAACGAACCTTATTCGTTTCTAAGTTGCGGCGAAGATGGCACGGTACGATGGTTTGATCTGAGATGTAAAAGCAGGTTAGAAGTAAAAATTTAGAAATTTTTTGGCTGTATAAAATGATGTATTTTTATTTTAGTTGTTACAAGCCGCGATGTAGGGAAGATATAATAATTTTCTGTCAAAGAGCAGTTACAGCATTAGCGCTTAGTCCAACATCGCCTTACCAACTAGCAATTGGCTGCGCAGACTCTTCTGTTCGAATTTACGACAGACGTTGCCTTAGTACTCAAACAGAAGGTAATAAATTATTGTTTTGCTGGATATATTATTCTTAAGTAATTTTTACAGATCAAATGTCTGCGCAACCATTTTGTACATTTGTGGCACCTCATTTTGGCAATGACAGGCACTACAGAATAACATCTTTAAGTTATAGTAGGGATGGGCAAGATATGCTAGTTAGCTATTCTTCCGATTTTTTGTACTTATTTAGCGTTTTGGTAAATTTGTTACTTTTATATCTACTTCTTTTATTAAAAATATGTTTAATAGGAAAATAGTGTGACGCAGCTCAAAAAACCCTTGAAGAAAATGTCTCCTTGGGATAAGATTAAAGCTGTAACAGGTAAAAGGGAAAGAATGTCTCCGATTCCTGTTAGAAGATTAAGGTTACGTGGCGATTGGTCTGATACTGGTCCAGATGCTCGACCTGAGAGAGATGGCACATCCTCTGTCAGTAAGTTTTTCAATCGAACATTCAAGGTTTGTAATAATCCCATATTCATTTATTATTTTGAGATTTTGGATGTCTTTAAAAATCAGACTAAAGAGAATTTAAAATTCTAGGTCTTGGTCAGGCAAGACCTCAACTCCAGGCAACTTTAATGCAACGCATGACAGACGTACTTTCCCGGATGTTGAATGATCCTATGACTAGAGCTGCTCTGAGCGCCGGTGGTGAAGATTCTGTCGACGCTGATGATAATGCTCAAAGAATTTTAGAAAACAGGACTGGTAGCCCGCCTGAAGAAGGTTCAAGTGCTATGGAAACGGATCAAAGCGGCCAGGAACAAAGGTAAAGTCATGATATGCCTCGACATGTTCATTATTTAGTATTCTAAACAGTCTGTTGCTTCTCCACTATGGATAATTTCAGGAAACGGAGTTCTATATTTAGTATTTTTTTTATTAGTGCGGAGCGTGGTGCTTCCCAGGAAACTACAACGTCCCAAGAAGCGACACGGTCCGGTATAACTAGTCATTTACACAATCACTTGACTGCCTTACGTAATCTGCGAGAAGGGTTTATAGAACAGCATGGAGCGGAACCATCGGTAAGTTTTCGTTATTCTCAGCAAAGCACATCGAATTCTACAATCAGCCTTCGAGTCAGCAATAGAAGAAACTTTGAAGAATCGTCTGGCGAAGTTTCTACATTGCCTTCCACTTCTGAAAGAGAGGAAAGTAACGAAACTCTTTTGACAACTGAAATGGTGAGTTTTGTGATATCTGTCACTGTCTTGTGTGACACATATCACTGTCACCTAAAAATTGTCAGGTGTAACAGAACTGTATTTTTTAGACTCAAGATGAGGAATTAGATTATGACGAGGATGAAGGTGACACTTCGGGTAATTCCGATGATAAAATTGAACAGAAAACGTCCGTGTTTGAAGCTGATATGAAAATGAAGTACATTGGGCACAGGAATTCTAGAACGATGATAAAAGAGGCGACTTTCTGGGGGGATGATTATGTAATGTCTGGTTCAGATTGCGGTCACGTTTTCATTTGGAACCGTCATACAGCTGACTTGAAAATGCTCCTGCAAGCTGATCAACATGTAGTTAATTGTCTTCAACCTCATCCTACACTGCCAATTTTAGCAACCAGCGGAATTGATCATGATGTTAAACTTTGGGCTCCCACACAACCAGAGTCCTGTTTTGATACAACAATAGCCACTGACGTAAGTGTCTTAAAATTATAGCTGTACCCTCTGACCCTTGAGCTGTAGAGCTCATTTTCTATTTATGTGTTGTAACCTACTTCAGAAGGTACATTGTAAGGCAAAACTATTTACCTGATATTTTAAATACCATACAATTTATTTATAATAATGATTAAATATTGATTTAGAAATTATAAAATTCATATACAATATGATACAAATATTTGGAATAAACTAATTATTTTAAAAATAGACTTTTAAAAATAAATCTTAAGACACGTTCATTTTAATTTTTGAAAGGCCATCTCGTGATGTACTGTTTGGCAAATCTAGTTCTGAATTTCTAAAAATGTGTGAGGTGCACGAAGTTAGAATATGAAAGTATTCGGTGACTGCACAATGACGTAATCGACGATTTTTTAAATACAAACAGGAGTCATGGGACCTTTCGTTTGGGAAGTCTGCTAATCGTGTATCCAACAGTATAATTAGTCAAATATTTAATTATAAAAGAGCAGCCAGTATTTAGTTAAGTTGAATCAAATTACAATAAATACTAATTAATTGAACTAAATTGTGTTAAGGACTGGGAATAAAATATATAGTGACTTCTAATGTTTTAGTGATTCCGAAAAAAGAAATACATTAATTGATAAAAATGCCACAATCTAATTTAGAATTAGTTGATGTGGTATAAGTATAGTATTTGATCTACTACTACTTTTATATTCAACAGTCACATGTTTATGTCTGGCAGTTTTGCCAGACTATAGTAAACAATATCAACAAAAGATAAATGTTTGAGTCGTAATTATGAACAACCATATTAAAGGGATAAAACTTAAATGGTCTCGATATTTAGAATTTTTCGAGGATTATTTGGTGCCACAAATGAATCAGCTATTTCCATAGAAACGATATCTGGTTCCAGTAAGATGGGGCGCCCTCACACTATGACGCCATTATAATTAGAAAAGAGAGAATGAGTTGAATGACGACCAAGGCATAAAACTTTTTTTATAAGATACTTGGCGAGCAAAGTTTACGAAGTTCAAACAGTACATCAGAATAGAGATTGCGCAAATAACCTATGGAATTCTTGAAAATGTTGTACCATTGCTGAAGGTCCTCAGTTTGATTAAGTATTATAATTTCATCATATTTTACTAAATAAACAATTTTGGCTCACCATGTAGAAATACATATTTTTATAATTATACAGTTAGATGGACGAAAAATTCCAATTCCAAGTGTAGCATTGTATTGTATTTATAAAAAAAAAATCGTAAAAACACCTGTATGCCATTACCAGTAACGTAATGTACAAAAGTCAACTATTTTTGAAATAATTAATTTATTTCATACTTTAAATCATACTCAATATGTGAATATATATTGATGCAATTTTAAGAAATATATATTCAATACTTTATAAAACTTATGCCGTGATTAGTAAGCTAATTCTTAGATATTTCACTTTCGCTTTGCTTGTTATCGAATTTTATTCGGAATTTACGTGCATCTCAGAAGCACTACTATTATCGAAAGCCTTTCTTACTCTTTTTCTTCTCTATTTTGTTTAATCCAACTAATCAAATGACTTTGAATTGACTATCACTTTTGTGAGGAAAACCAAGTTATGTTAGCCCCAATAGTCTCGACTGTAATCTCAAAATTAATATTTATAATAAGTTTTTTTGAAATAATTGGTATAAAATTTATTTGTAGTTAATAAATAGAAACGCTATAATGTTGGAAGAGACCCGAGATACGATAACAGTTCCAGCAGCTTTTATGATCAGAATGTTGGCATGTCTGAATCAGATCCGCAGAGGAGCGAGGAATAGAACTAATAGGAGAAGAGAGGATGAACCTGAAGATTCATAATATTTAAATTTTTTGGAAATTTAAACGGAAAAATAAGGGTGTATAGACGAATGGTAGGTGATGCTAAATGTAACCCCCTGTATGTATTAATGGGCTTATTTTTGAAAGTCCTTTATGTTTTGATTATTGTGAGATTTGACATTGATTTAATATATGTATTAAATATAATAAAAATTAAATTAATTTGTTGTGGTTACATTTTGGTTATTAATTTATTGATTCTTAGTACCCAGGGGGTTATAGTGCCACGTGACCGTTGAAAAATATTTTTTTATGCTTTAATTTAGATTGTATTGTAAATAATTTTTTTAACGAATATAAATAACATAATTATGTGGATTGTTTGTTAGAAAAAGAGTACTGATCTTTTTCTTTTGTTGGACTACTCAAATTGTGTTATTAGTATTATTATATTTTTTTAAGAATTATTTTATTAATGTTCTGTTTAAAATAAATTAATTGATCTTATTTTTTATAGTGTAAAAGGTTGTGAAAATTTGGGTTTCGATAATAAAAGAACTTTAATAATTTTTATTTTATTTTATACTTTAAAAATCTATTTACAACTTTCACCTATAGCGAGTGCTTGCATATGATATAAAAAAGTACAAAAAAAATGTTACAGACAAGTCTCAATTTTTTTTACTAGTTTTAAAGATCAACAAACTTTTAAATTATCGCCGATAATAGATGATGAGGTTATTCGTCTGAAGGAAAGGATAGATAACGTATAAACATAGACTTTAGGAATCAAAGAGACATATTAAGCAACAAATATATGTTTACAAAACTTTTAGTGGCGTACTACCATAAAAAACATGCTTTCCTGACTACAAATCACCCTAAATGAAATACGACGAACATTTTATAAAATACAAGGAAGAAAACTGATATTCAGATTTTTAATCTGATGTAATTTTTGTAAAATAAGTAAAAATCGCCAAACTGCTGAACAAATTGCAACCTATGTAGGAAATTATGACGATGGAAACTTATCCATTTATTTGCATAACATAGCCCACATTTTAACATACTAACAATAGAACAGAGATAACAAAAATTTTAATTAAAATAAAAAAAAATCTAAAGATGCCATTATACTGTTTATTTTAAACACTTCTGTGTGAAGGGAAGAAAAAATTAGTAAAAACAATTTCTGAACATGCTAGCATTAGAGGATTTTGTAGATTGTTGTTTTGTATTTGTCGAGGAATTTTCTTCTTGGAACTGTTTTTTGAGAAATTTTTTTATCAGGGAATTTTCCTCTTGCGAAATTTTCCTGAAACCCAAACTAACATATTCAAGCACCAGTCAAATATAGATACTTTTCTTATTTTGTATGAACGACTACTAAAGCAGATTAATATTGAATAAACATTAAATACAAACTATCAAACATTTTTAGAATCAGATTATCATGTAGATTCCAAAAATGAAATAATATACAGGGTGACCCGTTTAAAAATCGGGTGAAACATTTATATAGTGCTTATGTCACCTCATATATCTTTACTAAATATAGCCTTTAAGATTGTGGTAATCACAATCAAAATAAAAAAGATAAAATTGTGTAAGTAATAATTAAATATCTAAAATGAAAGTGCTTTTATTATGTTTAATTAATCAAAATAATAAATTTCATATGCAGGCTCTTACTATTTGTAAAATACCTTGTATGTGGTTCATTTTTGATAGTTAAAGATGTATTCATTTTTTGAAAAATTAGTATTTGAAATAAATATTTTAATACCAGTCTAAATTTAAAGCATTGATAACGTTGGCTTAGATATTGAAAAGAACTAATTTATAAAAAAAAGATATAGATATTTTAGTTTTATTTGTGATATTTTCAATAATTTAAATAAGTGGTAGATTTATTCTGGGATTTTCGAGGACTTCAACCAAATCAAGTGTTTTGTACAGTCAATTGTGTGGAGGGTGACGAATGTTCCAGATTTTATTAAGACCCTGTATATCGAGATTAAATTTATTATTATTGTCAAAAAAATTAATAATCTTAATAATTCAGACATTTTTTTATATATTTACGGTGCGTACAGCGATCAATTCTATTTGAAAATTTGCGATATATTTTTTTAAAGACGTCCTCAAGATATTTCTTGTTCAGATTTCATAATACAGATACAAATTTCCTTTATTTAAAATACTTACGAAACTGGTAATATAACTATTAGATTTTTAAATTATAGGGATTTCGTAGGTACTCTTATTCCTGTATTATTTTTGAGCGAATTTTTGACCAAAGTAAAGTCTTAAAAAGTTTTTGGGTCATATTTTGATCCAGAATTCCCAGTTAGTACATGTAGGTATATGGATTATTGAAATACAGTGCATATCGTAGATTTGGCACTACCATGGATTACGTAGAAGTAGATGAAGAACTAAAAACAAAATTCGACTACTAGTACATACTATCCAAATTTCTATAAAGTGTTATCTGAGAAGGTCTATGTACTTCTTGAATGTTGCATGACCAGAATGATTCATTAGACAAATTGACTGTTACACAATAGCAACGTCTTCGGCGGTCGTTCAGCCATGAAAACACGTATTGGTAGAATTTTTTCTACACCAAAAGTGCACCGGAGTTCAAACTTAGATCCGGCTATGAGTGAAAGTGGACGAAATTACTTGCCAGCCCACTTCTTTCAGTAAAGCGCCGCTTTGAAGACATAGGCGGCAACCAAGAGAAATGTATCACAATAGAAGACAAATAGTTTATGCAATTAATATTCAACCTTAAAAACGAAAAAACCGTAAGTGGAATCGATCAAATGAAAAAGCCTTAAATTATAACACAAACGATTGTTTATGTCAAACTGAATAAAAATTGTTAAAATTGGAACTACTAGATCGATTTGTTATCGATCACAGCAAACTCTATTCTGTTATGGGAAAATGAAACTTTAATAGTAAATATACAACACATGGTTATCAATTAAATATCTTCTTGATGTATCATTAGAGTCAGTATTAATATATCCTGCGCATATCCACTACATATCCTCTTCATTATAAGTATCAGTGGATGTTTAATGGACGTTTAAGAGATGCATATACCTGTATGTGGGCAATGCTATGGATATCTATAAGGAACCTCTTAGATCTTTGTGATGTCTGGTGAACTTTATCAAATAAATAATTTCCACATAGATATCTTCATAAACCCACGCCACTGCAGTTATTCTTCTTCGACTTCTTCACTAACACCAAAAAGTGTTACAGGGCACTCATGACTAGTTTTTTAAATATAATTACAGCATCAATGAAAGTGAATTTTGTTTTTGTTTGCCTTAATTCTAATATCAATCTCGATGGGTCATAAATATTATATAATACATTTATTTTTAGAATACATATTATTAACTGAATTGATTACCTATGCACTTGAAAGTTCGCATACTTATTTATTGTCAGATTTTTTTAACTTTTGACATGTTCTTTTTTTCACTAATAAATGTTTCTCTACCTACGAGATATTTCGAATACTTAGTATATTAAAATTACTGTTACGAAAGAAGTGATTTTTCTGTTACGAGTTACCTGTTGGGATTCCCTGTCCTCAATTTCATTCATACGAAAGATTATTTCATGCTAGTACGACCACCACGAGGTTCGCTAATGATTGCGTAACAGAAAAATCCAAAACAATTCGTGTTTATATTCTTACTTTTATTAGTTGGATGTCTTTGACCTACTTGCGGTTTCTTCGAAGTCTTTTTGGAAAATCGTTTCCATTTTTGATCTTTACAAAAATACCAAAATAATTAAAATTTTATATTATGATTAAAAGTTAAGTCAACATATCTTAACCAATGTATCCAAGATTATAGTTGCTATATCGCTTTTCGTTACTGTGATACAGGGTGTTTTTTAAATTTCCGTTAAACTTTCTAGAGTTATATACATCCTGAACCACCAGGTACATTTAGATTTATGCAACTTTACCCATACGTTGCTGATTGTCAAAATAAGTTAAAACGTTTCAATCAAATTTAAAAAGTTAAAAAGTTAAAATTTAAAGTTTAAATAATGTTGACAACTAACTTCATTTATTAATTTGAACAATTTGTATAGAGAAATGTATAATTCATTTGCTCATTAAATAAATTCAGACTTCATTTCCATTTTTTGATTCAGAACAATTTCTAATATTTATGATATTTTAATATCACAAATAAATTTTTCACGATTATACAATTTTTTTATTAGCCATTCAGTGAGTCTAACACCTTTTGCCCAGATTTCAGCATCACATTTAGCTTATTTATTATAGTATTAGTTAGGTATTCATTTAATTTGCCAATATTAATTCAATAATATTAAAATCGTACTGGTTGGGTGGTAATCGCAATACTTCACGAACATGTACCCATACAAATTCATTTATGACATAAATATATTATTTTCTATTCATTTCGTCAATTATAATAATTCTGGTCGTATTAATTTTCATCAGAATTGATATTCTTATTTTACTTACTTTTATTTAAATCCCCATTAGAGTGAATTATAGACAGAGCTTAATGATAAAGTGAGGGAAATAGGTTAACAATTAGTAACTGTTAAAATAATATTCTAAAGTACACAGTATAAAAAAATTGTTTTTTTAGTTGTTCAAAATGAAGACACGTAAAATATGTGATTTATCAGGTATACTTTCGACTTAAGATCATGCCGTAAAAAGAAAACAACGGGTGTCAAGTCAGGAGGCCGAGCTGGTCATTTGATAAAACTTTTTCGTCCAACTCTGGTCAGATAAATTTATTTTAAATTTTACTCCTTGTTGATTTTATAATCGTTAGTCTTATCGAGTACTAGTGAAAATGTTATATACATCTTTTCAATTAGTCACAACCTGACAAAATCAAAATATAAATTCTTTATTTTTCGATTAAATTTCAAATCAATATTCCGGAATTAATCAACAGCATTTCCTTTTCTATTTCTTTAAAAATGAGAATAAACAAAGGAAGTCGTTGCTGAGGGCCTCAGACTCAGTAGGGCTTCGCAATTTTTTTTCATTTCTAAAAAAATAGACTGATACATAATTTTGATAATTGACTTCTTATTAAGGGGTGTATTTTATCATTTTGTCATTAAAAAGAGTCCCACAAATTATAATTGCTTAGAATCTTTCAAGGGGTTAATCCGGCCCTGGGGACACTCTGTGTAGCCCTAAATTAATAAGTTTTTACTAGAATGTAGTTTTTGATTCTTACTGATTAGATAAACTTATCTTACCGACTCAAATACACATTACGAATTAAAATCCAGCTTCGGACTCACGAATCTGGGAGAAATCTGGAAGAAAGAACCGTATAGGAATAGCCTAATAGATTTAAAAAGTACGGTCAAAAGTAATTAACTATAATTTATAAGTTCAATTTTATGTAAACAGATTTTACAAAAATTTAGTAAAGTGTGCAACCTTTCCAAAGTAAAGTTTTATTTAAAAAAAAATAAAAAAAGGGGGGTTTGGAAACATTGTTCTATTAAAAATAAATGTTAGATGCGTTTTAACTGGAAATAATAACTCATAATTCCTAATATCCAAAATATAGTTTTATATCATGCAATTATCATTTAAGAAGTTGATAAACCTCATCTTTTATTGATTAGGTACCTTTTAACACTTGCATTAAACCAAATCTTTATTAATTCAATTTTATACAATTTCTCAACTTCCAAGATCCGTTTCCCGTTTCTAAAAAAACGTTCTTTTGCAATTGTAAATCCCTCTTATCCTTCAAAAATGGTGTGTTTAATATATAAAGAGATACCTCCATATCATGATCAGTTTAAAATCTTGCAGTCTTGCATTCTTGTAGAAAGTGACAACTCGCGTTGTGGAGGGAAATTATAAAACCGAATAACAGTGCAAAAGATTTCTTCAGAATTAGAGTGTGGCCAGTGTTGGGGTTTTAAGTTCAAAAAAAGGTTTGTATTGTGAAAATTATTAAAACTTTTTCTAGGATGTTCGATACATTATTTTTTGCAATTCTATATTTATGTTTGCATTGTTTTCATGGAAAAATATTTAAAATAATGAAAATGTTATTCAGTTTTTATTGGAAACTATAGTTGGGCGCCAATTTAGTGTAATGATTCAAATAATAATAACAAACGATTATTAAATGGACCGACGTCCTTATCATCCAGCTTCAAATTCATGTTTGTATTTTTTTAATTAATAAAATTATATTTTTCCGTTAAATTTCAATAAAAACCAACAATTTTTCGACAAATTTCAATAAAAAGTGGACTTTCATGTACAATTTAAATCGTCAACAAATTACTATATACAAAATTCGCTAAAAGTAAGGCATCAGTATAATAGAAAATGCTTCGAAGTAAAATTTTTTAGTTAGTTATTTTCTATTATTTTTCAGTATTTATGAATTAGTTTTCTAATCCTTTTTCATGGTAGGAAATATTATTTTAAATTGTTACAAGAACTTTTAAAAAATTAGAAATTCTAAATATGGTCATATAATTTTTTTCGTAGATTTAAATAATGAAAGTATAAAAAAAAAATAAAAACCCAAAAATTAAATAATCAAAATAACTCTTTAAAGTGTGATCCCTCTATCACTTGGCATTGTTCTCATCGTTTCGAAAAATGACGAACAGTATTTTTAAGATAATTTGACGCTATAGGGTGTACTCATTTATTATTTTTATTCTTCGGACTTTATTTCTTTATCTGTGTTATTCCTACCAAAAAAGTCCCATGAATTTAAATCAGAAGATCTAGCGGGTCATTTACAGCACCCGACATTAATTGCATACTGTGGTGGCGCTTTGTTGAAATTATAGGTTTATCTAGATCTAGATGACCATTAAAAACTTACTGAAGTTTGCAGAAACGACAAAATGTTTTGCTATTTTTTTTTGTTTCTTGCTATGATTATTTATAACTCCTTGTAATCTGTTGACTATTAACGTTTTACTATGGTCATATTTGACAAATCATTCATATTTTGACGTTTACTAGTATGCTGCTTATAATTCAATATTATTGGACACCCTGTATATTTGGTTGCGCGTTTTTCGACTTTTATTGCTTGAAATATGCCAATCTTTCTTATTTTTACGACTTAGGCAAACAATAATGGGATTAAAGCCCGGCTAGTGAAAGCGAGAATAGTGGGATAAATATTTTTTTAACATTAAAAGTCGAAGATACGAAGTAATTCAATTAAGCCAACTAAATTTTCTTTGTGCTGTAGATTCACTTTCCCTTCATAAGACACGGTCATGGTCACAAAGTTCATTAACATCGAAAAAAAGTTCATTTAGTTTCGTATCATTTTGTCTATCATTTTTATTAGATCAAATAGGAAAACACAAAATTATGGTTTTGAAATTGGTTACGCGTTGTAAATTCAGTCTAATGAATTTTTAAATAGAAAGCACGTTAAATTATTAAAAATTTTGGATTTAACTTATACATATGATTTATGTGCATTAAACCGATTTTTTTAATTGCGTTTGGCGCCCAATGTAATTATTAATTTTTTGTTTTTGTTAGTTGTAACTAAGTTAGTTTTGAATTTCCTTTATTATTTATTTTGTCATAAGTGAGTGGATAAAATTATATGTATTCACACATTTAACATGACTTCACGCTTATTATGCAAAGTGAAAATATAACAGTCTTTGACCGCCAGTAATGGTCGAGTGGGTGCCGAAACATGGTAAGATTTGCAAAATGGGTCGCCACTTTTACTTTCTACATAATAATCCTACATGTTTTCCTTCGGTGCCATTTTATTTTTGGCAAATAAAATTGTTTTGCGTGGTATTCGGATGATCAAATTGCCATAAAAATTTCCATAACATAAACAAATATGGGATCTTAGGTAATAAAAGAAAATATGAATAATGACTTACGTAATATAACTTTCTTACTTTCTTCTTATTTTAGAATACTTAAAAAAGCTGAGTCGTAATTGATTTAAAAATTAAATTTATTGGTAATATTTTAAGGTTTTAAAGAAATTTTACAGTTTTAAGTTGATGACGATTTAAAATAAAATATACTTATTTTTTAAATTAACTCTTTCTACCCCTATTTTGTGGAATTTATTCAAAAGAAATATAAAAACCAACTAAACTTATCTTGAATTTCCACAGTATTCCAAATAATTTTTTCTTTTTTAATTATTATGTGAATCGAGTTTCGCCCTTCGAGCATCATCAGACATTTGTTTTGAAATGGACAAATTTTACATGTATATTTACCATTATAAATATTCGAACCAATTACTGTCAGTCAATATATGTAAACAGTGATATTTATTTGTTAAAAATTTTGTAAGCAACATTCTTAATTTTCTAAAAAAAAAATAGATAATTTTGTACATTTAGTCCAAAAGGTAATCTAAAATAACTGAACTTCCCAGATTTATTTGTTCATTTAGTACTATATACTGAGAACACTGTAGATATTTCTTGATTTCAAACTCCTACAAAAAATCTAGTTCCTCTTGTCACCTTTACTGTGATTTCAAATGTTTTGTTAAGTGAAGATTTGTGTTGAGTGTTAATTAAGTGATTTGCCTAATATGACATACCTGGTTAAATAAATTGTCCAGGATTGTAATGCTATTTTTATTGGCCAAACCCTTAGAAACTTCGAAATAAGATACAGTGAACACTTACGATTTTATCGATTAAGACAACCAGATAAGTCACATTACGTAAAACACCTCATTGATACCAAACACAAACCAATACTTAACAAAACAAATGAACAACAGAAAAGGTGGCAAGAAAGAGGAACTTGTTTTAATGGAGGAGTTTGAAAAAAGAAATGTCTACAATGTGATCAATATATAGTACTTAGTAGTAAGTTCAATTATTTTAGATTACCTTTTAGACTAAGTGTCCACTTTTTCTAGAAAATCAAGAATGTTGCTTATAACAAAAATATCACACTGTATAGATGTGACTGATAGTGATTGGTTCAAATGTTTATAACGATAAATCCAGAAAATACGTGAGAAATCTATCAATTTCAAAACAAGTGCCAGATGATGCTCGAAGGGCGAAACTTGAGTCACATAATATTTCTTAAAAAAAGCTTTCAAATACCGTGGAAATTCATGATAAGTATAGTCTATCTTTTATATTTATTACTCGTTTTTTGTAGATATGAGACTACCACTTTACCTAGCAGCCATTCTTTTGCTGCACAATGTCTCTTCAGAGGAATCATCTTGGTCTTGGGGATCTGAACAGAAAAACACTCCAGAAAAAAACACAGGCGAAGTCAATAACGATCAGGTTCTTAGAAATGAGTCTCAAACAGGGCGACAATTGTACAATGAAGAATTGATAGCAGCTCTACCAAGTGAATATGCGGAGATAAATGCAAACAGCACTGAAGCTGGTCAGATTATCGAAGAAATTCTCAGTTCTACACGGGAGGGTAAATCTCTAGAAGGTTTTGATGAAGTCTACAGTGATCCTAACGTACAAAATGCCTTGCAAAATGGAGATGATGGTGAAGCTAGAAATATTATTAAAGACAGATTGTGTGCAATTGGTTTGATGCAGGTAAGAATTCACTAAAAAAGTAATGAAGGCATAGATATATTTTTTTATTTTAGTGTGATGATGTGGAAGAAAAACGCCCCTACATCTCACCAGAAGATCTAATCTATGCTCAGCCAGTTGCAATAAACGCAGTTGGTAAACCCATTCCAACTATTCCTCTTAAAGGAGGAAGAGGAGTAGGGTATGGACCACCAAAACCTCTTCCCTACCCCTCAACAAGACCTCTTCCACCACCAACATATCATACTCAACAAAAATACCCGTTTCCGGGTTCATCTAATCGCTTTGGAAACCCTTTAACCCCTCCTGGAAATGGTAACTATTTCCACCAGGGAAAACCTCCAAGAAGACAGTTTAGTGGACCGCTCACAAAACCTTTCTATGGAAAACCAGGACTCAACGGCGAGGTATATGATAGTCCTGACTTTTTAAGTAAGCCTCCCAACTTCCCATTAGAGAGTAATCATTTTGGAGCGCCAATAGAGGTCGAAACACCTTATCAATTCCTACAGAATGAGGGGCAACATGGACAAAAAGATAAGAATGTCGAGATTACAGTAAACACACACGGAGGTGTAACACCAAGTGGGTACCAAAAAACATTAGGAATAATCTCGTAATATTAAATTTTCTGATATAAATTTCCAGGTGCCGTCGAACACGTTCACCATCATTATCATCACAACGCAGAAGGTGGTAATAAGCCAGTAATTATTAATCCAATCCCAATAGCATCAGCTGCTGTCTCAACATCTGACCTTTCTGCTAGTTCCTTAGGCAATTTGCTTGGTACTTTGAAGCCTTCTGCAAGTGCCTCTACTTCTGCAGGACTTGGATCTTTTGGTTCAAGTGGGTACCAACAAGGAACTTATGGGGGTCAATTTATAGCTCAAAATGGGGTTCATCCTGCCTCAACATCCGACCTTTCTGCTTTAAGTTTTAGCACTTTTAAGCCATCACCAAGTGCCTCTTTGTTTCCAGGACTTGGAAATTTTAATTCAAATAGGCTCCAACAGGGAACCCATGCAGTTCAATCCATATCTCAATATGGGGTTAAACCTATAGCAGAACGTTACCCAGAACAGCAGTATGAAAGCTTTGGGGCTTCCGTTGGTTCTTTTGGTTCAAGTAGTTTGTATAAAAAAGAGTTGAATTTGAACTCTGGTAATAACAACTATCTTCAATCGAATTATGCTGACAAGTATCAAGGTTTTGCGTCAAACAGAGGTGAAAATTACGATTGTGTCTGCGTACCATATGATCAGTGCCCTTCGCAGGATCTTATAGGCCGTAAAGATGATCTGTACCTACCTATAGATCCCAGAAACTTAAAAACGGATATTGAAGCTTTAACTGATGAAGACAGAGTTATTACTGATGGTAATGGCACTATGACTGTCATACGAATTGCTAAAAACAATGCAACAAATACATCAAACAATGAAACGAATACAACAAACAACGATTCAGAAGCAGACAGTAAGAGAGTTAGCAAAAGAGAAGCAGTTGTGGATGCTCCGGTCATCGATGACGTTAAACCTGAAGCAGTAAGTAACTTTTGTATTTAGACATTAATCCTTAATAATACTAAACTATTGTTACGTAGCGGATTATTTTATTAATAAATATATGAACAAATGTAAATATTATTTTCAGTGGGGAAGGGGGGAAGGGGGTGCAGGGGGGGGGGAGAGGTCTTTCCCACTACGTAACTTGGTTTTAGGAAATTAAAGGGGATGAGGAAAACAATTTATTTATCTATAAAAACAACTAATACAAAATATCAGGGCAACTTACATTTTTAAACAACCATCACATTTAATGGCAGGGGTAGGCGCTATCACATCTCGATCTCTCGACTCCCATACTTGACTTCTCAAACGCTTTTTATTTTCAAATCAAGAAAACCCCAATGCTTAATAATTTTGATAACTGATATAAATATATTTACGTATTTTTCGATAGCGACTTTCCTCCTTAACTTTTGCTCACATAATATTAACTGAATAGTAACTGTTATAATTTGGAATTAAAAATAAGTTCTATATACAGAGTGATATTTAATTAAATCCCTGTACATACTATCGTAACACTATTAATAAAAATTTAATTCTAGTGTATTGACAGCTTGAGTTTTTAATCAATATGTTTACAGATTATGACTAAATCTTATTCGGCTGGAATTCCTGGGGCTCACCACCGCCTTCTAAGTGTATATTTGACTAAAACATGCTGCATACTACTGTTTTTTAACACAAATCTAAAAGTGCTAATCAAAAGAATCTAGTGAAATTAATTCAGATTAATTTCGTTAATTTCTAAGTTGAATGTCATTAGTCATTAGTATCGATTTTTCGTGACTTACGAGACACTGATGTAATATATGGTTTAGTACTGACGGTGCTGGCATTATAAAATTAGCTCAAATGAGTAAATTAGGCGTAATTTTTGCAGCGCCAACGCCAATATGGTTCCATAGGAAACATAGATATGAAGAAAATCAAACCAACTCTCGGAATTTCATTTGGATTGCCTCAACAAGGGGGCGGTGGATACCCAGTGAATCCCTACGGCCCCTCACCTTTTTCTAACCCTTACTCCGGAGCTCTAGGTGCTGCGGGAATAAATTTAGGTTTAGTTTCGGTCAACCCTTTAGTTTCTTTACAACTTTCAAAGGATGATTATGGGAATAAAGAATTCAAACCTTTCATAAATCTTCATGTTACTCCCAACAACTATCTTATTCATAAATTTGAGGATCTATTCGCATATAAAAAGGCTGTTATATTTAATAAACATAAGCATTACCATGTCCATAAAGGTTACCCTCATTACCACAACTCTTATCCCCATGATATTTACAGAGAACATCCGCATGGATTCGACCATACGCCCCACTATTTTCCCCCATCAACTGTAAATCCTTATGGCTCAGAAGAATATGATAAACCGCCGTTTTTGAACAAACCTCCTCCAATTTATGAGCACAATTATCCCCCTTACCCTCAGTCAGTTCATGAACCTAGCTATCCTCACTCTCAACCCTATGAAGATCATCATCCAGGTTCATATTTTGACAATCCTTTAAATTATGGAGGGGGCGAATATTCTTCATCTCCATATTATGGTAGAGCTTATCAAAATAACAGTAACATTGTCGAAGGTAATAATATCTTACAACAGTATCAAAATGTGTACGACCAAGCATCAAATGATTTTAATAGTCGCGTTTTCCGTGGAGGGAAAAGTTTAAAAATAAATTCGGGTTCTACCTCGTCTAATCCTATAACATTCCCAAATAATAGAAAGAGGAGGGATGTAGAAAATGAAAATAGTAAAACAATAACTAAGGTAACATTTTGATTTTCAAAATAATTTTTCATTTAATTTAGCAGTTATATAACCCTCATTTGTTTACAGAGACAATTTTCTGGTAGTTTTAACGGTCAGCCACAGGCGTGTGGACCTCGCCACGTCTGTTGTAGGCGTCCTTTACGTCCACAAGTGCCCAACCTCAATCGACAATGTGGTATAAGACATTCTCAAGGTATAAACGGTCGTATCAAGAACCCAGTATACGTAGATGGAGATAGTGAATTCGGTGAATACCCCTGGCAAGTCGCCATACTGAAAAAGGATACCAAGGAAAGCGTTTATGTTTGTGGAGGTACCCTCATTGATTCTCTGCATATTTTGACAGCCGCCCATTGCGTCAAAACGTAAGCCTCTTACCGATTTATACAAAAACTGCTATTTCATCAGTATTTTATTAAAAGTAATTTTATTTTTTATTGCAGTTATACTGGATTCGATCTAAGAGTAAGATTAGGCGAATGGGATGTTAACCATGACGTAGAATTTTACCCATACATCGAAAGAGACATTGTTTCCGTACAAGTACACCCAGAATTTTATGCTGGTACTCTTTACAACGATATCGCCATCTTGAAGATGGACAAACCTGTTGATTGGTCAAAATACCCACATATAAGCCCAGCTTGCTTACCCCTTCCCAACGACGATTATTCCGGTACAAGATGTTGGACAACCGGCTGGGGAAAAGACGCTTTCGGAGATTTTGGAAAATATCAGAATATCCTCAAAGAAGTTGACGTACCCGTTGTCAGAAGTGATATATGTCAAAGGCTGTTACAAAATACTAGATTAGGGTAAGTGTTCAAGATATCCCTTTGTTTGTCGTTGTACTTTACTTTGATATTTCGTTTGTAGTTATGACTTCAAATTGCACCCTGGTTTTACTTGCGCCGGAGGTGAAGAGGGTAAAGATGCGTGCAAAGGAGACGGGGGTGGTCCAATGGTGTGTGAGAGAGGAGGTACGTGGCAAGTGGTAGGATTGGTCAGCTGGGGTATTGGATGCGGCCAGAGTGGTGTACCTGGGGTATACGTTAATGTTGGACATTATCTAGACTGGATTAGGCAAATAACGCAACGTTATTAGAACAAAAAATGTTTTCAAAATTTGATACGTCATAGTTTCAATTTGTCAAATGTCATTAAATGACTAAGAGTAGGAGTCGTTTACTCTAATTGCACACTTGGTTACTTAAGAATTATTTATTTATATAATTTAATTTTAAAGGCCTTTTTATTTATACATTAGAATTTATAGTTTTAACTTATTATTATTATTATTATTATTATTATTATTATGTATATAAGTAAACACACTTTCATTTTTGTTATGTTTTGTGATAATATCAGGATGTACTGATTTTAGTAATAAAATAACTTTTAAAATATAACTAGACTTTTATTTATAAATTACATAAATGATGTTCTGTTACGAAAATCTAGACTGCCAGCAGTAATTTTCGACATTGATAACAGCGTTCCATCCGCGTTTCTCATGATTTTAATAGTCTAGAAAGTAAAATAATTTAGTGAAATATTTTTTATACAGTGTTTAGCAAAAGTAACTAACACATCAGACTAATATCTCCGTAAATATAATTTATATAAAAAAAATAGAAAACGCGTTTAGAAGGTTAATTTCAATTTTTCAGTGTTTTTAACTGGTTTTCACAAATACTGGAAAATTTCGTTGAGCCTCGATTAATATTTATATTTTGTTTAAATTCAGTACTTAAATTTCGGCTTTACAAACGAAATTATTAACGAACCACGACCTGAAGCACGTTCATTTAATATAATAATAGTAATAATTTGAATCAAAAAGAAAAAACAATAGATGTGTGATGTTAGCTAGAAAATGTTAATCCAATTCATATTTACGGTGATATTAGACTGTACTTTTACCCTGTATGTCAATGAAAAAACGGCAGGAAATGCATTAGAATTCGGATATTTTTAGTTTTACGAATTGAAGAAAATATAGCATAACTAAAGGCAGTGTTTAGAAGTCCTTGGTCAAAATATACCTTCCAAAAATTTCTGATTTCTTTAAGATCGGATCTTCTTCTCACCCAGTATCCTCTCAAATGAGCTTGAATATACTTTGCAGCTGTATTTTTAGACATCAACAGCGATATTGCAAAATAAGGCCTAGGTCTATAAATAATAATATATTAAGAGATTTAATTTCTTAATCATACTCTGTAAAATTTACTTATTTGCCAAATGTTCTTTTACCCACTCCATATCAAAAACATATGTCCAATTCTTTTTCCTTTCAGGATATTTGGGATTACAATTGTAACAATATTCACTTATATAATCCAGACCGTTGAAGCTGGATCTTGGCCTCTAAAATGTTAAAGTTAGTGGAAGCAGTGATTATTCTAAATTTTATGCAAAACATATAAAATGACATCTGTAACTTTGTAATACCTATAGATTAATATGTGGTTTTTAATGAATAAGAAACTGGAACAAAACTGATAATGTCTTTTACAAACATATTAATTTAAAAACAATATAAAAAATATTAAAGTACAAACATGCTTTAGCTTACATAAAAACCATCTTCAATATACATTCTGTACAGTATTTCGTTTAGAACTGGTTTTATCATTGAAAAAAGAATAGTTTCGACAGGCGCCAATGTTGGACCTACAAAAATGTAATCCCAAAAAAACAGAGTAGGTATCATATCTACAAACGATCTAAAATTCAATTGAAATATTACTTGTTTCGACTTGCATGATCTTAGATTTTCTGTATGCCTCGATGAGGGTTTTATTTTTGTCATAGTCCTCCATAATTTCAGCCGTTATTACTGGGTCCACATTCAAGTTACTTTCGTCGATACCATTTCCGAAAAAAGAGGCTGATTGTTGAACTGAAAATGGGGAATACATCGTATTCAAATACTTTAAAACGTTTCATATAAATTGACAGAACTGTCAAAATCATGCAGTATCCATGGTATTACTTTATCAGATGTGCTGTACTTTATTACATATGTACTTATAATCTAAGAGAGTGTGATCAGCAGATGTATGGTCTATTTAGAAAATACTAGTAGACTTCTTCTTCTTCTTATCACGTCCTCTCCTGCCGAAGGTTGGCGATCCAAATGGCAATGGTAGCTCTGGAAACTGTAGCACGAAAGATTTCTGCAGACGAGCGGTCGAACCATCTCCTTAAATCCTTTAGCCATGAGTTCTGGCGTCTTCCTACTGATCTTTTCCCTTGTACTTTGCCCCCTATTATGAGGCGTAATATTTCGTACTTATCACCCCTCATCACATGACCCAGGTATTGTATTTTTCTTTCCTTGATGGTGTTCAGTAATTCTTTTTGTTTGTGCAAGCGCTGAAGTAATTCATCGTTGGTGATCCTTTGTACCCATGAAATTCGCAGCATCCGTCTATACACATACATTTCGAAGGCTTCTACATATTTTCTTTTCGGTCTGTGAATTTAGTGTCCAACTTCCACATCCATAGAGTAGGACAGAGAAGACGTAGCATCTGAGCATTCGAGTTCTGAGTTCCAAACTGAGGTCTAGTCTTGTAAAAAATGATTTCATACTCATGAAGATTTTTCTCGCTTGCTCAATTCTTAAAAGTTTTTCCCTTTTCGGGTCGCACTGACTATTGATGTTAGATGAATATTTTATTGAGGTCACTTGTTCGATTGTTTGTCCCTTGACACGCAGGTGTGCATTTATTGGAGTCTTAGAAAAGACCAATAATTTGGTCTTGGAGACATTGAGATGCAATCCAAACATCTCGCTATAGTGAACTACGGAGTCTATGATGTTTTGTACTTCTTGTACATCGTTGGCTATTTTAACCGTATCATCGGCGTACCTGATATTGTTTATTGCGGTTCCATTGATCTTGATTCCGCCCTGGACTCCATCCAGTGCTTCTCTAAATATAGTTTCCTAGTACAGATTAAACAGGAGTGGAGACAAAACGCAACCCTGTCGAACCCCCCGTCTGATTTGCATATCTTCCGATGTTGATTTTTCCATCTCTACTAGCGCCGTTTGATGCCAATAAAGTTCTGATATGAAACTTAGGTCCTGTTCGTCGACTCCGGCTGTTCTTAGAATTCCGATCATCTTCTGATGATTAACACAGTCGAACGCCTTTCGATAGTCTATGAAACATGCAAATACGTTCACATTCATGTCTCTACACCTTTGTGTCATTACATTTAAGGAAAAGAGTGCTTCACGCGTTCCGAGTCCGTTTCGGAATCCAAACTGGGTGTTGTCCATCGGGTATTCGCACTTCTTGTAGATTCGCGTGTGGATGATTCTAAGAAAGGTTTTCAGGACATGGGACATAAGGCTTATCATCCGATAGTCATTACATTGTGAGGCGTTGGGATTGTTTGGCAGGGTCACGAATGTTGATTTAAGCCAATCTCACGGTATCTTGCTTGAGCTATATAATTTGTTAAATAATGCTGTAATTAAATCTAGGCCTTTATCTTCATTATCTGCAATTAATTTAAGCATTTCAACGTTGATTTTTCTGTGCTTTTATTGCATGCACAACTTCGTCTCTGGTTATTTCTGGAGCCTTTTCGTTCAATATGTGATCTATCGGTGGTGGGGAGCAAGGTCTGTCGTTATTAAAAAGTGTTTCAATATATTTTTTCCATCTCTCAAGCTTAGCTTCTACTCCTAGAATTATCTCGTTGTTATCGTCTCTCAAGATTGCTCCTTGATGTTTTCTGTGTCTGTTTGTAAATTCTTTTACTTTTTTATGAACATTGAAGGTGTCATATTTTTCTTGTAATTGTTCTATTTCTTGGCACTTTGCCGACATCCAGATCTCTTTCTCTTCCCGGCATTTTTTCTTAATGATCCTATTTAATCGTTTGTATTCTGTCGGATTTGCCTTATATTTCCGTCTGTCATTCATTAGGTCTAATATTTCCTCCGTCATCCATTCCTGTTTTTTGTTGGTTGCCGTGAATCCAATGTCTTTTTCCTGGATATTTGTTATTTTAGTTTTTAACTAATTCCATGTCTTTTCAACATCCTCTTCCCGTACGGATACCTCTACCATTTCTAGTTCTTTTTCGATCTTAGAACTTATCTCTTTCTTTTTCTCGGGGTTATTCAATTGTGCGATGTCTATTTTTCTTGACGCTTTTTCTCTTTTAACTCTCAGGAATCTCTTGAGTCTAAAGTCCAACACGACAGGGTTGTGATCACTGCTGATGTCAGCTCCAGGGTAGGTTTTTGCAGATTTCATATATCTTTTGAAGTTTAGGCTGAGCAAAATGAAATAAATATGATTCCTGATAATTTTTTCCTCTCTGTCTGCAGGTGACCTCCAGGTGTATAGTCTTCTTGGATGCTGTTTAAAAAAGGTGTTAGCGATTTAAAGGTTATTTTCTACACATAATTCCACAAGTCTCTGCCGCCTGCTGTTCCTATCACCAAGACCGTACGCCCCTATGCCATCCCCCTCAGCACCACGGCCAATTTTGACATTAAAATATCCAATTATCATCGTTATCTCTTCCTTCTTTGTGAGCCGCATTACTTTATCTATTTTGCTATAAAATTCTTCGATTTCCTGATCTGGTTTGTCATTTTTTGGGGCATTGAATTATATTTAAATCTCTGTGAGTTGTTTGTAATTTTAATAGAGCCACTCTATCGCTCAAAGGGATGAAGTATATGACCGACTGTGCTACTTTATCCGAAACGAGTATGGCTGTTCCGTATCGATGCTCTGGGTCAGTGCCTCCTGAATAATAAATGTATCCGCTACTTGTTTTTTGCCTTCCAGTACCTGGCCATCTAACCTCACTTAGTCCTAGTATATCGATGTTAATTCTGTTCATTTCAGCCTGAGTATTTGCCAGTTTCCCTGGCATAAACAGGCTACGTACGTTCCAAGTGGCGATATGTACTATATTGTCATATATCTTGATCTTCTCTGTGTTTCCTTGATTCTTAATAGTAGGCAACGGGCTATTCTTTCCACCCTCTCCCCACTTAAGGGGTGCTCCGGACTGAGGGCCATTTTATCATTTTTGTCTGCCATTAAGATTTTTTTGGAAAGTAATTTACAGTAAGGGTTCCATTCCTTTTCTGTACCGCGGCGGGAAAACCGTTTTTGCTGATTCAGCTGCGCTTTTCCGTGTTCGGTACTATACCGTTTCAAAGTCATTCTTCTCGCGCTATAGCCCGATTTTGGTGAAACTGCTGCCTTTCAACAGTGCAGCCGCCCAATCTGGGACAGACGCTGCATGGGAATCTTCTTAGCTTCACCTCAATCTCTTCGAGACCTTGCCGGCATCGCTCCCTGGATATAAGGTTACTGAGCCCTCTCACCAACGACAAGGTGATGATTCCCCCAGAGAGAGTAGACTACCTTAGAGTAAATCAATTTTCTTATGAGCTTTTCGTCACAGATGCGCTAACAACAAAAATACGCACACGGACGGTGTAATACTGAATTTAACAACATCGCCGTTTGTTAGTTACAGAATCTATTTCTGAACATTTTATATAAACAATATTCATTACATATTTTATATAAATATCGTAAAACAAATATTTAATAAACCTTTAGTTTGGATAACTAATATTTAAAAAAACGGACAATAATTCTTTAGTATTAAGAAAATATTTTTAAAATATTTGATGCTATCAGGGTTGTATCAAAGTAGCGGACTTTTTCATGGAATTTTTCATTAATACAGCTAATGAAAAACAGAAACCTGTCACCATCCAGGTTTTTCGATTTTTTTACACCATACAATTAAGTAAAATTTTGAATCGCATAAAAAGTTCTCTTAATTAAGTAAAAAAAAACAGGATTATATAGAAGCCAATAAGAGCACGAAACCAGTTAAATTTTTGCTAAGTAACTCACAAAGCTGCTCATAAAGTTTAGTAATGTCAATATACCCTTCATTATTTCCTGTTCCTATAAGCATCATGATATGCGGAGAAGTATTTTTTAATTGTAATATATTGAATATGATTATTATAGTATCCGTATCAGAGCCTCTGACTACAATATTTAATTGATTAGCGATACTACATGCATAAAAATTTATGTTGTCAGCTTCTTCATGAAATTCAAAATATAGATTTTCTATTATGCTTGATTCAACTTTACACATTATTTGTAATACGAATAACAATTTCGAAAATGAGATGAATCAATCAATAATAGCTTCCTTAAATTTGGATTATTCATTTCTTTTCCAAAATCGACTGATCTGAATTTGATGAGGTCTAGAGATAATTACTCACTTGAAGATGGTTCATGTTGTAGAAACCGTTCTTTAATTGAAAATATTACTGGTTGCATAACTAGCTGGCATGAAATAACCTGCGTTGTATTTATGCGAAAATTGAGGGCTTTCGCAGGTCATTTGCTTTGTTAAGAAATTGAAATAGTATATATATGTAATTTACTCTTTGGTATTGCAAATCTTTAAATTTCCTTTTGTTTCAAGCTTTTTCCGATTCTTTTAGCCGATAACGTAAATCGATGGAGCCTACTAATGTACATAAGAAAGAAGAAAATTAAGTAGTGACAGTTAACTACGGTATGAGTGTTATGATTGTGAGAAACGACCAATGTTTGTTATGAATATTGTGATATGTTTATTTTGATTTTAGAGATAAAAATGAATCTAAATACGTTTCTTATCCAGTTATCAATATTTGTTTTGTTTATCTTAAATTCGGCTTTACATATAGAAGGTAAGTAATAAAAACTATTGCAATATTTTTTAAAAAACAGCAAAGGTGGGCGCGGTTGATGACTATTCCCAATGTTTACCTGTTAATTTAAAAGGTTTGGTTATTTAAAAATGAGTCATTATAAAGGGATATTCTTATTTCATCGCTATTTTATCTTTTATATTATAATAATTATATTTTATTATTTCCTAAATATTGTATAAATTGGAATGCCATGGATATTAAATTTGTTACCCCTTTATGTAGGTCAAAATGTGTTTTACTATTTAAATTAGTAAAATTTCTCAAATTTCCTAAAATTTAAATAAACAATTTAAACACATCTAGGTCAAAGTTTCTGGAAGATCCACTCTCAGGATGAAGAATATATAAGACCTAAAGAAGACAAAATAATATGGTGTACAATATCCGCCGAAGAGCAACAAAAATGCCGTAATTTTTCATTAGCAAATGACAGAGATCAAATCAGAGTTAAGTACAACACAATTAGAATAGAATGTAAACAAGCATTGAACAAAAAAGAGTGTATGCAGCTATTAGATGAAGAAAAGGCTACCTTGACCACATTGGATGCAGGCCAGGTATTTGCAGGAGGAAGGTAAATAAACATAAAACTTAACCAACTTATTTTACACCTACTTCTTTTTATTAGATATCACAGTTTAATTCCTTTTGCTCAAGAAATCTTAGAAGGGGGTTTTTCTTATTATTATGCAGTGGCTGTTGTTAAAAGGGGCACATTGTCTTATGTCAACTCTTTGTATCAACTAAGAGGAGCTAAAGCATGTTTTGCAGGTGTAGATACATTTGCTGGATGGTTTCTGCCAATAAATACAGTGAGTAAATGTCAATAAGATATATTTTATCTTTTATTATTTACTTCATCTTTTAGTTAATGAATGAAGGTGGCATGGAAATAATTGATTGTAACAACCATGTTAAATCTGCCATAAATTATTTTGGCCCATCTTGTGCTGTTAATTGCCTCACAAATGAATATAATCCCATTGGTGATAATTCTGATAAACTTTGCCAAATTTGTATTGGTAAAATCCCAGGGGAACGTTGTACAGACATGGATCCTTATGCTGGTTATGAGGGGGCATTCAGGTGCCTGCTTGAAGCTGGAGATGTGGCTTTTATGAAACATAATACAATTCCTGAGCTTCTAACAGGAGATGAATTCAGTAAGATATAGCTTTATAATTTTTGGATGTGTATTTATTCAATGTTTTTTAGCATCTTTATCTCCTGATAATTTTGAACTGTTGTGTAAGGATGGTTCTAGGGGTGCGTTAAGCGACTACCTCGCTTGTAATTGGGGTAAAGTGCCTTCTGACGCGATCGTTGTTTCATCTGCAGCGTCTTATGAAGAACGAGTTAAGTTGCAGACGTTTTTAGAAAAATTCTCAGAAAGATACCCGAAAACATTCAGAAATAATACTCGACCAACTATTTTGGGAAACAACCCCAGTCCCAATCTTTTTGATCAAAATAATCCTTCAAATAACAATTATAACAGGTTTAAGAGGCAAAATGATTTTATATATTCAAGAAATAATGATGAAAATGATCCTTATAACCCTTATACTAGAAATAATGATGATTATAATAGGAATAATCAAAATGATCCTTACTCAAGGAACAATGGTAATGAAAATAATCCTTATAGAAATAATAATGATCCATTTTCTCGAGATCCTTATCATATAAACCCGAATCAATATGGAGAAAATATCGATCCCTATGGCTCTAATGAAAATAGAAATATCCCTCCTTTTGGCACAAATACTCCAGGCCCTAACGATTACCCCTATTTTAGACAAAACGCCACCAATGTTACTTATTATGAGGTGTTCGATTTGTTTGAATCGAGCCCCAGATATGGGATACATCAAAATTTGATGTTTCAGGTAAAAAAATAAAATTTCTGAGTGCCCACGTAACACTTATTATCTCCCTTTTTAGGACGCTACACGGGCTATAGTTCGTCTTAATGAAAACCAACAAACATATACTACCTTTTTGGGTGAATCACTTGAAATTATTATGGGTGTTAGACAATGTCCAGTTGGTAGAATGACACTTTGTGTTACATCTGATGCTGAAAAAACCAAATGCATTAAAATGACGGTAGATATTTTATTGCCAATATTTTTTTTTGAAGAAGTTATAAAAAAACAGTTATTTAATTATGTAATAAATCAATTTTGCTAAATTAAATGACACTTTTCTATATCTTTCATTATCCTATGTTATCTATATGTCATTTATTTTAAATTGTTTTTTAGACGGCTTTGAAAGCTCAGCTAATGAAACCTGAAATGGAATGTTACAAGGGTCATTCTCAGATTCATTGTATGCAAGCAATAAGAGCCGGAACTGCAGATGTCGCGGTTTTAGATGCCAGTGATGTTTATACTGGAGGTTTGAATTTTGATTTGATACCGTTTATTAGCGAAGTTTATAATTTGGATGAACCGGAATATTATGTTGTTGCTGTTGGAAAAGAATCTGATCCAAGCACTGAACTAACATATTTGAAAAGTAAGTAATTTGACTATTTTTTTTGTCTTTGTTAGTTAACAATCTAAATAATAATTAACCAATAACCTGTTCGCTCTTCTTACTTTACAGTTTTTTAAGTATTTTGAAAGAACTTAAAAAAAAAAAGAAATTTGGATAATACTTCAATTACTGTAAAGGTCTGAAAAATAATCAAAAATTTTCTGAAATTGCTTAAAGTATTTTGTAAGTCATTTAAAACGGCTCTGTCCTCTTTAAAAGGATTTAATCAAAATTGAAGTCTTTTTCAAAGTACTTGAAGCATTGTTACAGTAATTGAAGATCTTTAAAGTCACAAACATTTTATAAGCTCATTCTTTGGAAGTGGCTAAAATAAATACCAACTCAAAAGGTTTCAATTTCACAACCTACTCCAAATACGATTTTTCTCAATGGCTTCTTACATACCTGAAGAAGAACAGTGAGAGCTATATTTAAATATAAAGTTGGTTTAAGACGTCGGTGTAAGTGTTAGTAAAGTACTTTATAAGTGACTGTCGATGTATTTAAGAAAAACTTTTTAATCACATTGTCTTTTAAGAGACGCATAAAGTAGGTTCTAAACCAATTTAAGATTCAAGTCAGCATTGTTTAATATATTTTCAGATAAAAATACATGTCATGGAGGTATAAACACAGCCGCAGGGTGGGTTTATCCTTTGGCGTTTTTGATCAGCAATGGCTGGATTCGGCCATATGGTTGTAACAGCATTAGGGCAGCTGCCGAATATTTTGCAAAGAGCTGTGTGCCAGGGGCCTTAAGTACCGAATATAATACCGGAGTGCCTTATGATAACATGTGCGATTTGTGTCATGGTCCGAGTTTCAGGTACAGCAAATAACATTGTAGTGTGGTAAATTGATTGATTAAAATTTACTTTTTTTTTAGATACTGTCGCCGGGACGCATCTGAAGACTATTATGGACATACAGGGGCGTTCAGATGTCTTGTAGAGGGTGGCGGACACGTGGCTTTTGTCAAACATACTACAGTCACAGAAAATACTGGAGGAAAGAAACGAGAATGGTGGACCAGAGACAATTTAAATGACGATTATGAACTCTTGTGCCCTGACGGTAAGCTTTAAAATGAAATGCTTAGAAATTACATACATTTACTATTTGGTTTTAATTATTTAAGGCACCAGAGCTGAAATTAACGAATATGCCAGATGTAATTTAGGAAAGGTGAAAGCTAATGCCATTGTTGCCAGAGGAGGTTATGGTTACAATGAAACCCAAATTAATGCATATATCAATTTATTTTTGTATGCACAAACATTTTATGGAAGGAAATTTGCTGATGAATTTAGGTAAGAAAAAAATGGTAACAAAATCATAATTTATTCTTCGCCGGTACATGATATTTTTTGGACTGAATATTTTCATTTAGTCATTTTGAGATAAGTTTCTTATTTATTGAGCGATTTCATATAGCGAGGTGCCACTAGATTCACATGCAGAATACCCAAAAATAACTACATAATTGAATATTTTGATTAACCCTAAAATAGTGTATTGTGGAGAGTTACCTATTATTTTCACTTGTTAGTATTTATCCAGTTTTTTACAATTATTAACTCTTTTAATAGTTTTAGCATGTTTTCGTCGCCACCGCCATACGCAGATTTGATTTTCCAAGACGCAACAACGCAACTCAAGGTGATTCCCCTTGAAAAACGGCACTATTCAGATTATCTGGGTAGTGATTTCATGAGAGCAAGAAGAGTAGTGGATTGCCACGCCGGTAGTAAAAGTGTAGCTGCTACACTTGTAGTTGTAATTATTCCAATAATTTTTCTACATTTGTAGCTTATTAGTTTTGTTTGAGTGATATTTTAATGCGAATGATTCCGTCCATAACGGTTTTAATGAGTAGAAATTTATTTTAAATATTTTTTACATTTTTGTGAAATTTTTATTTTATAAAATATTTTATACATAAGTCAAATCTATTTAGTTATTGTATTTCCAAAATGATTGTAATCTTCTCATTCCTCGACTATATTTTTAAGTTATATTTAATATTTTTATTACTTGATTAATTAATTGTATATATTTTATATAAAACTAAAGATTAATTATGAAACAACTGCCTTATGTAGAGGTATTATTTGTGAATCTCTCTATTAAGTGACTACTTAAACTTAAGTGATAATGGAGTTAGAAGAGTATTTTCTTGGATCAGTGAGAGGACATTTAAGACAAAAAATTATAAAGGCCATGACAGACACATTTGATTAGTAAAGTAAGGCAAAATCGATCAATCAAAGTGAAAACAAATGAAACGTGGGGTTGTCAATTTGCGCTTGGATTGGTTGAGGTCCTTATATCTAGGGACTACGTGCTAGTCGAATAGGTCTCTGATGGCTGGAAATGTGAACCGTGGCAGCTGACAATAAGACTGACCATGTAACTTTAACAGCTGTCATATATTTTTAGGCTTTTTGTATCTTTAATACCGATAAATATAACAAATAATTTATATGACAAGTAATAATAGTTTTTATGTTATAACCTATGCTGTCCAAGAGAAGATATTCTTTTTTTGTAATTACCTTGTACAAACAATGTAGATAAGTAAGCCTTTTAATACTTTTGTAACAATTTTTTAGATGAAAACAACCGTCCAAATATACAATGTTTTTATAAATGTGCCTTGTTTTTAAAATAAAACTTTTATATAGCTTAATTTAGATAGTTTTTAATAAAACTATGGAAGATATTTTTTTTTATTTATATATATTTTTTTGTTAATTACCACTTATTACGTAAATGGTTATTGATCGTTCATTTTTGGTAAAAGAAGAACATTTTAGAATGCAAGTTTTCAACACATAAAAGTTCAAAATAAAAATCAAAGCTTTTAATCCAACATCTAAACTGCCAATGTGAGAGACGGCGCCTTGTATTGCATATTCGTAACATGTGTCAAGGAAAAAGGGGATTAATATAGTCGGATGGCAGCCTTATGTTTGAATATTCTCAGACATAAAAATTTGTAAAGCTTTGTTAATAAAAATATATTTATTCAACACAATAACTAATATTAGATAAAAAAAATGTCCAATTGTTTATGAAAATCTTCAAAACATTGCCCTACACAAAGAGGGGGTTTCCCAGGGCAGGCTTTGCATCTCCAAGCAGTATTGGACCTCTTGTTGTGTTTGCTGCATTGTCTACATCTTCTGTAATATTTTGGCCTCTTGTAGCCTTGTGGCAGAGGTATCTTTTCTTGAAAATGACCAACTTTTCCATTCCTTCCCATTGGTTTCAATATTCTTGGTAAGTCTAATAATAAAATTTAATAAATTAGAAGTATGGATCACATAATATTAGTAGTCACTGCTTTCTTACTTAAATAGGTGTTAGTAGTATGGAAAGTTTGAGGACAATAAAACGAATTATCCTTTTTTATACAGGTTTTTTCAGGAGTGAGGTGCACCTATATTAACTATAGGTGTAGGACCTTTGATAAATCAGAATAATCCCTTAGTTTTGGTTTTTCATTTTTGATTACGCCCTATGATTTATCCATTTAACTTAAAATTTTAGTTAACTAAAATTATTAGGCATTGTTTATTTTAAGAATTAGTTAATTTAATAATTTTCGTAATAAAAAAAAAGTGGTGCCTGTGTCCAAACAAGTAATAACACTAAGAGAATTCAACAATATTTAGGTATTCAAGAGACTGGTAGTAATTTGATGAATTATTAAATGAATTAAGCTATTTTAATATTTTATGTTTTAAGTACATTTCTAAAAACTAGTTAATGTTTAAACCTTTGTGTTAAGTATCTGTTTGTAATTTTTTGAAATAATATGTATAATTGATAATATACTGGTAAAACCAATTCATATCACGTCAAAGTTCTAAAATAATCTAGAACTGAGACCTTCGATAAATAATCACTTACTTATGAAATATATAAATTTAAATTCAAAAATAATGTTCTTAATTAAAATAAATTTATGTTTTTTAAGTGCCTCTTTATACTAGTTTCATAAGTGCTGACTGTGCTACAAAAACTACATCGATATTTTTTTTGATCCCCACAAGCGCCGTAGTGTTTGTGATACCAAAGGGTTGATTTGTGGTTGAACATTTTTTGACACATCGAACACTGATGAAATCCGCGACCTGAAAATCAAATTCTTGTGATAAAGAGGGTTTGTGTGGCGCTCTAAAGCGACCTTATCAAAACTGGGTTGGGGTAAATGAAAGAAATGCGGAAATTATTGAATAATTTTATGGACCATAAGCATGTGAGCTCTTAAATTATCTTTTCTATAATACTTTTGTAAGCATATAACGCATTGCAGCCGCTTTTCCTGCCCGCATTCGTGTTTATGCCTGGCCAAGCCGTTTGAATATTTGTATTCTTTCCCACAACGTTCGCATGCAAACTTTCTTCGAGCTAAAAAATGAAAGAATGTACAAAGACGATTCAAATAAAAACAAAACAAAAAGTAAAATAAAATAAAAATATAACGAATTAAAGAAAGTTCTGGAGGTACACGTATATTAATGTATTTAGAGTTAGAAAATCACATTTATTTTTATTCTAATATATTATGCTTGACTGCCATGTGTCTTTTAAGTGAAACTTTTTGAAAAGCTTTGTATTCGCATCCCAAAAACGAACACCAAAACTTCGGCTCCTGGTTACACTCGTAATTCAAATGTCTGTGCAAAGATCTGGCATGTCGGTATTGTTTGTGACAAACGTGGCACTCTACTTTACCTAAAACTGAAATTTAAGAAGTTAGATTATCAGAAATAAACTAAGAAAGTTTTTATTGCCTAAAACCCCAAAATGTGTAATTGTAATTATTTTCCCAAAAAATCAGATAATTGCTGAAAATCTTTTGTCTGCTGAAAATCTGAAAACCGCATCTAGCAGTTAAAGTGTACTTTATTATTTGCTGGTATATGATCTACTACGGTAATTGTTAAAATGTAAAAAAAGGATGTATTCCAAAATAGTTTTAATATAAAAAAGCGCTTTTAATTATTATTCATTCACAAGGCCCTAAACAACAAATAACTTTGTTAACATTAACTTTTTATAAAAATATTATGCTTAAGAGCTAAGTGACGTTTAAGGCTGACTTTTTGAAAAGCTTTGTAATCACATCCATTGAATTTACACCAAAATTTTGGTTCTTGATTGCATTCGTGAGTTATATGTCTTCGCAAAGAACTTTTGTGTAGGTAGGTCTTCTGGCAAATGGTACATCTAAGTTTTCCTAAAAATTATGAAAGCGTTATTAACGAGGAATTCCAACAAAGACTAGGACTGAAATTATCTACGATCCTGTATATAAAAAGCGGAACTACCACCAAAAAGATACGCTATTACGTTCTTAGAGTTAAATTTGAAAAAGTTGTTAAAAAACTACATCCAACCATGCTTTTAAACAATGGTGATATTATTGGGATGCTTAGAATATAATAAAATTACTATTTTTAGAAGGTGGGGTCACTAGACTAGAAGTGAAGAAATACATTTTGTATAATAATTTTATGTTTTAAAAATTTTTTATAGCAAAAACGAATCGATTAGAAATATCCTTGTTGAAAAAATAGATAAAAGATTGCATTTAGTCTTATAGGAAATGAGCCAAAATCATTCACCTTTGGTTTTTTTTCTTGAAACTACAAAATAATAATCACAGAAAAACTAAATTTCAGTGTGCTATTCTTTAAACTTTGATGATTTTTATCATACCAAAAATCTGCCAAAAATATCATTATGTTTTGGAGGTTATTTGAATTATTAGTTTTTCGATTTTGACCGTTTTTTGCTGACTCAAACTTTGACTTTTTGACTGACGTGTTTTCTTTTCCAAATACATATTTTTTTCAAGTTTTTATCAATTTTCATTTTCGCGAAATAAAATTGAATGCTAACATCACACAAGCAAATGTTCAGGCTGCCAACGGTTTAAAATGTACAACTTTGCCTCTTCAGTCCGGTGAAAGATAATAATATCATTATTTCAATTTGATATAATAATACTTTCAATTAGTAAAAAAATATTTTTACTAAAAAATCCATATATTCATCAATATATTTGCATTCTTTACATTTCTTACTTTATTTTTTATCATAAACTTGAGAGAAAAGTCATAATAAATATCAAAGTTTACTTATTATTATTTTTTTCTTCAACTTTCAATAAATATTCAAAAGTTAATCCGTTTATTATAAATTGTTCCTAAATCATTATAGATTTTTCATATTGAACCTCAATTTCTGGGTTCATACTAATAACTGAATAATAAAAAAAATGTTTTTGGTAATTAGTCAAATTGTAGATTATTGGATAAAAATATTGATAGATGTCAAAAATTTTGTCAGATTTAAGAAATATTTTAATAAAGATTATTTAATTTATTTAATTAAAGATGACCAAGAATATTAAAAAATTTAGAAACGTCAGTAATAGATGATGTAACAAAAATTATAAGAGAGAAAAAATGAAGACCAGCAAAGTGCAGAAGAAAACGATTTAATAGGAAAAATGAAGAATATTAATGAAACCAAAAAGTATGAAGAAGTTATTAATATTGGGGAAAATATAATATTTATGATAAATAAAATGAATAAAGAGTATTATAATAATATAATAGAACAAAAAAAAAATTAGAGATGTTGAACAATTTGAATCAGCAATTTTAAGACAGTTTTGGGGGAACAAACACACTTTGTAGTTAGAGATAAGTTAAAATATGATAAAAAGGAAAATTATGTGGAATGTGTTCTGTAATTCTAGAATTTAATTAGAATATCAAATTAGAGAAAAGGAAGTATTTTGTACATTACATGACAATTAATAGAAGTAATTGAAGAGAATGTGGCTTTGTTTAAAATATTACTACAATGGAACAGTTGACAGAATATTTATGAAGCTTAGAAAGAAGTCGAAATAAGGAAGGAGAAAGAAAAAATGGAAAATATTTTCATTTTAAATATAAGAAAAATATGTGCCGTGCATGGATTTAATTATCACATGATATTAAGACAGTAGAACATAGGAAAAATAATCAGAAGATGTTTGAAAGGAATTACTTGTAAATTGTTTGCTTTTATATATAAAAAAATAGCCGATGATAAAATTATTTATGGACATTATTATAAGGTGTTTGTTATGTTTATTAATATTATTATTATTATTATAAGTTAGATATTAATAATTTGACATAGAATTTGTTGAATCGCTTTGCTGTTATTATCATAGTTGTTTTAGAACAGGTGTGAATTTGAAAGAAAATGTTTTTATACAAATATTTTGTTTATGTAGAATATAAATAAGTTAGTAATAAAAGTTTGGAAAAATGAGATAGATTGAATGTTTCATTAATTTTAATTAGGGAGAATTTGTTATGATATAATTATGAGTTAAAAATCAAGAAAGTAATTGAAATTCATAATGATTAACAAAAAAAATGTTTTCTGTAGTAGATTATTAGACAAAGTTTTTGATGAATATCAAATATAAAATTATTGTCATATTTAAGAAATATATTTATATACAAGGTGATCTAAAATTGTCGAGCAATATTTCTAAGGGTGATAGTTCACCTAAAAATAAAGATACCTTTTTATATACACTAAAGTTGTAACTAAAGTTGTATTAAAAAATCGCTTTTTTTAAAATATCTTGAAAATTACAGAAAAATAATTTCAATTTATAGACATAGAAGCTTTGCATAAAAATACTTAATTTGATGTTATCAGTCATTTCATCATTTTTGATTATGGAGTAGTTTTTGGTGATAAACACCACCGGTAACGTCATGTTTTTTTAAATACTTAAGCAATAAAAAAAATTGAGTAATTAACATTTCCATCCCTTTTTTACGCAAAAAGTACTGTTGATACGTTTCCATAAATAGCACCATTTTCAAGTAATTTAAACTTAAAAGTAGACGTACAATTTGCAATTAATAACAAAAAGTTTCTTAAAAACGACCATTTTTGGGATGTACATCAAAAGCAACTTAACTTACGTATTTAAAAAAATATTACTTAATCATCAGTGGTATCTACCGCCAAAAAGTAATTTTGAAGATTAACATTTAAAAGCATTTTTTATACAATTTTAGAGGCCTGTATCTCCCTTATTATTGAGCTTTTGAAAAAAGTGTATATAAAAAGGTATTATTAGGTGCACTATTACTCCTAGAAGTATTGCTCGACAATTTTGGGCCACCTTGTATAACAATCAACACCAAGGGATTACTGATCCAATTTTTTTTTAAATTATTATGGAAAAAAATAATTTTGATCCTGACTATCCCACCCCAACTTTCTTAAATTTTATTGAAACAATTTTTAAGATAGTACTAGTCTTTGCCTTTGTATATTCTTTTGTAATTGTTACTTACTAAATGGTCCATCGAGCCGTGAAAATAAAGTAGGATTTCTTGCAATAAATGTAAAAAGCTATTTTTAAAACATTTTTATTCTAATAGATTAATAATAATTAAATACCGCATAATAATATTCATTTGCTTCTCTGGATTTTACTACAGAATAAGCATTTTTAATTAATTTGCTCCGGCAACCCATTCTTCAAATCTTCTTTTAGTATTTTCATCTATTGATGAAATATTTATTGTTCCTTCTAAATATTTCCGGGTGGTTCTTGATGAGGTGTTTCTTTAAGGTTATGTTCTGTGTGTAGGCTTTATTGGGGCACAAACTGCAAACGAATTGTGGAGTTTTTCCGCATTCGTATTTTATATGTCTGCTCAGGGTGTAAGAGTACTTGTAGCCTTTGCTGCAGTTCGGGCAGTAGTGATACGAAGGATCTGAAAAGAAAACGGGTTAATATTTTAAAGAAAGAGGAAATTTGAAATAATTTTGTTGTTCAATGGTTTTTCATTGCTTTTTATATTTTTTATTCGGTACTGGAAAATAATTCATACACACACAAACGAGTGAGTTTATATTTCTAGATACAAAAATATAATAACATTAGTAATTAAATGTTATTTTTATATATACAAAGTATTTTACTTTATTATAACTTATTAACAATTTATAATTTATTGCATTTTTAAACATACTGTGTTGGATCATAAACCCCATGGATGGCCTTGAGGTGGTCTTTAAGGCAGTGTTTTCGTTTCGCTTTATAAGAACAAAAACTGCAAAAAAATGTGGCCTCTTTCCCACATTCAAATCTGACGTGATTGTAAAGGGAAGTTGCGTACCTGTAGATTCTTGGACAATTCTTACAACGGAAATTGTGTACTGAAATATAAGAAAAGTAAGTCAAGAAAATATATCATAAAATTATCATTTTCCAACTTTGACAATTTATTATTTACAAATATTGAAGTAAACAGTTATCTTATAAATCGTTGAGGTATAACAAACTTAAAATTATCCGAAAATAATAACAAAATAAAAATTTTTTTAGAAAAGTAAAATATTTTTGTATATATTGCTTAATGGTGATTGGTTCAAATATTTGTGATGTGAAATAATTGAAAAAGCTGTATAAAACGGTGGAAATTCAGATAAGTACAATTTATCTTTTCATATTTATTATGGATAATTTCCACAAAGTAAGGGTTGAAACAATTAATTCAAAGTTGTGTTAACTTTTATTTTTTAATCATTTGAAACATTTTAAGTGGTAACATTTTCATAAATCGTCAGATTCAATTATTGTTTCTATATGAAGGTTTGGATCTTCACAATGATGGACACCTTTAAGATGATCTTTAAGCCAGTGCTTTCTTTTAGCCCTGTAAGGACAAAATTTACAAATAAATCTTGGTTTTTTGCCACATTCGTATCGTTCGTGAGTCCATAGAGATCGTTTTAATTTGTACGTTTTTGGACAAGTTTTACAAGCAAATATTTTTGGACCTAAAATCAAATAAGTTTTTAGACTTCAAGCGGATTGTGTAACATTTATTTTATGATATGAAAACTGTTTTGTAATTATTGTCAACAAAGTTCTTGAAGTCCATGGATTTCAATTATTTTTTTATAAAAGATACCTCAATTCTTTGTTGTGTACAAGTACAAAAACAAGACCCAGGAATATAAATAGTTTATTTGAAATTTTCAGAACTTTTACATATCAATGTGGTGTATAGCTTTATAATGTCTGCGTAAATTGGCCTTTCTACTCGAAGAGTAAAAACAATGTTGCATTTTACACTCGTACGGTAAAATTTTACCACATCCTTCTTTTGTATGAGAGTAGTAACTTCTCTTATTATTGTAACCTTTTGAACATTCTGAACACGTATATAAGTAACCTAAAATTTATAAAAAGAGAAGTTAGCACCATCACGAACGTGATTATGATAAAAAAAGGTCATTCTGAATTTCTTCTCGGTTCAGTGCCTTAAATTAGCATAAAAATAATATTCGTTAGTTCTTTTATATTACGAGATATTTTATTTAATTATAGAGATTCATACATAATCTAAAAATTATACTTTTCTCGTTTTAGTTGCCTTTGTTGCCTGCCTACTTTGTATATTCACTAAACAGTATGGTCCATACGAAAGGAATATATTTATTATTTCATAAATCGGCGATTTTAGGGGAAAATCCTGAAACCCGTCGATTTTTATTTTTAATAGTAATAATAAAATTTTTAAATAAAAAAGTGGGTCTGACAATACATCGACTGAAAGGTCCTTTAAATATTTATTCACCCGTATCAATATGTCTAAGTAATTAATTTTTGTATGTTGTCAAAAAAATGAATTATTAAATTTTTAATGTTACAATAAATATTATAATTAAGTAAAACCAAATTTAAAGCAAGTGCTCAAATTGTTCACCGTCAGCTAAAATGCAATGCGAAAGACCTAGCAATTCATCTCGAACAATAGTTTGTGGTCTATTTATGTACACTTTACTTTTCCAGTATCCCCATAAATAAAATTGAGAGGAGATAAAGCAGGTGACCTCGGTGGACACTCAATTGCTCCTCTTCGACCTATCCACCGATTTGGGAAGACGTTGTCCAAGTAATTTCTGTTTGGGAACAACTGGTTTAATTCTGGGAGTAAGAAGTTCTGCAGAAAATGTTAGATATCGAGAGCCTGTTAAGGTTTCTTTGAAAAAAATGGTCCTATAATCCTGTTATCTATTATTCCCGCCCAAACATTCACTTTCTGTGGATATTGGATACGGTACTCCTGCATCCAGTATGGATTTTCTGTAGCCCAATACAGAAAAGTATGACGATTCACATGACCGTTTAGGAGAAATGTAGCTTCATCAGAAAAAAGAACTTTTTTTAAAAACATCGGGTCGCTGTTATTTTTTTCCATTAGAATTTCACAAAATTCAATTCGTCTATCAAAATCTTCTTCCATAAGTTCCTGCACTAAATTTCCTTTATTGGGATGCCACTTCTCCTTTTTTAGCGTTTTAAGAACTGTTTGATGGCCAACCTCATTGTCTATAGCAACTTGCCGTAAACTGGTATGGGAATTATCTTTAAAGGCTACCAGAACATGTAGTTTCTTGTTTTCAGATATTTGTTTTCTACTACCTTTGGGAAGTCTTTTACATGACCCGATTCTCTAATTTTTTTCTCAATTTTACTTACTGTGGATTGTGTAATTGGTTCTCGGTTGGGATATTTATTATTGAATAATGTACATATTTCTTCCTACGTACGTGTTTTATCTCCACAACCAATTAATATTAGAATCTCAATTCTTTCTGTTTCAGTCAGATTCATGTTGATAACAGTCAAAAAGTTTTTGATTTCGTCTACTACAATATCATTAACCACTTGACAAAAACAATTATGTTGAATGCCAATAAAGGATTTTTTTTAAAGTAATCACATTTAAAAAAAAACGGTAAAAAGTAGTTTATACATATTTTCATTGTCAGTGACGGCCTTTATAAAATTTATTTTTGGGTATCAATAAATACATCATAACAATACTTAATAAATTAAGGAATAAGAATATCATTAATAAAACTTTTGACAGTAATACTTAGAGGTAATTGATTTGGGTGAATGAATATTTAAAAGACCTTTCAGTTGATGTTTTGCCAGACCCACTTTTTTGATGACGTCATCACGCACACAGAGATGACGTCAAAAATAAAAAGGAGCTCTGACGAAGCGACCTCTTAAAAATAAATATCGACGGGTTTCAGGATTTTCCCCTAAAATCGCCGGTTTATTAAATAATGAATTTATTCGTTTCATTTGACCCATACTGTATATTTTAAAAACAATACCTATTTTTAAAATTTTTCGTTACTATGCTTATTGTAAAGATGAAACTTAAGCAGTTGCTTATAATAAAAGCGATGACCACATAATTTGCAAACCAAATTTTTGGTCTTTCCGCACTCTACTCTAATATGTCTTCGCAAACTTGTTGATGCTTTGTAACTTTTCCCGCAATTTTTACAATGGAAAACCTTCTTTGAATGTAATATTGAGAAATCTGAAAATAATCATAATGAAATTTATTAAAATAATGTTTTTTAACAAAATTTTAATGGTAAAAAAGTTGTTTCGTTCCTAAATGAAACGCAAATGCTTTTTCGGTCATTTTTAATTTGAAAATATTAAATACATTTTTTTCTACAGTTTCAAATGTTCCTATATTCAAATTCAAATTCTGTTGCTTTTTCGGGATGTAAGTTTCTGACATGGATTTTCACATCGTACTTTTGCCTAAACATTTTTCGACAGTACATGCACATAAAATTTTTTGGTTGGCCGCATTCGTGTTTTTTGTGCCTCCACAATGACGCGTAGTTTTTGTATGATCTCCAGCAAACGTCACATTTGTGGGGTCCTAAAAAATAAAGTTATAGTAACGTAACTAAAAAAAATATTTTTAATTGTTTAGATGTTCTTTCTGCCAAATCCAGTTGTTGGGAAAATAATAGAAAATGTGCGGAAAAGTAGGGTAAAAGGCTAAATTATTGTACAAGGAACAATAAAAAAAGTCGATCTAGGAAGAATGAAGACATATTTTAGAATAAATTAACATTTATTTTTTGTACTATTTTTGGTCAATTAATAATTTTGTGTTTTCTATATACATGTTGTTTTAACTCGTCTGATCTTTTAGATTTGTGGGAGCAGTAAGGACACCGGAATTTTGGATCTTGGTCGCATTCGTATCTAATGTGACGTTTTAGAGTACATTGGTTTTTGTAGATTTTTAAACATTTCGGACAAATATGACCATCAAATACTAAAAAAGATAATATTTGTATCACAAAACATTATTTACTGCCACATAAAATATAAAAAATTTAATAAATAAATAACTATTACAGATCATTCAAAGCCTTACCATATTTAAAAATTTTTATTTGACGTTATGAATAGTTTCTAGTTTCGATTAATAAATCGTCATCAGGCCCTAATGCGAAAATAAAGTAAGAACATAAAATTTATATGAAATAAAAAAAAATAGGGAATTATATTTACAAATTTATTGAACGAAAAATGAAATATCCTTACGTGAGAATTTATTTATTGTAGAAAGTCACATAAAACGTTATTTAGTGATAATTTTTTTTTAAATTTCAAAATTTAAATTATAAAATTTAGGCTATTAAAACTAAATTATTTTATATTTTGAAATTTAAAAAAAAATTATCATTAAACGTCTTATGTAACTTTCTACAATGAATTAACTTGACATTTGTTTTCATATGAGAGTTCAAAATATAGGACTACAATTTAAAAATAAACAAAAAACTTTAAATACTTATACGAGTATGTGACGATAAATGGAAAAAATGACAGAAACGTAGAGGTAACAGAACAGGAAATAAGATATACTGGAAATTTAGTAAATTGGTAAAAGATAAACATTTAAGCAAGAACATTAAATTAAAACTGTATAAAGCCATTATAAGACCAAGAAACGAAGAAGCGTAGAGGGTAGCTGAAAGAAAAATAATAAGAACAATATTTGAGCCAGTCAGAACGGAAGACGGGCAATACAGAAATACGATGAATCATGAAATTAGGAAAAAAATGGAAGGAGAAGATATCGTAAGGTTCATAAAAACTCTATGATTAAAATGGTATGGATATATAATCAGAAGGTATCCGTCAACAGAAATAAGAAGAGTAACTAACTGGACTCCACAAGTAGGAAGACCAAAAGGAAGACGGAAGATAAGATGGGAAGATAAAGTTAAAGAAGATATAGGAAAAATACATATAACCGTATGGAAAATAGATATAAAGTATAGGAAAAAATTGAACAGGATAACAGAAGAAGCAAAAAAAAAACGCAACAATTTATAGAGAAAAACAAATAAAGAAAAAAACAGCGGCCCACCATTTCGTCAGGAATAAACATCCTTAGACCATATATATGAAACTGGACGGAAGTGACGTCACTCTTACATCGCTATGGATGTAATGAACATTTAAAGAGTGAGAGGATATTAGAGAGATCTTAGAAAATCTATGGTCTAAGAGAGAGATGGCAACAGAAGGGGAAATAAAATACACAGATGTATCCATTTAATAAAACCGCGGTAACCACAATATTGACACTACTGATTATTTTCCCTTCTATTGCCCTCTCTCTCTAGTTATGTTCATGACCATTCTCTCTCGCACACATTAGGACCGGAGATTATATATGGTATAAGGTATATATGTATATATGTAACATATAGTGTGAGAACTGGTAGCCAAATAGACAAACGTGATAGGCAAAAGACTAAAACTTTTTGAATACTTAATTTAATACTAGTAAAATAAGAAAATCACAATCTGGTAGAGAAATTTTTTAATATGCAAAATAATTATAAAAATTAATGTACCTACAAATCCTACAAATATGGCGTTTGAATATATCTTAATTTAAACATTTTTAAGTAAAGAAAAAATGCAAGATCATAACATTTTTCGAAAAAATATATTTTTGGATTGAAATAGAAAAACACATAAAAAACAGTATGTATTTTATTTTCAAAATATAGCACTTAAATATTTAAAGAGAGCGGCGATACATTAAACAACTAAAAATATTAGTAACTAATTATTTAACACTACTACTACTAATTTTTTGTGAGGTATATATTTTATTAAATAATCTGAGTTAAAATTGTCATTTTGGCTATCAATAAACATTTTTCAATTAGGTGTATTACACAAAACAAAATTCCAATTAATTGACAAACATTTGAGAAAATAGTATAAATAACGTTAAAAGCTTTTAAAGAACCTTTTCATTTCACATTAAGACGACCTGAGGAGTAAAATTTTCTGTATTAGGTGATTTTTTTAAAACAACATTATGACATTTATAATAGTGTGATCTCAAATTATTGGATTGAGTATAAGCCTTGTTTGGACACAAATGACACACAAACTGGGGTTTCTTTCCACATTCGTACTTGATATGACGTTTTAAAGTTGCTTTATAACCATAGTTTTTGCCACATTTTGAACAAGAAAAGAAAGGATAGACTGAAAATAAAAAAACGATAAGAAAAAAATGTCGATTAGAAAGATTTTGGTGTTCAATGTTAGTAGCATTATATTAGTTACTTTAAAGTAATACTAATTATTTTTTGACTTGTATTTATTAAAATGTTAACAAAATTTAAAAACAAAACAAAAATATAAAGAGAGCCAACATTTTTCCTATTCAGCTCCAAACTTCCTTAATTGTCTTAAAATGTGTTTCCTCGAAGCAAGAATTACAAAATGCAGGCTGTTTTGGACATTGCTGACAATAAGTAGATATAAATTTTGCTTTTTTGCAAGCTGTAATAGAATTTTGGTGTACCAAATACTGTTTTCTGTAACAACTAGCACATCTTCTCCTTTTCCTTAACCCTATATTGTTCTTGCCTAATTTCAATAAAGTATGAGTCTGAAGTTCACTGGGGCTTAAAACTAGAAAACAAAAATAATAAAATTTTGTTTTGTAAATTTTAAAGAGTCCACCAAAGCAGAACAGTAAATAGTGACAGAACATAAAACGCAAATGAAACCTCATATTATTATCAAAAAGACATATAACATCTATTTAATATCTGTTATTAATGACAATAGATATAGCTTTAAATTTCAAAGAGCTATGGATAATTTCTTTAAATTTAACAATTTACCACATTAATTATTTTACTAGAGGGATAAGAACCTTGGACTAGTTAGAAACAAATTGGACAAATTAGAAACTCAGTTTTTATAACCTGAAGGTGATTCTTCATTCGAGCAATTCACTGTTGGCTTCAAACTAACAACGGTGTTTCTAAAGTGGCGGCTGGAAGCAGTAACAAAGTTTAGACAAAACACGAGACTAACGACTTTAATAAAATGAAAAAAAATAATTACCTCACATTGTTACAAACATATTATAAATAGAATTTGGTTTTTTTTGGTCCTATTTCCACTAATATTACGATTATTTTTTGTCTCTTATTGTGCATCCAAAAATTCAATTTTTCTTTGCTCTATTTCAAAGGATGATACTTCCATTGAGATGAATAAAAAATATTACATTGCAATTAACTCTCATTATAATATTCATATTTTTTGAACACAAGATAAACAACATGTGAGTTTTTATGATAGAATAGTTGGAACATGCAACATTGAAGTTTTAGGTTTGTTATGTGTGGACGAATTCATGAAGGAAAAGTGGACAGATAAACATTCAATCAGATTACGAAACAAATTAAGTTAAGCATATTTATTTTAAACATTTAGAACAGTTTCACTTTTTTAAGGACATTTTGAGGAGGTTTAAAATGTATTTCTTCAAAGCATGACACACAAAGTGCCGGTTGTTTCTGACATTGCTGACAGTAGGTCATTACCCGTTTGGATTTACTTGCAGCAGTTTTAGAATTGTTATACAGGGAGTACAGTTTTCTGTAGCAACTCACACATCTTTTTTGCTTCGTTTTGCCTACTATCTTAAGAAGTGTATGAGTTTTATAGTCTTGTGCGCCCATTGGATTATATTTCCACATACCTACAAGTGATATAAATAAATATTTTACTTCCATTAATTTAAAAACATACAAAATATATTTGATTTTCATAAATTAAAGACATGAATATATCCAGTGTGTCAATTCAGTTACAGATATAGAGGAATATTTTTTTATTAGTTGTTTTTTATAAAAAGTAAAAAAAAAATAAAAAAAGTTGAGGGTATTTCCGGTTAAACGGGAAGTATATTAATAACAAAACAATGTACATCAGCTGCATTTTGCCCCATTGCACTTACTTGTAAAATTTCATAAATATCGTCCGTTTCCCTTTAAAGATATTTACTTGGTTCCATACTTTATCCCAACACTGTATTTTTTAAAAATGTGGTTGTGGGAAAAATAACATATCGTGAAGTATTATCTTCAATACCAATATAAAATTTTTTATTTTTAACTAAAAACTCACACTCTATATAATATAATGGCTGTGTAAAATGACTAGCATTGTTGTCTGGTAGAGAATCGAAGGAAATATATATATATATATATATATATATATTCGAATAAACTTGTGGCTAATTGTATGGATGGAAAAAACCCCAAATATACAAATTCTTAAAAAAAAAAGAAAATATCCTAACTACTAACTTTCTAAACCAGTTCCAATATCACTAATTGTTTAGATTAATTAGATCTAGTTCAATTTTATAGATTTGTTCTACTAATAAAAACACATTTATTAATAAATATTAAATTGTTTCATAACTGTATCAGCGTATTTGCACTTATGTCTCTGAAGATGGTGTTTGTAAAAATAGGACGCTGTACAAAAATTGCAGTAAAAAGTTTTCTTCCGTTCGCAAGAAAACTTTAGATGGTTCCTCATGCCTTTTTTGGTTCTGTACAGTTTTCCACAACGAAGACAAGGAACAGTTGCTTCTAAAAGTTATAAAAACACATAATTCAATCGTAAACAAAATAAAATTAAAGTATAAAATACGTTTACAAGACTACTTACTACAAAACATTTAAAACACTATAACATTCATCTAAACTCAAAACTAGGGTTCAATTCAAAGTTAAAAGGTACACATCAGTAGTTCTTATTGAAGGGTGGTGGATGAAGCAAAACAATTTCCCTTAATTTTCATGAACTGAATTTTAATGTTAAAAATACAATATTATACAAAAACTAAGAAAAATGGATCTGCGAATCGATATTTTTGTATTTTTGATAAACAGATAAATTGTGTTTATTATACAAATGTGTCAAAAAATTTACTTTTTGTTTAGCTTTGTACGAGCACAACTCGCAACTAAACTTAGGTTCTTTTTGACATTCATATTTCTTGTGTCTCCATAAAGAACAGCTTTGTTTGTACACTTTTCCGCAGGTTGTACATAGATAGCCTAAAAGTAAGATTTACGTGAGTAAAAGTATAAGAAATACATGTTAAATTAATAATTACGTTTTGCGTTACAATGAAATAATGAGTTACTCGTCGTTGAAATATTTATTTACAAAGTGACACCACAAAAAATGAGTTTCTGATTTTGTCAGGCTTGTCTAATTCCATGTGCACAAAGATAATGAATTTTTAAGTTACTATTTTGAGTATAAGCTTTCGAACAAATTTTACAGACAAATGACGGCTGTTTGTTACATTCGTACTTCATATGTCTTCTTAAATTCGATGTGTATTTGTAAGATTTCTGGCAGACAGGGCAATCGTATTGTTTTTGTAGATGTTGAGGTACACCTGAAAAACAGTTGGTTAGATAAAAGTATCAGTGTTTTTAATTATGAAAATTATTCAAAAATAATATTCTAAATACTTGGGACTCGTAATTATTATCCCATGGAAAACCCTAGATTTATATTTAACTGAATTATCAAACAAATTAAATTCTTTTAATTTCCGGAGCAGAAAAAACTGTATCTACTCATCTATTTTTTATTGTTCCGCAGACTGTACTACCAAAATTTTATACACCCCCACGTCGTATTGTGGAAATAAGTATTTTTATATCCTTCGAAACATATTGAATGAGTATGTTCTAAGTACGGCCCTGTAGCCAAATTTGCCGGTGATCTGTATTTGTAAAAATACAAACTCAATTAAATTTTTAGGGATCTAAATAAGTTAATTACATTTTATTTGAACCAAAAAATTAGCTAAAACCCCCATAACATTTTGGTAGTACAATTGTTTGCGGAAAAATAAAAAATTCAGTTTTTTCTGCTTTTTCGATGTACAGGGTGTTGTCTTTTGAAAAGAGGAATTTTTAAATGATTTGCTAAGCCAGTCCTGGATTTTCTTTTTGGTAATAATTTGGTGGATTTTCCAGGTAGTGGTTATATTACGCGTACCAAATATCAAAATAATATACAGAGTAATTCGGAAGAAAGAGCTCTGAAATAAATGGTCCAAATTGATTTCTCAGCTATAAAGGGTGTAAGACCCATTAGACATGGGTGATTTAGAACTAGCAAAGTAACGCCAATCTACAGTTAAAGTTAGGCCCTTTCCCAATGAAACACCCTGTTTTAAATAATTTTTTCCAAGCTCATTTAAAAAAATCTTAATAAAAAACAATTTATAACAAAAATATATTATACTTTGCTAATAAATAATATTATGTTGTAATTTTAAGTGGTATCTGCAGTCTTGTTTTCTTTTAAATGATGAGCCACATTCACTACACTGAAAGCGTTTTTCTTTTCCACAATCTAGTCTGATATCCGCTCTTAGTGTACGTTTATTTTTATATTTTTTTCCACAGGTTGGACAAGGAAGCCCTTTCCAAATTTCTTTATATTCTAAAAAACATTATAACAATTACGACATTTCAAAACATATTTGTACTCGTGCTTAATAATTTTTTTATATGTTTTTCCTAAACTTTAATCAAATCAACGCAAAAAACCTATTTATTTATTTAAATAATTCACAGCTATTACTAATAATTGAAACTGAATTTTATATAAATGATATATCTATTGCACATATTCTAAATGGATTCATTACGTGGGAAAACTGTGAAGAATATATGTAAGAGGAGCAATATAACTTTAGTTGTTTCATGAGGACGAGGATAAATTTTTGTATGGCAATGACGACAGAATGTGGTTAATTAAGACAAATATCTTGTGGTTTTATCCTGGATGCACGTTTTTAATGATCCATCTTTGCAGTTTTGTTTTCTTCTAAACAACGCCCCACAAAATACGCATTTGTAATTTCTATCTTTGCCATATTAATGGTGTTAAAACACTAAAGAGTTTTAAACATTTTCATTGCCTATTTGACATTGATTCAAATTAAATTTTCATTATAAATATTTATTTGTTTCAGTTAAAATTTGTGGTATAAATATGTCTGTCTCTATGAACCTTTAAGGCAAATTTATGCTTAAACGCTTTTGAACATAAATCGCAGATATAAGTTCTGGGTTTGTTACATTCTATTCTTAGATGTCGCCTTAAAGAATCCTGTCTTTTATATCCTCTGCCACACTGCGGACACTGAATTTCTGAAAGATAAAAATTAAAATTAATGTTGAAATTTAAAAAAAAACTGTTTTTTAAAATTGAAAAAGAATTCTCTCGGCTATGTGACTATAAAAAATGAGATGTATCGAGGTATCAAAAATATGCAAATATATATTTTATTCATTCATTCGACGTACATCATCAATATTTTCAGCAATAACTGGTTGTGAGGGACAAAGATTTGAACAATAGGAAAAAACTGGTTCTGGACATACTGTATTTTATTGCTACTGAGGCGTGGCTAATTCACACAAGCAAAGTTGCCAGATTCCCGAATTTATCCGACCTATGTCCTTCGTATTTATTTTAAGTAATAATAAAATAAATGCAAGTATGTTTTCTTCAAAATTCGATATTCTTATAACATTTTTCTACATGCATTTTAAGATGAACTTTTTTGTAACTAGAACATTGGTAATAAGTCTTTTGCATTCCACCTTTAAATTACTTTTTAGGGATTTGGTAAATTTTATTAATTTAGACCCTTAACTACACAAATATACAGGGTCTCCGCGAAAATAATGCACATATTTATGGATGAGGTATAAAAAATTATGCACAATCAAAATGTTTGATAAATGTTTTTTCTAAAGTAAGTAAAGAAATAAATATTAGTATTGTAAATCTATGCAAATATTGTTTACCGAAAAGTAACTAGAGCCGGCAACACCGATAACTCAGTCAAGTATAAACAAAGGTTTTTTAAATGTTATAACGATAACTTATTTTAGTACACCTAGATATTTAGAATGGTCGATTACAGAGGATGTAAAAGAGTGCAACATGTATTCTTATCTTAGCAATTATTACACATCAGAACGATTTCTACTACTAATTTCATATTTCCAACAAACTTTGGGACACTTAAACAAAACATCGCGGATTAGATTAATTAACATTTCGTGATAATCCTGATTTGAATAAAACGCCATTTTTCACTGAATTATCGAAACTACTTTTTGAAACGATTAAACCATCCGAATTTTCTGAAAACTGAAAACACAATTTTATCAGGTAGATATTCCTTGGTTACATGACGCATATTTTTATTAAAAGTGTGAGCTGTTGAAACTAATGAAATTAGAAAAAAATATTAGAATATTGCAAATGACACGTTCTTATATATCATTTTAAAAATATGTATTATTTTCGCGAACACCCCGTATATTTTAAATGTACCTATTGTTGCGTCGAATTTAGAAAATTAGCCATATTAGGCTTTCATCGTTTTAAATTGGACTAGTTGTTGGTACTGACTAGCCTGTTGGTTAGGAAGATTAGTACCAATAAAAATCTTCACAAACAGACACACATTAATATATTGGTCTTTAATTGAACCAAATCAACAAGCTTGAAGCAGCACTCAGCAAATATGAAACACATTATGTACCAATATTATATTTTTGAAATTTTAACAAGTCACTTCTAGACATGGTGATATTGTGCTTAGCAAATAAATGTTGTTGTATACTATGAGTATATTTCGATGAGAATGAACAAAGATCACAGTAATACGAGGGTTCTTGTCTGCAGGTGTATTTTTTATGATTCCACAAAGTTGCTTGATGCTTATATGATTTGCCGCATTTCTCACATCTGTGAATTTTCGATGCACCTGGAAAATAAATAGAAATTAGCGTACTTTATGATTTTGTGAAAACCTTATATTACTCATGCAATTTGTTAATTTAATGCATTTAATGTTAATAACCCTAATACACTACAAGTCCATATGGGGATTAGACGTTAATACTCACCAGAAACTGCATAGTATTCTAAAGAATGCAAAGTGACTTTTTAAAGCATCACTTAGTTTTGTCTTCTAGAAAACTGACAAAGTTAATGTCTTCTTAAATTAGTTTTCTTTATTTACCCTTTGCCACATTTGCAGAAGTGCTTAGTTAATAGAACTAAAATCATGTTACTACTTTTCAAATAAAAATAAATTTAGGATTAAAACTTTTTTCTATTTTTTAATTGGAAAACTTTCTTTTTGATTGTTATGATATCTTTTATTAATTCAAGGTATGAGTTTGACAACCATTAATCGAATTGCCAAAGAAGGTAGTAAAATTGGCACTGGCACAAAAACTCAATTTACTCTTCGTAGTAAAAAGTTTAGAATTTCAAAGTAAAAACTTGGTGGATTTGATCAAGGTCTATTAGTCGTTTATTATAAATTTTAACATTAAAGAGAAAATTGCACCAACAGAATATCGGTTGTATGGAAAATGTATAGAAAGATGTACCTCTACTGACGGTAAAAATTCGAAAATATTCTTATGAACTGGAAACGAAACAACAATCCACTGTTGGGGTGTTTCAAAATGAAGCAAAGTCGATAAAATTTACTCGTAGTCACAGCGTTTCGAAGTAAATAGTTGGCTGTTTTGTGACCAAAACTAAGCATGTTGCTAATAATAGAAAATAGCAAAAGAGTGGATGCTGAATGGTATACAACTATTTCTTTACCAGAAGTTGTCTCTGAAATGAGAAAAATCATTCTGCACCAGGATAATGTAAGCCCCCACAGAATGCAACAAACAATAAATTATTTAGCTACTAACCACATGAAAGGTGAAATTAATGACCCATCCTCCCTATAGCTCTGATCTAAGTTCATATGATTTTCATATATTTCCAAAAATAAGCCCAGGAGATCCAGTTGAAGCGTTTGAAAATGCCGTGGTGAGCGTGCCATCTTCACATTGGAAAAAATATTATGACAACTGGTTTATTCGTATGAAAAAGTGCATAGATTATCGAGGGGAATATTTTGAAAAGTAATAAGCCACTTTAGGAATTCAAAAGGTTTTTGTTTGCATATATCTCGAAAATAAAACACAACCCTCGTATTTATCCCCCAGTTTATTACATTTTCATTGCAGGCGCACCTGAGGGGTCTCTTTCATTAGTTGTACTGTAAAAATCTTAGCGATTTTTGTAGAAGGTAAACAAGAAAATAGTAATACATTTTTAAAATCGGGTATTTACAAACTGAATTGTTCGGATTGTAACGCCATCTATGTTGGCCAGACCATTGGAAATTTTAACATAAGGTACAGTGTACACTTACGAGTTTATAGTTTAAAACAACTAGATAAGTCACATTACGCAAAACACCTCATTGACACCAAACACAAACCTACACTTAATAACACAATTGAAATCACAGTGGAAGTAACAAGATAGAAAAACTTGAGTTTTTGGAGGAACTTGAAATAAAGAAATACCTAAAATGTCCCCAATATATAATATTGAATTAACAATTAAACCTGGGAAGTCCAATTATTTTAGATTAACTTTTGGTCTAAATACCTATATAATAATAATAATAATAATAATAATAATAATAATAATAATAACCAAAAATATTTTTAGGAAAAGAAGAATATAGTTGTACATATTGTTTAATAATGATTGGTTAAAATGTTTGTGAATGAAGTTGTTTACGTTATAAAAAAATCTGTCAAATCGTGAAAATGCCATAGATAAATTATGAAACCTTGGTCGATTCAATATATCTTAAAAAGGTTTGTAACGCAGTGGTAATTCAGATAAATATAATTTATATTTTCATATTTATTTAAGAAAATATCTTTTCTACTTATTTTTTATTGAAATCAAATATTGCATATAACATTAAGTTACATTAATGACATTATGAACATTTGCCATGTGCGTTTTTAAATTGCCTTTCTGCTTGAATTTTCTGCCGCAAAGATCGCAGGTAAACTGTGGCAGTTTATTGCACTCGAATTTTACATGTTTGTAGATGGATCCCATGTGCTTGTACTTTTTAGGACAAGTTTTGCAACAGTACCATATTAGAAAACCATCACTATTTTGGTACCACAAACTCGAGTAGTCTACAAAATATATTAAATCAAATAAAAATATAAAAATACTATTTTAACAGAACCACATGTAAAATTACAGATATAGTGTACGTGAACAGTTGCCATGTGTTTTTTTAAACTTTTTTTCTGCTTGACGTCTCTGCAGCAAATATAGAAAAACTGTAACAATTTATTGCATTCGATTTCACATGATATTGTGTGCGTTTATATTCTTAGGACAAGTTTTCTAACAGTACAATGTGAACTATTCTTCAGTTTTCTGGTACTATAAAGCTAGGTAGTCTTTAATATTTATTTAATTTTTACAAAAGAATATAATATATTCCAGAAAAACTAAATAAAATATCATACTTATTAAGTTAGTTTATTTATTTATTTATTTTAGCATAGATATGTTTATTTCGAGAAATATGTAACTTCAAAGAATCACTTCGGTTGGTTTTGTAGCCACATATAGGGCAATGCAGTCGCTTTTCTTGTTTACAATCATTCTCGTGTCTTCTAAGATTATTCTTGTTCGTATATCCTCTGCCACAAATGCACTAAAACATACTTTGATTACCTAAAATTCATGAAAGTTAAATTTCTTAATTGTTTTTACTACTTAGTCATATTTTTCAGACTATATGAGGTCGAGAGTAAAAATTAATTCAACTCTTCATAAAAATAACTTTTTAATTTAAAGATAATTTACATTTCGTGTTTGCGTTTCTTACAATGCTTTCTTAAATTATCTTTAAGTTTTGCAGAGTATCCACAACTGTATGTTTTACATACAAAACTTGCTGTTTTACCGCATTCATATTTCACATGCCTTAAAAGAGAAGTACGATGTTTATAACAACGCCGACAGTTCTTGCATATTAGCGAAGCATCTGAAAAGAAAAACTATTACGTCATACCTTATCAACTGTTTGAATTGATTTGAAATAAACTAATGAACCGAGTCTAGTCGAAACCTACATGAACGCTTACGAGCATTCATGCGCGTGCACAAATTACACGACAAAAAATATAAACGTGATTATTTGTATACATTTATAATTATATCAATAATACTGACTTATACACATCTTTTATAAAGTTTATGAATAAAATATTGTAATTTTGCTAGTTATTAACCCATACTTTACATTGAAAAATATATAGGGATATGAAAGCGGTATTATAATGCTTTGTAAGATATAAGATTTAGATTTCCTAGAATTTGGCCTCACCCAGATATAGGCAGGGTCGAAATGAGAAAAGTAAGGAATGAGAAACTACCTACCAAGTGTTTAAAAAGTACAATATTACATATCAGCATTTTATTAAAAGGGAAAATAATAATCTATAAAAAACTAGTGATCTGTTTCTACAAGGTCCGGATCGTATATTTAGTTAGGTTAGATAGAATATTTTAATTGTCAATATTATTTCACAAGCAGTAAACGATAATGAAATTCTAAAATCACCTTCAAAATCTGTTCATATAAAAAGACAATTACTGATTTAAAAATTAGTTATATTAGTTGTGTACCTATTAATGTACACACAGGGAGATTGTTTGATGTTTAATTTCATAACCAACTTTTGAATTTTCGATTATTTTAAATAACACAGCTGCAATACGTGTTTTTAGTTATTCGGGTTGTTGAAAACGTCAAGTTTTTAGAAAAAAGTTTTATAATTAATTCTCCATAAAATAAAGTAATATCTTTTTAGGTCCGCCTACGGGTTAAAAAATTCTGTCATATTTTAATGGTGGGTCATCCTTTATCAACCCTTTTGAATTATACAATTTAACTCTACTTACTGTCGATTAATGCGCTTGGTACACTCACAAAGTGTACAAAATTTGTTTTTTATTGTTCAAGTATAACTGAGATTACAATTTTTTTTTTAAATCTGAAACCCCACTTTCAAGGCATTTAACTTCTCAGGGGGTGCAACTTAATATAGAGGTAAGTTGCATTAAATCACTATATTTTAGGTTTCATTACATGTCCTTGCTCGGTGTCGGTTCATATATAAATCACCCTGTATATATTTACTTGTAGAGCTCATTGCAATAACACTAACTTAATAAAAATCTGTTAAAATAAACCTCTTATTTGAAAAATCAGATGAAAACTTGTGGAACCAAAAATTCACAGATTTTTTTGAAGAATATGATGATCGTGTTTCCCATACCCTTTATTTAGGTAAATATTGTAAAATTTTGCTTTTTTTAATTTTTGGTATTCAATTACGCCTTCTATCGGTGGACCTACAATTCTGTAAATCATTTCCAAGATTTTATCGATGTGATGTCACTTTCGTTATTTAATTCTTACGACCGTTATTAGTACCCACCCGATATTTAATTCAATCAAATCAAATCAAATTCCATATTACAATTTGTTTTTGTATACACATATATAATTTAGAAAAAGAAATTTGTTTTTATTTTTCAACATAATCTGCTTCTAGTTGAAGGCCCTTGGTCCTTCGATCTTCCAACCTCTTTATCCCATCCCTGTAGGTAGATAATGGCAACTCTTCAAAATAACTGTTTGTCGCTTCAATCAGTTCCAAGTTTGAAGCATATTTCTTTCCCGCATGAAATTTCTTCAAGTTGGGGTATAGACTGAAGTCCAACGGGGCCAAATCAGGGGAGTAGGGTGCGTGATGTACCGGTTCAAAGCCCAGCTCATTAATTTTAGTCTTCGCGATAACCGACTTGTGGTATGGTGCATTGTCCTTATGAAAGAAGATTTTCTTTTTGGCCAACCCGGGTCTTTTTTCTTGAATTTTTTGGTAGAGCTGTTCTAGAAGATTAACGTAGTATTCGCGGTTTATTGTTTTTTCTTTTTCAATGTAGTCAACTAAAATAATTCCTTTTGCGTCCCAGAAAACCGTCGCCATAACCTTTCCGGCTGAAAGAACTGTTTTGGCCTTTTTCCGAGGCGGTTCTCCCTTTGCTCTCCATTGTTTGGGTTGCTGTTTGGTCTCTGGTGTCTAATGGTGTATTCAAGTTTCATCCACTGTTATGAATCGATGCACAAAATCTGTTCCAACTCCAAACATAGCTCAGATGTGATTTTTTCTGGCTTTTTTAAGGTTGTTAGTGGATCTTTCACGGAATTCGTCACTAAGACTGCTCCAATCAATTTGAAATTCTTAATATCACCGAAAAACGCTCTTGATGGTGCCTCGTCATCAAAAGCAAGATTTAGATCATCAAAATATTCTTTTTCCCAATTCTTTAATCGAAAATACAATAAAATCATCGCTCGGAAATGCTGTCGACTTAATTCCATAGTTTCTTCTCTATATTCAGCTTCTGCCACTTATATTTATCATAACAAATGTTCATAAAAGATCGCATAACAAGAGTGGTGCCATGTCTCAAATTTTTCTTCTTCATTATATCAGCTAACTTACCGATAAAATAAAATAAGTAGTTACCATAAGAACAACGTTAAATTGATATAAAATATACAGGATGGTCCTGAAAAGCGCACTAACTCCAATGGATGAATTTTTAAATGAAATACCCCTTTCTATTACATCAGATTATGAATTCTCTTGACTTCTAGATTAACATTGATATAAGGTACCATAGGCCTAAATTCCATCGTTACGCAGATATCGGCATTTTAATTATTACGTTTTAAAAATCAGATTGAGATTGATTTCAGATTTGAAATTGTCAATTAAAGGCAAGCGATATTGATGACTTTCTATTTTATATAATGGAGAAATGAGTATAGTGGGAAAATTACAGAATAAAGGTAATGGAAATTTGTTATTTTGGATTAAACAGCTTTTAAATACAACAAAGTTAAAGATTAGGGATGAGGGGGTCAGAACACTAGGGGTGTAACTAATAGTAACATAGTTTTGAGAAATCCGTATTCACTTCAAGGTATAAAAAATGATTTGTAGTTATTATTTTTGCCGACAGATCTCGACACTAACCAAGTCTGCATTTGGTTCCTTTGTATACCTTTGAAATACTACATTCAAGTATAGTACAAGTAGACATTTAGGCACTTATCTCCAATTTTATAAAATTTGCACTTAGAACCCTTGTGCTCTGACACCTTCAAATGTTAAATGTTAGCATATAATTCAATTATTATAATTTGAGCATATGGAAAAGTGTGAAGGGCAGTTATTTTTTTACACCATACAGCCTGCAGCATATCATAGCTCGCAGGCATTATACCAATGAGCACGAGGTATAGTGAAGATATGCCGTCTTTCGGAGGAGACGTTAAACTGTCGGTCCCGAGTTCATGGATGTTGGGCTCGTTAAAGATCCCTACCTAGGGTTGAAATACTTGAGGATTTGGCAAAATTTCCGGTTAGGGGTAGCGTGCTCCCGACGTCGGTGATCAGCCCTGGTCGCAGAACTAGACCGACGTTAAATAAAACAAATAAATCTAAAAATAAAAACAATTATTTTTTTCATGTTTGAAATATAGCCTGGTTTAACTGAAATTAAGTTACTCGTCCCTAATATATATCACACATATATAGATTTTGGTTACTCAAAGGAAAATAAAAAATATTATAAACAATTAATATTCTACTAGATTCCCAGCTCCACATATAAATTTTGTTTATACGTCGAAAGAATACCAACTTTAAAAAAGTAATAGAAATTTTATTAAACAATAATAATAAAAAGTAAATTATAGCTATTTCAGGTGCAACTCATTAGCTAACAATGATTCAGGATGCCTATTCATAATGTGGGAGACCACTGTCGACTTTTGTTTGGCCTTGTATGGACATGAAGGACAGCTAAACTTTGGATCTTGTTGGCATTCGAATTTCATGTGCCGCCAGAGGGATCTTTTGACTTTGTACACACGGCCACATTTCGGACAAGGGTGAAAAGAGGGAAACATCAGCGCACCTAAAATAAAAATAGATAAAACTAATAAAAAATGAAGTAAATAAATATAAAATGAACCCAAAATAAAGAGAGTTATTTACATTTACGCTGAAAAGAAAATGAAACTAAGTAGGACACATTAAATAATTTAATTAAATATGTACAGTGTACGACAATGGCTTAGAGTATAGTTGTCTTAAAATTATTGAACACTAATCTGCCAGTTAACACAAACTAATGAAATCACAATAACACATAATGACTAAACTATCTGCTTAGAAATATTTGATGTTTTAATTTCATGTGCTGGGTGATCATATATCTTCTGGTAGCTCTATATAGACAATTGGGCATGAGACATGGATAGGCTCTTAAAGTGTCACATTCCAATTTGGTATGCCTCCATAAAGACCTCTTCGCAAGGTACCTTTTGCCACATTTCGAACAGTTGTAGCCAACTAAAAAAATAAATTAGTAAAAATCTAGAAAAAATACAGATATAGTCGTTCAACAAAAATCAGAAATAAAACTTTTAAAAAACGTTCTTAATGTGTACGTCGAAATGTATATTTTTGCGAGAATACTGTTCAAGATGTTCTATATAAACTTTATAAAACTAACCTTCTTGCTTATAATTAAACATATGGATCTTACCGAGGTTGTGAAAAACGGGAGTCTTATGTTTTAATGTACATTTTTTTGTTTAAATGGAACACCCTATATATTTTTGTAGATTTTGAAAGATCTTGTTATCCGGTATCTTAGTTATTTTAAGATTTATACTACCAAATGAGAAAGAAACATGTTTATTACGATTTTTATAATAAATTTTCAAATTGTCGATTTTCCTCGATTTTGCTATGACCCAAACGTTCATAAATGGAATTTTGAATCCTTTGGAGCATATCCCTAGTGATGTTGGTGATTTCTTCAAGTATGCGATTTTGCAAATCATTTATTGTTTTTGGATTTCTTGCATACACTCTACTTTTTAGAAACCTCCAAAAGAAAAATCGAGTGGTGTAAAATCCGGAGATCGTGGTAGCCATTCGATTTCACCTCTTCTTTCAATCCAACGGTTTGGAAACGTGCGACTTAAGAAGTCTCGGACTGCTCGGCTAAAATGTGAAGGAGCACCATCTTGTTGGAACCACTTATTGTCAATACCATTAGGGCATACGGCACGAACACTTGGAACCACTTGATTTTCCAACAGTTCTAGTAATCGGCTCCGTCAAAATTTCCATTAATAAAAAAAGACCAGTAAAGATATAAATATGTAAAAAAACGGTTTACAGGAACGGTTGGGTGTAACTCTAAGATGTCTGGCCACTGGCAGAAGTTTTAAACATTTGAAATTCAAAATTCACAAAGTACGTTTGTAAAGTTCCATTGTCAGACTTTTGGAACTGTCTATTTTTTATCTATTTCAGCTCATTCTTAGTATGTATCTATTTCTGACATCTATGCACCGTGTGGTTTAATAAATCATTTAAGAATTTCCTCATTATTATCTTGAGAGTCGTCTTCCAACATTTGGCTTTCTACACTCTTTTGTGCAAATATTATTTGATGACTTATGAATGAATGGATTGTTTTTAGTGAAGTCAAAACGCTTAGGTTCACTTTTTATTTTCATTGTATATACAATTTCGGACAAGATTTGAACATCTCAGTAACTATATTTTATGTTTTCATGTTTTCTCAAAATGTGGTTCCTAAGAGTATAAATATATTTTGTTTGGAAATAACAGTGGGGACAAAAGAACCTAGGTTTCTTCAAACACTCATATTTTAAGTGTCTGCGTAGAGATTGGGTAGTTTGGTATTTTCTATCACAATTTGAGCATTGATATTCTAAAAAATAAATTAATAGCATTAAACAACAATAAACCAAAGAAGGAATGCATATTTTCTGAAACTAGTTCACGAGCTAAGTATTATGCCGGTAGGACATTAACAATAATAAAAAACAAAATAGAAATAAAAAGAATTAAAACATTTTTCAACTTAATTTATTTAAAAAATACACGCATATAAATATTTCTGTATTCTATCTACACATTGGTAAAAATATATTCAGTGGCTCTAAAGAGTATGTTGTTTACACTATTGTTTGTACATATTATTTTCCTCAACTTGCATCAGATTCTTTAATTCAGTACGATTCATAAAAACACCATGTTTAATTTTGAGATGATGCTGCATAGTTTGGGCGTATTTGGTAGACAGATTGCAGTAGGGGCAAAAGAGTTTAGGAGATTTTCCACAAGTGTACTTTTTATGGTTGTAGTAAGAAGCTTGGTGTGTATAAGTTTTTTGACAGATATCGCACGTATATATTTTACTTCTGAATGAAAATGGACCACCTACAAAATCAATTAAATAAGAAATTTGCAGTTGGTAATAATTAAAAAATAAATAGGAAGGTAGGTTGGTTAGTTTATCGCAAGTGATGATAAATAAAATATTGGTTTGAATATTACGTATATTTTTATAAAATGTCTAAAAAGATCAAACCATAAGGAATTATTATGAGTTGTAACAGTCTCATGCAAATTAGTATAACTTAAAACAAAAAAGGAACATTTATTTATTTATGTATATCCAGCTAAAATTCACAATACAGACTATCAAATATTTCCAAAAAAGTTTGAAGCATCTGTGGATGAATTCGGTTCACATGCTTCTTCATATCGTACTTGATTTTGCATTTCAGAGGACAATATGGACACCGGAATCTTTTTTCTTTGCCGCATATATACTTGATGTGAGTGTACAGACTTCCTTTATTTCTTAATATCTTGAAACAAAGTTTACATTGACAACCGCCTGGAGGAACTAAAAAAATAATATTGTAACAAACCAAACATTTTCTGTTTCCAGTGTAATTCTACGATTTTAAAATAAGAACAAAAAACTTACTAATTTATAATATTGGTTATTAAATTTTCATTCACTTTGCAATAATAACGTTAAGTGATCACGTCACGTTTACCGGTTTTTACAAATGACAAAAAGTATTTTGTTTATATGAACAAAAATCAATAATGAACCGTTATGATCTAATTTTTGGAAATTATATTTAAAAATATATTAAACAAATATAAAAGATACATAAAAGATACATTTTTCTTGAATCTCCGCAGTATTTAAAAGCAATTTTTGAATATATTTTCTAATCAGGTTTCGCTAAATCGCATTTTCAAAGAGTGACATAAGATTTATCGAAATCTGGTTAGAGAAATATATTTAAAAATAGCTTTTAAATATTGCGGAAATTCAAGAAAAATATAATGTGTCTTTTATAATTATTTTGGTTAAATTCCACAAAGTAAGGATTGAAATAATTAATTTAAAAATATATTATCGAAGATAGATTTTAATTGTCAGTTTCTGTCATTATAACGAAAATTTTGTTAAATAAAAAAAAGTTATATTAAAATGTATTTTTACTACATATAAGTATATTAAGTCTACTTTTTTAATTAAATATTTACATTTAAAGATTTTTAACATATAATATGTATCCTAATTTGTCTAAGGTTTTAACTTAAGACTAGAGAAATATTAGAAATTAAATAAAAATACAGTGTATTTCAGATAAAATTATCCACCTTAAACGACTTTTAATAAATTGATTATATGAAAAACGCACTAACAAACATTGAATTAATGTTTGATGATGGAGATATTGTGTCACTTTGGACTTTATCTCTTCATTTTTTTTTGAATCGGGCCCAATAATTTTGAATTCTCTAGTTTAGGTGACTTCCAAAATGTGTAAAACGCGCTTAAATCAATTCGTTTCCCAACTAAAGTTGATTTAATTTTGATGAACTTTAATTTTGATGAACTTTAATTTAAAATGGTTTTATTACAAATGTGTGTAATATTAAAATATGTTGTACTCGTAATGTAGAGTTGGATCTTTAAGTAAAACTTTATTAAGATATACGAGGTGTGGCAATTAAATAACGAGACTGGTGTCATAAATGTCATTTATTGCAAACAAAGTTAAAAATTACTTTTATCCCCTTCAATATCCTCCTCTCCCCTCAAAGCAATGCTGTAGATCATCAGCTGTCACCTTGTTCAACAATTCTGCCGTTTTTGCTTTCACCTCTTCCACAGACTGAAAATGTGATCCCTTCAATGTACTTTTCACTTTTGGAAACAGATAAAAGTCTCAGGGAGCCAGGTCTGGTGATTACGGAGGATGATCGAGCATAGGAATGCGCTTGTCCGCTAAAACTGCTACAAGGAAAGGGCATTATGGACAGGCGCATTATCTTGGCGCATCATCCATGTATCGTTCTTCCACAAATCCGATCTCTTCTTCCTTACTCTTTCCCTTAGCTTGATTAGGAATTCTTTGTAGTAGGTCTGATTAACCGTTTGACCCTCAGACACCCATTCAGTTATGATGATATCTCTGATATCGAAAAAAACGATGAGCATTGCCTTCAGTTTTGACTTGCTCATTCGTGCTTTTTTCATTCTGCTCTTCCAGTGCATCGATTGACGCTTTGTCTTTTCGTATTGGAAGATCCATGTTTCATCACATGTGATGACTTGTGTTAGCAAGTTTAGTTCTGTTTTGAGACGTTCTTCCGATTTTCTTTTTGTTCCTGAGAGACGTTTTTCGGGACCATTCAGGCACAAACTTTTGCCTTGTTTCAATTGTCATGCAAAATTTGTCTTACTGTCTCTCTGTTAATGTTTACCATGTCAGCGACCATCCGAATACTCAGGCGTCTATCTTCCTGCACAATTTCATTAATTTTCTAAACATTTTCATCAGTTCTTGAACTCACAGACCGACCGGGACGTTCATCATTTTCAACCTCCTCCCTACCTTCTGAAAATCGTCTTTGCCATTCGAAAACTAGCGCACATCGCGTAGTACTATCACCAAACACCTCTTTTAACATTCAGTACACCACTGTGAATGATATACTTCAGTACCGCAAACTCTGTGCCAGATGGGTTCCCAAGATGCTGTCTGATCATGATAAAATAAAACAAAGAGCATATTTCCCTCATGATGAAGGAGAATATTTTTGATCAAAATTGTCAGAGGGACGAGGTATGGGTCTAATTAGAAAATGAAGAAACAAAAGAACAATTGCGGATGCATTCTTATTCCCCTGAGTTCTTTTGGTGGAATTTATAGACCATGATAATACCATCACAGCAGCCTTATACAGTATAACTTTTCAACGTTTACGAAGGCAATTTAGAACCAGTGAAGAGAAATGTTGGCATTAGGCATTGTTTTTCTTCATGACTCTGATCGGCCGTACATTGCAGCTGCAATAAAGACGCTTCTGCGACGTTTTCAAGGGGAAGTGTTTGATCATCCACCCTACAGCCCGGACTTGCCTCCATCTGATTTTGCTTTCTTTGCTCACATGAAACGCTGGCTGGGAGGACCGCATTTTGGACCAGACAACGAGCTACAGGGCAGCGTAGAAATTTGGCTCAGAGCATGGGCAAACCAAAAGTAAAGATTTCATTTAAATAATATAAAATAATAATATTCATATCGTGCTACATATCCATTTTCATCTTCTATATATAAAATCCACATGCTTCCGACGAAGTAGTAGTAAGTGTCCATAGTTTATTTTCTTGTAGAGCATGCACCAACTTTTAATCATTCCTCTTTGTCATCTCTGCTAAAAATATATTTTGATAGGTTTGAAAAATATAATTTAAAAGTAGTTTTGCAACAAATGGCACGGTACCGTGACTTAAAAATATTCAGGTTGACTGTGTACTTCTACGCAGCGGCAGCTCTGTGCCCAAATTTCCTTTTTCTGTATTACTTTCTTCAACACTTTGTTCTTTAAACTATTTGAATTTTCTGATACTTCCAGCTTCATAATCCTTTGAATATTTACTAATTTTGAAACTTCGGAGCTAAGGTAAGAAGATTCGTTGAAAATGACGTCATGGCCTGTAAGAATAAGGTAGGCAATTAGCTTTAATTTTAGTAAAAGTAGTATCTAGTACTATTCTAGTACAACAGAACACTTATTGCCATCTAAGTCGATATCTTTAAAACTATTGAACAAGGTAATATTAAAGTTCGTGTTAGCTCCACTAGTAGTACACTTAATGTCTTGATTATTAAATTTGTTCTCATACTTCCATATCTTTAGTTTAATCTCCTGTCTGTAAGCAAACTTCATGCGTGTTAATACAAAGTTATTTTTAAAAGAAAACTTGGTAGGATTTTTAAAGGAAAAGTACTAATATTGCCGTTTCCAATGAAATAAGCAAAGTTTATATTTTGGAAAATATTACTGATCTAGCTTATGCTGGTGTCGTCTCAGATATTGGAAATTAGAATCTTGGTACACATTCGCAATAATGGTTTAAAATGTATAGAACCAAACAGCTTTTGCAATTCATCCATAGTGATCTGCTTGGATCAGATCCCGCATCACGTTACAATCCGCTTGTGTTTATAAAGGATTTCACCCATTTTACTTAGAGAAATCCGAAATTTTGTTTTATTTTAAAAAGTGTACTGCTGTGGTTACTTCTTTGAGAAGACATTATAACTAGTTCTTCAATATTTGCTTCACTAGTTTTAATTTCTCTGATTAATTTATCGAATCTAAGAATATAATTTTCAAGGATATGTGTCGAACTGTCAGTTTACATGTCCAATAGAGCCTTATAAAGCAGAAGTTGATTCGCAATACTCTAGCATATTTTCCATAGATTTTATGTGCAATGTAAGTTTCACACACTTTAACAGATCTGTATAATGTAATTTTAATACTTTTTATATATTTTATATAAGACGTTTATACTTATTTTTTAATTTGACTTTTGTACCTGTGTCTCATTTCAACTTTATTTAGAAGAATTTCTACTCTATACTTCCAGTTAATAAAGTAAACGATACTGAAAATTGGAATACGACTTCGGAATATATGGCATGTTAAGACAGTTAAATAATAATAATGTTGATATATGTATATACAAATTAAAAACAACTTATGTCAATATATTTATTTATAATAATTAGGTAGTACAGTCTACAAGAGAACAAAACGTACTGTTACAAAATAACTTCCATTTGCTTCCATTCAATGGTACAATCTATTTTGAAATAGGTGTATTTATGTGGTACTAATTCGAACTCGAATATTGATGTTAAAATATTACCGTCACAAAAAATTAAACATAGATCAAACATGAACAATATATTAAAAAGAAGTAGCAAGAATTGTTCTGGTTCAATGCAGGAATCGTAACCATGGACGAACGAAACATTAAAATTGAGTACAAATAACCGTTCTAGTTGGATGCGGAAATTTTAATGAATCCTAAAAATGTTTTTTATTACAGTGCTTGTAGCTAAACCACTTGAGATTATCTTTCTGTGAAATTTGAATTATAAGGGAAACATTCCCAAGGAGTGTTTAGCGCTAACATCATTGTCAGAATAAAATAATTTAATATAATCTCCCTAAGAATGTATCCTTAATAATTGAAACACACTTCTCCAAGTTTCTCAGAAAGATAATCTTAAGTGATTTAACGATATTTAAGTCACAGAGAAAATATTTTAAAAAGCTTTGGAATACTGTGAAAATTCAAGATAAGTATAATTTATCTTTCATATTTGTTACGGATAGATTACACAAAGTAAGGGTAGAAACAGTTAATTCCATTAAAAGTCATTTAAGGTAGATAGTTTTATGTGAAATGAACGGTAGAAATCTTCTTTGGTTTAAATTATTATTGGTTGGTAATAAACTAGCTAAAAAATGAGATGTCACTCGCAGACCACCTGTTTGCTTCAATATTAGCATTTCTAAGTATAAGACATATAATTATCGGTAGTATCTCCATTAATCTTATGTTTTAATAAAAGATGAATTTTTAAATTGCTTTTTAAGTTGCATCTATGTGAACACAGCAAACAACCGAATCTCCTTTGGTTTTCGCACTGGTACGTAACATGTCGTTGCAGATGGTCTTTCCGTCTATATGAATTTCCACATCGTACACACTGGAATTTTGCAATGACTAAAAAATAATGGATTTAATGAAATATTTTGCAGAATAAATTATTAGCTACAATATTTTTTCAACTAAACATCATCAGACTTGATATTTTGATTAGACTTAAGAAAGTGGTCACAAAAATAAAACAGCATCACCAAAAACAATATTTTTATTAAACAAACAATCTTCTTTCCCTTAACAGTCAACTATGTCTAGTATAATAAGTAAGTAAAAAATCATCGAGGTATTCAGAATGCTTCATGGATACGTGACTCAAGAGAGGGCTTTTTTGTTTTGAAGCATAACTGCATAAAGGGCACTTGAAGGTCGCAGGTTTGCCACATTCCAACCGCAGGTGGCGTAAAAGGCTCGACTTCAGCTTGTAAGATTTTTTACATTGTAAACAGACATATCCTGAAAAGTGAACTGTGTGAGAAATTTGAAAAACTCGAGAGTTTATGGACGCATCACAAATACTGCCACCAAATTGGGTTTAACTGTTAGTACGGTTATTAGTTTTTAACTTCTATGATTTATATTTTGATTCTTAAAGGGCTGTTTTGGAATAATGAACGTTTTTGGCTGTCAAATCGTTTAATGCTAAGAGTAACAACGTTTACTTTGATTGTTTACACCTCATGGACAATAAATGGTGTTTCAAATTTTGATTATGCCAAAAGGAAGCCCCACAAAACTGACAGAAAAATGATTTTGTTTTTTGACATTCGTATTTTTGATGCCTTATTAGCGATTTCAAATATTTATAGCTACGGTTACATTGTCGGCAATAATTTCGTGGTACTGAAAAAAAAAATAAAATCATTAAAAACAGTATTTTACGAAAATAATATATCCAAACACCTTCCAGTTAAAATATTTCAGAGATTTGAAAATTAGTACTGCTCGTATTTTGATATACTTAGAATTCCGAAGGGTATGGAGGGTGAGTTAAAGTTAAATGTACATTCGTATCAATGGCTCGAAGATCACTTGGCGATTCTAAAATATTTATAATCAGTGGGGTCTAGTACTCTTCATTACTGGTACTAATACTCAAGCAATTCGAATAATATCCTTAATTTTAAAGGATTTTGTTGTGGTTTCCCATTTTTTGTTTGATAAGGCCCACGTTTCAGATCGCTGATTTTATTACGAATTCTTAGCTGTAAGGAATAGTAAATAAAATCCATGAATTCTAAATGATTTTTAGTTTCTTAAACAATTGAAATTATAAAAAAGTTCTATAAATTTACATTTATAGTTTTAAAGCCGAAGCCATGAGAGAACTTACAAAAATAGATTAAATATTTTGAGTCATGTTTTTCATTTTACACACTTCTTAGTTCTAGTTCACAATGGTAATCAGTTTGATTCTTGCTATTGTACTATTTTTTTTATTAATTAGTTGTAAAATAATTATGTATTTTAGATAGTTTCTAATGGAAAGAAGCAACAGCTCAGAAAATCATCATAACAATTATAAGGAATAATTGCCCCTTAAAAATGTTACTTGTCGTAGGTTGCAAAAAAAGGATAAGATAATGAAGGAGTGAAATAACCACATATTTGTTTTATTTTTAGTTGTTAAGTGGATGTATTTGTTATTTGGATTGTGCGCTATTGTACAATACTTTAAGTAAATTAGAAGTGTTAGGAAATTTATTGAACGATAAAAATGTTTCTGTTTAAATTCATTGAATTCTGAACAATACTTCTTACTATTAAATAACACATATTACATATGCTTTAATTTCAATGATTCAATTAAAAACAAAAATTCCTCACTAAGTAACAAAAAATCTCCTAGTAAAAATTTCGATTTTTTAATACTTTCTCGACACGATTCTAATAAAAATGCTGTTCAAAAGTTCATAAAGGTTATGGATACACAAAAAGCGCTGAACTTTAATAAAATGAATCATTCAGCGTTAGCTGTAAAAATATTGTTTTTTAATTAATTAAACTAACCAAATTGTATAACCTGTAAACTTGTTTTTGTTGTGTACTTTGTTAAATCAATCGATAAGAAATAATGAGTGTACCCAAACCGAGCTAACGACAGAATTATAAGGTATTATCTAATTTTTCGTCAAACTGTCTTTGTATGAAAATCAATATTCAGGTCCGGACTCACCATTTTTTACATTTCTAGCATAACTAAATCTAACATTACTCTTATAAAAGCTTACGAATAAAGTACCAAATAATTATAAAGAATCATTTAAAAGATAAAACTTTAAAGATATTTCTGGCATTAAATATTTAAAAAATATATATGATCTTTGAGATTCGCCAATAAAAGTTGTCAAATACTTATCGTTGTCAGGTATAAAACCATTAAACTATTTATTTATATGATATGGCTTTAAACATCTGTATTAGCATTAAATATTGTAAAAATAAAAACTTTTTTTATTCAGGAAGTAATAAATCTGGAAAAATTAATAATATTTCGTTTCATTTATTTTTATGTTAAAACTAACGAGAAATTCGGATATTCATGGTGGTGTGTACATGTAAGAAAATAATCAGGATTTTAAGTGTCTACCTGGATTTTAATTTTATTTTTGGGAGAAATAAAATTAGATGTATTTACACATCTATTAACAAAAAATTGTACCAGGTAGTTCAAGATATATGACGAACACTTAGAAAACCTACCCTTATCTCAGTAATGAAACCATATACCCCACTAATGAGAGTGATTAACGATCGCCAAAGACCGCAGTTAATAAATGTACATTTAAATGTTTAACATGTGTACAGTTAATACAACCAAAACCAGGTATTTAAGGCCATTAGATCACAATATAGTGACCAATAGTTATCTTATTTACAGTTAATATCGATTGTGTTGCTGCAATAAAAATTGCTTGATTAATTAAACAAAATATTTATTTTTAAACTAGAACTTTAAACAAATTAATAAAATTTATAAACTAACACTTTGTAATAACACAAACATTTTTCTACAGTTTTTGTTTCAGAAAAAAATTTAATTGTAGCAAAAATATTATTTCTTTTCCTCCAAAATCCCCAAAATATCAGCAACCGTTGGTATTTTGCATCGTCTATTGTTAACATGATTTTTTAAAGATTGTTTATGCCAAAATGACTTCCCACAGAAGATACAGCCGAATGATTTGGTTTTTCCACATTCGTACTTTTGATGATTGTAAAGGGAAGTCTGGTATTTATAACTTTTATTGCACTTTTGGCAAATAACTTTTTCTGGATCTAAAATAAAAAGAAAATATTAATAAATAACAACAGACAATGTATAGAAAGAAAGTATAGATAGGTAAAGTGCCTTTATTTTTGGGATGATTTAAATAAAGATCAACAATAATTTATTATTTTTTATTGATAAAATATAGTACTTTATAAGGATATTTATTACTAATATAAATAAATTTATGAATTTACGTAAAGTACTGTTTATTACATCAACCCAGATGGTCCATAGCAGTTTATTGAAACACAAAGGTGTTATTATCCATCTTGCGCATTTCAAATAAATTTAATCCATGTACTAATAGAATATACTGAGGTATTCAATTTCGTTGACCAGCCATCCAATTATAGTATAAATACAATAAATAGGTTAATATAAACTGTAATGTTTCAGCTAACAAATGTACTTCAACGTACCCATTTTAATTTACTTCATCAGCTTTTATTTACAAGCTAACCCACTAAAATTTAGTTACTAAATATTTTGTAAAATTTGGCTGCAATTACTTTATAAGCTTCCATATCCCATCATTTGGAGATAAGGTATTGCTTTGTCATAAGAATGTTTCTTGGAGGCGAGATGTAGTTTGAGATGGTCTTTTCTCAAAGTTTTATAAGTGCAAAGCGGACAATGAAACGACGGTTCTTTTTTGCACTCATATCTTAAATGTCTTTGTAAAGCTGTCTTCCATTTGTAATTTTTAGTACATTGGTCGCAGGCGTATCGCTCTGGAACTAACAGAACAACATCAAAACAAAAATATCTTTCAAATCACATACAGAAAATGGTTGCGATTTACTCACCAAAGCATGCAAGTTAATGTAAATACATTTTTTTTGTATTAGTTTTCTGTACGGAAAGTTAGTGTATATATTCTATTAGTGTGGGGGAAATCGTCAAAGGCTTAAATATAATTGCGTTTATTTAAAATTATATTATACTTTTTTGTGTTGGTTGTAACGTGCAGTTTTTTCAGTGTACTGTCCGTCCAGAATATCTGAAACCACGAGTTCAGGGTGCGCAGTAACAAAATAAATGGTAACATTGGTCATTCGATTAACATTCTTTGAGCTGTTCACTTCATAATATCGGGGGTTGAAAGTGACGAGAGGTAGTGCAATGTTGCCGGATTGACAGTGACTACAAAAGTGAAAAATAAAACTTTAGGGACACAAGCAGAGAAATTATATATACGGTTTGGAAATTATCCCAAAAAGAAGTAGAAAATGGAATATTGACCATAGATTAACAAAAAGTACAAGAGCGAGTTGCTCCTTTAATAGGTAATTATAATAAATAGTAATATTTAATTTTCTGTGATTGATTTTAAAAGAGGTTTTTATTTAAAATTAATCAAATTGTTTTAAAGTTTTTAGCGTGCCCGATATTTTATAAGAAATGTGTTCATTTGCAGGTGTAAGTTTATCTAGTGTTCAAAAAATTGCGAAGGAAGAACGACAAATTGATGATGGTCTTGTTTCCGGATTCATATCACCTAGAAAACGCAACAAGAAATCTTCGAAACTAGCATTAGAAATATTCGATAAAGGTGTTTTGCGTCGAACAATAATAAACTTTAATATACATTATATTAAATTATTCAGTTACAATAACATAAAAAAATATTGTACTATACTCATCCAAAAAATTATCCCCTGTGTTTGAATCTGAATAACAAAAAACTGACGATCATGAATATAGGAAAAAAATATGTTTTTCCTTGATCCCCAAATGGCAAATATATAACTAATGTAAATAATTTTATTATTAAATTATTATAATGATTTATGTGGTGTAAAATAGATACTGCCTGTTTTAAACGTGGAGATAAAATCTTTTGAATATTATTGAATATTGAATAACACTGTACTTTCCACTAACCTTTCCAAGAATATACAAATTTATATAGGTAATGACCGGAAAAATATTTTATTACCAATAGATTAAACAGGTAAGTAGGTTTAATTGTTTTATAAATACCAGGGAAATAATCCCTTTTTAGACTTGCAGGATATTATTATGATTTTCATTAAAGAGTAAATGTAATTCCCAATTAAATTTTTTAAACGACAGTTAAAAATAAATGCTGATCTGCTCCAGATTAAGTTTATACACAATATCGTTACTTAAAATTAGAACATTTTACAAGATATGGCAACATAGATAAACAAATCACTCTGGTCCTACAAATTCTTGGCCTGCTTCTAATTTGTAAGTCACTGCGCATCTCACGGTTTCAGATATTCTTGACGGGTAGTATACTTATGAAAAGAGTCAATTACTCATAATTATTATTGCTTTGTTCTCAGAATCTTCTTCTTTCGTTCTTTGTAAATTTTGGACCAAAACTCTCGTTCTTCCTCATGCCTTACTAAATAATGTCTTAAATAGGAAAAAAAATATTCTCACATTAAGGACGTCATTACCATCCTAATCAAATAAAAAACACTTCATACAAGTAACTTTATTATTTACTAATACTAAGATAAAGGTTTACGAAATGACAAAGATTTACTTACAAATAAAAATTATATCACAGACAAAACATATTAAATAATATACCTACTGTTTTTACACTGAAACAAATTCGGTAGAGAAAGATCACAAATGACAGGTTTAAACATGTTTCATATAATACTAAATATTTTCTAATTAACACAGAAGAAATTTGAAGCACTTACACGAGGAAAACATTTTTCGTTCATTTGCGCAGTGTAAAATTTTTTGGTTAAATTTATGATGCGTTAAACTTTTGAAGATTCCGTGCCTGACAAGAGTGATGCTGAAGATGATGCTTGTGCCAGAAACCACGCTCGCAATAAGTACAAATAAATGACGGGACTTTGTTGCACTCAAGTCTCTTGTGACGCCTCAAATTCGTTCTGTGCTTGTAAACTTTGAAACACACATCACAAGGGAACCTTTTACCTAAAATGTTTTAATATATTAATACATATATAGTTTTTGTTAAATAAGAACACTAAAGGATCACGAAAATATAACAAAGCCACTTTGTAGGAACATCAACTAATATGGAAATGTTACTTTATAGTTGTGAATAAAAAGGAAACATTTTCAAGTTTCATATAGCCCGTTATAAGTTATAATATATCTGATAATTATATCTGAATAAATACAAGATTTTTTTCTATGTTTGAACGAATCTTTAATAACTGATAATTATTTAATACCATAAAGGAATAATGCGCCTGTTCGAAATTAAGCAGAAATATGGTTGATTAATTTATACAAAACGATAACAAAATGATAAAATTAATAACAAAATTACTAAGTTAAGAGAATTTCTCCGTGTACATTGATGTAATGTTTCTTAAGGTTGCCTTTTATTTGGGCCTTGTATTGGCAACCTGAAAATGTGCAACGGAACTGACGTTCGACACCACAAATATATTTCAAGTGTTGGTTTAAGCCTCTTGACCAAGCAAATCCTTTGGAACACTTCGGGCAAATGTGCTTTTTTGACCTTTCTAAAAAATATTACAAAATTTAGTTAAGAAATACAGAGAAAGAGCGTAAAAATATGATAATAATAGAGAATAACAGAGCCAAATAGAGTTATTGGAAAAAATGTAGTGACAATACTAAGTTTGATTTACAAAATTGTATAACTTCTGTATATGTATATGGTACATTGTATATCCCGGATATTTTTATAATAGATGATTTAGTATTTACTGCTTTTATTACTTCCAAAACATATTCTTTTAAAGATTTTCGTATCAAATTCCATAAAAGCTTAAATTTAAAAATTAGCACACTAAGAAAAATTAGGACTTTTTCGTTTGTTAGGTGTTTCACTTCTAAGGCAAAAGACACTAACACTCACCAGTAAGTCGCTCCGGAGCGCCATAGCGATTAATAGTAATAGCTACCCATTCATCGCATAACCTCTACTTTCTGGAATTGTTATTATTTGCGAAAAAGGCGTTGTAGCAGGTTAATTTAACAAATGAGTAATATTTGAGTTTATCACATTTATTTTATTTGGTATTTGGTATGTTTACATTTTTTTACATTGACTACATTATATACTGAGATCATCTATCAATTCTATTAGAAATTTCATATCTTCTCTTCATGCGTTTTAAATAAAATGCCATTTAAGTTACACACATTTCTATAATCCAATTGCACGCAAAATTATTTAAAAAATATATACTCTTTCACAAAATAAATTAATTTACGTAAAGTCAAACATTCACTAACTTAATCTTATTTTTACAAATAGTATACACAGGTTCAGTATACACATGGATTAATGGACTATAATCCAATTCACCTCAAACTACCGCATCTTCGACGTACATTTTTCACAAAATTATGATATTTCTATGAGTATTTAGGAACCTACAAATAATTCTACTTGTCTTAACCTTCTACAGAGAGCCAAACAGTTTAAAACCTTTACAAGATCCCTACAAACAAATTGCCACAATATTCAATTTCGTTAATTGTTATTTAATATAATTTGTCACTATGTCTTAAGTATGGTGAGCGAAGAGGCCAATAAACGGGTATCATAAGCTATCATTTAAACGATAACTTATTTTAAGATATGGAACATTGGAGCGCATTGTAAAAAAAAATTCTATACTTTAAAAATCCAAAAACGGATGGCATTTAGCATGATGATGTTTCAGGTTGTTTTTTTGAGTATACGCTCTGGGACAGTACCTACAAATAAACTGCGGTTGTTTCCCGCATTCATATCTGAAATGTCTTCTGAAAGTGTTCATGTTTTTATAAGTTTTTGCGCAATTTGGGCACCGAATTTTGTGATTTTCGTCTATGAATTCCTTCTGATCTGGTGTCAGAAAGATTTTATGATCATCATCTTCAGATAAGAATCTATGCTGACCATTAGACAGGAAAATTTTGTGGGATATTCTGGGTCTAAGGCGATTTACAAAGTCTAAAAAAATAAAATAGATTAGTGGGGCGTTTGGTGGAAATAATTTCTACACTACTTACAATAAATATACTAAATAAAACATAAAACCGTCATCCGATTTTTTAAGGTTGATGCTGCTCTATTTGTGAATAAAAACAGTTTTTTTATCGAACATTTTATTCATAACAAATTGCAATATTCTAAAAATGTGGTTAATGATTTACAGATAATTTAGACAGTTCTTGATTAATATTTTAGAATTTGGTATGATCTAAACAAGTCGATGAACGTGAATGATATGTCTTCTTAGGTTGTCACTTCTTTTAAATTTTTTCTTGCAAACCAGACATTCGTGTTTGGCTTCTACCCCGCATTGCAATTTTAGATGGGTTTTTAAAGACCATTTATTTTTGAATACTTTACTGCACTGAGGACAAGGTCGTGGATCAAAATTTTGGGCTAAAACAAACAAAATTAGTAAATATACAGTGATTTCAAAGATTGTTCCTTCTAGTTTCAGTATGCTTAGTAAGAATGTGATTATAACAAATTTTTCATTCTCATTCCTATCACATTCTATTGAGGAATATTATTATATAAAGCAAATTCAACATCGACATTTCTGCACTTTTGGGACAATACTTCGCAGAAATCTTTGCAGACAAATTCGTTAAGACCAATGGCTCGTAGAACTGAAATACCATGTGAATGTGGCAAAAACTTATAAAAGGGAAAGGATAGTACCGTTAGAAATCAGGTCAGGGGAACTCAAGAAATTAAACTACTAAATCAAGAATAACAGAACTACGAATATGGATCAAATATAAACAGGATTTTTATTCCTGAACGTCAACGGTTATTAGGATCGGACTCGAGGTTCTATTTTGTATGAAATAAAATCCCGTTTATATTTGATCCGTCCTCGTAAATCAAATCACAAATCTAAATCAGGAATCCTAGAACTAAATCATGGATCACAGAACTTAATCATTGATTGCAAAACATATCTGAAAAAAACACAATTCACAAATTAGTCGGAAGGAAATCAACTTTTTGGTGGTGATTAATTATATATTAGAATTTAAATACAAAAAAAATATTAATATAATAATTTAGTTAAATATATTCTTTATTTTTTACAAAATAAATTTTTTTCTAAAAAGTACATACATACAAAAGTACAAAATATATGCTTCCAAGTTGTGAGTTCTTTTAATATTTTTGCAAACTTGATATTCGTATTTAGCATTTCAATTTTAAATGGAAAGACCATTGATTTTTTTACAGCGAGGGCAAAGTCTTGAAATTGAAATTTGAAGCCAAAACAAACTAAAATATTCAGATAAGAGTTGGTGTTGGTAGGATCCATAAAAAAAAAATTTAAATAATCATTCAATAATAACATTTATTTTTTACAGAATAATGTTCATAAATTGTTTGTTGCAATTATAAACTCATATTACATTTACTAAAAAATGATTAAATAATTATTTAAAGATACAAGACAAAATCTTTGGTAAAAAAGGTTAAATACGTCTTTAATGGCAAGTTCTCACATTCATTCATAAACACAAAAATATATTATGCGAACAAATATCGAAAGAATCATAAGTCGACTTAATAAAAGTGAATTATACCGTAAGCCAACTTCTTCAATTGATAATTGTAAGAAGTTAGTAACTGAGGCAGGTTTTTTAAGCATTTAAGCTATAGGTAAAGACTTAAATACCTCAAGTCCTTTTTCTTTCTTTCTTGCTTAAATATAAAAATCGATTGGACAAAAAGTTACTAGATTTGGGCACGTCGTAAATTAGTGACATTAGTCACAAACATTTCACGCATTCATGTCCCTATACATTTTAATAATAACAAAATGGTTAAACGTTTTAGTGACCAATCAAAAACTTTAACATTAAACGTTGTTTCATATTTTAAAATCCATAAATCAGTTTGTAACGCTACAGGAAAAACGTACAAGCAAATGGCTGCAGAGAGGTTGAAAATTGACACTAAAAGTATTTCCCGGCTTTTAATGTTAAACAAGTTTTGGCTAATTATTCATAATATTCAAAATAAGACTTCCATTTGGATAAATAAGTGGAAGAATACGGTCACAAAATACTAAGAATTTCTTCTTATCACTGATAGTATAATGCAAACGGAGAAAAAATGGTGAAAACAAAATCAATCCTAAAAGATGTATTACAGATTTCGTCAGAAGCCTTAAATAATATTAGAGCTACTCATTGGAAAAATTACGTAAAATATACTAAAAACCTAATTGTTTTTAATTGGGAAAAACACAAACGGTTAGATCATTCTGACATAGAACCTTTTATTATTAATTTAGGTACAACAGAATCAAGTGATGTCTCTGAATCTGAATCCAGTTGCGATTTTTCTAACAATTTTTCCTTTTTCCGGAGTTTTTGTCAGGCGACTTGGGGTATTTCCAAGAATTTTTTTTAGATATTTGAGAAAAACTGAAGTGTTTTCATACGGAACTGTGTTAATATCATTCTGTAATCTCTTCTAGCCACAGAGAAATAATACAAGGCAAAATTTAAAAGATGTATTTAAGAACTTCTATGACTAGTTTATGTTAAAAATAATAATTATAAAACTATAATTAAAATTATAATCCGAACTAATCGAAATGCCGTCAGTGGAATACTAAATTAAACTTAAGGCACTACAGTTTAGAAAAGAATATATATTTAATCATATCTAGGAAGTCTGAAATATTGAAGTCTATTTTAAGCATAAACTGAAATTAATAATTTTATCTGACAAAGGTAAGAAGTTTTAAAATCAGGTAAATGTCTTAATTTCTTTTATCGATGGTGGTTTTCAAGGAATTATTATATACAAATTATTTCCACTAAACCCAGTATATACAAATTCAAGAAATAAGATTTTTCAAAATCTGCAAATATATACAGGGAGTCCCATTTAAATTAAAAAAGTTGAGGGTATTTCCGGTTAAACTGGAAGTATATTAATAACAAAAAAATGTACATCAATTGCATTTTGCTCCATTGCACTTACTTGTAAAATTTCATAAATATAGTCCGTTTCGTTTTAAAGATATTTACTTTGTTCCATACTTTATCCCAACCCTGTATAGGGAGTAAACTAAAATTTATTTGGGGAAGCTAAAAATAGTGACAATAAGGGTTCGATATGTGTGAAGTAAGTGGGAAGGAAACTGAAGGAGTAAATAAGACAAGGCAAGGAATAAAAATAAGAAGAGAAGAAAGTTAACTATAGTGTTAAAACAGTAAAGTTTAAAAGTTCCTGCATCATTACCGCACTTTGCTAACATTCATCGCCGATAAATTTCGGCTGCACATTACCCCTCAGTATAAAAAAATCGAATTACAGTATGCGCTTTAAATTTGCAGAAGACTCTATTGTTGTAGGTCTGTTTACGTGCTCACCGCTCACTCAAATTGACAAATGCGACTTAACGCAATCGACGAGCATATTAGAGATACTGCGATTTTCACTGCCGTTTTAATACCGCGACCAATCGGTTCTTCTATAAAAAAGTCCTCGTAGAAGATACATGTATGTAACTACATAAAATTAAAAAAAAAACAGTTAAACCTGTTACGGTAAAACGCAACAACATTCAAATACTAAAATAAAATAAATATTAGGATATTTCATAACTACCAGAAGCGAAGTGAGGAGGAAAATGTAAAATAATTGGTAATATTTAGTTTTTTTTAAATGTTGGTTTGTAATAAAATAAGTATTTAAGTCTGTTCGCATAATATTAAAAATGTGAAAATGCCTTAATACGAGTTCTTCTGGTTGGTATCGACTAGAATTAATTAAAATAAATTAGCTGTATATTGTCTAGTAAAATCCCCCTTAATTCTTTCAAGGAAAAAACCGTTTTGGTATATGTTGCTGTTAACATACGCTATTTGAAAGAAGGACAATATTTTGAACTATAACTAAACGCCAAATAATATTGTAATACTATTTGTACGAGGGTTGATATTTATGTATTGAGAACTGGCAACACCAGTGTTGCCAGGTGAAATCTGTCATTGCCATCTTAAAGTTTGACATTTTTGACAGTATACGTACTCAGAACGTTTTGACGTGCGAGTACTATTTGTTTTGTTTACAGTAAATTGAAAATCTCATCTCGGCGAAAAAATGGAATTAACTCGCGAACATTTTCGAGCTATGATTTATTATGACTTTCCAGGTGGTGTAACTCAAAAACAGTGCATCAATCAACTTAATTCAACTTTTGGCGATGAAGCACCATCCAAAGACAGTGTATTTCGCTGGTACACTGAATTCAAACGTGGCCGTAGATCGCTCACGGACGAAGTTAAAGAAGGTCGTCCAAAATCGATCGTTGTGCCGGCAAACATCGATGCTATGAGAAAACTAATTGAAGAAGATCGTCATGTGACATACCGTGAAATCGAGGCATGTTTAAGCATTAGTATGACCAGCATACATAAGAATTTGTAAGAACATTTGGGTGTTCCGAAGCTGTCTGTGCGTTGGATTCCACATTTGTTGACAGATGCTCACAAAAAGTCTCGTGTCGATTGGTGCCATAAAATGAATAAAAAATACAGCTGTGGTACATCCAAAGCCGTATATAGCATCGAGCCGCGGATTAATGCCTATGAGCCAGAAAGAAAAGGCCAACCGGCAGTTTGGGTGTTTCTATGTGAAGAAAAGCCAACAAAAGTTACTCGTTCTCGAAATGTTAAGAAGCAAATGGTGCCATGTTTCTTCACGAAAACCGGTCATGTGACAACAGTGGCTTTCGAAAATCAAAAGACCGTTAATTCAGCGTAGTATACGACCATTAGCTTGCCAGAAGTTTTCGATAAATTGAGAGAAACCAATCCAAAACGACGAATCATTTTGATGATGACAATGGGAGCTCACACACATCAAGTGAAACAATCGAGTATTTGGACACACAAATGATCGAATTGATGGGTCATCCGCCTTACAGCCCCGACTTGGCACCTTTTGACTTCTTCTTGTTCCCACAAATTAAAGATAAACTGCGTGGACAACGATTTTCATCGCCCGAAGAAGCGGTTGAGGCCTGCAAAAACCATGTTTTAGAGCCATCACCTTTTGACTAGACAAAATGCTTTAAAGGGTCGTTCAATCGCATGCAAAAGTGTATAAAGGTTAAAGGCGAATATTTCGAAAAACAATAAATATATTTTTGATAAAATTCATTTGTTTGTTCTTTCTATTCTCAGTACATAAATAGCAACCCTCGTATATGCTTAGATGTCAATTATTTTTCTAAGTACGTAATTTCTATATGCAAACGTCCTTATGCCTCAGGAGCATGTGGTTATTGAGCAGATAATTTCTTGTTGTTTCAAATGGACATCCTGAAATTGGACAGGCAAATTGTTTGATATTGTCACATTCAAATTTTTCGTGTCTTCTTAAAGAGCCTTTGGTTTTGTAGACTTTTCCACATTTTCGACACCAGTACGCTACTAAAAAGAACTGTATAAGAGAAATTATTTGATAACTAACACAAATTCTAATAATACTTTTTTTGACTCCATATGACTTATTTTAGACAGCCACAAAGATTACCTACCACATTTAAATAATACAATCTGGGACATTCACACACATCCGTGCCTACAACAGGATTCGAACCTGGGACTTTGGGACCGAATGTCGGTTCTCAATAATACTTATTATCACAAATAAGGTAATTAAAAACGCTGTACACAAAAAGGGATCGAAAATCATGTTATTTTTCAATATTTATTTTTTCTTGTTAACAATTTCAAATCATTTCGCTATATTTATGGCATAGTGTATATTCGCTATGTGTATTTTTAGATTTCCTTTTCGTTTAAATTTTTGTTTACAAAAATCACAAGAAAACTGAGGCGATTTGTTACATTCGTATCTGACATGATTGCTAATGGAACCAACAAGTTTGTACTTCTTTGGACAACCTTTGCAGTAGAACCAGGTTACGTCATTTTCGGTTTTTCGATAAAATAAGCCTAAAAATAAGATTAATTAGATCAAATTTCGACTATGCTAATTTCAAAGTTTTGAGATAGAAAGAGTAAAAATATTTTAGTAACTAATAGAAAAAGATAAAGAGAAATACCCTTAGACCACAATCTCAGAACATGCCGAAAAGCAACTTAAAAAATTTAAATTCATCTGCCGAATTGGTAGTTCCCTGAAGGTAAATACCCGAAAGAGATTATTATGTTGTTTAATTAATTAGAAGTTGACAATGATACAACAGACAATAGTCACTACAAATGCTTCCATAATGTTAAATTATATTATATACATTTAATATATATATATATATATATATATATATATATATATATATATATATATTTGATTATATTTTAAACAAAACTAAATTTAAAATTTTTAATGTTACTAAAGGATGTCATCCAGATCTATAAATTTAGAAAAATATAATTTGTTTATAAAATCGTGTTCTAACAATTGTCTTAAAATTGAATCTACTAGAGCCAAGTAAATCGTACATTCTTCATTTCTAAAAAAAGTAATAAGTAAAGTAAAATAAGTAAATAGTAATAAATCAAAATTTATAAAATCAAACACTAAATACATTTAATTATAATTTAAGAGTGTTCATTGTAAATTTGAAAGGTTTTCGCCCAAATCTTAATTGCAATATTACAATCTAAACAAATATATATATATATATATATATATATATATATATATAACAATATTGTTTCGTAAACAGTAGCACTCAACCAAATCAGAAATCCAAACGCAATTAGTTATACTATTTGTAATAAATGATTTACCTTAAAAAGTGTTTTTCCAAATGTGGGAGGGAGGGGACTTTTGACTAGCACTGTAGAGTTAAAATTTGAAAGGTTCTAAAGTCTTACAAATTCACTTTTAAATTCTGTTTTGATTGGTAAATGTGAAAATGTACACTTTACATACTTGTAATTTGTAATTTTTAAGTATTGGTATATTATTTTGTTGCAACTTTACTGTTTTTTTTTACCTAAAATCTGCCTTTAATACAGATTTTTAAGTTAGTTTTGATACAAAATTAGTTACTGCTTTGTTAAAAATATTGTGAATGAAAACTTGTTGAAAGCAACTGCAGGTTATGGAGCTTAGATACGGATTATGTATATTATTTTGTTACTTTACTGTTTTTTTTACCCAAAATCTGCCTTTAATACCTTTTAATGTTTGTTGTGACTGAAAACTTGTTGAAAGCAAGTACAGGTTATGGAGCTTAGATACGGCTTATCAGTATTCCCCAATTAAAAAGCAGAAATTAAATTATGCTTCGGTATTTCTATATGTGAAAACTACAAAAAAATTAAATGAAGTAAAAAATCTCTAAGGACACAAGAACAATATAATTAATCTGTTTAATAAAAAATGGAAAGAAAAATATTATTCGAAATCATTTAGAGATTTGATACTATTAATCAAAAAGTGGAGTTGTTTCATCCAACCTTGCAAGTAAAATTAAACTCTCGTTTTAAAAGTAACATTCCCACCATATCGTAATTCGATGAGATGTATCTTGGTTTTTTATAATTCATGGAGCATACATGGGTTAGCAATTTTACCATATATCTAATTTTATATGAAAATTCTTGAAATTAAGACACTTTATACTCAAAAAAAAATCTATTTTGGTAATTAATAATAAATAAAAACATATGTAATGAAACGTATTAAACCTTTGTAAAGTACTCAAAATCTTTATCAAACTTCTATTAGCAAATTCCTACTTCATTGGATGAATGAAAAAAATGGGTTATTGAAATTTAAATAGTACTTTGAATCCAATTTTAGTACAGTTCATTCCATACTACTTCTGTATAACAGCATCCGTCTTTTTTTTCATGATCTCGACAGCTCTTTCCTCTAAGATGTCTTTGTAAAGAATATTTTTGATAAAATTTCTTCTTACATTTGAAACACTCAAAAGATCGCTCTTTTCCACACTCGTACTTCAAGTGACTAAGTAAATGAGTTCTCCATTTGTAGCTCTTATTGCAATTTGGACAATTGTATCTTTCGCCTAAAAAAATAATAAAAATAAATAATAATTCAAAAGATAATTAACCTAGTCGGGTAATAATGATGTGTAAAGAATGTGAAAATAATGAAATAGGATGTATTAAACATTTTATTTTTATTTTCAATTACTACAGCGTTCTAAATATTACATTTAGATAACAATACATACATTTTCAAAAATGTATTATCTAATATTCGTATTAAATATTACTAATGACTAGAAATGAATGAAGCTATTTATTAAATAAATATTGACTAAATTCAGTACTTTGGTTTAAAGTGATTATTATTTATCATTATGGCTACTTCCTTTGGAAATTCTTAAACCTTACAGGCCTAATTAATTTTATTCCTTTAAATCCACGGTAAATTTGTCATTTTGGTAAATATGAAATAATCTGTCAGGTTTTCTTCACGCGATCTTAATATTGCTGTATTTCAAAAGAACCGAAAGTATTAACATTAGTCAAAAGTCGAAATAGATCAATACACTGTGATCTCTTACGACGTTTGGATTTTTTGCTAATATTTTAGTCCTCATTGTACATAATCTACATTAATTTAATGAATTAAGGAATATACTGTTTGTATTTACCTATCATGCCCTTTGATTGCTAAAAGTAATACAAATTACTTAGTAGGTACTACTTAAAACGTGTTGTACAAACTATGCTTATTAAATACTATAGGTATTATATTCGTTATGAAAAAAAAAGACATCGACAAAATACTTAGACCAGATATAATATCTGGACCGAGTGTGCGAGAGAGAACGGTATTGCACATAAGTAGAGAGAGGGAGAGAAGACAATAGAAGGGGAAATAATCAGTATTGTTAATATTGTGGTTACCGCGGGTATTATAAAGTGCTTTGTTTCACCTTCTATTTCCATCTCTCTTTTACACCATATGTTTTCTAAAATCACTCTAGGGTCCTCTCACTCTATGAATGTTTACTATAACGATAGCGACGCAAGAGTGACGTCACACTCCGTCCAGTTTATATATGGTCTAAGAGCAAATCATATATTAAACCTTTTTCAGTTGTAAGATTCGAAGAAAAATCTAAAATGGGACATATACTTTTCAGCAGATTAAAAACTGGATGTGATAAGTACCTCGATAAGTAATTCTTACGTGTCGCTTCAAAATAGAAACACTGCTCACCTTACACAACAAACTAAATTATAATTTACATAAATCTACTTTTTGACAATCTTTTTTTCTCGTCTCCTATTCTGAAACCATACTTTAATCACCTTCCCGGGCAAACCTGTAATCTCTTCCAGATGGATTTGCGTCTGGGAATCGACAAACTGATTCTTGTCGAAAGCATCCTGTAATATTTTTGCTTGGTCTTTATTGATGCAAGTGCGACTTCTTTGCGATCCATCTGGATTCTGGTACCGCAGAGATTTCGGCGTTTTTCTGTATCTGTAGAATTTGGCGCCTTGGGACGCCGCTGCATTATTTAAGATAGCTTCGAGCTCTGGAAACGCTGGTACGCTAAAAACTAAAGTAAGGTTTAGTATGGGATGGATAAAGAAATTGTTAATTTACAACAGCATAATAATCTTCTACGAGACAACAGCAAATACTAAAAAAAAAGATGATAAAGTATTAAAAGACAACAGTGCATCTTCGAAAAGCTCAATTTATTTTTTAATGACATTTACACATTACTAAATTAAATTTCTTAAAATATCAATGGCTACCGATTCTTGCAATAAGTATTTTGCTTATTGTGAATACCTCACAATGTGTCAATAAATATAAGTAATTAGTCTTAATTATTATATACTACTATGTATACCCTAATTCAATATAACTTTTGACTGAACCCGCTAAGCAAGCAAGTTACCAGCGAATATTATATTATTATATAAAACTGTTGGTCTCCAATTGAACCCTTGAGGGATCTAAAAATAGTTGTTTATTTTAATCACTTTCTAAATTATCTAATCTCTGTTTTTTTCTCTCAGCACTTCTTCTGTTCTTAAACCAGAATGTGATGGTTTTGAAAGAGAGTCCTGTAATGTTGGCAAGGTGTTTTTTTACAAGAGTACTAGGTAGTTGGTCGTGTTTATAGAAGCTGCTTAAAACTTCCAATTGGTTTTGTTTGAATGCTGTTCTAACTCGTTGCGCCGAAGATTTATTTCGTCCGTAAAGTCGTCGTAGGTCGTCCTTGTGGCTCAGAATTTTTTGGTACATATCATCGGGACTTAATTTGCTAAAATCTATAATATATATTAATTTTGAAAATTATTTTCTCAGCAAATAATATTTTTGAGGGCCCCGTTAAAGAAATAAACAATTAGATATCAGTTTTATATTGTTGTATTAACAAAAATAAATAATTACAGCAAACATATATATAATATAATTATCATTTAGAATCTAGTAATACTGGCAAACAAATGGCTGTGAACTAGGCTTTATTGAATATTTCAAGGGTTTTAAAAAGCCTAGCAAATCAACTAAGAGAATAAAAATCCTAATAATATTTTTGATAAAATGACTGAAAACACCCGTAAAATAATTCAAATAAAATAAGTATGTATGAAATAAAATTTGATTGAATGATCTATTACTTAATTTACGACGATGCGATGAAAAATTTGTTTACGTTTTATTTAATGTCTATATGTCAGTTTTTCTGTTGAATATTGTAAGTAGTTTTGCAGTGGTTTGCATTAGACAGCCCGCTATATTAATCAAGTTCTAATTTTTTTGAATAATGTAGAAGTTCCAAGTAAGTGTTGTCATAAAACTTTTTTACATAAAGAGCTTAAGTCTCATGGAAATTAAAGCTAACCTTGATTTTACTTTAAGTGAGTTTGCTTCAATATTTTCAACGGTCAAAACATGGGTTGCAAATTTTAAATTTAAGACGGAAAGTCCATAAAATTATTATAAATGATTGAACTTAGAAGCGGATTTCAAAAGAACGAACACGTTATGTAAAATTTTGATTTCTGCAAGATGGGTGCCCTGATTGCGGTTCAAAACACTGTAATAATCAAAGATTACTGAAATTAAAAGATACAATCCTGCATAAAATTGAAAATTGTGAACACATTGTATAAACACAGAATGTATAATTCATTGATACAAGTTGTGGGGAAATATGAAAATAATAACGAACGCAAACCATGCGAAGGACATTGAGCTCAAGTTTCAAAAGTTATTGTTTATTGCAAAATTGCTGTTTGTATTAGCCAATTAATAATTTTTCCTTTATATTGATTTTATCAGAAACTAAAAATAAAAGTTGAGTTCATTCGATTTAGCGAATTCGCCAACAAAAAGACAATACCGGCTTATTGTTGTAACTTGACGTGAAATAGCATTTTCCTGTGTTAAGAATTTCCGACGGATGAGCATCGAATACAAGTGAAATAGTAACAAAAATTTTTTATTGGTCTTAAAAGTACCGTTCTTCCCATGCTATATACAGGGGTAGTCTAATTTTTCTTCGCACAAAATTGTATTTTTTTCTTTTGGATTTTCTCTTAGAGAAGAGAACTGTCTTATCTCCTTTAATTGCTTCATATTTGTTTTTATTAATTCGACTTTTCATATTCTCGTTTGTTACACATGGTTTTTATGTATTTCAATATATTTGTATTCCAAAAGGATTTTAAATCTGTAAGAGGCCTCGAATTTCGTTGAGAGAATTGTATTGATCGACCGGAAACTGTGTCGATAAATTAAAAAAATTGAATCTGTTTTTTGTTTTTTTTCTCGTAGGTTGTAAATTATTCATCCCATCCTCGTAATCTGTCGGACGACGTATTAAACGTATATTAGAATACTAAATGTATTTTGTAGTCGTTAAAAGACTTGTCAGGTATAATTATTATGATTTTTATGAATAGAATTTCGAATTTATAATTCAAATGTTTTTTTGCTTCTTTAAAATGCTTCCAATGCTTCCGGATGTACTTTAAGCATGTGTTGATTCATTCTGTCTCTTCTTTTGAATTTCTTATAACAAAAATTACATACAAATCTCGCCTCTATGCATTGTTGAAGAAGATGCGAAGAAAGAGACTCTTTGTTTTTGTAAGTTCTGTGGCATCTGGGACATGGATGTCGGAAAACTAAAACACATAGAAGTCAGTAATAAAATAGTTGAATTTGATGCTGGTTTATAATAAATAATACACTTCGTATGTTTATAATTCATCTCAATTTTTATTATCTAAATTTAACTGGAATTACATAAAATTCAGATTGCTACAACTCTTGGGCAGGTAAATTTATGGATGGTAAGATGTCTTCTTAAATTTCCTTTAAGTTTAGTTTTGTATGGACATTGTGTACATTTTAAATGCGCTTCTTTGCCACATTCGAATTGTAAATGATTTCGAAGTGATGATTTTCGTTTATAATGTTTATGACAGGTTGGGCAATAACAGCCTGGACAAGCACGCTTTTTTATATGCTCACCAAACTCGTCGTCACTTTGAAAGGTTTTTGAACAGTTTCTGCATCTTCTGAAACCTAAAAAATTGATTGTTAGTTAAATTTCAAAACGATTTAATATAAAAATAAATGTTATTTCTCATACAAGTGGATGTCATTTGAAATTTTCTATACATGGCTGTGTTCATGTGGTTTAATAAAAAACCCAATCATTTTTTAACAATGATTTATTTTACTATTATTCATATTGGCTTTTTAAAAATTTATTTCTAAAAGTAATAAGTAGAATTAGGTACTCTCCTATGAACAAGAAAAAAAAATTGCTTATTCGAAAATTTTAGTAACTAACAAATTAAATGCCGTAAATGTTACTTTAATAAAATTATTATACAACTTCCAGATAAAACGTTTGTTTATTTATAACTGAATTAAAAAGTAATATTTATATACCAATTATATAACTGTGAATGCAGCTGTGAAACCTAAATTCAGCTAATTAAAGACATTTATAAAGTATCACGTGACACACGAATCAGTTTCTCAGTAATAATATAAAACAAAATTTTCATTAGACGATTCTTTTATCTATATTCTAGCTAGAACTGGTGCTATTCCAGATACGTGAAAATAATTTATTCCGCTGGATTCAAAACCCCTCATACAACTTAAATTTAAACTCGATAAAGTTTCTCTTAACAATATTTATGTTGTTGATACTAATACAAACTATGGTTTTTTAATCAATTATTAAGTGGTGCTTTACTTATTTATGAGGTACACTTTTCAATCGATCATTATGCTTGTTAAATATATGATACTGCATTTCTTGTTTGTAGTAAAATCTGTGGCTGCAGTATAAGCAAACGATGCTTTTCGACTTTCCGCATTCAACTCTTTCGTGTCTTCTTAGACTCGTCAGCAATTTGTAAGTTTTTGGACATCTTTGACATCGGAATTGGTTACCTAAAATATAATTGAATTAGTGAAAAAATAAAAAGCAATTATTTTCAAAATGTCCACCATCAACAGTTATTTAACCGTAAATAGGTTACTGATAATTAAGGCATTAACAAAAAACCAACTCAATTTTGAATAAATAATTTTTATTTAAACAGACTTAAAATCTATGTAACATATTAACAAACTGGTGATTTTTCAAAAATAAATAGATATTTAATCATTCCTTGTTTTTAGATATACATTTACATCAATAATGAATGGTACTTGGCCATATGCTGTTTGAGATTATTTGTCCGAGTAGTAGAATAGTGACATAAATTACATTTTTTATCTCTGGGTTTCCCGCAGTCTGTTATTTGATGGCATCTCAAAGAATTCTCATTTTTAAAAGGCTTGCAACAGTTTGGACATAATATTTTCGAGTTGAATCTTGAATGAAACCCTAAAAAATTTTCAGTCACTAAAAAAAGAAAAATTCTACTGTGATCCAAACCTTTATAGACATTCGCCAAAAGTCATATTTCCCTATGTATTACTTATAGTAAATATGTCAACTTAAACATGCGATTTTCCATAATTTCCAGTAGTGTTGGGTCTAGGCAATCGAGAACCATTTATTTATCATCGTTTTATTGTAATTATTGAGAAATAAATGTTTTAAAATAATACACTTTACTCCGATAACTGAAAATTATAAACTACGAGTATAACTACTCTATTTTATCGTCTTCGTTACTGTCTTGAATAAAAAGATGCGGATGTTTCATTTTCATGTGTGTTTGGACCGATCCTTTTTGCTTGCCCCTGTAGGGACACTGTGTACACTGGAATTGACGTTCAACTCCGCACTCCCATTTCTTGTGTTTGTACTTAGAACTCATGTGTTTGTACTTGTTGCCACACCGTTCGCATTCATAAATACCGACTGTTTTCTGTTGCGTTCCACATTCCCATTTCATGTGCTTGACGAGAGAGCATTTTTGTTTGAAGTTCCTGCCACAATAACATGCATATTCGTTTTTTGCTTTTGAAATAAAAGAAATTTAGTGAAAATAAGAGAACTTTTGTTGTGGAGCTCCTTTGGCATCATGGATCAATTCTAGATGCTGTAAAAAATAGAAACAGTTACTTCTGCTTAAGTTAAGATAAATTTTAGTTACTTATTTAAATATATTTAAATAATATACGAATTAATGGATATTATGTATTCTTTTCTAGCTAAAGATATCATGAGAACTTGAATCCTGAAATTTTGTTTAGTAACGTAAAAAAATACTTCCATAAAACCGGACAAACCAATTCTTAGTCTTTTGGTGAACTATAAATCGATTGTTATAGAACGAAAAATCATTAAATTTGCTATATCTTTCGCACCTCAAGACCCCGATTATATGAGGATATCCGTGTGTGGAATGAAGGAGCAAAAGTTTCACAATTTTTTTCCATTTTCCAACATAATCTCGTAGGTCGATACTCTTTTTTGAACGTTTTTGCCATTTCTTCAACCCCTCCAAAAAATACAGAAAAATCCATCATTTGGATATCGCTTAGCCTCTGTGGTATAACGATATAAGTTTTTCGCGATAAACTTGAAATGACGTCATTTTTATAGTCAACACAATAGCAAAAAAAAACTGAGAATAAAAGCGATTTACACACAGAGGAAATTAAATTTTTATAGTCGACAATACCTTACGTTCCAAATGGATATTCCCAAAATACTTGTCATTTATCGATATTTTGACATTCCATAAGCATTTAAGTAGTACATCCCAGCAAATGGTAATAGACTTAAGAAACTATTTTGAACCCGAACGCCAAAATGGAGGTTTATTACTTCCACTTACTGCTGTAAGAGACATAATACATTTTTAGAGTTTCGATTCAAAATTAATTACATAACTTGAAATTGTAAATTTAAAACTGCTTTTACGTTTCAAACATAAAATAATCTAACACAAAACACAATACAATATTCAATAAAAGTAAGCACTGTCACAGTATTATCTTTAAGTGAAGGAAAAAACTGAGACGTGACAACGCCGCAATTCTTTTCCTTGTGACATAATTTCAACTTTATCGTGAATAGACTTTATATCCAGGTTTCATCAACAGTGACAACTTGACGCAAAAATTCTAGAAATTTAGCTTAAACAGATCCAAAAACTACTTCGACATTGACACTTTCCTCATACTTAACTTATCTAAAATATTAACTGTCGTGCCGTAGAACATGCCTATGACCTCTGCTACTTCGTGTACTTTAGTTCTGCGATCAGCATCGTGGACTTTTTCAACGATTTCCTCGGTAACCACGTCTGCTGGGCGACTCTCTTAATCAAAACGTTGTACCAATATCTCACAGTTATAAATGGTGAATGGCCCCCATAGACACCATCCAACTTCGCTTTTATTTCTTTGTCTTTCCATCCAAAGATCACGGATCGATACTGCTCTTTTTCCATTTTATCGAGAAATACAAAACACGTGTGAAAAAACTGGCTCCCAAATAAAAACTTTCTTATGAATCAGTTTGAAATTTGGTATGGCGTGGTTTGACAGATGCCAGTACATGCCGGTAATGCCAACTTTCTTCACCAATGCTACCAGCCTTCAAACACGGACACTTATTAATCGACCCTCCTATTATATGGATCAATAATTAACAGAAAAAAATAAAATAAATTAACTCAATTTTGTGTTTTTTCAAAAAGTATTTATTTATTCATTAATATCTATTTTGTCCCCTTCAAAGTAATTAACCTCTGATATAATATATTTATGCCAACGTTTTTCATAATCCTCGAAGCACTTAAAAAAATCATTTTTTGTGATCTTGTTCAGCTTCTCCTTCGATGCCGTCTTTATCGTTTCAATCATGGCGTAGCGTCGTCCTTTCAAGGGCCTCTTCAGTTTTGGGAACAGGAAGAAGTCACAGGGGGCCAGGTTTGGGGAATATGATGGCTGCGGTATCATTAGATTGTTGTTTTTGGCCAAAAATTCGCGCACAAGCAACGATGTGTGAGCAGGGGCGTTTCATGGTGCAAAAGCCAGTTTTTGTTCTTCCACAAATCCAGACGTTTCTGGCAGATTGCTTCGCGGAAATTGCGAAGAAAACTGTGAGTAAAACTTTCACATTCGACCGAATTTCGCGCGCTTTTTTCGGTTTTAGGTCATGCGGCAGCTTCCATTGTGATGATTGAGCTTTGGTTTCCACGTCATAACCATAAACCCATGATTCGTCACCAATTATGACCTTCTAGAGCAAATTTGGATCGTCGCGGACCGAGTTCAACAGCTCTTTAGCAATGTTAATGCGACACTGTTTTTGTTCGAAATTGAGCAATTATGGCACGAATTTCGCGGCGTCCCGTCTCATGCCCAAATAATTGGTAAAAATCGAATTACACGAGCCAATCGATATGTTTAGGTCCTAAGCAACTTCTCTAACTCTAATAATATTGGCCAATATTATTTTCTTCACTTCATCAATGTTTTCATCTGTTGTTGATTTGCTCGGGCGTCCGGCACGCTTTTCGTTGTTCACATCTTCTCGGTTCTCTGAGAACATTTTGTACCACCGAGTACTTAATTTTGTATTTCACACAAAATTTGATACAGATTCTTTGATCCATTTTTTGGAATAGGTAAAAATCGAAGACAAGCCAAAACACGTCCAACCAAAATAGCTATCAACAATTAACTAAACTTTCAAAATGGTCGATATAAACGCCACAAAAAAATCGAAAATCAAATATATGCTGCCCGCGGAAATTCAAAATTTACGATACTTTTTGAAAAGTAGCCGGTACCAATTTCAGTTTAGTCTTGCTAAAAACCCTAAAAACAACAATTTCATTATAAAATATTCCAAGGGAAACCTCATTTACCAATGATCATAATTCTGCAGATTATTTCATATTCTAGAAACACTTTTCGCCTGAGTCAACTACGACGGCTAAAAGTATCAAACAAGAAAGTCAAAACGGAACAAAAATTAAATAGTGATAGGCCTTTGGGATTGCACATAAGACGACGAGATAATCTGATTCTTTGATTACTTAAAATAGGAGAGAGCCCAAAATCTTTTCAGTATGCACCGATCAGCAAATCATCATTAATGTGAAAGATATTGAAGAAACTAGTTCAAAAATCTAAAACATACTTTGCTTAAGGAAATGCTGCTACACCAAACCCAATATGTTTTTCAACCAGGAAAATCCTGTGAAAAGCTCTGCACTACATGGAGTGAAAAATGAACTAAATAATTAAGAAACAGTTCTAATATCTTTTCTAATAAAATGTTTTTGAACCAATAACATTGCATTAAAAAAAGGGTGTCCAAATGGATTAAAGCCATATTAACTAACAGAATGATAAACTTAACAATTACAAAAACGACAAAAGAGTCAGCTGCTAAAAAAACTAGTTTGTTAGAGCCTTTTAGTCATTTCCTGCTCCATTATCAGACATGCTTTTAGAGTAGTTAAAGTTTTGACCTGTCTAATAGTGATGTTGTGGAAAAGTTTTATTACATGTATATCAAACGAGTCAACCTCTAGCTTATGAAATCTTTTAATAAAATGTCTCGTTGTGTTCTTCAATAGCGACATTAAAACGTGTAAACCATTTAAATATCCTTGATTTACACAAAATCGCATTATCACAACATTGAACTAATGTTTGATGGGATTCAGTCACTATTTTGACGGTTTAAAAACAAATTTAATGCAAACTCGTTGCTCTTCGTCTGGGACCATCACAAAAACCGGTTTATAATACTAGTGTAAAAAAATTGTCCATACTTGGCTGTACCCCTTTGCACATTGCAAACTTATTTGATGCGGGTGAAATGATCATTAAAAAGTTTCACTGAAACATTTAACATATTTTATAAGTTTATTTATAACTCGCAGATTTAATATACAAAACGTGCAGTAACTATGGATTCTGAAAATGATAAAATATCAAATATTTCTATATTTGTTTTTCCCTAGAAAAAGTTGACTAGACATATTAGTTAGAAATTAACAGTTATCGATTAAAATTATTCGCAATATACTGAAATCTCTGAACAGCTCTGGGATCGTGTTTCATTTTAAGATGGATTTGTAGTTCTTGTTTATAATAGTACTTTTTATCGCACAGTTTGCAAAAGAAAGTCTTTTCTTTGCCACATTCCACGGTTTGGTGTCTTCTTAGATTTTTTTTCATTGTATAAGATTTTCCACAAATGCTGCAGTAGTGGCGCACACGACCTAAAAATAAGAAAATGATATAATTTTATGGGAACCTACTGTCTAATCACAGGACAAACATTTTTTTGAGAAACTAGTAATATCAGCTCTTTAGATTGCTGTGCGGTGTTTTTCCATGCGGGGTTTATTCTAAAGTTCTAATTTCAGTTTTTGTCATTTTAACAAACTTGTTTGATGCAAGTAAATTCTTACTTACATTATTTAAATCTTCATGTCTTCGTGTTTTTAAATTGTTTTCATAAAAATACATTTGAAAATTTGTTCATTTCAATATCAAAATTGGAACATTTACAGAGTTTAAAAGCAATATAGAGGAATATAATTAAAAATGATTATATATATTTGTATATTTTATTAAAGTTTTAATAATCTAAATAATATTCTTTTTTATGCTTCCCTAAAGAATGTCTTCTCAAATCAGCTGATCTGTAGCTTGAATATACACAATGATCACATTTATACATTTTTTCTTTACCACATTCATACTTTTGATGAAAATAAAGCGAATTAACTTTTCGGTACCCCTTTCCGCATTGATCACATTTATGTGCACCTAAAAAAAATTTGATTGAGTAAATAAAAAAAAACAAATTACTTTTAAGAGTCAAACATATTTCATTTGATTCAAAATGTATTTGATTACATTTCAACAATTTTATTATTTCCAAGAAATTTCACATGGCGTATCCCTATGCACAAAAGTAAAATGAACATTCAAATTATTTTTTTGTTTAAACTTTTTGCTGCAGATGTAACATTCGAATTTTGGATCTTTGTTGCATTCGTATCTTCGGTGTTGCCTGAGACCGCTCTTCCTCTTGTATTTCTTGTGGCATATTGGGCAACAGAACAAACTGTTCTCATCTACATAATGGTTTAAGTCTGAAAATAGATGAACAATAGAATATATTTTAAAAAATAGTGAGTCAACAACGTTTGAAGTTCATTTAAACATGCCATTAGAAAATTATACTTTATTTCTAAAATTTTTACATTGTTTTTAATCTAATTTCGAAGTGGTTGAGCCTTAAAAATTCCTTTCTGTGTTTCTGTGTTTTCTTTATGAACGTTACGAATATGTGAGTACACGTTACTTATTCGTTTAAATCGTTTTTGGCAAATATAACAATTAAACTTTGGATCTTGATTACATTCGTGCCGTCTGTGCTCTTTCAATGCGCCTTTTCTTCTGTACTTTTTGTGGCAAACTGGGCAACAATAGTGATTGTTCTGATCCATATAAAAATCTAAGTCTGAAAAAAAAAGAATTAAATTTAATGCAACCGTTGAAAGGTCAACAAAATACGAAAACTTACTTCTAAATGATGCTTATTATAAAAATAATCTAAAAACACGTAGTAAACAGTTTAAAATATTTTTATTACTTCTGTCACAGAAATTTGTTTAAAAGTAACATATTTATATTAATGTAATTTTGTTTTAGAAAAATCTTGATGGACAATAAGAAGATGTGCGTTCAGACCATCTTTGCGTTTAAATTTTTTGAAACATCTATGGCATTGGAATTGTGGTTCTCGGTTACAGTCGAATGTTCTGTGCTGTTTCAGTCCGTGCTTTCTTTTATATTTTTTGTGACAAACAGGGCAACAAAATAAGCCGTTGTCCTTATAGTAGTCTAAAAATAAACTTAAATCATTCGAGCTTAGTTACATTCGTGTTTCTTGTACTTTGCAATGCTTTTTTCAGGCTATATTTGTTGTCGCACACTGTACAACAGTAGCCATTCTTTCTTGCTAAATAATTTCATACTGATAATAATTTTATTTAAAAATAAAATGTAAAAGTAAAATAGAGATAGTTTCACTTGTAAAGGGAAGCTAATGAGTTCAAATGTTCATTTTACACCATTAAGTTTCTTGGGAGGTATGCTTTTAATTTAAATAAAACATACAACACTCGCTTTTAAATAGACTGATGTCTTAAATCACTCAAAAATCGAAAAATAAATAAATCATTGCGAATGCACAACCCCAAATGTTAAACATAAACAAATAAAAAAGTGGCTTTGCGCATAAATTGGTTTTGGCGCATGAAACTGTTGCAACTTCAGATGTGTCCTTCACATAAAAAATAATTACAAAACTTTAATTTTTAGCGATTTTAAACCACAAGTCGGTGCAAAAGGCATCAAACTTGTACTTTAAGTATAAATGCACACATCGAATAAAAGTAAAAATATCGGAAAAACGAGTTATTAGTTTCTTTTTTATGTTAATAAATAATACTAATAAAACAACAAAACTATTTATTTCCAAACCCCATAATACTATTTTATGTGAAATTATATCCTCTTGAAGTACTAAAATCTCTATGCTTGTTCCGCAAATGAAAATTCAGACCACTTCTTTGTTTTAATTTTTTATAGCAAATGTGGCACTCGAACTGTGGCTCTTGGTCACATTCAAATTTGCGGTGCTGTGTAAGGCTTGGTTTTCTTTTATATTGTTTATGACATACTTGACAACAAAATAAACCATTTTTCATATAGTAGGAATAAACTAAAACAGAAAATTTAATAGAATATATTCGTGGAAACTGGTAAAAAAACGGAAAGCTGGAAACACTGATTTTTTTAATATTTTCACTTAATTTTTTTTGATACAGTTAGTATGCCTGGAAAAATTATTGACTTAATAAATGTGCGGTAGAAAAGCAACTATGAGTGATATTTAAAGCGTCGTTTGGTTAGTTAACAACTCAATAAGGCTAACGATCGTTATCTAATTTTGTGCACCACTACGATAGAGGTTTAATAAAATAAGTGAATTTTCATCTTTGACTACAATACGTATTTAAAGAACAAGATTTCATTGGTTTCGAATAGAGACAATGTTAGATTTAGCACAATTCATTAATCTCGATAAACTAGTTTGAAAATAAAAGTATATTGCAAAAGTATCAACAGAAAAAAACGTATCATTATTTTTTCGGGTACATCAGGTAACAATAAAATCTGAATAAAAACCAAAACCATTTACTTGCAAGGCTCGCAAAATTATTTATCTGGAAGAATATCCTCTTGTAGAACTATAATCTTTGTGTTTATTTCGTAAATGAAAATTTAGACTGCTTCTTTGTCTCATTTTTTTCTTGCAAATGTGGCACTCGAACTGTGGCATTGTGCCACATTCAAATGTTCTATGCTGTTTAACGCTGTGTTTTCTCTTATATTGTTTGTGACACACGAGGCAACAGAATAAACCGTTTTTCACATAGTAGGAACTTTCTAAAAGAGAAAATTTTATCAATTAAAAATGTGAATTTGGAAATACATTGAAAATGTAGGAAACATCTAGTTATGTTATTTTTCAATATATTCACATAATTTTCTATTAAATATTCGGAGTTAAAATAGTAAATATGTATTTATATGTTTATTTATAAGTGTCGCGTCGTATCCAGTTAATTAACTAGTTTTTTACAACAAAATGCTCAGTTTAATACAATTTTTAGTTAAATTATTAATAACATCTCAGTAAAAATCCATATCCTTTTGTAGTCTATAATCCTTTTGATTATTTCAAAAATTGAATTTCTGTACTGGTTGAGACTTTCTTTTTTCTTAAATTATTTATGCCACTCTATATAACTTAGTATAAACAATTTTTCATATAGTAAGAACTTTCTACAAGAGAACATTTTATGAAATTTTGTGAAAGTGGAAAAATAATGGAAACGGTTAGTAAACACCGAGTTATGATGTTTTTATCTATTTATATTAGGAATTTTTGTAATTGTAATAATTTTCACCTGTATTTTGACCTGTAGATTCAAAATCTGCAGCAGTTTTTAAATAGAAAAACTTGTTCGATCACAATCAAAAACACACTTTGGTAATATTCTTAAAAACCGTTTGTGGAAAACTCGATGGAAATTTGTTTCCATATAAACGTTGCATTATTTGCCAAGAAGGAACTATTAATTTTATTGCACTTAACTGAAATATTTTAAGGCAGTCTATTAAAATTTTTTGGTGTCATATTTTTTTTTGCATTTTATAGTAGCACCAATAATTGGGTAATTTAACCAATTTTTGGGTTTTTAATAGTATTGCTATAGATTATGGTAATTTTTCAAACCCGATATTTTTGTTTTTTATTACATGTATAAATATTATTTATTTTTAAACTGAAATTTTATTTTTGATTTTACTCTAAAATATTAAAATCTTTTTAACAACTAATAAAAACTTACATTTTTTGCCATTTAAATCAACGTGTAGGCATTATTTACGTTTCGAGCGGATCTAATGTTTAGAGTCACACTTTATACAAGAATATTATTATTTGAATACAAATTAACACTAATATTTACAAGCGGTTTGTTTAATGTAAAAAATAAAAATAAAAATCAGAAAAAAACATCTTTATTATATCCTATAAAATAACATCTTTTAAGTACTTTTTCAATGATATTTTTTGGTTTTCAGCAAAAAATTGCTGTTGTGGGTATGTCTTAAGTGCACAGTTAAATTTGTCTTTTGTGTAAACATTTTATTACAAATGGTACACATGAATTTAGGATCAACTCCACATTCGTACAGGTGGTGTCTGTACAACGAACTTCTATGCTTATACTTTTTCCCACAACGTTGACAAGCATGCTCACCTAAACGAAAAATATATTAGATTAATAAACAACAATCTCATCTATGAAATGAGTATTTCTGACTTGACGTAGACTGATTGGGATGGCTAAATATGCATTTCTGACATAGAAATATTTTGTAGAAAAAATTATTTACTGCGGGTTATACATGGTTTATATTACTACAACTATCAACACATAAAAAAACGGTTTTGTTTTTGATGAAACTTTCTAGCAAGCAGAATTTTCTTTCCGATGAAATTTCCTATCACAAAGATGACAATGAAATTGAGGTTCTTGATTGCATCCGTATTTTCTGTGCTGTTTGAGTCCATGTTTCCATTTGTATTTTTTATTGCATTCTAAGCAACAAAAGAAGCCGTTCGTCTTTGTAAAAATCTAAAAAACTAGTACAATTCAAAAATAATTCTCTATTAAGAATCGGCAAGAAGTTGGTTAGGATGTAAAGTTGTGTTAACGAATTTAAAAGAGTCTCCATTAGCATAAACGCATGAGTCGTACTGGCGGACTTGTTTGTAGATTTCCTGCCGATAAATTTTTGAGGAATTTTTCTTAAACAACAATCTCCACTTTAACGTTCGAATTGGACCGCCATTATTTCAATAATTTCCTTATTGGGTCATAGACTTTAAAATGCTAAACTACAGTACCAAAAATTAACGTTCTTGAATGCTCACAAGTGAAGAAATTCTTTTGCATAATAATGATCGACTACAGGTAACTTAAACCATTCACAACCTGTATGGTAATATGAAATGGTAAGTTTTGCAACGTCCAGCTTATACTCAGGATTTGTAACCATGCGATTTTGATGTATTTGGCTCATTAAAAGGACGGAGGTTCAATTCGAACGCCGAGGTAGAGATTGCTGTTAAAGAATGGTTCTGGAAACAGCCGCAAGTGAATCTATAGACTAGTCTAGCAGTGGGATACATACCTTAATGTTAATGGATACTTCTTTTGTATTCATTAAAAAAACACAATTTCTAGAATTTAGTAACTAAAATTCCGAACAAATTTCTTATTACTTAAGATTAGCATGTAATTTAGAATCAACAATCCCATTGAGTTAATGCTGAAAAAAATATGTTTTTAATAATAATGGCCATGAAATCAAGATGAGAAATACAGTTTGAACATACATTTATTGTATTTATCCACAGTTCAATAAAATAATACTAATAAATATACAATTTCAGTACGACATAAAAATTTTTTAATCTTGTTTGGTAGGTCAGGTAACAATAAAAGAACTTTGTTATATATACAGGTTAGCTAGTTTTTAATAGAAACAGTACTAGTGTCTCATGAATGTTAGACATCAGAAAGTCGCTTAAATGGAGGAAAATGAGATTCTGATCATCCCCGGGCAAATCTGAATAAATTTTTTTAATTTGGCTATTTAGTTTAAAACAGAATGAGAATCCGGGGATGATAGGAATATTTCAACGTTGGTGTATCATTTTATTAATTTCTGAATATACAGCTTGCACTACATTTAATCGACTTTTTAATGTTTATACGTAGCCATTTTGTATACTAAAGTATGTAAAAGGGTAACTAACTATACAAATGTGAAAATGTATGTTTAAGATACGCACACGAAAGTTTGCAAATTACTTAAATCTATTTTTTAATAATATACAATACTTTTTATAGAAATATCTTTTAACATTCTCCACAATATCAATCTATTTGGATGATCCCAATAATAACTGGCAGGAAAATCAAACAACGTAGGTTAAAACGAAACGGACAATATTTAGGAAATTTTGTAGGTACACATTATTTCCACTAAACCCAGTATGTACAAATTCGAGAAATAACAAGATCTTTCAAAATCTGAAAAAATATCAAGAGTGTCCCACTTAAAATTTGAGGGTATTTGCCGTTAAACCGGAAGTATGTTATTAACAAAAAATGTACATCAGCTGCATTTAGCCCCATTGCACTTACCTACAAAATTTCATAAATATCGTCCGTTTCGTTTTAAAGATATTAACTTGGTTCCATACTTTATCCCAACCCTGTATAGGAAACCAATGAGTGTGAGATGGAAAGGCGTGAAGGCAAACACCACACTAGGAAATGCTAAACTTAATTAAACTCATATAGTGCTACGTTATTTAAAAAAAATATTTCACGAAAGAAATTTGCATACAACTGTTTTTGCTAGTAAATATTTCAGTTTCTATATCTGATTCGTATTAGGGGGGAGTTAAAAGGTCGCAACTATTTAACAGAATTTCATGTGAGAAAACTGAAAAAAAAACGCAGTAGGATACATACAAGGACTTGTTAGTATTATAATAACAATAACCAATAATAATTGGTTCAATTTAAACCGAAAAAAACGTCATCCAATAATATTTTATCTATTACAAAAATATGGGCAAATCTGTATTGAATACAAGACCAATTTTTTTTCAAAATCCAATCAGTAGCGAAATTAAAACCACGGTGAAAATCCGATGAATCTTTGCGCAGTGACTCTAGTATGCCGACCGATCGCGTCACGTCGCACTCGTCAGTTTTGAGCGTTTAGTGAGCACGTAAACATGCGTACAACAATAGAATCTTCCGCCAAGTGTGACGGGCGTGCTGTAATTCGATCTCTCATGTAGAGGGACGCAATACAGCAAAAATTCATGGAACGTTTTAGCATGACGTATAGGCGTTCGGGTAAGAAAGCGAGTGTCAATCGAGGATCTTGTTCAGCGAGTGGATCAGGCAATTCGAGAAACTTGTAGGTTCACAATTTCTGTGTTGGATGATTCATTTCTCGTTAACTCATATGAAACACTGGATAGGAGTACAGCATTTTGGCACAGATGAGTTGTAGACCAGTGAAGAAAATTGGCTGAAGGTGGCTGCCTTTTATGACAAGAATATTGGAAAGTCGGTACCATGCTATAACAAATGTTCAAGTGGGAGCAGCGACTGTGTTGAGAAGCAGCTGGAAGATGTCGCTAATGGTGCAAATAAAACATTTTTGATTTTCACTGTGGTTTTAATTTCCTTCACGTATACCTCGCACCCATTGAATTATAGTCATGTAACCCTAGTAATAATATTAATACTCTCCTTATAATGCAATCTTCTACTAAAGAGTACTTAACATTGTGTATTTTATCATATGAGGTATCACATAATTTCATTAAAAGAAAATTGTACGTATAATAAATGTGCGGAAGAAAAGCAACTATGAGTGATATTTAAGGCGTCGTTTGATTAGTTAACGAATCAATAAGGCTAACGTAAAATTGTTAGATTAATGAAATATAATATTATAATGCTAATTAATTAATTTTTCAAAAAAATTAGTTATAGGAATAACATATTTGCTATCACTACAACGTAAAAGACAATTGCGTTATAATAAAAATGAAATGAAAAAAGTAAGAAGAAAAGACTGTGGAAGTGGCTTCAAGAATTTGATGACAAATGAAGTAAAAAACATATTAACATTATCGATATTCATTTCATACATTTGAAAGAAAATAGATACCGTTCTATTCTAAAAAACTGCTTGTGCTAAAAAAATATTTTACTTATGACCTGGTCAACGTCATAAATCAGATGGTGTGAACTTAAAAAATAATTGAATTAATTGTTTCAAATCTTAGTTTGAGGAAATTATCCATAATAAATTGTACTTATCTTAATATCCACTGTATTACAAACTTTTTTAAATTATTATTATCTGATCATGGTTTCACCACTACTTTGACATTTTCAAAGAATGACAGATTTTGACAAGCATGAGAAACTTCATATCACAAACATTTCAACCAACCACCATTAAGCGTACAATAATATTCTGCTTTTGTGAAAAATTTTTGGGTTATTATTATATATCAAAAATTATATCTCGTACATTTTCTAGAATATCTTTTACAGTAAGATATAATGTAGTATCTTTTTATTAAATGTAAAATCTAAAATTAATACATTTTTAAAATCGAGTATTTACAAACTAAATTGCCCGGATTGTAACGTCATCTATCTTGGCCAGACCCTTAAAAATTTTAACATAAGGTACTGTGAACACTTACCAGCTTGTAGATTAGAACAACCAGATAAGTTACATTAAGCAAAATACCTTATTGACACTAAACACAAACTTACACTTAACAAAATTTAAACAACATTGGAAATACTTCATTTACATGAAATAAAGAAATGCCTAAAATATCCTCAATATACTGTGTTGAATGAAAAATTAAACCTGGGAAGTTCCATTATTTATCTACCTACTTATATAATAACAAAAAAAATTTTTAGATAAAATAGTACATATTAGATAAAGGTGGTTGGTTGAACTGTTTGTAATGTGAAGTTGTTTGCCCTTCTCAAAATCTGTCAATCTTGCGTCAGTCTGTGAAAATGCCACAGTCGTGGTGAAACTTTGGTCAAATAAAATATTTTACAAAGCTTTGTAATACCGTGGAAATTCAGGTAAGGACGACTTATCTTTTCAAATTTATAAAAAATAATGCTTATGGCAAATCACGTGATAACTCATATGATAAATCACACAATGTGAAGCGCACTGTACAGGTGATTAATGGTCACCCTAGTACACCTATTTATTTACTATACTACAGTAAACAGTAAATTTTGCAGCGAATTTTCATTTATGTAGTTTTTAATGAAAACAGTTAACATACATTTTATGTCAGGGATTGTTCGACTCGAAGTTGAAAATGACGGAAATTTGATATTAAATGCTTTAGTATACAGATGTAATTCATTCAGCGGCACGAAACAACATATTTTTTTACTTTGAAGAATGCGAAACATGAAAAATATGCTTGTATATTATAAATGTTAGTATTTAGAATTGGGACGAAAATAAAATCTATATAGATTTTGTATATTTTTATACATAAGGTAAAAAGAAGTCGTGTCTTCTTATCATGTGTCCTCTTAAGTGTTCTCTTCTTCTGAATGCCTCATGACAGACTTCACAAATGTGATCTTTGGGTCTTCCACAGTCTCTCGATCGGTGAGATATTAAAGATTTTCGGTTCTTGTAAAACTTGTGACATTGTGGACATTTCTGACGAAAATCGGCTTCTGAAATCCGCAAGAAGTTATTAATCAAACATTTTTTCATAAGAAAAAAACGAGAAACAACTAAAATCGAAATTGAATAATTTCCTTTGGAATACAATTTTTATTTATCTGTAGGAATTAGGGAGATTTTTAAATGAAACAATTTTTATACCAATATCTAGAAAAATATAATGAAGATTAAATATGAATGGGTATAAAGTAATAAAAAAAAATAGAATTCAAATGAAAATATAACTAAAAATTGTGAACGAAAATGTATTATTTTGTAATTATACTAATCATATTTAGTTACTTTTGTTGTGTAAACATGAATAGATTTCTTATTTTTTCCGCAATTATACGAAATATAAAAACTGCAACCAAGTAGTATCACAAGATATCAAAAATAATCCGATAATAATAATAATTGTTCCTATGGATGGCGCTCTAGGAAAATATTGTTTTTAAATTACAATGACTCTCTATATAACAATGTTTTATTGGTACTATTTAGATTTCTAATCTGTTTTTTCTTCCATTGTGCAATATTGTAAACTTTGTAATCGAGGTCTTTGATGTTAATTTTGTGGAGCCTTTTCAAATGCACTTTTTGTCTGGCCCTGTAACTGCAATTGGGACATCCGAACCTCGGCGCTTTGCCGCCCTCCCATTAGGTTTTTCTTGTACTTGTACTTTTTGCCGCATTGTTCGCATTGATTGCTTTTGTTCCTATTGTTCCCGTAGGGTACTGATTCTAAAAAGATATATAAAATACGGTATTAAAAAGGTTTTATAAATATGAAGTACTTGTTTTTGTTAATCCCATACCAGATAGAATTTACAATAGAAGCATCACTCTGTAACGGATAGATGTGAAAGAGAACAATACTTGTAGATTATTTAAAATACTTTCAGTTTTTCCGAACCATTTTCTTTTATTAAAAATAGGGCTAATAAAAAATATATTTATTCAATAAACTTAACAAAAAATATAAATTTTCTAAAATTAATTTACATTCTAAGAGTATTAAGGCAGCTTCGAAAATAGTATTTATTATACAATTAGATATAATAGTTTAACCCCAAAAATATGAAAATAAAAATATTTTTCTTACAACTAAAATGTAATATGAACCATTCCCAAAGGCAAATAAATATCTAATATAATAGAATAACTAAACAACGATATAAAACTGAGCATTTTAAACATTAAAAAACTATATAAAATAAAAATACTAATCTTTTAAATTAATTAAATAGGTACCAATGCTTACAAGCTACTTCCTCTCAAAACATAAAATAAGAACTATCTAATAAACTATAACGCCCTAATGCCCGCAATCTCTAGGAGAAATTACTGCTGAAATCTATTGGGCTGAGTTTTGTTTGGTAATGTTTGGAGAGGAAATTTCAAAACATTATATATATAACAAATTCTGTAGGTACAACTATTGGACAATTAGTCAGTTTAAGTTCAAACTGGGTTTTGGAAAGTCGTTACGAGTAATTAAGAATTATTAGCTTCCTTTTTGTCTAAATCACCTGGTACCGTTGGCGTTTCGGGCTCTTCTTCTTTTATAGGAATATTATAAATTTTACTATTAAGTTCATCAATATCATAAACTTTGTGCACTTTTCCTAAATGTCGTACTAAATGGACTTTTTGTTTTGCCTTGTAATCGCAATACGGGCATTTAAACCTGGGTTCTTTTCCACATTCCCATTTTTTGTGGTTACTCAAAGAACTTTTGACTTTGTAAGACTTTTTACATTCACCACACACGTAAATTTTTTCTTCTGAAGGGCCGCAAATTATATCTAAGGACTCTCTGGCTGGTTCTGATGCGTGTGAGGATAGATTTTCTTTTAAAATCATCATCGGTAAGAGAAAATGCGAAGGCCAATTCGAGTCTCCTTTTTTAAATTTCCCTAAAAAATAAAATAAATTGTTTAGAGGGTAAATGGTAGTTAATAAACGTGACACCTTTTTACCAGTGTAATGTACAAAATTAGATTTATATTTCGCCCCAAATATCACCAAATAACGTTTTTGATTCAAATACAATAAAATATACAGAGCATATACATTTTGCCCATCCAAATGTTTTTATTATAATTTTCATTCTTAGACAAGCCACCAGAAAATGTTAAAAATGCTTTACATAATAATTGTAACAAAGGCAAAATAATACACAGAAAATGCCGAGTTTATCGTGTCAATAATTAGTATTATTATTATTACAATTGATTAACTATATAAATGTTATATCTGAGTTTAAGATATTTTTATGAAATTGAAGACCTTTGAGTGATTCTTTATTTAAGAACATTGTCGCATGATACTGTAAAGTACTAATATATATACATATATATATATATATATATATATATATTTTTACGCAGTGTGTGTTTTGTTTTGCTAAACAAAATTGAATAATTTATAAAACCGTACAGAGTACGTTCTTATATACCGGGTGCGCCACGCTAAACGTGATAAAGCCTAGTGGACCAGAGATATTGAAAATTACTTTGGAAAGAGTATGTAAGTCAATCGGATTTAAAACTTTTTTAGACATTTATCAGATGTCCCAACTAGCAATATATATTTTTGGAACATCCTATATTTTATTATAATTAAAGTCTAATGAAAAAAATAATATTAGTTTCATAATAATTTCATATATATATTCTTTTTAGTTTTTGGGTTCTTTAATTTTTTTTTATAAATGTACTATTCGGCAAATAAATTAATTACAATTGATTGCTGAATAAACAGATTTGTGACTGTTAATTTTTAATTGTTAGAGTTTTATTTCGAAATGATTTACAAATTAAATTAATGCATAGGATATTTGCAATTGGGAATTTCAACACACTACAATATTTGGTATAATTGTTACGTTATTATAAATAGAATAGAATTTTATTGATGTAAATACAAGGCAAAGCGACTTCATTTTAAATTGTTATAATATTCTCTATTTTTGGAATTATTCGTATTACTTTACACCTCGATCAACTACATATTAGATTATTAATTCGTTACATTTTACGATCATCGGTTTTCTTTATTTTTCGTTCTAAATTCCTGTTTGTTTTCGGTGCTATATTATCGAAAATTGTGTTTATTTAATTATCTATTAGTTGGAAGGCAGATTTTTAAATTAATAATTTTTTACAAGAATAATGTTCATCTTTACCAGTTTTTCCCTTTATTAATTATAATAAAATGCAGGAGTTTCCATAGAAAAATATATAAGTTTTATAAGTAAGAAATGCTGTATTTGTCAAAGAAATTTTAAATTGTAATTGCCACAGATCTTCATACACTCCCTGAAGTAATTTTAATATCTTTAGTAGTTTCCCCTCGATTCTTCGTCCTATTGTGCACGGCGCACCCTGAATAATTCCTGCAGTTTATATGTTTAGAAGGAAATAAAACAACGTATTATAAACTTGCTTTTATATACAAAACCTTCCATATATTTAGACCGCAAAACGAATTTAAACAGATGAAAAGTAAAATTAATACACGACATTCCACACTCAAAATTCGGGCCGTTACGTAGAGCGATAAAGTAATCAAAAACTAGGCTTTAATGATGTAGAAATGAATTTGTTGTTAAACACATTCTAAATAAAAATACATTTTTAACAAGGCCCAATCTCTAATTCAAAATAATCTGATCGGTTACTGTATTCAAACCCAACGCCCTCCTCTTGTAGCAATTCCTCGAATTTTGGTGATACTGCAGGTGGGATTTCTGCTTAAATCTGCAATTGCAGTTCCTGCAAGTAAATTTTCTCTCTCCTCCACATTCCCATCTCATGTGACGACTAAGGTTGGCCTTGTGCATGTAGACAGAGGGGCACTTAAGGCATCCGTACATTCCGTTTTCAGTCAAGCGGTAATATTTGTCTAAATACAAAAGTTTCGTTACTAATGAGAACAAATTTAAACACATGCACACACATCTATGCATTAACAAAATAACTACAAAAAACGTATATCGCTTTCTAAATTTAATTTTTAATATTGTTTATATTTCCGTTACTAATAATCGGAATATAGCAGAATTTAATAGAGGGTGTCTCTCATTATATTTTAATAGATTCTTTAAAGTTATAATTTCAAAATCCAATCATCTATTAAGTTGCGATTGTATATTATTAAATAATACAACATTATAGTTCCCTAGAATAATCCGTTAAAAATGCAAATTTTAGGGATAATATGACTCTAATTTAATTAAGCCCTTTACTTTTAATGAAAGCTTTACATATAATAAAATGCCTCAGATCTATATATCATAAAAGTATAACATCTTAAACTATTTAAAAACAAAATGAAAAGTTTTTTAATTTCTTCTTAGCTTTGTATTCTTATATTCTTTTTGTTTTTGTATAAATTTTATCAATAAGTTCTTGTCATCAGTAAATATTAATGCTTTACAATTATTCGTCTTTTTGTTGCCTTCATCATCATTTCAGTAAATATCTCATTTTTTTAAATTGAATAAAGTTATAAATGTTTCCTTAAAACAACAAATAGATATGTTGTGTATTATTCAACAGATAGGGCCTTTTTAAAAAAATAATTTAAATTTTTTGTATTAAAACAATAGCAAAATAAAAATAAAAAATCGTCTTGGCGTACTTGATTAATTAAAGCGATTCTTTTTGATTTTGAAAAAGAAGCGTGTTTTATTTCACAGTAAATTAAAACAAAAAGAGGTATTTCATTTCAAGTTTAACCAAAAGTGGTAATATTTTAATATATACACACCAATGATTTAAAACTCGACCGTAAAAGCCATGTATAAATGTTTCATTTATAAAGCACAATTTTCAAAAAATGCTGAAAATATAAAAAGACACACCATGTATATCGTATATGATGATATAGAAAAATGTGGGAATATGATATTTGGAAAATATAACAATCACAATTTTTAATAAATGTTTATTTTTACAACATCAGTATGTATTTGTATATTAAATTTACTTTTAATAATAAAAATTATAACTAGACAAAAAAAAATCCCCAAAAACTACTAATAAAAAATACCAATAAAAGTATTATGAACATTGTTAAAGAATACTGTTCAAATAACTACTCTTCATTAACAATATCACATAAAAAAAAAAGATAAAATCGGTTAAACAAATATTAGTTATCTAATCATTGATTATCTCTATCTAACAAGTCTTGTAAAGAAACATAATCGCTGAAAAAATCTATTTCAGATTCCTGTCCATTTCCACTTTGGGCGTTGTCCTCTGGTACATCTTTGGTTTCATTGTTGATACTTTTAGTTTTATCATTATTTGTATTTTTCGACACCACATTTTTTCCCCTTCTGAATTTTTTCTGACAATTTCGACAAGCATATTTTCCGCAATTTTTTAGTCGACTACAAACTTTGCAGTTTGTACCATAATTATACATTTTTATATTGCGTTTCTGGCATGGTAAACAAGCGGGTATTCCGTTTTCTTTAAAAAGAATACAAGCGTCACAATGAATACCATAATTATATATGGCGGAGGGGCTAGAATTTGCAAGGATACATTTAGAGACATTCTGAGTTATTTCTTGAACAATCTTTTCTTTCTTTTCTGATGGCTTGATTATTTTATTTTTCTTTATTTGTTTTGATGATTTATCCAGTTTGGATTTCTTCGCTGTCTGTTCTATCTTCTTGATTTTCGAAGGGTTATCAGGAGTACTGATTTTCTTTTTTTTAGGTTTCTCTTCTTTTTGGTCGTTTGTCAGACTGCGATTTCTGCAACGGTGCATCATTACGCTATACAGGTTATCAGATTGTATAGATTCGTCCTCTCCTTCATCTGAAAAATGTATAAATCAATATAAAAAAATAGCTTTATACAATTACCTATTTCTAAGTAAATCACTAATAAATATTTTTACAAATTAAATATCAGATGCAGGAAAGATTAAAACTACAGTAAAATATACTTTATAATTAAATGTAATATCTGTACATATACATGTATATACGTATAAATAAAAACGAGTTTCCAAATAACTTTTACTGATCTGAGTATCATGAAAACTTCATTTTCCTAAATGCCGTTTTTGGTGAGCAGTCATGTTTCCCTTAATTTTACAAATGTACGTACACATTGGATAATCGCACTTGAACTGGGCTGGTTTTCCGCATTCGTATTTTCTATGTTTGTGAAGACTTTGACTATGTTTATATTGACGTCCGCATTCTGGACAGATAAATATTTGGCCTGCAATAATTTCTTATTGAGTTATCATATCAAAATGATGTTGATAAAGTTATAAAAACCAAATATATTTATATAAAATGTTTATTTATTATAACATAAGGCTTTCGGTAGTTGCATTAAAACTTGAAGGAACATTTGCTTTGATTAGAAACGTGTACACTGTGAATATGTCTTTGCAAGTTAAAATTATGTTTAAAAATTCTTGAACAGTACGGACAAACATCTTTTCCGTGTTTTCCACATTCAATCTTCATATGACGGACTAATGTGCTGTGATGCTGGTACCTTCTTCCACAATTGTGACAATTAAACAATTTTTCTACAAAAAAGATATTAATTAATTGGGAAATTTTATGCAAGGTCGTAATTAATACTTTCTTCCAAAAACCGCCTTACTGACTGCTATCAATGTAAACAATAATACTACCTCAAAATATTTTTAAGGTTTATTTTAATGAACATTTACATAATTGATAAGAAATGAATTGCACAAATCAAGTAAATAAATATTTGTACCGGCAAAATAATGAGAAGACGCTGAGCAAATCAGTTCAGTTTATTGAATTGAAATGACGACAATTAATATGCCTTTGAAGGTGGTGATTATATTTAAAAACCATGTCACAATATGGACACTTAACTTTCTCAGTTTTACCACACTCATGTTTACAATGATGTCCCGAGTCGCAAATATTTTCGATGGCAATTCACACAAACTTACTTATTTGAAAAAACTCCCGAGCGGTGAGTTGGGCGGGTAAAGGAGTGGGAGAGGGCGCATCTGTTGCTACGTAACGTGCCTTCCGCGCTCGCTTTGAATTTCCTCCTCACAGACTCGTTCCTGGCCGCAATTCGATTATGTCGTGGGTTCACTCATTTCAGGAGTGTGGAAGTGTCGCTAAACCCAGAAATGGACATCAACGGACCACCGGAAAATGTCGATGGGATTTTTATTTATGGGGGTATTTGAAATCCTTGGTTTATGTCGATCGAGCACGGACCATAGCTCACCTCAAGAACAACATTCGCGACGCCATTGCCAACATACCGATTGATATGCTGCGAAGAGTGGAGACGAACTTCGGGAATCGACTTAATCAATGATTGACACAATGGCGGTCGCCATTTAACCGATGTCATTTTCAAGACTGTATCAAAAAAAACTTGGGATACTGTATTCTCAAATAAAAAAAGAATTAAAACAATAACTGAAGTACTTTTGTTTTTATTGACCTTTCAAATAAGTAAGTTTCTCTGGCGCACCCTGTATATACCATAACTAGTTAATAGGATACAAAGTACTCATTATATGATGGATGGATTAAATACGGAGTGTTCCATTTTACATAGGCACGGTATTAGCGTTTTAATATGTGATTAAATAAGTGCCTCATTTTAAGCGCCCATACAATTTTAGATAACTGTAAATACATCAACATTTGACCGTGACTCACCCTGTATATACATTATATAATATATATATTCCCAGTATGGAGATCATTTTCTAACAACCGGAGAGATGTATTCAGGTCGCCTGTATTCAATGTGATTATTTGATTATTTGCATAAAAACTTTTTATTTTCCCCCAATTTAGTCTTGATGAGTCCTACAGTTACAAAAACTTTAGTTCTGGTTCTTATTGTAACACTACAAGTTGTAAACTACATAACACATTTTTCATATTTTAGGTGAATGTGGTCTTTCACAAAATTCAAAGAGGATACTTCAACAAAATTTTGGTTGTAACATTATAATATCTCTTATTTACTATTACTATGTTACATTTATACTTCTGTATTATATTAATACAACAATACTCTAACATAGTATATCTCCTATTACTATTTATAAATGGTTCTGTTACATTTCCCGATACTTTTGCTAACTTGTTGCTTGCAAACGAAACTGAGAATGTTTCATTGGAAAATGCAAATATCGTCGTCTTACGAACTATGAAATACTTCGTGGCAAAGAGGCAAAAACAAAGTCGATTGCCGAAAAAGCTTTCACTGCCATTAAATTTATTTTTGCGAGATTAGCTTAAATCTAATGTTTACGATTTTGATTCTTCAGAAAATTTACGTTATTTTTAATTTGTTAACTTAAGATTAGGCTGATAATCTAATTATTAAATCAATGCCCCTCTGTTTTGTCAAAATGTAAATGTAATTAAATCTAAAACTGTATAAGCAAATTTTATCTTGTTTAAGCCATTGAATAAAGAATTAAAACCTTTCAAATGAACTATTATTGGACCTTTATTGCCAATTAAAATATTCAAAAAGCAGTTATCGACATCTTCGAGAATTTTCTTGAAAATTTTTAGGAATTAGTAGGGGATTAACACTTATGAATTATTTATCATCGTCTGGTTCTAATTTATTATTTACATCTTCTATTTTAGGTTCTTCTAATATATCTTCATTTTTGTGAAAATGTTTTATATGCCGTTTCAAACCATTAAGTTGCTTCAGATACTTGCCGCAATGCGGACAAGCGTATTTTTGGATTTTACCGCATTCTGTTTTAATATGAAGATATAAAGAAAAGTATTGGTGATATTTTCTGAGACAAGTTGGGCATTCATATTTCTTGCCTTTAATTACGTTACTCTTTTCTTTATGAATTAATTTGCAGTGTCTTAGTAGGTTATAGGAAGTGTGTGATTTGAAACCACATTTTTCATACTTGCAGATAAACTTTTTTGTTTTACCACAGTAAGTTAGTTGGTGTTCGGATAGTGACCTCTTCTTGTTGTAGATTTTGCCGCACTTGAGGCATTTGTATTGTTCTAAAAATGATATATCATTAATTTTATTTTTCTGGCTTTAACAAGAAAAGTTTAAAAATGACAAATTTTATTATTTATTTAGTATTTACAATGTGATAAAAAATAAAAAAATACAAAAGTTCTGATTGTTAATAGTATCAATATAATATAATTTTAGTAGATATACTGAACGATTCTGGATTAATAATCTTGTCCTTCACGAAGGTTATTTAGTTAGTGCGCATACGCTTTCCAGGAAGTAAAATGCTATAGTTTGTTAAGCTCCATATTACAACAATATCTGTACTACAAATATATAAAAACTGACCTAGGGGTGTAATAATATAAGCGATTATATGTCAGAGATTATTGATGTATAAAATTAGAGGAGACATTGAGAAATATAATTTTAGTCAATTTTTAGCTACCAAATTATACTGTATTAAAAATTTAACAAAAATAAAATGTCCTTACTGGAAATATACGACAGTCCCCGTTGAAGTCGATAAAAGCTAACTTCCCATGTTACCAATCTCTTTTTAAATTGATTCCAGAAACAATTTTTGTGCCTATATTAATTCTATCCGGTTTAATTTTTAAATAAAGGGCTGGTTATTTTTGAAGTCGAGTTAGTTGATAGTGAAGTAATATGTCGATTATAATGAACGCTTCAGACACCCCCGAATTTTTTTCTTGATAATCAAAAACATGCGTAGAATCAGAAAAAGCCTCTTTATCAAAGATTTATCACCTATGTTCAAAATGTCAAGATGCTTTTCTTTCACCATCAATGAAAACATAAATATTTTGTATTAGTTTAAATAGTACTGTAAGCATCGATGTGCTAATCTTTGGTATGTATAGGTACTCTGATAAAATTCAATAAAACTGAATTACATCAGTTGACATCCATCTCATTGCTCAATAAACATCGCTCATTGAGGGTATTCAGCATTTACTTACCCTATCATTTTTAACGTTATGTTCAATTTAGTCAGTGTTTGTATATACACTGCACTTTAAATTTACTGAGTTGTAATATTTTTATTTTACAAGTATCTCCCGTCGTGCCTTTCGTACAAATATATATGATTTTGTACCCTTATTACACTTACATTATTCATTTAATACTGAAATAAACAGCAAATAAAAATCAAATAACTTGGGTTCATTTAACGAAGAGAAATAAACATTACTATTCACAATTTATTTTAAAACTTGTGTAAGTGTATGTTTCTTAAGTGCCTTTTAAGGTTTGAAAGAATATGAGTCTTATAATTACAGTTATCATAGTAACATCTTTGATTAGGTTCTTTTCCACAATATCTTCGTATGTGATAGTAGAGAGACAATTTCTTTTTATACCATTTATTACAGCCATTACATTGAAAACCTGAAAACAATAATTTCTCAATGATATACTTAAAAATGAATGAACCACCAATTAATTTCTAGTATAACATATTTAAGACAGTTAAGAATTGGAGAAGCCGAGTTTTGACAAAGAATGATTTTGTGTTTATTTTATACTCTTTATTTGTCTTCATAATTTTCTAAGAGATTCACAATAACGGGAATTTATGTTTGGCGGCACAATGTCGCTTTAAATTTCCAGGTAAATGGGTTTTATAATTGCAGAACTCATAAGGACAAATACAAGCTGGATCCTTTCCACAATATCTTAATTTATGTGAGTCTAAAGAATTTTTCTTTAAATATCCCTTATTGCATACATCACAGTTGTACAATGCTAAAAATTAATAAAATTAGCTCAGTTACAACTCAGCTACAACTTAATTTAAAAAATCATCGTACTTTGCAATATGTCATGTCAATATAATAATACATTATTGTTTATATTTTTAGCAATGAAACTAGTAACAATATCAAACATTTTATTACGCATTAAACTTATGCACCATTCTACAGTGAACTTTAATCCTATAGTTATAATTCGCCCTGTAGTTACATCCTACTACAGGACAATTGAGTGTAGATTCTTTTTGACATTCGTATCGAATATGTCGTTTGCATGTGGCGTAAGATTGATACTGTCGGTGACAAGTATCACATTGAAACGTGTTGTCGTTTACCTGAGTGTAGCCGGTTATTGGAGGTGACCTTCTGCCACAAAAGTACTTCATGTGTCTCGTAAGAGAAGTTTTGGCTTTGTATGTTTTGCCACACGTTGGGCAACCATCTAAAAGAAAGCTTCAGTTAAATTGAGCTTAAGCAGATATGTGGAACACAACGCTTATATTTACCAATTTATGTTTAATAAGGCAGACCTATTATTTGTTAAAACTAAAAGTGATATTAAGTAAAGGTTTTTGGTCTCTTTTTCTTCTTTTTCTAAAAAATTAAGCATTAAAGCTAACAATTCATTGCTAATAAAGTAGAAGAGGACTGACAATAACGCTGATATTGTGCTAGAATAATTACACAATAATTTCAAATTTAAATAATAATAATATAAGTCGTATAAATTCGGGAATATGGCCACCCTGCTGATATAGCACAATATATACAGAGTCAATTTTTTCCGATTGTTAAAATCGTTGTCCGTTTATACGGTGTGTGGTTATGAAATTCACGAAGCATACTAAAACGTGCGTGCTTTAGTTTAATATGAATTTCGTCGTGGTTTAATACAACAACAATGTATGGAACGTTTAATTTTTGCATCTGGTGGTGAAGCTCTGTCCAAAAAAAAAATTATATTTGGTTGAGTTTCGTTTGAGATTCAATCAAGGGAAGGGTTTCCCTCAACGTCAGTTGTTGCTGAAAATATTGAAGCTGTATGTCGAATGATTCAAGAAGACTGTCGTGTGACATACGATTAGATTAATAAAAAAATAGTCTTTTTGTATATAATTTTATTTTTATATTTAATTTAAAATAAAAAAAGGTTTACAAATTATTAAGCGATAAAACGATAAAAATATAATGAAAAATTGATAATACTATTTAGTCATAAAATTACAAGAAAAAATATCAATGTACTAAAAAGCATTAACGTTATATTTCTTAAAATGTTACTAAAAGCTATAAAAAAATTGGATCAACTATACTAAAAAATATAAAAAATAAGAAAAAGTGATATTTTTGTTGCGACTTCTAAACCCTTTGAAAAATATAACTGTTATAGCTGTGGTAAAATAAAAAGCTTTGTTCGGCGTGACCTACAACCCGCATTATGTTGTGAATATTATTTAGATACTGGAAAATGATACTTGTCAGTGTTATATAAACACAAGGCGAGTGAAGACAAGAAGATTTTTCCCTCATGTTTGAGGGGAAAGTAGAAAATATAATAAAATCTGTTCATTTTAAAAGAAGTTCCATTCTACCTAAACAAATTGTAGGTTGTAGACCCTACGAATCTTGACTCATTAATACAGTGCTTATGGAAGTTTAGCAACATAAAAATATTAAAACTATCGTTTGGGCATGTGAATTTCGGTCACATGACGAATAAGATCCCTCTTAAACTTGTAGCTGAAGTTACAAATGCTACAAACAAACTGTGGATCTTTATAGCACTGTAGCCGGATGTGTTGGACGCAGTTCTTTTTGTATTTATATTTTTTGTGGCATTTCAAACATTCAGTATAGTTTTTGTAAACACAGTAGCCGAGACCTAAAAGAAATCAATGTTAGAAATCATGACAAAACTAAAATAGTTTAAAAAAGAAATGGATTAGTTTAGTGTATAATTTAATACAATATTTATCGGGATATAATTGTAATAAAACACGAAATTATAAAAGTATAAAAATATTTTATTGCATAGTAAAAAGTGATTAAAAATAATGACCTAAGTAATATTGTAAATATCAAAAGAGTAACAATCTCAATTTAAAGTCAACTTAAGTCTAAAATATTGATGAAAGGTTTAACATAGATAACGTTTCTTAAATTCTAAGTAAGGCATATAAAGGCACTTAAATTTATCATTTATAGGAATTGTAACAAGTAAATATTTTGAAGAAAGATTAATGATGAAAAAGAAAATAACTTCTTAATGTTATAAAAAATAAGAAAACTTATGTTTTTCTTCAAAATCAATATACTTGTATAAGTTTTTTTTTCTAAAAAATGCAAATAAGACTAATACTAAAAACAAAGAAATACTATAATTTTAATTTATATTTTCATAGATATATAGAAAAATAAAATAGTGCAATATAGATATAAAAAAGCAGATAAACATATGGATTAAGTATAAAAAAAAATATTAAAACCAGATAGTCACTGGCCCGAAGATTTCATTCAAGATTATAACGTCGACGTGCTCGAATTGTCAAATATAACATGAAACGCAAGTCTAGGGTGCGCAATAACCTCACCCCAAATTCTAAATTCATTAATTATACTTCAAACTATTCTCTTCTTAAGAACAAGTGTGGTGTTGCCAAATATGCATACAAAAGTCACAAATAAGTTCACAAGCAATAATTTTAAATTTGCGAACTTGGAAGCAGAAAGTGGAAAAATAGCAATTGATTTACAGAAACTACAATTGCAATTGATTTAGAGAAATAAAAGATCGAGTTGCTACTTTAACAAATAAATTAAAACATTAGTAAAGCAATAAAAATAAAATATATGCTGGTTGTTGTTTTTATATATATTCTTAAAAAGTATAGATATGCTTTGTGTATATTTGCTTAAATCACTAGTTTAACAATTACAAATCTCCATCTACATTTATAATTCTTGAACCCACTTTTCTTTAAGTCGTTGCGATTGTCGCGGCTCAAGTTATATTTGACAAATGTTGTTTTTAAAACTTTTTTATGTTTTACTAATTATTTAATCTATTAATATTCGACATTGAAAATATCATAATACTGATTTAGGAGCAACATTTAGACCAATTCGCGCAGACGTTACAAATATTTAACGCCCGTACCACTAAAAATAAAAAAAGTATCTTATAACCAATACTGAACTAGTAAAACATAAATAAATTAATGACACATGGAATGCAACAAATACTTTTGCTAAACTATTCCAGTTTCCACAATGGACAACTGGTTTATTAAATATTTCCTTAACAGAAAACAGTCAAATAAAAAAAGCAGCTGAAGATAAAAGATAATTTGCGGTTAAATAGAACTTCTGGCAATATTCTTTTGTGACAAATTATCACAGATAATCGTCCCTCCACTCATCGTTAGACACACTTTGTCAAGCCCATTACCATTCTCGATATCGTCGAAACCAATATTCAGTTCTTTCTTATGCATTCTATCCATGTGTCTGTTGATGTGCATCTTCTGCTTTGCCTTGTACTCGCAGAAGGGACAAGAAAATTGAGGTTCTTTTCCACACTCCCATTTTCTGTGGTTCCTTAAAGAGCTCTTAAGCTTGTAGGTTCTCCCACAGTCACCACAAACGAATCCCGATCCTACTTGATGACCTACAAGGCTGTTTTCTACTTTGAGACTATTCCATTTTCTTAAGGGGCCTACAATTATAGTTAAAGTAGGGTTGGAAATTTATATTTTGTTAGAGGGTTAGTATTATGCATTCATTACTAACTACTTATTATTCTAGTATACCATATTTTTCAAATAAAACCAGATTTTTTATGTATAGACGTATATTTTTCACAATACACCAGTAAAATCCGGTTCCTCGGCATCTTTCTTGCCTAAAATATTAGCGACCATACTTTTCTCTATATCTTCATGTTTAAGTCCATGTACAGCTTGAAGATGTCGTCTAAGAACATGAAAATACTTAAAACTGGAATAACATATGTGGCATTTAACTAACGGGTCCCTTCCACATTCAATTCTCATGTGTCGGTATAAATTATATTTACGGTTATACGAACGGTTGCATTTTGGGCAAGAAAAAGATCCTAAAAGAATATTAAAGAATTAATACGATAACAAAAGATAGTTCGGAAAAGGATGGTTGGGAAATGAGGTGCTCATTCATATATAATTTTTATTTAACTTCAAAGTTTACAGCAATTTGCATATAAAACGAATTCAAACAGTCTTCAGTAAATTAAATGGTTTTACCATAAAATCAACTACAAGTTCTATACTGAATATTTGTTAACTATTTTAAGAATACAAGAACATAAATGCGAAAAAATCTAAATCACGTAAAATCTATTTCATATAACAAACAATTAACAATGTTCTCCGGTACCTAACTATGTAATACAAATACGTGGCATGTCAAGCCAAGTAAATAGCGCAAATTTTAACATACATTTGATACTATAATAATTAGGAATTAATAAAACAAAGCACTACAGTAAAAATAACACAAAATTACCCTGATTGAGTTTAAGCAACGTTAAATATATAATCATTGACTACGTTGGGAGACTGGAACGTTTGGATTATCGTAATTGCCCAAGTCTTCAACCCTTAAACACTATAACAAAATAGTGCGCCAGATGCTCGTTTCCGTAATTATGGTGTAAGTGTCACTTTTAATCATAACCTGATGATGACAGCGTATTTAGCGAAACGCTCGTCAACTACAGTTTTTTTAATTGATATTTAAGTCGTTCAAGATTCAGGCAGTTACAGTAATTGAGTAAACTTTTTGTAATAATACATTGCTTCTGTCTGAAAGTGGTGTTGTCATGTAATACAATTTCTGTCAGGGTATTTTTGATGTATTTTTATTTTACAAAGTTTGTTTTATTAATACCAGCAATTATTACAATATGGTTACGAATTAAAGTTTGGGTTAGAGGAGACTCCACCAGAAAATGCGACAAAAAATAAATTGCGAGCCATCTAGAACCACGATTTATGCGAAGTTTATTATATCAATGTATCACTTTATAACGTTAGGGAGAATGGCAGTCAAAAATCAAATATAAAAAAGCAGACACATTTTAATTTTTTTCTCATAACAAATTTTGGTGGTCCTAAATATTATCAATTGTCTTGACGTAGAAATCGTGTTCCAAATGGTTTCTTTCCAGCAAATTTAATAGGTTGTCATTTTACTTCTGCTCTTTGTTTCAGTTTTAATGGACCGAAAAAAGGGACCGTTACTATAATAAATTTCCCACATAAATCTGCTGCACATGCAACATTATTAAGATTTTACTAGTATAAGTATAACGTGACCAACCAACATCCTTTAGAGTAGTAAAGTTTTCTATTTTATTTGGGATGGGAACCTTTTTTTTTGTAGTTAGTACTTGACTCTCGTACCACCTGAACACCGGATCGTCTCCTGATGATACTAACATAGTTAGCAAAACGCGTTCGTTTACAGAAGTATGATTTGGTGTTCAAGTGGTTCAATACTCAAGCAATTTCTTCAGGTAGAGTTTGCTTGTTTTCTGTTCGCTTATCTCCTCACATTAAGGTAGTCAAGTTGTAACAAATGTCAAATGGCTGATGAAATATTTTATACATATAATTTAAAATATTACATGACAAACCAGTGTTAAGTGTAATTACAATGGATTAGGAAATTACTATTATTTCACTTCTTAAACAATTAACATCTGTTTGAAATATTTGTAGCTATAACCAACTCATTGAACATTATGTAAGCTTTCTGTAGTAACTAAATTATGCTTTGCAAATAGATGGCGTCTCAAAACTTGTGAATATTTAACACTTAAATTACATATGTGACATTTAAGTAACGGTTGTCTTCCACATTCTACTCTTAAATGTCGTCTCAGATTGTTTTTTCGATTATAAGATCGAAAACAATTAGGACAAGCGTAATTATCTGAAAAATAAAAAATATATATAACTGAATTAATCAACAGATCCGATGTAAACTTAGGTATAGTTTCGTACGAATCACAAATTTGATATATTGTTAATATAGTTTTTTATTATTATTATTATTATTATTATTATTATTATTATTATTATTATTATTATTGTTATTATCAGATCAAACAAGACAAAAGTGGACGGACGCCATGTGTATTTTGAGGTTGTGTTTCAATGCGAATTTCTTGCTGCACACTTTACATTCAAACTGCGGTTCTTTGTTGCATTCGTACTTGAGGTGTCTTCCCAAAGTGCTTTTTTGTTTGTATTCTCTGCCGCAAGTCTCACATGTATATAATCTTCTAACTAAAATCAAATTATTTATTAACACATTCTGATATACATCTACAGGAACTATAAGAAAGATAAAAAAAAACTTAATTAATAACGGTTAAAATTCTATTTTGCCGCCTGTGAACCAATAGCAAATTAAAGGTTTATTGAATCATTCCTCCCAATCCCAATTCCCAATTCCCACCTTGTATGAGGTTAGCCAAATATACTTTGTCTTCTGAAATCTAGTATCACAATATGGGGTCATCATCTACCTTAGGAAAAACCTGCAACTAGAATATCCACTGTTAATCCCTATAAGTGTCTTATTTGGTGGATACCATCGAATATGTCACTAGTGTTCTATATATTTTGCCCCAATTTTTTTATGTATCGTCCAGGTTTTGACGACGATTGCTGGTACGTATTATCGAATTGACTGGAACGATGTTCCCACCTCGATGTATCCCTACTTCAAGGTATTCGTAATACGTTCACTCTCTTTCATAACGCGTTCTTTATCACTCGCGTCCTCGTGGTATAAATACTTGTTCATCGGGGTTTAATTAAGTTTTGTTCTTTATAATATTCGTATGCATTTATTTAACTTTTACGCTGCTGATTCACTTTTAGTAGTAAATTAACAAGTTTACAGCGCCGTTGTGTACGGATTCCTTACATTATAATTATTATTACTCCTTTGCTGGATATAGGGATAATTAACGACAAACACATTAATTACTATTATGAAAATTAGTCTATTTAAGCACTTTCTACTGTTTCGGTCCTGCGCAATTTCAGTTCTAATCTTTAAAAATAAGAATCAAGTACCCCAAAAATCTTTATTTAAATATAAACTATTCTAGGAATATAATAATATATAAAAATAACTGTTATAAAATTATTTTTCACGGATTATAATACATTATTATTTTTAAAACTGCACAAATAAAATATTAATTTATTGTAACAACGGTTTCCGTTATTCAAAAAGGTTATCTTTGACTTAAGTAACTATCTAGAAACGGCTTCGATTACTAATAAAATTATTTGTTGCGCTATAATAACTTTATAATAGATTATATAAAATCAATATAGTAACCATTTAATAAATAAAAAATTTAATAAATCTTTGAATAATAATTTTAATTTAAGCGAAATATAGATTTGGTAAAATTATATACAAAAATTAAACCCTTAAATTATAAGCTATTGGCGCAATTAATAGGATCTACCCACAACAATTATTGTATCATTACAATCTTAATAGAATCTTGCAGAGTATGTAGTTCTTTAAAACAATAGAGACACATGTGTGGATTGTTGGGACATAAACTACAATACGTATCCACTTTTCTTGACCTATTTTGTGCGTATCTAGTACCAAATTCTCGGCTGAGTTTTTTGTAGCACCATTTGCAGGTTCTTCTGTCAGTGGACTTTCGGAGGCGATTTTTTAGCAGAGTGTGTACTTTTGTCCAGTCCGTTCCTAAAAATATTGGCTACAGTATCAAGAAGAAAACTTAAAACTTACCGAGAGCACATAAACTGTTTAATTTTTACAACAACCTATTGGTTAGGCTTAGGAATAGGGAAAGAAAATAAAGTTCGTAATATCTAAAACTAATTTTATTACAAAAACGATCCATAATATATATCCAAACTTAAAAATGAGTATTATTAAACTATTTGTTCAGTCATACTTCGAATACCAATTTACAAGAAATGCAAGTAATGTTTTTAAATCTATTCCAAATAGTTACGTTTTATTACCTCAAAAAAACATTGTTTTGAGACAAATAAGACAATTGTAGGACTATGCCATAATCTAATATATCCCAAAAACACATTTTTGTAAGGTTAAAACCAAACAGTCTCGTTTTTTCATTGGAGTATGTTTGAAGGGAGATTATATTTGAATTGTTCCAATGAAATCGATGACTAAAATTTAAATAACGAAAAAACTTCGATACTCTAAGAATTCCAGTTAAAGATGGCGTGGCGCTTTATCAGGTGGACCTTCAAATTAAATTTTCTCTTACAGCTGAACTCACAAATTGGACAGTCGTATTTTTTGGACTTGCCACAGTCGAATGCTTGATGAACGCTAAGAGTGTTTTGATTTTTGTAAAATTTCTTGCAGCGTTCACAAGCTATACTAGGCTCTAAAAATTATTCAAATCAGAAAAGGGATGACTAATTGTTTAAACTTTCGGTCTAAAAAATATATTTAAATAAGGTGTTGTCCGTTTGAAAATAAATTAACTTATTAAATAGTAAAAAGCGATTTCTAAATAAAAAATAATTAACACTTGTGGAAATCATAAACAACACTTATCTAAAATTTCATCTTTAAAGGAAAATTTAGTTTATTTAAATAAAAATCTTTGTTTGGTTGGAATACCAGAACAGTTACCCACCTGAAAAATAGTAATAATAACATTAATAAAACAAAAAAAAAACAGTATATAATAAAAACTTTATTAAAAATAAGATTAAATGTCTCTTTATAAAAATAAATATCAATTTTGAACTCTTAAAAATGAATCCTACATTATACGCCTCACATTCTACATTTCAGAATGACTATATTATAAAAATATAACCTTATTTTTCTAATGGAATAAATTCTCTAATATCGTTAACAACAACCGAAATATATTAAAAAAATAACCTACCCAAACTCATTGGTTTACAACCATCACCAGAAAACTCAACAACAAAAATAAATAATGAAGTCTATTCAAATTATATGGGTAATAAATAAATAATAAATATATATGTATGTATATCCAATAACATTTCGAAAACGATCGACCTAACAAAAAAAGTTATGAATTATATATAAGATATACAGGATACCGAAAATTTAATTACAATGTATTGTGATTTCGGAAACTGTAAGAGATACAAATCCATTATATGGAATAATGTCACATTTCAGGTAAAAGGTGCCTCCAAAATCTAAATGTTCAAGGTAGTAAAATAACTAAATTTTGATAACAAAAATTTTGGAATCTTAAGATGCGCTTGGACATCTAAGGAGAGAACAGGCGGGAGCTCATTTTTTGCCTGTTTGTTGTAACGTGCATTTTGTAACGTACACTCTGAGGGTTAATTTTATTGAATTAAATTTCATTTAATTCGTAGTATTCACGTTTTACTTTAGTTTTGAATATATCTTTGTGCACATCATAGGCTCTTACAATTGTTGAGTAGTACTTTAAAAATTAGACAAAAACGTTATATAATCTGCTTTTATAAATGTTAAAATTATATTACAAACATTTACAAATCTGTGATTTTAAATGAAAGTTTTATTCCTACTTTGATCTTTCAGAATTTGGAGACTAGACTGCTGGTATGATATTTTGTTGTTATCCTTGTAAATATATGACTTTGACTCTTAAGTTTTCGAACTTACAATACATAAATCAAATGCTTATCAGTCTGTATATAGTGACATAACAAAAAAAATAATTCACTAGAAATCAGTTAAAGGTTCCAAAAAATATTTTTTCAGTAAACCTCCTTACGTAATATTCCTCAAATCGTTATTAAGGAGCAATATTGTACTTTGAACTATCCTTGATAGAGAAAAAACAAATTTCAAAATTTTATAACGAAAAATTAATAAATACTTCAAAGTGAAGGGTCCTAAGACACGTTGGAATGCCCTGGAAATGGATGGAATAAATAAATAGAAGCCATAAAAATAAAAAGCATACGATTAAAAGTGTTTGAACCAAAAATAAAACTAAAGAAAAATCTTTTTTTTATCTATTATATGCATTATTTAACACTTCCTGCTTGTGTTCCTTGTGTTTGGCCATGACGTGCATAATGAAATGGATTTTTTGCCGTCCTTTGTAGGGGCAATAGGCGCATTTAAATTGTGGTTCTTTGCCGCACTCCCACCTCGAGTGATTGTATAGCGAACTCTTCCTTTTGTAAGCTCGGCCACACTTCTTGCACGCAAAAAGATATTGTTGTCCCGTTATTTGTTCTAAAGTGAGGTTATCTGAAAAATTTAAAACTAAAGTAATAAGTTAAAGGATAAGGATGGTTGAATCCATATCGGTAGAAAATGTCTATTTTTTCGAAATGTGAATTGTTTGGCAAATTTGAACGGTTGAAATAATAATAATAATAGTTAAAATTAAAAAATATTTTGGAATGGTAAAACCAATATATTAAACATTTTCTTACGATGCCAATGAAGTTTAAATACATTAAAAATAAAATGATTTTTTGTATAGATATTACTCAAAAAAAAATGTTTTTCCCAAAAATCATTTTATTTTCCGTTTTCTAAGAGATTATTATTTATAGTAATTACCTCATCCCAGTGCATCCGTTTTTTTGTTAAACCATACCATGATTATTTTATTTATGTACATAGTTTTATAAAATATACACTTAATTATTGCAGAAAGTTGTATAAACAATGGGTTAAAAAAACAATATAAAGGGCGATATACGTTTTATTAAATTAAATAAAAAAATTAAAAATTATCGGGTAATCAAAGAAAGTCCAACAGTTTTTATGTTAAAATTAAATAAAGGTAGAATAACAAATACGAGGGCTCGTTCCACGTTCAACATTTGAATTATTTGCAGCAATTTGATGGAAATTTTTGACAGGTTATGTGTACAAAATACTACAAAAATAAATATTCTATTTTTACAATAAGTTGACGATGAAGTCACATACTAAATAAATACAACATTACCACCTTATAAAGTATTACTGCAACCAATACTTAGACCATATATAATCTATGGACCTAATGTGTGCGAGAGAGAATGGTCATGAACATAACTAGAAAGAGAGGGCAATAGAAGGGAAATAATGAGTATTGTTAATAGCGTGGTTACCGCGGTTTAATAAAGTGTATACATCTCTGTGGTTTGTTTCCCCTACTGTTTCCTTCTCTCCCTAACACCTATATTTTTTAAGAGTGCTCTAGTATCCTCTCACTCTGTGAATATTCATTACAACGATAGGGATGTAAGAGTGACGTCACGCTTTGTCCAGATTATATTTAGTTTAAGTACCAATACTTTTTCTTAGTATTGAGCCTAAGAATTAGAAAAACATGAACGTTAATGTTAAAATATTTCATGTATGTAAAGTCCAAATTATTGAAGCTATTAGTTCTTTTAGATAGCTTAAACAGATGTGATTTCCAAAAAAATTGGAGATGGCAAATCAAAAAATGGAAGCATCACTCTCAATCGATATAAATTTGAAAGCATCGCCAAGGCCGGAATATCTTACCAACTTTAAACATTTAATTTTGACCTTTGATAATTGTAACATGTGACCCGTTTTTGACAAATTAACAGTATCTCGTTAGGTATAAAAATAACTAAAACGGCGCCATCGTCAAATTATCGTAAAAATAATTTTTGACTCCTATTGAAATTCACCAATATAAGGGCTTGTTGATCAGTCCTCGGATACTAACACTAAAAAACTATTTAAATTAATACATAAAACGATACACAAGATAAACTTTCCAGGAACCCCATTTATGTATTTAAATAAAAATATTATTTTGTGAACCAATGTACAGTGACAATTATCGTTTATTTAAAAGGTTTTATCCATTCCAGTCTTTCTGCGACTGAGTCATTTTCTTTACTTCGCCAATTTTATAATAGTGACTGAATTTATTGTGTCTAAGTAAGTGGTCCTTTCTCTTGAAAGTGGCGTTACAAAGGCTGCAAACAAACTTTCTTATCTGTCCTGCACATTCAAATTTCACGTGTCTATAGAGCGATGTTTCGTGTTTATAACGTCTTCCACAGGATTGACATGTATAATGATAAACTAAAATAAAAAGAATGTTAGTAAAATTTTTGAATAAATTTAAACAAATGTAGGATAACAATACTCTTATACTAATAAACTAATTTAGATCATTGCACAAGATTTACATACAATTGCATGAATCTTACAAGCGCCAAACAAAAATATTTCTGTGAGCTTATTTGTTTAAAAATAAATGAAGTTTTAGTAATTTTCGAACCGATGAGGTGTTTAGCTTTCATTAATTTTTCTGACTTCAACAAATTCCAACGTAGGTTTGTGGCTCATTTTGTTATGCATGAGCAAATGATACCTTCTTTTGAAAGTTGCGTTACAAATGTCGCAAACAAATTTTCTTGTCAGTGCCACACACTCAAACTTAACGTGTCTAACCTAACTTGCTATCTGAAATAAAAACCGTAACAGGAAGGTTCAATGGGAATAAAATTTTTACTTAAGTATTCAATTAAATAAAAGAATTTCCAATTTTTAACATTTTATTAGAAAAGTGTTTCACGTATCTTCAATGAAACAGGTTCGTGAGTGTCTTCTAACATGGTACTTTCTTTTGAAAGGCTTTTGACATTTTGGGCAATGGAAAGTACGATTGTTTAAATGTTGTTCTTTATAGTGATTGCGAAATTGTTTCCAGTTTTTGTATGATTTACTGCATTCTTTACATTGAAATCTACCGTTTTTTTCTGTCGTAAATACGTCGCCTGAAATTACTAAAAAGAACACAGATGAATAGTAGAACGATCAAAACATTATGTTACTTTTATACACCATTTCACAAAGCACAGGAATATCAGCACCCTTACCTTGGACGGGGAAGAATTGAACAGGCAGTAGTTAAATGTCTCTCTCTGAAATTAATCCTGAATGGTTTAAGAGCTTAAAGTACTCGTAAGTAGTTACATTAAAATTTTGGTTTACTAAGCGATGCATCTAATTTAGGATATAAATCATAGTACATTATATGAGCTAAATTAATTGTAACTTATTTTAAATTATTTCCGACGACTTTTAGTATAACTTAACAAATTTCTCGAACTATCGTATTATTTTACTATCTTTCATTGGTCATAGCCGTAACCATAATAGAAAGGGATAATTATTCAGTTTTATTTAGTTTTCGATAAACGTGAAAAGTAAACTGAAAATGTAAGTAACTTGTGAGAATTCACCAGCTAAAAAATTAAAACTAGACCATTTGTCACTCAATGAAAAGAGGGTTATGTTGAATATCTACAACTATTTTAGACAACATAATCCTTCAAATACTGTTGACATCTAATTGAAATGTTTTCTAATGCAATGGGATATGGAGAATCGAAGATATACGAGTATGAAGTTCAGTATAATCATAAGGACAACTTATTTGTATTTTTTTAAAAGTAATTTATTTTCTTAGTTATAAAAATTCTTATAAAAAATATTTTCTTAACCTACAGGCACAAATTTTGGCACTAAGTTATTAAAAATGTGGACTAGACGTCCATCTCAGTCAAGAAGATTATTACTTGCTAATATAAATAGATATAGAAACACTACTTACATATAGAATACAAAAAATAATTAGTAGTAAATTAAGTTAAGTGATGTGTAAAAAGATATGACACAATTGAAACTAAATAATTAAAAACTAAAGTAAAAAGTGTTATCTACTGAATGTTATATTTGAATGGAATCAAATTTACGCATTATCTACAGAGAGAGTTTGAAATTAATCAAACTGACGTCATCAATTTTTCCCTGTATTATTTTTGTAACTCTCTCTATATATTTTTCTACCAAATTATATATTCAGTAGATTACGGCATCTTGTTGATAATAATAATAATAATAATAATAATAATAATAATAATAATAGTGTGCAACAAGAAACCTTATGAAGTGTAAAAAATTCACAAAGCATATAGTATTCCTAGTTTGCTTTGAGAATGACAAATTACCGATTTTGGTGTCATTCTTAAATATTTTTCGAACGATCCAACAAATGCAAGTCATGAACTTTTTTCATGTGCGCCATCAGCCTTTCTTTGGTCCTGTAGACAGTTTTGCAGCTCCAACATTGGTGGAACCTCAAGCCATCGCAATTCTTTTCGTGATTATCCATCAAATATCTTCTCTTGAACTGTCTCTTGCATTTAGAACACTGGAAATCGCTCTGCTGCATGTGCAGCTCCAGATAGTGCCTTTGAACATGGTCCCTTCTGTTAAAAGATTTCAAGCAGAGAGGACACGTGTTTTGAGGGAATGACATCTTTTTTAAAAGAGCTGAGAGAGCTGAAGAACCTAAAATTTATTTTTAATCAGTGTTGCACAAAAAAAATAAAGATAAATAATACGATGGAACTAGTAAACAAATATTTTTTTAGCATGCACTAAATATTCAAAATCTACGGATTACTTAATTCTTACTGAAATTTTTAATACATAAAAAATTCAAATATCTATATAAAAATGTAATATTTATGGTGTGATTATTTTTCCATGTTTTTTCGTTTTCCTTTATAAGGACAGCTATGTTTAGGACATTTTATAGGGCTGTATTTCATGTGACAATACAGGGAAGATTTTTTATCATAATCTAGCAATTTCGGCAGTGATATTTATAACCTAAAAAATACAACTATAATTATTCATCTCAACATAGTGGTTTTAGCAGTGTGAACATTTTGATTTGTTCAAGAGAATTAATCCGTTTCTTCAAATTTATATTATTGATTTTCTCATTTTATTACGACTTTTCAGTTATACTATTAAAGTATAAATATATATATAATTATGTCAAATAGGAAACTATTTTCTACGTGAATATGTGTTTTTCACATTCAGATTGTTCTTAATCTTGGTACAATTTGCGCATTAAGCTAGATATCCCAACAATGATATACAGGAAGTTGCACAATGTTTTAATAACGGACAGAAAGTTTGGAAATCTTACCTTATCTAATCTTCCACAATCACTTAATTTAAGATAGAAATAAAAAAAAATGCATAAATTCAGTCATTTATTTTAGCAGTAATTTAAACTCCTAATAAAATTAATTCAGAACTACCGAAAGAATCAATAATATTAGCAAGTACTGTTGGTTTTATTGGGCAACGTAAATATAGGGAAATCTATTCACTAACTTTTATATTTATTTTTTAACGGGCTTATTCTTTAGGAAAGTCTTGCAATTGGTTTTCGTGAAGTATTATCAGATGGCGGTTTAAAGCCCTTTTTCGAGTATAAGCTTTCGAACAAAACATGCACGAAAACTGAGGAGCTTTTCCACATTCGTACTTTAAGTGTCTATTTAAGGTTATTTTATGTTTATACACTTTGAAACACTGATGACATTGGACTGGTCCTAAAATTAAAATATCTAGCTATATTTAGAATTGGTAAAAATCTAAAAGACGGAAAAGTATATATATCTTAAATAAAAGTGATGACCAATTGAAAAAATGTTCATATCAGGGTGTTTTAGTGGTAAGAACGTAGTACTTATAAACGAAAAGTAAAGTAAAAATTATTTTTTATTTTTCCACAACTGTCCTTTACGTTCAATATTTCATAAATTTATTCGTATTTGATGATCATTTGTTGTAGTAAATATTGTTTTGCATTGTCGGGGATTCGCTTAATCTTCTGCATAAACTACGCAAGGCTATTATTCAAGAACAGCAAAACAATATATAAGATATATTAGTATGAGTATTAACTTTGATATTGTTTGCCTTTTGTTTATTGGCCAATATATTTATTATAGCAATAAATTGTTATTGTTAATAAATTTATATCCTCTTATAGTATTTTCACACAATTTCTAAAACCGCCCCCATTCAGGTCACACTAACCTATTTGTGACTTCTCACCCAACCATTCAATGCCGGGTTCTCAGAGTGGAAAATAGTAACAAAATCTACACACAACACGAGGCAAATAACCACAGCAGAAGCAATACTCTCAAGAAAGACTTGAAAGTAAAGCTATCAAGTTATCGGATCTGTTGTCGAGTAACAAACTGTTAAAATGTAATACTTTAGAGTGATAGTGATCGTTATGTGTAGTTAACAGATGATGACATTTCAGCTGATTCTTGTGGAAAAGCTTTCGGGTAATACCTGCAAGAAAACTGAGGACTTTTCCCACACTCGTACTGTAAATGTCTATTTAACGATATTTTATGTTTATAAACATTGCAATATTAGGCTGGTCCTAAAACTTAAAAACGTAAAAGTTTAAAAATCGATTAAATAAAACTTTAAAAGCAAACTTAGGGTACAATTATTACAATATAGCAACTTCATCAAATAGTGGAAATAGTGGGGCTTCATGCAAAAGGTCCTGGTTCTAAAGAACTTATCCGACAGAGGAGAATGGTCTAGTAGTTCTTAATTGGAACGTTTCAGAAAAATCTTGAATAATTAAGAAATGGTAGTAACTTAAACTTTATTGTCAGCTACATCATTCTAAAGCTACGTATACGAGAACAAAATACATATAACTGTATTATTATATTTTTTTTCTACATCAGTCTATCTCTAACACATACTTGCAGCCTCTATTTATCTTCTACTTCATTTTTTTCGATTTTTTGTTGTTTTATCATGAACACTTTTCTGTGCTGCGAAGCTATATGATTGTGAAGACTGGCTTTTCGGCTGTAAGTCTTTTTGCAAATAACACAGACGAATTCTGATTTTTTACCACATTCACATCTCAAATGACGGTTGAGGGTTATTTGGTGTTTGTACTGTTTGAAACACTGATGGCAGCGAACGAAACCTCCTATAATTTTAAAGATTATTGGTATTGGAATTATAGAAAATTGTACACCTTTTAAGATTAGACAGAACATGTGGTAAAGTGTAATAAACATTAGCTAATTTTTATTTCGTTCATCTTCTGTGTAACTTTACAAGATGTATAAAATAACAATGGTTCTAAAAATGGGTATGGAAAAATTTTTATAATAAAAAAAAATTTAATTGAGCTTTAGATTTTAAAATCTAAGCAATTCTATAATTAAAATCGATTAAATATATTAATAGTGGTTATTCGTTTGTATAATTAACAAAAATAATATATGAAATTCTACTAATTACTGGTTTAAGAGATGTAAACAAAATTTTTTATTCTTTATTTCATAAGACTAGATATAAAAACATTTACAAAAATCCGTATGTACATTTATTAAAAACGAAAAATGTATGTATTTTACATAAATAATCTTTGGTAAATTATAAATTAAAATAAATAATTCAATTTTTAATAAGTATGGTAAAGTAGTCATATTAAAATGAGTACAATTTTACTTATAAAAAAATTAGTAATGTTGAAGCATCCTTATGTGTGTATTATAATTGCTTCGTTGCTTGAATTTTTTTCCACATCTGCAGATAAATTTGGGCTCTACGCCACACTCGAAATTTAAGTGTCTTATTAGATGAGTCTTTTGTTTATACGATTTTCCGCATTTGTGGCAGGGGAATCGACCATTTTCATCAGTGACGTATTTGCTGTTCCTTCTCTGATCGTTGAAATACGACCAGATAGCTACAATTTTATTAATTTAATTCATTTACAATATATTAGTTAGAGTAGGTTTAAAAACAAAGGGTTTTACAGGCAGACATGATTTTCTATTTAAGTAGGTTCTACAGTTTTCAAGGTCGAGTAAAATATAACATGAAGCCACAGAGCTTATCAACTCAACTTTTTATACTCTTATTTTTAAAATATATCTTTTAAAATAGTACATAAGGTCGTGGGTAAAAAATAATAAATTTCAGTTTTAAAATTTATTCCATTATATTCTTTTATTTACACAAATTAATCGAAAAATCGTAATATAAGTTTAGGTAAACTTTTAAATAGTAAATTTGACTATTAATGGGTGACAATAAACATTGTTTCCCTCTAAGATAATCAACAACAAAACACTACACTGAGAAACAACGTTTATATTGATTTCAAAAGAAATCAGATATTTTTATTTAATAAAATACTGAATAATCCAATTGCCCTATTATGGTCATTTCCTTCTTACATACAGAGTGACTCAATGATTAAACCTCGATATTGTTATTTTAGCACTACTCTTTAGAACACATTATATTTTGAGGAAATAGATATAACCAGTAATTAAAATCTATTTACCTAATAAACGATAAGAAACATATTTTCTCAGTATTCCTTTATAATATATTTTTTTAAAACTTAGTATGAGAAAAATACTTGATTACAATACACGATTCATCTTTCTATACAGTCTAACTTATGGGTATACTTATAATGGCTCTTTAAATGATGTTTTCTCTTTCCTACGTAAGCACATAGACTACAGGTAAATTGAGGTGCCACACCACATTCGTAATTGATGTGGTGATACAGTGACGCTTGGTGTTTGTATGATTTCTGACACTTCCAACAGCCGTAACGCCGAGGTGTTACTAAAAAGTAAACAATTTTAGTGAAAAGTAAAACTTTATTTGTAATTAGCAATGTTTAACAAAATAAAATATTGTGTGTCCCACCTCAAGTTCCGCCATAATGTCACTCAAGAAGAATATGTTTATGTTTTAAAGCAAGAGGTAGACGAAAAAAATGGTGTTTATTCAAAATCTTTTAATAAATAAAAACATAACAATTTTACAGGCACCATAAATCTGAAAAATGTTTTACAGATAGGTAATAAAAACAACATGGTACTATGTATATATGAATATATTTAATTTAATTTTTCATGTTTTTAAATATATGTCGCCCCATGTGCTGTTTCAAATTTGATTTTATTTTTGTGGTAAACTTACATCCCCACACTTCACATTTAAACAAAGGCAGTTTGCCACATTCGAATTTTTTGTGTCTATGTAATGACTGTTTATGCCTATAACACTTATAACACCTGCTGCAGCTATACAGGATGTTACCTGAAAAATTACCAAAATTACTACAAGGCAAAGAAATCGGGATTTTGGAAGAGAAATTACATTAATTGGAGTTTCTTGTGATTAAAAATGAAATGCGATACTCATTATATGTATTTTTATACAGGTACATAAAACATTTTCATCTAAAATTGAATTTTTAAATGTCTAATCATGTGTTGTTTTAAATGGGTTTTTAATCTTGCTTTATACGGACAGTGCGTACATTCGAATAAGGGCAGTTTTCCGCATTCGAATTTCTGATGTCTGTGCAAAGATTGTTTATGCCTATAACTTTTAAAACACCGGTTGCAATTGTATACCATGTTTCCTGAAAATAATTAAATTACTAAGTAAAGGACATTGAAAAGTAATTACAGTAATATTTTTAATTTAGCACCCTCGGTTGAAGTAACGGTAATACAAAACTTCCAAATTTCTCAAATAATGAATAAATAATTCTTCGTTTCATTATATGGGTAAACTTTATATTAATTCATTTTAATTCAACACTACATAGGAACATGTTTAATCATGTGTATTTTGCTGTACTGTGTGAATGAGTTATAATGGTTATTCGTTACTGCATACAAATGTTGTGTGTTTATACAACAATTAAACCACCAATTCAGTTATTCCAAATAAGTAACTCAGAAAATTTGCTCTTTATGGAACGTACATGTAGTAAAATGTTTTTAAAAAGATACTGATTTTAGGACAAAAACATATGTTACTCCACCATTTATAAAAAAATCAGTATAAAATACAAAATTATTATTAAATAGGAAAAATTGTTTACAGTGTGAACTTGTCTTTCCAGATCTATTCTAAGCTTTGTAAGGTTAGATTTTTATAACAATATTCCCATCTATAGATTATTTCTCAGTTCATCAATATGGTGTATTGTTGTTATTTCAAATTAATTCATCCAACAAACTATTCATTTTTCGAGGTATATTTTTCACGAACTTTCCAGAGAATTTCAACGGCTATTTCAACTCCAACCAATTAAACAAATAGTTGAAATTACATTATAGGTATCAAGTAACCAATCAACCAAAAATGTAAAAAAACAGGTATTTCACCCTACAAACTAAAAAGAGCCAGCAAAAGTTGTATTGTGATTAATAACATGGTCTAATTTGTCATTATTCTCTCACTGCCTCAAGATAATAAATTTAACAACCCGTCTGTAAAAATGCGATAATTTGTAACCCCAAATTTAAGTTGTGAGTTAGTGCAAATTGAAAATTATGTTCAAAATGAAAAGAAAGAAAATTACATTGTTAAAATTGTAAATATTTGTACGTTCGTATGTGTTTCAAGTCATTTTCATTAAGATTACTGAATACTACTCTGTTTACCATTTATTTTTACTTGGAAGTCAGTGTTTTAGAAAATGATGCTCATATTAAATGTTTTAGATGTATTATTTCTTAGCAGTTTTCGGTTTGAAAAGGTGTAGAATAAAATGTATATTTGAGATAACCCAATAGTAAAAAAGTCCATTAGGTGTAAATCCAGAGATCGAGGAGGTCTTCCCCTTCATATCGGTCTATTAGGTTATCAAATAGGATAGAGCCCCATCGTGCATAAAATACAAATCAGCTAGAGATCTTAAAGAGAGGGATTATCCAAATTTAAATAAACTTTTTCATTTAATCGATTTTAGAACACAAATGGTCCAATGAGGTAATTCACCAAAAGACGTTGTTTTTGTAACAACCAGTTAACAAAATAAATTCTTGGTAGATTTACAGGTGCGATGGGATGTACTTTTTCATCGTAATCTGGATGAAATACAATTCTTCTTTTAAAAATTTGTTAAACAGTACATTTTGTAACAATAAACTTCTCCTATTTGTAGTCTGTGAACTATTATCTCTTTCATCTCTGGTTTTTATATTTACTGGTAAACTTTCTTCAACTTTTTCGTTAAAGAGATTCTGGAATACAAATTTTTCAAATTTTAATTCGTTCACGACATTTTTTAAATGAATTGTTCTTCTTAAACTGCGGTCAATACATTTAAGTTTTTCTGTTTAGTAAAATACAACGTGAAAATTGTTTCAAAAAGTCTTTGAGATTCAAGTCTGAAAAGGGGATGCGCAGTGATTTCAATTTCTAATTGCCAACGCCCACCGTAACAGATGTAAACATGTGGAAACGATTTTTTTTTTTGATTTTTGACTTTGATACGGGAACTACGTCATTCGCCAATCAACCAATTTTTATGCCGAGTTATAAATGTGTTCTGTGTTTCTATTGAGTAAGAAAAATTTATAAAATAGCTTAATGTTAGAAAAAAAAATTATAATAAACAAAATATACATATCCTTTCTCATAACCGTCCAATTGTCTTCATTCCTAATAGTTTATTAATATTTAAGTCTGAGGTCAAATTAGGCGATTACCATAATGATATCAAATAAAATAATTATGAAAAGTAGAGCTTCGGGAAATGTTAACACCAAATTTACCACAAAATTTTGTTATAATTGTAGATAATACACCATATCACAATGTTATCGAAAATCCTGCCCCGAATTCAAATTTAAAAAGCAGCTGAAATGATAAACTGTCGGTGACCAATAATATTACATTCAACTTTTCTTCACTATAACCACAACTGTACGCATTAATCAAACAGCATAAAAATAGTTCGAAGCAATATGAATTTAATAAATTATACTCTGAACATGGTGAAGAAATTTTAGGGTTTTCCAAATTTTCTTTGATACAGATGAACTATTCTTAATCATTACTAGTTGTTAATAGTTTTTAGCAAATGAAAGAGTAAACAAAATTCCAGGATTCCAAATCACTAATAAATATTACATAATTGGTGTACTGAAAAGTTCTTCGAAATTAACAATGTGTATGTTACAATTTTAACCACGATGCAATTACATAGTTTTCAAAAATTGCATTATTTTTTAGAAGTCACTGAGACACTTCTTATTTCTAATTAACAAGTTATTTGTTGATTTTGTTGCTATTTAAAAGGTTAATAATAGAATATATTTATAGATGTTGAAAAGCAAATGCAATATTTTTACGAGATGTTTTTCAGTCAAAGGTTGATGATTGAGTGAGGGTTTCTATATTAAAGCCTCGAATATTCCAAAAAATTCGCAACGTGACTTTAAGCAATCAATATACTTTTAAAGGTGACTTTCAGTTATTGCGTTTTAGGAATATGATGCACGTGTGCATTTTAAGAAAACGATAATTAGTAGAAAAGTGAGACAGAGATCTGTTTGTTCTATTTTTAGCAGTAAAATAGAATTGTCAGCTAAAAATGAACCAATTACCTAAGAACACTCTAAAGAAGATGTGCACAAGGTATAGCTGTCGAATATAAATATTTGGATCGTGAAATTGTAATTATGTTATTATTAATATTAATTAAGATAGCAGTGATTGTTCCAGTGATAGCAATTACTTGTACCAAAATAAATATGAAAAGGTAAATTATACTTATCTGAATTTTCAGTCTTCCAAAGCGTAGGTCAATTTGAATATATTTTAAAAGGCTTTGAAAGACTGTGGAAATTCAGATAAGTATAATTTACCTTTTCATATTTATTATGGATAGTTTCCACAAAGTAAGACTTGAAACAAATAATTTAATTATTTGTACCCATGTATATCAGCTTATTCAAAGAAAAAAATCAGCTATCTTTTTGATAGTTTGCAATTCCATTAAGAGAAATCTTTTAACAAGTCAACCGTTAATTATAGTATCTATCAATTTATTTTTATCTTACATTTTCAATTCATAAGAAAGTATAAATATTTCTTGTGAACAATTGATATCTAAGAAGGAGTTCCTACCCAGCTAATTTACCTTTCTTCACACAAATAGTCATTTTTCCTGCGAGTTTCTTGGACACTTTGTATAATAGACACTAATTTTAACGGAAGAATGTTATAATTAAACAAACACTGATACTATTTTATGAGAGTAATAGACTTTATTATTATTATTATTATTATTATTATTATTTGCACTGTGAATTTTGTTAGCGAAAAGGTAAACAGGTTAGAAAAACCAATTTTTATTTTTAAATATTTTATTTCCTTCCTCCAGGATGACTTGTAAAAATTGTTTTTAAATATGGAAACGCCACATAATCTATAAATAATGCATAACACAATTACGTAACAAGTGGAGAAATTAATTATTATGTTATGCTGAAGTTTTTATAAACAAAATAGAAGCTTGATTTTTTACTTTTTAAAAGAATATTTGCCAATAATTAGAAATAAAGGAATTTTATTTTGGAATAACTGTCAAAAATAAAATATAAAACACCAGTTATGAAAAAAAAAAAACAAAAAAAGAATAATAATATCTCTCAACATCAGTGTCAAGATCGTTTATAGTAATAACAAAATTTTGATAGTCTTACATAAAGGAATGTTCTAAGTTTCATTTCTTCATATCCCCTTTATTTTCGTTATAAATATTTCAAATCGTGTCTTGTCATATGTGATTTTAGATGAGTTTTCCTTCTAGCTCTGTATGGACAACGTGGGCATTCAAATATGGGTTCTTTTCCGCATTCAAATTTTCTGTGGTTATAAAGAGACTGACTGTGCCGGTAACACTTATGACAGGTTGGGCAAATGTGTAGAGCTAAAATGGGAAAGTTTAATGTTTCCGCCTGATTTTGTACTGTAAGTTGTTTGAAATTATACGATTGCAATACGATCAAAAGACAACAATGATCATTTTGATAGTGCTCCGGAGACGATCAATAAAATTGTGAATCGCTATTGATAATAATATCATTGATAGAAATGTTGATTGAAGGGCATTGACGGCAGCGATTTATAGTGGAACTAGAAAATTAATAATCGTTCTGTTAGTATCGCAACAATCACAAAGAATTGATAAAGTAATTGAGATGAGCACATCAACTTCTTTTAATTGATGTGATGATTCAATCGCAACTCCAATTGTAATTGATCGTCTCTGGGGCACTTAAAGCGACGTTAAAATATAAGGGACCGTTTTCCTTATCTAGCCAAAGAATTGTGGTTCATGATTAAGTTGTAGGGACGCAAACCAAATTAAAGGTAATAGTTGCAACTTATGGTACAAAATTAGTGGTACAAGTTAAAAATACATTTTTCATCCCAATCTACCCCATTCTTCGCTGTTACTGGCAAAAAGAAGTTTTAATGATACTCTGTTTATTATTTATGTGAATATATACCACTTAAACAAAACAAATCTTAATTATTATTAAATGATGGTGGGTGAGATTTTTTGGGTTTTCCTAATCTGTAAGCCTTATGGCAACATTAAATTTGTTTAAATCGCAAATAATATTTATCTTGCCCTCGTATCTTCTAACGTTCACCCCTAGGGAGAATTGTAAGGAATATATTATTATTATCACGTTGTTGAAATAAATGGACATGATATTTTGTATATTAATAAATGAAATGTTTTTAATGCTAGAGATTTTTGCGTTCTTGATGCATAAAGGAATTTCAGTTGAAAATGAAAAAAAGCAAAATTACAAAATCTAGCCGTGCAAATTAAAAAAAATTGGGAACTGAAAAATTGTAATCGCTCGAAACATTTTCTAATTTTAGTTTTTCTTAAGGCAGTTGTAAAGTTTTCTTGTAAATAAAGTTTATCAAACCCATATAAGTACTATTTTTTTTATAATAACCAAAATTTAAAAGTATTTAGAATTCCTAGGTATCAAGTAATTATCATCAATCAATATAATCAATCAATCAATATAATTAAATATTATTATAAAGTACTTATAATACAGGATGTATTCTAAGTACTTTCCGATAATTTACGATCACAAAAAATTTAAATAAAGATAGGTCCTAAAATTTATCCTGAACAATGCGCCAAAATATTTAATATTTCAGCAATGCGTGAATATTTTTTTATCAAGATTTATAGAGTATAATAGCCTTCGAATTTTTTATAATATAATAATAATAAGGGCTTAGAAAATGAGAATAATCTTAAGTTTTTGCTGAGAATCGTAAGCGACCTGTAATTGTTTGAAAAAAAATGTCTATAAAATAATGAACGATCTATTGAAACTACATAAAAAAGACTTATAATAAGATGTACAGAGTTAGTCTAAGCGTGTGGAACTGGTTGAGAAAAAAACAATTTCTTACTCGAAAAATGTAATAACTAAAAGGTCTGCATAAACTTTGACTTTAAATTACTAATTTTTTTACAAATAACGTTGTGTGCCATTTAAATAATAAAGTATATGATCTAAATTTTCTAGAACCTTTTTAATATACACTAAATATTTTTCGAATTAAATAAATTTTATACTTCATCCGTCTGTATATATTTGGACCATGTGCAATTTCGCATATCCGCAACATTGGGACACAATTTTTCATTTTAGTCTTAGGATTTACATTTACATAAGCATTATTTATCGCAAAATACCATTTTTTATGTTAAGACTGTTGTAGGTCATCTAAAAATCTAAGTCTTTGTATATTATTTACCAATACCTTAAAATATAAGCTTCTTTATGCCCCTGTACAAAATTTGATGAAAAATTATTCACGCATTACTGAAATATTAATTAATTTTTTCTAAAACTCGAAAATGTGTTTAATTGAAAAAAAAGTTAAACAATTTACCATCATGTCATTTGGCGATCATATTTGGCTAAGATTTTCAAAATGGGTACCTTACATTATTTAAATTTTTTAAAAAAATAGCAAAATTGAATTGAAAGAGTTTGTATGTGTTTTAAAATTAATTTAGCATTATTATCTTATTGATTTTAAATTTAGATAAATAATTTCAAAAGATATTGGATATGATAGGAACGGAGAGAACCTAAAAGTGAAAACCAAAATGAATCTATAATAAAAGTGGAATAAAATAAGGACAAAATAAAGAAAGAAATCAAGAAGAAATGTTTTGTATGTATTAAAAAAACGGATGGGAGATTTGAAAATACATAAGAAACTAATAATAATTCAAAAAGAGGACTTAAAAGAAGGAAATAATTTAAAAATGGATGAAAATACAGATATAAATAAGAAACAGACGAAACTAATGAATAAAATATTATGAAAACAAAAAAAAAATCAACAAAAAAATGAATGTAACTAATTAATGAATAAAAATTGTGTTCAGTAAAAATTATAAAAAATCTGTAAATTATAAAAAAAAAATTATATGGGCACTAAATTAAAAAACGAAGACAAATACAAATAAGGAAGTGAATAGATTACAGGGTGTTTATAAATAAACATATAAATTTATAAAAGAAGCTATGAAAACAATATATCAAACAGAAAGTGAAAATATTGGAATTGAAGAAGGATAAGTTGAAATTATAAGAAAAAATAGGATACGAATTTATAAATAAAATTTGTATAACATAATTATAAATATTTATTTGAAAGTTGTACATTGAATTTATTAGAATGTCTAATTAAAAAAAATATATTTAAAATTTTGTAAAAATAGAAGTTTAGAAAATGTTACGATATAATTTGAGGAATTTGAAAAGACGGAATTGCTAGAAAAATAATAAAACAAAAAGGATGTCATAAAAAATAACAGCTTATTAGGCACTGAAATATAAGTAAATTGAAAAGAAGGTTGTAAAGAAAATATAAAATTTTATAGAAACAATTTCATAAAAAAAGAAATAAAAATAGTTTTCTAGGCGATAGCTAGATAAATGAAAAAATAAAATAATAAAGAACTAGTGTTGTAGGTTTACTGATGAAAGTGAAAATAAAAGTTCATTAATTTCTGAAAATTTAAAAGGTTTTCGTTTTAATGAAAAAAAAAGGTTATTGAATAATTAACGATTATTCAAATATATTTAATTTAATAAAAACAACAATGTTCGTCGAAGTCCAATAGAGCTGTTGAGCTTTACTTTTCAAAATATTCTTTACAAAATAAAATTAGGGAAATTGCGAAGTATTTGAGAAACGTAAAAAACTATGACACTTGCGATATTAGAATAACATGAACCAAAAAATAAATAAATAAACTATTGAAACATAAATATTTTTAAGTGATCTGTTTTTTTAAAGTTTTATATCGATTTAGTTTCGATGTTCGAGAAACGAGAACCATGAAAAAAAAATCGTACGAAAATCCCGTTTATATTTTTGTTCTACTCACACAAATCAATATTTAAATTTTATTTTCAAAAAATTTTACAGAAATTATCCTGCATTTTCGTCAACTGATTTAACTATAAAATTCGGTTCTTGATGCCTTGAAATGTAGTGCCTTTTAAGGTTCGACTTTCTTTTTGTTTTGTAAGAACAAATCGCACAAACAAAAGAGGGCATTTTGTCACATTCAAACTTTTCGTGGCTGTACAACGATGAGAAACATTTCCTGCACTCAAACTCAAATGTACCTAAAAAATTAGAGTCGGGATAAGCTAGAATTTTTAATAAATAGTAAACAGAAATTTGCAGAATTCTCTGAAAAATTAAAAATCTGACACAAAATAAAAAATAAAGAGTTTATTAAACCTGTTTTATTTAAATATTAAATTATTACAAAATATATATTTAACCATATAACAAGTATCCAATACTTACAACAGTAAAAAACCAACATACAGGATGTTTTAAAAGATATATTAAATAAAGAAAGAAACATGCTGTAAACTTGTTTATTAAAAATTTATTTAAAACAATATATTGAGTTTTTGCAATGTACTTAAAAGACACTTTGTATATAAATAGTTTTAAAACTAAACATAATATTGCTTTAACCAAAAAAATATTATTTCTAGTGTTTAATCATTTCCTCAAACAAATTTATACACAAAAATTGAACAAATTTTTCAAGTAAATTTTCTTACCGTAATAGATATTAAAAATAAAAAAGGAATTAGTAAACAATTAACTTATTAGTAGAATTAAAAAATAATATTTTTCTATTAAGCACAAGGTGGTTTTTCTTTTATGATTATTTTTATTACCCTTTATTATTCATAATCATAAAATATGTTGATAAAAAAATACACTGATAAACATTTTTATAACATTCGGGTGTAGAATTTTTATACTAAATAACATTTTTTTTAAATTTTGGTTAAGTAAATTCAAGACCATTAAAGCATTTAAGTAATTGAAGATACCTCGTAACCGCTTTATAATTATTGTTATACGGGGGCTACACAATGTGTGTACGTTTCAAAACTGCACTGTAAAGAATGTTTCATTAGTAGCTCTGCCTTTTAAAGTTCTTTTAAGTTAAATAACTGTCATTTTTAGTCCAGAGTAATTCTCGTACTCTTGATCAAATTGCCACTGTCTACTTCGATTTTATGCTTAGTTGCGTAATGCATTTTCATATTGAATCTTCGTTTAGAAATAAATGGACAGGCTTTGCACGTAAAAAAGCTCGTTTTCATACAATCTAAGGACATGTGAGCTCTCAAGCTGTTCACATTTTTAAACCACTTTCCACAAGTTGTACAAGAGGCAGCCGATGGATTTTCTAAAAAAAGGTCACATTAGAAAAATATATAGGAAAAAATGAATACTTACGGTGTTTTAGATTCGTTTAGATGGTTGTTACATGTAAGGTATTAGTGAGAAAGAACAAGTTTATTAGAAAACTCATTTATTTAACTAAATATAGAAATTTTTGAAATATGGAACATGGATATCAAAAGGTTCAACAATATGCTACATCTTAAACCTAAATCTACTTAAAATATAGGTATGCATAAAAAAATCGTCATCGGTAATAATAAAACCTGTAAATGTAGAATAAACATGATATATAAAAAACTGGTATAAAAAACGGCACTGTATTGGTAAAAAATTATAGGAATTGAGGTAAAACAAGGCAGTGTTTGACAAAATAATACAGAGGGCGTTACTCTAAATAAATTGAGAGCATTTATTTTATCAGGTTAGTTAACTCTAGTTTGGTCTTTTTGGAAAGAAGCGATAATAACCATCAGAATATCTCAAATTTTTTATAATTCGTTTCATTCGCCCCCTATAATTACGGTATTAAATTATTTTGAGTAAAGGAGATTGGTACAATTATACCAAATATATGGCCAAAATTATGAGAAATGGAATAGAATCATGTTAATTACCGATTATAATTGTTGCAGATCCCATATTTTTAACCATATATAATTTATAAAAATATATAAACTTGTCTTTAAGTAAATACATGTAAAAAAGCTTGATTAAAATTAAACTTAATATTATGTATCGTAAGATAAAATCGTACAAAAGATATACAAAATATGAACAATATAAAAACTGTTTATAAAAAAGGCACTGAGTGAGTTTTTGTTATACTTTTAAAATTGTATGTTTATTATGTAAAAAGGCAGCTTTTAAAGGCAGCAGGAAAATCAATATCACAAAAATTTCCCAATTATGATTTTTGAATTTTTCCGAGTTCTTAAGTAACCCCCAAAAAAATAAAAATCCAAAATTGGTAAATTATTAATAATGAAATATTATTACTTTTTATCACAATTTTCCTATTTCTTATTGTATCTTCAAGTTCATTTGAAAATTTTAGAGCAGACAAATAAAAATTACTGATTCTATTTAAATATTGGAGTAAACTGTTATGTATAAGGTATAAAAATATCTTAAAGTTCATTTTGTTCGATTTGTTGATCGTTGTTTAATATAAAAAATGGACAGTGGATTGAAAAATCGGAACTATTTTTGCACCTAGTTGTAAATACTAGGTACGTTATGAGCTAGTAGGTAACTACAACATAGTAACTGTAAAAAAAGCATTTTTTAACATTTCTAACGAGTATTTTTACTAAAATCTAACAAACAATAATACCAAGCACAATATAATATAGACAGAGTTCAATAACAGAAATATTGTCTTTTTTGGAATGTTGATTTCTATTTTGTCATTTTTCATTTTAATATCAAAACCGTGCATATGTACAAAGTTCTATTGCATCAAAATCTGTCCAAAAAGCAAAAAAATATCATATTCACTGTAACCATTTTGATAAAAAAATATTTTTTAAACACCATAACCGATAAATAAGTCTGTATTTTACATCTAAGTATCGGACTCATACTTTTAGCACACAGAAGTCCCAGTATTTATAGTATTCATTATTAAAGTAATTGTGTCTTCAAAAATAACAGTGCAAGATTAATCGATATCAAAAAATATTTGAATAGGAAAAATGGGCTCGAATAACAAAAGGAGGCAGAACAAATATGAAATATAGATACACTAACGCAATCAACTCAATCTAGACCAGTTGCCAACATCGTAATGAAGAGGTATGCAGTAAATTCAGAATGTGTGTTTGCCAAAAATATTTGAAAAAGTTAAATTACAATAGCTAAAATCTATTACTAGACAAGACTATTTTCGAGCACTGCAGATAGAGTTACTCTACTTTTTACCGATTTCGTATTCTCTCCCAAAATTAATAATTACGAGGTATGAGCTTTGATCAACACTGACTGCTTTCAAAAAACGGATTTAAGTATAAGATTGCTTTCAAAAGTTATTCACAAATATATTGATATAAAGTGAAAATACTTTGAAAAAAAATAATTAGCTAACCAAAACTTTTGGCAGAATTTTTTTATTGCAGCTTTTAACAAATCTTCGGAGCAATAGATGGAAAAGGAACAGAAAAAGAAATGTTGGATACACTGGTGAAAATCTTAAGAGCTATAGCAATAATGTGTTCAATAGAAAATTAAATAAACAATTAGAAAAGGTACGTCAACCGCCTGGTTTAAGTATCTATGAAGAAGGATAAAGAATGAGTTGGCTCTTACATGTAATTGAACATAGTTGTATAATAAACAAATATAGTTTACCACATTTATTTAACTTCAGTGAGACCCCTTTGCACTTTTACACTTTTTCTAGTAGGTAAAAAAAAACAATTCAATGACAAAGAATTATTTGCCAAACATCTTAAAACTTATAAACATGGTGCAAGCAACATACAGATGTGCAGAGAATAAGGTAAAAGTCAAAGATTAAAGTAATGCAAATATATTGTTAATGGTTTATATCAAGGGGATTCACTGTCCCCCACTTGACACCAGAAAAGGTAATAAAGGAGTCAAGTATTAACAGATATGGTCTGTTGTGTCATAATAGACATCAATATTTCGTCTATGCAGATGATATTGCCATTCAAACTCGTAGTAAAACAGAAATACGTGAGCTAGTAAAGATTAGTGAAATCTGCTAAAAATATGGTCCTAGAAATAAACGAACAGAAAACAAAATAAATCTACTGCACAGTTAATCCGTACCAAAAACGAAATATTCAGTCATAGAAGAGGGAAACAAATTGAAGATTGAAGAGGTAAAGATTTAAATACCGGGGTGCAATTATCACAAGAAAGCCTGGATCTTAATAGGAAATAAAGTCAAAACTAATAGCTGGTAATAACTGTATACATGAATTTAAACGAGTCTTCAACATCAGGTTTATATCAAAGAACTTAAAGATACAAATTTATAAAACAGTACTTAGACCAAAAATGACGTTTTGGATCCTGGATATATAACGACTTTGGAGGTATGGGAATAAAAAGTACTGAGAAAGCCAAAAAAAAGCAAGCAAAAATAAATAGGAAGCAGAAAAGGACAAAGAAATTATTTGTTGTAAACCGGACAGAAATAGTAAAAGAGAAGGAAACTATGAAAAAATATAAACAACCAAGCCATGAACCTTCTACGTTCGTATTATTTGTAGTTGTATATATATTCTAAAGGGCTTCAGGAACTATATTTTCCACATAACATAAGGGCAATATTGATGTTAAAGAAGGATATTTTCAAATGCATTTCATTACTGTTGACTTGGGAACATCTCCGTGTGCTAATAACTTTTTTTTTTATTTTGGAATGGCTAAGCTTAACCTAAATCACCCTGTAAAAATAAAATCCAATTATAATTAAGAAGACACATTAGGATCCACCGTGTCCACATTTTCCCTTTTCACCGAAGAATAATCAATAACTTTATGCATTCTCTCTATATGTCTTGTGATGTGCATTTTTTGCTTGGCCTTGTAAGTGCAATGGGGACACTTGAACTGCGGTTCTTTGCCACATTCCCATTTCATGTGGTTCCTTAAGGAACTCTTCAATTTATAACCCCGTCCGCAGGAAGGACAAAACACTTTGGGTTCATCCATATTTTCGGTTTTAACTTTTGTGATACTTAAGTTGCTTAGCATTGCGTTTTTCATGTTCTGTTTCATTAAAAGCATTGGTAGAACCAAATGGGGGGGAAGACCTCCAAATTTTATGTCGTTCTCATCTAAAAAATAAAATAGGTTAGTACAAAAAAACACAAAAATAACCAAAAAAAGAATGAGGGTCAAAACAATAACCATGAAAGCTAAAATAACAAAGCTAGCTAAATATATAAATTTGATTTTTGTTTAAATTTCCATTGGAAGCAAATTTTAGGAGAAAATGAAACACTCAAAACTATAATATAGACTCTATTTTCCACTAAATACATTTAAAACAAAATAAAACCATGTATTGCACAAATATGTAAACATATTTTTCAAAAAAAAGAACATCTTAAAGTTTAACAGTATTAAAAATTCTAAACTAATTTTATAAAATATTGTACCTTATCAATCAGTCGTACCTAACACCAAAAAAAATCTATCTATAACCCCACCGCAACAATAACAAAACTGAATTAAAACGAAAAAAAGGTCCTTAAAGTTACAAATATTTGGTATATAAAAACAATTTTTTCCAAAAATCCTATAAATGCACAGGGCGATTATTTATAGAATATTTAGAAATATCAAAAACGTGAAAATGGAAACAACTTTTGTGTTCGTGTAGAAAATTAAAAATGCTTAATGATAATGCACCCTGTATATTGAATTAATAGTCATTATCTAAATAAAAGTAGTCATTCCCATTTGTAAAAATATACTGACCTAAAAGATTTACTTTCAGAATTTTGCCTCCACATTAATATTTCAAATTAAAAGGATATTTAATATTTTTGGTATATTGTCAAGAAAACTATTGACAGATATTTAATAATTGTGACAAATAATTGACAATTGTGATAGATGAAATAGCTTTTTCGCCTTTCAACTAATTTGATATACCGAGTGGGTATTAATAACCATAATTTTTACAAAAAAGCTTATTCGAGCTGTCTTTAGTTATTCATTGTTTACTCGGTATATATTATCTCTAAAGTGCGAACATAAAACTAATAATTTTGTAAGTGAAAACTTTTTACAACATGTCCCTTCAGTTATTACTGAATAATAATATATTCTTCAAATTTTATGACGCACTTTAATTTTTGGTGGCGCAACAAATTTTTCTTCTCGTAATACGTTCTTCCGCATATACATCTGTAACTTCCTCTTCCTTTAGGTCTTCTTAAAGGCACCGTTCCTGGAACTTCAATAAAAACAAAAAAAATAATAAAAATAAAAGAAAACACTTTAAAAACAAATCCATGGCACCCAATTGAAGCAAACACAAAATTAGTAGCGTTAGTTCATTTATGCTGATTAATGGGTTAGTTGCAAATTTTTTTACACTGATCAAGCACTAGTACACTATTTTTGAAGAAAAATGGTAAAATATAAACAGAGAAACTTCAAGTATTTTATGAAGAATAAAATAATTTTGATAGAGAAAAATGTATTTTGCGGGTAGTCTAGGAAATATATAGGAATAATTTTATATATTCAAAATAACTGAATGGTTTATTTTTAAATTTAGAAGGATTTTAGTAGACAAAGTGGCGTAAAAATATAAAATAATATATTTGTTGTTTTAACACATATGTATTAGTTCATTTAATCGAAAACAATTTCTAAAATTATCTCTTTAAATTTAAAAAAATAATTCTGTTATTAGTTATATAGACCTAACTTGGCTCTATATGGACACATATTTTTTAAATCGTAGATCGGGCGCTGAAAAGGGACGTTCTGTATAACATAATGAAATAACAAAGTACTAAGGACTCGTTTAATTATTTTATTTTATTTCACTACATTCATTAATTTATAGTCAAGAAATAAATACATTAGAAACATACATGCATAAACATCTTAATATTTATAATACCGGATGTCCCAGCGTACTTTCAATTATTTCAAATCCTGATTCAAAAATATATTTTATAAATTCATAATTTTTTATAAATTTATAAAATTGCATAGAATAAAAACAAAAAGGATTTGAAGGAAACTAAAATACTTTCGGGTGGTTGGCATTTAGTTTTTACCATATAAGAAGAGATCAAATATTTTTTTACAATTTTCTACAGTAACAGTCACTGTTCTTTTCAAATTAGTATAGATAATTTTTAGATTTATTAGCCTTAGTCGGTAGTTTCTGGATTCACTTTAATGACTATATTATTCATATCAAAATGTTGTTGCCTGATGTGCCTTTTTAAATGGTGGCTGTAAAAATATGCAGCACTGCAAAGGCTGCAAAAGAAGGTTCTTTTGTTCTCACAAGAGAATCTGAAATGTGTATACATCGCTTTTCTTGATCTATAGGGTTTACCACATCTTGTGCATGGATACGGTCGGGATGGAGGAAAAAATATTTTTTTTTGGCCTGAAACATAAACAATATAAAAACATAGTTAAAAATAAAAAAGGGAAAGACGGATACCTACTTGAAAATAAAAACACATCCACGTTGCTAATGTAATATAAAATTAAAAACACTAAGTAAATCTAAAAACAAGCGCGTGCTAAAAAGAACAAAAAATAAGGTCAAAATTTAAAACTACTACTATCATCGGTTTTAAAAATAGAGACTATAGAATCAAATATTGCTTCCTAAAACTGGCTGAAAAAATCATTATTTATTGTAAGTAGAAACAGCGACTTTTTCTTTCAGAACCAGTCTACTTTTGAAATAATTAATAAATGAGTTAAACAACTAATATTAAATAAAACAATCTAATTTTTAATTTGTATTTTTTATTTAATTTTTTTAATCACACCATATAACAAAAACAATCCATTTTAAAAATAACGTCAAATTTATCCAATTAAATGTTTCAACCTGTAATGTTTTTCTAAAGTAAATTTTCTATTCGTTTTAAAATTGCAGTTGTCGAAACTACAAATAAAAGAAGGATTTTGACCACACTCATATTTGAGATGCCTATTTCTAGTACCAATATGTTTGTAAATTTTGTTGCATCTAGGACAACTTGGCCATTGCAGTGTACCTAAAATAAGGAAAAATTAATAATTTTATTGCGATAAGTGTTTCTGTACTTACCTTTACCTAATTTTTACCTTTGATAAAACATTTTATTGGAAAAGGGCACTTTTATTCTTCCGATGATTTCATAAATTATTGAGACATAGGCAACAGCGCTACGAAGTTCAAGTTCAGCCAAATAATACATGGGGGAGACTGGCGCAATATATTTATGATTCCTTAATATACCAATAGTTTATTTAATATTTTGTATGATTCATGTAAGTATATATTTAATTTTTATTTAAAACTATAATTCAGACTGTTCGTTATGCAGATTATAATTTAAAAAAATATAAAATTAACCAATAGTACATTAGGTTTTTCTTCAATTAGTTATTTTGAAAAATACGGTTCTACAAACAAAAAACATTAAAATATAAAAGTGAAATATCAATGAGTGTTTAACACTGAAAACTGTGTTAATGAATACGTAAATTTACGAGTAACGATCAATTTTATTTGTTCTGTCAAAATTATGTAATTTAATACCATGATTAACGGTGTTATAATTATGTATTTTCTTTCCCAGGATTAAAAGTACTTCATATCCTTTAAGAGAAGCCTCAGCTTCAATGCCAGATTTTTGTATTAAAGTTGATGGATTTTAGGTTCGTATAAAAAAATAAATAAGTGATGCTACAATAGTTTCCTCAACACCATTATCAAAAAAGTACAAGTTCCATAAAAGACTTACAATAATACTATAGGAAATTTTATTTATCGAGTATGTTTTTATAAAAATGATTTCTTTATTAAGGGTTGTTACAATGGGCTACTAAAATATTTTTTGTGTAATCCTTAAGAATTCGGAGTTATATCTAAAGTACCAAGAGGAGAAATTTATCAGTTTCAGAAAAATTCATTGACGGTTCCTAAGCAACAATTACATAAAACCCAAAAAAATCAAAAAAATATATTCGATCTTAGCATGGTTCAAGCTGGAGGATATTTTTAAAAATGTTGTTTAATAAAATTCAATTAAAAGGGTTATAAAATAATCAAAAAAGATGGAAAAAATCATCAAATTATTAAAACTTAAAAATAAGCCTGTACATAACGATCGCTAAGCAGTTACAGACTCAAAAACTCCTTGTAAATAATATAAATAAAAAATTTTCATAAAATATTCTTCCAATTCCTGATAGTACATAACAATTTTTTAAATACCTAGATAAAAATGTACTAAAAAAATTGTTAAATTTATGTTTCGTCTTTACAAATCAAAATTACTTATGTATGGCATGTTGGAGACATTTCATGAAAAATCAATCCTCGTTTCTTAGAAGGTCATAATAGTTACTTAACTATATCCAAAACTTAGAATGAAGGGATTTTTTGATAATTAAAAACAAATAAAAACGGCTTTGCCTTTAAAAACCTAATAAATAAATTCGCTATTTATGGTATGCTGTAAGTCATCAAAGATAACTTCATTTTTTATTTAGGAAACCGTAAAAATAAAAAAATAAAAATAAAAAAGAGGAGAATGCAACTCATTTTATGCACGTTACACTACGTCTCAATTTTTGGATATGTAAATATTGTGTACTTCAATGAAAATTAAAAAAAATTGAATGAGCATGCTCCACATGCAAAAAATAAAAATTTTTGAGTATGATTTTTAAAAGCAAAACATTTTCAATAAATTTTTCTTCATTTTTAAAAACATCTGCATCTCAATTTTTGGATATGTATATTTAAGTAAATATTCTAGGAATTAAGAATTTTTTTGACAAAACCGCCCAACATGTAAATAAAAAAATAAAAAGTGTGTGCGAAAATGGTTTCTAAAATTGATACAATCAAACAAAATTTAGAAGTTAAGCGTAAATTCATAAACTGGAAGAGCCTAATTTCGCGGAGACCTAAAAAAGTTAGAATGAACAAATCAAAATTGAAAGCGATGATGAGTGTTTTTTTTTTATATTCATGAGATTGTGTATCTTCACCGGTTTCCCTAAGGTTGAATTACTAATTAGCAAAACTGCCGGTTTCACCTCAAGTGCGTGAAAAAATATGAAAAAAGAAGATTAGAATTCTCTAATAATAAGTCATGGGTTTTTCACATTCAATAAAATGTTTTACAACACTAGTCTCGTTATTTTATAGTAACGCCTCCTAACTTAAATTAAAATTAATTTCTAGTATGTTCGGTTTTCGCATACTTAAAGAAAATATTAAGTACTTTTAGAAATTTAAAAAAATTTCTTTTTTATATTATTTATAAGTAGATTGTTATAAAAGCAATAAAAACTACAATGTAAATTTTCGGCGAAGACGTTAGGCAAGGTCAATAAGCAATGAAGTCTTTAAATTTACTTTTACTCTGAAGAAGAACATGTACTATTTTTTTCCAAAATCGCATAATATAAGCAGTTATAAAAAATTAGAATGTGGGTAATACCTTCAATGAAAGTTTTATTTTTAGTTAGTTTTTTAGTGAGTTGGTTTGTCTGGGTGGATTTATATACTGACTAAAATATAAATGAGAAACCTGGAGCGAAAAGGTAATACATTTCTTGTCTTAATAAGGAAAAGTAACTTTCTTGTACTGTTTGGAACGATTGCTTATATAAATAAGATTTTAGATCAATTTTCAAAATAGTGGTTAATTATTGTAAGTGTTAAAATTGTTTTTAACTTAAAAATTAAATTTTCAGTACGAGTTGTTTCCAGAGTATCGCAATAGGGTTAAAAATGTCTATCATGGAATAAGTGGACCCATCCTAGTAATTTACTTAAAAATGAGCAAAACGAGCAGATTGATTTTTGAAATAATCATAATGTGCTAAACCATAAACGTTTCGATACTTACATGACTCTCTTTTTTTAAACGTAAGGACTTCATTTGAAATATTTTAAAATAATGTTAATTTACAATTTAATAAAGTTACTGTTAATTTATTTATTTCCAGTAATTTTAAAACATAAATCCATCTATCCAATACAAACTTTTTCAAATGAGGTATCAGATGCACCTTCACATTTAATAAAAAGTATGATGCTACAAGGGAAGAAATTTTTATGCTCTGTCATGAGAAATATCAACCTATAAAAGCATTTTGCTAATTTTTTTGGACGGGAAAGATCAACTAACACTTACATATTTATCGCTCTATATATTATGTTTGGATATTATTTTCAAATACATTCAATACAACATCAAATACTGGGTTTCAATTTATGAAATTGTTCAAAATGTTTCGTTTAACAAAAAATAATAATAAAACATCTTTATTGGTTACCCAAAGGGCTATCGACCTAATCCTTTCTGTTCATTATTTGCAACCCATTTTTTTTCACAATCTTCGTAAATACTAATTACCTAAATAAGAAACACATAAAATACTGATACACTAATAAGCAAACTTGTAAAAAGGTAGAGACATTAAGAAATTTGTTAAATATTTATTCAAAATAAACGTCAAGGTATTTACATTTTAAATTAAGGTCGATTCTTGAATGTTTTAGAAATTTTCCCAGATTGTATTTTCTAGGAATTTCTTCCTTCTCTTAAAATTCTCTTGTCGCTGTTATATGATATTTATACCGTTGTTATCGATCTTTTTTATTAAATTTCTGTTTAAAAATGAATTTAATTGGACCGACTTTTCATAGAGCAACTGGTTAGAAGAATTATGTATGGAATTATGCAGAATTTTTGTAATTGGATAAAGTTATATAAAGTGGGATTTCTGCATTGAAGTAAGACGGAATGTGATTATTCTAACAATAGACAGCATATCATTTGGTATATCGTTTTGGCCATTTTCAGATTAATACCTTCCTTCATATAAGCTACAAATCTAAAAAGTTTAGCTCTAGTTTGTAGTTTTATTTTTAATATTAGTGGTATGAAATTTGAAAGCTAGTTTATTGTTCGGTTCCACTCGTAAATATTTACAGTGTGTTGTGGTTTTGAATTGTGATTTTATGAGAATTATTTCTAATTTTATGGTTAAATATCAATTGCGTTTTATTGGAATTAATATTAATTTGTTACTTAAAAAAATATTGGATAACTGTTACACAAACTTTATAAATACTCTCTCATCCGCTATTTGGAGTAAATATGTATCTTTGCAAGCTTAGGTCAAGAGTTTCCGATATATCGTAATTGTAAATAGTGTACAATAATGAAAGTGGTGAACCGATAGGATGTCGTGGTATTTGATACAAATTTTGCGATTTGTTATAAATTCTTTTATCAGTTTTATTAAATAATGTGGGCAATTTACTAATTTGTATAATAAGTCGCGTACCAAATACTATCAAAGGGTTTTTTTAATATCTAGCCTTTAATACTAGAGAGCTGGATATTTGAAAAAATTATTGGAAGATTTATACTTAAATCCAAACTGGAAAATATGAATGATATTATCTTACAGAGTTGAGACTTTTTTTAATATTTTTACCTAGTATTCAAATCAAGCTAAGGTGATTGGCCTGTAATTATTAATGTTTTTATGATCTGTGTTAGACTTTGGAAATGTAATAAAAATAAATTCACTGTTTCTACCCATACTTTGTGGAGTCTATCCATAATAAATATAAAGGATAAACTATACTTGTCTTGAATATCCACCACATAGGTATTCGAGTTTCGCCCTTGTCCTTGATTGTTTCTCTATGATCATTGCTAAAATTTATATCTTCCGTTTTTTGATATACAAAATTATTTGCGAATGCTTCCGCTATTTCCTGATTTGTAAGGGTTTGTCCATTTTCATCGATACTGTTCTCGGTGGATCCGTATTTTTATATTTGGAGTATTTATTAATTTCCAACTAGTAATTTCTACCTTGACAACAATTAATTCTTCTACAAGATTCAATCCACAAATGAGTTTTATATTATCAATTTCTCTGTATCTTTTAATTCATTAAATTAGTTTTAGCTCTGGATGTTTATATTTGTGTGTTTGGGGCTACTAGTTGTGTTTTGCATTATCGAGTGCTGTCATTTTCTAATAAAGGAGGAAATATTATTTCTTTTTTTTTTATATAGTACTTTATTTAGCAATCAGAATGTTACAAAATTCTATAAGCTAAAATGCTAACGATTACTAGTTAAACTAGTAAGTAAATGACATGATTAGGTTAATATCCACTGATATTACCTATATTAATGGGTGTCAAATCAAGATTATGGGCGATGTATGTTTCGAGCCCCATTTGTAATATGTAAAAGATAAAATATAGTTATCTTAAATTTTTTGAAATTTTTTAAATATTCTTATGATAATTGATTCACCTTTAACAAGTTTTGGAAAATCGTGGAATTTTAACTTTTACATTGATAATAGTAAGATTCCACAAAGTAAAGTTAGAATCAATAATTATAAAAACAACTTTGTCACTCAATACTTACATTTTTTGTCAAACAAATTCGATGAAATTCAGAAATAAATAATACAGACCAAAAATTTGCTCCTCTTCCCCCATCTTTTAATTCCAAACACTGACCGTAATGAGAAAACTAGGTTAGGAACAGCACTCAACAACAATGTCAACATACCAAGAGATTTTTTTATAGAAACACCAGGATAACACTCACAGAAACAATTAACGTCCACAACAACCCCGTAAAACAACACAGAACACCGAATATGACGTGTTTTTGAGTCGCCAAAAGAAAATAGAGGCCAGCAAAAGCCTCTAAATACGTCGAAACTGCCTCAACTAACCTCTCTACTCCGAGCAGTTTCCCGCCAGGCATGTACGGCTCTTCGTGACGTCAACAGCAACGTCACGGCCTACTTGTTGGTTTAGCGGTTCTCAGTGCCATTTCACGGCCGCGCTGTTGCCGCGCATTAAATTTCCACTACAAAATAGAGATTTTTAAGAAAATCCCCCTCAAAGAAAAAAAGAAATGGAAACCGCTTAAAATTCACTCGTTTTAAACAATTCACCTTAGTACATTATCCTAAGACATTATATAAAACTTCTATTGTCGATTTTAATTTCAACCAATCAGCAACTTAATAATAATATACGACACAAAATTTGACCAATAAAAAACTCCAACTGACCTCATCGCGTTTTAGAACTTCCACAGTTAAAAAATTAGCAGTCTCTAACCACCCATTAAACTGTTAATACACACACTCCGCTCTTAAGTGAACTTTTTAGCCCATCACACATGCCCAAGTGAAAATTGTCTTCCCATTTCAAATTTATAACGTTAAAGAATCTTCGTTAATTGTAACGAAAGCGTTGTAATTTAGTTTAAGTAGTAAAAAAGTGGGAATTTGTAAGTGAAATCTGTGCAAGGAACACAAAATGTATTGTTAACGTGTCAAAGTTGAAATTTCATCATTAAAGTTATTACAAACTACTCCGTTTACCATTTTTCCTTTTGTATGACTGAAATTAAGTATTATTTATCCCTGAAAAAATATATGTTGGTAACTTTCTAGTACTCTGATCTCATTACATCCCGCTCTATAGACTATAAAAAAGGTACACAATTTCAAAAAGAAAAGTGGGAAGAATTTGGGAATAAAATAGAAAATTATTACAGTAATAAACAACTGAAAATTTTGAGAAAACCAGAAAATCGACAATCTTCTTCTTTAACTATGTTCCTTTTGTCTCACGGCGCTGCTTGACCTGGATTTTCCGTTCATTTACTCTACTTTTACACGTGTACGTACATTTTAACTGTTTTTCCTCTACAGACTGTATAATTTGCTTTTAATTTAAACTTTGCCTTAAGACTTCGTTTCTGATTTAAACTTTTTTTCTTTTTCCTGCAATTTTTCCAAGGAAAAATTTAAAAAACAAGATCCAGGCAGTAGAGATGTAATATTTCAAGTACTGGGAGTCCCCAGAAAAGAGAGAATAAGAAATGTTATTATCAGACAAACATCAATAAACACAATTAATAATATAATAAGAAGAATTGAACAGAATCAATTTAGAAGGAAAAAGTCCAAAGGAACGACCTAGAATGACAGTATTCAGAAAATATTGAAATAGATGTACACACATAAGAAAAAAGGAAAACACAACAAATGGAAAATACCATTCTAATGAAACACAACATAAATTTCACAAAGAACTACATCAGGTAAGGATCTTAAAAAATAAACTTAAAATGTTAACAATATAAAAGTCGATATTAATTACAAAATATATTATTATAGGTGCAAATGTCAAAAGATATAAATGTTTTGTATTGAACGAAGAGTTCATCGATTTTTTATAAAAAATGAAATCCACACATTTCATAAAATTTTGAATGGGATCAAGGAAGATAAAATCTGCCGAATGTCAAGAAATCAACATTACTTAAATTATCGAAATAGCTGAATTTATATATTTATAATATTCGTAGGTATAACTACAATAATAATAATAATATTGGTATAATATAGATTTGGAAAAAGACAACGAAATAGAGTTCTGAAGGAAAAGGAAGAAACTATTACTTCAAGACGAAGGTACTTAAGTACAATTTAACAAATCCGAGAAAAAGATAGAAAAATGTATTACCTGGATGAAACTTGGGTAAATGCAGGTCATACCGTAAATAAAACTTGAACAGTTAAGAACGTCACGAATCCAAGACAAGCATTTATTGAAGGTTTATCGACAGGCTTAAAAATCCCTTCTGGTAAGAACTCGTGACTTACCTTTAGTGCATTATTATGATTGTGAACAAGAATTTTAAAAAATGGATTACTCGTTTTCGAATAGAAAAAAACTAGAATCACAATCATAAAAATTTTTTTTGGGAAATTTGATCACATTTGCAGAAAAATACACCTCCAACCATAGCATTTGGATAAGAAGAAATTAAAGCTTGGGTGAGGAAAGCTAATATTGTATGTGGCGAAGATTTGATGAAAGCGGAATTTTTAACATTAGTTAAAGAAAAAAAATCGGCTGACAATTATGCAGATGACGAAATAGCGTTAAGATATAAAAGTTTTAAATTTATCACCTTATCATTGCTAATCCATTTCCATAATGGGTACTAATTAAAGTTGAGGTGATAAGGAATATCGTAATTTTGACTGATGTTAATCAAGTATTTAAGAAAGAGTTGAAAATATTACGCACCAAAGTTGGATAAAGACGGATTAAAACTTGAAAGTAGTTTAAATTATTCATCATATATTTATGTTGAAGTAAGCTGTTGTTATTTGACAGTAATTTTTCTGAATTAAACAATGAAACACATAAGTTTTTTCATTTTTTGTTTGTTATTTTGTTTTTTATTAACTCTCGTAAATTACGTCATCGCATAATGAAAATGCATTTTTACAACGAGCATAATTCCGATATAATTAAATTTTTAAAACGAAACAAACTTAAAAAAGATCCTGTGGTTTCTGGATTTCGAAGAGGACTAAAAAGAAAAGATATTTCTTCATAAAACATCACAAATAAGAAATATTGCATTATGTTATATTTTGAAAGGAATGGAGATAGATAATTGTTTAATCTAAGGAAAATAGATAAACAGATTAAAAAGATTGTAATATGCTATTTAGCTATTTTACTTTAGAGTGTAATTTTATATAAAGGGTAAGCACAAATTGAATAAGATAAAGTAAAAAATAAAGATTGTAGCTAAATATTTTGTATTTTTTGCAACGTAACTATACATTATTTGATAATTAGCATTAATAATCGTGGGATATTTAGAATTGTTTCTTTAAAATTTGATTTATATTATTTTTTTATTCATTAAATTGTTGTCACCGCCACAACCGACTATATTTTGTTAATTAGTTTACGTTTTATTAATTTTTATGTTAATTTTTGGTACCTCAATTTAACCGTACCTAAGTACAATACTCTTTGTGGAGATGATATATGAAAGCAAAATTGTAGTTCCTAAAAAATTAAACGAATGTATTTTAAAAAATCATTTGAACAAAATATTGCAAATTATTAATGTCCCATTTAATTATTATATTACACATGAACGAAAATATATTCAATAAATATATTTTTTTTTTCAAAAATTGTGGCCTTGCTTTGCATTTCATTTACACTGAAATTAAGGATTTATTTAATATAGCCGGTAAAATAGGTTACTTAGAGAATAGGTAAAACAGGTCACTACATAAAACCGGTAAAACAGATGTCAAAATTGTCGGTAACACTCATGTCAAAAATGCGGGTTAAATAGATGTCAAAATGGCAGATAAAAGATGTAGGTTTGTTACCATTCGCCTATGGAAACTGATGTAATTTGATTATTTTTTTCAGGAGGTGAGGCACGCTTCTAGGTATGTGGTGTTTTGTGTCTTTTCTCAAGAATAACATGTTTTCATAAAACTGAAAATAAAAATGTCTTTCTTATGAAACCAATCCGAGAACACACTGTATAAATCCAATAAAATGTATCAATTTAAACTTATTTTTTTCCTTGACAAAAGCTCAAAAATAACAACCAAACTCTTTTCTCAATATATATATACAATATGTCCCCCTAAGTTGGAATCATATGGAAAACTTTTTTATTATTAATTTTAGGAAAAAAAGTTATTCTTCATAAAAAGTTCTGCATTATCTAAAACCCAGAATACAGTCATCAAATATCAAATTTTTTCAGTGGTATACGAGGTTTGTCAAAAAATATGAGTTTTACTCAAGAGTAAAGTACCTTTAAATTTGACAATATCGAAAAATGTTACTAAAAAAAGTTGATCAGAATTAAAAATTACGTTTAAATATGCAAGTACATCCAATTAAATTAAAACTTCAGATTATTTTATTTTTTACTAATATTTCAATTTTGAATGAACATTTATCTCTTGTGATTACGAAACACATGATAACCTTTTAGTTTTTCGATGTTTTCTAATAATTTTGCAATTAAAACGCGTAATAAGTGCACTACAGTTAAATTTGCATTATTGTAGACACACGTTTTAAAAATAATTTTATTAATGTAAATGGATGTACGTGCATATTTAAACGTAATTTTTAATTCTGATCAACTTTTTTTAGTAACATTTTTCGATATTGTCAAATTTAAAGGTACTTTACTCTTGAGTAAAACTCATATTTTTTGACAAACCTCGTATACCACTGAAAAAATTTGATATTTGATGACTCTATTCTAGGTTTTAGATAAGCAGAACTTTTTATGAAGAATAACTTTTTTTCCTAAAATTAATAATAAAAAAGTTTCCATATGATTCCAACTTAGGGGGACATATTGTATATATATATATATATATATATATATTTATATATATTTATTGAAGATTTCAATTCGACAACATCGTAAGATAATGTTTTACACGTGTTTTCATAGAGCGTTGGTCTCTAATCAGAGAATCGGGACATTCCACGGTGTTGTCAGACTTTCCGAACTTTAAATTCACCGGTTTCGTACATTTTGATAATGAATTGATTAATTAATTATCTCTTTCAATCTTTTTTAATACACTGTTTTGATTTTTTTGTAAAATACAGCCAAATTTATTTACAGGATGGCACACATTATACAGAGTGTCGGAAAATAAAACTTAAAAAAATATTACTATAGAATTTGCAGTTATTTTTTTTTTAACTTTATTTACGGGCGCCTTGTATATGAAACAAAATTATATACAATCATAAGGAAATTAATAATTGAATTATTTTTGGGTCTGTCATTAATCCAATTAAATAGACCTTGGTTCTAAATTTAAGTAATATCCTTATTTAATTCTTGTAAAAATATATCAAGAAAAATATGCATATCTTAAAATCGGCATTATAATTAAAAAAACATAAGATAATTTATTTCCAAAAATAGAAACAAAAACAGTACACAGTACAATAAGACAATACAAAAAAAATCTCTATTTCAAACACTACAATTATTACAAAATCCACACATTTACACTTTTGTATAAATAAATAATCAGTCTCTAAAAAGGTCCCTAAGTTATATGCACATATAAAAATTGTATAAATTAAAATATGAATATAGGGAAGTTAAAATTATTGCTTAGAATATCTACAAAAATACTGATTAACGAAATATTTGATGATAAAAAATTCTGCTTCAGAGTATCCTAAAAAATGACATGAGCTTACTTAGAAATTTGAATCAGAAGAAAAATATTATTTTGGTACCTTGCAGGAGTGCAAAAAATTTTCCAAGAACAACGTCATTTACAAATGTGATTCCGCGTTTGATAATGCTCCATTTACTCCCAAAGGCATAGAAAAATACAGGGAAAACCTTTTAAAATCATAGGTAAAAACCCAAACCGTAAAGCCTTAAAAATGATCGAATCTAAGACTAAACATACATGGGGACATAAAGAATTCGGGTACCAAACCTATAGCCTCGTACAATAATAAATATTTTGTTAATGTACTTGTATTCCCTAATCCACACTAAAACGAAAAATAAAGATATTTTTTTTAACTAAGTGGATCAAAGTATTATTGCAATAAAAATTTCTAGAAAGAGGAATGAAATACCTTCAATGCTTTCTACAGGGTGATCAACTTATACTCCGAGGTTTGAAATCTCCGTTATCTTGAGAAATATTAATAAAATATTAATTATTTCATTGAGTGATCATTGGTATAAGTTAGGTACCCGAATTTTGAATCACACAGTATTTGCATTGCAGTAAACTAGCGCCTTCTAATTAAATTTTTAATTTTTTTATTTTACTATTTTTAAGCAGAATTTTTTTACAGATTCATTCAAAATAACGTTTAAAGTCTTTATTTATTTGATTTAATAAAAAGATCATTTTCTATTGGCTAAATCTTATTAACTATAATTAATTTAAAATGGTAACTATTATAGATAAGTCTTTTTTAATTAAAGAGGTAATTCCTGGATATATTAATATAGTAAATTCGCATTTTATGGTCAATAATCAATCAATTCATATACATAGCCGCATACATGGTGGTGTAACATTAATGAATTTATTGTTAACGATCATTATTGTCTGGAATACAACGTGACAAATATTAAAAATTCAGAAAATTATTTATATGGATTATGAAAATAGAAAACAATTTTTAAAATTTATTGTTTCGTTTAATATATGGTTGTGATAAGTTTGTGGACTGACTAGAAACTTTTGATGCATTGTATACATGAAAAAATTATATTCCAGATGTGGTAAAATTCTTCTGGTTAGAAGATAAAACGTCCGTTGTTGCAAAAATCGCATATAAATTTCGCACCAGTAATCTCGTTGATATTTAGACATTTTTATCAACTGAATCCTGGATGTGATCCCCTTTCCACCCCTATTTAATCTAGTGTTAGAGCAAATCCTACGAGAAACCTAACCTAACCTAATACTGTTAACAATATAAAAGAGAGAACTTAAAAGAATATTTAAACAACCAAAACAGAAATGAAGATAATATGGACTAAGAATTAATCAGGATAAAACGATGTAACTAGCGAGTGGAACAAAAACTAGAAATAAAAACGTTAAATGTAAAAATTATGGAAAATAGAAAATACAGTTTCGTAGAAGTGATACCATTTGAATTCTTAGGAGTTGTAGTAACTAAATTAAACGAGGAAACGACGGAACTAAGAAACCCAATGGGGAAAGCGAGCAAAATAGCAGAAGCAATAACGAAACTACTAGCAAAAATAAGACTTAAAGATCCAGAAGGTAAAACTACAAAAGAACGACTAACGAAGAAATACATTTAGTAAATAGGCCATAACTCAAGTGAACAGAAAGCAAAAAAAAAAGGTGGTTAAGACATGTTGAACGAATGGAACAAAACCGCATAACACAGAAACTCGGGGTAGGAGAAGAAAGGACGACCAAAGAAAAAATGATTAGAAGCTAAGCTAGAAGAAATGAGGAAAATAGGAAAACAAAAATGGCAGAATTAAATGGAGAAAAATAGTAGAGTATTGAAAATGGCAGATTTGAGTTTGAAAAAGCTGCGTCTGATCTTTGACCATTTATTAAAGTCGTAGGATGTATATTTCATTTAAGTCAATCTTGGTTTCCCAAAATATAAATTCTTGGTCTAAAATTCATAAATCGGTGGGTTTTTAAATTATTTCTTAGGACTATCATATTTATCAAAAGAAGAAGTAGGACTAATACTCGATAAAACCAAATGATCAACGAATCCATCTTTAACTAGAATTATTAATTGTTGTAAGTTATAAGTTTTTTCATTTGAATTCTTATAATTCAAATTTCATTTTTTAGAAATGGTAAAGGAATTCCAAATTAATGCTTACGTGAAAATTCAACACGTAAACGAATCTAAAACACATTACTCTTACAATGATTCCAAATTAAAGTAGTTAAAAAAATTATAAGACGAAATACAAATTTGCACCGTTTATATTTTATAAAATGTACATTGAATTTTTTTTAAACAAGAAAAAGGTACACAAATATTATTATGGTTTTTATCTATAACTACTTATTTAGATTTGTTAATTATAAAAATCTTTAAAATTGTTGAAATTTTGTACGATTTTTACCAAAAATTTTATTTGAAAAATGGTATTTTAGCTAATAAAATATTCATAAATTAAGAGGACACATGTCAACTCCACCACGGGTCCTACAATTCAGGTAAAAATGAAAATTTAAGGATTAAAGAAACTGGTCGAGTCCGCCGCACTAATCTTCTATTAGTATTAGAAAATTTACATAATCTTCTGTTAGCTTTGAGTTAAATGACCGATCCTAAGAAATTGAGTATAAAGATTTTCTAGGAATATTTGATGTGACGTTAATTTACAATTATGTTATAAACAAACTATACACTAAGTGTTCATTTTTCTTGGTTTCTCATTTAAAAGATGGCGAAATTAATTCAAATTCACTCTTGAGTCAAAGAGGACAAACTTAATAATAATGGAGGATTTTAAATACTTAAAGGCAAGCGAAAGTAAATGATTGGGAGATGTGTAGTATTCAGTTAAAACATATAAAGAAGAAAAATATGCAACTGATATCGATTACATTAGAAGAAAAATGTATGTGACAAGAAGAAGATTTTTCCACCACTACCGATGGAATGAAATGGAAAATAATTATCAAGATTTAAGTGAGCACCAAATAATTAAAATAATTATTACTTATATAAGTTTACTTTTCTTTTATATATAAAAAATAAAAATAAGGGAATAGATTCGAAAAAGTTTTAATTATATAAAAGTCATAATTAATGAAAAGAACAATAGAAGTATGAAAATCAAATAAAGAAGAATACAATCAAAACGACTTTCCTATCACAAAAAGAAGAATTTAAGAATATTTCAGAGAAAGATATTAAGAAAAATCCTGGGTCCAAAGAAAATCAACGAAGAAGAATATCATAAGTTGTAAAACAATGAACTAGATAGCGTTATAGAAGGAGAATATATGTATAGTAAGACACATGAAGGCAAATACATAGAAAAAGAATTAAAAATTTGAAAAATAAAATACTGACGACCAGTAGAAGTAAGAACAAGAAGACGCCCAAAGCTACGATGGGAAGATCAAGTTAAGGAGGATATAAAGAAGCTGAAGGTGAAGGAGATAAAGAAGGAGAGAAAGAAATGAAGCAAGTATAATCAGAAAAGCTGTAGAGCCATCCACTATAAAGAAATTGAACAAGAAGCGCCCTAATTCAATTGAAATATTTGGCCGATATGTAAATTATTTAAAACTGATGGTGGACCTGACCTAGTCTAATACCTGAAGTTCGTGATGGAGTATTACATCATGATGAAAGACATATTAGTATGGATTTTACCTATTGGATTACAAGATTTGGTGTGGAATTTATAAAGTCCTAAAAAATATATTTAAAAAAACCAAAAAGAAAGTATTTTTTTTAATCAATCCACAAACTTATCAAACCATGTTAGTAAAAAGTGTAATAAATGATTAGTATACAGCTATGTAGTTGTGCAATAAAAGGTTTTAAATGTGATAAAAAACGTAAAAAAAAAGTTTATCCGCAGATATCAAATATGAATGCAATTTTTTTAATAGGAACTTTCTTCTATTTTAAACCTGTGGTAAAGTGAAGATATCTTAAAAAATCTTATATTTCCTTAGTTACGTAAAGAACTGTAAATATTTTCTAATATATCTAATTTAGTTGTTCAAAAATTGCGACTTAATTAAATAAAAAGGAATTTTTGTTACAACTTTTTCCCATTTTTAAATATCTACGTCATTTTGCTATTTTGGTGATTTTCCTGTAATTTTGTTTCAGTAAATCACCAATTTCGCATGTCTTTTCTATAAATTTTTCCTCTTCCCATATTCCTCTTTTATTTTGTAAATTAGTTTCTTAAATCCGTTATTACAAATCGCAATATAGTTTTTTATCACATCTAAACAACCAGTATCTTATTGTAACACCCTGTAGATTTATTGCTAATGTAGGTATAAATGTCTGATTAGCTCCCCTCGATCCATACAAACGAAATTACAATTAATCGACATACACCTAAACTTCTCTTGATTGTTATCTTTGCTTTCGATATCACTTTTCGTATTGTGTTCCGTGTTATTTTCAGTCTTCAAACTCTTCAGTTTTTCCATTTCGTCGGCAGTCTCATTTTTTGTCTTGTTTATATCTTTTACAATATTTAAACGCATTTTCGTACTCGGTTCATATCGTTTTTGGTTTATATTGGTGCCTAAAAAAAATTCTGTGAGCAAAATGAACTAAGTAAATATGACTATTTCAAATTAATTGTGTCAACTCTTACTTTATGGAAATTATTCATAACAAATATGGAAAGATAAATAATAGTTATCTTGAATTTCTAGAGTCTTCCATTCTTCAGGAAGAAAGAAGTCTTCTGAAGATGGTATTGTCAGATACCGAAACCTTAAAACGCTTTGGAAGACTGTAGAAATTCAAGATAAGCATTATTTATCTTTCCATATTGATTATGACTATTTCAGTTCCTAAAACAGTCTTGGTTTTTTACTTTTCCTCCTTACCTTTGTTTTTCGTATACAAGCAAAGTAGCAAAAAATTAAATTATAGAGTCCAAAAAGCACACTTAAAATAATTATGTAAGCTTTGAAAAATGCAAAATTATCTGCAACATGTTTTATTAGATAATTGTCGAAAATTTTTGAAAATTATTCCGAGTAACTTGCTATTAAAAAATAAAAACATAGTTATACAAATTTATTTTACATTCGTCTGTAAGATTTACACGATAAAATATTCGATTGGCACCTTTTCGACAACCTGTGACTCTTCAAGTGTTCCATATGCTTAAAGCTGCTAGAACAAATATCGCATTTAAATTGTTTTTCAACTCCACATTCGTATTTAAGATGCCTTCGAAGATGGGACTTTTGTTTGTAGGAATTTCCGCATTTCATACATCCAAATCGCCCTTCGTCGGTGAAGAAAAATGGAATATCTAAAAAAATAAATATTAGCGAAGACAAAGACTACGAGTAGTTGTTGGTAGCCGGTTCTAGATCCAATTTTGATCGTGAACAATAAATTACAGCGATACATTTTGAAAAGTTTATTTTTATAAAAATACATTTAAATACCAAATTAGTCATATGTTGTAAAATCCAGACGAGTTCTTAAAGGCGAATTTACTTGCGCACACCAACATATGTTTTTTTATGTTATAATCGTGTTTCGCCCTTGCTGGACAATACGGACACTTGAAGGCACCTATTTTTTGACACTCATAATTGCTGTGCCTTCTCAGCGATGATTTATTTTTGTATATCTTCCAACACGTTGTGCAGGTGTAAGCACCTAAAATATTTATTGAATAATTATTTATGTATCAAGTTCGATAAAGATACTTTACTGACGTGGTGCAAACACACTTTTTTCGCCAACCGAACAAATTTATAATTATTTTATGTAAATAATTCGCGACAAAATTTTAACTATTGGGAACCCATCTAAGCACTTACCGCGCTCGAGACCGCTTAATTAAGGTGATTTTGTCGCGATTTCTATGTAATATTATACAATCATTGTTTGTTTATTGCGCTAAATCGTTGTGGTAATAAATGTTTCTATTGACGGATGGGGATAAATGTTATAAAAATATAATTTTTGGATCCAATTATATAATTTTTCTATAAAGTGAAACAAAAACCGTCGAAAATAATATATTTTATTCTTACAAACAGGAATACAAAATGTCTTGATTATTGCAAAATATACATATTAATATCTCTAGTGACAATTTTATGTTTATGAAACAAATGGCTTTTCAAATTGCTTTTGTAATTACACTTATGGAAGCATAATTTGCAAGTGAACTGTCCATTGTCCCCACATTGAAATTTGATATGTCTTATAAAAGTTGATTTTATTTGGTAAGATTTGTTGCATTTAAGACACTTGTAAACAGGAAAGTCTAAAATAAAAGTTACAATATTATTTCAGAATGTATTAAATAAACTTCATGTTAGTATAATAAGGTTTTATAAGATATGTTATAAGAAAATAATTAAAAAGCTCGAACACTTTTTTTAAATTTAAATTTTTTTAATATGGTGATCAGTAATTTTAATATAACATAATAGTTTATTTTAGGCAAAAAAAGAACAAATATGCTGTTTACTTTATTATAAAGTTTATTGTAACACTAGAAGTATTACTTTTTTAAATTCTTATGTCGTAATATAATATGCCTTTTCAAATTTGCAGTAATAAATGTTTTGTAAGGACAGTATGGACAAAATATTGACGCTTCTTTTCCACAGTAGACCTTGGAATGATGATACACAGAACTTTTAGTATTGTAACCTTTTCCACATTTATGACATCTAAATTGATCTAAAAATAATAAATCTATCTAAACATGATATACTGTACAAGTTTTACTACTTTTTTTGGTAGCAACATCAAATAAAGAGAGTGAAATTAAAATGCTAAATGGCTTGTGTATATTTCTATATTCAAAAAAAAAATCGTCCTTATAATATTTAATTTCTTCGTTTGAAAACTGTACTGTTTAGATTTCTTTGAGTAAGTTCATTTTTATGTTTTAACACAATATGTCTCTTCATATTCGCAGTTATGAATGCTCTATATGAACAGAATGGACAAAGCATTGTGGGTTCTTTGCCGCAGTACACATTTTTGTGAATTGACAAACAATTCTTGTTTTTGTAAGTTTTTCCACATGTTTCACAGCTTACTCCTAAAAAAATAACAATTATACCAAATTTAAATGCTTAAGAAACGTACCGGGTACAAAAAATTGCTTACTGGAAAGCATGTTTTAACCTTATCACCAGCTTTTATAAATAGTAAGTACAATTCCACTACCGTCAACTTCATTGCGAACCACTACAAACTTTGTACGGTCTATGGAAAACGGGACCATACTCTTTAACACGTAATTTTCATTCTGTTAAATTCACATAAATAACTATGAAATGCCATCAAAAAACCTTTATTAAACTAAGAATAACACAAATTAATTTCTGGTAACAATAAACTTGATTTACACAGAACTTATTAGCATTTGAACTATTTGGATTCGCTGTGATGTCTCGAAATGTGCCTTTTGATATTGGCTGTAATAAACGCCTTATAGGGACAAAAAGGGCAGATGTGGGTTGGATCTTTTCCGCAATAGATATTGTAGTGATTGTATAAGCATTTCTTGTTTTTAAAATATTTATTGCATTTCGTACACGATACTGAAAAAAATGATAAAATAAAAAAACTGTGATATAAGTAAATTGTTTACTATAGAAAGCCCTATTCGACACTACTGGAATTTAGTATTCAATTAGTAATTCCTGTTTTTAAAAATTTTATTAGAATTTAGTTTACAAGAACTATAAACTAAATACAATAATACTGCTAGAATAGAAGTGAATGTCTCCCTTTGGTTACTCTATTTATATTAGAATTTATGTCATTATCTGATTGGATATTGATTATTTTATAATAATGACATAGTCAAACCACATAAATTGTATTTAAAGACAACTAGTTTCGACCCCTTAAGGTCATCTTCAGGTCAAATAAAGCAACAGTGGAAACAACAATGTTAAAAAGAGAGAAAATGACCTTAAGGGGTCGAAACTAGTTGCCTTTTAATAAAATTTATGTGGTTTAATTTTGTATTTCATTGGATTTATATTGTATTGGTTAATATGATTGAAGGGACGGGAATGACATTGAGAATAGGGGAATCCTATTTTTTTAAGATTCTCCTTCTGAATAGTTGGTTAAACTTCTGAGTTTGCATGGGAACGTTAGTTTGTGTCTGAAAACCTTAAAATAAATTAAAAGTATAATACAAATACAGTAGATGATAATAATCGTACTATTTATCCAAGAATGGGCATCTGGTGGGGCTTCTAAAGTTGATATTTACACATTGTGAGTCAAAATATAAAGTTGTCTGATTCGGAGGTTTCAGATGGTAGATTTCGTGTTTTTCTGGTGAAGTTGAACGATGGTAATTCAAACACTCTTTCTTCATATACCATTTCTTCTTTTTGGTACAATTTCCCATTTATTTTATTTATTCAGCTGTCAATGGAAATTCATAAAAATCATGGTTGTCGCAAGAGCATTCAATTTTGATTTGTCCTTAGGAATCACCTTTACTTGACAATAATTAATTTGAGAATTATTTGTATCACTGTTTAGTTTCTGTCGTTCAAAATTATGTTTTTGTGAGTTTGTCATATAAGAAGCTGGAGAGTTTGTTAAGGTTATGGGAATATTCGTTTATATATCGTGTTAAGTTCGTTTCGAAGAAAATTTAAGCACTTACGAATATTTGTCAAGACTAACGGTGGAAACTACGTTTTTGTTTTAAACTCTTTGAGCCTAGTTGAAATCTTTTTATATCCTACTGATTGCGCCAATTTTAAGCTTCAATTTGAAAGTCGTGCTTCTAAAAACTTAATTGGAACTTATTATACAAGAAATATAAACAATACAAAATTAATTTGTTAATGCAAAAATAGAAATGAGCGTCTCCCTTTGGTTATTCTACTTATATTAGGCTTTATTATCTAAATGGGCTTTGACCATAATAATCATTCAGGTAGAAAAAGAAATTGTTGAGTAGAAAATATGTTTTAAACTTTTATAAATAGTACCAATCCAGTACGGTCAGCTTGAATTCAAACCATTGCAGCCTCGTGAAAACTCTGTAATGGGTATTGAGGATGGGGTTATAATTTTTAATGTGATTTCGATTTTGTTAAATTCAAATAAATACTATTAAACGTTATCATTAAACATTTATTAAACACATGATCAAAATGAAATAAATTAATTTCGGGAAACATTAAATAAAAAATTAGAATTCAAACAAAACAAAAGGAATTTAGCTGTTTGAGTTTACTGTGATGTATCAAAAAGTGTTTTTTAATGTTTGCTGTAATATACGCCTTAAAGGGACAAAAAGGGCAGGTAAGGATGGAGTTTTTCCACAATAGACATTGTGATGCTGGTCGAACAATTTCTTGTTTCTAAGCAATTTATTGCATTTTTTACAAGAAACTGAAAAATAAATATTGATGAAATAAAAAATGGGAAACAAGATGAGGGTTTACTATTTAATATTAGTGGATTATAAAAGTTTTGTATTGAAATCCTTAGTAATATTTAGAATTTTATTTAAAAAAAAATTAATGACAACAGAATTAACATAATTCTCAAAAAAATCCCTTTATTTAACTATATACAATATGCAAAAAATAAACAGTAATATTAATCCAAACTGGTGCCAATACGTTTGGAATCGTTGTGACTTCTCACAATATGTTTTTGGGTATTGCTTGCAATAAATGTCTTATAGGGACAAAAAGGGCTGTTGTAGGATGCATCTCTTTCGCAATAAACATTGTAATGCTGGTAGAAAAATCTTTTGTTTTTAAAAAATGCATTGCATTTTGTACAAGAAACTGAAACAAATAATGATGTGAAACTAGGAAATGATTAATTAGAAAGCACAATTTAACACTAGTGGCTGATAAAAGTTTTGTATTAAATTGCAAATATTTAGAAAAAAATGATTTTAAGGAAATCATAATTATTAATATATTTCACAAATAAATCCCTTTGCTCAACTTAATAAAATGTCCAAAATAATTAATCCAAAGTTATGTCACGACGTTTGGAACCGCTGTGACGCGTTAAAATGTGTCTTTTGACGTTGCCTAAAATAAATGCCTTATAGGGACAAAAAGGGCAGGAGTAGGATGGGTCTTTTCCGCAATAAAAATTGTAATGCTGGTACAAAGATCTCTTGTTTTTAAAGCATTTATTGCATTTTGTACAAGGAACTGAAAAAGAAAAAGATGCATGAATAAAATAAGGGATTGTTTCCTAGAAAGTCCAATTGAACACTAGTGGGATGTTAAAAATTTTGCATAAAAATCTTTAATAATAATTGCAAATAATAAAAAATAATTGGCGAAATTTTTTTTGACCTTTACTTATGACGTATTTTAAATATTCGTTTTTTGGGACAAGGTCACTTAAAGAAAATTACTATTTTTTGACAGTCTACGTTTCGGCATTTATTTCGCCATCATCGGGACAACAAATTTTGTAGCTTTTCGTGTTGAATTCAATATTATGTGCATCCTAGCTGAGAATTATGTAAAAGATGGAGAATTTAACAAAATCTAAATAAAATTTAATAGTAGTTTTGTTCAAGCGACCTTGTACCAAAAAACGAATATTTTAAATATTCATCTCTACGTCATAAAAATAATTTTATGAAAAGCAGAAGTAATAATATAATTCATAAATAAATCCCTTTATTTAACTAAATATAATATCCGAAAAATAAATAACAAAATTATTCCAAAGTTATGACTACGTATTGTATCGCTGTGATGCCTTATAATTATATTGGCTGTAATAAACGCCTTACAGGGATGAAAAGGGCAGATATGGGTTGAATCTTGTCCGCAATAGATAGAATAGTGATTGTACAAATATTTCTTGTTTTTAAAACGATTATTGCACTTTGCACAAAAAACTGAAAAAGAAAAATGATGAAATAAGGAAATGATTTCCTAGAAAATCCGACTAGTGAATGTTAAAAGTTTTGTATTAAAACCCTTAATAATAATTGCATTTGTTTATAAAAGAAAACAGAATTGTTAACATACTTTAAAAAAATCCCTTTATTTAACTAAATACAATGTCTAAAAAATAAACAACAAAATTAATTCAAAGTAACGCAATCTTTTATAGAATCTTTGTGACGTCTTATAATGTGTCTTTTGATGTTGCCTGTAATAAATGCCTTATAGGGACAAAAAGGGCATTTGTAAGATGGATCTCTTCCGCAATAGACATTGTAATGCTGGTACAAAGATCTTTTGTTTTTAAAAAATTTATTGCATTTTGTACAAGGAACTGAAAAAGAAAAAGATGCATAAAAAACTGTGAAATAAGGGAATTATTTCCTAGAAAATCCAATTTAACATTAGGGATGTTAAAAGTTTTGTTTAAAATTCTCAATAATAATTGCTGTTGAAGTTCATAGGCTTCCATGAGCAGAATGAATTTGATTACTGCTTCCGGACTACCGCGTCATTTTTGAGATATTTCTCAACGTTTCGCTATCAGAAGCAGCTTCTTCAGGAGTAACCCAACTACTAACGTAACCAGTTGCGAAACCCATTTGAGACACGCCGAAACATTCAGTATTATCTCAAAAATGATAAAGTCCTCCAAAAATAAATGCTAAGGAAAACAGAATTATTAATTCAATTCTCAAAAAATCCCTTTATTTAACTAAATACAGTATCCGAAAAATAAAATACAAAATTAATTCTAAGATGCAACCATGTTTGGACTCGTTGTGACGCCTTACAATGTGTCTTTTGATATTGCCTATAATAAATGCCTTATAGGGACAAAAAGGGCAGGTGTAGGTTGGATCTTTTCCGCAATAGACATTGTAGTGGAACAAACACTTAATATTAATTGCAAGTTTTTAGAAACCAATTAGACACTTACAAATTTCACAAAAAATCCCTTTATTTAATGAAGTACCAGAAAAATATTCAATTCAAATAAAATGAATTAGAATTTACGATAAGAGTTGCTATAATGTTTTACAATGTGTCTTTTGATATTCCCTGTAAAAAACACCTTGTAAGGACAAAAAAAAGTGCTGCTATTTGTCTTTGACGTAATAGACACGATTGTGAATATACAAACCTCTGTTTATAAAAAATCTATTACATTTTAGACAAAAAACTAAAAAATAATAAAATTGAAATAAGAAAAGCTAACATTTGAAATTTTTTAAATATTAACAAAATTCACCAAACAATCCTTTATTCAACTAAATAAATATACATAGTATGAAACAATTATTACTATAGAATAATACCATGGTTATGTCTACAATGAGCGTTGAGAGTATACTTTTGATAAAATTTTTTGGCACAAATAAAGCATGTGAAAGTAGGCAGCTTCCGGCATTCGTATTTTATGTGACTTGATAGATGCCTTCTATGTTTGTAACTTTTGTTGCACTGTTTGCAGAAAAATCTTTGGTTATACGGATCGAAAAAACCATCTAAAAAATACCTGAATTAATAAAAAATTATAAAAATAAATCATTATTCGGGGATAATATACAACATCAGGTCAGATTTTTTTAATTTGTGGTGGAACTTCACACAACCAAAAGCAAACAGATTTTAAAACTAAAAATTTATTTAAAAACAGATCCAATGGATACAGAGAAAATTAAGATATATATAATTTGCTAGTCGAGATTTTAGCCGAGATAAAATAAAAATAGAAAAAATATTTACTAATCACCCTTTGGCCATTAAGTTAAATATTGAATCACTAATATCTTGCTTTTAGAACTGTACAAAGCAATTAGGTATTTCATACAATTGGCGGTATATATTCGCTTTTATCTGCGATACACTGTACGTTTCCTAAAGTTGGAATCCTTAAGTCATCTTTCATAATACAGGCTATATATTTTTCCCAATCTTGACCGATTATATTGTGCGCCAATACGAGGTGTCTTCTCATATTAGTTCTTCTTACAATTTCTTTTCCGCAATTGTTAACCATACATGTTAGCGGAAGTGACTTGCATTCGTTTTGGACGTGGTCGTACAAATGTCTTTTATGTTTGTAACTTCTATTGCACTGCTTGCAGCAAAACCTTGTACTATGTAGATCGAAAATAACAACTAAAATACAATGATTAGTCAACAAAAGTAAAATAATCAATATTAACGAAGAAATCCGAGATCTTTAAAATAAATTAAAGAAATTAATAGTGATATATAAATTTCAATTATAAGAATAAACAATCAATTCTAAAAATACGCTTTTATTTAAAAAATGAAACACCGGACGTCTGATCGTAAAATATTATCATCGATAACAATTTAGTTTTGCTTTTTGTTTTAAACAAATAAAACTTCATTAATTTGGTGGTTTATATTCACTATTGTCTCTAATCCACTGTACATTTCCGACTGTTGGAGCCGAGAAATCATGTTTCATAACATATGCGATATATTTTTCCCAATCTTGACCTACTAAACGATGTGCCACAGCAAGATGTCGTCTCATGTTACTTCTTTTCAAAATTTCTTTTCCGCAATTGTCAACCATACAAGTGAGTGGAAGCTTGTTACATTCATATTGGAGATGATCGCGTAGATGTCTTTTGTTTTTGTATTGCTTCGCAGGGCATTTTTTGCAAACATATTTTTGTAGATCCGGATCGAAACATTCATTCAAATCTAAGATTAAAATATAAAATAAAAATTAAAATCAAGAATATTATGGTATCGTAAAAATTAGTAGTTGTACTTAGAGAACGTGAGTACCATCATAGAAAAATCGAGAAAATGCGAGAAAGATATATAGGAGGTCATTGAGAGAGAAAGAGAGCACAACAGATGCATCGCTTTTCAGAAAAGTCAATCTGTTTTTTAAACTTTTATTATACTACGTTCTTACCTATACTAATATTTAACGTTGTACAAGATTTAATATGAAACGCAGGAATCTAGTCTGATTCGAGATGAAGACTTTAGAAGATAATAAATTATCTTGTTACTAAATTTATTATATCAGTACATTTAAACTAACTCAACAGAAACACAATCATCATCTGGTGGAATCCATAAGCTAGGATCTGTTATGTACTGGATATTTCCAACTTGGGGTAAGTTTACTTCCTTTTCTAGCGGTACAATATATGCCACATATTTTTCCCATTCGCCAATTACATTGTGTCTACTTATTACATGCCTTTTCATGCTGCTTCTTCTGATAATTTCTTTTCCGCATTTATTAACCATACACGTCATTGGTAGTTTGTTGCATTCATACTGAAGATGGTCATGGAGGTGTCGCTTGTTTTTATATTGCTTCGTAGGACAATGTTTACATATGTATTTTTCCAAATCTGGATTGTAACATGCATTTAAAGATTCTAAAAATTTGATGCAGATTACTATTTAACAAATTAATTAAAAACCAATAGCAAAATAAAATATATAGAATCTAGGTAACAGTACATCCAGTATTGGAAGACTGTGTTTAATTATAACTTGTCTAGATAAAGTTACACTTATAGAATTGACGGAACGAGGCTGGCCACAAGAAGGTTTTCATTGGTTTAGAATCGGCTGATGAAAACTAGTCTAATATACAGTTTTAGGAAAAATATTAGACTTTACAATAATCTCTTACACGAAGGGTTACAAAACCCTTGATACGAATGTGTTGGGGAAATATAGAACTAACCCAAATATCCTATTTAGCTTAAGCAAATTTTCAATACGGTTCCAGGCTGAAATTACAGCAATACACATATACTTATAAATAGAGCAATGTCATTTACGTCGATAATCAAGCATTGGTAAAAGCGTTTATTTCTAGACAGTACGAGTCAAGACTAGCGTGAGGTTGTCTAAATACACTACAAAACCTAGGCAGTCTGAATAAATTGACACTAGTCTGGGTACCAGGGAATAGGCATGGCCAAGGTAATAAAGAGGCAGACACACTAGTCAGAGAAGGAGCCTCTAATGCTCACGGTACAGGATTATGCTATTGCGAAGGTCTACTAAAGCTATGGTGGTGATTGTGCTTGATAACACCTTTTATCATATCAGACAACCATAAGTACGAAGAAATTTGACATTCAAGAGTGGCTGTAAGATAAAAATATAGCTTTTACAGCAGATGCAGTGAAACTTTTGTTATTAGTTAAGCAACACAAACAAGAGATAAAAAGAGCAGCAGACGAAATGACCAAGGAAGCAAATAACACGTTGTTGAAGTACCATTGTGAACTCAACCCTGTTGAAATGATAAGGGGAAATATGAAGGGATTTGTAGCAAGTCACAACACAACTTTTGAATTAAAAGGTGTGAGAAATTTGTTCATGAAAGGAGTTAAAAATATTACTCCAGAAGATTGGAAAAATGCTATAAAACAATTATATAAAAAAGAGGAGCTTATGTGGACATAATAATGGACACTCAAGTAGAGCCCTTCATAAAATCTTGGCCAAAATTTAGAAGTCATTTTATATTGAAAATAACTTTTGTGTTTTATTTTAATACATGAAAAAAATAATTCTTTGATTTGATTAATTTTTTAAATATAGCGGCGCTATGTTTGTACAAGATTCCATTATATTATTATTATTATTATTATTATTATTATTATTATTATTATTCTTGTATTATATATATACTTATAAAAATATTTTCATATGTAACCAGTATGTAAAAGTGATGATTAAAAAAAATGTATTTTTTTATTTGCCTACAACGGTAGTTGCATTCTCCATCTATGGGGATCATTGAATGCATTCGGCAATTCAACTATGAGTAAAGAATACCATTGAGTAATTAGAGTGAGACCCAACTGGACAATGTACTCTAAAGTAAGAGGATATTCACAATAGTTCCATACATATAAGTAAAGGTGGAAGAGGTAAAGAAACTCTAGAGTTCCTTTGCAAATCAATTATAAGCGAAAATATCTGAATAGGATTATTTTGGCCATAGTATTTCTTATGTTGGTACCAGAGTCTCCGGTGTTTGGAACATACACCTTTTCTAGAAAATGTAGAGATTTTTGAGACAATATTGCAAAAACCATTATTGTTTCTGTATCAAATAAAATCATTAAAATAGTATTATCTCTTTTATACTAATATATTTACACATGCGTCAGATATGTTGTTAAAGAGATAATAAGTATTAGACAACTATGTATTTTTTAACTAAGTAGGTGGTCGCCATAATGTAGGATCCGTTATAAATTGGACATTGCCCACGTGTGGCACAGCTATGTTGGATTTGTTGCTCACAATATAAGTGACGTATTTTTCCCATTCATCATTGACTATTTGGTGTTTAATAGCTAAGTGTCTTTTCATATTGCTTCTTCTTAAAATTTCCATGCCACATTTGTTGACCATACAAGTCATCGGAAGTTTATTGCATTCATACTGAATGTGTTTGTTTAAATGGTATTTGTTTTTGTATTTTTTGGTTGGGCATCTTTTGCATATGAATTTTTTAGTTTCTGGATCGTAATAACCATTTAATTCTAAAAATTATTAGCGTTAGTGAAATTAACAGTTATTCAAAATGCAATGAGGACTTGACGCAGTTAAGTAAAATGGGGTACAGGAATAATTAATACATTTATTTTTTAATAAAGTAAATGCTTGGAACTCCCAATATAAATATTTAAGGAGGTGAGGGTCCTGGCCATAGGCTAGCATCTGCTATAATTCTTATATTTCCAACTTGAGGAATAGTAGCATCAGGAATGATGTAGGCTACGTATTGTTCCCAATCGTCAGTAATGTGATGCCTCGTTGCTATATGTCGCTTCATACTACTTCTGCGAATTATTTCCATTCTACAATTGTCCAACATACAAGTTATAGGAAATTTGTTACATTCATATTTAATATGCTTATGTAAATGTTGCTTATTTTTATATTTTTTCGTTGGGCATCTTTTACATACAAACTTTTGACTGATTGGATCGAACGATTCTTCCAATACTACATCTACTAAAAAATAAAACCAAATTAATTTAATTTTTTGTTATGTATCACCAAGCAAGACTGCCGAATATTGACAAATAAAATTATAATAATAAAATTATTATTCATCATGTATAATGTAATGTATCCAATTGTATACTTATGTTTTAACATAAGGCGTTTCATGCTGCTTTTTCTTTTTATTATATCGCCACAATTTTGAACCATAAGTCATTCCTAAAGTTGCACAATTGTATCGTGCATGAATATACAAAGACTGTTTTCTAGAAAAATATTTTCCCCAATTTTTGCACGGAAAACCTATGAATCTAAAAGACAACATGAAAATAAGGAAAAAAAAAAGAATGAAAAAATCAAAGAAAGGTGTAAATGAATCTATTTATTTATTATATATGATGTAATTTTCCCAATCTAATACTTTGTGTTTCAAAATATGTCGTTTCATGCTGCTTTTTCTTTTGATCATCATTCCACAATTTTCAAAACCACAAGTCATCGGAGCACTGCCACAGTCGTACTTCGTATGAACATACCAGGACATCTTTTTACAGAAATACTTTCCACAATTTCCACAAACAAATTCTTGAGTAACTAAAAAATATTTTCAGTAAAAAAACTTATATCAATGGGACGACACCAGATAACAAACTCACTTTTTCTTCAATAAAAATGCAATAACGTCAAATATTTTATTAAAACATTATAATTAACATTTAATTATAGGTAACAAACTTTTCCCAGTCATCTCTTGGTATCTTATGATGAAGCATGTGTCGTTTCATGTTACTTCTTCTGGTAATTCTTTTGCCACAATTATTGAAGTTACAAATCATTGCTTCTCGCCCACAGTCATACTTGGTATGCAAGTACCATGATGTTTTTTTGGAAAACCATCGTCCACATGTAAGACATTTAAACGACTCTGAAAACAAATATTCACATATATTTATGTATAAGCTGGGATGTTTAGCCTTTCCAACACCAAATATCTATCGAAATTCTTCTATTGCTATATTTCCTAGCAAATAATTATACAATTGTAATTGTTATGTAAATATTTTTAATCAGTGTTATTTTGACTAATTTTATAATGTTATTGGAATCCCCACAATAGAAATAAACTATTTTTATTAGACACACAGTTTTAAGATTAATAACAGTATTTGATTCACATGAGTAGATAATTAATTTGTTGCTAAATAATTATATGGAACAAGATTTTCAGTGATATTATGATAATGAAGTAAGTGCCTTTTAATACTTCTTCTGGTAACTATTTTACCGCAATTTTCAAACGTACAAGCTACTGTTTGCCCACAATCGTATCGCATGTGGGTCCATAATGGTTTTTTTCTGCCATAATGTCTTCCACAATTGGGACATTGAAATACTGAAATAAAACAAACATTTAGAGAAGGGAATAACTTCAAATAGTTTTTAATGTTTCTTTATTAGAATGTTTGGTTGAGGCCTCACTATTCCCACCAGAATTTCGATAAAATAATGTTAAATTCCACGAAAAAAGGCACACCAGCATTACGCTTCTGGTTTTAAACCGAGATAAAGTGTAATGTAAAGAAAAAATCTTCTGAGTTGAGATCTGAGATTTTCCTCTCGGCGAACTATTTGTCGAGGAATTTTCCTGTCGGGGAATTTTTCATTCGGGGAAATATTGTCCAAGGATTTTCCGTTGGTGAATTGTCGGAAATTTTACAGTCCCCAAAAATATATAAATAATTAATACAAGTCAGCTGTTAAATTTTATTTCAATAAGTCTGTTTAAAACATAATACACCTAATTTTACCAAATAAAAGAATGGGACAAAAACATTAAAAATAATCTTAAATAAATAATCAGGATTGTTGTCTCCACAACCTTTTTTGTAAAAGTAAAAATTGGATTTACACAATTAAAAGTGCTGAGAAATATGTTCCTATTTCACTTTTTTATCTTCTTTCCCGGAGTGCAGGTAACATGATGGTACCTCAAGTATCTTTGTTGGGAAAAACTTTTATGGCAAGCATCGCACTTAAATTTCTTCGGTTTATTGCATTCGTACTTAAGGTGCGCCTGGACATTTCGTTGGTATTTGTATGTTTTGTTGCATTGCATGCAAATGAAGACGTGGCTGAGCTGGTCGTAGTAGAAATTTGAATAATTTACTAAAAAACAAAATAAGAATAAGACGAGCGGAATAAAATAATAAACAATACTAAAAATTTAACAATATAAAGAAGGTTGAATGTATAGACTATTAGTTAATGCGATTGATGAGGATTCACTACATATAAATAGGGGATGTATAAAAACAAGCTGTTTGAATCTATGAAAATAAACTCTAATAATTTAAATGTATTTTCCCTTTGACTGGGCTATCAAGAGAAACCACTTTCATTTAAAAAATGCTTTATTTATAAATAACATTCGAACAATGTACTGTGGCTACAAGTCGAGGTAAGAGTTATAAAAAAGAAATTATAAAAAATGGTATTGTATTACACGAAATTCCATAAGGTAAAATAATTTTGTTTTGTTCTTTTTTATTCAGATGTAAGATATTAACATTAACGTATTTCTGTTATTGATATTTTACTCAATAGTCAAATAAAATCCATGTATGTAAGCCACATGTGACTTTAGACTGCTCTTTTGGGTAAAGGCCTTACTGCAGATTTTGCAAACGAACTGAGGAGGCATCCCACACTCGTATTTAGTATGTCGGAGTAGATTCCATTTATACTTGTAACGTTTTTGACATCTTGGACAGTGATATTGCAGAAGATCTAAAAAAATACGGTATAGGACTACGTTTAAAAAAATTTGCGTGCTAAACTACAAATTAAATAAGAATACATATACTATTTTTATATTCCTAAAAAATTGACATTGGATGTACTTTGAATATACCTACATATATTTTGCAGGTTGCCTAATCTTGAAACTGAGGGAGAGAAAAAACATGCTTCTGTTTTTTCTATAACTTATAAAAATAATATTTTCCTTATTATTTTTATTCAATTTTTCTACTCCATCATTTTCAAAAATAGCTACTGTTATATTTTTTTACTAGGGCGATTTATTTATCAAAATAGCTTAAAATCATATTTTTTTAGCAATATTTTTTCCAGTTTAGGTTTATCAATCAATTTTTAATTTAATTGTTTCTATCCATATAACCTTTACATGAGTCAAGATGTTTAGAGTGCAAAACAGCCAGAGCAGCTGTGAGACCAAAGCTCACGAATATTAAAGAAGTTGTAATCAATTTCTCATCATGGACCACATGGCAATTCAAATTGCACCAAGATGCACTTTCAAGTATTCATAACTGAGAAGGTCACATGTGAATACGATACCAAAAAGCTAACCACTCCAAGGAAGGATCTGGGATACAGATGATTTGAGGAAAGGCTGAATCAGGATGTATAAGACGGCAAAAAATTGAAGATGTACCGGCTACAGAATCTGGTACACCAGAAGTAGTCCTCGGGATTAAAAAAACAGAATCTGAGTCTACAAACGAAAATAGGTGTAGAGATAACAGAGCAATATCGGCTCTCACCCAAAAAAATTGATACCCTATTATTAAATAAAATAAAGATAATTTATTACCAAAGCTGCTTGTAATGACAATGAGCAAGAATGAAGAGTTTTTTACCATGGTATATCCTTTTCCCCATTCATAACTGCTTAGATTTTAAAAATGTTTACCTTATAATACCGCTAGAAACTCCGTTTTTATTTTCAATATAAATTTCACAGTTTTTAATCATAAAATATTAACACTTTTTCAAATATTTCTTTATTCATACATTTCTTATGGTAACATACTTACTAGAAAGAGTAAATCACAAAAAAATAATATCACTGAGATTTCTGCTCTTAAAATTTCCATTAATTTATTTAAGATACAAATTAACTCAATTTAAATTTGCTACTAAATTTATAAAGAGAACATCAGGAATGTTTCTTATACCAACAGTAAAGGTAATTTTATTGGACCAATAATATTTTATTTGCTAGCTTGAGTAACGTAATCATGTTTATGGAACATGTGTAAATTGAGATGGTCCTGTCTGTGGGTTTTATGGGGGCAAAAAAGACATGTTAATCTTTTTTCCTTTCCACATGCCAACATGTGACGTTTCAGACAGCGAATGTAGGTATACGAATTACCACATTTATCGCAGTGAAAGAGTTTTCCTAAAACACACACAATTAGTAAAAAAATGATTCTTAAGTTTTTCATTTACAAATTTTATTAAGATCAACGCTATGGCTTCTTTTGATATTCTATCAATTTTATTTCGATTTTCTATAACGTGTGTTTTATCATTTTAATGTGTTTAAATTATAAAAATAAAAATCCTTAAATATGCCACCATTTGTAAGAATACCTAAAATTGTGTGTTTTCTTTATTTATATTGATTTTTATGTATTCAAATCTATTCCAAAAATGTTAAAATTTATATTTAGAAATAAATAAAAAAATCTCTGTTACAGTTTGACCAACCTAAATTTTATCTTGATTTTAAATGCGAAATTGACAGAAAACTCGCATAACTCTGGCTTTTTAGATTATTCAAACAATTCTCAAACATATTAATGAAGTGCAAAGAAACTGCAAAGTTTATCAGTTTAAAAATTACGAAACTCGAATTTGAAGTAACTGGTGTTAGTTAAACGACTGACTAAAGTATTCTCTTTGATCTTGGTTTTTATACTTAGCAGTAGGAAAATTGTGTTTTAAAAACATGTGCAGATTCAAATTGTCCTGTCTATGAGCTTTGTGATCGCAGAATAAACAAGTCAACCGCTTTTCTCTTCCACATTCTAGTTGGTGTCTTTTCAAACCTCTTGCATACTTATATCCGTTACCACATAGTTGACACCAGTAGGCTTTTACTAAAAAATAAACCAGTAAAATAAGGGAAAAATAGAAAACTGGGTGAGCACGCGTTTACAAAATAATACTTAAATCTTCAAACAAAAAAACAAAACTATAATAGAAAGATATACTACCTAAATGCTTATGCATTTTAACCAAAGAAGGAATGGCAAAATATCGATAAATTTTAGTAAGATCTATTTGGTAACAACGTAAATTATTGCCAACTTTAAAAATCTAATTTCCCCTGTAAGTCGCTTTTAACCATAGTTTTTTTGCTATTCTGTTGACTATAAAAATAACTAAAAATTAAGTCATTTCAAATTTATCGTGAAAGACCTATAGTCCAGTACTAGTAAAGGATTGCAGAGAACAAAAAGTCCAAAAATTGTAAACAGTACCGGATAGTTAAAATAAATATACGGATATTCCAGATTTGACATTTGCAATGTTGCTAGATGTTCCGTTCCTCTGATATTATTAGTCACTTTGGTTTTTTTTATCCCCCTGTATATCCAACGATATGTAACACTTATGATTTTATGCAATCTAGAAGATATTAAATAAATAAAATAGAAGTCTGGCAACGTCTAATTGTCTCAATACATTTTTTAATACTATCTATTTTCAACTGAATCATAAATGTTACATATGGTTGAACTCGTATTGAAGAGATGATTCCATAAATGACTGAATATACAGGGTGATGTATTTAAAAAACCAAAGTTACTAATAATAACATTGCAAATGTCAAATCTGGAATCTCCGTATCCCAAATTTTGTAGAATTCGGACCCGCAATTTTACGCTCCTGTTACTACTACAATACAAGTAAAAAACGCCCAAATCTCTGCAATAACGTTTTGCAGCCTCTGAAATGAAATTTTCAAGTAAATCGAATATTTCTCTTCTAATTACTTCTTTTTGAGATTATATATAGCATTTGTTAAAATTTTTTACTTAGAAACAAAAAACATTTTTAGGAATACCTTTATAATGCTCAAAACGAATTAAACCCAAATAGAACACATGAACAGGCAAAAGCTGTATAACTAAGAATTGTCACCATAATGTACAATCTAAGACATAAGTTTCTTGAACATTGTTAAATTAATAATATTTTGCATTATGGCGTAATAGCATTGATCTACCTTGTCTAAAATTCATTATGTACCTAAATGGCTGAATAATATAAATAAAATTAAATAAGAATATTTTTGTAATTAATTTTTTTTGGGTTATTCCTAGACATAGCTTAATCAAAATTAGACAATGTTTAGTTTTATAAACAGGACTGTTTTATTACTCTAATAATCTAATCGGATTCTGATCAGCGTAGTACTAGTCCAAATGATTCACACTATGTACCATATAAAGTAATCACAGAAATTCACCTTGATTTTATTCAAAGAAACACGTATCTTGATACCAGAGGTATTTCTATAATTGTTGTACAGTACTAAATACTAATAATAAACATCGATAACGTATGACAGAAAAAGTTTAAGCGACATGAAAAGCATAAGTATACAGCTTCAGTCTTGCTAGCACTGTTGAACTCTTGAAAAATTGGGTGATGGACTTCTTTATTTTGATACGGATGGTTTAATTTACAGATACACGCCGGATATTCTCTGGGGTTCATTTTTGGGTGAGATGATGAGCTTGAAAAATATGGTATAGGTAGTTACATAACCGATTTTGAATCGGGAGGACCGACTCTATGCGTATAAGATTAGGTCAACTAGAAACAACGAATATAAAGTAATGTGTAGAATGAGAGGTTTTCTTTTTTGTACTCTACATCCAACCTCATTAAATTTGATAGTATGGAAAATATGTTTACTCCATTTATATTGTCTCCAGGCAAATTCACAGAATACAGGAGCATAATGTCATTACAGCCAGTATCAAGGAGCTGTATCGCCCTTATTTCACAATACGAAAGTTTGGAGAATATGGTTCCTCTTTCACTTATAAATATAAAAAGAGTTATTAATGTTATTATTTTCAATTTTGTAAATACCTTTTTGTAAAAATTAAATGTGGTGGGGGGCTTCCAGGTGGCCCAATACCTACTAAGGTTTATGCTTTTTTGGAAATGATATTATAAACTTATTGGTTAACTTAGTAGTTAGTTTTACAATACATGCCTCTAAATTCTAAACCTTTGAGACCTGCGACTTATTCAAAATGTGGCTGAATCAAGATCAAGTAGAAAAAAATGCAATTTTAAATAATACAATTTAAAAAAATGTGGTTTATTTAATTTACATCTTTTAAAACTTTACAAAAAAAAATTTCAAAATATTTTTGTTCATCTATAAAAAAACCGATCCGTATAAATTAAAATTTAATTTTTTTATCTATAGATCATATCCACCCTTATGGTTAATTATTTTGTATGTATCACTGCCATTTGGCTTCTAAGCTCTTCATCCAAGCTTAAATTCTCAATTTATCCCCTACATAAAAATTATTCATTAGGAAAATACATTTGGTTCAAAACCTGGCCAGAGTTGTTCTTTGTGCATGTGCGTAAATATGTGTCGTTTTAAATTGTCCAATCTATGTGTTTTGTGGTTGCAGTGGGGGCACTTATACTTCTTTTCGGCCCCGCATTCGCTTTTGTGCCTCGATAAACTTTCGGGATTTTTGTAATGTTTACCACAACGTCGACAAATGTGCTTTCTTCGAACTAAAAATTAAAAAAAGTTAATAGAAGGAAGATTAGAGTAATTGTTAAATTCGTGTTAGTAGCAGAGCTCCAGTTATTATTGAACCTACATACCAAATTAGCCTGTACACAGTATTTTCATTGAATCGTGTAAAATGAATGGATTCTTTCATTCATGACATAAAAAGCTTTTGAAACATTTAAAAAAGTCCCATAATGTCAATAGAATATTTTTCAATGAATAATTTTAAATTGAAAACCACTAACAAAGCGACACAAATACGTTTCAAACTTGGAGAGCATAAAAAAAAACAATAATTTAATTGAATTAACTTTATACAGATCTTTTCCGGACTATTTATTTTCTGATAACGGCCGCTAACTAGTTAGCTAATCTGTTATTTTCTATTAATTTTCCTGATCTCTTGACAAATATTTATTTAAGTTCGTCTACATGTTTTAAAACTGTCTGGACCTTTTTTATCTTCTTATTGGTCCAAGTGCAGATTTAATTATATTAGAATAAAAATTAGAAGTATAATATTTTTTAAATATGGCATAACAAATGTATCAAATTTTAATCTTAAGACTAATGGAATGTGACTCACTTTACGCATTTGTACATTATATTAGTTCTCAAAATAATCATTCGATTAAGAAACAAAACGAAAATAGTTTTTATCGAATTAAGAATCTGAAAATTTTTCTTATTTGGATGAGTTGGAGGTAATTCTTCGTGTTAAATGTACATATAATCTGAAGATCCTGTGATCATAGTATCTAAAAAAGAAAACCTGTAATACTGAAAAACACAAGAAAGCCTGTAACGCTAAAAACACAAGATTATTAGGAAATCAAAGAACATTATTCTTTTAAATAAACTTTTATTTACGCACAAAATATTGAGAAACATCAAGAGTGGCATCAAAAATTAATTGTTTTAGTGTAAAATTAATAATAAAATAATGTTTTGTCTATTTGGATTAAAAAAATATAATATTAATATATATTTCTAAAATATATTTTTTATTTCATGTGTATTATAAATAAATAAATAAAATTGCTTATATATAAGATCCAGCCTAAAATACAGTCTTTCAAAAAAATTTCAAATTGTAGTTTTGCAACTTACACTGCGCTGTCAAAATGTGTGAAACGAAAATGAAACTCATTGCCAATAATTTCCATTAAAAAGAGACAATACTACATTTACCATGAATTTTATTATAATAAGGGCCGTTTTATTTTTTTAATTATCACAATAATAAAATAGCAAGCTTCATTATTACAATTTGAGATTTTTTTTAGGAAAAGTACCATACAATTTTACTACACTTGGTGTATGAAATATAAATAATAACGTGGATTAAATGAATATTTTAAATTAATTTAATAATAAATTCACACAGATAATTACATTTCATGCAATATTTTAATGTTAAATTAAATCCTAGTTATTTCTACATCATATTTTTAAACAGACTTCTATTCTCTATAGTACTCAAATTAAAAAACCGACATAAAAAATTTTTTCAACCCCATAAAAGTTCCTATATCTTATATACAGAGTGACTATACAAAAATTTTAATGATTGCTCCACAAAAATCTTCTTTGTCGGTTTTGAAAAGAGATTAATTTATCCTATGTATATTCTTCAAATGAGATTGCAACACGTCATTTCTTTTGCATTTTCTGGGACATAGAGGACACTGGTAGACCGATTGTTTACCGCATTCGTATAGGATATGACTCAATACGAGAGGTTTGTTAATGAATACTTTTCCACATCGCCTGCATATGAATTTGCTTTCGTCGATTGTTATAACTAAAATAAAACGAAATAAGTACGGAGAAGTGTGAAAATACGAAAACAATATAAAACCTGACTACTACAAATGTGTAAAAAATCGATAATAACTACAAAAGACTTTTCAAAGAGTATATTAATATTAATTACATATAAATATGTTAAAATATCCGAATACTTTTTGAAACATTTAGGATTGAACAATAGTAACTACTTACGGTGATTTATTGTTAAAATTAAGGAAGGATGTTATTGATTGAAATCAAACACTTTTATAGAAATGTACTTTATTTACGCCGGTCACAAATCATAGTATATTGTATACTTTTTTAAGGAATCCCTTTTAAAAAGGACCAATTTTTTTAACGTTACCATTAAAATAAAGAAAAAGTTTTTGTACCTACTCAAAAATTAGATATGGTCATGTAAACCCAATTCGCGTGACACTTTTCAATAAAAGCTGTGTTTTTGTTTCCAATGATGCTTTAACTCTTGTTTATAATAAAATCTGGCGCTGCACGCAGTACACACGCATGACTTTTCTTTACCGCATTCAACTCGTTGGTGCCTTCTTAAGTTTGTTTTAAATTTATAATATTTGAAACAAATGTTGCAAGTGTAAAGGCGATGCGCTGAAAACAAAATAATAATAACATTTATTTATAAAAAGTTTGATAAATGTCAGCTGGTAACAAATTTTTGCTAGTCAGTGAAAAAATTCTCTTCTTTCTTACGTACATTGATTTTTTAATCTACAGGTTACCTTTTTTTATACTCTAATTCATTCTGAATAGTATTAATAACAAAAAGGCAATTCACACGACAAATATATTACATTTTTCAAATAAACAAAATATATATTCATTTATTTAAAAACAATGAAACCTATCAACATGACGTTTGAGGCTTCCACTTTGGGTGAAATACTTATTGCACAGTTGACAAGAGAACAAATTTGTTTTTAAGAGTAGATGGCAGTTGTATTTTCGATGACGCTGCAGATTGCTCCGATTTCTGAAGTGTTTTCCACATTCTGAACATTCAGGAAACCTTGAGTTCGACAAGCACAAGTCTAAAATAAAAGAATATTAGAGAACGGCAATAATATGTGGCTTTACAAAAAGCTCGCTGCAGGTGGGGACTCAAAAAATCCTTTGCAAGTAAATACACAATTATTGTAGAGATGTTAAATGTTAAGACGACCGAATAAATCAATACAAGAAAATTATACATTATGTTGTTTACAATTGAAGGCGTCAGGAAAGTATTGGTATGGGCCAAAATCTCGATTTCATCTAAGTTAAAAAATAAATCTTTGGTAATTGCATAATAATAAGACTTTCTGACATGTTCAAACTAGTTCAACCCGTTATGGAGGTGGTCAATTTTGTAATCAACAATGTTCCGCTATTGCCCACACTACAAGTGTACAGCTAAACTTGGTGATGAACATCAACTATTTGTAGTTTGTGTAGAACACTTGTGGAGATGTGAGATAATAATTATTGAAAAATAAATGAGGATTCAATGCCAATTTAATATTTAGTTTATTTATTTATAATCAACTAGTTGACTATGACTAAATTTCGAAATTGGAGAGGAGTTGTTGTGTTGATTGTTGCCAGAATGGAAAGAAAATACTTTTAGTTGTCCTTGGAGTAAAATTTTTTCAAACTATCTTCACGTAAATTTGAGGAGTTGGTGACAGTTTCCAGTATGAAGCGACCCAATTATCGACAATCCTTTTTTCATCTTTGTGGGTCAGTTTTTTAAATCTTTCTTTGATAGAATATTTCTCTATCATTTTCATATCATGTTGTCCAAAGGTATTTTTTTTCGGGTGCTTCCTAGAAAAAGAAAAACAACGGATTATATATAACTGTATGGTTCAGGTACTTAACATAATATATATTTTTCTTCTGCTTCTTCAACTTCATCTTCAAAATTTACATCTAAATGACAGTGCTTGAAATTGAACTTCATGATCATGTACTAAATCCAGTGCTGTAAAGTACCACACATTTGGTACATATTCGTCTTAGGCACCGGTTCCAGCTCGTTCGATTTGTTCCATTTTTTTAAGTCCCCTCCGGCCAGTCTATTCTTAAGTTTATCAACAATTGAAAAATACAACAGCTTCCCACCAAAAATATTTGTTTGTCTAATGCACATTGGATTTTCGTCAACTCGGTAACTAACATGAAACTGCAACTTCAACGTGCCCATACACGGTCAACAAGGTCCTCAATATCACAAATTGGCAACCTAGTTGATTGATTTTTCTGCCTTTTCTCACATTATGAGTGTTGTCAAGGTTTTTTAAAATACTGTATTTAAACCTTTATTTTGCTGATTCTATGAAAAGAAGATCCTGTGAAAGTTCTTAATTTTAAAAGAAAAGTGGATATAATTATGAGAACTGGTTCGTGAACGGAGAAATAACAATCATTTATTTAAATTCTGAAACAAAAGCACTTCATAATATTAATAAGAATTTTTATTTCGTTTTTGTAAGTTATTCAGTTTTCAACACAGTTTATGTATTTTTAGTACTAAAGACTGACTGAATCTGCTTGATAAAGTGTTTAAATTACGAAGTTTATAAATATTGCCTGGAATAATAATTGCAACTTTATCAGGTTGAACATATAAATCAAATGATTCGCTCTATTTTCCTTTTTAAGGTTTTTTAGTGCAATAGTGCAATCCATTGTTGCCACCACAATACGGGGTTGGAATAGTAAGCCCTAGACCATAAATAAACTGGAAGAAATTGCATCGCTATCGTCGTAATGAACATTCATAGAGTGAAAGGATACGAGGGTTGCTATTTATGTATTGAGAATAGAAAGAACAAACAAATGAATTTTATCAAAAATATATTTATTGCTTTTCAAAATATTCGCCTTTAAGCTTTATACACTTTTGCATGCGATTGAATCACCCTTCAAAGCACTTTGACCAGTCAAAAAATGATGGCTCTGAAACATGGTTTTTTGAAGGCCTCAATCGCTTCTTCGGGCAATGAAAATCGATGTTCACTCAGTTTATCTTTAATTTGTGGGAACAAAAAGAAGTTATTAGGTGCTAAGTCGGGGCTGAAAGGCGGGTGACGCATCAATTCGATCTTTTGTGTGTCCAAATACTCGTTTGTCTCACTTGATGTGTGTGAGCTCGCATTGTCGTGATGCAAAATGACTTGATTGGTTTCTCTCAATTTAACGAAAACTTCTGGCAAGCAAATGGTCTTATACCACGCTGAATTAACGGTTTTTGATTTTCGAGAGCCACAGTTGCCACATGACCGGATTTCATGAAGAAACACGCCACCATTTGCTTCTTAACACTTCGAGAACGAGTAACTTTTGTTCTTCATAATGAAACACCCAAACTGCCGATTGGCCTTTTCTGTCTGGCTCATATGCATAAATCTACATAAATCTACGGCTCGTCATCTGTGACCACAGCTATATTTTTTGAATAATTTTTAACTCGAAAATGTTCGCGAGTTAATTCCATTTTTTTGCCTAGATGAGATTTTCAATTTACTGTAAACAACACAAATAGTACTCGCACGTCAAAACGTTCTAAGTACGTATACTGTCAAAAATGTCCAACTTTAAGATAGCAATGACAGATTTCACCTGGCAACACCAGCAACCCTCGTCTAGAGCGACCTTTAAAAATATATGGTCTAAGAAAGAGATTGAAACAAACCACACAGAAGTATACACTTTATAAAACCGCGGTAACCACAATATCAACACTACTGATTATTTCCCCTTCTATTACCCTCTCTATTTCTCTCTAGTTATGTTTATAACCGTTCTCTCTCGTACACAATCGATCCAGAGATTATATATGGTCTAAGGTATAAACAAATAAAAAAGAAACAATTTTTTGCTAACATACAATTGCCAAAATTTCATTTTTTTAACTTTGATAATAATCGAGATATTAGCTATCTAAATTCCATATCTGTTCTTAAATAAAGATTTGTTAATACTAGACAAGCTGCTGATTAATTAGACAAGAATTTAAATTAAATAAAATACCATTTTTACAGTATCTAGGACTGCGTCATTGTGAAAAATGTTGAGACCAATCAATTTTAATTTAATAATTTATTTCCTAGTTTTCTGATTTTATGGACACTTCAATTTATGCTTTAACATATAATCACGCCTTTTGAACTTCCTCTTACAATTAGGGCATTCGTGCCTCGGTTCGATACAGGATTGTCGTAAGTGCGATTCTAGAGACCATTTGTTCTTGAACGTTTTTTGGCATCTCGGACACAATCGAGGACCCCAATCAAATACCACTAAAAACAAACATTCTCAAAAATAAAATATAAAATGTACTTGTCTATTTCAGAATATTTGGGGTTAGATACAGTCAAAAACTTAAGAAACAAGATAAATATAAAATCATCCTAAAAATAATAAATTATATTTATTATAATGGAAAGGTAATACTAGAGTAATCGTAGTAAAATCAGTAACAATTTTTAATATAAATAGTAAGGACGAATTTAAGAGAGTTTAATATGTTTCCTGGCTTGGTGATTAATCATATGAGTCTTTCTCTTGAATTTCATATCACAAAACTGACACTGAAAAGATTTTTCTTTACCGCAATCCTGTGACAAATGTGTTGATAAACATTTGTAATTTTTATATTTTCTCCCACATCTGGGGCAAGCAACCGTGTTTTCTAAAAAATAAAAATTAAAAATGAACATAGCAAAGTAATGTAAGTAGGTTTTTAAAAAAAATGAAATGTTATGTATGTACATCTTTATTCATGTTTGAATAGTGTATAGAGAAAAAAATATATTGTTTATTTAACATTTATTTAAAAAAAGGAAATAATATAAAAATTTTAGAAAAATCACAGTTGAACATATTACAGATTTCAGTTGAAATAAAATAATCTATTTGGAAAATAAATAACATCAGTCTTTTTTGCTTTTAAAATGTTATGATTACAAAAAAATAATTAAAGCTTATAATTTATACTTGACTAAAGATATTTTTGACTAACTAGGTATATCTAATATTTTTAAATCTAATAATGAAAAAAATGTATATTTGGATCTAATGAACCTGGCAGCAGATTGAAGAAAACGAATATTTGACTCCATACCATTAGATTTTGACCAGAAATATTTTTTTCATATACTACCACAAATATATGTATATTATTATAAGGAATCTACTGACAAGAGCAATTTTTTGGTAACTTGAAAAAATATAAACAAAACCTTATACATAATGACTTATATATGTATTTAATATAATTTTTTAAAGCTAAGCTTAATCGAATAAAAGACAATTTCAAAACTTTCGCATATTATAGAGACTTCTGGTTTTTAATAGCACATTATGTTTTAATTTTGTATGTGTCTCAAGCTCCTGTTTGTAATAATATCTTTTTTCGCAGATGTAACAAACTAAAGATTTTTCTTTCCCACATTCCACTCTCTGATGTCGTCTAAGGTTGTTTTTCATAGTATAAGATTTTCCACAGTGCATACAGGGATATCTAAGTCTGCCTAAAAAACCAGAAAAATTAATAATAGTTTATATTTAATATAATTTTCTTCCATGCAACTTACTTTGGTAAAAAATTAAGTAGGTAGCAAAACAAAAAAGCTTAATGCTACTTAACATAATACTTAGGCAAACTTAAATAAATAACAAATTATTCACATTTATTCATCAAATATAACTATAAAATTGAACCAAATAAACTCGATGCAAATAAAAATAAGGAACGTAAAAAAATCAAAACAAGTACAAAAAGTAAATTAATTGTGGTGAAGGAATTTGGTATCTTTGCAAATCAGGACTTCTCAACTGTAGACTCTACCATTTTGCAGGTAAAATACTGGAGTCTCAATAAATTTTTATCCGTGGAGAATTCGGAACTGGTGACTTTTTTTAAGTATGGAACAATACAATTTAGGTTAAATTGGGTTTCATTCAAATAAAACAAACTAAAGTAAGAAACAGTTTCCTCCAATATCAGAGATATTTCGAAAGGTTTGGCTTCAAATAGCAAATCACCATTTACGAATTCTATTCGGGTGCCTCAGATCCATTTTCTACCTGTAAATTAGTAGGGTCCTCTGTAGCGAATGCCCTATGGAATTCCACTAAAAAACAAATAAAAAAATATTATTCAAACATTTTAATATAATAATAATCCAAATTGTGTTCACAATGCTTGTTTTTACAGTGTTTTTAACGTCATAAGGCCGCTTGGAGAAGTAATTACGAAAAATACATTTATATTTTTTCTGTTTGCCGCGTTCTTGGTTTTGATGATAGTATAGCGAATTCTTACTAGAATATCTTCTGTTACAAGACTGATAATAAATGTAACCTAAAAAACCTACCGTCAATAGAGCATCATTATTGGATTAAAATAGGCAAACCAAAGAATATAAGTAAAGAACAGTATTTTTATACTAATATTATTTAATAACTTCCAAATAATATATGTTTTAATATAAAGTGATATAAAAAAAACATTATATTTGTAACTGTTTTGGTTTAAGAATAGCACATCAATATTTCTATTATTTCGACGAAAACCATAGTCATTTAAAAAAAATATGTTGTACATTTTGTTTATAAAAGTTAGAGCAATTTACTTCATAAATAAATTTAAGTCTAATATTGATTGTCGAGTTTCTAGCAATAATTCAAAACAGGTGCAAATGGATGGAATAGACAATAACAAGAGATTAAACATAAGGAAATAGAGTGCTCAAAATTATTTAAAGAACATTAGTAATTATTCTTGTATATTTTTGACCTACAAGTAAAAGTGATAAGTTTCATTATTAAGTTAATTATTTCAACCCTTACTTTGTAGAATTTAACGGTAATAAATATATAAAAGATAAATTATACTCATCTTGAATTTCCACAGTATTACAAAGTTATTTCTAAATATTTTTCGCTGACCAGGTATCGCTTAAATTGCATTTTCAGAGTGATATAAGATCGCAAAAATAAGTAGTATAATTTATTTTTGATATATACATGGTTGGGGTAAATCATGGCACCAAGTAAATATCTTTAAAACGAAACGGACGATATTTATGAAATTTTGTAGGTAAGTGCAATAGCAGACTTATTCCTTAGACAATTTTGAGTAATGTAATTTTACAATAATTTCACAAACTTGCCTCTAAAATATAGTAAATTATCTTATGATCTTGTTCTAAAATTTTATGTTGTGATATTTATCTATGTTTTTAATCAATTGTGCTTGTTTCCATAAGCTTTTTTCTCGTCTTCTTGTATTTTCTTCGTATTATTTTGTATGTGCTTCTTTGTCATAAAATGAGAGAGTAAATCTTCCTTTCGTTTAGTTCTGTACTCACATACAGCGCAAAAGAATGAAGGTATTTTTCCGCACTCCAAACGAGTGTGTCGTTGACGATGAGTTTTATATTTGTATGATTTGCCACATTCCGAACACAAGTATCTTCCAGTAACATCACATTTACCTAAAATATAATTTCGTTACTGAAAAAAAGCTTCGTGAAAATTTGTAACCCAGGACTATTAATATTTTCCAGGGTGTTATTAATTTTTATTATGAGTAGATTAAAAAAATATAAAAATGTCCCCATTTATTTTTTTTAAAAACTTTAAAAAAACAATAATTAATATATTACAATTACTTTTTGTACTTAACAATAATCAGTGCTTCTCTTTGGCGTGTATTGTTAAAGTTAAACCATCCTTAAATCTGGCACTACATATTGAACATCTAAATCTGAACGCGATAGGACATTCTATGTTTACGTGGCGTACGACACTTCTTTTGTGCAAATACCTGGCTCCACAGGTAATGCAAAAGAAAAATCCATTTGTTATGTAAAATCCTACAATAAAAAAAATATTAACAAAAATATAACACGTTATATATTGATGAATTTGTTATCTATCGATGAATCTATTATCCAAATGTAATAATAATGTAACTATTAATGAATCTATAGCCCGGGTTTACCATTACTTGGCTAAAATAAGGGCTCCAAATTGGAACTAAAATATAGAATAGAGAGATAAAAACAATTTGGAACAAAAATATAATTTTCACATATTTTAAGAGACATGTTTACATAATTTCTTCTTCATTTAAAATCAAATGTTGCATTTTCCATTATATTGTGATATTTAAATCTTGAACACCTATTCCTGTTTATGTGTATCTTCAAATCTGAGGGATACTTAAACTTTTTGTAGCAACCCGGACATGGGTGGGTGGGCAATCGTCCACATTCATATCTTAAATGCCTTTTCAAGGATTGGCAATGTTTATAAGTTGAACCACATTTTAAACACTCATATCTGCCTATTTCTAAAAATAACATAAATAATTAGTTTAATAACGTTTAAATTATAAATATGTAGTAATTAAGGATATTAAATAACTATTAGATTTATAAATGTGAATGATAAGCATTATTTATCTTAACAGTTGTTTCATCAATATTATTTAGTATCGTAAAATAAGATTATAAGAAATTGACAGACATTTTACATAAATATTTTATTTATACTATATGGTCTAACCAATAAAATATTCTTCATTATCTAAAAGAGGAAAACTTTCTAGGTTGATTTGTTCGAAAATATCTCTTTATGCAACAATACATTTATTGTATTAATTGTAAGTAGTGGCAGGTAATTAGACATATTCTTTAATTTTAATAATAATTTACATCGAAAAAAAAGATTGTAAAAGGGAAATTATTTTAATAAAACAAATAGATTGATCAATATTAACCTCATATATCCAAAGCAACCTAAAGAAATTAAATCAAACAAAGTTATTTGTTTCGGAAATATTTCAATTAATAAGTATAAAAATTATATCTTCGGTAATATATTTTAAAGTAAATAATAATGTAGACTCAATTATAAGAAATGTATTAGAACAAACTAAAAATGCAGGTATGCAAATTGAACGGATTGTAATGCTATATTGGTTAAATCCTTAGAAATTTTGAAATCAGATATAGTGAACACTTATAGATTAAAACACCCAGATAAGTTACATGATGCAAAACACCTCATTGACTCTAAACACAATTCTGCACTTAACAAAACAATAGAAACAACAGTGGAGGTACTTCATATAAGTGACAAGAAAGAAGAATTTGATTTTCTCGAAAAAATGGAAATAAAGTTTTCCATAAAATCAAGAGTATTATTGGTTAGAAGATCTGTAATCAAAATAAAATTTCTGTCAATTTCTTAAAATCTTATCTGACGATGTCAAACATTGGTGAAACAATAATAATAAGAATATCGTAGAATTTTAAAATATCTTTCACATTTATAACGGATAGATTCGACAAAGTAAGGGAAGAAACAATCATTATAACTACCAGTTTAATTTATTACGCTAATGTTTATTATTTAATATTTCTTTTTTTATAAAATAAACGTTATATTCTATAACATAAATATATATTAAACGTTCTGTATAAATACGTATAGTAAATATAGGAATAGCTAGAACTCTCAAAAAATAAATAATACATTCTATGCAGTAAATAATACGAAATAAAAATGTAAAATCGAAATAAAATTAACACTCCAGTAACTTAATGTAAATAAATGGTTTTTGAGTAGATTTCAGTTCGTAAAATTAAAACACCCTGTGTCTTGGGCTGCATTGAGTGATATATACTGATGTTTTCTCGACATGTGGACTAACAATTGCTGTTTCCTTTTAAAGCAAGCAGGACAAAACGAACATGAAAATCTTTTCGCACGACCACAGTCTTGGTAAAAATGAGAATTCATACTGTTTGCGTTTTTGTAAAGTTTATCGCACTTTGGACATGCCACAGGACCTAAAAAATTATTAATAATAAGTATAAACTAAACAAAAAATAATAATATGTGGAAATCAATCAGAAATTAAAGAAAACATAAAAACAAAACTTAGGTGTGAAAACAGTACAAACAAAATAAGACAAAAAATGTTTTATTTTGCAAATTGCAACATACAAAATAAAATTATAAAATCAAATTTTTTATTTATTCACTACTAGTTTAAAATCAAGTCACTTTTTAATAAAAAAAACACGTTTTCCAGGCGAAATTTTCAATATACAGGATGATTTAGATAAGACAGATGAATATTTCAAATTTTATTGAGAAATCTCTTTAGAAATAAAAATCGGTATTTCCGTTCCTCATAAATATCTAAAATAATTTTGTTGGTTTTCATACTACAAGAAAACAAAAATCAAGCAATAAATCTCTTTTTCGATATTATGAAATATCATTAGTACTATGCATTCTCATCATGTGCTGTTCCATATTTCTGGTTCTTCTAAAGTATTTTTCACACAAGGGACATTTAATATTCTTGGGTTTTCCGCAGTCCAATTTCATATGCATTCTTAGAGTTTGAAAGTTTTTGTAAGTCTTCCCACATTGTTTACAAAAAACTACATCTAAAAATATAATGAATAGTAATCTTCACCACAATTATTTTCTTAATTCATTTTTATAGCAATAAAAGTTACTGAAGACAACAAAATTATTTCAAGTCTATTTGTATACAGGGTCTAGCAAAGCTCTGTTGTTGTTCAATTATTTTGTTACTGTATATGATTAAACTAAAAAATGATATTTTTCATCTAAAGGATGCTTAGAAAATTATCGAATCGATCCAACTTTTTAAAATAAAACACCAGATTTGTTTCTAAATTTACATATATTGCTTATGTTCATCAATAAATAACATATTTAATTTAAGAACTGGTTAAGTCTTACGAGATATTTTTTGGTAAACTCAAGTTTGTAGGACTTTATTCTACATATTCGTGTAGACTTTGACCAAAATAAAATCAATGTATTCTATTTGAATAATTGGAATCGATTCGATTACTATTTTTTGGAACAACACCCAGAATTCACAATAATTTTAAAATTTGCGCCTTTGGAAGCCACAACGGAACTTTCCCCGATATTTATATACGGGGTGACGCATTAGTATGATACAAAGCTCGATTAGTCCGCTGTTATCGAAGTTACGAAAAAAAAGTGTTTGCAAAAAGTGTAGACAGTCTTGACATTCATATTTTAAAATTAGTCCCAAATATACAGGGTGTTCCGTAACCTAGTGCCAGATCAAAGTTATGTTTCTTAAAACTTAAAAAGTTAGGACATGAACATGTATGACGTTTTTATTGATTTTCAACGGTTTGGCTGCTACAGACATTTTAAAAAAAAATGTGATTTTCAGTTGGCTGTACATTCTTTATTAAACATAATAGTATAGAAATGTTACATCGTTGACATCAGTTCTTCAATAGTTTTATAAAAATGTAAAAACATACGGGATATTCCATTTAAAAAAACAAAATTTTTGTCTGGTACTGCGTTCCCGAACACCCTTTGGGATTAATTTTAAAATGTGAATTTCAAGACTGCCTACACTTTTTGTAAATGCTTTTTTTCTTAACTTCAATAATAGCGGACTAATCGAGCTTTGTCATACTAATGCTTCACCCTGTATATAGATTATTCTAAATATTTTCAATGTGAAGCAAGAATTGACTTGAGTTTATCATTCTACGTCTTAGTTAACAAAAAAAAGAATTACTTTTTGTACGATTTGTAATAGTTACTTATTTATTTTCTTTTTTGAAAAGCTAGTTAAGATTCAAATCAGAAAAATTAAGTCTGTAGTAAAGAAATTTATTTTTGAAGCAATATACATTTTTTATAACAAATAATTTCATATAAAATATTAGTCCTACATAACTTGTATATAGATTTTTTTTATTTCCCTGGTCTCAGTAAAATATTACACGTATAATTTAATTACTAACGTATTTGACAATGTACCAAATTCGCTGAAGCCTAATTATTACAATATTAACCCATTTCTATTTGATTTTGTTATTTGTTTGGTAAAAAAAGCCATGAACATGTTCGACGTGGGCCTTAAGAGTGCACTTTTGGGTGAAAGCCTTGAAACAAAGATTGCATTCAAATTGAGGACCTTTGCCACATTCGTATCTAGCATGGCGTATAAGGTTACACTTGTATTTGTACATTCTGAAACACTGGGTGCATTGAAATTCTCCTAAAAAGTAGTATGATTTAGTAAAGTATTAAAGCTAAACAGGACTAATTTATTTTATCTGGGTAATGGCAGCTTAATTTTTACTGTAGTATTACAATTAAAAAACCCATTCTAAGTATATTCACTAATTTAAAGGATAAATTATCGAGGATAACTTAAAAAATAAAAGTTTCTGACATTATGATAGATACTTCATTTTATTGATACTAAAGCATGCAGTGTTATTAAAAAAATATGTTTGCCCAATCTAAGTAGATAACATTGATATAATTCTAGAAAGATTTCGTAAGTCGTCCTCCACAGATCGTCTTTTGATGCCTTTTGAGGTTGTCACGTCTGGTGAACGTTCTGCTGCAATGTAAGCAAACAACAATGCCTTTGTTCTTTTTTGGTTTCATATTTCTATACGTAATGAAATCTGAAAGAAATATTTATTGAAAAAAGAGCTCCGATTAGTAAAAGCACATTACGTTTATTGTTTCCCAAGTCTAATAAATAAAACAACTTAATAAAAAAAAAATACGTTTTATTATCCACAAACATTTTTAACGTTGTTTCTGGTACAATTGAGAATCATTGAAGTAATAACGTAATTCTAGTACAAATTTTAACTGTTGTATATCATTGAAGCTAGAACGTGGTGCTGACACAACTTTTAACTGTTATTAAAATTTGTGCCAGAACAACGTTGTAACTTCAATGATGTACAAAAAATATTTTTAACATTTATTGGCGCAATAAATTATTTCTTCGATGGGCACAAGAGGCTGTTCTAATGTGTGTCATAAGATGATCTTTTCTTTTAAATTTCATATTGCAAGTAGAACAAACAAATTTTCTTTCACCTCCACATTCGTATTTCAAATGTCTTGTCAGATTGTATTTCTGCGTATAAGAAACACAACATTTTTCACAAAAATAAGCTCCACGTCCTAAAACAGTAAAATAAAATAAAGAACATGAGAAAAAATATAGAAAGTTGGAATAATTTTTATCTACTACAATAAGTATTCATGTAATGTATAACTCACTTTTATTTACAAAATCTTTGTTTAATTTAATATTATTAATAACACTAAGAAATAAATAGAATTAAATATTGCACCTAATTTTAACAATCTGTTAAAATTGTACAGGCTTTCAAACTGTACCAGATGAATATCGTAAAAAATGAGCGAATATATCAACTAAGACAGGAATGAAAAATGTCCTAGTTCTTGACAAAACAAATTGGCGAAAAAATTGTTTTCAAAAACGTAATGCAATCATTCCAGTGATTTTCTTAAAAGTATATCTAACTCATTCGAACAAATGTTTGTGATATTAACCATATAAATCTATTATATTTTTATAAACAGGAAACGAGAACACAAATAAAGCTTAAAAGCATACTAAAAAATTTGCTAAAAATTGAAATATTGCAGGTCAAAGCGGAAACTTTTTATCCCATTCTTGTCAAAAATATATTCCTTCCAAAAATACATAGAGTACGTAAATAACTAATAAAATAACAGAAAACAGTAAAATACTCAACAAATGAAGAAGTTGTAGAGAATATATTAAAATATTTATTAATCTTGCATAAATTTTGACCTAATAACGAATTTTTGGTTTATTTTTTTCTAATTCATCTGGTAATCTGTTATACACTTTGATAGCTAAATAGCAATTTTTTTATATTCAGAAGGTAATATAAAATTAATTTTTTCTATGATCACTATGGAAAGTAGGTTTTTGTGCTTCGATAACTCACCGCAAAATTGACGTTGGTTTTCCAAGGAGTGGCGTCAAATCACAAAATTTTAAAAACATTCGCCTAATTTTAATTACGCATAAAACTGTACAACGTACATAGACAGAATTTTAATGTAACCTAAATTAAAACGTACTCACTTTCATTTTATCAACCGAAAATACGTATTTTCTCACATACTGTTACACACTCGTATGATATTAATTCGCCTTGTTTATGATGAAATTAAATATATTTACAGACAAATGAATGGTGAATTAACTTAATTTCTTTCACGTTTTCAAAATTTAAGTATAGAATTAACCATCGTATGATCAACCATTTTATATGTTTTTTAATTAATAAAAAGTAATCTTCATGTATTTGACATAAAATGTCAAAATTTAATAGCGCCAATCTATATGATAGCAATTTAGTTGTATGGAAAGATGGCGATAAATGACTTTTAATATAAACCGATTATTCAAGATTTAATTAAATATATGTTTCTAAAAATAATGTGATCGTAGAAAAAATTTTGTGTGCATTTCGAGCGACAAAATACCACTTTCCATTCTTTAATACACAAATAGCTATTTTCGGAAACTATTATTAAATTAAAGAATGACAATTATATGTCTATTAAGTAACAACGGTTTTGGTCTTAAAAATCCTATACAACTACCTGTATTCTTTAAATGAAGTACTCTAAAGCCAGGTATTTTCATTGTTGAGATTTAAATAACGTCACAGTTAGTTAATCATATAAGTTATTTGGAAGTGAAAATAACCGGTCTAAATGGAGGATCGAAATCGGTTAAATGAAATATATGCAATCCCCTTGCCCACTATTAATTATGAAAAATATTCAAATACCTGTAGCTGGAGAAGCAAAATACGTCGCCTATATCTTAATCAATGGTTTACATGGAAAAAACACATGCAAGCAAAATAACTCTGATGAATTTAAAATGTAAACAGACGTATTAGCTCCTAATCGGAAAATCAAAATTAATTGTACATAACAATACGAAAATGAAATACTAGACCAACCACACGAAACGGTGCAGCAAAAAGAAATAAATAGTTATGGTACCATAGCAGCGATAGAGACAATTGAAAATTTGTCATTGTCATAGTCAATCTTCTTCTTCTTCTTCAGGTTTTTATTGGCCGGACATTAAAAAAGTAGGATCCGTAAACAAAAATAGTTGGTATCAGAAGGTATTAATAAATAAAGTACAGGAGTAGAAACCAATATACTAAACAAAAACACAGCAAACCAGATTGGAGCGATAATAGGAAAATCTAAAATATCTAATGAAGTGTGATGGTGCATCCATTCATAAAATATTTGGAGAAACCAAAATTAGATGTAAAGTAAATAACAAAGAAGGGGTTGAGACATTTCAAGTAGTCCAACTGAACTCGCCCTGTATAATAGAATTAAATTTCTTACAAAGGTACACATTAATGAGTAGATTAGAAGTGGATGCAGTCGAAGAGAGTAAATTACACCTATTATTGAAACAATATCGAAATGTATTCCCAGGTCTGGAACAGATTAAAAATATTAAATATAAAATAAAATTAAAACCCAATGCACAACCGATTGCTGAAGCACCTAGCAAAATACCAATTGGAGTTTAAAAAAATTAAAATTGGAATTAGATAAAATGGAAAAAATGAAAATGATAAGAAAAGTATCAGAACCTACAGAATGGGTGAACTCCATAGTAAATAAATCTTACAATACATTGTGCATTTATCTACAGAAATGTATGAAATGTCTGAAATTTGTCATTGTCAACATTCATGTTTTTCAGTTTTATTAAATATATAGTGTTATTTAAATCTAGAAAAAGAATTAACATCACATCTACTTGGTGATCTTTTTCGATGTAGATTGTAAATAATCAGATTGTCAATCTGGTTTCCATAGCAGTTTTTGTTGCCTTATATATTTACTCAATGTTTCAAGATTTGTTGTAGATTCATATCTCTTCTAGTTTTACAGTAAGCTTAAGGTGTTCCTTTATTAACTTGGGGAACAGTATCTTTGATGTCATTTTCGAAACAATGAATTAATCGAAATTTGAATGAAAACATTTTTCGTCAATTTGTAAATTACAGCAAAAATTGTTTGTATTCACTTTTGGTCGTTTGTGATTTAATTGTTGAATATATAGTAAATGAAATAAATGGAATTCTTTCAAAGATCAACAATTTTACCAACAGTTTTAACAGTTTAACATAATTTAATTTAGAAATAAGTAAATAGCAAAATTTTCCTAGTTACAATTTTCTTTAATAGTTGCACCTAAAAATATTGTGTTATCGGTTTTCTCAGGAAAATTGAGAACCCTTTAGAGAACATAATTACATATGATCTTGATACTAAATTACAATTACCTAATAGTTTTCGAATCACTTAACCAAGTCACTCACAGAATATCTTTGACCAAATATAATCTCTAGACCGAGTGTGTACGAGAGAGAACGATCATGAACATAACTAGAAAGAGAGGGCAATAGAAGGGGAAATAATTATAAGTAGTGTTAATATTGTGGTTACTCTGTTTTATAAAGTGTATACTTTTGTGTGCTTTGTTTCCCCTTCTGTTTCCATCTCTCTTAGACCATATATTTTCTAAGATCACACTAGTATCCTCTCACTCTATGAATATTCATTACAACAAAAGTATTATACATGGTCTAAATAAAATAAAATGATCATCATTTTAAGACGAAAACGCCACAGCACAATCATCTGAATATGACGAGCACCAATTTTATTGCCATAAAAAAGGAAAGGTATTCGTCCTAACATACATTCTTGTGGGACAACCATATTATTAATTCAAAATTAATATTTAGGAATTGATGATTTTTTTTCGTAAAAATATATGGAATCTATTGAAAACCGAATGAAGATTCTCTTTTTAAATTGGAATACATTTGGTATGCGCACAACGGTTTGTCTTCACAGTGAACCAATTTCACGTGACGGTCCCTATTGGCTTTGAGTCTGCTTGAGTAGAAGCATCCATTAATTGTGCATGAAAATTGTGGCATTTTGTTGCATTCAAATTTCTGATGCCTCATCAGGTTCCCTTTGTACTTGTAGCGCTTTCTGCAAACTGGACATTCGTATGGATATCCTACAAGAAAAGTTTTACTTTTAAAATACTGAGTTCAAATAAAACAGATAGATATATTAAGGCTCAATTTATTAAAGCACAGGTGTAAATATTTAATTTTTAATATAAATTTACAATCAAAATATTCGGTTGTAAATTTTATTATTTTTAATATATATTTAACTACTTTAATCATGTGTTTCTTTTGGTTTTATAATTATTGTTGAAGGTATTGGTTTTAAATTAGAATCATTGTGTTTGGTTGTTAATTTTATTATTATATATTTAGTAAATTTACTTTACTAATGTGTTTTTTGCTTTTATAATGATTGTTTAATGTGTTGGTCCTATTGGTTTTGAATTCACAAATTGTGCATTCTAAAGTTGGCTCCTTTCCGCAATGGTTCATTTTAACATGTTTTTTCAAGTCGTATTTATATTTATAAGTTCTGTAACATTTGTTACAAGGAAATCTCGATCCTAAAAATATAAAAATATGTATTCAGTCAACCTTCGCTACAATAATTAACCAAAAACAAAATTGGTAAGTAAAGTTAGGAATGCTATAGGATTTCAGCCAGAAATTAAGCATATTATATTCCTGGTTCACCGCATGTTCGTGTGAAGTTTAAAGGGTATTAAGAAATAAAATGAAATTTTATAAAATAAAAATAATTTAATTACTATAACTGTACTGGATTTTGAAGATTCTGCAAGTGCTTTTTGCTTTTGAAATGAAGATAAAGATTTCCCCTTATGAGAGTTTTATAGTCACACAATGAACATATAAATCTTGGTGTTTGGTCACATTCCAATTTTTTGTGTAGTATTAGATCACCTTCATTTTTGTAAGCTCTCCCACAGACACACCAGAATTTCTTCTCAAACGCTAAAAATTAAGTCAGTTATAGTAGTAAACTATCGCTAACAATAAATAATCACACAAGTTCTGCTTTCTGTGATTCATTTGTAGGGTTAACACGCTAGACGTTTTTTTGATTATTCAAACTATTCATTTTATACCCCCTCATTGGCCTGACAGCATCAGCCCTGACAAACTTAATAAAAGAACGTTCCCCGCACATGTTTAAGGAAAGGTGGGATGAAACAAGAAGCTGTAAACTAGCCAGGGAACTTGTAGAAATACCTAGTAATGACCAGATAGAATATTGGCCTAGCTGTAGGCATTCTGACTGGTGATTGCCATCTTCGGAAGCACCTCCATAGAATGTAGAGGGTGCGAACATGAAGATGAGATAATGGAACACACCCGCTGCGATTGTCCGGCATTCTCACCTATATACCCTGTGTTCAACGAGTACTGGCTAACACTGTCCCACATAAAGGAAGCACCTCTAGGCGACGTTACCACCTACATAAAATCTGTAGGTTGGTTGACGAACTACTGTCTCAAACGAGAGGAGGATTCACAATGGGCAAAATGTGGTTTAAATGTTGTGGAGCTCCCGCCCTCCCCACGCTACAGATACAGATACAACAATGGATGAAGAAATTTGCTGAATTAGCAAATATTACAAAAACACTTTGATGTGCCACAATTGTTTGACACATTCTGTATACTAAAAAATATTTTAAAACCAAAGCAACTACTGCTGTTAGAAATAAAAACCAATTCGAGTGAAATATTCTATAAAGAATAAAAATCATATATTAATTCTAATCCGCATATTTTCCATAGTTTTTCCTTAAAATGACCGCAATATTCGAAAAATATTCCTTTTTAAGCACCGTTATTATTGTTTCGATAAATTCATATTTACAAATTAAGTTGAAAAATATATTTTATTTGTATTCATTGTTACCAAAATTATTATAATTTTTCAAATGTTTGTTGCTATTCAAATGGTAGTTTAAATATTCCTTCCTTTTGGTCTTGTAGTTGCATACCGAACACTCAAAATTTGTTGCTTTCCCACAATCCTCTCGTTTATGTCTACTTAGATGTTGTTTGTGTTTATAAGATTTTCCACACTGTTCACATTTGTGACGGTCTAAAATAAAATGTAGATTTTTAACTCGTACAACTGATTATACAATATTAGCTACTATATTTTTTTTCCATTTCTCACTCTACAATCAACCATAGATCTATGCTATACCTAGTGCTTTTTTTTAAATATGAGTCAATATAAAAATTCCCAAATTAGTGATTCTGCAAAATTTAGGGTATTAAACAATGACAAAATATCAAATAATTTATTCAAATCAAATATAACAATATAAGTACATACAGATTTGGCCTAAATATTTGAGGTCATACACGAATCGATGCGAGTGATAAGGAACGCGTTATGAAAGAGAGAGAACGTTTTATTAATTTCTTGAAGTAGGGATACATCGATGTGGGAACATCGTTCCAGTCAATTCGATAGTAACGTACAGTCATGGTCGTATCTCTAGTTGGCTCGACAGGGAACACATCGTTGTCCGTTCCTTAAAATTTCCTTTCAGATACTTTTCAAACCTGTATATTTTTTTCAGCCTTCTTTATATTCCCCAAACATTATCATATTTCTAATGTGTTTCTGGCTCTTGTAATGAAGTCTTAGATGTGCCACTCTCTTGGTTTTGTATTTACACAATGCACATTCGATTGTCGCTTCTTTTCCACACTCTAATCGTTGATGTTTTTTCAAATCACTCATATTTTTATAATCTTTGTAGCAACCTTCGCATTTGTGCCTCTCCACAAATCCTGGAAATTCAACAAAATTACTCGGGAGCAGCGATTAGGTGTAAAAGAAACGTAAATAAGTTAAATATCAAGTACAAGATTTTTTTGTTTATAATAATTAAATAATACATATTTGTCAATATTTGTTATCTTATATACTCATAATGAGATTTGACGTGATCCTTAGTAACCTTGCAGTTGCATATAGAAAAAGTAAATGTAAATTTCCTCAGTCCTTACTTTTATATTCTATTATTGAAAGTTTCCTATTTTTAGGATTTACCATACTTATTCGTCTCAACAACACTTAATTTAACTAAAACGAAAATGAAATAGTAAGAGTGTAATAATAATAATAATCTCTTTTTTATTGTGATTATAAAATATTATTTCATGAATTGAAAATAAATAAAGTACAATTTATTATAATTTATTTATCTCGGTTAGTTTCGACATTTCTAATATGCTTTTGAGTGCTGTAGTGCAATTTTAAGTCTGCTAATCTTCTGGTCTTATAGTTGCAAATATTACATTCAAATTTTGTTTCTTTACCGCAATCTTGAGCCCAATGTTTTCTTAAAACTGGTAGGCTTTTGTACGTTTTTCCACAACTTTCGCATTTGCATCTAAACCGATCTGAAAACAGAAAATACCCTTCTAAGAATTCTGAAAATACAATAAGATTATTTGTTTTCCACCAGAGAAAAAACAGAAAATAATAAAGCTTATTTAAAAGAAATATTTATTTTGTTATTAAACAAGTTAATATTTATAAATTTTTTATAATTATGTGTTAAGGTTCAAAGAAGTTTTCCCAAAATATTCGGTTACTTTTGTAATTATGTTTTATATTTTTCTACTTTTTGTTTTAAAAAATACAATAGTATGTTCCACATCTTTCACATTTTTGTCTACCTAAAAATTAAAAAAAACTGTCTATTTTTAATTATAAAGCAGATTGTGGGATTAAGTGAAAAACGCACACATACCTTATGTTTTATAAAACTGTTTAAAAACGTGCACAGTTATATTTTCTTTTAAAAACAATCATTACGATGTGATTTCTTCTTGTAAACCACTTTTTACTGAAGTATTGAAGAATTCTAATAAAAAAATTAATTAATTGCTTTATTTCAATAAGATGTTCCTTCCATATTTTATTTAAATATTTTTATCTCACTATTTCCTGTTATAATTTATAATCAAAAACAACATAAATATGAATTAATATATGTGCTGTTTGATGATCTGAGGTTTACTTAAATTTCTCAAGTGCTTTTGACTTTTGTAGTGATAATTTAAGTTCTCTATTCTTTTAGTTTTGTAGTTACATGGCGAACAAATAAAACTAGCTTCTTTACCGCATTCAATTCTGCGATGTTTCGACAAATCTCTCTTATTTTTGTACGAATTGCTACAATCTTCACAACGGTATCTTTCTGAAATCAAATATTTTAAGTTAATAAATTATATATCGAAAAAAAAAAGAACGTAATTTATATAATTTTAGCCGAGATTATTTCCAGGACGAAGTTGTCAGAAACGTCGTTTTTAAAGTTGGGTATATTTTTCTAGTAGTCCAATAAACAGAATAGCTAGAGTTCCTCGATGTTTATTCAACTTTAGTTTATTTTTATAAGACATTCACAACAATTATAGCTGTCCATGTACAGTTACAATGCTCTTAAAAATTGTTTTACTTTATCTAAAGGAAAGGCAACGAAAAATGTAGGTAAAAGAAATAGAAAATGAATCATATGCTATAATAAAATAATCGTAAATTGCAATAGTTCATCGAAATATTTCCAAGCTTTTTAATCACATAAAGAACAATTAACAGTGCTATTCCTAAAGTGGTGCTGGGAAAATAGTACCAAAGCCTAGACAGAACACGAGGCTAGTGACACAGGCAGTCGAAGCCATCAACATAAAGAACAAAAAATACTTTTGTCACAATCTATAAGCCCAACAAGCTGATGTTTTTTCCATCCATTTTAGACCCGAAGAGTGGATCATGAAATAAGATCAGTGAAGAATTCTAACAAATATAATGAAATAATAAAAAAACATAACTTTTTCGGCACACTCTGTATGCTACAAAATATTTTAGAACCTTAGCTGCTATTGTTGTTATAAAAAAAGGTCGACAAAGGGTACCACTTTTTCATAATTTTCCATAATTTTTCCTTAATGTAACAGCTACTTTTAAAAATATTAAATTAATCATTAAATAGATTAAATAAAATTAAAATTAATTAAATAGTAAATTACAATTATAAATAGTCGCTTAAAATATATCCAAATCATTAGCTACAATAAAAAAAATCCTTTTTTATAAACGGTATGTCCATAGATTCTGATAAAATCTTCAAGAAAGTTTAATCGATAGAAATTTTAATTGAAAGGCATTGATGAGAGCAATTGATGGCAATTACAGATAGTGTAAGTAGTAAATTGACAATCGTTCCATTAGTTCCGCAACAACCAGAAACAATCTATATCGACGATCAATTGGATACTGAATTATTCATCGAAGAAATGAAGCAACATCCAGTAATCTGGGGTGTTGCACGTGAAAATTATAAAATTAACAATGAACGGAGGGACATTTACGAAAAGGCAGTTGATTTTTTTTAAAAACGCGGAAGCAGCATCTGACCGAATGTCTTCATTTGAAATTGAATTGAAGATGACTTATCGATCGACAACAACTTCAGCACCAGTCCAAAAATTTCGTTTGCCAAAGTGGAGCCAAGCTTTATTTAACTTCATATCTGCTTCCTCTACTGTCACAGTTTACAAGTCTGCTTTGCAAAATGAGTCTTTGGCAAATTTGCAGTCTCTTTGGTCGCCGATTGCAGATTTTACAGTAGATTAATACTTACCATTACATATAGACGTTTTAAATGTTATTATGAGCTTAAGAGCTCAATCTACTTTTGAAATTTCAAGACCGTTACATTTCCGCGACAAATATTAAGCAGATCCGCTGATAGGTAACACTATTACCATCTATTTTCCAGCTGAACACACGTATCCACCACATACACCATCTACAGTAAGAATTGTTACCGGGGCGACAGCAACGAGTTTCAATTACTGGATAAAATATTAGACACCCTGTAGGAACAATACAAACCAGTGATTCTTCTGCGCCCCTGTTGATGCCACCACCACTTTCACCATCACCTACTTCATCTGGTTACACTGAACCATCTGAGGTGTTTGATTTGTTTGCTTTGTAGAATTACTTCGTTTTATTGTCTCCATTATTTCAATAAATGTAACATAAAAAAAGAAATAAACAAAATTACCAAAGTATTAACTCACCTTTAGCATTTCCATTGGACTTATCAATGGTCTCATATTGGTGTCTTAGTTTTTTTTATATCTATCAAAATTATCTTCACATTTTTAATAATTTTGGATACAGTTTTTGGAAAAATGTTGTTTGATATCCAATTGCGAAATTCTTTTGCATTCTCGAATGACATTTTGTAATTTGGCATCAAAAATAACTATTGTGGTGGCATCAATGCCAATAAGATTTCGAAGTCTGCTCTATAATCACACGAAAAACGCAAATAAAAGTTATTGTGGCAATATACAGGATGTTTCCAAATTCGCGGCCCACAGAACACGTGCTTATTCTCCATGAAAAATTATGGCCATTTCCTATGTATCACTTTTTGATTTAAAGCCGAATAAGTATAATACAGGGTTTTAGAAATTCTTCAAAAAAAATATTTTTACTCAATAACTTTTGAATTGATTAACATTTTTTAATCATCCCTTTCTAGTTAAGGGCAATAAATTGATGAAAACGTAATTCTAAATAATTTCGCAGTGGCGTAGATATGGGCTTTGTGGAAAAAATCATACGCCACTGATTTTAATAAAAATTACTCTACTATTTATTTCCCTAAAAGAAGTCACACTTGACTTTTTTTTCATATTTTCTCTTTTTTAAGTAGAACTTTTTTATTATTTGGTGTATAATATTTTCAAAATAAATCTTACTATTAAATGAGTGGGAAAAAAACGACTACATATTTCTTAAGTATATTTTTCAGACAACAAAAATTCTATGTAAATGTAATCTTTTCAGGAAATAATTTCTTTTGGTGTTTCAAGCTTTGGTAATGAATGTTAAGGCTACTTGTTCTATATGTTTTGTACTTGCAAAGAGTGCATTCCAAGGTTGGAGGTTTGCCGCACTCAAAATCTATGTGTTTTTTCAAATCTTTTTTATATTTGTACGATTTTTGGCAAGTGTCGCACTTATATCGATATAAAAAAATGAAAAAAAAAATATTTTAGAAAACAAAAGATAAAATTAGAAATGATAAAAAAGACTACAAAAAAATGTGGCGTTCAGTAAAAACAAGTTTTGCATATTTTCAGATTATCGCATTTTACAGAACTATAATGAGCACAGATATTTGAAAAGTGAAAGAAATGGAATTAAAGAAATTGCTATAATCACTAAGAGAATATTTATACTAGGCATAGTAATAGGCCGTCTTTACAAACAACAACAAAAAATTAATAATTATTTAATAAAAACAAGTCTTCATCAACTATATGTTTAACAAAAATTTATCGTTATAAATATTCATAACATATTTTATAATTTAACGGAAATCATAATTTTTTATGTTTGATTTAGGTTTTCCTTGTGTTTTTTACTCTTGTAATGCTGGTTTAGACTGCTAGTTCTATTAGTTCCATAATTACAAATGCTACAGAATAAAGTTGGAGGTTTGCCACATTCTTGATTTTTATGTGCGGTTAGATGTTTTCTGTTTTTGTACGATTTTAAACATAATTCACATTGGTAAGGCCGATCTAAAAAATAACAGTAAAATTTCTCTAGTATTCGCTTAATCGAGAAAAGCAAAATGTCACTTTAATTTACTGCCATAATAAATTAAAATTGGTAATAATAAAAGTCGCGTAATTATTAAACATGGCCTATATTGCAAGAAATATACCAACATTTATTATTATATATATATATATATATCGTCTTTATAAACAGCATGTCTTTTCCTATAGGTCCGAGTTATTTTGAAACTTTTGTAACCGTTTCAGATTGCTCAAATGTTTCTTTGATTTACAATGGTATTTTAAATTAAACGACCTGTGTGTCTTAAAATCACAGATAGGGCATTCAAGACGTGGTTCTTTATTGCACTCGTTTTTTAAATGCCAAACTAGATAGTTCTTGCTTTTGTAACATTTTTCGCAGGTGGGACAAAAGAATCTGGGGCCTAAAACAACATAGGTATACTTATAATTTATACTGAATAAAGTTAATATTTAACAAACATGCGGTTATTATCAATGAAACTTCCTTATGATTTAGTATCGAATTTTATTTTATTCAACTTAACAAATAACTACATAACGCTTATTTAAAAAATACGTTTACAGTAGAATTCAAAAATATTTTTTTTTTAAACAGAAGTAAGAATTGAAAAGTTATCGGACTAAAGTAAAGATGCAAGTTGCTTTTCAAATTTGTAAATATGATTCATTTGTTACCTGTCGCTTTACGAAAAATCAAGAAGAATGATTAATTCGATTTATAAAAATAACAATTATTTTGTGTGTAATTTCTAAGTACATCATTCCAAGAATATTTCAAATCGGGAATTTTATTTAGGCACTTTTGGTTTACTGGAGAAATTAAAGAACGTTCTGTTCTCTTGCCAAGAGTAGGTGTAAAACTACAACGCGATTCAAAATGCGGGTCCCATTAAATGCTCTTATGAAAAAATAAACTTTTTGCCAATATACTTGTATTCATTAATATGCAGGGTTGGGATAAAGTATGGAACCAAGTAAATATCTTTAAAACGAAACTGACGATATTTATGAAATTTTACAAGTAAGTGCAATGGGGCAAAATGCAGCTGATGTACATTTTTTTGTTAATAATATACTTCCGGTTTAACCAGAAATACCCTCAATTTTTTATGAATTTTTAGGAATGAAGTACTTATAAATTCATTAGTTATCAAAACAAATGGGGATAAAGCATTTTCATTGTTTTTTCCGTAAGTAGCTGACACTGGTTAAAACCAAAAAGCCACTTTCATGAAGAATTGTCTTACCATTTTACACATTCTATGTTTGAAGATGATAAAATATTTAAATAATAGTATTATTTTGGTATTATTATTATTATTATTACCTAAATTGTTCAGTTATTATAATCATCTGGAGATGATAGCAATGCTACTCACAAAGTGAACAGTATTACTGAAAATATCCTAATATTTACTTTTGTGACAAATCTGCATGCAAGTACCATCTACTCTCTATCTCGATGGTACTTTCGACTATTGTACGAGGTACTTCTCACTTTTTACACTCTATGGTTTCATCATAGACCATTATATTCTACTGGTATTCTGTTTACTTCAAAACAAATGTGAATACGATATGAAACTGTTCTTGAGAATACCGAAACAAACTTTTAGCCTGTGTGCGAATCATTAATGTAGGTTTCATTTAATGCAGTCATGGTAGCAGAAGTTGCGTAATACCAGAGTACAAATAAGAGTTCAGATATTGAGCAGTGGCTACGAACTACATTTGCTCTGTCGTATCTTCACCCAATAGAAGTAAGAGATACGTTCATTGAATTGTTTCAAGATAATTTGAAAATTTTCTGTTGAAGTATGTAGAGCTAAAATCAAGTACAATGATCGGGAATTGGAAGAGTAGTCCTTCTTAATGACAACTTTGCTTCAACAGTCGAAATAAAGAACTGAACGTTTGTCTTTTCTTGTTGTTAACAACAAGCACTAGGCCAATGGAACATAATTGTTGGTTTTTTATTGCAATTATTGAAAAAAAGTAATCTGTAATTTGAAGATAAATTACTAAAACTATTCCCGAAAATATCATTATTGAAATTGTAATAGAATTCGGTCGACTAGTTTAGAAAAGGTTTATACTTGAAAATAATTTAATGCAATTCAGGTGATTAGTAGCCTAATGGAATTTTTAGAGAAATTTCGTTGCATTCCATTAACCTTACCACCTGCAGCACAGCACTGAAAAAATAATAAAAGTTTTCAAGGAGAATTTATGTCCTAATTGAAGAAAAATTATTGTTCGAATGATCTAAATTAGCAGAATACTCTATGAGATGGTACATATTTAAATTTTGAATCACACTGTATATAAACATTTTTAGATTATGAGAATAACAACTCGGAACAGAAATATTTTATTTTTAGAAGTATTAATGTTTAGGAACACTTGAAGGCACTACTTATCACATATTTTTTAAACGATTTATTTTATTTTCACCGGTTTATTTTCAAGTTCGTAATAATAGACATTTTTCATGTGTTTCTTAGGATCCAAATGATATTTGAGATGGTACATTTTGTGTTTTTTAAAATGGCAAAAACCGGTTCTTTGTTACAATAGAATTTCAGGTGTCTTGTTAAATTAGCTTGATGTTTGTAGGATTTATTACAAAGATAACAAATGTGTCTGTTTGAAGCTTATATTAAATTTTATGAAAATGTTAGGAAGTAGAATTTGCTGTAGAATATAAATAATTTATTAATGAGAAATAATACAAAAGTATGTTAAAAATTTATTTTTTTCACATACAAAACGCATTTTTACCAAAATTTTATGTTAACATTAAGGAATGTCTACTAAACATATGCTTTTTGAGATTGCCTTTTAATTTTGCTCTATAATTACACGCGGGACATGCAAACTGTGGCTCCTTCATGCACTCATATCGTTTGTGTTCTCTTACTGAAGATTTTAATTTGTATCTTTTACCGCAAGTATCACATTTAAAACCTAAAACAATAAAACAAAGTAAAAAAATTAGAAAATATTTGTTTTAAGCACCTTTTGGGTTTCATTCCTTCTCAATAAAATAGTTATAGTTTTGTAGAAGAAATATTTTATCTAGGAAAACACAACATTTTTCAGTTTTGTTTAAAATTTGTAGGACTCTTTAGCTGACTAAGAGGGCCGTTTTTAAAGAATAATCGTTTGCGCATTGTGTCCGCGCAGGTTTTCTGTTCAAGGCCAGCCACTCTCGGCCAGTCCCCTACAGCTTTGTTTATCACCACGTTGATAATGAATACCGCCGATCTGTAATTCGATTTTTAAACGTAAATTTTTGGCACTGCTGAAATTTACTGGCAGCTTATTAAAGTTTAAGGACCAATGTTCATGATGAAGAACGATCCGAACGGCGCATTGTCACGAATAAAAAGTTGCCTCAAAAGGTTGATGAGGAAATTTGCAAAAACAGTTCATTATTGATTAAAAATTTCCTGGACATTAGTAATTTATGAAAGTTGTTCTGACACACTTTGTTATACAAAAATGTGTGCGCGATGGGTGGTTAAATGGGCAGGCGACAGAGTTCCTTGAAGATGGTATTCAAAAACTCGTGCCAGGACTTAATAAATATTTGGATATTGAAAATTATGTTGAAAAGTAAAAAAATGTTTATATGTTCATTTCCAGTAAAAATCATGTTCACAAATAAAATTTCTTTAATATTATTGTAAAATGATTCTTTCTTAAAAAGTGAGTTATACTTTTACTATGAATTATTTTTGATTTGAAAAATTCATAAATATGAATATTTTGGATAATTTCATGAAAAGTAATAAAAGTAATAAAAGTAAAAGAAAACGCAAGTTTTATGAAAAACATTTAATCAGTATAGTATGTCACACATTTAAGTTATTCTGATGTTTTCGAAGCATATGTACTTTTAGATTTGTTTTGATCTTAGCTTTATACGGACAATAAATACAAGGAAATTGCGGTTCTTTCTGGCATTCGTACCGAATATGAACTCCCAATGAATTTTTTCCTTTGTAGCCTTTACCGCAGACTGCACAAAGATATTTTGCTAAAAAAATTTGGAAAATGAATTAAAGAAGTTATTTTTTTTGTAATCCTCTAAATTAAAAATTTTGTAAATTAGAAATAAGAAAGTTTAATGAGTAGTATTAAAATTTATTAAATTAATTTGAAAAAGATCGTCATAATCAATAAGCGGTGCAATTAAAATCACTTCGTATGTACACCTTGTATGTGTATTTTGAGATTGTGCTTTGTCTTTGTTCTGTACGTGCAATAAGGACAGAACATATTTGGTTCCATTTGACAATATCGAATGTGTGCTTCTAGTGCATGTCTATTTTTATAACTCCTTTCGCATGTTATGCAGTAGTTTATTTTATCTAAAAAAAATTCAAGTTACACATCTAACCGTAACAATTTTATACTGAAAAACAAATCTAGTCAAATAAATAAAGCTACTGAACATAAATGTATCGAAATATTTTAAGCATTGTGTTTATATCGTGTGTGTTTTTTCAGGTTGTACTTATTTACAGTTTTGTAAGGACAGTACGGGCACAAAACGTTCTTTTCCTTTTGGCATTCATATCGCAAATGATATCCTAAAGCTCTTTTAGTTTTGTAACTTCTTCCACATTTATTACAGAAGGCTCTAGCTAAAAATAAAAAAAAAATTAAAAGCCATCACGTACACTGTGATCTGTATGTAACAGAGTATTAAAATATAGCAGATTTTTGACTCAAAAATATTTAGTTTAATGAAATAATAGGAACTGTTTTCATATTAACATATTAAATGTTTTTGAATTTAAAACTCTAATAATCTACTATGCATAATTACAACTACCTTCATTTAAATACAAATTTTTTTAAAAATATTAACCAAACTTAAAACAAATAAAAAAACTCTAAAACTAACATGTCAAATTCAATCAAATACGAAAAACATTTAGTACTCATAATTACGCAGTTCTAAAGGAAAGTTTCTCTACATATATTGAGACTCTGTAATTTAATGTAAAGTTTCATTTTAATAATCAAAACAAACTTTTAAAAAAGCAAAATAACAAAACATTAACCATGCAGAATTTGAACAATAATTCGATATGTTTTCTAAGAGTACGTATTCAAAATAAATTAATAAGTGAAAATTGCACATTAATATAAAATATTAGGAAGGAACCAAAATAAAACATTAATAATAATAATAATAAATAAAAAAGAAGTGCAAAATAATTATGGTAAGTAATAAGTATGGCAGAAATGAAGAAATTAAAGCCTAGAAATTGAAAACACGTAAGACAAATAGAAAATAAAAAGATCAACCTTAAATCCAAACAAAAAATTTATGAAAGCGAGATATGAAAAGTAATAAATAATATATCCCAAGATTTATTACCCTGCACAAATTAAACTTGTTAGGATTTAAAGGGTGGTAAGGTACACCCTCAAATCATTATTAAATCAGTTGCTCTTCGTCATACAGGATGTTTCTAAATTATTGTGAAAAAATGCAGTAGGATGTTCCTCGTTAAAAATGATGAGATTTTTCCTATAAAAAATTTTTTTCAGCGCCACTCTCAAGTTCAACTTAATACAAAATCTTGAAATTTCGGAGATTACACACACACTTATATTTTTTTCAGTATTATTATTATTATTATAACTTATGATCTGATCTTAGATCTCTATTTTTCACATTTTCAATTATGTTGCTTTACTTAATAAACATTTTTTGTACAAAAACTATTAGTTCGATGAAAAAAAGCAACAGACAAAAAAGTTAAGAAATAAAACAGGAATTTCGAATAATTTTTTTAATTTATAAAATTCAACCCTATTAAAATTTTTTTACATAAAATAGAATAAATAAAAGCTACTACATAAACTTGGCCTTGAGAAAAAATCTTAATTTCGTCTATTCGGAAGTGATATCTATTTAGGAGTTGAGCTGAAAAAAGTTTTTTATAGAATAGACCAGTCATTATTTCAACCAGGAATTTACTTCTAACTTTTTCCGCATGAATTTAGAAACACCCTGTTTATCTTGAATTGTCCGGTATCATTTTTTGATAATTGGTACATAAAAACAGTTAATTTCCAGCTAAGCACTTAAAATTTCTAAAGCTTTTAACAAGCCAAAAAAAACATCGTGTATAGAAACTTTCAAAGTTGTTTTTCCACATTTTTTAGTCGTATAAATAAGTACAGGCTTTTACGAAAATACAAAAACACAACACCAAAATTTCTTTATTGGTTACCCAAAACTTTCGTAAATGTTAATTGCAAAAAAAAGAAACACAAAAATACTAACAACCAAATATTTTAAGGTACAGAAATTAGAAATTAGTTTTAAATTAAGGTTTATTCTTGAATGATTTGGAGTTTTCTCAAATTGTATTTTGTAAGAATTTCTTGATATTTGACTAAAATATTAAATGCTAATAGGAGTTTCAAGTTATATCTTTTAAAAATACTCCGTATATTGTTAAGTATTTGGTAGATAAAGATTCTCCCAACTTTCTTGTGCCAAATACACTGTAACCGAAAATAAAAATCTATGCTTGATTTTCGTTTACACTATATTTGCAGTAGTAAAATAAGATAAGATTTTTAAAAACTTCATTTAAAAGATAAAATAGAAGAAAATTAACAAATACGGTGTTAAGAAACTTGATACATTTTTATATGGGGTGTTTGTTGCCTTTGGATTTTAAGTACGGACCTGGATTTTCTTTTCATTTATTTTAAATGTATTTGGAATGGTAAAATTAGTCGTTAATTTATATACGGTTTCCCAGAGGTATTGGAAGCTACTTAATAGCTGCAAAGCCTTGTTCAAAAAGTAAAATATTCTACAAAGCTTTTATTGGCTAATAAAATAATAAAATCACTTTACGTATTCAAATAAATTTATTCAAATTTTCAGCTATTTAAATAAGTTTCGGTCAGGGATGAACTGACCTACAATATTTTATTCCGAATTATTTATTTAAATGTTCTATTAAATTTTGATATGTCATTTTTTGTGTTTTTCAAATAATTATTTGCTTTCGAAGAATCTCTTATTAATAAAATCTAAACCGCTTTTCGTACTTTTTTCGAATTTAGATGATAAACAAAGTAGTGATGTATTGTTAGAATTAACTCAATTTCCTTTTAGAAACTATTTATTCCCAAATTTTAAATTCTGAAAACTGTTTTCAACAAATTAATATACAACTAAAATTGTTAATATAATAAAACTTTAGAAAAAAAAAAGTTTAAAAATATTAGGTAGATTTAAGAAACATGAAGAAAATAGTGAAGTTGCGGATATTTCTTTTCTCGAAAACTCTCCATTTGCACAAACATTATATTTTATCATTAAATTTTATTAAGAAACAACCTTTTTTATTATTTTTGTTTTCTTGTTGTTTAAGAAGTGTTTTTTGAATATTTTTTTTTTCGATTATCGGCAATTTTCTAGAAACCAAATAACAGTACAATTTTCATTATATTTAAATGCAAATCAAAATTAGTTGTTAAATTAAAAATATTACCCTTTATGTAAGAAATTTTTAATTAAATCCTCTTAGGAAAAGTAAACTCTGAATATCCTCTAAATTTGAATAAAATACGTAGTAGTAGTAGTAAACATTTTCTTTTTCAAAGTTTTATAGAGCATTTTTGTATATTTTTTAAACTATGTATCTCTTAAATAATTCACAATGATGCTTATGGAAGACACTGTATATCAATTATCAAAAAATATATCGTATAACTCAAGAAAGTTTCACAAAAATTGATATAATGTTGATAGGTGATTCCGGATCGCCCAGGAACCCTCTAACCTTAGATACATATATAAATATAATTCTAAATCACCCTATATATGTATTCACAAAGAAAGTCTATGAAAATCGAGAGCCAACAGAAAACAGATAAGTTGATGAATTTAAGAGATGGGAGAGAAAAACACAGGATCGTCGTGTAAGCAGATTTCGAAGAATTCTTACATAATATAATTAATTAATTTAAAAAATATCAACTATAAAATCATTAATTTAAATAAGTAATGTACACATTCGTTTAATAAACGTTTTCTTGGTGTCTTCGCCTTATATGAGCGTTAAGATTTGTTCGCATTTTCGTTTTATGTGCGCAATATGGACATGTGAATTGTGGTTCTTTTTGACATTCGAAACGTATATGAGCAGTCAGAGCGCCTTTACGTTTGTAATTTTTGCCACAAATTACGCAATTAAATTTTCCTAAAAAAAAAATATTATTTATTCCTTTCACATTATGTACTTAAAGAAAGAAAAATTGTTTGCTCCAGTAATATAACTATTTATTATTAAAAAATACATTTTAACAATTCAACTGGATTTCTTAAATAAATTAAAATATATATTTTTATTAAGTTCATTTATATGAGACAGGTGTTTCACAAAAGTATGTTTCTTCAAGGATTTTTTATATTTACATTTGTAAGGACAATAATGACATCCATACATGGGTTCCTTTTGACATTCGTACTTCAGATGGGCCTTTAAAGAACTGGCATGTTTGTATTTTCTGCCACAAGTTTCACAATGGAAATTAACTGAAAACCAATAAAAACCAATGATAAACATTTTTTATTGAAAACGATCATTATTGTAAGTATCTCATTCAAGTAAACGTTTTCTTGCGCACAACAATTCTCATATACAAGTAAAAGATTAAATAAACTGAGATGCACTTTTATTATATTTTGAATATACACTTTATAAGTAAGTGACATATAATAAGATTAATCAAAAAATAATAACGGTTTCTGTGACAGTTTTTCTTAGTTTTAATATTCAGTGCGGACCAAAAGATCGACGCCCTCCTTTTGGGATAAAATTATTAGAATTTCTATTTCGTGATGTGAAAAATTTCAAAATAATCGTTAGTGACCATTTAGTTATTTATTTTATGGAAACGGGCTAAACCCACGATTATGAATATCGATTCCCTTTTCCATAAAAACGGTTTTAAAATTTTGTGCCATCCTAATTTGATACTTTCATTATATTGTTTAAACAATAGTAATTTTCTCCAAAATTTCACGACAAAATCTTTAACTATTTAAAAGTTAAAGGAACAGCAGCGACGGACTTTTGGTCCTCACTTATTATACTTTATTCATCATGCAACAACAATAAGATTAATTGAAAAGTTGTACTGTCCGACCGAAATAATTATAGATGCGAGATGCGCGAACGAGAGAAATGAAAGAACAAGCGGTAATAATAACATTTGTTGAAGAGAAAAATAAATTTGTTAATATTTCATTTATTTACATATTAATTCGATAATAGATTTATAATTTCAAGAGCCTGAGGATTCAAAATTTTATTTTTGACTGTACGTTTGTGTTCCATTTTTAATACTAACTGCGATCTACAAACTTAAAATAAATATGACAGCATCGCAAAGTATACAATTTCCAATAGAACACTAAAAGTGTCCAAATGCACCCATCGAAAGATCAAGTGAAAACAATTTTCTCCCCTATTGCTTTGTGCTGTCAATCGCGCATTCGATTCAGCTATTTCGGTCGGATAGTAAGTTATACCCAAAACAATTTTTTTGATGAATACGTCTACGTTGTTCAATTATTATTAGAGTTGAGTACTGTCCAGCAAGAGTAGGAATATCTCTGAAAGGCTCACAACGAATGAAAACCGAATAGAATCTTGAAATGAGGGACATTTCTACTGTTGCTGGACAATACAATCGGATTAATTCTTTTTGCTCTTTCAGAATTCGAACTATTTCTGTGTTTCAATTAATTTTTCTCTTATATTTCCTCTTTTTATGTATTGGGCTTCTCCAATTCTCACTGCATCTTATGTCGTGTTTATTTCTTTATGCTTTTAATGTCACATACATTCTGAAGAGTTCTTTCAACATTTTTTTTACAAACATAACACTTGCATTTGATATATGAGCGATTTTCAACAGAGACTGGCAAAAGTAATGAATTAGTCTAAAATTTCCGAAAATAAACATTATAGCACAAACTTGTTTTAAGAAAAGTTTTATAATCAATTTCCATATTTGCGAATTATTTTTCTAATGCCTTCTAATAGTTGAATTTTTGTTTTAAATAGTCCTGGTGATTTAAAATCGATAATTAGATAGTTACAATTACCACTTCGGCATAACAATACTATTTGCCATTTTTCTAGGACACTATGTAGTCACTATGAATATTTATTTTGATTATTAATTTTGTATTTTTTATCCTAAATATTAAAAAAAAATAATTCGCAAATAATACCAGAAAAAGACTTTATTAAACTTATTTTCTTCTAAAATTTATATTTCCAGAGATATTACACTAATGCGTTATTTTTATCCAGCTCTGTGTAAAGTGCAAATTAATTTCCTTAAAACTTGAATCGCACAATGTTTGTAATAACAAAAATCTCTGCTATCCATATAAACTGGGTATTTAAAAATTTGAAGATGCATTTTGTTGATCACTGTGTACGTGGCGTATGTGTCTAATGGTACTTCTCTTGTGCTTCAGTGTTTGGGGACAAAAAGGACAATTAAAGCGTTGCTTATTTTGACAATCGAGACTTCGATGAGTTCTTAAAGATTCCTTGGTTGTATAAAACTTTCCACATCCGTTACAAATAAACTTTGCTAAAAATTAAATCTTTTAGACTTGATTAAAGTAGGTAACCAGAAGTCTCAATACATCCGTTGTCGCTACAAATTATTCTAGATTGTTACATTAGTAATAATTTGGATTTAGATGAGTAGAAATATACTGTACCAAAATTTGATTTTCATAATGAATAAGAAACACGTTTTTATCATTTCATTATTTATTGATTTATGTAGATCTCATTTTTTGTGATGTCTTAATATATGTTTAGTTAAATTATTTTTTAATTTTGACTTGTAGTTACAGTGTGGACAATTAAATTGAGGCTCTTTTTGACATTCAAACTTCAAGTGAGTCAGTAACGATCTTTTGTGTCTGTAATGTTTTCTGCAGGTCAAACAAGTGAAAGTTTCTAAAAAAAAATAAATACATAAATAAAAAACAGTTTTATCTACCAACATATAGATTACATCATATTAAACAAACCATACTAAAATTTATTCAGAAAAATTATTCTACAAAATAATAGACAATCTAATTTAATATGGATTTTAATTTGGAAAGGAACATTAAAAATAATTTCCTAGATTCTTTTCGTTATGCTGAATATTTTAGAAACTGTGAATATTAGAAAAATGGCTCTGCAAATAAATGCACTCGTATTTGATATGTGACGATAAAGATCTCTTTTGATTGTATTTTTTGTTACAATTTGAGCAGTGGAAAAACGCTGAAAATAAAACAAAGTAAGAAAAAATTATGTATTTAGAAATTTGACATTCTGTCCATATTTGGTAAATCTATGGAAAATGTCCATAAGCGAAATTACGTTAGAAAGAAAGTTTTATATTACATCATAGCATCTTTAATATTTTTAATGTAATGTACTAACTTACTATAGGGTAATTCATTTATTTTTTTATTACAATTAACGGAACAAAATACTAGATAGTTACTGTAACAATAAATATAAGGTTACTAGGAAAAAATAGGCAAACGTGATATATTCATTCATTCTTAGCAATACTGACATGAATTAAAAAGTTATCGTACAATTATGAATCGTCTCTTTATGTTCTTGATTCCAAATAAGTGGTCATAAAATAATCACGGTGCATTGTTTTAATATGTTTTTTAAGATTTCCTGGTAATTTCGTTTTTTTTGGACATACTGGACAAGTAAATTGCGGTTCTTTTTGACACTGAAATCTGACGTGGTCTTTGAGGGATGTCCTGAATTTGTAGGTTTTTCCACATTTATTACATTTATAAGGCCCACCTGCAATTTTTTAAGAAGGTAAGATAACAAAAAATATCAATGTAAAAGAACCAGGTAAAGATAAAAATAGAAATATAGGATGTTAGTTACCGGTATACATAATTTATTTTAAAATCCATCTATTTATTTTAAAATATACATACAAAATATGTTTATAATATAAAGTAAAATTTAGTTAATTTTTTTTAAACTCCCCTCATTTGTTTTGGCTTCTTTAGAGAGAAGAGCTTCTACGAATTCGGGATGGACATTTACCACATGCGGCTTAACACTACCTTTTCGTTTAGTCCTGAAGGAACAATATGCTACAGGACACTTAAACTTCTTTTCCTGACCGCACTCAAATTTCGTGTGGTTATACAAAGAAGCTTTGTGTTTGTATGACTTACCGCAGTTTTTTGGGCAAAAATAAAACCCTGAAAAATATGAATATTAATATCATATAAGTGTAAAATTAGATCATTTTATGTGAATTATATTAATTTGAAGCGCTACGCTACACTTTTTAGAAGTTGATGCATGAAGTATTTACCCTCGTATTCTGGGTAGGCTTTGTTACTGTTTATCGGCACCACTTTAGTAACAGCACTATTAATTTAGATTTTAAATTAATTAAAATGTAGCAGTGGCTCCACTACGAATTTAAATATAATATAAACTTTTACTATACTAGGCACGATGTTTCCATTAAAGTTGCAACAATATTACATCGAATTATAATAATTTGTTAGCTAATCGTAATTATACATAAAAATCAGTTTAAAAAAGCAGAATATTTTATCTCTAAAGAATGTTTTACAAGAAAATGAAATACTTTAATATTTATTATTGTATGTATTTTAATGGCATTATTCTAGTTGTTTATGATTAATTTTAATATTGACCCTACATTATATCTTTACTGCTATAAAAGGTGACGAAATATGTTTTAACACATTTTCACGTAAACAATTTTAAGTTTTATCTCAAATATTTTGATGTATATGACCGAATTATTTGACAAAAATAAGACAGTTTTTAACTCGAGAACTCGAAAAATTAGAATCGAAGGATTTTTTTCAAAACCTGTTGACATTTAGCTTTTCGTGATTATGGCTAAGTTTTTGCGTAAAGTACATTAATCAAATTCGGGAAAATATTTGGCGTATTTTTAAAATGAATCGATGTAATAAGAGTTTCAAAACGCAAATTAGTTGTAAGTTTATTTAATAAAACTAAAGTTGTACTACAATATTTCAACATACAGAACTACAAGTAAAATAAATAAAAGTAACGTTTATTCAAAAGTTACCAAAAACATCACAAATGCGTCTATTTTTTGTAAATTTTATTTTCGTAAATTTAATCAAAATCAAAACTTAATTAAAAAACTTCCAAAAAGGAACAATATAAACTAAATGAAATCAATATAAATTAACTGTTTTTTATTTTCTAACTAATAGGACGCTATTTTAAAATAAAAAAAATTATACTAAGATTTGATACATCAGGTTTATTTATCACCCACCGCTAGGAAATATGTCAATATTGAGGTTTGGCGTTACCACGGTTCGCTCTTAGCGAACCATATTTATCGTCTTCTCTAAACTATGGACATGATGGGCTATTGCAAACCATCATATTATAGAGAACGGATGGTGGAGGAAGAAAATGAAAATGGTGAAGGAAAGATTTAGGAACGGTTTTTCTCCACCACTTTATTTCTTGCTGCCATGCTACTTTTTTCGATCTTTAATTGAACTATCTACATGTGGATAGAGGCAAAACCAATCTTTTCATGCTGGCTAACATAGCCCAACAGTATTTTAAAAATAAACTGCTAGGCCCCCTTCCGCGGTAATGAAAACTTCCACCATTTCATGGTATAATATAACAAATTATAGAGGTGGGCGTTCGTTAAAAATAACTTCTTGGTTAAGATAATTTTTGCTTTGAATAAAAATTATATGTTGCTCCACGCTTTGTATTTCATTTTAGAATGTCTTATTCTGCTCCGAAGCTTTTCAGTGCGAACGCACGTTTTTTGTGGGTTCCAGACATCATATGCCTTCTCAAAACGTGATCGTACCTACTGGAAAATTCACAGATGTCACAAAAGTACTGGCGAGGCTTGCCGCAATCGTTTTTCAAATGAGTATATACAGAAGTTTTATGCTTATATGGTTTTCCACATTTTGGACAGACGAAAAGGCCCGCAGAATTTTGCTTAATTGCTCCACACAAATCTAAAAAATGGATTAGTCAATAAAACAGTTTCAAAATCAGTAAAACTAATTTCAGAAGAATACGAGATTCTGAAGAGTAAATAAAACAACAAATATAAATAAATATTTACTAAAAATATAATTATAATAAGAATTATGTAACGTCGTACATTTTTTATAATACTCTTACTTCAGATACTTTTAAAATATCACTAACCATTGAGAGTCTGTATTTGATTTGTGGGTATTTTTGAAATTAATTCTCCCACCCTAAAATCCTAGAATTTTTCAGATTTATAAAATCTATAAGTTACAAAGTTTAACATAACATATTTTTTAATTTTTCGTAATAGTAGGATAACATGTAGGATTCTCGGTGATCTGGTGGACAGTCCTTAAATGTCTTCGATAATTGTTTTTTTGTTTCGCTGAATAATGGCAAATGTAACATTTAAATTTTCCTGTTTCAAGACCGCATTCCCATTTCAGATGCTTGATCAAGGAACTTCTGTGTTTGTAACCATGTGAACATTTCGGACAATAAATAGGAAAAACTAAAATAAAAATAAGATAAATACATTTCAGAAGTTTTTAGTTGATTACCATATAAATTTTAGTAATTTTACGCCTCAGAAAAGGAAAATAAAAGTTCTGGAAATGCAAATAATGTGTTTCAAATATACAAGGCGATCAACTTATATTCCGAAGTTCGATATCTCTGTTATCTTAAGAAATGGGGCAGAATATTTTAAATAAAAGTTATAGATAGAATCAAAGCTTCACATTTTAGAATTATTTCGTAATATGTCTCTTAAGGTCAAAGTATATCAAAGTTGTTTTTTTTTAATGGATTACCCCGTATATTTTTACATTTTTATAAACCCTGTGCAGAGCTAATTTTAATGAAGTACCTAACTTCATGTCTATTGTGTTTAATAAAGGCTCTGCAGCCACCTGAAAATCTCATTTTTTTGAATTTATATGTATGTAGCAGACAAATCGTTGAAAATCAATAAAAACGGCTGCTAAATTGAAAAAATGTGATTTATTAAACATAATAGGCATGAAGTGTGATGCATCGTTAAAAATGTAAAAATATACGGAGCATTCCATAAAAAACATAACTTCGATATGATGTGACCTTATGAGACATTATATATATATATATTACGAAATTATTTTAAAATGTGAATCTTGCATCTTTGTATAACTTTTATTCAAAAAAATCTCTCCTATTTCTCAAGATAACGGAGATATCAAACTTCGGAGTAAAATTTGATCACACTGTATAGTAACCATACAAAAACGTTTGCTTGAATAATATAAATAATTTGTTCGATTCCTCTTATTTTACTGTCCTTTTCTGTGCAATTTAATGGGATAATTTTTCACGTATCTACTGCAATATGGTTGTTTAGTGATCTACTGATATCCTTTATATTTCCCATTATAACTTTATACTTACTTTGTTCTTGATTTGTTAATATAATAAAAATGCATTTTATTTGTAAAAATATATTTATAAATTTTTACAAAAAAATTAAATTATGTTAATATATCAATTACTCCATGGACATTTGCCTTATGTTTTCTCATATAATCTTTCCGAGAAAATTTCTTCCCACAGATATTGCACATGAATAGCTTTTCATTTCTACAATCGTATTTCACATGATTAATCATAGTCGATCTTTGCTTGTACCCTCTGTTACACATTTTACAAATGTAACCATCTTCGTTATTGATCTTAGATATGTAATATAAGTTCCTAGCTCTTTCTAAAAAATAATTCTCTTTTGAAATTTAATATACGGTCAATATAAATAAATGCCATTTTTTAAAATTAACTTCATCGTTTGTTTTTAATTATTTTTCAAAAGTTTTGCTTACGTAAAATTCATCAACTGATTATTAATAAGTTGTTTCTAAGATTAAAAACAGTTTTACACATTATTTATATAGTTTTATAGTTGTTCTATGACATATGTTTTTTATTATGAATGTACTCGACGTCATCACTATATAATAAAGAATAACATCTTAATTGCTTATCAAGTACATTATAATGTTAAGGAAATATTTAAATAATGTAAAGCTGTAAAGGTAATATTAGTAAAATTTGCTTTCAAACACTTTTTTTTATTATGATTTAACTAATACCTAAATGATATATTTAAGTTAATATAAGCAATATTATTACTGCTTGTTATTTAATTTCTCTCGTTCTATAATTATTTCGGTTTAACAGTACACACTCCGAACGTTTTGTCATTTATGTGCTATTCGTGTTATTTACAATGAATTGAAAAATCGCCTTCGCCAAAAAATACAATCGTGAAAATTTTCGTGGTATGCCTTAGTCTCACTTCGACATATTCAATATTGTATGAACATTTGATTGTCAAAAAGACTTGTTCACGTTAGATACGGAATAATTGCTGAAAAAAAGGCTGATGTCGATTGGTCAAAGGAAATAAAAAAAATTAATCGTAGCGCTTCAAAAATCCTAATAGGTGACGAATCATGGATTTATGTGTATGAGATCGAAACTAAATAGCAGTCACCTATGTAGGTCTTTCAAGAAGCAAAAGTTGTTCGTGCTCGAAACACTTCGCCTGTTTACTTGGATAAACCGGATATTTTGCTACCGTGCCATTAGAGCAACATCAATACGAAGAAATGAGGAGATCGAACTGCCAAAGAAGAATTATTCTCCACCACAACAATGCGCTTCAAACAAATGACTTTTTGCACGCTTAAAACCTCAAATTGATAGGTTATCCGCCGTGTTGCCCTGATTTAGCACCCAATGACATCTTTTTTCCCGCATATCAAAAGTAAATTGCGTGGTCAATGTTTTTTTTAAACCTGAAGAGACGGTTGTTGCATTTAAACAGAATGTTCTTTATGGAGCTACCTCATACGGAGTAGGAAAAGTGATTCCAAATGTTTTTGCATTTCCGAGATAAAAATTGTATTTGCATGGTGATATTGATATAAAAAAACATATTCAACATAATAATTTTATTAACACAATTCGTAGAAACGAAAAAGCCACTAAAAATTATAATTAATATATATTACTCAGACTCCAAAACTGTTTATCCATATGTACTGTTGCCATATGCTTGATAACGCTTGACTTGTGGTAAGCCTTGTAGTTGCATATTTTGCAGTTAAAGCTGGGAGCTTTTTGACATTCATATTTCTGATGTCTCCACAATGATCGAGCTACCTTATACTTCTTTCCACAGGTATGACACGAGAACTCTAAAAGACCTATAAATTAATTACATTTACACTAGTCGAACATTAACAAAAAGACAATTTACAATCATTTATTTACAAAATACTATGTTTAAATTTGTAATGACACTTGAAGCTTTTTTGCGTTTGCAGGCAAAAAAGCAATGCGCTATAGTATAGAAAAAACGTAGGGGCTTGTTACATTCAAACTTTAGGTGTCTTTGGACACTGGATTGCAATTTGTAACATTTATCACACGAAGGACACTGAAAGCCTGAAATAAAAAAGTTATTTACAATGTGTAAATAAACAAAATATATGTAACGCATCAAACGCATGTCTTATTTAAAAAAACTAAAATTTTGGGGCAAGGGCCCAGCTCTCCAGTGGATATGCCTGTGATGCTTTAAATATAATCAAGCAGCGTCCAGCGCGGTTAGTAGTTGGATGGGTGACCACCAGCGAACACCGTCTTAATATGCTCGTACAGCCTGCAGAGACCAGTAACATATCACAGCTCGCAGGCACTATACCAATGAGCACGAGATATAGTGGAGATATTCCGTATTTCGGAGGAGACGTTAAACTGTCGGTCCCGAGTCCATGGATGTTGGTCTCGTTAAAGATCCCTACCTCGGGTTGGAATACCTGAGGTTTTGGAAAAATTTCCGGTTAGGGGTAGCGTGCTCCCGGCGTCGGTGATCATCCCTGGTCGCAGAAATAGGTCGACGTTAAATAAAACAAATAAATAAATAACTCAAATGTTGTTTCTGTTTAATATAGTGATTTAAAACGCAAAATTGATTAAAACATCACTTATATTTAAAAAATGTTGATAAACATACAATATCATTATACTTTAAAGAATAAGGAAGCTTTTGGCCGACTACCTAAAAGTTTTGCAAAAAAAAATTAAACGGATTTTTCACATTCGAATTTTATGTGTCTGGAAAGAGTCCCTTTCAACTTGTAATTTTTTATACATTTGTAACATTCAAATTCTAAAAATTTAAATTTATATTAATTATTAATAATAATTCTAAATTACAATGTAAAGCAATACGGTGTGTAAAAAACATTGAATATATACATTAAAATTTATCATGTTTTCTCATATGAATAGCTAAGGAATATTTTCTTCTACACTGATAACCACAGTGACTACATGTATATTGCTTCCCATGATCTTGGTAGAGGTGACTTTTCATGCAGTAAATATTTTTATAATATTTGTCACATTTGATACATTTTACACGGTCTGAAAAGAAAAAACTTTAATTATTTGTACAAATTATTATTTTTATATTACCCTGCTACTTTAACGGGCATAAGTCGTTATTGAAAATATAAATTAAATCTATAGTGAAATAAAACAATTTTTATTGCTAAATATATTTTATTTATTAAATGCTTACGTTTATTTTATTTAAAATTCTAACAAAACTGATTACAAATAAACTAAAAAAAATGAAAAGCATTAGGAGGTTGATCATAATACATTTTAAAAATCTAAAAAATATAAATGGATCTTTCAAATAATAAATATATTTGATTTAAAATCATTTATGCACGATTCATTTAAAAAAACTTACATAACAGTTACATTTCTAGATATTTCTACTTCGACTACGAACAATATACTGTTAAACAAGCAAATAACATAAACACAGATATGTATGACGTAAAAAAATTATATTTTTAGTTATACACGCTGCTTCACATAAATGTATTACAGCTTCATTAAAACAAGTCGTACTCGGCATTTACATATTTTTTAGTCTTTGTTCAATTTCACCAATAACGACGCTAGCAGCTGGTTTAACAGCCTTGTTAATCTGGTAGATTAAGTAATCTATAACCTGCCAAACGGGATAGTTTTCAGGCGAATAAGGTAAATCTAAAGCGTGGAAAATTTTAAAAGTGGTATCGACAGCTGTTAGGGCATCTTTAACCATGTACTTATTATTACCCACTATTACAAAATACGCCAGAATATTTTGGGGATGTCCGACAGCCACCATGTAAGGCAGCAATGTTATACCAAAGTCTTTCAAATTGTCTGCTCTTTCTGATATTTTAGCATCTAAGTCTTCAAAATTCTAAAATTAATTTTTTTTTAATTCAATTAAATAGTGATAATATAGTAAATACATTTTGGATTTACTTACTGGTACTAGTGAGAAAAACCTTTCTGCCATCACACTCCTTGGAAATTTAACCCTTTTCTTGTTTCCGTATTTTGTGTGCAAAACACAAGGAGTGAACAAAAATGGAAACAGTTTTATGGATCGTACATCAACATCGGTTAACATAGCATCTGTGTCCTGGAGTTGGCAATTTTTTTGTTTTGCCAGTTCAACGATGCACGATCCAATTCGAGGCCAAACTTTATGTATGGATACTCCGGCTGCTTTAGGATGAAGTACATTAAAGTCTTCGGTAAGCTAAAAAAACCGCTTGAACACAACAAACACCAAAGTATATAAAAAAATTCTTACTAGATGATATCCAAACGTTTGCTTCAAAGCGGGGAACATGTTAAAGTAATCCATACGAGATTCACCTGATTTTATTTTTTGTTTCCTTAATTGGAAAGAAGATTTCCACGCCTTTTTGATATCTTCAAAAGGCTTGTCATTCGAGTGAAGAAGAAAGTTGAAATTTTCGATTTCCGAATCGCTTATAACTACGGCATAAGAACGGTCTGCTTCTAAAAAGGTTTTCATTGACAAAATATTGAAACTAACTTCCTAAAATATAGCCTCTCTCATTCTCTATAGCTCTATCTATAAGTATATTTCTCTCTGTCTCTCGATTTACCCTATTCTTGCTATCTTATATGCTTAACGTATCTACTGATAACTTACTAGTTTTTTCTTCTGGTTGTGTGGCGTCCTTTGCTAATGTTAAAGCTCTTTTAAGGTTAACCCATCTTGAGTATAATTTACCTCTGGCAGGTGTTTTGATGGTAGTACCGGGTTCTTTGGAATAAGGAATAAAATAGGTGTCAATTCTTTCTTGAGGAAAAAGTTTGACAATTTCCATAGCAGCTTGTTGCAATAAAATAGGAAATCTAAAAAACATGAGTTTGAAAATATACATTTATTAAGGTGCACTTAAAATAATTACTTATTATTGTTTTGGTTATGCAAAATTAAGTCATCAACAATAATTTTAACCAGTTTTTGTCTGCTACTGTTATCTAATTGTCTTTTTTTTTGGAGAACGAAGTGCCCATCTGGATTTTTGCCTAATAATTCTTCTAAATCCTACAAAATTTTGTATTCATCGTATTGAAAATATACAGGAAATATAAACTATTCCTCAAAAATTTTCAACTTACACTTGTTGAAAATATACTCCGTTTTTCAGTCCAAAATGCACCTAAAAATTGTTGAAATTAATAAAACATAAACATAATTTTATTAAGTAATAAATAAATGTTCATATCTTAACTACTCTAAAAGGTAATATAAAATTAAAGAATTAACCTATGATTTAAAGTGAGTAATTTAAACATTATTTTTTAAATTAATTATTCTTGTCTGCTATTATTTATTAGGTATGAAATATAAAATTCCTAACATCTCTAAGATCGATTTCTCTTTTAGTTTCGAAAATTATTTTGTGTACTCTCAGCAAGTGAGTTTTCAAATTTCCTTTTTGGTGACCGCGGTAGTTACAATTCTCAAAATAGCATTTAAAAATTGGCTCTTTCCCACAGTCGTAATTTTTATGCCTGTTTAATGCTATTTTTGATCTGTATCTTTTGTCACATTGATCGCATGGATAAAACACAATACCTAAAAAAAATTAAAGTTAATAAAGCACGGTAAATATGATCATATAAGTTTTTCATAGGAATCAGGCTTTTCAAGGAAAAACAGACTGTAAATATTCTTACACGTTACCAAAACGATAGTAAATTTATTATAATTATTTATCACAAGCACTTTCAGAAGAGGGAAAGAAAACCTGATTGCTTAAACTTTATCAAATTATACCAGTTGCTGGAACGGAATTGAAATAAATGGATTTAGGAAAACATTGGAAACAAATTTTACATAAACTTCTTTATTTTGATCGTTTTTGTAACACATCATGTTTTATTTTAGGTACAGTTTCCTGCAAGTGTTTACTATATAAATGTGATTTCACATTTTTCTTATGCCTAAACCGGCGTTGACAAATATGGCATTTAAACTGGGGTTCTTTTTGACATTCATATTTTTTGTGCCTCCATAGAGACCTTTTTAATTTATAGCCACTTCCGCAAATGTCACAAACACATCCTACAACTGAAAATATAATTCGTTACATATATTACATGTTGATAATGTTTGTTAATAAATGAATAGTTTTATTTATCGAATCTTTAAACATTGCTGCACTGATGTTATTACAAGTGATACCGTACCCCAATTGTAGGAATCCCACTAATCTGAAGATGCGCGTGAACAAATCGGGCGAAAACAGGCGGGAGGTCATTTTAATGAAATATATTTAAGTTAAATTCCAATATAGTAAACCATACGTCACACAACACAAAATAAAATCAAACATGCATATGAATAACATACAAACATTTAACAAAGTTCAAAAAACTTATGTCTTCGATTCGGGTTTCATTCGTTGTGCTTAATTCAGAGGCATCCTTACAATTAGTGTATAATGCAAGTTTTTGGTCCTTCGAGCCAAATGAAATTAAAATTGCTAGTAAAAGTATTTGGGACACGAAAAGACTAGAAATTTTAAGGGTAGAAATGCTCATTATAATTTTAACAGATGTGTATATTGAAACTCAGTAATCATTTGTTTTAATGTGCATTTTTATTTGTTACTTTATGCTTAAACAGCAAATGTTGATTCATATGAAATTTATGCTTAAATAAATGATGACATATATAACATTTAAATTTTGGTTCTATTTGACACTCGAATTTTTTGTGCCTCCATAGTGACCTTTTTGTTCTGTAGTTACGTCCACAATAGTCACAAACGAACGCTTCAGCTAAAAAGAACAAAACACATATAATTGAGTAATTTAATTTTTAATTGCCATTTATGAGGTTAAAAGTGAGGAAACAAGAATTTTAGCTTTAAAATGGTTACCGCAGCACAAAAATGCACCCGAAGGAAAAGTTTGTATATTAGAGAAATAGTTAAACTCATACTACATTAGTTTAGTTAACAAATGATGGGGAATATGGTATTTCCGTTTAAAGGGAAATAGACAGATGTTAAATTTAAATTGTGGCTGCTTTAGACATTCAAATTGTCTCCACAAGAATTACTCTAAATCTATAACCACGTAATATAATTTCAAAAATCTTCGTTCACTAAAAACTTTTTTTTTGTACAACTCCGACATTTTAAAGGTTTATAGTATTTAAATTGTAGTCAGTCTTTATTAATATTTTATGAAATTCTGTAATGACTATAAAATGACTAATAATGATGTAAGATCTAATACGTTTTTCAAAAACAATATTTTATTGAATATATTCATTACAAAATTTTTCTTAAATCTAAAAAAGTTTAAATATTTACAAATTTAAATTTACAAAAAAATATGATTTTGTGTTATAAAACTTACATATATATTAAACAGAAATAATTTAAAATTTATGAAAAAATATATAAAAATGAAATACATAATAAGCGGGAGTCCCTTATTTAACATTTTTCCACGTAGGATAAGTACTAGAAAAAACTAACAACTAATAACAATATACTAAAATAAGTAACCCTTTGTCACTTCATCAACATTTGCCCAGATTTTTAATAATAGCAAAAATAAATTCTTCCCCAGGTAGAATCACATTTTTAAAAATATATATATATAGATTTTATAGTGTTTAAACCATAAAATTATAATACAGTAAAACTCCAATAAATAACAAGTTTAATTAATTTGGTGTGCTCGATATTCGACTCCATGCAAATTTTTCATGTGGGCCTTCAAATTATCTTTCCTTTTGGATAAATGATTACAAAACGAACACTGAAAACCAGGAAATTTTTGACACTCCAATTTAGTATGGCGCAACATGGTGCTTCTGAAAGTGTACACTTTACCACAAATTCCACATTGATAAGGTCCTCGCTTTTTCTCTAAAAAATAATCAACGTCAATGTCAAAATTTACAAAAATCTAGTTTTTTCTGTTTATGGAAGGTAATAAAAAACCACAACTTACAAACCTTTTATTTAATTTGAAATGACGTAGAACAATTAATACATTTAAGAGTTTATTTTATCATATTTACACAAAACATCGAAATCAGCTACACTAGTTTTCCTTTCAGATTCATCTGAGCGTCCTAAATATTACTTTTTTTATGGCGTCGGTTGATTCCCGTACCTAATTTTATTCTTATTCTCCCGCCTTCTGTTTTGAAACCAAATTTTTATAACTCGACCAGGCAATCCCGTGATCTTTTCTAAATGCTCCTTGAGAGTATTATCGACAAATTGATTCTTTTCGAAGCAATTTTTCAAAATATCAGCCTGGCTTTTGCTTATAGACGTCCTATTTCTAACATTTAAAAACGAGAACGGATCATCTTTCGGCGGATAAAGGATAATACTTTGCCTACTCTGGTCTGGCTGTTGGACGAGCCCTTGAGATTGGGGATGTTGCTGTAGAGACAGAGGATGCCCTTGAGGAAGTTGCAGAGGCAGGGGAGAAGTTGGAGGTTGATATTGCTGTGGTGATGGCGCTTCAGGTTTTTGGAATTGTTGAGCTGATGTGGACTCAAAAAGTTTTGATAATATTCGGCTTGCAGTTGGTGCACTAAAAACTATTTTTTATTTTAGTATTTAATTCGTATGAACACTACTTAAATAAATTATGAAACAAGTAGATTTTAATTTGGAGAATATTAAAGTAAATTGGGTAAATGGGATTATTATTATATCGAATTATTTGTTCAAAATTCGGTATCAAATAATTATTATTTAGTTCTTTAATACGTATATTTTTCCAGTTGTGCTTATCAAAAATCGAAAGTCAAAAAGCTTTCCTAGTTATATGAAGGGAAACAGGAAATAAATGATCAAGAGTCAGACATTTATTACTACTTTATTAAAAACTCGTGTAAACGGAAACATACTCAAAATTATTTTAAATACAAAACTACTACTAAAATACATTTAAAACACAGAGCCTGCACAATATTTACAAAAACCTCATCCTTCTTTTTTGTTTTGCTTTTCTTTATCCTGTTTTTTCAACAATTGCCTCTGATTTTGGAACCAAACTTTAATGGATCTGTGAGACATGCCGGTTCTCTTCACCAATTCGTGTCTTTGTGATGCATTCACGAACTTTTGTTTCTCAAATATGTATTTCAAAAGTCTTAAATTCGGTTCGGTTATGGTTGTTCTGCTCCGAACCTTGACAGGACCTGAAATACTGGTTTCGTTTTCTGGTTCATGGTGGAGGGGCGGCGTGAGATGCGGTGGAGTTGTTGGAAGATTGGCGGAAGAATCGGATTTGTTAGGAGTTTCGAGTTGGAAAGAGAAATTGGGACCACTTTTAACCCCTTTATTAAGTACAGCCCCAGTAGATGACATAATGAAATCTTCCAATTTAGATAGAGATCCAGGCTTCCGTCTAGTATCGTGAGTATGCGAAGGTTTTTGCCTAAAAACTATTGATTATTGTTAGTATTTTGTAGGTATTAGTTTAGTAAACAAACAAATGTGTAACTCCTTAAATTCTTAATTTATTATGAGCTACTCGAAAAACCTTCTAAACAACTTTTACTACGTTTAATATTAGTAGCTAATTCTCAGGGTTCAGTTCAAAACTAAAAATTGTCCATCAAATTCATTCACACAATACAAAAAATCTGAAATTTGTTAAAGGTATTTTATAATAAATGTAAAAGACAAAACATACTAATCTTAAAATTTTACGATCTTACAAAATTCTTTAAATGTTTTTATGATAATTGTTTCAACAATGTTCTTTGGCATTGTCAGATAAAATATAAGAAATTCATAGAGGCTAAAAACCATTGGTGAAGCAATTTTCATAAGAATATTTAAAGAATTTTAGACTATCCTGAAATTTTAAAATAAGAATATTTTATTTTTTACATTTATAATGGATATAGATTCCACAAGGTAAGGTTAGATATAACCTTATAATTTAAAAATCGTAAATGAATATTACAGAGTTCGCTGTAAAATATATATTTAAGAAAATATTGTTTTTTAGATTTAAAGATTTAATATATTTTCATATTGAATTAGTATTACATTATTAACTGTCAACGATATCTCAAATATTATTATTTATTTATTATATATTACGAGAAAAGGTCCTTTTGCACTATTATTTAGAAAAAATGTTTTATTTATTCTCATAATGGTTACAAATTATTTTAAAAATAGCAATGGGAAATACAGTAAAAAAACTAATCTAAACAAAAAAATACTTATATATAATATATAATAAATGTTACAGTATGTATATGTAATATAAGTATTATAAATAAGATTAGAAAATAAATACAAAAATTTTGTTTAAAATTTTTTGAGACTCCTAAAATAAGTAAAAATATTGCATACATTTAAAATTCACTAAAAGATAAGAGTTTTTACTATAAAAAATATAAAACTACGATACTAATTTATAATGTTATGAACATTAGCCAGATGAGTTTTCATGTTTCCTTTAAGCTTGAATTTTTTGTTGCATATTGTGCACTCAAATTGTGGCGGTTTGTTACATTCAAATTTCTGATGGCTGTAAATGGAACTGATATGCTTGTATTTTTTTCCGCACAATTTGCATAAATTCCATCGAGTCCCATCTTCTTCTTCAATTTTTTCATAAAAAACTAAAAATAAGAATTATTAGAACATAATAAACTTAAAAATAAAAAGGTAGATCTACGAAATAGGAATTTGGAAAGAAATTCGATGAAAAAATCTTGCATTTTATATATTTTTTGTTTACGTTTAATACAGTTAAACAGTTATACATTCACACGTGTTATTATAACACAGTTCGTAATTATTTAAATTTAAATCATTCAATTTAATTCGTATAACTAAGTAACACAGTAAGAAACACAATAGTTGAAAAGAGTTATAATAAAATAAAGTATACTTTTTTAGATGGATAATATTACCTATTCTAAAATTTCCAAATAACTAATAATTACAGTCATTTCATAAAAACGTGATGCTTTATTTTATAATGGAGGTGTAAAACGTTTCTTCTGTAACACTTGTAGACACAGAGATGACACTTTAAAGACGGTTCTTTGCCACATTCATATCGCTGGTGTCTTTTTAAATTGTAAGGTTGTGAATAAGATCTACCACAAGTACATTTGAAACCTAAAATGTTAATATTTATTGGAGAGAAAACAATGTAAAATACATAAAAAAAATTAGAAGAAGTTATGTTTATTCACTGTTTGTTTACAACCAACCCACCAATAAATAATTAATCAATTGCTCTCCAACGCTGCGTAAAATTGGATATATTATAGGTGATAATATATTGAATGCTAGATAAACAAAAAAAAGTTTAGTATAAATTAATTTTAAACCAAACACATTTGATCTAAAACAATGAGCTAAGGAACTTTATAAATTTCGTTGTAATAGATTATAGGAAATTTAAATGTTAGTTACTAAGAATTAATTGATTTTTAATTTACAAATATAATACTAAATGTCTTATAGGTAATATTTTAACACACTGGATTCGAAAAATACAAAAAAGTAAGTAAGTACCTACTTGTAAAAATATTTATGATTTTACGACATCAATACATGAATCAGGTAATAATCCTTTAAGTGAGATAAGGTTTAAATATTGTAAAATATGCCAAAGTAATATTAAATAAATTGGTACCTAATTTTACTTTATAAATAAGGCAATCAGATATAAGATAAACAAGACCACCTTTGTAACTTGTACCTTCTTTAAACTACGATAAAATAGTTTTAACTGTTGAAATTATATTTTGCGCCGTAAACATAAAGAGAATTATCCTTTTTAATATCCCCTTTTCACATTCATTTATCGCGTTGAAAATTTTAGGTTTTCTTATATGTAATCTTGATGAAGAAAATTGACTGACATATTTGGTGTCAATCTTTTTTTCTCCTCAACTATTCTGGAAACAGTTATTTTGGAAACGTCGGTGGCTGCTTCAACACGTTCTCCAACATCTGAAAATAGTATTAACGGTCCACCAATTTCCTTTCCTTTCATCATAAATTTTAGAGCATTGGCCACAATTTCCCTAGATTGACTGTTTATTCAACGCCCTTTCAATCTACTCTTAAATTCCATTAAATTGTCAATTCTCAAAATAAGAGATTTTTAAAAATGTTAAAATAACGATTAATTGCAACGATTCAGTAGTACACAACAGAACGACGGGCGAGAGTGTAAATCTGAAAACTGGTTGCACTGAATGTACTTCAGCGTCGCATTTTCTGACTGTGTTGTTGAGACGCTTACGATTTGCCACTGCGCATACCAGGGCCGCTACTGTATCATTAAATTAAGGATCATCTTGAATGTCGATGTCATGACGTTATTTAGTATATGGCTCCTCTGGATTCTAATAATAGGTAGATATTAGGTAGTAGTTGATAATCTAGTATGTAATCCGGGCACCAGAATTTTTTATCCTGAAAAAGAGTCATCATCAATTGGACACTAGCGTAAAATATATACCTAACTGTATAGTTTAAATTGTAAAAATAAAAAAAATCACCTTTGATTAATTCGTAGCTAAATGAGTTTCTGCTGGATATGTTAAAAGAGGACCTGGTAAAATTTTTTGAAGTACGTTTTTCTATTTTTTGTTGTCAGAAATCCTAAGAAATCTTCAATAAAAGCTCGTCTGATTATTTTTGAAGATTTTCCTGTAATACCATCTACAGATTTTCGTTTACAAAACTTGTTAATGATGTTTATATATCATTTTTTCGTGGATGCTGCCGTAGCATATAAAGAAATATTAAAACTTAATTAGAAGCTAACATATAATGAATTATTTGTAAAATTAAAAATAAGGCTATGGAGGTTCTCCCAAAGTCTTTAATACTCTAATCTAATCCGTACTACCCTATTGACGAATAAGAGACTTTTTAATACAAACAGATAAAAAGGGTTGTTTGATACCCGGTTGGCACCCCCCCGCCAATAGGTGAAACGTAGGGAATTATGTATATTTAAACGTAAATGTTTGTCGACAAAACATAAGATCTATATAAAATCTGCGATCTGAAATTCTTGCACTCCTATTTCAAAGTTATTTAAAATACAGTTAAAGCTAGCTGTCACATTCAAAAAACGAGCCAATTGGCCCCCGCGATTACTAGTAGCTTTAATCTCTCCAAGAATATTAGCATTTAAATATTAAATGTTTATATGTACATCAACTAACATACAAAATATGGATTTAATATTTAGAGATTTAAACTATATATGGCATACATTTGACAAAATGAATGGGGAATACTTTTGTCTCATTTTAGTCTAAGGAAGCTAATTTTTAAAGAGCTTTGCGAAAACTTTCAATTTGGACTGATTGATGCTCATGATTTAAATTGATTAATATTAAATATTTAGCCCAAAAGGTAATCTAAAATAATTGAACTTCCCATATTTATTGTTCATTCAGTACTATATATTGGGATATCGTAGATTTTTCTTTATTTCATTTTTTTGTTTCTTATCACTTATAGCAAGTACCTCCACTGTTGTTTCAATTGTTTTCTTTAGTGTAGTGGGTGCAATAAGGTGCTTTGTATAATGTGACTTACCTGGTTGTTTTAATCTATAAGCTCATAAATATTCAATATATGTTAGCATTAAAATACAGTACTGAATGAACAATTAAATCAGGAAAGATTAATTATATTAGAGTACTTTTTAGATAAAATACAAGTATATCATTTTAACCAATTTTTCCGAAAAAGAAGATTATTGGTTAGAAAATTTATAATATTGTTACGATAGTAAGTAAAGGGATTTAGTTAAATATCGCCCAGTACATAAAACTTTATTTATTTATTATTTATTTAACATTACGTGAGCAAGAGTTATAGAACAAGGCCGTCCACAAATGTTAAATAAATATTTTTAGTAGAGTCATCAAAATTAATAAATATTAGGATCTTCTTGGTTATTAAAATAAAACAAGATCGGGAATCAAGTTTGGATTCTCGGTTGATCGAGAAGTTGATAGTGCCTATCCCTGCTATTAAGTGTATTGATTATTTAATGTGTAAGTTGTCCTTATATTTTATTATATTATATTATTGTATTTTATATTGTTTCATTATATAAATGCATTGCTATTGTTTTACTCAGCCTCTTTAATTTCCATTAACCAAGTTACGTAATGGGGAAAAAACCCTTAAGTTAATATTTTACATTTATTATTCAGAAAAAACAACCCATTACATAACAATATAAAATCATACTGTATATAAATACCTGTCATTTATTATTTCTAAGAATGTTATTCGTTTGAATATTTATAATAAGGAATCAAGCACGTGCTTAAAAAATCTGTCAGTTTCTTATACCATATAAGAATATTTAAAAGCTTTGGAAAACCGTGGAAATTTAAGATAAATATAATTTTTCTATTACATTTACAATGGATAAATTCCACAAATTTAGAATATTTAAAATATTCTCACAAATAATCAGTCTTTCCCCAACTCACATAACAAGGTTCGCACTGTTATCTTACATTCAGGAAAATAGAACACACATAATTTTTTCATAGATAAAAATTATGAAAAATATACATTGTGAAAAATTTATAATGAAAAATTTAAATATAAATAAAAACTAATGCACACTATCGCTCAATATCTTCACATTTTATACGGCATTATAGAAAAATTTCCAAAATTACTTACAAACCAAAATTAAAACTTTACCTTTCGAATAATGATCGGGAAATGTATTATTTCTAATATTTATTAGTCTTGATTTCCATCCATGTAATCCAAAAGAATAGTCAGCCATTGTTAATTCGGTATAATCCGAAAATATTCGACATATGTTGTCTTCGTAATGAAAATATTTATATAAATATTCCTTTAGGAACCTGTTTTAACAATGTAAGGTTAAATTTCTGAATAAAAATCAATCTGCTATGACACTAAGAGATACCCAATTTTATTTAAAAAAAAGAGAAAATTACAGTTACACCAATACAAGTCACATACTAAATCTAAATGCTAACTCTAACATATTACATTGTAGGATAAACATTTTTCAAGAAATTCTCAAAGTGTTTGGAATGGTAGGATTTGACGTGTCCAACTAAAGTGAACTTCCTCTTGCAATCATATTTGCAATACACGCAACTGAAATTTGTTTTGGTCAGTGGAACTCGAACAGGTTTCGGCTTCACTTTCCTTTGTAATCTTTGTAAATATTTTAAAGATATCATCCCTAAAAATTTTTTTTGTCAGTATATTTACGTGGAACATTTTCACTATGTACTAAAACTTAAATTTAACAATTAACAGTAAATACCTACGATACAGATATAAACTTATTTTCTTGATTAACATTTCACATTTTAAATAAACATTACAGAAAATAAATTTTCATCTGATCCTGGTTGCTTCTTTTAAATGGAGAGGTTTTAGAGGTTTTGAAATAAATAAACAACATTTCTCTTTTTTCAATGGTTTTCAATTTTTGTGTTTTCTGCCGATATGGCGGGTCATGTCAGATCTCCTTCTGGTACGATATGAGCAGTGAGCACACTTAAATTTCTTGGCATCATCTTGTTGGCAATCATAGCGTTTATGAAAATAGAATGAGTTCTTTTTGTAATAAATTTTCGAGCAAATATCACACTGATATTCCCCTAAAATAACTAAAATGTAGAAAACATTTTTATAAATAATATTTCTATCGTTTCAAGTAGGATATTCACATTATGGAGACAAATAAATCAACATTTAAAATATCCAACAAAGAAGCTAGGATAGAAGTTGCAAATAAATTTCCGATGACAATCATTTCCAAATTAAAATTGTTTATAAATGCGACATTTTAATTTGTATCATAAATTTTAAAATGGATTTGTCACCGTGAATAGTGAAATATTTATACAGACATAAAACACATTTGAAGATGGGAATCAGCGATCTGAAATGTCGGCAACAACTATAGTTAGTATTTAAGGTGCCTGGTTTACCCTCCATTTCAAAAAAATATGAAAAATATTTAAGATAAGGAAGGTTCTCCATAGGTCTCAAGTGTGGTATGCAGGATTAAATCAAAGAAACACTCGAAATATTTAAGCAAAACATTCATAAATTTACCAAAATAATGTCAAAAACAGCAAAATTACATCATTATTTATAAAGCTAACATATTAAGTTAAAAGGTGAAATTCAACGAATACAAGTGCAAATTAATTAAAATATTAAAATCACGAATGTTGTAAACCTAACAATCAATTAAACATTGAGTATTTAATAGTTAAGCAAATATTATTAAAATAAAAAATGAAAGGAACAAAAGTGGGTCCATCTTTTAAGTGCCTGTCAAAGCTACCACCAAACAATATTATAAATAAAATCAATGATTAGACCAAAATTCTCGTGAGAGGAGGAGGGAATAGGGAGCGAATGACTCAAAATTAAACTTTGGATGGGTAGCTAGAAAGAGGAGAAGCCCCACAATAGGGTAGAAAGCCAGTTCGGGTAGGTCACACAAGTCTGACAACCTATACTAAAGGCAGAGACATGAGTGAGTTCACCCATAACCAACTAGGAAGGTGAAATGGATCAAAGAAACGTATCCACCAAGTGGAAAAAGGCAGCCAGACAAGATACTTTCATATAAATGTCTGATTGTGAATATTTCAATACTAATTTGCATAATACCAGCGGGTGAATTCTTCTGTTTTCTCAGGGTGCATACTTCTCACATGCGTCAACAAATTACACTTGTATTTTGTGTTCTTGCTGCAATAAAAACATTTGGGGTTAGTGGTACCGCCGCATTGAGTTTTCTTATGTCTAGCCAGAGAACTTTTGGTGCTGTATACTTTCTTACATTGTGGACAGTTGAATTCATTTTCATTTGAAGCTACAACAAAGAGAAGTGTTAATATTTAAATAAACTATAAAGAAACGGTTAATAACACTGATAACTTTTATATACATTTATAAAAAGTACAATCCAAATTTGATTATGCTGTTTAATAGGAAAATATGTTACATCAAATAAATATAAAATATTTTTTTCAAATATAAACAAAAGATCCCGAATTATCCTTTTGACTTTTTTTCCATTCGTCATATTCTGCTTTTTTTTCAGGATGGCTCATTAGCACATGTCGGTGAAGGTTGTCCTTCCTTCTACTTTTTTTGCCACAATAAATACATGGAAATGTCTTTGGTTTGCCACATCCGTACCGCTGATGTCTACTTAGTGTGTCTTTTCTACTGTATATCTTGCCGCATTTAAGACAAAGAAGGTTTTTATGAACTAAAAGGATAAACAATAAGAATGTAAAAATTATTTGATCAAGGAATGTATCAAAAACAATTTTGACACTTTTAACGGGGTTAACAGAAGTTAGATCCCAAAATAAGAGGTATAAGTAAACTGACAGTTAAGAGACCCAGTTTCTGTCCCTTACACATTTCGTTTATTTACATAAATACATCAACATCTTGTTACATAATACCATTTTTTAAACTCTTCAATCTTCTCAGGGTGTATACTTTTTACGTGGGCCATTAAATTAAATTTCAGCTTCATATTCTTGTTGCAGTACAAGCACTTAAAGTAACCAGTAATGCCACATTGGTATTTCATGTGCCTAGTAAGAGATCCTTTAACCGTGTATACTTTTTTACATTGTGGACAACTGAGATCATTTTGATTCGAAGCTGTAACGAAGGAAAGTATTATTGAGCTTTTAGAATGTGAACAAACGAAGCCAGTCTTAACACAAGAACCGACCACATACTACTACTCATTTTTAAATATATTAAAAAATAAACAAGAGAAAATCCAATTTAGTACCAAAATATATTAAAATAATATAAGATGTCGCAAAACCGGAGTACATAAATTATTGTCCTTATGCATATTTTTCAATTCCATTAATATTTCATTGCTTTATTTCAGTACTACCAGTTTCTAAGGTCCTTAATCTTCTAAGGGCGTAATACTTTTTACGTGTTCCATTAAATTAAATTTTAACGGTTTTGTTGCTGTACAACCACCCTAAGTTACCAATAAGACCGTTTTGATATTTCATGAGCCTGGTAAGAGATTGTTTACAATGTATACTTTTTTTAAAATTGTGGATAAACAAATTTATTTTTATACGAAAACATAAGGAAGGAAAGCTTTAATAACCTTTAAGAGTTTAAAAAAGAACCCGTCACCCATTACTACTACTTTTTAAAGATATTTTAAAGACGTATATTTTTTAATTTAAAATATATTAAAATAAAAATAAAACAAGTCATGGTCAAAAATAATCCAGACATCCTGAATAGTCCTTTTGATGTTGTTTCAATTTCTGAAAATCTTCTTTTTTCTCTGGATGTCTACGTGCTACATGTCGGTCGAGATTGTCTTTTCTTTTGGTTTTGTCGCCGCAATAAATACAAGTGAACGTTTTTGGTTTGCCACATTCGTATTGCTGGTGTCTGCTTAGTGTATCTTTTCTGCTGTAGGTCTTCCCGCATTTAATACAAAGAAGATTTTTGTACGCTAAAAGGATAAACTAATAGTTTCTTGACAAAAAAATGTATTTACAATAATGTAAAATTTAGTCAAGCAAATGTACAAATGGATTATTAAGGTCATTTTAAATCGGAGTAAAGGAAGTGAGATGCCCAAATCACATATTTATGTAATCTGTTAGTCTAAATGTACATCAACCACGCAGTGTATATTCCAAGTTTATACAAATATTACAGAATACAGATCTTATAATATACAAACGCACATGCAAGTAATCTGATAGTTATAAGGTCCAAAGTTAAGTAAAATGTTGAAATACTTATTTCATTTATTTATGTGTATACTGTTAATCAATATAAGGAACAGGATATTTTCTTATGGCATTTGGTCATCTAACTCTTTCTGTATTTCAAATTCTTCAAAAAATTAAATTCTTGCTTCTTATCATGTACATAAAATATTTACATTGTTTCTATTGTTTTGTGAACTGTAGGTTTGTGTTTAATTTTAATGATTACTTATCTGATTCTTTTAAATTGTAAGCAGAAGAAAGTGTTCACTATATCTGGTTTCAAAATTTCTATGCGGCTTGCCAATACAGATAGTCTTACAATTGGGACAATTTTAATTATAAATATTTGTTTTTTTTTGTTTACGTCTGACGATGTCTTATAATCTTATCTGATGACGATGCTAAAGAACATTGATGAATTGTCATAAGAATATATAAAGAATTTTAGCATATCGTTGAATTTTAAGATAAATATATTTGATCTTTTATATTAATTAACGAACAATGGTTGAAAAGAAAAAGATGGGATCTAAAGACAACGAAGGACAAAAGGAGACAATGCAAAAAAGTAAATGGAATAAGAAATGAACTAAATCCACTAGAACAAGAAAACGTAGAGTTAAACTGCAGAAATTTAAAAACTCTTATTGTGAATACAGAAGATATAATAATTACAGTAATAACGGATAAAAATAAGAAAAAAATAGTTTGACGTAAATTACGAAACTGAAATAAACAGAATTAGGCGAGGCTAACGTAGCTAAGAACAAAAAAAGAAAGATTATGAAAAATACAAATTAATAAAAAAAGGAAACACAAAAATATTAAAGCAGAAACTTGGATAGAAAAAAATAGCAAAAGAACCTAAAAAACGATAGTAAAAATAATACGAAATTATATCAGTACAAAAAAAAAACAGAATAAAATAAAACTCATAGCAAATGTGACGGTAAGAAATGAAAATAACGATGATATACATGCGCAATAAAAGAGAAAATATAATAACCTTAAGAAAGCTTCTACAGCAGAAGAATTCCATAAAATTAAAGAAAATTTAAAATTGTTCAATTTAACACTAGATCGAATAATGAAGAAAGCAGATCAGTGAGGAAGTTTATTAATAGAATGGTGGAAGTCTTAGCACATGTTGATAATCTGGCAATTGTTGGTAGGGATAGAAAAAGTCTTAAATAAACGGATGCAAAAAAAAAAAGAAATCTTGAAATAAAAAAGGGGAAATCGAATTATATGAAAATTTAAAGAACTAGGCACAGCATAAGCGGGGAAAATATAGAAATCAAGAATCAAGTTCGTAGCTGTGAATGACTTTAAATACTTAGGAGTGATTGTCGATAATACAATCGAATAAAAATATATTATATTATATATATATATATATATATATATATATATATATATAAGTTCAAACTTAGCAATTCGACTTGATCATTACCATTAGCAAATTTGAAAATATCCTTTAGAGATCCAAAATCCCTAAGAAAAGTACCATGTCCTTTCATATTTCTACTTTCGTTTAAATTCAAGCACTTCAACTATTTTAGTTTCGTGGCCTTTTTCCTCCCACTTTGTTAAACAATAAGTCATTCATTCAACAAGTGTTTTTCAATTTCAATTGGAGAACTACATTTTTTTGAATAAACATTTTTTACAAAAATTAAAAAATATATACCTATCTCCTAATTGAAAAATAATTCTTTTAAAGAGTATTCTGCTTTCGCGTACAAAAACTACAACAAAATATTTTATTCTACTCAAATATTAGTAGGAAAACATCCGAACGTTTAAATAAATTTAGCGCGATAAAATCCTGTACCCAAATTCTTAGTTTCTTCTATTCTTGATGAATGGTGAGTGTAAATGTGTCGTTTCAAATTTCCCTTAATTTTTGTTTTGTACTTACACTCAGTAACAAAGCATTTAAAATTGGGCAGTTTACCACACTCCCACTTTTGGTGAGTGTACAAGCCGCTCTTGCTCTGGTAAATCTTATTACAAGTATGGCATTCAAAGGGCGCGAGAAACTCTGCAACAAAAACTAGTTTGTAAATACCACCAACGCCGAGGATTAATATTGGTAAGAGAAAAAGACCGTCGCCAAATAAGTCAATAATTAAATAAAAACAAGGAAAGCCATAAGATCCATCTTTGTCTAAATTCAATTTTGCAGTATCCGTTTTCACAATTTTAATAAATCTACAATACAAAACTTACAAGGATTAAAACACTACAAACTTTGTTTTATTTCTATATTTACGAAAAAATATATCAAATTTGATTTCACCATTTTATTGTTCTAAACAACTTTAACCCTCGAAGATATTTGTGTGTGTTAGTCTGAAATGCCTTTTGACGTTCCCTTTGAATTTCGACTTATAATTACAGTAGCTCACAGGACACTTCAAGGTGGCTATTTTTCCACAATCGTATTTTTTGTGTATGCGAAGAGCACTTCTACTTTTGTAGGTCTTGCCACAATCTTGGCATATAAAAAGTCTTCCTACAAACACAACGGAATCAAATTTATGTGCAATGACAACAAATTAATTTTACATGAACGTGAGGTCTGGATATGAGTAAAATATTTATCAAACAGTAATAGCAACAATAACAGCATTTATATTCCCAATGCGATGACAAATATTTTTTCCCGCAGTAGATCTTAAGATGTGATTGTAAATCACGTTTGGTTTTGTAAAATTTGTTACAAGCATGTCAAAAAACTCCTAAAAAATATTATTAGTGTAAAAAAATTACAACAAAAAATAGATATGCAGGTTAAGTAAAACTAATAATTTAATATCTTTATTTATTTGTGACGAGCTTCTATATGACGTTTAATATTGGCTTTTATGTAACTCTTATATCTACAGTATGGACAATTAAATTTTGCCTCTTTGCCGCAATATACTTTGACATGATGGTACAATGTTCTTCTCGATTTGTATCCTTTGTTACAATTAAAACATCTGTAAAGTGCTCCTAAAATAATAATTTGAACTTTTAACTTATTTGATATAAAATGGCAAAATAATATTGTAAACGACGAGATATCGAAATATTTTTACAATAATGGTAATAATCTAGGAATGCAATACCTTCTAAAATAAAAAAAAAACAGTTATAATCATATTACTATATATTTTTGCATTGCAACAAACAATATGTAAAAAAATTATGTTTCCTTTTAACGTGTTTTTTTAACTCGTAGGGCCATTGAAACCTTTTTAAACACACTACACATTCAATGTTTGGTTCTTTTCAACATTTGAGCTTCATATGGCTTGTCAAATATTGTTTGTGTTTATAACTAGCTGAACAATAGGTGCAAGTGTCCTTGCGATCTAGAAAAAGTAAATATAAATGCAAAATTCAGGTACGGGAATACCTCGATTGGCCTCAAATATTGTATTTAGAAATCGATAATATTATCAATGAGAAGGCTTACATAAGCCTGAAGTGAAATGGGAAATAATAAATTAATATTTATTGTTGGAAACCATGAACTTATGTACGAATTTTACATGTTTGTTTAACTCGTATGGTCGATAAAACATTCTTGGACATACGGTACACTTGATTGTGGGTTCTTTGCCACACTTATATTTTATGTGACTTGCCAAATGTGCCTTATGTTTATACCTTCGATCGCAGTTATGGCATTGATGTTTTCTATCTAAAAAAGAAAATAATTTAAACAAAAACAATAATAGTAAATATAAAAATAGATGATTATTATATTCAATTCTCAACTTAAGTAAAATTACTAAAAATTAATTTAAACATTTATTGAAATCAAAATTACAATAATTTTAAGATATATTAATTGAAGGGATAAATTTAATGTAGGATAAAATTATATAGTTTAATTGGAAGTTATTAATTTGGGTGGACATAATATGGGCCTCTAGTAATCTTTTTACAAATGGAATAATTTTTTAATCTAATTTTATTTACATTTGCACCCATGACTCAAATTTATTACCGTGATAGTGGTAATCCGATAATGATATTTTAAATTTTATGAGATTGTACATCCATATCTTTATAAAGTTTTTCTTACTTAAAATTTTTTGGGGAATTATTTATAGAAAAACGATTGACTGAAGTAATGTTATTTTTATAAAAAATTTCAATTTTAGAAAAGTATATGTGTGGAAAAAAGACGTTGACGATAAAAATTGTAAATATGTTACACACTGGAACATGATATAATTTGGTAGTTTGCGAATATGAAAAACATAATTATCTATCGATTTACCAAAGCAAACATTGAAGCAAGACTTCAGCAAAAATTAACAAAAATAATAAAAAATGACATTGTAGGTAATAACTCGCTTTTTCACCAATTGACAAATTCGTTCTATTCCAATTTAACTACCTACTTTTATTAACCTCATCCTAACTTATTTAAATGTATAGAAAAGTTTTCAAATTAAAATCTACATACAAATTCAAAGCTCCCGAAATACATTTACGAGGCCTGGCGCTTCAGTTTCGGGATATGGAACTACCGTTGTTATTTTATATTTGACGCATGAGCATTTGTAAAATTTGACGTTTGTTCTGATATGCAAAAGTCATAGAAGTTGAATATAATGAGCCGTTCAAGAACAAATTAATTTTAAAGTAAAGAATCGAAAAGAAAGTATGAATCTAAATAGCGAGCATTTTTTCAAGCAATAATTTTGTTTTATTTTCGATTAAAGAAAAGTGAAAAAGATTATTTGATTATATAAAAACTGCGCTGCTATTGGTAACGAGCCACCAACAAGAGCAACTGCTTTAAATTTTGTCGAAGCAGTCTTAGCGAAGAATTTCTGGAAAGTCGGCGAACAACCTAAAATTCGGTTTACGGCATCGTTAGTGAAACAAACCAACGGTTACTCGAAACAAATGTATCGAAAATTATCCATGTCGCTTCTATCCCTTTAAAAAATCGTGAATAGCGAATGCTGAGTGGTACACAACTATTTGTTTACCAGAAGTTTTCTCTAAAATAAAAAAATTAATAGAACACTAGCACACACACAGCAAAATGAAAGATTGATTATTTAACAACAAAAAAGGTGGCATTAATGGCCCAACCTCCATAAAACCCTGATATAAGTCCAAACTACTTTCATATATTTCCAAAATTCTAAATTTAATTGCATGGTGAACGTTTTTCAAGCCCAGAAGATGCAGTTAAAGCGTTTAAAAATGCCATGATGAGCGTACCATCTTCAGATTGGAAAAAAATTAATTATTCGCACGAAAATTGCATAGATTGTCAAGGAGAATATTTTGAGAAGCGATAAAACCACTTTCTGGATTCCAAATGTTATTGTTTTGTCTACTCCGAAATTAAAGCAGCAGCCCTCCTAAAACGTAAAGACATATAATTAAAAAAAAAAAAAAACGAGAATTTAAAAAATGTATATATCAATAAAAAATGTACAATTAGTATAATATAAATTATAATTACCAGAGGCGCACATCATACTAGTCCACTTTTTACCTGTTTTTAGCGCAAAATAAACACAGACTTAATGACACGATCATAAAAAAACACAAAATGTAATCAACCATTACTTACTATCGCTTATTAGCAATTATAAATTTCTGCACCTATTCATGTTTACATGTCTTTTTAAAGACTGCTTATGCCAAAAAGTTTTTCCACATTTTGAACAAACAAAAGATTTAGTTTTTCCGCATTCAAATTTCACGTGCTTGTATAACGATGATTGGTGTCGATACGATTTGTTACAATTTCCACAAGTTCGTTTACCTGGTTTTTTGTCTAAAAATAAAAATTGCTACATTAAAATAAATGTACAAAACCGGCCAATAAAAAAGATTCCGAGAGTTTGAAACATAGTTAATTGAAATTACTTAATTAAAAGTTGAGTATTGCATGGTGTTTCTAATTTATGTGAAAAAATTCAGTTGGAGATTCCTTATTAAAAATTATGAGGGACTTGTCACCTAAAAAACTACCACCCCCGAAGTTTTTAGTTTTTTTCTCAAATCCGAGTTAATGTTAAAATCTTGAAATTTTTGTGATCACTTAAGTATGCTCATAAAGAGGTAATCATGGGATTTTTTTTGTTACTTTTATCTCCTTATAACGTAATGATAATACTGAAAAAAGTCGCATATTTACCTCTTTATGAGTGAATGTAATTCACAAAATTTCGAGTTTTTAACTTAACTTAAAAATTAAAACTAAAAATGTTCAGCTTTAGGAGTTGAGTTGAAAAAATTTTGTTATAGGAAAGACGACTCATAATTTTCAAAGTGGAATCTCCTATTGAATTTTTTTGTAAGAATACAGAAACACCCTGTATATGCCAATGATTTTGATACAATTACTCGATAGAATTTAGAACAACCATACTTAAACTGTATTCACAAATCATAAACAAATACGCGATACAAATGGTACATGGTAGGCATGCATTGTACCTACATTTGTTTACATTGCTGCCTCACAGTTGTGAATTTAATTTAGATCTGGGAGCTAAAATGGTATAGGGTGTTTTTTCTGGTCCGTGTCAGTACTTCGGTGTAGATCCAGTTGGAAAACAGCTTGCAAATATAATGTTATAATTGATTATCAGAAAATTTAATTTAAGAGAACAATTGTAAGAAAAGTGTATTTAGTAAAAATTAATTTATTGAAAACAATATTTATATATCATAAATTTGGTCATAGTAAAAACTTATTAAATATATGTTAATAAAAAGTTATAATTACTGATCTCACAGAAAAGTTGGTATCATAAACAATAAAAAAATGTGGAAAGTTCATAAGCAACGAGTAAAATTTTAACAAAATATTCACTTTATTTGGAAAATAGTTTTATTCTCTTTTGCCTAATTAAAATCAAGAAATTATTATAGAAAAAGAAGTAGATGAAGTAAAAACAAATGGCATCAAACAGTTTTAAGTAACCATAGCAGATACTAAAAATTATTTCTTCTCGATAAACATTCTTATCCAATTTCCAATCAAAACATAAAATGCTAACAAACTAAATAAGAAAAAACCTATGGTTTTCTTTTTTAACTCACACAACATTTCAATAGATTTTCAACATGTAACTACATAGCAACATATCTCCTGAATAAATGGATAAAAGTTTACCAATCACTTATGAATAATTATAAAAAATGATCCCGTTTTGTATTTTTTTGTAAGCATTTATGTAGAGTAATTGCTTAACATTTACTTGTAATTTAAATGATTTACATGTTTTTGTAATAAAAAGTTTCAAATTCCGAACTGTATTCATAATGTTTTTTAAACACGTGTAATTTAATATCATATTTTTGTCTAGTACTTTTTTCACAATAAGGGCACTGAAATTGATTTTGCTTCCCGCACTCATACTTTATGTGCCGGTACAAGGTGGATTTTTGTTGATAAAACCTCCCACAGACATCGCACCTAAATTTTCCTAAAAAATAATATCAGTAAATTAAAAGTATTTTTACTTGTTTCATTCTTTACTAGAGTTACATGCTAAGCATTTTTTATTGCAACCGTTATCGTTATCTTCGAAAACTGGAATGATCAATAAAATAAACCGTTTTTATTATTTATTTACAAATTTTTGTAATAATTTTCATAATCGAAAACATATTCACAATGTTTTTTCATTACATGTAATTTAATGTCGTATTTCTGCTTGGTGCGTCTTTCGCAGAAAGGACATTTAAATTGCTTCTGTTTTCCACATTCATACCTTACGTGTCTAATTAAAGTTTTCTTATGTCGGTAATATTTCCCACATTCACAGCACGCAAATTGCCCTAGAAAAACTCGTAACTTAAACTCAAAATTAAACTTTATTAATTCACATACAAAAACAGGTATTGCAACGACAGGTGCGGCTTATAACTTATAAATATAAAAATAATTTCAGGACCGCACCCTTTCTTAGATTTATTCTCTTCTTTAGTTAATAGACAAAATGGTAGTTATTCTAGATTTAATCAAATTGCACGAACAGGTAATTTACAAAAAAAAATATTTTGCTGCCGAAACAAATTCAATCAGAACTAAAACAAACTTTAGAGAACTTTCAAAACGAACATTTTCAAGAAAAAGTTAGACGATACAAGAGCACATCGGCCATATTTAATAATAATTTTTATATATGTATGCGTGCACTGTTTTAACGTGTTTTTTTAAATTAAAATACATTTTCGCGGCGTAAGAGCAGCCTGGGTAGTCGCAAAAAAATGTGGCTGCTTTGCCGCACTGAAATTTGAGATGTTGCGTCAAACCTCCTTTTCTACTGTATTTTCTGTTGCAGTGAAGGCACCTCCATCCTAAAATAAACGTAAACTGATAAAAAATATTGGTAAATTTATAAAAAAAATGTTCTCTCGCAAAATAAATAATAAAATGTTGACCTTAACAATCTGAAACAAAAATCTATTTTACCTTCTGCCTGTAGAGAATTTAATATTTTTGGTCGAAACAATTAGAAAAAATAAGAAACCACCAGTATCTAAAATTTTATTCGTATCTACAATAAAAAATAAAATTATATAAAAAAATTTCAATAGGATAATTCAAATGCTTTTTGCTTTCAACATATCATAAAATATAATATTTATTTAAACATTGGACAAAGTTTCTTGAAAATTTTTATGTGTAAAATGCACTCTTCTTTTTGCATGTGCTCTTAGATCCCACAATCTTTTTGATTTATAATCACAACCTGGAAATTCACAATAAAAAGTTGGCTCTTTTCCGCATTCGTACTTTTGGTGCTGTCGAAGTCCAGTTTTGCGAGTGTATTTCCTGTTACAAATATCACACTGGTACGCTAAAATTATATACGAATTAAAATTCTTAAATCACTGCGTATTGAAAGAAGTTGAGTAAATAATCGTGCATCAAATATTTAAAAAAAGCAGATTAAGGACCGGGTTTTACAATATAAAATAGGGCTTACTTTCACCAAAATCTTTACAATTGTAAAAACTTTCCTTGGTATACAGATTATAATGAAATATATTATTTACAGGAAAAAATAGCAAATGTTACTTTCTTTAGAGTTGTAAACTTGGAAACTGCCTATATGAGTATTTAAATTTTAAATAAGTAAGAAAAGATAAATTGTAGATATCTGAATTTCCACCGTATTACAAAGCATTGCCTCAATCTTTGAAAATGCCACAGTCGTGGTGAAACCTTGGTCAGATAAATAATTTAAAAAAGCTTTGTGATACGGTGGAAATTCAAATAAGTACAATTTATCTTTTCATATTCGTTATGGATAATTTCCACAAAGTAAGGGTTGAAACAAAATAATTAATATACTGAAATTCAAAATGATTGTTCTATTTTTCTTCCAAATCTTCAAAAACAAGCGGTATCGACACTGTTGATTTTTCAGATATTTTTGGAGGTAAAAGAAATATTTTGAATTCCTGTGTTTAGTTATATTTGTGCCCATTTAATCAAATTTCGAATTTAAAAGATAGTAATGTTGTACCTAATCACAGCCTATATATGTAAAGAGTATATTAAAATTAGAACATTAAAGAATATACTAGTCCAAATTTAATAAGTGATAGGGAACTTAAACAAAACAGTAAAATTTTTGGGATATATCAGTACAGAAAGCATAGATAATTCAACGAAAAAAGACGAATTTTTAAAAGCTTTTTTTACGTTTTCATTTCAAAAAGTTGTATTTGTCTTTCTGGTAATTTGTTCCGAAAATCAATAGATGGAAAGTCCAAATTTCAAAAAATGGGTTTTATTATCTACAAACTTTTTTTTACGATTTTAATAAATTTTTAAAAATTTTGGATCTAATCATTTTATCCAGTGGTGTAATCTATGTACATATAAAGAAAAGGTTGTACATTTTTGAACAATTATTGGAAAATATTATTTTATTAAAACTTTGCAATATACCAAATGAAAAATTAAATTAGCTCAAAGACTTTTTTCAAAAGTGCCCAGTGCTGATAACATAGGGTGTATAATTTTCTATTTTCATCGGAAAAAATAACATCCTGTGTTCTACCGCTGTTTTAAAAAAAGTTTGTTTCTTAACAAGTTCAAAACAAGGACAAAAACAAGAAGAAATCAGAAAAATGTATCAAATATTATAAATAAGTGTTCGAAAAATCTGCTAAATTTCTTTATTTATTGTTTCAAGACAACCCACTTTAAGAAAGATATTTAAAAACATGACTTTGACGTTTTGCATGTTGCTTGAGGGTCCAAAGTCTTTTTGCTCTATAAACGCATCCTGGATACTCGCAATAGTACGAAGCAACTTTTCCACATTCAAGTCTTAAATGTTGCTGTAATCCACGTTTGCTGGAGTATCTTCTATCGCATCTGTCACAAAAGTACTGGGCTAAAATTTTTTCATAAATTAGTAGATGATTTTTTACTAAACACATTATTTTATTTCAAAAACTTATTAGCATTATTACTTTTAAATATAGATCAAAATATATTCGGCCACAATATTATGATTACTCAGGCTTTGTTTATTTTTTGTTGTCATTATTTATTTGGTTTTCATTATATTGGTTTTTATATTTTGGATAAATTATATACTTTCCTTTGTAGTTTTTATATTACTGTTTTACCAAGAACGGTTTGTAGTACCATTTTGAAATATCTACTTCTATCAATGAATACAAAATTATATAAAATTGCTTCTATTTCTTTAATATAAATTCCTAAAAATTGATGCTTCCATGCCTTATTTTATCTTTTTTCTATTTAAAACAGGTTCATTTTAAAAAATTTCTTTAAGACTCTCATCATCAAATGAATATCTATTTTCCTTTAAATTTCTATTCAAAGTTACTTGCTCTTCTGAAAAGAGATATTTATATCTTATGAATTTATACATATCTGCATACATAAAGCAGAAAAATATATTTCTCCACGATCATTAGTGAAGTTAGAATTATTTTAGGTGTTTGTATCTATTTTCATTCTATAACAAGTGACAGAATGAATATTCCGTCATTATTCTAAACAATATGGACAGCCATTTAAATAAAATAATGAGTGAAAAATCGAGTAAATTTCTGGTCGTGGAGAAAATATAGTATGTTACTCGGTTTTCATTCTAACCTTGTTACAGAATATACTATTCTGTTTACATACGTGTTGTAAATAACATCTCAAATTGAACTTGTAACAAACAGTTCTGCATTTGTAACTCCCTTCGCATAGAAAGCTTTTTGGAAGGAATTTTTAAAACTTTTTATGGCTCGTGATACAGCACTAGTAGTAAAAATATTTAATAGAAATGCAGCTGCCACGCACTTTATAAAAATAATTTAATGTTTTTGTTAAAAATATACATTCTAACTAATTAACCTACCTCTTTAACAGCATTTTATGGTAACAAACGACCGTTGTTAGCATATTCGCACTCAAAATATTGTATCAATGAAGTTACAAGTTCTTTACTTCTGTTATTCAGTTTTTTTGACATGTTTCACTACTCACTCAAGCCGCCTACACTACGTTTATTTTGAAAACAATATGTGTTTATAATAAACACTTAAATAAAAACTCTACAAACGCTGGAAACCAATATGCAATTATGTTATTAATTCATTGGTATGTATAGCGAAAATAATATTAATCAATATATATTTTCACGATATAATGAGATTATTTTTTTGAATGGCATTACTGATTTCTAATTAGTACGTCATGAATAACATACATCGGGATTTTACAAAGATTACAAATTGTAGTAGTTGATTGGGTTTGAAAAATTTGAATGACTTCAGAGATTAATCGAAGTAGCATTGTAAATAAAGAAAAGTTTGGTTATTTTTAAATTTCCTATTAATTATATTACATTTTCTGAAAAATGAAGGTGAGATACAAAAAATAAGAAGAAATAAGAAAAATATATTCTTCAATGGCAATAAATGAATTTTTTATTTTAAGGAAAATTATCTTAAAAATGATTTTTATTTTTCGCATGTTGCTTGAGAGTCCAAAGTCGCTTAGCTTTATAACCACATCCTGGATATTTGCAATAGTAAGAAGCAACTTTGCCACATTCTAGTCTTAAATGTTGCTGTAATCCAACTTTGCTGGAATATCTTCTATTACATCCGGCACAAATATAGTAGTGAGCTAAAATTTTTGTCATAATTTAGTAGGTTAGTTTTCAATAAACAAATACAAAAGTATTTTAAATAAATTGAAAGTAAAACTAAATGATTTACATGAGGATCTTAAATTTTTTTTGGTGTCACTATTATTATTTTTTCATTATTTATTTCGTTTTTACATTGTTTATTATATTTGGAATAGATTATTTATTTTGATTTGTACTCACAACCTGATATATTATTATTAGTTTGTAAACCTGGCGACATTCTATTCTTAAATGTATATACCACTGTAATCCTCGTCACACTTTTCGTAATAAAATTCATTTTGGTTGAAAAATAAAGGTAAGGTTAAATAATAAATGCAGAAGAAAAATCTAATGTGATTTAATAACAATAAATGAACGTTAAAAAAATTGGCTAAATTTATTTATTGATTGTTCCAAGGCAACATATTTTTAAGAAAAATATTCATAAAAATGATTTTTACATTTCGCATGTTGCTTGAGGGTCCAAAGACGTTTGGCTTTATAAGCACATCCTGGATACTCGCAATTGTAAGAAGCAGCTTTGCCACACTCATATTTAATGTGCTGTCGCAAACCCTTTGCCCTTTTGTACCCCCTTTTGCAAGTTTGACAAACATGCATATCTAAAATAAAAGATTTTCTAATTATAACTGAAAAGAATGAAAATTTATTGATTTTATGGAAGCCTCGGTTAGTGTATACATATTTGCATTAAAGTTTTCCACAAAAGAAAAATATTTAAAAGTTTTCATATTTTTTATCTAATCTTGTTTGTGAAAATCGATTTGAATATCTACCTGTATTATACAATGAAATAACAGAAAGGAAGACGAAACATACATATATATTTTCTAGTATGGTACCTCCATTAAGGTCCAACTTATTTTAGGTTAAAAAGTGCATGTACTTTACACAAATTGTAGGAATAACTCTGATCTTAAGATTCGCGTGGACAAATGGAGAGGGAGAGAACAGGCGGGAGCTCATTTTCGGTCTGTGAGTTGCAACGTGCATTTCCTGAAGTACACTCTGAGAGCAAACTCAGTTCCTGATATTATAAACCAACATAAAGTACGACGGCTCCATTACATCACAACACAAACAAAATCAAACGACAACTACATAATAATTTACAAAGATTTAACAAAGTTCAAAAAACTTATGTATTCGATTGTCCATTACATAAAATAGCCATTTTAAGCCTGTTATCGTTTTCTATTCGGGTTTAACGCGTTTTGAGCATTTCAGAAGCTTACCTACAATTGGTGTATAGTACGAGTTTAGTAATGTTTTGAGGTTGGAAATATTTTTTATTTCTCATAAATATTATACAGAATTATTCTGATTGGTGTGCATGTTTTTAACATGTACTTTCAGCGTCCAGTCTCTTTTGGCCTTGTAAGTACAACCATAATAATAGCAAGGAAATGCCGGTTGTTTACCACATTCATATTTTAAATGTCTTAGTAATCCACTTCTCAAGCTATATTTTCTCTCGCAGTTTTCGCACTGAAATTGTTTTGGACCTACAAAATATTTTTAATTGATTATGCTTATCATTTAGATGTACAAAGTATGCATAATGTATAATATTACTTTGCCGCAAGACTGGACAGGGAGGTGAAAATCCATACATTGCACTAATAATAAATTATCCTGAATTTCCACGGTATTTCAAAGCTTATTTTAATAATTTTTCAATGACTTAAGTGTCGCTAATCGCATTGCCAAACAGTGAAGATTTACAGATTTCTAGTATGCATACTTTACTTCCCATCATAAACATTTAAACAAATCATTATCAAGCAATATATATATACAGTATGATTTCTTGTTATAAAATTTTTTTAATATTAATATTCCTCTTTCTCTAAAAAAATTGATGATTATTATTATACATTTTGTCTAAATGGTAATCTAAAATTATTGAACTTCCAAGTTTTAATTGCTCATTCAGTACTATATACTGAGGGCATGGTAGATATTTATTGATTTCAAATTGTTCCAAAAAAGTTTTTTTATGAAATACTTCCACTCTTGCTTCCATTATGTTATTAAGTGTAGGATTGTGTTTAGCGTCAATGAGGTGTTTTGCGTAACGTGACTTTTCTGATTACTTTAATCTATAAGATCGTAAGTGTTCCCGGTACCTTATTTACAAGTTAAATTGTCCGGATTGTAACGCCATCTATATAGGCCAAATCCTTAGAAATTTTAAACTAAGATAATAGACATAACGTAAAACACCTGATTGACACTAAACACAATCTACACTTAATAAAACAATTGAAACAACAGTGGAGATACTTCATATAAGTTATAAAAAATAACTTTGGAGGAATTTGAAATGAAGAAATATCTACAATGTACTCAGTATATACTATTGAATATTTAATTAAATATGTGATGTTGAAATATTTCAGATTAAATGTATAATATTAACACATTTTTTGGAAAAAGAAGAATGTTATTATTAAATAAATTATAACAAGAAATCATACTGTATATACATATTTCTTGATAATGATTGGTTTAAATTTAAAAAGCAATTTGTGAATCTTCTGTCACTATTTCACAATGATATTAGCGAAAGTTAAGTCGCAGAAAAAAAGCTTTGGAAATTTAAGTTAAGTACAATTTACCTTACATATTTACTATGGATATATTCCACAAACTAAGGGCAGAAACAGTTAATTTAAAATTTTATTTCGTTACAAACATTTTTTTCGGTAAAATATCTTCTAGTTTTCAGATCATCAGGTATTTTTTCGTCCTTGTGCATAAAAGTATAATGACTTAGCAGGTGGTGTTTCCTTTTTGTCTTGTGAACACAATAAACGCATTGAAATTTCGGTTGTTGTCCGCATTCGTATTTCATATGGGAATTTAACGATGTACGGTGTTGGTAACTCTTGAAGCACATTGGACACTGGAAAGCTCCTAAAATTAATTAAATTAGAAAAATATGAATAACGCCAAAATTAGTCGTCAATTGCTTAGAGCACTTCAGAATTATTTATTTATTTAAGTAAGACATTGTGAAATACTTGCAAATTGAAGGGTAATGTACCATGTTCAATAGTTCGTACAATCCTTCAGTTCTAAAATAAGAAAAGGAGTGCAATAGAATATTGTATCAACAGTTAAGAAGCGGCTACTTCGAAGCGATTAAAATATAAGAGCAAATTACATTGAAATAATTATTTTGGCTGCTTTTATTATAATTGTTCAATGAGTTGTAAAATGTACTTTGTGTTTTTTTAAAACACAATGTTTTAATATATTTCTATCAAGATATTATGCAAATAAAATTTAACTATTTACAAATTTCTCATATTTACTTTAGAAAATGAAGGCTGAAATACAAGCCTGTTCTCGCCGGATTTGTCCTCGCGCATCTTGAGTTCAGAGGTATTTCTGGAATTAAGGCACCTACATTGTTTTAATACTTAAACGTAACATTTATTTGAATTGATTAAATTATGATAAATTTCACCAGTAGCGCATTATCCCTAAATATGCGTGAATGAAGTGTAACATTAGAAATTAATTTTTCCACATCTAAAAACTCGTCTTAATATTTTTAATTGTTAAACAATAATTTAATAAAATATTCTTAATTAGGCATTAATTTCCCATTATTTTAGATTTGTACCTAACAAGAGACTATAGGTTACTAGACATTTGGGGAAAATCACAACCATCTAAAATTAATTAGTTTTGTTAAATAGTTTAATTATATCTTATCTTATCTTAAAGTTTGACATTACTGACGCGTTTAATCAATTTACCTGTTTACGCCAAACATCTATTTAATTTTAAGCACTATTTGTTAGTGAAACTAAAACTCATATGTTCAATAGATTGATAAAAAACAACATGGAAAGTGGTTTATCAAAGATGTTCCTGCTGAAAATAGAAGGAAACGTCACAAACCTTTCCCAGGAGAAAAATAGGCTTTTGTGAAGAAAATTTCTTGTGGTCGTTAAAGATGAATTTCTATTTGAGTCAAAGAAAACAAGATCATGAAGATATGAATATTTGAAACTTGCTGTAAAAATATTATTCAAACGTTGTTGTCCAATTCCGTGATAATCCTGGTTAATGCATCATAGTAGATAGAAAGTCAAGTGTGTAGTGTGGATAAATTAAAAAAATATTATATTAAGCAAGAAAACATATATATTCTCGAGGAGATGACTCAAGCTAAACGTATTAAAGTATTTGCCTCCTTACCGTGCAGAATTAAACCCGATAGAAGTAATTTGGGCCGAACCTAGATTATTTTGTACAAAATAAGAGATTTAAGTTGTTTCTGGATGGAATTTCTAGTGTTGGTATGTACCTAGGATTAAATTGTTACTGTTACTGGTACTGGTAGTACTTAGTTTGATCGAACTAAGTAAAGTCATTGCCATTGGGACCTTATTCTGTCTCATTTAATTTTTATTATATTGATTTGCCTGTTTGGCCTAGATTCCTTTCTCAGAGTATATGTTTACTGGTATTTCCCCACTATTTGTGAGTTTCCTTTTTCCACCTCTTTGGAGTGTGGTTTTCCTCAGTTCCTCATGGTTTTAGACCTTGAGCACAATTGTTTGGCTGGTTTTTCTGCAATATTGATATGTTTCTTTGATCCTTGTTACTTCCGCTTTTTGATAGAGGTGATCTTCATGCAGGTCTCTACCTTTATTATTGGTTGTATCGCTTGTGTAGCCACCCACCCTAACCGTTTTTCCAAACCATGTTAGGGGTTCCTCTGCTTCCAGTTCCCCAACCTCTGTTTAATTTTCATTTAATGATGATTTTGGGTTGATTATTGAACTTACTTATGCAATTCTACTTGTTTGGTAGCTATGTTTAAAACTCCCACTTAAAAGGTGGACTCACTTTGGTTTATTTTAACAAGATATGTTTTACTTTCAAATTTTCTGCACTCCTATCCCGATTTATACGACAATATATGAAGACCACTCGGATAAATTTGGAAATAGCTATAGTTTTTTTTTATTGCTTATTGAAGTATTACATCCTTCGAACTTCGTACAAACCAATTATTAAAACACATTTCATACAGACGTTGATATGCTCAAAATATGTTCTTTGAATACATTCTTGGCTCGTTCATGTACAAAATGATTGCACTCTTACGGCTTGTTTTTCTCCACTGAGAAATTACTTTGGACAAGCAAACTTTTATACCACTCCGAATTTACTGTTCGGGCAATTGTAGCCAAGTGACCAGTTTTGACTAATAAATATACAATACTTTTCTTCAAATTGCTTCTGACCACACAACTTTTGCTGCAATATTTCATTTTAAACCACCCAAACCGTCGATTGTTGATTTGTTTCTGGTTCGTAGGAGTAGATCCACATTTTGTCGCCAGTAATAATATAGATATGTTTGGAAGTTCGTAACTTTTTTTTATTGCTTTACATCAGTTGACATGTTCTCGTTTTTGAGTTATGGATATATTATATTGTATTGTATTGTATTCATGAAGAACAAAATGCCTGAAACTTTTCATACCACATGACGGTTTTCTTTAATCATTCGATGTAGAGTATCAATATTTTCATCACCAACTAATGTTGAAGAGCGCCTTTTCCTTGATTAATCCTCAAATGAAAACGACTAAATTTAAATTCTTGATACCAGTGATATAGCGCCCTTTTTGATGAAGCTTCACTACAAAAGTAATTAAATATTCCATACATTGTCGTTTTATTAAACTACAACAAAAACTATAATAGATAATTGCACGCACGTTTTCCCGCGTTAATACCATTTCAAATTTAAATCTTTATTACCTCACCGTATACAAACGGACAAAGATTTTAACACTCGGAAAAGTCTGGAAGATTCTGTACACACTGTAGTGTATGGCAGCACAGGCGTTGCTAATTCACCAAATTCATCCCACTCACTCTTGTAGTAAATTGCTATAGGTTCTTACTAGACAAAACATATTCATTAATTTTGTAAATATACCTTAAATATTAAATTAGTGTTGAATGAACAAGTAAACAATTACTTTGACGTTAAAAATATAGCGATAAGTATAAAGGAAAAACTATATTACAAAATTAAATGAACACTACAAATAAAATAAACAAAACAGAAAGATATATAAATTAAAATACGATTTGGTAAAAACCTTGATATATATTCAATATTAAAAAAATCGTATTAGTTAACAAGTGTATTTGATTATAAAAATAGTAGATATGTATATATTTCTAAAAATATAACAATTTTATGTGAACCTTAAATTTCAACCTGATATAAAATACATCGATATTCGTATAAATATACTAAAAACAACATTTTTAATATAATAAACTTTTATACTAGTAACGAATACAGTAAGGACAAAAATCGTTCAGTTAGAAAATACAAAATACCTAATCAACAAGTATATATTTTCAAACTCTTTCGATAACGTCCTAATACAACGAAAAATACAAGAATTTTGTTAATCTCTTGATAAATATATTCTTTCTTCTTGTTGGTAAAATAGGCACTTCAGTTTTTGATGTCTAACTAAATTCTTCTTCTCATAATAGTTTTTTCCACAAATACAACCAAACTGACCTTTGCCACGTGGTCTTCTTAAATAACCTAAAAATATGTTAAAATTTATTGAGGAAACAAAAATTAAACAAAGCAGGAAATTAGTCGAACCAGCAAAATATTTATAAAAAGCAGTAAAGTAAATAAAAGGCCTCATGATAAAATGAAGATTTAAATCGAAATTTATTAATCAAAATGTACAAAAAATATTGAGTAGGTAAATTATGAAAAAAGGTCGGTTTCAGAAATTCGAGTTTTGATTTTTATGAACCGCTTTTATTTCTTAAATTGCAGAAAAGTCATGATTTTTTTGCATATGTATTTTCCAATCTTTTTTGTAAAAATAAGATGCGTCGCATAATTGACAGCTAAAGGACTTTTCCTTTCCACAAGCGTATTTACAATGAATTGCAAGACTTGATTGTACCTTATAACTTCTTCCGCATTTGTTACAAATATATTTTTTCGGTTCTGTAAAAAACAAACCAATATTATTAACAATATTGGCTATAAACCATGTTAAAAAAAAACATCTCTTTCCTAAGAGAAAGATAAGAACTAAAAATTATTCTTTGTTCCTGGTCACATAAAGAATAATGCTATACATCTAGTTCAAATGGAAAATATTTTTTAATAAATATTTTAATTATGGACTGACTGTGCTATTTTGATTATAATTTGTTTTGAAGATTTTTATAGAAATGAAGGTGTACTTAGAGAAAATTACTTTAATGGAATTAAATAACCATATAATAATTTTTAACAATTTTTTGCTCCCAACAGAAATAACAAATAACTATTAATAATATTTAAAACCCTGTGTCTTATAATAAAACATTATGCGAATAGACAAAACAGAATAACTACTCATCCGTTTGTGAAAAATATAAGGAAATTTTTCAGCAAACTGTTTTAAAAAATTATCTCTTTTTTCTTGGTTTGTCGAACATAAATTTTAGCTGCCCTAGATGTCCATTCTTCTCTGTGTTTGACCATTATATGTTTTCTTAAATTTCCTCTTAATTTCGCCTTATAAGGGCAGTAAACACACACAAACTGCGGTTCTTTCTGACATTCAAATCTTTCGTGTTTTCTCAAAGATCTGGAATGTTTATACATTTTTCCACAGGTGTCACACTTGAACCCGCCTGAAAACAAAGTAGTTTTATTTATTGTGTACTAAATACTTTTGATCCCAGCTGAAATTATTTGGCGTATTGAGGATTGGATTGAACAAATTAAAGATTAAAAGAAACTGAATTATTTCTTTAAATGATTTAAGTGATTTCTTTCAACAAGTTACAAATATTTTTGTTAGAATTATCACATACGAAAAGGCAGTAAATATAGGATGCTCCTTTACATTTTGACAATAATGAAATTTGGCAGCTGTAAACGGTCGACACTGGTGCTTATATTTATTATAAAAAGATTACCGTTTTTCCTCTCATTTCCGGTCACGTGACCCCAACAATTATTTTTTAAATAGGACTACCGGTATAATATTACATTTTTGGTTATATCTTTCAAAAACAAATTCAATGATACCACACTTGTCGTGATTCTATTGTGCAGTAATGATAACATGGGAAGTATCTTTATTAAATTAGAACAATTTTCGAGATATTGGACTGTCAAAACGTCGTAGTCCATCTTTATAACGGTTGTCCAATTCAAAAAAGTAAACTAGGCATCACGTCACCGGAAACGCGAGGAAAACTGGAAGCCAATATTGGAGTGCAAAATCTTGTTTTAATACATTTAATAAAAATAAATTGCTCATATTACCATTACTGCACAATAGAATCATGACAAGTGTGGTATCGTTGAATTAGTTTTTGAAAGATATAACTAAGAATATATTATATCGGTTGACCTATTTAAAACAATTTTATTGTGGACCTGAAAAATACAAGCATCAGTGTCGACTGCTAATAACTGCCAAATTTCATACTTGGCATGTGAACAGTTTTCGAGATATTGGGACTGTCAAAACGTCGTGGAATATCCTGTATATTTTTCCAAATTAATCCATTGACTATTTCAAAAATCTAATCGTATTTGATAATCATTTTGTGCATTAAATATTGTTTTGCATTTTCTTGGCCTTGCGTAATCTGCGTAAACTAAACAAGGTTACATAAGGTCACTATCCTAGAATACCAAAACAATATTTAATATAAATAATGGACCATCTATTTGGGGGACTCAAGCATTCTCAGACCATAGTCAAGCGATTTTAGGCCATAGCAAGCAGCTTTACGCCATAAGTCAGGTTTTGTTACGCGGTCAATGTGTCAAGACAAGTGCCTAAAATAAGACAGTTACATGTGGTATTACTTGGCAAATCTAACTCTGAATTTCTAAAAATGTGTGAGATGCGCGAAGTTAAAACGAGAATGTATTCGGTCGACAAAGAGGGTAGTATACGCTTAGGTAAAAATTTCTAAATTTTATATATCAGTCAGATGCAATAGAAATGACGAGTGCAGTTAAGTATACTTGTTTATCCAACTGGAGTGATTTCTTTTGTTACCGCGCATCGAAAGACGTGGCGACTTCACATTCAGAACAACATTTGCCAAGTAATACGAGCCCTGAGTATTAACTTTGATATTGTTTGCGTTTTTTATTTATTGTCGCAATAAATTGTTATTGAATTTATCTCCTCTTACTGTTTCCCCCCACATTACTAAAACCGGAGAGGGCGCATATTATTAATTATACGGTACGTAATTTCATAGCTTCTCTTTATTGGATTTTATCAAATTTCTAGCTATTTTAGATTTAAAGGGACAAATGCATATAAAATAACTGTTTTCTTCTCTGTTCATACATGCATGTTTTTCTGCAACAAAACAACCGTAACAAATATATTTCGTAATTATTTTTCTCAGGATGTATTAACAATGTTTTCTCATATTATGTATTTTTGTTAAGAAGACCGTAAGACTGCAGTATTTACATTGCATTATTTGAAAAATAAAATAAAATAAACCGTTACAAATATACTTTTATGGTATACAGAAATTAATGACAAAATAATAAAAATGTATTTATTTTATAAATATGATAAAAATATGCAACAAAAAAGCGTTGTATATAGTATAAAATCATATTATCACATACAATTTTTTGGCAGATACATGTTTAATTTGCAAGCAATACCCTGGTCCTTTCTATAATAAATATAAAAAAATCACAGGGTAACTGTAGAACACGTGGTACCAGTCCATTATTATTAATAAAGTTTAAAATCTCCCCACAGTTGTGTTGAATATTCTACAAAAATGATCAAAATTAACGAAAAAGTTACAAAATAATTTTGTCTGTGTATCAACATAAAAGCACATTTGGATGAAAAGCGTTTGTGCAGTTCACCCCAAAACTTTTATCTACATTCTACAGTTAGTTAAAACATTCAGGATCATCCAGAGTGTTCAGTCTATTGCTTCAGACTCGTCGATGAATTCATTGTCTAAATGCCCACCATCACTAGTGTTTCAATATTGAATTATTTTTCGAACTAATAAAGATTTTCAAATGTTTTTATTACTATTCTTCTACAATGATTCGGATAATATAATAGTTACATATAAAAATTCGATACAAACATAAATCAGAAAAGACATGCTAAAAAAATAAATGTAAATATTTAAAAATATTCAAAATTGTCTAAGTCTACTCGAAAATCAGTTCCATTTTTCGTAAATATTCCTATTCCTCTTTTAATTTTCTTCTTGTTGCCTACAAACATAAAGTAAATTAATATTAATTTATACAAATATATTTATCTAACTACAAATACATATTTCAACCGACAATATAGATTAACTCTAAAAAAAATTGAAGTAAATACCGTTTGTATATAATAAATTTTATTTAACAAACCTTGAAAATAATAGAACAAATATCTAAAATCGGCTTACACTAAAAATGTTTTATATTAATAAATATAAAGGCACTTAGTTCAATAATATCGTATTTCACATTGTGAGAATATACTTATAGAATGTATTTCTAATAAAATCCATATAGAATTAGTACAAACTATATCGACCGACCCAATATAAACACACAACGCCAAATTTGAAAATGAGCACCAGGAAGAAAAATGTACCAAATATAAATTAAACGAACACGGTTTCTTCTGAATAAAATGTATTATAATAAATAGTAAATTATTAGGACATACTTAGGGCAGCATATACTTAAAAAAATATGTATATCCAAATTAAACTAATCGTTTTTTCACAATATTGGGTGCCGTTTACAGTGTTTATGCTTGGGCTAACCGATATACTCTTTGATAAAAAGTCTAGTATAAAAGTATGTTTAACATTTTTAAAATGGTAAAATTTCGGATAAAATTTAGTAATAGACTTTTAACTGCAGTTAACTAAAATATGTATATAAACAAAATTTCCATTTTAGACACAATTGACATAATATATCAAAAACATGTAAAGCTAATATTAAAGATACAGATGTTTCATTGGGAAAGTTTTACTGTAGATGAACGTGACTCCACGTCGTAGGGTGGAAATAAGTATTTTTATAGCTTTCGGAAGAAGATATTTATTTCTTGTAAATTGTTTTTGATATCTACAAATGTGTAGCAAATGCATAGATTCCAAATATTCTTGTATAGTATGTTCGAAACATTTAAAACATATTGAATGATTATGTACTAGTATTGCCCTGTAGCCATATTTTCCAGTGATCTGTATTTGTAAAAATAAAAAGCAATTTAATTTTTAGGATGCTTCTGTAGATAAGTTTAGTAAATTTTATTTCAACCAAAAAAATTAACAACAATATCTCCGATACCATTTCGTAACCCCCAAAACACTCAAAAATTATACTTTGAAGGTAAAATTTTGGTAGTACAATTGTCTGCGGAAAAATAAAAAGGCGATGAATAGGTTCAGTTTTTCTGCTCTTTCGAGTACAGTAGTTTAGAAAAAATCGATACACACAGTGTTGCATTTTGAAAAACCATTTTTTAAATGTTTTGTTAAGCCGGTCCTGGATTTTCTTTTTGGTAATTCCGTCACATACGAAAAAGGCATTAGATTTAGTTAGTTAACCCGTTCAATAGTTCACGGACTTATATTTAGTAATCGTTCCGTATAGTAAACATTGTTTTATATTCTTAAATAGAGCATTATACTTTCTGTACGTGAGTTTACTTTTCAAGAACATAAACATTATTTAATATAAAAGCAAGACGATTATATTGGCAGGGGCACAGTAGAGCTTAGTGGGTTTAGTGGATCCAGTCGTCCCCGTTTGGGGATTGAAGCGGTCCCCCAGTGGGGGAAAGTTTAACTAGAGCCCACATGACATAAGCGTCCTTCAAGAACATCATCCCCATGGTAAGACCTAAATGTATTCTTTTATATACTAATTAATGTTTATTAAGCACCCTTTTTGTTTAGCTTCATTAAAGAGTCATTGTTACTGAACTCGTCCTCTTAATTTGCGTTACACTACTTTGGTAGATCTTCCAGGTAATGGTTATTACGCGTACCAAATATCAAAATAATATACAGAGTAATTCGGAAGTTATGAGCTCCGAAAAAAGTATACCAAATTGATAAAACACCTTATATCTCAGTTATGTTAAATATAGGTTATTTGGAACCACCAAAGTGACGTTCATCTACAGTTAAAGTTAGATCCTTTCCCTATGAATCACCCTGTATGAATAATTTAACTAAATCGAGATGGAAATCAAAGCTAAAGTAATATAGATGGTTGGGATAAAGTATGGAACCAAGTAAATATCTTTAAAAAGAAACGGACTATATTTATGAAATTTTACAAATAAGTGCAATGGAGCAAAATGCAGCCGATTTTTTTTTAATAATATTCTTCCGGTTTAACCGGAAATCCCCTTAACTTTTTTAATTTAAAAGTTGAGGGTATTTCCGGTTAAACCGGAAGTATATTATTAACAAAAAATGTAAATCAGATGCATATTGCCCCATTGCACTTACTATAAAATTTCCTAAATATCGTCCGTTTCGTTTTAAAGATATTTACTTGGTTCCATACTTAATCCCAACCCTGTATATCAATAAATATGTATCAGACATCAATTAATATAATTTAGACGTTTGATGTTTTTACCGATAGTTAAACGAGGAATCTTAGTTTCACTTGTACTTGTAATTATCGTTATCAAATACGACCTCAATTAACATTAAACATAAACAAACAATCTCAGCCCTAAATGTCAATTTTATGCACCATCCTACAATGGCTCAACATTCTGTCGTTCATTTTAGCCATGTATTTGCACCCAAAAACGGGACAAGGTATTTTTTTAGGTTTGTTGCACTCATGTATAATATGTCTTTTGACGGTACAGTACAATTTATAACGTTTGTTACATTTAAGACACTCGTAGTCATCATCAGACCATTTTTTGTAGCCAGTAAGCGGGGGCGGTTTTTTGCCGCAAAAATATCTCACGTGACGCCGCAACGAGCCAACAACTTTAAAGGATCTGTCGCAATGAGGACAAGGATAGACGTTGTTATTCTGTACTCCTAAAAATAAGCTATATTAGAAATAATAATAAACAAATGTCGTTAACAAGATAGAAAAATGGGAAATAATAAAGTGGCTTCTGAGGATGTTTCTAATATACATCAAATCCTGATGGTAAGGTAGTAACTTGAGGCTTTAGTTATTTATCACCTACACCAGTGATTAGTCTAAATCAAAATAAAAGCAAAATAATGGTGAAGGTACAAAAACAACAGAATTCCATTTAATTTAGATTTTATTACACACACAAAATATTTAAAAAAAAATTACTTCTTTATCTTGATGATTCTTCCCTCTAATCGTTTGTTGTGCACTGCAATGTAGTGTTGTCTTAGAGAAATGGCGTGTTTGAACACCTTTTCACAAATATCGCATCCGAATTGCGGAGGTTTGTTACATCTGTAATGCTTATGATAATTGAAGGCACTTTTCGTAGTGTAACTTTTCATGCACGTTTCGCAGAAAAATTGTTTCATGCCTAAAATATATCAGACAATGAATACAGTGAACCACAAAAATATATTTATTACAACAACTACCTACAATCAATTCTTACGTTCTTATAAAAAATAACGGGAAATTATTAAAAATATTTATTTACATAAACAATGAAACAATGTACAAAAACTTAACAAAGTAACAATATTTTATTATTTGAAAATATTTATCGCATAGCATATTTTATTTTTTTACAAAAAATAAACAAGGCGGATTCTATGCATCACATCTTGAACATATTTAGTCCAACGCTTTTTGTCAAACCAAAACCCTATGCATAAAAACAGTAAAAAATTCAGATATACAGTGCGTCTCCAAAGAGCGTGTATATAAATGGAAATTTACTGGAAAAAATATTTCAATGACTATAACTGAGCCCTATTCCATATATCAATGTTCTGTCTATGGACACAAGCCAAATGTTCTCTTAAACGTTGCCTTCTTCGGAATTTCTTGTGGCATAAGTCACAGTTAAACGCCAACTCCTTGCCACAATCCTGTCTGAGATGGGAATTTATGGTGAGCAAATTTTTATAAAGTTTGCCACATTGCGGACAGGGCATAGGAGAATCTTGAGCTAAAAAGATACTTACTAAATAAAAACCAAAAAATATTCAAAACATTAGATCAGTATTATTAGAAATCTAGATAATCTGTGATACAGCTGCATTTGATCTCCACAGTCACCGGACTTGAACCATTCAGAATTTCTTTTTAATACGAATTTATGACCAGAAAAGAGAAGAAAGCTGAAAGGTGTTAATTATGCAGTAAAAGCAGTATACGGGGTTAATTAAAAACATAATTAAAAGTACATCACTTTATTTACAACAGGATAATGACACTGAGCAACATGTCGATTCATATTGTCACTTCTAGAAAAATTTTTAAAGCAGTATGTACAGGAAAAGAGTCGTTTATTTTGACATTCGTATTTTGTATGTCTGATAAGGTGTCTTCTATGCTTGTATGATTTTTGGCACTGAGGGCATTTAAAAACTACTCCTAAAAGATAAAACTATTTTAGAAATAAATGTTTTAGCAATTTTTACTAGCAATATAATGCATAACTCAAAATAGACATTAGAATAATGATCAAAACGTACCAGCACTAAACGAAAAATAACAACAACAGATCAATTAGTGGAAGAATTGTTTGTTAACTTAAACGGTCATACTTTTTTTGCTTCCTAATTAGCTTACAAGAACCTTATGATTATTAAATTGCTTAAATTGTCGTTTTTTGTCTTAGAAAAATCTTTTAGTAGTAAATATTTGATGTAAAAATTATCAAATCATTTTTTTCATACTTTATTAACAGATAAATGAAGTAAATTAACATGTCTGTTTAAATTATCACTTCGGGAAAATTTTCTGCCGCAATGTTTGCAATCAAACAAACGTTTGTTTTTACATTCTAATCGAATATGTCTACTATAGTCTTTCTTCGTTCTGTAGTATTTTGGGCAATGAAAGCACCCAAACATACTTAATATTCCTAAAAAATAATGCATATAAATAAATATAATTATAAATAACTATATCAAAAAGAGTTTTGATATTTTGTCCCTTGTCTATCTACTTCACAATCTGTGAAAATAATGCAATATTACTGATAATTACCCAGGAAAAAAAATCGGTTAGTTTTTAAAATCTAAAAAGTGCGTTAGAATAAAATATTAAAAAGGATTCTGACTATCCAGCGATAATTACAAGTATTTATATAGAAATCAGCATAATTAATTTATTATCATTTTCAGCTAATAAAAAATTATGTTTAATTGAAACTATTTTATTAATATTATATTTTACGTTTTTATTTTTTGTACCACCCTCGAAATTTGTTTAATTTCTCTTGATGTATGCTTTTCATATGTACTGTTGTTTTATTATAAATTTTTAGCAGTAACAATTAATTAATTTTCTTTATGTATTTCAAAAAGGAAATCTCCCATTTTTGCAACGAAACTAGAAATTTTTAAATGCCGCATTAAATAAAAATATACACCCTTTTTTTTGTACGTTGATGATTCGATAAAATTTAGTATTAGAGAATAAACTCAATAATTTTGGCTAGTTTCAGAAATCTAAAAAAGAGATTCAAACGAAAAACAGTAATGTTTTATTTTATCGATAAATAACTTTAAAAAAAAAAGAAACTGAAAGTTAATATTATACGAGTACTTAGTCTGATTTATGAAAAATGTTCTTTGTGCTGTCAGATAATTTGGTTCGAATAGATGAAAAAAAGAGAACTTCTATCCTTATATAACTTCACTCCTATTCAAAAGTTGCTTCTAAAAGATTTACCACGATTTTACAGTTGTGCCAATGTATTCTGAAGAAGCTTAACATTGACCGGCATTTTATTAAAAAGAAGATTTTATCAGCCCAGGGGTGTTCCCATTGAAGAAATATTCATTTTGAGAAGTACAAATCCTGCATTCTTTTATAGAAAGACATTTTAAGCATGAATATAATTTAAATATTAGTGGCGACCGAAGATTAGGGCTATATGGAGAGGTTTTTATTTTTTAATTTTTTTATAAATATCTCTTGGTAATAATTTGGACCTAAAAAAGTATAATGTGGTTTGTGCAGGAGAGAGGTCCACATTATTTCCTCTTAATATTTAGAAATCACCTTAGTGAAAAATTTTAGTCAACCATGGATTGGTAGAGGAAGAGATTTTGAGTGGCCACTAACATGTCCTGAATATAACCCTCTCGATTTTTTTAAGACATATGAAGTCCCTACTCTATGTCATTGAAATTCATTCACGAAACGAGCTCTGGAAAAAGATAAAAATGCAGCTAATTTTATTAGGCGACAGAATAATATTTTTTCTGGTTGTTAGAAAGCCCTCTAACAAAAGAATTAGAGAAAACAAAGAACAATTACTTTAAATGTGTTTCCTTTAATTTTTTTTATTGATTAAAAACACTTACAAATTAGTCTACTGTTTCTCATTTGAAAGAAGCTAAAATGATCGTGTTTAACAACTTACATAAAAATGATGTTTAGTAATGTTTTGTAATCAAAATTACTAAAAAGTTACGACCCAGTTTCATCATCAAGAATGGCTCGGGGCGCCTCCTACCAAATTGTAAAATAATAAATAAAATATTATTCCTTGTCTAAAGTTAAACATCTGTGTTACTTTTGTTAAATTATTACCAAAAAACGAAAAAACATATTAAGCCATATTTCATATTTAGCCCCAAATAACTGGCACTTACTCTAGGTCCCAAAAGTTATGACTCACCCTGTAAAATTTTGAGCTAAGAAAACAAAATCAAATAAATATTAACGTTTTATTTAATTAAAACTGTTTTATTGATATAATGAATTGAACACCAGATAATCATATGTTTAGATTATATTTTTTCGAGTAAGTTTGGTTGTACCATTCTCGGAATATGTCTAAGTTCTCAGGATGTATGCTTTTCACGTGTACCATAAGATTGTATTTTTGTTTTGTCGTAAATTTATTGCAGTACAGACAACTAATGAATTTTCTTTTGCCACATTCATTTTTGGTATGTCTCAGAAGGGAAACCTTCCACTTGTAGCATTTTCCGCAATTTTCACACCGAAAATTGGCTGAAACATCAACGAAATTAAAAATTCCGCTTTAGAATATATATATATAAATAAACAAAGAAAGCTTCTATTCTTTTAGGCGTTATTGAATTTGGCAAAATTTAGTAAATCAAGAATAAAATCAAGATTATTACATTTATAAAAATTTTACTTGAACTAATTTCACAATGTTATTAATAAATAATCACACGTCGTGTCCAACATCACCCTAAATTTTTAGTAAAGATATAAAAAATTCAGTTTCTTCTCAGTTCTAATATATTGGGTGATATTTCAGAAAATTCCGAGTTTTCTACAGGATCGGTCTAAAAAACAAATACCAATAATTATACTATTAAATAATGTTTTAATAAATTCCAATACCTTGTTTTTTAAATGTATACGAATATGTTTTTTAAGGTTTCCTTGCCATTTGGATCTGTAGGAACAAAAGCTGCAGGCAAACTGTGGTTCCTTTTGACATTCAAATTTCAAATGTAGCCGCAAAGAACTTTTAAGTTTGAATGTTTTGCTGCAGGTAGAACAGGAATGATATCCTGAAAAAAGCAAGATTGTTAAAATATTGTATCTTCCTTTATTAGTAGGAAAATCTTTAGATCAAACCTAAAAGTGTCTTAAATTGTTTCTAAGATCAAATATACGATTAGATTTGTAATTGCAAAGCCGGTAAACAAATGTATGTTGCTTTTGCTATTTGAGGCTTTAATGAAGCCCTAAAAGAACTTAAAGGGTTATGTTACCTAAAATAAAACTACTTGCAAATACTAGTTAGTGTCCAGGTAGTCTATAAAGTGGTACTTACCTTTTTAATACTATGGATTATCATTAAAATTTGTTTATCGGTGTTTCAAATGTAGCTAAATAAAAATGGAATGTATTCACCATTTATTTACTAAATATAAATGTTATAATTATTTGTAGGAAAAAAACTAATATTTATGTCGTGTGTCTTGCCATAAGGTGTTTTTTGAGGCCATATCTTCTTTTGGTAGTATAACTACATAGATGGCAAGCGTGCTCGATTTTTTCTTTACAATCGTGAGAATAGTGAGACCGCATTGTCTTTAGATTTTTGTAAAACTTGCCGCAATTCGGACAAGCTGTCTTGTATAAGTCTAAAACAAAATTTAATGATTTATTACATTTATAACTCATACAAATTTATAACTTTTTCTTCATACATATGGTAAAAATGTCATAAAAATATTATAGCTTCTATTACCTTTCACAAAAGACATATATTTCTAATTAATTGGGACTGTTTGGGTTACAAATAAAACAAGATTTTTTTTATAAATATAATAATTACACTAGAGGTGTATTTTATAGAAATAAGTACAATTTTAATAAATATCAACAAGATGAATAACAATTTTATTGCTTTAATATGGAAGGCACCGAGTTATATATTAACAAGAAACAACAAAATATGTACAGGGTCACCCTGTACTTTATAAAAATGTCCATATATAACAAAATGATTAATTCGGAATTATATTTTTTGTTGTGTTTATAATTTGTTAAAAATAACACTTAGTAAAAAATACGGAAAAAAATTAAGAATACAACCTTTCACCAACAAATCACTACAGAGTGAATAAAATTAACATTTAATACTTATTAAATAATGACAATATAATGTATCTAAATAAAATTTTTAATTTTATTCAATATGTAGATTGAAAAACGTGTGAAAATTTAAAATTTATGTGTAAAAAAGTCTGTTATATCTAGATATGATTAAGAAATACTAAATAAAATATTTTTTATATATTTGGTGTAAATAAACTAAACTAATACCTTCAACCCACGTAAATATGACCCTATAATGAACACAAGCGTTTTTGTTCATATTTTTCTATAAATAATATTAAGCATAACAGCAAAATGGAGACAGTGAACCTAGAAAAAAGTAAAAAAACCTATTGGCAGGTTTCTACTCTAGACAAAAATATTAAACAAGTATCCTTACATGTCTTTAGAAGACCTAAAAATAATAATGTGTGATATTTCTAAAGGTTCACCGAATTCTCTATAAAATATATAGAAATTTAATAATAATAATAATTTATATAAAATAATATAGTTAAGCATAAATAACAAAAAAAAGTATTAGTTTTGAACATTTTGGTTGATATCAGACTTAACTTCCTCTCGAACAAAGTGTCCCATGGGAGGCGGGTGATGTTTCCTGATATGCACCCTTAAGTTGCCCTTCTGTTTCGCCTTGTAAGGGCAAAAAGGGCACTGAAATTTCGGTTCCTGATCCCCGCATTCATCTTGTTCGTGTCTTCTCATCGTAGATTTCCACTTGTAACGTTTTCCGCAGTGGCGACACGCGAACTGCGAGTCTGGACTATATCCTGGCCGGATCACGTTTTCCGTGTATTTTTTTATAGAATTTTTGTGGTCCTTCAACTTTTTAGGCGGTTTGTGGGGGTTGTCCAATAGTTTTTCAAACGTAGGTGGTACCAAAATCTGGTCAAATTCCAAATAATCTGGAATAAAACAAAGGTTACCTTCTTCAGAAATCTACGGTCTGTAAAGAGTACAAGAAGATCTGGAAATTACAGTTATGTACAGTGTAGGTTTGAAAAAGCATAGATTAAGCACACCACCCTCCTTGGAAATTAGCTAAAGCTTCCTTAAAGAAATAATAAAGCCGACAGTTTCAATTCTTAAAAATAAGTGTGTCAAACGATCAAGTCCAATTGTACAATTTCTATGATTTTTTTTTATTTAGAGCAATTAATTTAAAAAATCAGCAAAACAAATGGTGGATCAAGTCTTGTAGCAAATCAACGCTTCTTAATCAGAAGGATGAAGTTCAAGTTCTAATTTACCATTACTGTTAATAAATGTAATACAGAAACCTTTATTTGTGCAAATAATGTACAGCGCGTCTTTCAGATAACAACGAACACCAATTGAGTGACAAAAGATAAAAGAACGTGATTCTTGAGATTGCTCTGGTGTAAGTTAATTCTAATTTCGAACAGATGATAAATTGTTGAAAATATAAAGTTGGAAGTTAAGTCTTGCAACTCAGGAGAAGGACAATAACCACATGTTCTTGGCATTCTCTAAAATTTTATTCAGTCAATATTCAATACATTTTTGTTTAATTTGGTAATGAAAAACAGAACCATTTTAAACTTTTTCTTTATTTTAAATGTAAGTTTCATTAAAATTCCGTCGAATCGTTCGTATCCGACTTTGAAGAAGACGTAACATGTCCAGGTATCAATTTTTCCATTTTTTTCACATAATACCACTCTCTGAATTCAAGTATTTTGTCTCTGTGTCTGTGAGATACGTGGCTCATCAAGTTGTACTTTTGCTTGACACTGTGGTCGCAATACAAGCATTTATGGCGTTTTACAGGTCCGCACTCATTGTTTTTGTGACGTACCAAAGAAGCCCTTGTGAGGTAGTGCAAGTTACAAACCGTACACACAAATGGACCTAAAAATAAATAGGTGAGATCAAGTTTAAGTTTTAACCGGCATTTACTTATTTCATTAAAATATGTGTTACTAATAGGTGATTAAATATTCTCCAATGAATATTTGAAAAATACTAGAGGTTCCACACAGGGAAATTTGGAAGTCCAGGCAAGGTGCTATCATTCTCAATAAAATTAAGAATGGATATAAAACATTAAACGATTAGTCCAGACCTGAAAAGAGAGCGCGACTTACAACGACTTTTCGTAAATATCATCGGAGGAGTGCGGAAGATAGTGCGAAATAATTAATATTTATTTTAAAAGAAAATTAATTGTTCTGCAATAAAATAACAGTACTGAAATATGCAAGATACCAACTAAATAAACTTTAAAATATTGAAAATGTTAATGATGTGGTCCTAGAATGCCGCAATAAACCGCTGTCTCTACTTATAACATTTTTTATTTTATCTAATTTTAGTTAATAATAGTTCTGTGCCAATTTCAACATCGAAAAACCAAGTAATTCTGAATTAATTAAAAATGCCAAAAATAAGATTGGTACATAAACAAACTAATCTAATTCTACGTAAATTAAACTACCTATATTAAGTAAAAAGAAAAACAATAAAAATAAATAGAATAGAGCATTCCGAAATTAACTTTTTACCTTAAATTAATTTTATTTAAATGGTGAAACTAAAATTATGGATTTGATATTTACTTACCTACGTCAATAATAAAATATACATATACATATAATATATAAAAACTAAAGAAGGAACATTGGGTTAAAAATAGGAAAATCAAATAATTTTGTTTAAAAAAATCTTTATTGACAATATTTTTACGATTTAATACTAAGAATAACGAAGGATAAATAAGAATAGATAACATTATTCACGTATCGCAATAGTACGTGTCAGTAGACTAATGTAGCCGATACTAATTTTATTAAATAAATAAATAAATAAATAAATAAATAAAAACATTTCTTTATGGACTTGATTATTTACCATTATCATATCTATTATTAGTCACCATTGGTAGCTAAATATTAGATTTAAACGATGTGGGTGCTAACAAAAAGAATGATTAATTTCCCTTGTCACATCAAATGCAGTACAATTTTCTAAAGGCGCTACATCTAACTTGATGTTTATTGAGATTGCATTTTAATTTGGCCTTGTACGGGCAATACATACAGCCAAATTGAGGCTCTTTTTGGCATTCATAACGCTGGTGCTGTCTCAAATTTTTTATATTTTTGTATATCCTACCACATGTGCCGCACATAATTCCCATACCTGCAAAAAGAAACCATCTTAAAAGAACATAAAAATATTAAATGGAAAACAAAAGAAATACGTACATAAAAACATTTATTTTTATAAATTTAAAAATGAATGATTGTTGTGTCCAAAAATGCTTATTTACGAACTGTGACACGTGCTGAATAAAAATCTTGTCAAATCAATACTCGGTTAACTTGCCATCCAACTTAAAAATCCATTTTCAATACCAATATTACGGTTTTTGTAATGAATATCACTACAATAATCTTAATTTCTACTTGGTAAAATGCATTTCAAATAAAAAACAAGTTGAAACTCTAAATTTATATTAAGAACATGAACAATGATCTAAGCATTGGGTAGAAATATTTCTGTGTTTAAAAATGTATTCGTTTTTCGAACATGCATAGTGTAATAGTGTTGCTTAACATTTCCTTTAATATGTGCCCTGTAAATACAACCATCCACTGGACATTGAAACTGCGGGGATTTCCCGCAACTATATTTTTGGTGTTGCAGCAACCCCCTGCGCCATCTATATGACCTCAAACAAATTGGACAAGTGTGTTTACCTAAAATTATAAAAACGCTTGTTTTAACAAACCAACCTGCCTTATTTTTAGCGTTACTTAGAAACGAAGCTCTGAAAAAATGGTATATTTAAACTTAAAACTGTGTCCTATATAACGATGCAATTTTCTTAAGAGTCTAAAAGGATAAAAGAATCCGTTAAAGAGCGACTGTTCTTTTATTCTACATTAATTAGCATTACTTTAAAAAATTCTACAAAAGCTTTACTCGCGTTTTACTCTTTATATCCTCCTTAAGCTAAACTCTTTAGAATACCACCTTGTTCTGTATTATTATGTGGAACACGCTGTATGTTTAAATAATTTATATCTAGGAGAAAAAAAGAAGAGATAAATATGAGCATAAGAAGTCGTGATTTAATAAACTTTCTTTTAGTTTTTTTCTTTATGATTGAATAATAAATGTAGAGTATTTTTTTGGTCAATTACTTTTATTTCCATTTTAAGTTACTAGCAAATATAATTCGTTGGTGTTCCTTAAAAACAAAAGTTAATCATACATTTTTTTTTATATAAATTAAGATGTCTAAAGAATGATGTGCATATTTAAAAGATTTTTACGAATATTTTAGAAAAATCCTTATAAGTTTATAATACTATCTGAAAATCTGAACGTAACTAGTACAGATCGGTATGTATATATATACAGATTTGGCCTCAATATTTAATGTCATACACGAATCCATGCGAGTCATAAAGAACTCGTTATGAAAGAGAAATAATGCATTACTAATATCAAGTAGGGATATATCGAGGTGGAAACATCGTTCTAATCAATTCGATAGTAACGTAGACTTACCCTAGTTCTGTTGAGAGGAACAAGTTAATACTACTAATAATAATAATAATAATAATAATAATAATAATAATAATAATATATGAGAAGACAATCGAGAGAGACCGAAAAAATGTGTCTCCTCCGTTAATCCTACTCTCTCTAATTCCGCTGTGCTAGAGGTACGGTCCCAACTGCTGATACGCTACTATCGAATTATTTGGAACGATGTTGCCACCTCGGATATGCTTAAAATATTACATGGTAAATTGTAATGCATTCTCGCCTTTTCATAACGCGTTCTCTTATGCTCGCATGGAGTCGTATATAGGATCTAATATTTGCTCGGATTCGGAATATAGAAGTGCTAGAGACCCTCTAGGCCCTTGGCTTTGTTGAATATTTTTCTCCATTTCCGTCGGTTGTTTGCTTACTCCAACCCACTACTTTTGGGGTTTCCTTTTTTTCTTCATTCATTTGTAGTTCTATATAAGATCTATTCGATTATTCTGTTTCCAGATGCCTCTACACATGTCTCAGCCATCTTTTTCGTTGGGTTTTGACTATATTTAATGACGCAAATTCTCAGAACATTTCTATAATTTATTGACTGATTTGTTTTCTCCAGAAATGATCGATTTTCATTTCCACGTATGTTCTTCACAGTATCTTAAGTTCCAAATATGTTTAGAATTTTTGAGCTGTTTTCAAAGCCCATGTTTCAGCTTTAATTAAAATTGATGATCTTAAAATTGTTAATACGTCATTTCATTAACTACTATAGTTAACTAATTTCAATGAAAACATATTTTAGATAATTAATTAATACTATGACATTATCGGTAACTTCTTAGTTAGTTTATTTCTTTATACCTAAAAATTGAATGAAAGAAAGCATGAATACCTACAGGATCCTTAAGAGAAGAAAATAACACTTCACATACTACATGCATAACAAATTTTTTAATTAAATGATAATTCATACCTACACTACTTTCAGTCCTTTGAGGAAGATAGTTTCACGATTATTTTTTGGTTCAAATACTTCGTATTATTGATTTAAACTTACTTGCATGGTCTGCACGATACTTTTTAGTCTGACAATATTCCAAAAAATTTATGAAAAAATTGTTGGAACTTTCATACGCAGAGTAAAAAAAATTTAAAACTTGTCCAATAAAAGACAAGTAACATTTGGTGATTGTTTAAAGTTATTTTTTATAAAATATTTAGTAACAATAATAATACTCTTCCTATAATTTACTTCCCTAAGAGTGATCTTCAGATAGCAGAAATTGTGAGAGGATGGGTTGACAATTATTTTTTATTATTATTTACCATGGCGCTCCGGACGACTTCTATGGTATTAGACGAGCAAAATCCAAAAGCCGACAAGGAGCCTACTGATTATTTGTTCTAAGAAAACAGTTATTAAAACATAATTTTCCTAAGAAAAGAAATTCAAAAGAGATTTTTCCACTATAGGTAATATCACTAAATAAAAAAAATTAAATTAGGTTCTTTAAACGACAAATCATTACAAAAAAAAAATGTGTGTGTAAACTAACTAAAACTGAAGGGCATAATATTAAAAAATAGAAAATACTATTTTATAAACGCAAATATCGATATTATAGCGGCAAACACATTTTTTATTTTATCTCAAAATTATAAATACAATAAATATAATATACATTCATTATATACAAAAACAACAAATATTTGGTATAGAGAGGTAGCTAAAAGTCATTTTACAGTTTTAATTTCAACTGTAAAGAAACCAAAAACAGCACTAATTTTTACTCGTAAAATTGATTTACATTTTACTATTGATATACATTTTTGACTCGATTCCTGCAATAATGCGTGACTAGAACGTGAGTATGAAGCGCATCCTTCCGTTTAAAGTTCCTGGGACAGAACTGACATTTCAAGGAAGCCTCTTTCCCGCACTCGTACAAAATGTGCCGTTTCAAGGTTTGCCTGTGAAGATAAGTTCTCCCGCATTTAATGCATTTGTGTCTACAATCTAAAACAACAACGAGTTTAGTAAAACTGTCAACAGTATCAGTCAAACAACCTTTTAAACCTATTGGGGATGCTTAAAAACAAACTTCCTACTGCTCAAACCAAAACAACATAACTGCAAATAATTACATGGACAATTTTACTTTGAAGTTGTGAATATTTTAGATTACGTTTAAACTGGTTTCCAAAATTAATCATGATATAATATCAACGAAATTCTTAAAAAAAATTTTAAAGACTTCACACAAGAACCCACTGTTACAAAATTTAAAAAAAATAAAGTGATTCTTGAACTTGGTTTTTTGTTTTTGATTATACTACATTTGTATTCTGTGAAAACCAAATAAACTGTAGGATTTCAGCAAATTAATTGCGTTGCAATTTATTTGCTTCGTTTGTATTTTGAATAATAATTTAATAGATTATTATGTTTGGTTTTGGAAAAGCTAAAATTAATTTAAACATAATGATTGCTTGAACCAGAAAGGTCGAACAAACACCATTATTATGAAAAATAAATTTAAGTTTCATACCTGAATATTATATTTAAATTTACCGCTCTTTTTTTACAGGATTATTTCCGATTCAGAGCCCCAGATGGCGGCTATTTTTGCCCCTCTAGATGGGTGGTGGATATTCAAGCTTAATAATAACAATAATATTTTTCCTATTATTTGCGGATGTACAAGTGAACACCAAACTTATTACTTGCCTTGGAGCTCCGGGGCGACGAACGTACAAATTAAATGGAAATATTCAGTGACCGCGCCGAGAAATACCCCTCTGATACACATTAAAAATAAAAAATAAAGTAAAACGACATTGAAATATTTTAAAAATATGTATTTTAGGCGCAACATCATTTTTACAAGAATTTTGGGATGAGTTATGTATGATTTTCTTGAGCATGAATAAGCGAATGCCTTTTTACATTGGTCTTCAAGTTTGATTTGTAACTGCAACCTTTGTACACACATTTGAATTGTTTTTCTTTCCCACAATAAAATGATATGTGGTGACGTAAAGAAGTTTTCTTGTAGTATATTTTTCCACAATTGGCGCAGGAGAAAGTAGGACCTACAAAAAACTAGTTATTTTATGTGGTAGTTCAATTGTTACAAATATTTTTTAATAATTTGTAGCATACATTAAAGAAAAATACATTCGAGAAAAATTTAAATATACTAAAATTCTCTTGGAAATTAATAGAAATAGAGACGCCACTTTAACTCCCTAGCGCAAAGCTACTAAATTTTTAAAAGAAGCAGTTAATAAATACTCAAGGGTAATATTACGAAACCGCTTAAGAGAAAACTCCGATAAGCAAAGCGTGAGTGGGAAAAGGACGGCATTAAAAAAAATACACGATTTGCAAAAACTCAGGAAAACAATTCTTTTATGTTCTTTACAAATGTATATATTTAGCTACATCGTTTTTACAAACATTTTGCGATAATTGTTCTTTAATATTTTCTTGAAGGTGAACAAGCGCGTGTCTTTTTAAACTGTTCTTCAAGTTCGACTTATAACTGCATCCTTCGTATTCGCACTTGAATTGCAAAAACTCATCTTTCAGATTTTATGGAGTGTGAACAAGGGAATGTCTTTTTAAATTGGCCTTCATCTTTGACTTGTAATCACAACCTTCGAACTCGCATTTGAATCGCTTTTCTTTCCCACAATAAAACCATTTGTGTTGGCGTAAAGAAGAATTTTTAATGTACATTTTTCCACAACTACTGCAGGAGAAAAGAGAACCTACAACAAACTACTTATTTTAAGCCCAATTTATACAAAAATAATGCAATGCAAATAAATATCGTTTCTGGATTAAAGAAAATAACTTTTGTAAAAATAATACAAGTAAAAAATAAGTATGGACATTCGTAAATATTAAAAGCTGCGAAAATTAATTTGGAAACTAATAAGGAAACGTAACTCTATTCTCAGAAGCATTCGTGAAAATGAATATGAAAAACACCTACTATTAGTACCGTTGTTGTAATTGTTTAATAAAGGAAGAGGTAATGTAACTGTAATAATTTTATTTAATTTCATTCAGTAAAAGATGAAAATAAATGACAGTCTTAATTACTTTAGTTTTTTACATCGTTCGTTGTTAATAATAAAGCATAGAACACGAGAAATGTAATTTAATCCGTAATGACCTCTCGTATACTTAACAAAATGTATATCATATAAAAACTATCTTTTTAATAAAGTTAAGATTTGTAGATAATAAATATCCAGCATGCTTATTTTCCACAGTAATAAAGTTCAAATTTCAAAACGTCGTAAAAGTTCTCACAATTTTTTATCTTTTTTTAAGATTTGATAGTGGCTCTGGTAATAAACAACAAACATAAAGATTGGTACTAAAAATTATGAACTAGCTATTTGTAAAAGATAAATTATACCTATCTTAAAATTCCACGATATTGTGAATTCTTTAAATATTCTTATGAGAATAAAGGATTTTAGAATATCGTGAAATTTTACATTTATAACAGAAAGATTCCGCAAAGTAAGGGTAGAAACAACTATTATTAGCAAGCAAAGTGTTCCTTTTTCTCACAATGATGTACAGAAAAAACACTCTTTGCAATTCATGTGATTTTTCTACTACCTCTATAAGAGACTAAAAATATTTAAAGTGTATTTGTCGAACAGTATACACGGTCGCTACTTTTTAATAGAAACAGTTTTGTAATCTCCTAAATGGTTGTAGTGTCGATTCTGTTTTTTAAAATAAAAAATTCGAGGTATGTAACTAAAAGTTTGATACATTACGACCAAAACTTTTTCTTCTGTTTGTTTCTTTTTTATTTGTTTCTTCATTCTAAAACTGTTTCTATCATTTAATTGAATTTCTAATTTCCACCTTTTACAATAACAATACGGTCTCTATTAAAATGTAACCACCCTGTATATATGCATTCACCTTAGGAAGGTTCTTATAAACCCGTTTTTATAATTTATTATATAATTGGTCGTAAAAAACGTTTCTAGAGTACCTATTTTTCTCATTTTTTTATCTGAAGTAAAATAGAAACATGAGCTATTTTTGATCATCTATTACCAACTGTGCATATTTTTAAATCAAGCACTTACGTATATCGTCTAATTGTTTTAGTTACGGTCTAATTAGACATTTTGTGAAATTACTATATTACCATAGTCATACACACTAAAACTTTAAACAAAATTTATTAATAAACAAGATGAGATCAGGTAATTTTGATCTTTCCAAAATGAAGCGATCAGGAAGACCAAAAACGTTAGAAAATAACATGTTAAGGGTGTAATAGTGGTACATCCACGTCAGACCATCAAGGAATTGTGAAACCGTTTTGTTAGACCATCCAAGAACATTTAAAGGAGATTGGGAAAGTAACCATAACAGGTGTCTGGATTCCATATATTCTGTCTAAAGAATCAGCATGTGCAATTTATTACTTCATATGGCACAATATACGTGGAAGGAATTTTTTTGCTCGATTGTTGGAGATCTGAAATGGATTTTCTATGATAATCGCAAACATAAAAGGCACTGGCTTTCTCAGTATAAATTGCCAAAAACTATAGCCGTCCCATAAAGGTGTTTTGTGACATTTGGCGAAGTATTCGACAAATATTTCATTTTCAAGTGCTGAAATCTAGACAAACTGTAAATGAAAATGTGGACAATTGGACCGAGTAAATAATTTATTCCGATCGTAACAACACTCTTTGACAAAAAAATTTACATTTCCGGTTATTTTGCTTTCATATTTCCATTACTCGCATGTTAGGTTATTAGCCGTGGTATTTTTGTTTGGCAATGAGTACATTTTTAAGGATAACAAAATTTGTAAATTACAAAAGGAAAAGATGTTATATTCTTTGAATAGGTATGTTGCCTTCAAAAAGTTTTTCTTATCCAATCGCACTTTAAATCACTTGGCACTTTATTGTCTTCTCATTCTACATGGAACAGTGGGCACTCAACGATGAACCAGAAACAAAACAACAATCCAATGTTTTCAAACGAAGCAATACCAACAAACGTTACTCGATATGGGAGCGTTTCAAAGCAAATAATTGCTAATTTTGTGTTACAATAAGTGCTGAGTGGAACACAAGTATTTCTTTACCAGAAGTTTTCTCTGGAGTGAGTAAAATCAAAAGAAGACGTCGTCGCGTCATTCTGCTCCACACAACGCAACGAACACCACACAAAAGGTGTAATTAATGACAAACAACTTTTATATATTTATAAAAATCAAAAGGGTGGTCAACGTTTTTCAAGCCCAAAAGAATGCAGTTCAATCATTTAACAATGCCGTGATTGGAAAAATTTTTATCGCAACAGATTTATTCATATGAAAAAGTGCATATATAAATTGTCAAGGGGAATATTTAAAAAAAATAATAAAGTCACTTTTGGAATTCTAAATATCTTTTTGGTAAATATGAAAAGATAAATTATACTTATCCGAATTTCCACAGTATTACAAATGTTTTTAAATTATATTTTCTCTACCAGGTTTCGCCTATTAGCATTTTTAAGAGAGTGACATAAGATTGACAGATATTTTGAAGAAAAAAACAGACCAATTTTTATTTTAAATACGCATACTATTTTCAATTATCTGCCCTGTCTATGCTTTTCATTTTAGTCCTCAATTGTGATACATTTTGAAAATCTGATTGAGTATCCTCAATGAAAAACAAATATTGATATATCCAAGGATCTTAAAAAAATATTTTTAAAATGAAAAATGTATTATATTTATATATTTACGTCTTCACAGTGTATAGACTGTAATTTTATTCTGTGCATAGAATTCAGCTACTAAAGAGATGAATGCACGATTCGGCAATATTATACGTTTTGTTACTATTTACATAAGAAACCTTTTTGAACTGAAGTTCGAGTCTCGGATCTCAAGGTAAGGATATTGCAAACGTTCCCGAATTGTACGTTAGTCGTATATTCTTATTAAATAATATTTATTATTCAGTAAGAAACCTCGAAGAGAAAAGGAAAGGCGTGCCTACCATAATTATTTACCATTTGCTCTTTTGACAAACCAGCAACTTCAAGAATACGTCTTGGCTCGAGGTAATAAAGTGAAACAACTAATTTAAATAACTTAAAAAGAGGTATATTTAGATGTAAAAACCTCGTTTTTACAAACGTTATGCGATAGCTGTTCTTTAAAATTGTCATGAAGGTGAACAAGCGAGTGTCTTTTTAAATTGTTCTTCAAGTTTGACTTATATCCGCAACCTTCGTACTCACACTTGAATTGCCATAGCTGGTCTTTAAGATTTTCTTCAGTGTGAATAAGCGAGTGTCTTTTTAAATTGGATTTCACGTTTGACTTATAATCGCAGCCTTCGTACTCGCATTTGAATCGTTTTTCTTTTCGGCAATAACATAATTTGTGTTGAATTAAAGAAGAATTACAAGCGAATATTTTTCCACAACCATCGCAGAAAAAATTAGAACCTACAAAATATTAGTTATCGTAAATTTTAAAGATATAATACTAGTAAATATTACTAAAAATAAAATAAGCAATTATCTAATACATTTATTTCTCTAATGATTAAACACACGGCTAGATTAATTATACAGCTTAATTTAGTCATAAAAACTATATTTGTGGAACAAAATAAATTAGGAAGTATTTTTAATTTTGCACAAAAATTTCTCGTGAGTTCTAAGTGCGTACTCGTAGGTGAACTGTTTTCCACAATATTTACACTTGGTTTTTTCCAAAGTAAGCGTCATTTTTTTTTTTGTAAATTTCGGATCCCACTCGCTTTCGAGAAACATCAATACTTTTCATCTCATTAAAAATCAGTTTTACTCTTTTAAAAGCGTCTTCTGTATTTTGTTTTTTCACTAAAAAAAAATTACATTTAGTTTATCGACTACTTGCGTTCATTTACAATGCTTTAAAATTGTGTATAAATAGTATAAATGTATTGTAATTCTCCGGGAATATTTATAAAGTTAATGAAAAACGAATTATTAAGTACATTTATTTTGGAATCGGATTCAGTTATTCGCTTTTGGTTACAATATTCTCAACTTCTCCACTCTTCAAATCCTGCAGCTGGTGCATGTCTTTTAAGTGCCTCTTCAAACTGTTTCTGTATTTTGTAACTTTTCCACAAATTTTACACTGAAATGAAGTTGTGCTTGTAATGCAAGTATATTTCTTGTGGTTCCATAAGGCTCCAGCAGTCGCAAAAGTTTTAGAGCAAATCGGGCATGGATGTCTTCTTGCAACTGAAAATATAAATATATATATATATATATAACATCAAATCGAATCGAATAATTAGAACAATGTCTTTGATTGTAATATCGCATCTTCAAAACAGAACACAAATTAAATTCAAAGTTTATGGTTACGAAATTATTACGAGTTTTATTAGGAAGATTCCTCATGGGATAAGCAAACCGCTTGAACTGGTCGATTTCTAAAATCATTCATGTGTTATGACAGAAAAGTTTCGACTCTTGCACGATCCCCCTTAATGGGGCAAACATATCCTTTTTTTAAAAGAGAAGCTACATCTTGTGCAGCCACATTTTCAAGGGATCTTTTAAAACAAAAATTCAGTCCATTTTCATTTTGTTCCAAGTTGTATAGGGTCTTAAAATAATTTAATACTTTTGTGTAAGAAAATTTGTTGAATTTATCAAAAAAAATTATTTAAAGTCGTTTTAAGATATTAAAAATGAATATGCCATCCTTAACACGTTTGACAATTTTCAATAAAAATGAAACATGCATTATAAATAGGTTCGTTAATTTTGAGAATACAAAAATTTTAAATTAATTAAACTAAAATTTGAGTCAAAATTGACACTTAGATGACATGTATGTTGATTCCTTGAATCAAAATAAGCAAAAATATATAGGGAGTAAGTTCTATTTGAAATCCTAATTTTTATCGCGATTTTAGCTTATTAAAAATTAATTAAATTTGAAAAAAATCGATAGCTACTTGAAAGATTTAATAAGCAACGTAACCTTATTTATACAACGGATTGTAATGGGGAGGGGGGTTAGAGTATTTAAAACTGTCTGCACAAATGCTAAACTAAGTAATTTTTACGAAAATACAAATATTTACAAGATTAACAATGTAAACTTTCCAGAGTCATTGTATCAGTCTTTCCTTTTGACTTTGAACAAAACTTTGCACTAATTCATAACTTAAATTTAGAGCTATAAATTATTATATTTTTTACTAATGAGTCGCTAAATTTATTAACTTACAATTTTAACTGGCTTTTATTAGTTTATTGTGAGCAACAACTTTATTTGAGAGAATAAAGTCTATGGGGAAAAACAGTTAGTTACAAATGGCTTTAATATTTAAAGAATTTCAGTATTGTTACAGATCATTCCATACAAAGAAATGATGCTAACTTCCGATTATATTTCAAATTTTGGACATAATTGATTTAGGATATGCTCAGAAAATACAATACATTTCTAATCATAAAAATAAACACATTTATTCAACAATAAAGTCGTCAACATAGTAGGTGAAGTATATTGGTAAAAATATTTTATGTTGACTTTCTAAGCAAATAATTGTTTATTTGGAAAAACTGTTAATTTGTAGACGTAAAAACAGATTACTCTTTTATTAGACGGAGAGATTTATATATATATAATTATTTCCAAATGTACCAGTCAGTAATGAAATAAAGTGCTAAACAAAATAAACATTAAATCACAAATCAAAGATTACCAAAAGATGTATTTAGTAGAAAGCTATAGAAAAGCAGATTTTTTAAAGGTTTTCGAAGCTTTCGACATTAAAAGCAATTTTTTGGAGATACTATCCCTGAGGATATAGGATTGGGTTCTATGGATTCCCCCTTGTTATTAAAATGTAATCAAATCGAACACATATGACGTAAAATAAAGATATAAGCGTGTGGGTAAAGCTACAGATAAATATTTAAATATTAATAGCAGTCCTGATTTTAAAATAAAGTATATATATATATACATTGTATAGAAGGTCTTTTCCTAGATAATATTATATTATTAATTACAATTTTTTTTATTCTCACGCTTTTTTATCAAAAAAATATGTATCCAAATTTTCTTTTATTTATTAGAATTAATTACAATCTATAAATTAATTTTAATTAACCTTTATTTTATCTGCAACTTCCGCATGGTGCTGTCAGATTTAGAGCGATAGTTCCATTATTGACAAACCCGTTCTCTTTTAAACACTATGTAGACAAAACGAGTGAACTTCAGATGAACCCAACAACTGAATTATCGGTTAGAAATCTTTTATTTTACGAATATTGATTTTAATAATGACCTGTACCTCAAGAACTATACGGTTCCAGAAACTTTGGGAGCAGTCCTCGAAATAACTTTGCTGATTATATTATTTACAGATAGTAAGTTTACACGAAATATACTGGAGTCTACCTTATACAAATATTAAAAATTACATATTTTACTATGCCAAGTCGCACTTTTCAACTTCTAAATTATCAATACTGCCTCTTCTGAACTTAGAACTTACTTCAGCCATTACTTCGTGATTATGTAAAAGATTCATGCATCTAAGTACAAGATTTTCCCTTCTAAATGTACTCTAAATTGGAGGAATTACTTACAAGGATCATAATTTAACCTAAAACATAATAACAGATTCCATATTATTGAGAAATTATGTTCAGCTTATTTACTAACCCGATTACTTGAAGACTGGATGCAAAAGGAGTTAAGAAGGGTCTGGGAAGGCAGTCGAGGATGTAGACAAGCTAAGCCCGGACCAGATAGATCCAACAAGGACCAGGTGGCTGCTGGAAAGAACCAAACAGCAACTATGGTTGATCGTTGGAGTAATCACTGGGCAATGCAGGCTCCAAAGACACCTGTCCTTGTTTGGGTCAGAGGACTCAGACTGCCAGAAATGTAGAGGGGAGGAGCAAACCGCCCTCCACTATCTGTGCAGCTGTGAGGTCTACCGACATCTGAGGAAAGAAATCTTTGGTGTCGAACAGATGGAAGCGGAAGATCTACACGCCCTCTCGTGGAACAACATCCTAACCTTCATTAGAAGGTCAAGGCGTTTCGAGGAGGGGCAAACGTGAGGAAGAAAGAATGGGGAAGACTGGGGATGGTAAAAAGCGCCTGGCATCAGCCTCCCCGCCCTTATACATACTACTACTACTAACCCAACATCTTTGAATACTTCATTTCTTTTCTGCGAAAGTCTTACACAGCATTTGCAGTCGTATCTTATTTCGTAATGGACAAGCTCTGGATTTAGATATTTAATTTTACATCTGGTGGAGGACAATAATCGGCAATCACGTTTCCATTATTCTATACGATTTTTCTTATAAAAAATGTCTGTAAATTTGTGGAGTTTTTGGAAAACTGGAAATTTTCATTCCTACCCTAAGATCAATATTATCTAAAATTAAAATAATTAGTATTGATTATGGGTCGTTTATTTGGAATGTTGAGCCTACTTACCTAGTCATGTTAGAAATTCAATTTATTAACAAAAATTGAGTAATCAATTGTAATAATTTTAATATTGGAATAAAAAAAAGAACGACCTAAACATATTTAGTATCTATGTAAATGAATAAAAGTCCATGATTTTTAAAAACTAGTGAGATTTGTTATATATTTAACCGAGTCTATTAAAATGTTAAAAACTTGATGCAACTAGTAAATGATGGTTTACTATGTAATGTAACTCAGATTTGAATTTTTGCGTCCTTAACTAATTTTATTATACACTACTCTTAATTTTTACGGATACAAATTGGATATAAACATAATTAAAAATAATTGCAAGTAGATGTCTTAGGATTTTTGAAATAGAATGTCTTTAATGTCCGTTGTGCTGAACTAAATTCATCTTCTTTTCTTATAGGAAAGTTACCTACAATCGCTAAGAATATGAATTTTGTCTCCTCTACCAATACTTTCTTAGGACGATATTAATTATTCACTTAAAATAGGTCGTTAAAAACGTTTCAGTATGAACAAGAGTTAGGATTATTAATTCGTTAAAAATAAATAAATATACACTCGAGGCTTACATAATGTTATAAGGTAAATTTAATATATTGAGTCTTGTTAAAATAAGTGGGTAGATCATGGTTTTCAATTTTCATATTTTCATCACTAACTCTATTGTCATTCTCTGAATTTTTTTCGTCAGTGAATTTGTGATTGTGTAAAAGATTCAAACATTTAAGTTCGAGATTTTCTCCTGTTAGATTAACTCTAAATTGAATGAAGTACTTGTATGGATCATAATTCAAATTTTGTATTTTGTTACTAACCCACTTTCCTTGACATCTGTTTTCTTTTCTTTGAATTTTCTTTGTCTAAAATCACGTTTCCATAACTGCATGAGGTTTTTTATAATTATTTACTATAAATTTCTCCAGTATATGAAAATTGGAAAACTTCATTTCTATTTTAACATCATCACTAACTAAAATAAACCTTCAACGTACCAAATCCGATAAAAACATATATTTTAAACAAATTTTATTTAACGAAATACCATAAGAGATATTGAACGTTTTATAGAATATATTTACATTCATATAAAATCTAAAACAAGCGTTAATCGGCAATCTTGAAGTCATTTTCAAAACATTGACCTTATAGATCATAATTAGAATGAAAACATTTCTAGTTTAAATTGTATAGATTAATATTTATTCATATCAACGAGTAATTATTTGGTTTTGAGATACTATAACTACAGTAAATTTTAAGAAATAAGATATTCCAAAAAACATAAATTGTAGTCTTAATTACTCCGAACACTATCAAACATATTTATTCAAAATATATTTATAAGCATCTTAAAAATAATAGATAATTCAATTGGTATAATAATAATATAATAATAATAATAACATTTATTCATATAATAAACAATAAAATAAACAATAAAAAAAATATTAAATACAGTTTAGATTTGCCTTAGCTAGAAATAAATGTTGAAAAGTCGATAAGCAATAGCTTGTTTCGACAAAAGACTAAATAAAATTATAAATTATAATTCACAAGACATACACAACAAATACCACAAAAATACTGAATTTATTTTTGCTACACACTGGAAACAATTTACTTAAAATTAATATTTCTAAGTCGTGTCTGGAACTAGATATTTTCAATTAAATTAGAAATTGTATGACGTTCTTGAGAGAGAATGAACTTTTTTAATGACTTTTTGAATAAGTGAGGTTTACTAATAGTTTTAATTTCATATGGAGTGTAGTTAAAGAGTTTAGGAGCCAAATAAGTGTATGACCTCTGGCCAATGGATTTTTGTTTGAAAGGTATGAAATGATATTGTCTCATAGTGGAGCGTGTCGGATAATTGTGTGTTGACTGGCTAAATATGTTATTTTTATGATAGTAACTAACTATTCTTAGGTAGAACAGTTGACGAATATCTAGTATATTTGTTTCAAGGTAGAGATTATTTGACGAGTAAAGCATGGGTCTTTTAAGAATTATTTTTAGGATTCTGTGTTGAATTATTTCAAGGGGACGGAGATGTGTTTTTAGAGCGCTACCCCAATTACTGATATAATGATTAATAACTTCTACAGAAATTAAAAAACAAAATAGTGAGCAAATATTTTGTGCCCATGTTTGCACACAAAAATAAAACAATACTTCTCTGTTTATAAAAATATATATATTAATTTAATATTTATGAAAATTATGTATTTTACCAGGCCAGATCGTGATTTTCAATTTTTATATTTTCATCAGAATTTTTAATGTCTTCGGAACTTATTCCATCCGTAAGCTTATGGTTATGTAAAAGATTCATGCATTTAAGTTCGAGATTTTTTCCGTCTAAATCCACCCTAAATTGGATAAAGTACTTGCATGGATCGTAGTTGAACCTAAAATATCAGCATACAGTCAGTTAATATAGAGATCAAGTCAAAGTACTAACCCAGTATCATTGAAGACTTCCATTTTTTTGTTCTTCTTCCTTGTATTGCTTTTACAGACATACCTAATTTCGTGATACACCAACTCGGGTTTTATATATCTCTTTTTACATCTTTTGGTGTTCACTTTCCTGCTGTCACGTATCCATAATACCACGCTGTTTTTCTTACAGTGGTTTGCCATAAAATTCTCCAGTGTTTCAAAATTGGGAAACTTCATTCCTACTTGGATATCTAAAATGAATATAGAATGAATAGGCTTAGCTAGATGTCATGTCTAGACACCTTCTCGAAAGTCATAAAAAACCTCGTACTTGAAGAAACTTTATTTAACAAAACACTACAATAAAAATAGATAGAAATACAGAAATACTCAAAACATTTGAGGACGCAGTTAATAACTGTAATTCATAATGAAATACATTTACACGGTAAATGTTTTTTTTTATATTTAAACAAATAATAAGTTAACAAATTGTTAAGCCATCAAATGTTTCTTCTTAATATGTAGCGTCATCTCGTATTTTCTCTTGCTCTTATGGCCACACAGCGAGCACTGGAACTTGGGATCCATTCCGCATTCAAACTCCATATGTCTTCGCATAATGTGAGCGTGTTTGTATCTTTTGAAGCACTTGGAACATTGATATTTTTTTTCGCTACCCAATAATAAATTTCTTATAACTTCCTCGGCTGAGTCATCTATAAAAAGTTATAGTTATTATGCATTCGATTATTGAAAGATACAACATAAAATAAGTTGAAATACTATTTGACGAATAAAACAAATTATTTTTAACAATTTTCATCAGCAAAATATATTTATTCTGGTCACCTTGTAATAACAACGGACTTTTTACAAAAACAAATAGAGTAATATCAGGAATAGATAACGTGATTATATCTAGATAATTATACCCTGGATAAAAGAGGTAGAGCGCGTCATTTTCTTCCATAATTTGGTATTGAAACTTTCATATGGAAAATTATCCATTATACAGAAAATGACTAAGACATGTCAACAGTAATTAAATCTAACAAATAATATTATTAAATTAATAACAAATCAATTTTAAAGCAATATAAAATATAAACACAGAACACTCGAAAAATTCATAATAAATTGGGACCTTTCGCTGTATAATTATCTAGATAAGTGATATTAATATTAGATAACATTTTAATTTTTATTTTAAAATATGAAAGCATAGTAAAAATATTTTAACATATTCTCTTTACTAATACTACCGATACCAATTTATTAAATATTTAAAAAATATATTTCGTATATAATTTATTTTGATTGCAACTCTTTCATAAAATAACAATTTACAATAAAGACAGCATATAACTATTTTTCAAACTCAGACTTTTCGGCATTAAACAATTTTATATAATATGATATTAATTATACTGTCTTTATTGCATAACAATATCAGTAATAATCAATAAAATTATGCATTCTAAGGCCATGTTTACGCAAATCTGTTCTATAGTAATACGAATTGGTACAAAAGAGACATTTATATTTTTTTTCTTTCCCACACTCCACTGTCAGGTGTCGAGACAAATTTTTCACAAGGGTATAAGATTTATTGCACTTTGGACAAGGAAATCGAAAAACTAAAAAAAGAAAACAAAAATTAAAATGAAAGAAATAAAAATATTTAAAAAGTGTGGAGAACTAATTTAATTGGTGCACACTTAAATATAATTAAATAAAAAAATAAACAAAATAATTAAAAAAAAAACCACGAAACGTCGAATTGTATGAAAGGGCTTTTACGACAAAAAAATAAATAAAAGAAATATTTTAAACCAATATTTATATTTTTACTTTAAGTAATGCGCTCGTATTTTAATTTAACAGGGGTATAAATATTTCCATAAAAATTCAGTGTGCTTGATTACTACATAATTAAAGAATGTTTACAAAGAACGTGTTTCTTCAAAGCACTTTTATAAACTGTTCTGTGACCGCAAATTGTACATTCCTCGGTGGGCTCTTTTTGACATTCGTGCGTTTGATGCCGCACCAAACTTTTGTAATTTTTATACGATTTTCCACAGGACTGACAGATGTGTTTCCTTAAATCTAAAAATAACAATTACGTTAAGAAAAACAACAGTAAAAGAGTAATCCAAAAAAGGAATCCTAAATGTTTGAAAAAAAAATTTTCTTTTGGTTTCTGCTGGATACCACGGAAAAATTGTAAAAAAATAAATACTTCAAATGAAAACAGTAAGTATATTTATAAAATGATGTAATTACATAAACTAACAAAATATGTGCCATCCCCGTTACTATACTAAAAATCTTAATATAGAGGTAAATTACAATATAATAGCAACTTTACAAATATGTTATAGTATTTGTTGTATCAAAAATATAAGCTATCACATAAGTAACTCATTTAACAATATATAGATTGTTATAGTTCCTGAGCAATAATGCTACCACAATAATAAATTCAGTGTTTGATCCTAAACAATTTTATATTTAAAATAATGCAAGCTTAGTAAAAATAAAACAATTATAATTAACAAAGTTTTACAGCCACTTAACGCTGCCAACAAAAGATAATAATGAGTTAAATAAGAACATCTCAGTTTTGGGCTAACACATTTTCATAAATCATTAACCTTAAACATATAAAAATTGCAAAAAATGTATATAACAAAAAAATATACGTTTTAGTAGGTAATTCCACATAGAAATAGTAATAAGATAAAAGTATAGATACAATGCACAAAATAAACAATAATGTCTATGTAACCTTTATCAGAATGATCAAAGGAGAATTTACGGCAACAAATATTTTTTTTGTATGGATAAATATAAATTTTAAAATACTTCTAGAAAAATAGTTGTTCAAATATTCATATAGAAAAGGCACGTTTCTTTTTAGGATTGCAACTCAAGAATCTGATACTGTATCCTAAAAAATCCAATCAATTTAAATCTCAGTTGAGTCTTAAGTTCTGGTTCCTTGGTAATTAAATGTACAAATATTTTTTCTGATTTCAAACTTGCTCTGAACGTCGTGTCTCCTGGATAAGTGTCTTTCGACGTGAGTTTTTTGGTACCCCCTGTATGAACACATCGTGCAACCGAACCGTGGCAACTGGCCACACTCGTACTTGATATGCCTGGCTAATGTCGATTTTTTCGCATATATTTTATAGCAAGCTGGACAGTTGTATTCTGGCGGATCGAATAGTATGTAACCTGAAATGTATTTATTGTAAAAAAAAAAATAAAATAAAATAAAATAAAATAACTAAAATATAAATAAATGTACATATCTAAATAAATACAATGAAAATAAACAGAATGAAATTAATCTAAGTAAAGATATTTGCCACATCCTTTGTGGATGTATTCTAGACTATTTTATATCTACGTTAGCTAATTGTACTATTAAATACTTCTACAAATAATAGTACAAAATACCAAAGGAAAGAAAAATAAAAACTAATTACAAAATTAATATATTTAACCAAAAATTCAACCAAATATAAAAATTAAATTCTGTGATGCTCGTGATACTCCTTAAAACATGGATAAACACACAACCCTGGTTCCCCAATACACTGATTACAATGATATCTAGTAAATCTTCTAATTTCTCTATGTTGGCACCATCTGCACATTTTTCGTGCAGATTTATTACCAAATTGTTCAACAAAAGGAATACGTTCAAGGATATGAGGTCCTGTATTTATTTCAGTGTAGCCTATAAAAAATAGAAAAACTTCAGTTTCGAGAAAATAATCGAAATAATTTTTATTATCAAGTTATTTATTTATTAATACGACCAATTTATTCTCCCGATATACAATAACTGCATAAGAAAATATAAATAATTTTTAAAATAATATTGTATCTTCCAATCGGAGCAGTATATGTATCTGCTAACGCAACTCAAGAACGGCCCCTTAAAAGATTTACTTATTGGTTTTATTAATACAAAATTTGTAAATTATCTTGCAAAAATGTCAGTCTCTGTGAAGGTTTTCATACTGATAATCTTAATGTTATATTTCGGGTTCGAATTAAACGAATGCTTTAATGGCTTAGTAGATGCATTTCATTTTTTAATGAACCCTCCAAGAGTTATGGTTTTTATATTTTTTGTTATATCTTCCGTATATTACGTTATCTTGAAATAATCTAATTTATTAATAACAAAAATATTTGTTTAATTATTCATTGGGCACCAGTGTCTTGCTAAAAATACAAAATCATTAAAAAAATGGTGGATACATTTATATTGAGATTGATTCAAAATTACTTCCATCTGACTTCGTAACCCATCTACTTATAGAGCACTTTGTATATTTTAAGATTCTATAATTAATTACAAGAATTCTCCGATCATCTGTATTTATTTTTAATTCATCAAATAAACAAGACATTTCCTAAACGGTGTGTATTAAATACAATAAAATTACATTTATGTAAGTCATTTAAATCACAATATTTGAGCAATAAATTGAAACAATTAACCTGTCTCTAAAAAATGTACAGCTCAAAACGAAAAAGGAGCCACCCATTTATCCACTAGAAAATCCTCGAAGTGTTTTAGTTTTCTTAGGGGCTAACAACCCATCAAGCATTTTCTAAGTGTACCCCAAATGTATTCGATGGGATTTAAATCGGGACCTCTCGCTGGCCAGTAAGAAAATTTTGCATTATGGCCACGTGCGCTCTCGCATTATCATGCTGAAGGATGCATCCTGCATCCATATTTGATCAAATGTTACAACATGTGGCTCAAGAACTTCTTTCATGTTCCTCTGTTACTAATTAAACCATATAAAGTTATCCAACTCACGCCATATTTCAGTCACCTGTAAATGCCTGTCTTTCTAGATCTGTGCAATCTACAAACGCTCCGTTTTCCTCTCAAGGCTCTAACAGGTTTATCCATATAACTTAAAAGAAATCTGGATTAGTAAACATCACTTTAGTCCATTGTTCAATGATCCAATTAATATGTTCCTGGACGGCTCAAAAGGTGTACTTCAGCTGGCCTTCTTGCATTCATTCTACGTTCGTGATTATGTAGAATTTAAGTTCTTACTCTTCTACCAATTCATTTTGTAGTATTTTTCTAACGAACCAAAATACTAGAATTGTATCTTCTCTAACTTTAGTCATCTAGAGCAGACTTCTTGAATCAAGGTAATTGAATTTCTGTGGGATAACTCTATGTCTTCGTGGTCTTCCAAGCACACCAACATCCACTGGTATTTGTTGTAAACTTTTACGTAAATATCAACAAAACTTAAAAACATAAATGTGTGATTCCAAATGTATAATGTTTTACTTTTTAATTACTGACTCCTTTTTCATTTTAATCACTATACATCATTGGACAACAGAACCTTTAAAAATAAATTTTATAATTTAAGAAGCCGTCAGTATTCCGCCACATTTCCTCAATTCTCCTAGGAAAACTTTCTGATATTCTAATAATTTCTTCGGATTCCAAATTATGTGTTCTACTCAGATGATTTAGAAGATGGATTTTCTGAAAAGCGGTGTACTGACAATTCTCCATCTGGCACTTAAACCTGGGCTCTTTTCCACAATCGTACCTAAGATGACGATTGAGAGCTTTTTTTGATTTGTATCTTTTACCACAATTCTGGCAATAAAAAGCTAAAAAGTCAAATGATCAGAATTAAACAATATGTCCGATTAGTGAAAATGGAAGTTGTTTGCGGTCTCCCCACGTTTAACACAAATTTCGTAGTATTATTAGAACACTGTTTGTTAGTTGTTGCAAAGTTAATGTATTTTTTAAACCAATTTCAAATGATTTCAGTGATGAAGTTAAATTATACAGGCTGGGAAAATAAGCAAACACAAATTAAACTAGCTTGGTTAAAAATGTATTTAAGGTAAATTACAATCTCTTATATATTTTTCCATATCGATGGTAGGCACTTGCAATTTGTGTCTATGAATTAAATGAATCCTCAGACTGTTTTTGTGTTTTGTTTCGTATTGGCAGTACAAGCACTTGAATGCCGGAAGCTTTTGACATTCATACTTCTTGTGCCTCATTAAAGAGCAATTTTGTCTATAACTTTTTCCACAGGTTGAACAATCAAAACCTACAAATTTTAATTGCAATAAAATACTATTAACTGGAAGACAATACTGGATCAAATCTGTTTTATAAACATATACGGATACACTTGATCTGAATATCAAAATATATTTATTCAAAGTAAAAAACAGACAATTTTATATAGTATTTAGTTTTTATTTTCTATTTTCTTTAGTAACACTAATTTATTTCAGTACAAGGTTCTATTCGAGCATCTCTTATGTATTTTTCAGTTTCGGATGTAGATAAAATAAGCTTGTGCTTATGAATTAAATGACTTCTTAAATTTCCTTTTGACGAGGAGAAATGGTCGCAAAGTTTACACCACAGTCTGATTTTGTTCAAGCAGCGATACTGCATGTGATATCGCATATTGCCCTTTGAACTGTATTGTCTACCGCAAGTTTCACAAGTGTATTCTCTGGGGCCTAAAAATGATAAAACCTGTACACTATTTATGTAAAAGAGTGGTTATTGCCACGTGTGGGTTTACATTAACACAACGAAATGGGAAAAATAAGTCCATTAGTCTCACAATTTATAGACTATGAGACTAAAGGACTTATTTTCCCCATTTCCTTGTGACTATTTATGAAGTTTATTCAACGATATGGAGACCTACTAAGCACATTTAGTTATTAATAATATTTTTTGAAATCACTTAAAATTACTGTTTCTAAGGTTTTATTTATTTGCTTTCATCTTAGATTTTTAAAAGAGGAATTAGAAAAAAAAATTATATTATTTAATTTCAATTTTATTATCTCTTTTATGATTGTGTTTAATTAGCATATGGTTTACAAGAGGCGATTTTTGTTTCGACATATAAGGACAGTAAATGCATCTGAACGTCGGTAGTTTTTGGCATTCGTATTTTCTGTGTCTCCACAAAGAACAGTTTTGCTTATAACTTTTGCCACAAGTATAACAGACATAACCTGCAAACAAATAAAAAATTACCAAAGAATAAATAAAGTAAGTGTTATGTAATATTTGATTAGTTACCATGCTCAACCATGATTATTGTCAGATTTTTATATTAACATACTGATACTTCCAGGCAGAACACAACTGGCATTTTTGCCTCGAAATCTTAATACCGAAGATCTTTTCTACGAAATTGTATTGTTCAAATTATTTGGCTAATTTTTGAAATTAAAACAGATTCTTTAATGTAGCTTAGACATCAAGAAATTTATTAAAATAAAGTAATAAATACATAAAAAACAAATTCAAAAGAAAAATATGTTATTCTCGATCTTGTAAAATATAGCCTCTACATGAAATTATTTATATTACGGTCTTAAAAAACCGTCGACTTCGGATGCTGGTACCGGCAACTTGTGTTTGTAGAATAAGTGACTCTTCAAATTTCCCTTTGAATTACATCTGTGTTCGCACAAATTACAGCCAAATTTTCTTTTATTCATGCAACGGAAAATCAAATGATATTTTAAAGAGCTCTTCACAGAGTACCGTTTGCCACAAATCCGACACTCGTAACGACCTTGGCCTAAAAAAAGTATGTTATACTAACAAATAATATATATACCTAAAATATATTCAGAACCCAGAGGCAGCACTGTAAATAAATGTACAATACAAGCGCCGCCGCGTTAGAGGCAAATGTTGAACGAAAACTGCACCCCCACTGGGAAAAGTTTTTAGGCACAATATTTTTGTTCACGTACTTCTATCGCGTATTTGTTTACCTTTGGTGACTCTTAGTTGGGAATACATTTTAGCTAAAAATTCTACTTTAATTATTATAGATAAGTTATAAAAAGGCGATGGCGCTTAAATTTCTTCTATGCATTTTACCTATTAACATCCTCCCTTTTCTAAACAGTGTTACAAAATTCAAACAAATATCTTGAATATGTATAAATTTATTATATTTATATATTATAAAATATTTGTTTTGAAAATTGATAACTTGCGCTGTGGCTCTGAGGTGTTGATTATGTCCCAAATGATTTTTCAAACTGTCCTTCGTATTGAACTTCTTATTGCACGATTTACACCAAACAATATCGTGTGATATTTGCGATTGCTCGACGTTTTGAACTGTTTTCCGCAGATCTGTCAACTACATTTACCTGAAACTGTCAATTTATATGTCAAATCAACGTTACGGTATATGCTTTAAGTTATCTAATGTTGATGATTAGTACGAAACATTAAAAGTATTGTTTTTAATGAATATGAAGTATGAATTCCTTTTGGACCCAAGTCAAAAAGTAAAATACCAACAACTAATAAATTAATTTTATTACAAGTAAGCCATAAACTGTTCTTCGACAGTATTATGTTTCCGAACAAGGTGTCCTTTTAAGTTATCCTTTAAGTTGAATCTTTTGTTACACAACCTACATCCGAATCTTCTCTGGTTGCCGCAAAGAAATTGTAGATGGCGTTTCAGATGGTCTTTTCTTCTGTAAAATTTTTTGCACTTTGTACAAGAAAATAATCCGTGATAGGCTAAAATTCAAAGGAGTTGTAAGAAGAAGGGCTTGTAAAAATTGTAACACATCTACGGATAACTAAGAAAAAAATGCTTAAAAAAATATAAAATAATTGTTAATACCTACTAGGGTTGACAATATTGTGCTTTTTAATAATGAAAAATGTATCAACAAAATCGGTGTCTTATACAGGGTGTTTCATGGGGAAAGGGCCTAACTTTCACTGTAGACGCATGTCACTTTGGTGCTTCCAAATAACCTATAGTTAAAGTTAAGCCCTTTCCCAATGAAACACTCTGTATAAACTAATGGAAGTTTTAAGATTACTTCACTGAATTAATTTGTGACAAAAGTTAACTATTTTTTAATATCAAACCTGTTATGATAAATAAAAAACGTAATAAGGCAATTAATTTTTATTATTTGATACTATTTAACAAAGTTGCCTCAATAAACACGCCTCTATTAACATGAGCAACAACGTGCCTTCTGAAATTAAATTTAAAATTTGTCCTGTAACTGCAATTCGGTACTGAACAAATAAATTTGCATTTTTCTTTGGCAACAATACACGAATATCTTTTATGCATATCGTAAGATGATTGTTCGTTGTAAGAATTGTAACAATTATCACATTGATACGGACATGTGCCTAAAAAACAAAAATTTATTATAAAAATTGATCTAATAAACATAAAATTCTTTAAAACTTACTTATTTATATTTTCCAAATATATAAGAGTGACTGTAATTATAAATGTATTCCCAATGACCAGATCAAAAATATTTTTAATTGGATCCAAATAAAACCAAAATAAACTTTCATGTACGATATATTTTTTTCTAAATATTATAAGTACCTGTAACTTGTTAATGAAAAATTATAAAATATAAATGTAAAAATAATATAATCCTAAAGATCTTTTAGAGTATTTGAAAATGATCAAATTTAAATTTAATGTCGTATATAAAAAAAATACAAGACTCAGTCTTAGAAACGGTGTTTGCTTGTTTCAACCCAAGTTTTTTAGAAAATTATTTTCAAAGTTAAGAATTACATAGATAATATTGTGATTATGATTTCTTTTAATTATTAGTAGAAATGGATTAGATTAAAATTATTTTGATCCATTTATCTCAAAAACTTGTTTTGTTATATTTATTCTGTTAACCACCGAAGTATAAACGGAGGATCGAAACAGCATTAAAATCTGGGGAAGGCCGAAACAGGACAAAATACTTTGAAGGGAGAATTAGTAGGGACTGAAACAGACCTAGATCCTTAGAAATCTGTTAAAAATAAGTATAAAAATTAAAACTAAATTCAGCAATACGCATACATATAGAGCTAATCTGAAAATTTATTAATACCTTAACTTTATTTTTTTCACTTATACATTTTGGAAAATTCTAGAAACCTTTAAACTTTAATTTGGCAACAAATAAAAATCTGTAAGCATAAAATGTCTGTATGTATACAGTATGTACAAGTACATTCTGCACGTGTTTCACGTGGGCCTTTAAGATATCCTCAAGATAAAAATTCTGACCCTATTAACACGTGTCCAGATTTTCATTTATGTTATATTCAATTCTCTAAGATGTAAAGTCCTGACGTGAGCGTTGAGATTATCCTTTCTTTTTGACTTGTATTTACATCCTAGGACGAAACACTCAAAAGATGGTTGTTTTCCACACTCATATTTTCGATGTCTACTCAAAGAATGGGAGTATTTATACATTTTGTAACAAATGTCACATTGATAAACACTATCAGTCTTTACTTGCATTTTTATATCTGGATAGAACGCTAAAACAAAACAAGGATTAATATTTATTTCTATAGGAGAAATTTTGGAAGGTAAATGTTTTACTTCATGCAGCTACTGATATAAATGAAATGAATAAATTCCTAAGCTAGTCAAAGAAGGTAAATTGAGAGAAAGAGGAGGAAGATGAATAAAATAGGAGATCATGATCAGAAGAAACTTATTTGGATAGTTTTTGGACAAATAACGGTCAAAATCGTTAGAAAGTCTAGGCGACGTTTGCAATAAAATTATTAAACTTACTGAGAGCAGGACATAGAAAGAAAATATTAAAACTACTTTCAAAAATATTTATTTTAACAATATATTAACATCTTATGTTTTCTAAATAAAAACATTAAAGGCGTTATGTACCCCCTTGTGTTGGTTAAGAGCAGTCTTTTGGGTATAAGCTTTGCCGCACAGTTCGCATATAAATTTTGCAACACCGTCGCATTCGTACTTGGAATGCCTATACAAATTTGGTCTGTGCTTGTACGATTTTGAACATTTCATGCACTTGAACTTCTTCATTAATTTCTCTAGAAAAATTAAACGAATAGAGCACATATTTCGGACAAATATTTTAAAACTTTTAATTAATTACTTGAACACTGTGAAATAATTTATTTATATATAACTACTAATTAATAAACGCATAATAGTTGTGGAAATAAATATTGATTTTTAACGATCCTCATACGTAACACAGTATGAGTAAGAAAGTTTGAAATATGCTTTTTTAAAGCCAATAAACTAAAATTCGTAAAATACATAAAATATGTCTAGTACAAAATAAACAATACAAACATTTTTTAATTTATTTTAAAATATATAAGTACAATAACATATTAAGTTCTATTTCTGAAATAGACTGTTTTATGCGTTTGTGTTAAAATTTTGAAAATATTTATTCTTCAACCAGCTGCAGTCAAACATGTGGCCTTTCAAAGTATAATTTTGTGAAAAACATTTATTGCAATATTCACATTTATACCCTTTTTTCATGCCACACTCGTATCGCGTGTGCCTATTTAGGTTGTATTTATAAGTGTACTTTTTCCCACAAGTAGAACATATATAGAAAGTTCTTGTTTTCTCTAAAATAAAATATTACAATGAAACATCAAAAATTAAATCTCGAGTGTAGTAGATTTACTGGAAGTTTTTAAATAACTAACACAAAAATTCCAAAGGATGATATATTTTAATATGGCACAATTGAAAAATACAGTTTACCATATAACAATATGGGGTATTTTCATGTATGGAGGTATTTTTTTATCTTATAAATATAGTTTGGTAGTAGATGTCTTAATAAGTATAAAAATAGAATACAAATAATACTAATATGTTTTTGGTATACAATTAAAAATGGCACCTAGATTTGGCTCTTTTATCAGACATAAATATCGTTAATAAAATAAATGATTTACTGGCTTCCTTCTCCCAATTACTGAAAAGGCTCTTAATTTGTATAACATTCCGTTTAAAAAACATGATCTCGTCCTTTTCGATATAAAATGTTTCGAAACTTACAAATTAAAATTCCACAGATCATCAAAACAAACCTCGTGAAAACATAACAAATGAGATTTTAGGCTACTTTTTTGTGTGAAAGTAGTAAAACAAATAGAGCAACTAAACTGTGGGGGCTTCCCACATTCTAACTTAAGATGACGACCAAGACTGCTTCTGTGAGTGTACTGTTTATTACATTTATAGCACATATGTTTCCTTAATTTTTTAATTGTTTCGCCTAAAAATAAAAAAACAAGGTAAAACATAAATTACATAAAGGCATACCGTGTGCGTTAAAAATATAGATCCTACAAATATTTTTGTGTTCGGATACATATTTTCAACATACGGTATATTTTGTTTCTACTATAAACAAAGATAAATAAATTTTTGTGTATTCATTGCCAAAATAATATTTCATGCTGTTCATTGGATGCACAATTTTATTCATCAATCAAAAACTGAAAATAATAACTACTATTTTGTTTATTCAAATTTAAACAATGTTAATTATTTACTTTTAGAAATAAACTAATTATATTGTTAATATTAATTTTATTGAAAATTCTATACGTCACACAAATTACCACTAATTTTATTTAAATGAAAACGAATAGATTTTCACTTCAAAATAATTGAGGCAACATAAAATAAATAAATAAGACTATTTATGACTAGATGGTTTTTTTTTCTATATAAAGATACCATTTTTAAGGAATGTATAATTTCTTTCTCATTTTTTGCATCATGTAAAATCTAGTGTGCAAATTTTTAAAATGATACTGAAGGACATCGCTTCTTCTGTATTTTTTTGGACAAAAGGGACATTTAAACGTGGGTGCCTTCCCGCATTCATACTGCACGTGCCTGGTCACGTGTTGTTTCCTTAAGTAGCATTTACCACACCGATTACACAGGTACTTTCCATCTAGAACGGTTATATCTAGAAAAAAATATGTTATTGATCAGTTCAAAAAAATCTAATTTCAACACAATTACAATTATTTTCGTATATATTATTTACCTACCTTATTTAGTCAATTACTTTGCTGATATTCTACAGCCATATCTACTTAGGTCACAAAATATATCATATTGTATTTATAATAAAGAGACAGTATTGAAAAATGTATAATATAATGTAAATATTAACAATTATAATGTATATGTGTAAAATTTTACAAAATATCTAAAATAGTATCAAAGGCACTGCTTTATTGCTTTATGTTATGATTTCCTTATAGTAATAATTTTTTAAGTAAATATGAACACAAAAGTATAATACTAAAAAAGAAAAAATATTTCTTAATCTATACAATATTCTAAATTTGTTAAACATGTGTTAAACAAGAAAAAGTTATAAATTTTACATTATATATGTACAAGGCCATTTTTTGTCAGGTACGATCGGTAACGAAATTAAAACCACATTGAAATCCGATGAAGCTTTGTGCAGATCTCTTGCACCTCTGGCGCAATGTCTCTAGTATGAAAGTCGATCACGTCACGTAGCACTTGACAGTGAGCACATAAACACGCCTACAAATACGCGACGCAATTGAAGGGCATACTAGAGACACTGCGCAAAACATTGCGTAAAGCTTAGTTTTAATTTTGCTACCACTCGGACCTTAAAAAGAATGGCCCTCGTATATGTACCCAAGCCAATTCCTCCATCTCATTTACTGTTTTATTTGAAAGGTAATTATTCTTAACATTTGATCTCTTTAATTATTTAATATTAATGACAATAATCATTAGTAATAAATTAAGTTAAAATACAAGTCTTATTTTTTTTAAATTATTGTGGATGCAGCCCGTAACAGAGCTTTTCAGGGTAAGATGTAACAACTTTTTTTAAAAAGTAGGAACGAGACAAACAAGTGACTTAGCTCCCTTCTTACTTTCTACTAGTCAAGGCAAGTAGGACGCGAGATTTAAATAATTCGTACCATTAGCATCAGTGAACTGGCAGGAAGGGTGGGCACTGTTAAAAGTTAAATGCAACCCGTAAAAGATATTTTCAGGGTAAGATGTAACTTCTCTTTATAAAAGTGAAGTAAACAACAAGTGGCCCAACGCTCTTCTTACTATTTTACTAGTCAAGGCAAGTAAGACGCGAGATTTAAATGATTCGTACCATTCGCATTAGTGAACTGGCAGGAAGGGTGGGCACTGTTAAAAGTAAAATGTAACCAGTAAAAGATCTTCTCAGGGTAACATGTAACTTCTCTTTATAAATGTAAAGTAAACAACAAGTGGCCCAGCGCCCTTCTTACTATTTTACTAGTCAAGGCAAGTAGGACACCATATTCAAATAATTGGTACCATTTCGTACAGACAACAACGAGCATCAGTGAGCTAAAAGGAAAGGTAGGAACTATTCAAAATTATAACGCTAAATGCAATTGATATGAAAAATAAGACCTGTACAACGAATATACGCAATTATGGTTAGTAAAAAAATTTCCATTTTTTATACAAATTAATTAAAATCTGCTCAAATTACACTTTTCAATATTCAACTATTTTTTTTTTGTTGGCTTTCTAGTTAACTACAGATTGAAAAACTGATCCTTAAACCATCACAAATTGGGACTCTGTCTCTTAATAGGCATAGGTAGCCTTTCGACCTTAGACTTTGGTGTAACGTTCAGGTGGACACTTCCGGGCCAATCACGATGCAGCATGACGTAATGGCTCTTCAGGTTACTCCTGTGTTTGAATCTCTTGAAACACAGATGACACTGAAATCTCGGTTCGACCCCACATTCGTATTTAATATGTCGGACAAGATGGCCTTTTTGTTTGTAGGACGACGGGCAAGTGGGACACATGTATCGGCCATTTATGTCGACGCCAAAACTCATGTACCTAAAATCTGAAGTTAGAGTTAGATAATATTGCGTACAAAGGAAGTAGTACAAAAAGTACCGTTTTTGATAATTGACGTTAGGTGGAGCTACTTAGTTAATAATAATAATAAACACAATAAAATATAATAAATAATATAATAATACTAATAACAATAAATATAATAAAATATATTATATAAAATAATAATGATAATAACAAAATAATAATAAGACATTATTTACAATACATGATTTATTTATATATACTCGTTACAAAAATAAATATTTAAAACAATAACAAACTTCAATTTTAATTTGTAACGAATTATTTTTTTTATACATAAAACATTAACTTTGGAATTGCCCACTTTTCCTTTTTGATGTATGTTTAGTTTGTATTTTTTTATCAATAACTTTTCGGTGGAAACGTTTATTGCAACTGGCTAAGTTAAGTTTACTTGTAAAGGTCTAAATAAGGTCGACGGCCTATGACATTTGTCAGTTTGAAACATGAACATTTGGGTAGATGTTCGGTAACGTGATGTTTGTGAATGTATCTTTTGCCGCAATAAGGACAAAAAAATTGCTTCTCTTTTTGACATTCGAAGCGTTTGTGTCTGGCCAAGGAAGATTTTGACATGTAACATTTTTCTGAGCACTTGTCGCACTTATATTTTTTTCCTAAAAAATAATTTTAATGTCACAAATACCAAGATTAATAATAAAAATTATACATTCATACTTACTTACTTATTATAACGATTTTAATTTCTTTTTATTTTATTTAAATGGTGCGATAAAATGATCTAACACGTGCATTAAAAGTTGCTAACTGGAAATGTACATTAAAAAAAGTATGGCTGAATATTTGTTCTAAGAATATGGTGGAATAGGGTGGAAAATGTCTTATTAAAAACAATTTTAGAAAAACGTTTAATAGTGCAAATTCACAATCCAACGTGCTTATAACATTCTAAATAAGTATTTCTATATGCCTACATATTTGCGATAAAATGAGTTTTAACTATTTTAATTATGATAATAATGATAAACATAATTTCTAACATTATATAATGAACTGCATCTAATTTTAAATGTATAACCCTGTACAAAAAATCTCATTAAAAAAATTATATTAATACTGTCACTCTGTATTACTAACGATTATTTAAAGAGTTAACAAATACATAGAGTTAGCAACAATATTAAAATATTTATTTATAAAGTAATTTTAGAATGACCACTATACATATTGATTTATTTTCATAAAAAGTGTATCCAAAAATATATTTAATAAATTCTATACGGTGGTCTTATAACTATATAAAAATGTATTAGAAAACATTGTAAATACAGCGTGATTCACATAAAACTCTCTAAACTAATAAAATAGTAGATAATAAGGATATATAATTTTTAGCGCTAAAGTGTAAAGTTATTTTAGGATGACTGGAACAATAAAGCATAGAAGCTGTAATTGGGTGTGAAATGCAGATAATTTCGATTAACTGTATCTATTTTATTATTATTTATTTAAATTAATTCGTTGTTTAAAACTAATACTTTCACTATTTTAAGTCCACTTAAAAAAGAAGGCTTTGAAGAGTTTTAAACATAACTCTATACATTATGTTAGTATCAATAACAAGTACTTTTTGGAATAAATTATTTTAATACAACTATCGTTTTAAAATTATTATGTTTGGCCAAATATAATAATGTAAGTAGATAGTACACTTAAAAATGTAAAAAAGCTCGAAACGACCTTCTAATTTAAACAGTTAGTAACAAATACAGCGATTAATCTAAATGATTGTCTCAAAAAATAATTCGAATACCACTGATCTTATAAAAAAAATGGTATTTTCAGAAATTTATTTACAGTCAATCACAAATGCGATTTTTAAAATTCCTACCATTGAAAATGTACTTTATTTCATCGACATAACGACACTACATGACCAAAAATTGAAATTAACTAAAACTTGAATTTATTTTAGTAAACACTTTACATCGCATTTAAAAATCCTTGTTAGTTATTCGGTTGACAACTTTTATGTGACTCACCTGTATAATAGATTAAATTGTCACTAACCAGAATAAGGCAATCGTCATTTTTCTCTAAGAAGACGTATAAGGCACTTCGTCAAGTTTTTAGGGAAATATACAACATTCTCAAAACGACAAATACTGTCAACATTAAATTTCATTTTTAAATAAAAAATATATACTAAAATATAAAGGGTTACGTCAATAAAATAAAACACCAGTATTATGTATTAATATCAAATAAACTATACTTCATTTAGGAAAATAATAATTCTTTTATAGTCTTTCCATACCAAAATTCAATGAAACACAAGCCGTTCCATTTTAGTTTATTCTTTTCTATGAAATGTTTTAAATATTATCCACATAAAGAAGGATATTAAAAAGTATTTGGAAACAATTTGCGAATTTCTTGTATTGAAACAACTTTTCTTGTATTTAATTCTACTGACTTATACCCAATTCATAATCATAACGAACGAAACATAATTAAAACGTGTACGTAATATTTTGGTACTCATCAGCCGTTACTGATACTTATAAGTACTTAAGTATTGATTACGTTACTTGATAGTGCTTACCAGAGTTGGTAAAAGACTTTTGTAAAGTACTTGCCAAAACATCTTAACCCATCTCTGATGTTTACAAACTATACTTTAGGATTTAGTTGAAATATATTTTTCTTATCATTGGAGGTGAGCCATGGGCAGCCGCAGCTTCAGCTTTTACAAGGTTCATATTAGTGGAATGCTTCTTAGAATTCAAATGGAACCGAAGGTAGTCAGCCCTTTTGCACTTGAAGCTGCACAAATGGCAGGAGAATGTGGCCTCTTTGCCGCATTCGTACTTGAGGTGGCGCCGTATGTTCCCTTTAAATTTGTAGCTTTTGTAACATTTTATACAGGAGAATATACCGTTATGTTCCACGAAGTCGGGCTCTGGAATTTTAATGTTTTAAATTATACAGAAACGGGGAAAAGGGAGATCAGAGAAATATTTCACACAAGATCGTTGTTGTGAAGAGGAAATTTGTGTGAAAAATTTCTTGTTGGAGAAAAAGATTACCATCACCTTGCCAGACTAGCTAAACTTCTACTGTAAATTATATACAATAATTAGTGAACTATTTTCTAAACTAGACGAGATGTTAAAAAATTGGGAGCTTTTTTTGAATATAAAATTTCAATTTTTTTGTGGAATGAAAATTTTTCATTTAATACCTGGCCTTAAAAATTTGACAAATTCGACCATTTTTATAGTTATATTTAAGGATAGGTATTTTTTTGCAATTATTTCCTTTTCTGAAATTTGTTTTACTTTATTTGACACTCTCAGTTATATAGAATCATATCATTTATTTGACGATTACTGCTTCCGAAGATCCGTGTCATTTTTGAAGTATTTCTCAACGATTTGCTCTCAATCATAAGCGGCTTCTTCCGGAGATGATGTGTACGATAACTCAACTACTATACGTAGCTATTATGATAAAAGGCAAAACGTCGAGAAACATCTCACAAATGACTCGGCCCTCCAGACGCAGTAATCCTGAGGTTCAGTCTGGTGAAAACCTACGAACTTCATTCCAGTTTGTATTTCCAATCTGTAAGCTAATTTTAAGTGACACTTTTCTTCAGTACAAATAATATGATTTGTACCAATCAAAATAAAAATTATGTTTCCCAAAAAATGTTTTATTCTTCAAAACAAAAAAAATAACAATCATCACCTAAGAATTGAATACAAAATTAAATAACAATCTAAAGCTATTTAGATTTCCATTAAAGAATGATATTTTTTGTGCCTCTTCAGCGATCGTTCTCTGAAAAATTTAACATTGCACAAAGCGCAACTGTACGTCTCCAATATAGATTCCAAAAAGTCACCTAAAAAAATAATTATTCGTTTCAGATTAATCAAATACCCTGTCCTTTTCCATATCACAGATACTAAATACTCAGCCAATTACTCTAAAAATACATATTAAATTTGTTGAATAGCAACTCCAGGATGGTTCAAATTATAATGCTTTTTTAAATCATGGGTTCTCATTCTTAAGCATCCACATATTTCACACTGAAATTTAGATTTGCCGCAGTCTTGTGATCGATGTACTCGGTAACTTTTCTTGTTCTTATAATACTTCTGACATTGTGGACAAACTACTCTCATATAGGCTAAAAAAGACAATATTATAACTTGATGTTTTTATACAGGTGTTTTGCCAAAATATACCCTCTTAATTGACCTTCGAGCAAGTGTTTCTTATATCAGCCAGCCTCAATGGTTGTTACATTTTAAATTGGGATATTAAAACATACCCATGCCCACGCCGGGATTCCAACCCGAGACCTCAGGGACCTAATATCAATTCTCCTCTTGCTAGACCAACGAAGTGGTTATTTTTATAGTTGTGATTATTAATATACAATTTAAAAACAAATCAACAATATTTATTTCTCTTATACATTCAAAAAACCCAACCTAGATATATCCAATAATAAAATATAATATATTTTTATAATTTTTTTAAAACTGCAATAAATCGTACACTTTTTGATGGATGGACATGTGCCTCTTTAAATTGTGGACCTTCTTAAACTTTTTCCCGCATATCGCGCATTCGTGACTTGCTTCTTTGCCGCACTGTTGCCGCATGTGAGACTGCAATGAAAATATGTTCTTGTAAAAACCGCCACACCCTGGACACTTCACTGCTTTGTTAGCTAAAACCCAATGAATATAAATCAAATGTGCTCCCTCGTACGTTATACACATGTAATTGTTTAGGACAAAACAGGCGCCCTCGTATACACTAATAGTTAAAAACAATTAGACTTACTTTTATTCGCTGCAATTTATTTTTCACAAAGACATTGTTATTTAGAGAATGATTTGGAATAAGTTAATGCTGAGTAAATAAGGAGGCAATTTAAATACTTTAAATACTTTTAAATATTTAAATACATAAAAAGTGTAACCATTCTTTTTAAATCGATTTTTTGGCGAAATTTGAAACTCCAATATACGAAAGCTTAACACACAGTAAAACAAATGTTGTTATTTTATTGTTTATTTAAAATTTTTTAAACTGAATCATGGCATTCATTCATTTTTATGAACAAAAATCAGATGACGTAATAAATGTTGTTTCCTTCTAAATGTGGCATCGCACTGAACACAGGAAACTGTTTTTCCTTTACCACAATCATAATAAATGTGAGCTCGATAACTATTATGGTTTTTATAACTCTTACAGCATTTAGTACACCGTATTTTGCCTGGAAATACATAAAATAATAATTAGGTTTGTATTTTCACGTTACAAAACTTCTTCACATAAACAATTACTACACGCTACTACATTGTTGGTATTGCTTCTCCATGTCTTCTATAAGTGTGCAATTGGAGATGTTCTTTCCTTCTGAAGCACTGATTGCAAATTGGGCATTGAAATGTCTTCCCTTTACCGCAATCTCTTGCCCGATGGACTGTGAGAGAATGCACATTCTTATAAAACTTTAAGCAATTAGGACATTGGACTTTTGTGAAACCTGAAAATTAGGAAGAAATAATTTCTGGCCTTTGAGAAAAATTCTACTAGAAAACTAACAGATACAAGCTTTAATGCCGATGACTGTAATTAACATTAGATTTTACATACTCCTCTATGTGTTCCGGCTTGGATATTTTGGTAAAACTTGAATTTAAATCTCTTCTGCAACAATAGGGATTGTCTTTTACGTGTGGGTTTAAATATTCTTTTCTTTTAAACAACTTCTTGCACGTATTGCACATAAAAATCGGCTTTAAACCGCAATCTCTCGACAAATGAACAGCTAAGGAGTTTTTTGTTTTATACGATTTCGAGCATCGTGGACAAATCAAACCTGCAATTTAGAAATCAGTTTCAACATTCAAAAACTCCATAAGTTATTAATTAAATTTTACTATGAAGAAGACGAAATGAAATTCTTACCGTTTCAAGATGTCGAAAACCTGAACTACACAACTATTACTCGTAGACTTCCACGGCCACAATGAATCCGAGTATTATTGCTTCCGGAGGACCGCTTCATTTTTGACGTTCCGTCCTCTATAATAGGATAGCTATGCACGGCAACTCAACTACTACACGTAGCTATAGGCGAAATACATCTCAAAACTGGCGCTGTTCTCCGGAAACAATTATCGTCACAACTAGTACTCTTTCAATAAAATATACGAGTCCAAATTGGAAATTTTATTCGTCAATAACAATCAAAAATACATTTGATTCTTATCGTAATTGAAACATTTACCGGGATGTTTCTGCTGCCAGTGTCTCTTTATGCTGCAGGATCTTGTAAATTGTTTGTTGCACACGGGACAGAAGTATTTTCTGGTTCTGCCACAATCTCTGCTCCTGTGTACTCGGAGTGACAAGATATTCCCGTAATATTTCAAACAACTGGGACACTGTATTTTATCTAAAATTTAAATAGAATACTATAAGGTAAACAGTAACAAAGAACAGAACACACGTGCGTTATAATAGCACAAATGACACTTTGACATCACAAAGTTGTAATTCAGTCGTTTTTTGAACGTTAATGATAATATGTTTGACGTCTTCTTTGGTCGTTTCTATTCTAATCGCTGTTCATTTTAACGAAATGTGTTTTATTAAAATATAATATAACGTTCATGTATTTGCTTTCATCTTGGTAATTACCAATATTCAATTTTAAACATTAGTTACAGTCGACTAATGTTTATGTATAATGTGATGGTTCATATTATACTTCTTGTGAGATCGGTAGTGGCAATGAGGACACTTCCATCTTGGTATTTGGCCGCATTCATGCTTCATATGTACCAGAAGGTTCCTTTTGTACTTATAAAATTTGTAGCAAGTTGGGCAACAAAAGTGATTTGCAATATCTAAAAAACCGATTAAAATCAAGTTCTACAATTTATAAACAAATTGTGTAACAATAATAGCGTAAACGGTTTGTTAAAAAAATAAAGAGGTTTTTAAAACGATATTTATTTTGCAGTCTTTACAGTCCAAAAAACATGGAAATTGTCGGAATACGTATAAATGGTAATAATAAAACTTAATCTAATGCGTATAAATAAAAGCACTTAAAATACCTATTTTTTGGTAAAAAGATGAACATTAAAAACCACTAATACTAAAAAATACTGCATTATAATTTGTACCTATGATTTGTCACGTTTTAAGGCACTAATAATTGTCACATCACCTTAAAGATTGTCAATATAGAAAAGCAAACACCGTATATAATTTGTACTAAACAAAAAAATTAAAAACGATTTATAAAAAAGGTAACCTACTTAAAGAAATCAAATCAAAATTCCTTGAGTATTTGTACTCATAAAAACAAACTAAAACTATAAAACTTAAGCTCTACGTTGTTAAAAAATGCAATACTTAAAACTAAATATCTATGGCTATAAAGACGGAAAATTTTAAAAAATATCTCCTATTTTTGGCAACATTAACACCACTACTCAGTTTTTACATTCAAAGAATTCGTCATCAGTTGTTGATACAATGTAATTCCATTTGTTGGAACTACAGATTCTTTGGGTTGATTTTTAAAATGTTTTCCTTTTTGGTGAACATTAAGATCGTACTTGTGCTTAAATTTTCTTGGGCAAAGGTCGCAAGCGTATTTAGGTTCCTGTCCGCATTCGAATTTAACGTGCCGAGTCAAAGAATGGCGCAGTCTGTAACTTTTTGTACATTTGGTGCACATGTACAGTTCGCTAAGTACAGGTATATCAAAGTTTTCGGATTTTACAATGCTTCTTTTCTTCAATTTAGGCTTCTTCAGCTTGTTTTCTTTTTCATCAAACTTGTACTTTGAATCTGGAATTATTTATAAAAATTTAAACAAAATGTAAGTGAGGTTGGAACTAAGGTACGTACCCAAATTGTACCATGCCGATGGAAAAATATTCAAACTAAACTATCTAAAATATTATTTTAACCTAAGATACTATGAAACTAACAACAAAATAAAATTCCTTATTTTTTTATAAATATACCAAAGCTACTTGTTAAATTCAAATCAAATCTATGCCCAAAATATAAATTTTCCTACAAAATCGTTTTGAAACCAAATTAAATATAAACCAAATTTGGCTATCAAACACAAGTTAAGTTATATATTAATAATTAAAAAAAAAACACAAAAAAGTACTGAAAAATATTTTTAGTCATCGATAATCCTCTTGTTCAATTCAAATTGAATTCTTGCCTAAATTCACCAAAATGTTTAATTTAATTTTGTTGATCACTCTATTATTTGTTGTACCTAAAAACACAAATATTAGTATATTAAATATAACACAGTAACTCACAGTATAGCAATGTCTAAATTTCTCCTCAGTATTACGATTTTTGTTACAACCAAGCTCAATTTACCGGACAATCACTATATTAAAGAAAGATCTGTTTTATGACATAATTTATTGAAACTTTTACAATGGTGGTATGTCTTTTGCATGAATTTTCAGAATATGTTTTTTGAGGTTGGACCTCCTGTGAGTCTTGTAAGGACATAAGAGACATGCCATTTTTGGTGGCTCTCCACATTCCCGAACGTGGCACAACATGTGACAACGTCGTTTGTATCTTCTACCACATTTTGGACAAATGTGTGTTCGATCTAAAAGAGCACAAAAAATTTATCACTTTTTCAAAGTATCCTAAAACATCGCCGACAAGTACACAAACATTTATTTTCGTTTAAGAATACTACCAGTTCTCCAGCGCTTCAATCATCCTTGATTTTTTGACCAAACATCCTTGTGCAAAAACTCCAAAAAAATGTATAAAAAAAGTAAAATTAGTAGTAGTTGGAATATGTCGTTATTAGTTATGCACTGATTTAGATCTTTTTATTTTTTTTGTGCATCACATGGTGCTTCCATTATTGATGCAAAGCGACTAACCGTTCGTTTGGCCTGTTGTGTACTGAAAATAGTACAAGGAGGTATTAATAATTTCACGTATAAAGCTACATGCTATAAGACTTTATTTCCAAGCGAACCAACCGTATACGATTAGTCTCTTTGCATCAATATTGGAAATACCATAGTTTATAGGAAATAAAAATACAACTGTATCAAATATTTTATTGATATCTACCTCTACCTCAAAGCTGTATATAAAAATATATAAGAAAAAAATTATAACAACAAAATCGGGAGCTATTGTAAACGATTTATATACTTATTTGAGGAACTATACATGAAAATGGTAAAAAAAATCACATGTGTTAATTTGAGTATTGTCGTTTTTTTAATCTATTGTGTACTGTATATTTCGAAAAAATATTTTTTATATAAAATTTCGAAAATACTTGAGTGGTTAACTACTGGTTTGTTCTATAACGGCCCTACACCTGGTAAAAAAATACTTTTTATTTTTTTTTGTTCACTTTTATATCTGTAACATTACCACCATATTATAACAAAAGGTATATTGCATAATATATGCCTTAAAAATTAACTATTTTTTTTTGTTACATACCTAAACCAATTTTTATAAGCTGCCATATCAAAAAAAGCATAAAAAATTTTAAGCACATAATATTGCAATATTCAAAAAAGAAAGCGCTTATTTGAAATAAAATTACAAACTAATCCAAATTGACATTGTAATAATAAAATATACTGGATAAAAGTACCAACGTTTCAACAAATATATTAATTATATTAAACGATGATATCGCATGATACTTATTTCTAATTTCAAGTATTCACAAAACTTATGAATTTCATATTTCCCTGATTGTGCGAAATTTTCCACCAAATGGTAAGAAAATTTCAATTAATATCAAATAAACCTAATAACTAACCCTTAAATATTATCCAACTGAAGCATAAACAGGGTGTTTGAAAGTTACACCGGTATCTTAGCTTTTATTACAAGCACCAGAACTTTTCTAGAAGTTTCGGTTTTTTTACTTATAAAAATGCGATCAGTTATTAAAAAACCGGAGGTATATTATCTTGTCCAAATAAAAAAAATAATGTTAAATTTATTTTTAGTACGAATAATAAAATCTGAAATACCCTGTATAAATCAATAATTTTATATACTTAAATAAACCCACCCTGTATTAACAATATCACTAGTCGTTAACCAACGATTTTCATAAAAAAAAATTTATAAACATTTAGTTGATTAACAATTTATAAAAATATATAAAGTATAAATTTATGTCCCTACTTTGATGGAAAAGGACATTTAAAATAAAAACATTCATAACCTCCATAATTTAGATAAAAATTCTTGTTTTGTTGGCAAGAAACACTATAGTTTCTAATTACTATTTTTTTTGTTAAGAACGTGTTTCTAAATTTATGGAGGAATGCATTTATATGATTTCCAACAATTTTTCAAAACCTATCACATTTCTGACGTGGTAATACTTGTTCGGAACATCTTGAACAATAGGAACAACAGTTTCTTTTATTAGGAACAATACTTCAAAAATTGTGCGTTTAAAAATGTGTATGTATATTTTCTAAATCAACTAAAGCGACTTTTCTACGATCACTTGTTTATCTACTGATATATAAGGATTGTCATAAATCACATGTTTGCTACAAAAATATTTTAGTGTTAATACAAAAACCCTAATGAGTATATGTATGTCGAGTATCTTAGTGTACTTAAAAAAATGAAAAATTACAAATGTATAAAATCTACCGACAGACTCTACACAGTCTTAATACCACTGAAAATTCACTGGCAGCATCGATGATATCTTAAAAAGTATTCCACATGAATAAAAAATTATTAGAACACTGATATGCAATCATAATACTAAAACTGTCTTATAAGAGGTTTAAAGGTTTTGAAAAAATATCACAATATGTCAAAGTTTACACACTGGTAGATATATTGATCGAAATATCTTAAATGAGTATTTTATAGGTCAGAAGGAAATGGCTTTCAAAGCTTACCTAATCCTCATTGAAATTTATTCCGTAAAAGTATCTATCATTCGGGATTCAAACATGTCACTGGTCAAATAATTCGTTGATGGTGCATCTTTCATTAAGAAAAATTAAAGATATTTCCTTTTTTCAGTCACCAGCCAGGGACAAAAGTTCAAGTCTATCAGTCGCTACAAGTTAAAACAGGGAATGATATCATTCCAAATTTTTAACCAAAGTTCTAAGGCACTCATCTATCACTAGCTGTAGGGATCAGGGTTACAAGACGTTGTTATGAACATCACATGTTTAGAATTTTACAACAAATTTCAATGAGAACGGCAAAAAAATGCTCATAAAAACTATGGTTTTTATAATTCTTTGTGGATGTGTGGTATGGCAGTGAAGAAGTCGAGGAAAAAAATTATATTGGAATGTCTTTTATACTAGAAAAAAAATGGAATTAAGAATAAGGAATGATTCTTTACATTGAAATAAAAAATTCAAATGAAAGTTTCTGAAATTATTGTGTATAAAAATCAGTAAAACTAAGATTTGAATAACAATTTCTTACAGATACAGTGACTCATTGGTCACTATTTAGGGAGTTCAAAACCTGGTCAATTACTAGAATTACTAACGCTGTTATTGTCATTACTAAATTCAATTGGTTTATTTTCATTATTATCTTGAATAGGTTCTGACTTGATTTCACTTTTAACTGAAGTGTAGTCAATCTCTCTATGCATTCTTTCCATGTGCCTAGCCATGTGCATCTTTTGTTTGGCTTTATAGACGCAATACGGGCACTTAAATTGAGGTTCTTTACCACATTCCCATTTCTGATGATTCCTAAGGGAACTCTTCAGCTTATAAGTTCTACCGCAATCTCCACAAACAAAACCTTCACCTGGGGATTCCTGACTAAGACGATTTCTAGGTTTGGGGCTTATGGATAAGTCCAAAGAGCCTCTGTTGATCGACTGAAGCATTGATTGTTTCATATTTTCACGCATGAGCATCATTGGAAGGACTAAATGGGAAGGCCAGGTATCCCAGGGTGTCTTTTTGACTCGCAAGTCTTCAGCTAAAAAATAACTAGCTATAGTAATGAGCAAAGGATTCAAATGGGAAGAAAGAATAGATACAAGCATAGTAAAATTAACAGTGGAAGGAATTTTGGGATAAGCATGCAAAATAAAATAAAAAAATAAATGATATAAACGTATACTAACAAATGTGATGGATACAGTGGAGAAACTAAATGTACATAATAAAGTTCTTAAAAAATAAAAATAAAATAATAAAATTATTGAACTTAAAGTTGGCGGGTATAAAATAAAGTTAAAAAATGGCCCAGTTTTAAAAAACAATAAATATTTAGAATATATAAACCCAAAAATTATTTTCTCATCTGTACATACTGATTGTGAGAAAAACAATATTTTTCTTAGTATAAAACCTACAAGCTACATGAAGCAAAAAATATACAACATAAATGAGTATCATAAAAAATAAGTATTCCAAATAAACTAAAAATAGAGCAATCAGGCTACAAAGAAAATGTGCAGCAATTTCACAATATCAGTCAATAAATTGGTAAAGTAAAAAAAGTTGAAAATTAAATTTTTGAACCTAAAAAACATACCAAGATTATTTCATGAATATTCTGAAAGTTTCGCGTAATGAACTATGGAATAAATAACTTTGAACAGGAACAAGAAAGATTATACAAAAATATCACCAGAACATTTTGACTAATTAAGAATATTTATTATAATTGCAGCATTCTCTGACACTAGAAGAATCTGGAATTTAATAAAAAAAATACCAAAGACAAAACAGTGGCCTAGAAAAGCAAACGCAAAGTTCACCATTTGCTGAAAAAGTAATAGCCTGAGTTACAAAATAGATTCTGTTTTTTAACCTAGAGTGAAGTTATATATTGAATGATTCTTATGGAAATGCCAGAAATGTCCTAAAATAACAAATCAAGGGCTGACGCAATAATTAAGTACTTTCAGAGCCTTGACACCCACTTCCGTGGTGAAATCTGAAACTTGGAGAAACTAAAAAACTTGGATTCTAAACTTGCACACTGTTAAAAGTTCCTGTTGTACATTATTTTTCCAAATGCATTTTTTACTTTACCAATAATTTTAAACGCCTTACTTGACACGATAACCGACTTAATCTCCCGTTTCTTCCTTTTTTACAAAAAAATCCGGATTATTTTCTTCAATAAGTCCGATTTTATCTTTATGCTGCCTCCTGACGTGCCTGAGCTGATGTCCTCTACGTTTACATTTTTGGGGACAAAAAGGACATTGAAACATCGGCTCTTTGCCACATTCGTACGTCAGATGGCGCTGCAACGAGTCCTTTCGTATATAATTCCTGTCGCACTGAGGACAGCGAAAGTTTCCACGGATTCTGTTGGTTTTCTTTTTTGGTTTTTCAATTTCGGAAAATAATAATGAGGTCACTTCTTCATTGATTTCTTCTTTCAGTTCGATTTTTATGGGGAAACCAACGTCCTTTATTTGTATCAGTCTTGGCGATATCGGTACTAAAAATTAAGGATGTCAGAAAAAAAACAAAAAAATATAAAATAATAAATAAATTGAAAATCTACTTAACTGCAAAATACTCTCAAAAAATTATTTAATTTTGCCTTGATTATTTTAAAAATATATACAGGGTGTATCAAAATCGTATCCCAGAAAGCACGTGCTTATTTCTCATACAAAATAAAAAACAGAGAGTTAAATGTTGGCTTTAAAAAGTATTTTATTTAGTCTCACGTAATGAAACTCGCCAAAAAATAAACATAGAAAAATACATCTTGATTCTAATAAGAAATAAGCAAATGATCTGAATGCAGAAAAGAACAAAGTATAATTCCCACAAAAATTGAATTAAAACAAAAGTCAAACATAAATTTTTTATTGATAATTATAAATAGAAATTAATTGTTTTCAGTCCAGTTCGGAATATTGTGAGCCGAGTAATAATGTTGTTTGATGTGATAAATGTATTTGGTAGAAAAAGTACAATGTCTGCAAAATAAACTCGGCACTTTTCCACACGTATATTTAATGTGGTTATACAAAGACGCCTTGTGGTTAAAATGTTTGTTGCAAATTTTACACTGATACCATGTGACGGTAGCCGCTAAAAATTTAATATTTATTATAAAACACTGTTGTTAAAAATATCAAAAAAGATTTTTCTTAAATACAGAAATTTTATAGAAAAGCGTGAGAGGCATTCAAAAATTTCAAAACGGGCTAGTAATTCGAAAACAAGAATGGTCATTGTTTTTTTAAATTTTCTGTGGCTTAATCGCAATCTTAAATTTACTCTTGGCGTTTATATATCGATTAAAAGTTAGTCAGCTTGATGTAACATATATCTAATTTTATTTACAAAATGCAACAATCTAAAAATTAGCTTCTAGGTTCAACCAATTTATCCGCATGGCGGTTCTTAATATGCTTCGTGAGGTCGTTCCTTCTATGGTTCTTATAATCGCAAAAAATGCAGTTGTATTTTGGTTCTTTGCCACATTCCATGTTCATGTGTCTTACAAGGTTCCTTCTTGCGTTGTAAATTTTGCGGCATTTGTTACAAACGTAGCCTAAGGTTTTTCCGCCAACTTTGGTACCGTTTTCTAAGAGCGTCAACTCTTTAGAATCTTTGATTGTAGATGTATCTTTGACTTCTGCGGGTGGTATGATTTGGTTTTCGCTAAAAGAAGTTTCTCGATTATCTGGGGGTGGTTCTTTGGAAAATGTATCGGAGATTGTTTGTACGGAAGTAAGGGTTTCTTCCGAAAGGAGTTGGGACTCTGATTCGTCTTCTGGATAGATTACTTGTATAGTCCAGGTTTCGTCTTCACCGGTAAGAGGTTCAGTAAAAAGAGCGTGAGTTTCTAATTGAGGTTCCGGATTTTCTAAAAATAGTATACTATTAAGGTGAACAAATTATTTCGCAAACATTTTGTTTATATTGAAAACATTTCACGGGTTTCTTCTTTGGTGTACACTAACTTGTTAAATATCATATTTACAAAGAAATAATAAAATAAAAATATAATTAGGTGTGTGTTTTATCTTTTAAATACATATTTTATTTTATTTTATTTTTAGGGAATAAAAATGTAAGTACATATTATTATTTTTAATATTTATTTGAAAATGGCACACAATTTACAAAGTCATATTTCTACTGTATATGTATTTGTATTACTATAAAAGCTTTGAGTTCACTTTATATTAAAAAATATATAAAATAATGGTATTTATAACAAAATTTTTGTTTTTACTACTCTAATTAAGGTACAAAAATCAGTCTTAAAAAATAAAAATAAATAAAAGATACAATTTAAAATATATCTTCAAAACAACAAAAAAAATGTTTTTGAAAGGCGCATATCATTTGTGATTTTTGTATAAACACAACAAATAGTAATATGGCACTAGATTTAAAGTAGGTACATACTAAAAAAAAGGAGTATAATACCAGTATAAAAAAGATGTGACTAGAAACAGATTTTTAAAAAAGGATGGACCGTATAAACTTGTTTATTTAGAGACATTCCTTAATTTGAAAATCGAGTACATTTTTTAACAAATAAATAAATTTTATATTCGAAATGGTGCATCTCTGGTAACATTAAAATGACTAGCAAAAATTACTGTACATGTCTTTTTTAAAAGCTATATTTACAGCTTACCTCTAGTAAAAATCGTATTTAAATAATGACAAATCCCAAAATTTTGGACTGTAAACAATAACATTTTTTCAAATAATACTATGCGCGTTCCAGCCCAAGACCACTTAGAGGGTAAGAAAATAACAAATAACTAAGTGTACTAAATTTTGAAAACAAAATAAAAACCGAAATTGTCGGGAATAAACTAGACAAACAAAGAGTGTTTATAAAAAATCTCCTTAAATAATATTTTTCTATTTTATTCCCACACACTATGCATAGAATTGTTTCTTTTATCGACTTAAAACAATAAACATTTGTATATTAATCATATTCGTATAAGTATTTCTACTATTAAAACCAAAAGCAAAATGTTACCTGTTTTTCTATTCACGAACTTTAATAACTCATAAAAAATTAACACAACAAGTCATTGCACCACACTTTTTTAAATTGTGAACAAGTGTTGGATGTCACTGAGAAAATTGTCAATGGTTAGAAGATACATTTGCCTGAATTTTCTTCAATCAGGTACCTGAAACTAGGGAACAATGACTCATATACAGATTTACGGGGAAATGATTCTACCTGGATACCTGAGTTATAAGAAAGAATAAATAAATATAAGGATTTATACTTAAAGTGGCACTTATTTTCTAATGTTATTTAATATCATTAAATAGATACACTTGTAGATTTTAAAAAAATCCTATTTTATATTAAGTTACAACCAAAATTTTGGGAATTTTTTACAAAATGAAACACAGTTTCTTATTCAAATTTAAACACTTATGCAACAACTGTACACCAATAACTATTTTTTTAAATAAAAAAATAGAAAAAATATATGAAAATTGAGAACCGAATCCAAAACACAATGTATATTTTTTATTTCAGTTCACCGCAGTTTTCCACGTTCCGATAAAACAAAAAACAAATAAAGAGAATTCTAAAAAGTGGTTTCAAAAAACACATTTTAGACAACTTATTATTTGCTTTTGTTACTAAGAATTAACTTTAAAAGAAAATAACTGTGAAAAACATACACGGTTAACTGGATTTTAATTATACGAATATTTTTCTCTTAAATACTGAATTCGACTCTCAACATGATTAACTAAAAATAAAAACACTTCTGCAACTTTCTGAAAAATTGTGAAGCTATAAAGGTACAAAATGACTAGCAAATTTTTACATAATCCCCTGCATCCTATTGAAATGCATCTGGTGGCCTCTAATATGCGAATGAAGAACGTACGCCCTTCTAGCTCTATATGGACAATGCGGACACTGGAATTCTGGTTCTATCCCGCATTCCTGTCGTATATGGCGACTTAATGTTTTCTTGTGATGGTATATTTTCGAACATTTTGGGCACGTGTATACGATTTTTATATTTTGTAAGCTGGATGTACGCTTCGCGTGATAATTTTTACCTAGAAATGTTTAAGCGGGTTAAATGGTGTTTAAATTAGAAATAATACCTACGATACTGTGGCAAATAAAAAAAAACACGACACAAAACTAAAAAAATGCCCTAGATGGCACATTTACTTTTATAACAAAAACTAAACTTAATCTAGGCACACACTCAATAACAGTAATGAATATATTACGAAAACTATTTTTATTTGAAATATATAGGCATTAAAAAAATTGAAGAATTGTTTGTTTTAATTTTACAACTTTGTTTAATTTTCGATATTTTCGAACTTTTCACACTGCCATCCAGGCACAATTCGGGCAAATTTTTTCCGCACATTGTAGGCAAATTGGTATTTTACAACTGAAACACTGAAACGCAGTTTTTCGGTCTTTCTTTCTTGGACAAACAGCACATCTTTCTCGTTTTTTTGTTGAACCACATACAAAGTCAGACTTTTCTTCTTTTAACAAATTAAGTTTAGGAGTACTAACTTTTAGGTCCTGTTTTAATTGTTTCAAAGGAATTTTGTCTAAAAACAAATTAGTTGTAGGCTGAGAATAAAATTTCGATGAAAAATAGTTTTCATAATAATTAAGAAGGTTTGGCCAAAATTTTATATTTGATAAAGTAGTTCTTAATATTAAGAAAAATAGTTTTTTTAATCGTTAAATCTTGTAGAAAGTAACAATTTCAACAAAAAACAAAATATATGCCAATATTTCTGAAAAAAATTACCCATCTTTGTCTATTCCAGTTTTTTTATTAAAATATTATATTTCTAAAAAAATGAAAAAACTACATTTTTGGTTAAAAAAACAGTGTCTGCGGTCAGAATTCTGTCAAAAAATATATTTTTGTCTCTATTCGAACTTGAATTAATAAAAATCAGTTTTTAGGAATTGTGGAATTTTTCTAAAAACTAGTTTCCAAATTTTTAAATAAATTGGCGACCTTTGCCAAGAACGTATTTACCGTAGAACAGAATCAACTAAATTAAAATTTCAAAAGGAAAATAAAATCGCATTTTTTACTTAGACTTTTTATTAAAAAAAAACAATTCAACAAAATATAAGGAAAATTTTCACATAGACAGCACCGTTCATTTTCAGAACGTCTCAAAATAAATTCATAAAAATATAAAACTCTAACTTCATCTGAGGAAACTAAATATCACACGTTTTGTATAGATCATCTTGTTGCACTCTATCTTTGGTCCTTTCAAAAATCACATATGAACTTTGAAATTTATTATGGCACATACATATTATTTTAATCTGTATAATCCCGACTTATATTTTTAATATTAATACACAAATAAAATGCATCGTATGTGGAAAGCAGTTTTCAGAATATCCAATCTAGTGCTAAAAATATTCTGCATTGAGTTATTTAGTATTAGGAGCACCGCACACGATATGGGTTAGGGCGTTTTCACACTACACGACACCGACACCGATATTGAAAGATTTCTTCCCAACATTTTTCTCTTAATTTTTATTTTTTTATTATTCTCATATTTATTTGTACCAAATATAGGGTTTTTTAACAAACTCAATTAAACTAAAAATATAAAATTGAAGACATTTTAAAAACACTTGAAGAAACTGAATTGAAGTGAAGTGTATTTATTTTGTTTGAAAATCAATCGTGTTGTGTGAAAACGCCGTATCACTGTAATAAACGACTGATAAATATTTTTAACGACGTAGGTGTCGGTCTCGGATAATCTGTCGTGTGCGATAACCCTTAATAATCACAAATTTTTGGATGTATTAAAGACGGATTAAAATTGTTAACTTTTCAATTCAAAAAATGATTATTAAAACTGAAACATAGATCTGAGTGTAACGATTTCAAGTGGCTAATCAATCGATGTTTGTGCGTAAACAGCTGACCACAAATTTGGCATCTGTGTGTAGGATTTTTGCCGCATTCTAATCTCAAATGCCTCGCTAAAGTGTATTTTCCCTTGTATATTTTTGGACAGTTCGGACAAGGAAAGAACAATTGACTGTTGAAGTTCAGGTCGCAGCTCTTATCTTCCAAGAGTTTGGGACCGATTGAATATTTTCCTAAATCTGAAATTAATAATCTATCAGTAAAATTACGAGTTTTGTGGTAAACGTTTCTAAAAAATGGTATTGTCTCTGTCAATTTTGTCAAAAATAAAATAATTTTTTATAAGCAAGCTTTTATTGTAAATAAATGTTGACATCTTCGAGATCTCTGTGTACGTTTTTTATGTGTTTATTCATGTCAAATCTATGTTTGTGGTGAGATCCACACACTGGACAAGTAAATATTGGTCTGATTCCACATTCGTAACGTTTGTGTCTATTTAAGGTAAACAGTCTTTTATAAGAGCGGCCACAGACGCATCGATACAAGCCACCTGAAAAAATAAAAGTATCACAGTTTAAAATTAAAGAAACAAATCTACAATGATCCTATTCGACAATTATATTCAAAATATATACAAACAATAAATTAGAAATAATATTTATAAGGATGCTTATTAAAAACTCAATTCGACTATACTTACGTGTCTACGAAATCAAAAAAATGATAATTTGCAGTCTTCATTTTATTATCTAATGGTTGGGTTAATTTAAAGAAAACACGTTTTATTTATCTATAATTTATTTACGTGCACAATTGTGTTTAAGATCATGTTTGACTACATACACATGAAATTGACTAAGCAAAAATACAAAATACAAACTAGAGAATATAACCTGATTTAAAACTATAGACGACAAACATTGACGGTAAAACCCAAGATTCAAACAGTGAAAAAACGAGTGTTCTATTTTTCTTTGAAAATGTGCTGTACTCCAAATTTTTTGTTTTCGTAAAATACTGCGTGTAATAAGTATAAAGGAACACTAGGGAAGAGAGCTAATACATTAATATTAGAAATGTAATTCTTATATTTGTAAAGGATAAGGATGAATATGGTCGCCAAGTTCGCTTGAGATGGCACATACAAATAAAAACTAGCAAAATTTTCCCGTACTTTAGAGCAACAAAAATGTCCTATTGATTCGGGAAAATAAATATAAAATAAATACGCTTAATAAATACTAAAAACTAGTGAGGGTATATATTATACATTTAAGCTAATTATTACTACATACTAATTTGTATACAAATATTTGGTAAATATAAAGTGACTTTTGTTTCCTTTGGTTGAAAGTCACTTTAAAGTCCATTTATAACAGCAAGAAGCCAAAAAGTATAAACTATATTATCAGTTTTTGTAAAGCTGAATGCATTTTTATTCTCAATAAACCTTAACTACAATTTTAAGTTTCACCCAACTAATAAACAACCTAGAAATATTACATAAAATGAATTTCAGAAATGGGTACATTTGAACGTCAATATGTTAAAATCAATTTTTCCTATATTAAGTTAAGTTAGATCGTTTTTAATCCATAAAAAATTATATTTTATTGTTATACTGGTTTAAAGTTATACTTATATGCAGTTTACATTTCGGCGTTAAAATTTGGACAAAAAATGCTGTTTTCCTAAAATTTATTGAAAACAAGATAATTGTCAACTTGAGATTTATTAGATTTTAATATTCGAAACATTTGATTTGTAAATCAAACTTTTCAGTATTAAATAATTAAATAGCTTGGTTACATAAATTTACACATCGGCACATACTTTGACTAGATATGAATATTTTTATTTAATATCAGATATTTTTTGTAATTGTTTTAAACTAAAGCTAATGTCACTTTTAGTATTGAAAAACTGGTACTATGTTAAATCCAAAAAAATCAGTAGATATCGTTAATAACACGCTCTGTTTTTTCAGAAATAACTTATGTTCAAAAGTTGATGAACAACACGAATAAACAATCCGTTAAAAGCTTGAAGTTTATTGACAACTGAAAATGACAGTTGTCAATTTGATGGGTACTTATAACTAAAATTTATCCTAAGTATTTTAATAGCCCTAATGGTTAAAAATCAGAAATAATATCAATATGGCAAAACGAGACTAGAATTGTAATGATGGTAAAAAAATATATTTATGGCACTAAAAGACTAAAATCAAAAACTATTAATTATTTGGTAACAATAAAATTGTACCGTGCGTTACGGTTAAATTTGGTGAGAGCTTTAAAGTAAAGGTAACGTAATAGACTAGAAAATATACAAAAAAAAAAAGATGTTAAAACTAAAAACTAATTGTTAAATTATTAGACTTTTTTATATTTTTATAAGTCTATGCTAGGAAGAATAGTAATAATCTCGCTGTCAGGTCTTGGGTGCCTCTGTCTCAATTTCTGTATTTGAATATCATGGGTATGTCTCATGTGCTTCAACAAGATATACCCATGCTTAAACTTCTTCTGACAAATTTGACAAGTAAAAGAAGGGCTTTGCCCACAATCAAATCTAAGATGTCTTCCCAACGTCTTCTTCTGCAAATAAGTCTTCTGGCATCTGGTACAACCGTACCGAATATTCTCGTGGTTGAAAACCTTCAACTTCGTATATTCCTCGAAAGTAGCAGCGTAAAACGTAATGCCTGCAAAACATACGAAAACAATCATTTACGAGACAGAAAAACAGGCATGCTTTACGCTAGGATACTCACACTGATGCGTCAAACTAAGCACAAAGAATTTCAAAAAATATGCACTAAAAAACGAACATCAAAAACAAGGCTAAAATAAACGGTCCAAGCAAAATGCAATACACGCCATTCGGGAGAATAATCAACTTCTACTGAAAATAATTGGATGCTTCACACACGTAATCAAACAAAAAATATGTTAGAATTGTTGCAGTTAAGTTTTCAGCCATCATCAGGACTCCAAAGAAAAGTGCAAAAGTAGCAGATGATCTCTTAGAGCCCTGAAGAACCAAAAAACAATCGAAACGTTGGCCTGTCTGAAAACTTATTTTTGTTTAAACTAAATAATAACTCAATCAATAATTTGTTCACTAAACATTCAGATAATTGCACCAGATTAATTGCCTTTAATATCGAATAAATTAGGCATTGTGGTGCAAAATAAGGTGTTGAATATAAGTAAAACAAAATGAATACGTATACATTTATTGTTTATACACACAATATTAAATAATATTACTAATAATAGTTTTCTAACTTCACATACGGGGTGGGGTGATCAACTTATACTCTGAAGTTAGGAAATAATGTTTTAAATAAAAGTTATAGGTAGAGTCAAGCTTATTTCGTAATATACAGGGTTTCTCATAAGGTCACAGCATATCAAAGTTATGTTTTTTTAATGGTTTATAAAAATGTAAAAATATACGGGATATTCCATTAAAAAAAACATAACTTTGATACGGTATAACCTAATGAGACACCCTGTATATTACGAAATAATTGTAGAATGTGAAGCTTGACTGTATCTATAATTTTTAATTAAAATATTCTTTCCTATTTCTCAAAATCTCCGGAGATATCAAATTTCGAAGTATAAGTTGATCGCCCTGTATATAACTAACCTATATAAATATTTATATATTAAAACAAAGAATAAATATTCAGTGCCATTATTATCACAAAATTTAATGCCCACCGTTTATATTTTTTTAAGGCGTGCACTGACAATAAAAGCATTTTTACCCCACTTTAACTAATAAAAAAAGATATATATCAAGTAAATTTTAACTATCAAATATTGCACAAATAAACAAAAATAATCAGTTTTTAATTCTACATTTTTTCAAAATGTTTTAATACACTAGATAATTACCAAACCTGGAATTTTATTACGAGCTATTAAGCACGATTCGGCAACTTTTTGCGTTTTTTTACTACTCACTAAATATTAGAACCCTAATCTGAACTCAAATTCCAGTCACGGATCTCAAAATAGGGATGTTTCAACGTAGCCAAATCATACTTTGATCAACATAACATGGTTATGCCTAGAATAAAATTGCACATCCTGAATATTAATTCAACGGAATTTCTAACTTCTAAATGAACCATTTTTCTTAAGTCGGTGCCACCAACTGTCCGAATTCATGTAAAATAATTTCGATTTTGCTTAAAAAAGTATCTCAACAATTTGTTTTAGGTTTCTTGCTTAAAATTTTAAAAAATTGGGTTATATAATATCTTAAACAGATCCAATAAATTTTAAATAATAAATAATTATGTTTACTTTCCAAACACTGCCATTTTAAATATTGAGCCAGACCAAAGTAAGAGTGTCGACAAATATGCTATTTTTGTTTGTTATTATTTCGCTTTTACTTTGGTGGTAGATTTTAGGCAGACTTAGTCACCTTTTATTCTATTGTTAAATATTCGAAACACTACTTTTTCTTCTTACTTTTTAAGTTTGTGCGTTACCAAGCATAACTTCTTGTACAACAATTTCTCTAGACTGGCCATTATTAGAATTTCCCTCAGCACTCCCGTATTGTAACTGCGGGATAATAACATTGTGCCTAGGAATCATCATTTCGGGATATTGCATCATATGTGGAAAATTAAAAATGTTTTTAGGAAATATCGACAGTGCGGGCAAATTTTGAGAACTGCTGTTTAAAGACGTATTGCTGCAATTTGTCGGCACCACCGATAAACTGGAAGAAGGCTCTCTAAGCTCTTTACTGACGTACGGCAAGATCTGCCTTAGCACCTCAGGGTCCGTATATTGGCCCGTAATATCGACTTCGCTATGCACTATCAGATGACGTTGCAAGTGTTGCTTCTTCTTAAATCCTTTTTTACAAATCGGGCAAAAATGGGAAGGAGGTTTGCCGCATTCTTCTCTTTTGTGGTTACATAGATTGGTTTTATGTTTGTAAGAGCGGCCACATTGGTCACAGGTGAATCTTTGAGATGCAAAATGCTGCCATGCTAAAAAATGAGGAAAATTAATAGTGTTCCAAGACCTACGCGAGAACTAGAATTTTTCAGATTGGATTTCTCCTTGCAGTAAGCTTGATTTTACCACACAAGACAGCTTTATTTGTTAATGTTAGCGCGACACATGGAAAACTTTTAATATTAGTTTTACGGAAAAAAAAAACGCCAAAAAAGATTCAATCTTGATATAGAATAGATCATTGCGAGAACATTTATCAATTCTGGTTTTAGAAATTATTTGTGTTGTTTTTAAATTATATAATAATTATAAACATAAAAAAACATCAAAATGTATTAGCCAAAAAAAATTTTTTTGACAATATTGAAAATGTTAATGATGAAAAGTTTTTCTGAATTAAGAAATACTTTAAAATATGGAATTATATTCTTTCAGGATAATAAAAATGGTCCTGCAATTTTATAAATATTGTATGTTAAGAAATCTGTGGGTATAAACATACACAATACTTTTTTATGATCGTAATACGTTGTTATCAAATTATGATCAAAAACAAGAATTAACAGTTCTCGGTAGGATCAAACTTTTATTCACCTTGTATATGCTATTCCAAATTTTGCCATCATGTGGCATAACTTGAGATTTTCGAATTTTGGAATTAAAGGAATTAGATTATTTAAAGGTCGTAGTTAGAATTATATTTCAAGTTGATGTTATTTTTTAAGGCAAAAAAATAAAAAGAAGAAGAATCTATATATGTTCTATATTTAAAAAAGTATTCTACATTATTTAGAAAATATGTCACAAAAATTCAGTCTTTTAAATAGATCTATTTGTTCCCAAAAAGTTGTTTCAAACAAAATTATAAAAGGCACGAAAGATTTTTAATCTTTGGTTAAAACACGGCATATGTCAATCTACTCTAAAAACTAAAATTAAATACTTTGTGTAAAAAGTACTACCTAATTATCAAAAATGACAAATAATTTCCTGTATACTTAGACCAATAATAAAATTAAAATTAGAACTTAAAATTACAGCGACTACAAATATCACACTATTAAAGATTTGGCAATATGTTAAAATGTTAGAATTTTTATTGGAAATAGATCACAACAAATTTTATATTTAATAAAAATTAAAATAAGTATGTAAAAACTTCCTGGTGTAATACTTTTAATTGGCTGCTTAAGTTTAAAAATATAGACACGAAGATACTGTCGTAATCATAAATCTAATTAATACAAATTCCTTTTATTACATTAAATCAACATTAATATCAGGCGTTAAACTCTCAGTCTTAATTTCTTGTTTGATTCCATGTCTGCTGATCATATGTCTCGACAAGTGATATTTCCTCCTGAACAAATTGAAGCAAATCTCGCATTTGAATTTCGGCTCCACACCGATACATTCGCCTTTTTGGTGTCGATAAAGATGACGCTTATTTTTATAGCTCTTATGACACACATTACACTCGTGGCGATTTTCATTATTCACCGTATTTTCTTTCCTTTCCATGAGTTGCAAAGGCATATTTCTTAGTAGAGAAGGCACTAAGTTGCAGTAATTTTGCATAAGTTGAAACGGAAGCAAAGGATTTTCGCTGGATTGTCTCAAGGCGTCTTTCAAGCGAACTAAAATAGAACGGAGAATTTTGTTTAATTTTTTGTTGAATTTGAAAAATTATCTACCGTAAATACCTACTGTTTTTCTAAACTAAATGTACCAATTTACTTTCACCTACAGACATGCAATCAAAATTAATTCTAATTTTACAATAAAATTAATTTGAAAAATAGTATCCATTTTCTTCTTCGATAATGCATGAACAAAGTTCTTCTTTTAAAATATTTCAAATTAAAAAAAGAACGACCACAAAAAAATTACATTTTCGGTTAAGAAATTAATAATAAATTATTTTTTATAATGTACCAAATTCTGTGCCTGTCTATGGTATTACTGGTAATGGTAATGGTAAAGGTGGGGGTTAAAAAGCGTATTTTTGGAAGAGGTGGGGCCGTAAAAATGAATTTCGCAAAAAACATTTCTAAACAATTTATTAGATAAAAACGAGACTTATAATGTAAAAACAAAATTGCTTCTTTCGTCAATACTAAACAAAACAAAAATAGTAATTCTTATGTCCAAGTAATACTGATATAGCAACAACACAGATAGTTCTAAACTGATACGTTTGGATAACTTTCTTATATATATATATATATATACATATATATAAGTTCTGTATAAAAGGTCCCAAGCAACACATTTGGTACCAGGAATTGAAATTAAAATTTCCGAAATTTTAGTATATATGTTATTTTATCTTTAACTTTAAACAATAACTAATTCTAGGAGTTGAAGTCAGCTTAACTTTTAAAAGATTAATAAATCTGTAGTGCTGAAAAGTCGTAATAACTACGTATATGCTAATTAAACTTAATATAATATCGTTTCCAACGTTAATATAATCACAGAAATAATTAAAAAATACTGCTTCTCTGAATAAATAAAAGATTAGGGGCAGTTATTAGTTCATGGAAAAATAAAATACCTAATGGCGTTAGTTCTATTTCTCATTTCAGACTATATAAACTAAGCGAGGAAATTTTAAAGCAAATTATGTAGTTTCAATACCAAATAATTTTTCTCAATTTTGGTAACAGGAAAGAATCTAAATAAATTCTCAATATTTATGACTGTGGTACAAAACTTTAAAGTGACATAAATCCTTAGGTACTAAATGTGTTGCTTGAGGTAGAATTTGAATCTATTAAAACAGACCGACAAAAAAAAATAGGTTTGTATATAACTTATGATAACAAATTATAAATATTTTTGTGAAAACCCTTCTTCAGTGTTTAAAGCGAATATGTGTTTTAAAGTTCCATTTTTGATGACATTTTCTTTTGGCTGGAAAATTTAGGTTTTTTGGCTTTCGAATCTAAGGTGGTGTGTTAAATACTTCTTCCAAACATATTTTTTTGGGCATTTAGAACAGTAAAACCACACTAAAAATTTAATTTGATAAGCAATAATTAACTGCCATGGAAATTTAAATTTGAAAAAATGAGCTGTAATTGTTTCTAATTCAGCATCTGACATTTAAATCTAAGAAGGTGTGTAAGAACTTCTTTCATACAATTTTTTTACCATTTAGGGCAATAATATATTTTCAAAAATGTAGTTTTATAATAAACAATTTACTACCATGGAAATTTAAACTGTACCGTTTCTAAAACACTTTACAAAAACAAAAATTTTAAGCGTCAGCCTTTTTTCGATATTTTCTAAAAAAATAAATTTTATAAACAATTTACTGGATATGGAACTCCAACTTACAGATACCTGATATTACTGACAGTCCACGAAGGGATTAGAAATATTTCTAACGAACTCCGGAAAAATATTGCTCTTGAATAATAAATGTAAGAAGATTTAAAGTTTCAAACTAAATTGATGACAAACCAGGGTAGAATAAGCAACTTGTTGAATGTGTGATATTGATAGAATTCCAAGTTAAGAGTATAAAAAAAAATTTTAAGTAAATTATGGGTAGAAATTGGTTATAGGTTAAAACATGGGTCCAATACAAAAAAAATATATAGACCTAAATTCGGTTTTTATTTTCAAAATTTAAATAAATATATAAATATATTTGTCATTTGTTTCTATTTATTTCTATGGAAAAAGTTCAACATTTTATTTGAAAACAAAATTTATAAATGATTATGTTCAAAATAACCTGGTCCGACAACTTGATTTTGTTCGTTGGTGCCAAACCTAGCGCTACAATTGCCTTTTGCACACCTCCATCTAAATATATTTGCTAAGGATGTTCTATTTCTGAACTTATATCCATTCACCATCAACATTTTATGCCTTTTCTGGCTCAAAATTTCTTTGATTTCTAGGTGCAGACCTGCAAGGATCCGTATTTTGATATTTTGTTTGAATTAGAATTTTAAAAATTTTACCGACAGAGATACATAGAATAGTTATAGGTTTCAATATTCCATTTGTTAAAAATCATTTTATAAAGCACATATATTCTTTATTTTTTATCATTTTTATTTTTACAACAGTAAAAAATTAGATAAAAAGAATAAAATTTTGAAATATGTGCATACCGAGTTAACAAATAAATAATAAAATGTACTTATTGTAGACTCAAATAATAAAATGGTTACATTTGACAAAAAAAAAACTTTTTCAACAAATATAAAGAAAAATGTAAGAATAAAAGAATGTTTTATGATAATAGTCGTAGCAAATAAAAAATTATTGAAAAAAGTGAGTCGTTGTTGCCATATGAGTGTACATTAATGAAAGGAGTTTGGGAGAAATAAGTCCTGTAGACTCAGAGTCTAAGCTTTTATTTTTTCTTGGAAAAAAGAGAAGAAAACTACAGGATTCGTGGCAAAATGGGCTACATCTACAGGTTCAAAATACAAAATTCTGTAATTAAAAAATAACAAATAGTTTGGTGTAAAATATTTTGTATTTTGAATCCGAAGATGTGGCCCATTTTGCCAGGAAACCGGTAGTTTTCTTCTCTTTTTTCTATGAGAAAATAAAATCTTAAGACTGTGAAACTAAAGGACTTATTTGTTCCGATCTCCTTTCATTAATTATTGAAAAAGATATACTAATAAAAAAACAGTGGAAGTATCTTTAGCACTAAGTTGACATTAGCGTACGGATAATTCATGTTTGAAGCATGGAAATTGAATTTATAAATTAAAAAATATACTATTTGGGCTATAAAAGCCTACAACCTGAAACTGATATTCGCTTAAAACTTTTAATCATGGGTTTTACATATATATATATATATATATATATAGTTTTGATCAAAATGCGTTTCGGTAACTTCATTAAATTAAATTCATTAGTAACAAATGCAGTTCTTTCATTTAAAACCGTTAACGACCAACATTTTGTACTTATTTTGCTTATAATTTATTCTACGTGAATATTTGTACAACCACAGAAGTATTACAGATGAAAATAAATAATACTATAAAATATATCGGGGTTTTTCTTCAAAACTAATTGAAAAGGATAGAATAAAAAATTAATAAGCGGTTTTTTGAAAAACCGACTTTTTTAAACACGTATGAATCTTGTTAAAATACACAAATTTACACAAAAATAATGTCTTCTAAAATTATTGAAATTTATCAAAACAGTCAATTCTTTCTAGAAATTAGAAAAATTTGAATTGCTTGGAAAAACCACGAATATAACTTAAGTTCAGTTTTAAAACAGAGAATGTTTTCAGGATTCTTCAACAAAAGTTCAAAAACCGAATTTAAAAAGATTTTTATAAAAACAACAAATAACAAATAGTGATTTTTAAGGGGTTTGGATTTTATTGTAGACTAAAACTGACTCCTTATTCTATCTATTTATTCATTTTTTAGGTATTAATTGCCTTTAAAAGGAACTAATTCACACATTTCTTTAATATGTTAGCTGAGCTACGTAAATTAAAACCCGAATTCATACCTCAAATTTCATTCAAGTTTTGGAATTAAACCGGCATCTAGTTTCGGCCCAAATAAACAAACCATCATTAGCCTTATCATAAATCGAGCAAAGCTATATTTTTTATATACATATTATTTAAACAAAACAAATGTAACGTCCCTTAGAAAATCTAATACATTAATGATTGTGCCAAAAAAAAATTAGTGTCAACAATCTACAACAAAAAACCTATCTTTGCAGTTTCTCTTCAAACACCTCGATTGCGATTTTTGTGATACATGAAGAATTTTTCTATTTAAAATTTAAAACCGTTCGCTAACAACATTGGACCATTATTTTGACCCTCATTATCGTTTATGAAAAGTGACTTCAGAAAATCTTAAAACAACCAGTAATATTATGTAGAAGAAAAATTTCCGATTGCTCATAATCTTTCAATAATTTTAAAACAAAAACAAAAGTCGTTAGGAAAAAATATAATATAAAATTTCTTTAAAAAAATTACATTCTATAAGTTGAAGCAAGTTCAATAGAGTAACTATTAATCAAACAAAAATGGGAATTATTTTTAAAAATTAACAAGAGGAGAGGGGACTAATCACACAAAAAAGGTTTATTCAAGTCCATCAATTTTCTTGTTAGGATATTAGTATACAGGGTGGCTATTTTTTACCAGGTATTTGCAGGCTCGTTGACATTGCTAAATCACTTAAATGGGATAAAAGCTGCTCTTTTAGAAAACAAATAAAATAATATACTTAAATTCAAAATATTCCGATCATCTACGGAGATATCTGAAATTTTTTTCCAAAATACAGTTCGGACAAACCAAATTAACTGCGTAAAGCAAAATGTTTCTACAATCGTTGGGTAAATAATAAATGACAACTGCCTAAGAAAAATGTTGTATTTTATTTTAAGAGGCCATTTATTTCCGTATTTTGAATTTTTAATTTTGGAAAAACGGATTCAACACTGTTGATTTTTTTAGATATTTCGGGGAAATAGCTTGAATTTCCGTATTTCATTTATTTCCTAAGTATTCAAGTTTCTCCCATTCAACAGACATTTTAGTTCCTACCGGTTACAGAACAAAAAATAGCCACTTCAAAACGATATTTATTTATAAATGAAAACAAAAAAATTCCGAAAAAAATGAAAATATTCAACAAGAATTATTTTATAGGTATATAGACTCTTTTCTCAATGTATATTTTTCTAAACTGGAAGTCTTTCAATGTTTGTCTACTTTCAATATATTTAATTGAATCATATTGGCACGCACATAATAAATACTTATAGTTTGATGTAAAATATAAATTTAATTTAGAAAAAAATACTTGTTTCTAATAATTTTGTTCAGAGGAGCTGATGATTTATTTGTCTTTTGTAAATTTATTTGTTTTTATTTTTTTTGTGTTACGTTACAATCCCCGTCTCCTCCAAAAAAGTACATTTCTGCTATGGTAACACAAATAATTTAAAAAATACTCGGCATCCTACATAAATGTCTTCACGATATGCTCTTTGTGATTGTGCGGCATGTTTTTAAACTCAATCTCTTGTTTAGCGTAATTTATGTAAAATCCAGAGTTACAACCAGGCTCTATGCAATTCCATCTGCACCTTTTGTTGCTAAGTCTTTTCGAAAATTTTCGAAATTTGTAACCGTTAATTATCATGAAACTTCTATTGTTGCCGTCGAGCAGTTCGTTGATATGAAGTAATCGGGGTTTGAAATCTAGAAATAATAAATGGAAATGAAAAAAATTTGGATTGTTAATGAAAAAAGACCTAAGCTCTGGAAAAATAGAAAAACTACTCGGAATTGGAATGTAGAACGATGTAAGGTTATTTTTATAATCATAAGAAAGCTAACTAAAAATAGTGGAATAAAACAATATTTAACAGAAACTGAATTTATTAATAAAAATATCCAAAACGTAAGACCTTTAACAATAGGATTGATTTCAAAATTTCTAGTACAATTAAGAGAACAACCTATTTATTATATACCTCAAAAAAAAATGATTCGATTATAGAACCCATGATCGCCTTATAACACAGGGTCAAACATGAAACCTATTTTATTTGCATTTTTATTTAAAAAATGGTAACATCTGTACATTAATTAACGTAACGATTTTAACCATTTATTACTACTATTACAAGATGCGGGTACAATATTTTTTAACCCAAATCTGGGCTACGAGGCATTGGGTGGTGATGACCAATATATCCAAGAGGATAGAGATAAATTTATCTCTTTAACTGTAAAATAGCTGCAGCACTCATCTAAGAACCGTACGTACAAAACCACCATCCCAGCAAAAAAAGAATAGAAGAATCACCAAAGTCGAGACTGCCGTTGGAAATGTGGTATATTATCTGGGCAGCTGGAAACTTATGGTGAGGCGTATTACCAGAAAATCTGGGAGTCCTCTACGATATTTCAATCCGAGGTTTTGCTGCGGCCGTGTTAGAAGCAAAGCAGCAACTCTAAGTTTTGTTCCGTAGAATGTACAGGAATACACAAAAAACGTTAATAGAGAAATGAGCTAATTTCAGGAATAAATAGCAGTTTCTAGCAACTCAATTCGATTGTTTTAGGCAAGCCGCTAATATCATTGCATACAAAAACACATAAAGATATCAAATGAGATAATGGGACAGAGGAAGGTACAAGCCAAGCAAACAAATAATTGTCGACCAAAAACTAATACCTACCTACTGACTAATCGAAGCGGTTACTGCAAATGGATCTATCCATAGTGGACACACCTGAAGAAGGATTTAAATTCTCAAATATGTAGATTAACTATAACTACTGCGGCAGCTGTAAGGCCTGAAGGCACCTAAGAATAAACCATTGGTGTCTAGTTAGCTAGATAAACCTAGTTGTCAATCGTTAACATCCTCGTCCACATAACTACCAACTCAAAATTCACCATTTAACCAATTATCTGGACCTGAATCTTATTTTTGTATTTTAATTAAAGAATACACAAGTTAATCATTCGTCAAAATGTTAGAAACGCTCTTTAAATATTTTATGTACTCGACAGGGCCTTATGTTGTGTATTCCAATGAAAAAATAAATCTTTTTCTCGCTCAAAATCCACCTGACAAAACACACAAGTAAACTTATTCTCAATTTCTCTTATAAAAAGGTCATTGTTAACACTTTCTTGTAGACAAGTCAGATAGTGCCTTTTCAAATGATATTTTCTCTTAAATTTCCTTTTACACTTGTGACATTCGTGGATCTCTAAATCAACAGGAAGATGCTGCTCTAAGTGGTGACGCTTCATATGCTCTTTTCTGGAAAACTGTTTTTGACATATCCCGCAGGACCACATCAGGCAGACTGTTGACGAAAAAATTGATTACAAACCAACAATAAAGAAACGAATAACATCAATATTGTCTACGAAAATAAAACACAAGACATTAAAAAATTATTATTTTTGACAATGATGAAAATTTGGGAATAAGTTATATAATAAAACAAGTTTTTATTATTAGAAACAGATTTTATTGTTAATTAAAGGACTTCTGATATCCTACAGTCCTACTATTACCGCCTCGTTTTCCTTATTTGACTCTTCTCTTAGTTTGGCTTTTAAGGAATAGTTTGGCATGTCTATGGCCTGGGGTTTCTTGCTAGCACTAGAGGTTGTTTGAATTAACTGTAAAAAGGTTCTTGCTGTACCAGTACTTGTCTAGATCTCTGCTTGATCATTTAATCAGCCGTCTCAATTTGACTTCTTGGTGCAATGGTACCTAAGCTACAGTTACTTTTTTCCGATTAACTAGTCTGATGCAACAATCTTAAAACTGGAGCATGTAAATAAACGGATCAAAATAATAATCGAGACAATCTAGAAAACAACCGCAGATACCATGAAAATTGGCTTGGTTGATGGTATTTTTACCAAATCAATAATCATGTAGTTTTTCAACATTTAGTCAAGAGATATTCACTGATTCAATTTGACATTGCATGTATGTCTTTCAGCACATAAATATTTTCTAAAAAAATTGGATTAATGCCGAGTGTTTTCTTCATTGATTATGAAAGGGTAATTAATAATGCTCAATAATGGTATTTACCAATTGTCTAGTAATATCAATGATGGCCTACAGCGTGAGTATTAATGCCAGACGCACAGATTTTTTATTTTAAGAATAAAGCTGTGAAATCGACAGGTTGATAATCGAGTGTCTAATGTAAATGATTATAAGTGTGTATCTCAATGCAGTAGGGCTCTCAAATGGTATTGCAAAAGGTTGACAAAGGGTTGCAATCCCTGAATGTCGCTCCGGAATAGGGGTCCCTATTAATAGGGTGGCTCGGACTGCATACAAGATTGCTGTAGTAAGTGGGCTCGAACGGTAAACAAAAGAAGAAACGAGATGCCGTAATAACAAAGGTAAATAAATCATTAAACAAGTCGTTTAATAATTAGCGCAAATTTTATTTTGTTAATGTTTTTAAATTGTAAAAAAATATATTTCCAATACATGAGCTAGATAAATGCAAAAATATAATAACTCCATTGTACATACCGGAGCTGGAGATCCAGGAAGATACACTAGAGTCCGAAAATAGAGGCGAGAGTGTACTTTATAATTCAGTAGTTCATTAAAAACGTCTTTCAATCATGCTTCGTACTTGTTATTGGTATTTGTTAAAATAATGAATAAATGTAATTTATTCTAAAACTCCAAAAAACTTAAAAAAACTCGTGTTATTTTAATGGTTCAACATTTCAAAAATAATTTTCCAGTATTTTGACTTACATCTGTATTACTGCAAATATTTCAGTAAGTTGAAATATAAACTTTTTAAAATGTAACTTATTAAGAAAATTGTACCAGTATTGATAAATAATTTTATATAATTTATTATCCACACCCAATATTTCAATCTTATTTTTGGTTTAATAATTAAAATCTATTGGATAATTACACTGGATTCTGTAGGGATTTCGCCCAAATTACATACAATTAAACTAGATAAATTTAACTTTTCCCAGTTCTCATATTTCTTCTTCTTTTTTAAACTTATTGAAGTTATCCAGTCAGTCAAAGATGCAATTTAGAAAAATTTCCGAAAATAATTTAGAAAATATTGATTTTATAAGTGAAAAGTTTATATTAAGTGAAGGTGTTAAAAAAATAAATAATACATTTTACTGTTGATTTATAACTAATGTTTTTAAAATCAAAGTCCGACAACCACAGTAAAATAATTTTTTATATTAAAACCGATGTTAAAATCCAAAATATAATTTATATTTAATTTGTTTAATTGAAACCGTCACCACAGATTTAAATAAAGTACAAAAAAATCAAACCACCATTACCCATTAATTCTGTACAATGAAATCTAATATTTTGTATATTAAATTTGCAAAGCATTTTAAACGTAAGAGTTAATTTTTCAATTAATTCCTAGTTTTATTTGTGATATTCCTCATTTTAGTCGTAAATTATGATTCGAAAATAAAATACTTTAATTATAAACTACTTTTATTAACAATTTTGTTCGAAGTACTTTTTTATATCAAAATATAAACAAATGTATTACAAAATCTACCTACTCCACAATATAATTAATTTAAATAGTGAGGTAAATATATATTTTTAATGTTTTATGTATTTGTGCTTAATATTAAATCAAAAGCTTCCAGACTAAATAAAAAAGTAAAATGACAATTTTTCTCGACTCAAATTTCTACCTAAAATATTTGGCCTATATCAACAAAGATAAAAATAAAAATAATGCAATGATTTTTTTGTTTTGTTGAAGTTTTACATATTAAACAAAATTCAAACAGGCAAAGAATTAAGTCTTAAATAAAAATAGAGAATGTTTAGAAAATATACTACAGGGTTTGGCAAATGTAAGGTTATCTCCGTAAATAAATGTAGAATTACAATATTTTTAAGTTATTTCCCATAATTTTTAATATGTATAATTTAGTTTGATATACTAGAACATAATAGAAAATAACTTCAATTAAATTTGTATTTCCAGAGATATTAAACAGATTATTTTGGCCATTTTTATACTGTATTTTAAACTAATACTTATTTTCACAGAACAAAGAAATATTCGGTATTGCAAGGAAATTACTAATTTGATAGTTAAATCGAAATCATGTATCATCTACATAACACTAAATCCTTCACTTATTCTCCAATTTAATGAAAGAAAACTATTTTGTAGCGCAGAAATTGGAAAATTTTATCGATTGACTTTAGAAATATGATAAAATTATAACTTACTCCTTCTATCATACTTTGACCAAATATATTTTCTAAAAACCTACAATCTACTACAATTCAAATCAAATTCCAGTTTTATTTCGAATTACTTAATTCTTCTCTTGAATGAATGGCCAAATTACGAAAAAAATGACTGTTTCAAACAGAAAACCTAAACTTGTGTAAAAAGAATTGCACCTACTTCCAAGTATTTTGAAAATAATTTTAAACCTTAAATCTACAGAATAATTTAATATTTTTTAGCCTCAGTACCTTTTATTGGTATAGGAGGCATTGTTAACTTTTTACCTAATTATTAAGTCCTATAAAAATAAAACTATAATCCAAAATTATTTGTCATGAAGTACACCCATCTTCGTTTCTTCTAAGTCTTTTATTTTCAATTTTTTTTCACTCTTGAAGTAATGTTAAAACATCAATACATATCCGAAGTTCAAAATGAACATTTGTCATTGGAATCTTGGATAACGACGTCGTAGCTTGTGTAAAATGAACCCAAAAGCAGACTTCTTAGTATACCATTTTCAATATTAATAGATTCGAATGTAGGAAGTCCTAAAGTTTTTGAAAAACGAATTAAAATGAAGTTCCTTAACCAAAAGTAACTAACAAAACTGAGAAGCGTTATTATAAGTGTTGCAAAATCAAATTCCAGATTAGTAATTATTCTAGTTATATAAATATATACATTGCGTCCATAAATTGGAAGCTAGTGCTACTCAGCTGAACAATTTAAAATATTTTGACATGAATCTTCAAACACCCCTTTCTGATTAGTATTATTCATGCACTTTGAAAATAATAAAACATTTATCCCTATGAGTGCACCTTTTAACAAATTTATTATTGCATTTGTTCATTGTTATATTTACAATAAAATATTGATGAATACAATTAATTATTAAGCAAACATTTTTTGAGGGCATTTCCATCATTTAAAAAAAATGCTTTATTCTAATTCTATCCTGATATTCAGTATTAAGTTAAAATGAGATTACTAAATTTAAATAGTTTTTCAGTCTATTAAATTGCAAATTGAATCTGTGGGTTTATCGATTCATCAATTTACAACTTAAAGCCGTAATAGAAATATTTTTATTTTTAAATGTCAAACTGTTTCTATCCCTATTAAATAATAGATGAAAAATTAATTATTGAAATATATACAGGAGTCCCCAAAAAAATACATTCCTTAAAGGTACATGTATACAATGTTCCATTATCAAAAAAAAAAAATATTTCTTGAGCTAGCCGCTTAATAAAAATTCACTAATTATTAAAACTCTATATTGAATGTAGGTTTCTCTGAATACAAATTTAATTCATAATGTTATCCCTAATTTTTGAAAAAACCAATCGCTTATGGAAAAAATGTTACCAGAATTTTTTGTTAATAGTGCATTCTACATATTTACCTTTAAGAAACGTACTATCTTCGAAGACACACTGTATATGTTCCTTTAAGCATTAAGATTTATCGCCTTTTACTTTACTTTTTTCCACAATGTCCAAAGACCTTCCATTAATAAAAAAAACCAGTTCAAAATTAATTTCAACCGACAAATGAAAATTATTGAAAATTTGAGAACAAACTATTTACATAACTTATACATGTTTGACTAAAACTATTTTCCTATTTTATTAATAATCCGATGCTAAATCCATTGAACTAATTTCAAATTATCAAATAATTACGATACTTTAAATATATCTACTACTACGTAATAACCAAATTAATTAAAAAACCTAAAAAAAATTATTTCCAATTTTTATTTTTCATATACCATTTTTCAATATGAATGTGGAACTTAAATTTTTCGAAAATCAAATCATCAATTTTGTATATTAAAATCCTCCATCAGTTAGTCTCATATAATGCCAATTTACCAAATTTGGTTTTATAGAATATTCTTCTCAAATAAAAAAGTAAACATTCAAATCAAAAATTAAAATTAAAACCTAAAAATAAAAGAAAAACATTAGAAACAATAAAAATAATGTGCGAAATCAAATGAATATTTTAATGATAAAAGAAAATTTTGTTTTAATTTAAAAGTGAAATATTTTTAAGATTCCACATTACTATTTTGACTTTGAACCTATTTACACATTTGTAGACTGATAATAAAAAGATTTTATACTTACCATGGAAGGTCTCTCATTTTCTGCTACCTCCTACCATAGAAACACGGTATTAAAAATCTTTGGTATATTTTCTGACATTTGTTACATTTACAGCCCCATTAACAGTCAGGGGCGAATATTAATTATTTAGCTCAATAAATAGCAACCGGTTCTTAAACTTATGTACTTAAAAATGACACACATGACTAGTTATGTTAAAATGCGGTTATTTTTTTACCTAAATAAATAAAACCTATAATAACCGCATGAACTACAGTTAAAATTCAATTTGTACTTTTTACAAATTATTTACAGTTTTTTGTAAAGCGGTAACTTTGGTTTCTTGACTAATTAAAATACTATAAGAGGCATATAAAACGATTCTCTAAAAAATTAATCTGTGAACTTAAAAAGCCCATAAAAAGTAAAATTTTTTTAAAATAAAAATCAATAAACGTAAATATCGATAAATAAACAATACTCAATATAGACAAAAGTCGAGATCACTGGATTATTTGACTTTCAGACGTTTAAAGTCTAACGAATTGTATTTTGTTACGAGAAAATCATGACTAATTAAATTTTAAGCTAGTGAACTATTATAAAACAAAGCTTTTCAAATGTTCACGATCGACGTGCCTAAAATTTTTCAACTTTGGTTCTATAAACGGTTATACTTTTGCTGAATTTTGGTAACATTGTATGTTTGTTTTCAAAATGTCTTTTCAGATTTGACTGTTGATGAAATTTTCTGTCGCAAAAAGAACACTGGAACCGTGCAGCTTTTCCACATTCGTATACCATGTGTCTACGCATGTTTCCACGGTGTTTGTAGATTTTCCCGCAGTTGCCGCAGGGAAAACCACTGGGGAAATCTGGATCGATATGTTGTAGAATCCACTTTCCGCCTGTAAATAAACACTGCTGTACTAGCGATTTCAATGTTCTATCACTTCTTAGTTTAGGGTTCGGTCCAACATTCAGTATAAGGGTATTCTACGCCAATTGTATTGCCCCAAATTCGAACACAAATGCAAAATTTTTGCTACTACTACAAAAATTCAAACCTATTTAAAAATAAGCTAAAAAGTTGCATTACAAATTACTATGTAACTTTCAAAACTTTCATTTGGCCAACATGGGGGTAGAATACCCTATCATTAAGGGTAAGGATTTTATCTATTAAAACTCGGAAAATAAATTAAATCCACTATATTAACTCTTTCAGACATAATATATATTATTTATCTCAAGTCTTCTTTGGCCACTGGCGATAGCGATTGATAATAAGGAACGAACTGAGGGTCTGTCTGTAACAACAGAAGAAAGTATTTATAGATATTTGTTTATTTTTTTGTACAGTATGATTTCAATTTCTTAAGATCTTTTTATGTTGAAATTATTCAAATTATTTGCTTACAGTAGCCCAAACATGTTTTAACAAATTTTTATCAATTTATTGACAAAAATATTTTCAAATTTTTTATTGTGTATATTCTAATTCTACAGGATCTCTGAAAAGTCAATTCCATTGCACAAATTGTGTACAATTTTAAATGTGATAAGCTGTTCTTCAGAATACTAAAAATATAAATTTTACAGACAGAATAAATATTTTTAAGATGGTTAAGTTATTTAAAATTTAATAAGGCTAAAAGTTGACAAACTAGTTTTTAATTATATAAAACGATTAACTTTAATCAACGTCTAAATAACATACCGTCTTACAAACATATGCTGATAGTAAAATCAACCAAAAATGATGCATTTCAGGTTGGTTTATATATACCTTTATCACGTTAGAACACAACATTTAAAATTGTACAAACGTTGTTAGAATTGACCCAATTTTAGAAACGACTGCACACCACGATCGAAAATGAGACTTACACAATAAAAAATTAATGAAGAAAATGACTTCGACCAAGATTTTTTTTAAATAAAAAATGGCCAATATCTCTAGGCACTGTTCTGTATTATGTATGCAAATGTAAAACTATTAAATGAGTATGATCTGAAGAAATTTTAAACATGCTGCAATAAAATGACACGTGATTAACAAATTTTTGGAACTACTCTATAAATTACCTATTATCAAAAACAAATGTTATGTTAACGTGATAATCAATTAATCTCAAGAAAAATCAATAAAGTATGACTAATTCTAAAGATTAACAAATTGAACTAAACAAACATGTTTTTAAAACACTTTTACAAAAACTTGTATCTCACGGTCGGTAGTTGTTTGGAATGAGTAAAGAATTTATCTTAAAGGAAAGAATTTAGCTGTACAAGCGATAAATAATTTTATTTTGAATTTGAGTATATTAATTACATAACCATATATTTTAAACATACATTTGATTTAATCTTCTTAATTAAATCAGTATGTAAAAAATTATGCTTTAATTACTAGTTAAATTTCAAAATAAATACTTATTCAGGTAAAGATCCCTTCGATAACGCTAAGTTATACAATAGTTTTTTTACTTAACGCTATCAAAGTTAACCTTTCTAGATAAATAATACTTTCCCAATAAAATAAATTCACAAATTTAAAATTTTCAACTTACATGAAATAGGTAGGTAGCCTTCGTCCGACCAATCCGATGATGAAGAATGAAAGGAAAAAGTAAAAAAATAAGGATCTTATGATGAAGGGAATTTAGAAATTGGATTCAAGGAAAACGAAGGAAAAAAAACTAGTAGTACGACGTCTTCTGGCAGAATCTCTCCATCAGTATCCATTTCAATTGAAGAAAATTGATATTGAGCAAAAAGCAAATTGTCCCACCTCCACCCAGTCTCGGCGTTTCTTGAAGAGAAACGCAGAGCCTGCTTACTGCTTCTATACAAGTTGCATGAAAAATTATGATCCTTGTATCGTATTTTCGTGATTGAATTTCTTTTCGTGTACTCTTAATATATCTCGACGCGCAAACTTTTTCGAGCAAATTGAGCAAGAAAATTGTTTGGCAACACCGCACTCGTACCTTAGATGACGCTCTAAGGTATATGGTACTGAATAAGCTCTCCAGCAACGTAAACACTTGTAAGGTAGTGGGTCTGCAACAAACGTTCATAAGGACCAATTAAATTCAGCTATTTTATCCATCGTGATAATTTCAGAGAGTAAGGATCAGCATCTTCGCGTATTAATTAAGTATAATGCGGAAAGATGAGGATAACTACAGGATGAAATGATCAAGATGGCTAAAATCGACCTCTACTGTTGGCCCTCTACTCATTAAACACACATTCGGAACCAAGTAGACCCAGTAACTTAAAAATGATTACGTTCAGGCGAGAATATTCTATATAAAATAAATAGACGATATTAAAATTAGAATAACATTGGATTATCAAAAATTTTCGATATAATTACTAATAACGTTACAAGTTACAAGCAAGTATTTCAAATTTTTTAAAATACCAATGATATACTAGTTTTTATTTCGTTAAATTTATAACCAAATTAATGAAATATAAATAAACGAATAAGACCTGAAAGGAATAAATTAAAGAACTACCACTTGTTTTCTTAAGGGTATCCTGCAAATCTTCTTTTAGTTTCCCGATTACCTCACTACCTAATAAAATATAGGCAGCTACATACTTTTACGTTATTTCCGCTTTGTTAATTACCTTACTGTGTAAAAAATACACAGCTACATTTTTAGTAATATCATTTTTAAATCACCATATAAATCAAATTAAAATAAAAATAATTTTATAGATTTTTTCAATTTGTTCTCACTAGATGGTTAGTTTTGTAAATTTTTAATATAATTGTAACTATATTTTATATCATACATAACTCCAAATTTTAAATAAAATTGTAATTAAGTAAGATACTAAATACAGATCTCAAATTTAGAATGTGAACAATGTGCAATAAACACATTCTCCATATCTCAAATAATAGTTATTTCGAGATATTGGAATATCTGCATCCAGATCACTTCATAAATAACCTTAATGTAACTCAAATTTTTAGTTGTAGATTCATAAAAAAATAAGCAAATATTATAACCTAAATATTTCCAATTTTAAAGTAAAACTGTAAATATTCAGAATTATACTAAAATCGTCTATTTTTTTTATAAGATAATCAAGAAAGTCGCTTGTAAAGAATATTCTAGTCTATCATGAAAAACTCCAAATTTTGAAGTAAACATGTAGTTATTCAGGATATTTAGAAAAATTCCATGCGTTAGCAAATACACTTTTATAAAAATTACCTCACTGTATACTAAATGTATACAGCTACAATCAAGTTCTATGTAGAATGATAATATACTAAAAAAATCGCAATTTATACATCTCAAATGAAGAAATACTTAAATATCATGGTTAATAAAAAAATTAACCAAATTAACGTCCTGGTTTTAATTTTGCACAACTTCATTTAGCTAGGCTAAACATTTATTAATAACATTGTTAAATGTAAATATGTAAAGTAAATCAACAATTAACAAATTATTGTAACGTTTAGTCTATAACTTTCAGTTATGATTGCTTAAAATATATATATATATTTATATATATATTAATAGTTTTGCTTACGAATTCACTTTTATTTCATATAATGGCGTTCACTATTTTATACATTGACCAAAAAAATGGCCAATATTTATTGAAATGTTAATTAATTTGAGAATTGATAATTCGGTCTTGTTTCTTCCAAAAAATGAAATGTAGAACGTAATTACATACAAATGCATGTAATTTCAAAATGTTTACGTTACATGAAACCATGAAACGTTGCGGATTCGATGAAAAAATATGCGACAATTATCACATATTTTCCCATTAATTATTACAAGTGAATCTACTAAATTAAGTAGATTCGATAAAAATGTGAAATTTGCGGCAAGTCTAAATTTAGATTTACCGCTAAACAGGATCAAATATACAAAAAATATACAAGTATATAAAAAGCATGCAAATAATACAATGTTAGACCAAATAGTAAAGAAATACATGAGATAGAAGGCCAACATTTTATTAAAGACTAGCCCAAACGATACTCTACTTATTAACTTTTAATTATAGCAATAAATTTCATAAAAATTCTGTAGAAGATCGTTTGTCCAGGCCCACAAAATTACAATACCCAACAAAAACAAGCACTCGCAAATTGTATGGCAAAAAAACTATTTCTTGGAGGATGAGACAAAAAAAATAAAATAAAAATGTAACAAGTGGGAGAATACAACACCCCGAGACTTGCAGTCTCCCATAAGAAACCAAAGTGCCTTTCCAAGTCTCGAAACACGTCAAACCAAAATAAAATATTTAAACCTATTAAGATTTATATGCAAAAAATACAAATCAGTCTATATAAGGTAATAGAAAAATTTGTTCAATTGCACATGAAAATCATTTTGAAGGTTTAAGTGCTTTCATAATTTAGAATTTTATTCTGGAAACAGTTTGGTTTCATAATATTCCATTCTCCCTCTTCTTACCTTTGCAGTATCACTAGGCCCTGAAATCTTTTATTTCAAATAGGTGACAATTAACAGTATAACTGCCCAAAATCTGTAAAAAGCATTAAACAGTATAATGCTGTAAATCAAATTTGTATCGCTTTATAAAATGATGAATTTAAGTTTTACAATGAAGACCGTGTATACACATATTTATATATATATTGTAATGTCCTAGAGTTCAAGCGTTAAGAATTGATATAACTAGCTATTACTAGTTCAAGAATAATTATAAACCGCTTTTTCAGAAATGTTCAAATAACTTATTATATATTATTAGTATATTCCGTGCTAGATATTTTTTTCAAAATACTAGAATATATTTCTCGGAATGAAATATTGCCGCTTTTGTACTATTTTTTCTTTTTCTATATTTTCAGAAATGAATCTAAATTTTGTCAATATATTTTGCAGTGAATCAGGTTTCTAATGTTTTTATTTCCACAAAAACGAACCCAATTGATGACAGGACCTAGCAATGTCCAGTATCTGGGACCTCCAAAATAAAAAGAACTGGTGACTGGGAAGCTCTCTGATCTTGACGAGAGGGGAGAACGGTAAAAAAATTTAAAGGATAAAATAAAAAACTACAGCTACTGTTTCTAAAATTAAAGCTAAATGTTAAAAAGCAAAGAGGACAAACCAAGGACTACCCCTTAGGATACAGATGAAATAAAACTTGTTAAAAAAATCAGAGACTTGAAAGTCAAGGTGTGTGTGATGTTTAAAAAATGTTGCCATACCAAGTGCGAGCGAATTATAAATTTGCCTACTGTAATGATCCAATAAACAATTTAATTTAATATTGAACATTTTACTTTATAAATTTTCTTCTATATATATAATCGTTTTATTTAAATAAAAATCAAATTCAATATTGTTTCAGAACAGTAGACAAATCTTTACAATTGAAACAAAAATCTTACCTTGTGAGTCTCGATGTGCACCTACGGCCTCTTGCGCGGCCAAAAATACTTCATCTTGACTTTGGTTACCCATATGCCATCCTCCAAATCCTATAAAGTTTCATTTAAATATATTTTCAAAAAAAAAACTAGGACACTTTTAGAGAAATTTCAAAAGGCATAAATTAATTGCTGTAAAAATGGAATTTCTGTGAATCCAAATATAAAAATTTTATTTACAAATGTTAGGCAGACTAAAGAATATTTTTTAACTTGTTATTAAACACAAATTTGAACAAAATTAGTTCATAACTTTATTAACCATATCACACCAATTCAAAGTAAGAATTGTCACAATAAGTTACAAAGATAATGAACATAATTTGTGGAAATTCATATTTTTATAACAAAAAAAAAACAAATGCAAAAATGAAATGTAATTTAAGATTTTAATCATTTCTTGAATGAAATGAAAAACAAATCGACAACCTATTCATATGAGATTTTGTGGTTTGAAGAAAGGTGAATGAATAGAATTTAGATTCAAAAATTTATTGGATCACCCCAGATATTTTTTTGAGCGATAATCTCTCAAAAAAATTGACCCACATTTTTCTAATAAATACTCCATGTTTATAAAAAGATTATTTTGAGCACATTCATCTAAATCGAAAAAAATCAAAAGTACAATCAAAAACGTAAAATACAAAAATATTGTACTTTACTAGTAGATTGTACATAAAGTGATTTTTAGCATCCAGTAGTCATATTTGAACACAAAATAATTTATTAAAACCAAATATCAATATGCAATATAATTTCTTAATAAATATTGTCATTCAATTTTTTATAAAGAAATTCTATTATAGGATTGATAAAAAATCGGAATGTAGTAATCATTCTAATTATTCAACAACAAAATCTCTCAAATTCATAAAAAATATTTTAATTTGAAATTGATGAAAGACTAAATCATACAACATAAGTAATTAAATTGAAAGCCAGGTAATCCTTATTCTTTAAATTCTTACAAAATTTGATTATATATTCATTTTTTTACTGACGTTACCATTCTGTTGCATTAAAAACAACATAAATGGAAGGTCAAGTAATTATATTACATCAAATGTTAAAATATTGAAATTTCTCACGAATTAGGGATGAGTGGTTACAAATACAAACCTTGACTTGATCCTTCCCCTGTATTTCCGTGACTAGGCCCTGCTCCATCATCCATTTGTTCCATATTACTTAAATCGTCATCATCTAACGTCAAATCCTCGATACTGTCCTCATTCATTTCATCTACATATTCAGACTTTGGTTCCAACATCAGTTCTGTGTGGGTTTCGATCTTTTCTTTAATAATAGGAACTTGTGGCATTTCATCTGTCTGTTTATGCCTTGTGAGTATCTCGGATTTGGTTTCTACTTGTTCAGGCACATCGGCGTTCATTTTCGTAACGGCAGGTAACGTAGGAATGTTTTGGGCGGGTAGGCTATGAGATTCGGAAGAATTAGAGGCATCGTGATTGTCTAATTCTTCACTCTTTCGCCTTAACCTTTTCTTTTTCCGAGGCCCCGGCGACATGCTGCCCTCCCTCGAATCGTCTCGAGCTCTTTGCTCTATTGTTAACCCTTGCACCTTCGGCAGGTTCGACGTCGGTTGTGGACTCTTTGCAGGCGGAGGCGCGGGCGCCGGTTTTCTGTCAGTCTCTCCTTTCCTGTTGTCTGATAAACCCTTTATTTGTAGTGATTCAGCCGCTTTTAATAGAGCTCCTAATTGATCTTGAGATATGTTCACTTCCCCCCTATACATGTAGTCCATCATCGCTTTCAGTTCCTGGAACTTAACGTCCTTTAAGATGAGGATTGGGTGCTTGTCAAAATGCTTCGACAGCAAAGCCTGCAAAGAAAACGAACCCAATTACCAACAATATTTTAAAAATTACGAAAAATAGATCCCTAATATAAAAACCATAGTAAGTACTGATCTCTGCATTTGGAGAGTAATGCAAAATTTAAACGCCATGGTGCCAATAAACACATTGTAAACATTTTGAAAAAAAAAGCACTTCAAAATTGAGTTATTTTTTCATAAAGGTACAGTTTAAGGAAAAACTGACAAAAACACGAATTTTATTAATGATATACTAAATTGCTACATTAAAAAAATACACTTAAGCTTTACTGCCTAATTTTCACAATAGCAGTCTGTATCAAAATAAAGTGTTACAAAAACTTCTATAGACAGTACCATAGGAGTAAGAAATTAAGCCTAGACTCTTAATTCTTATAAATAATAATTATGTCAACAATAATTTTTTTGAAGTCCTAAAATTTCCAATCTCATATTTTTCAAAAATTTCTAAATTTTTCGTGTTTTGTGTAATCTTCAGTACCACAAGGAAAATAATCTATAGACAGTACCATGAAATAAATTTTATATATTCATACTAACGGTACTTCAATTAAAAGCGGAAACAGTCCCGTTAGTTAACCCATGAACAGTATCATGGCGAAATATTTTTTAAAGTATGCCCTCAAAACCTAATTTCACAAATTAACAGAGGTGTACAAAAACAGCGTCAACAGTATAACGTTTTTATAAAATTCGGTGAAAATGTAACTTACTTCGAAGTATGGACTACATGCCGACAAAACGACTTTGTGTGCGTTGAGGCATTTTCCTTCTGCTGCCAAAGTACAATCTACCAATGTGCCGTTTTCCAATAACGTGTCAAAAACGGCTACCAATGTCGATTGATGGTTGTTCCATCGTAAACAAAATTGCTGGTCGTCATCCATTGTTTTCTGTAATAGAAGCAATAATTTAAAATTTAAGAACTCAAGTCAACATTCCAAAACAATTCAAAGTTCGCGAGACGAAGTTACAAAATGGAGTACTACTCAAAATGGAGTATATGTATGAGCCTTTCACTTCAATACGGATTTCCATTGGATGTCCCCTAAAAGCACGCAAGCGTTCTAAGCTCAAAGAGTTCCACGTCAGCAGTGGAGGGGGAAAGGAAAGCGAAGCCTTCGCTCCACACGGCAAAAATGGCTGCTTTTCCGAGGCAGCATTGAAAAATGGCGAAGTCAAATTCGTCAAACCCGAAAACCATACGCGCTAATCCCGAAAATATTACCAAAATTTAATACAGGACATCGTTCAAATCAACTTGAATAAAGTTTTGTTTATATTTAGAGCTTTAATCAAAACAACGGCGGAAAAGAGAAAGCTCGGGTGGTACCAGCATAAGCTGCCGGTCAAAAAATGTAAATTTAAGTCACAATCCGCGAAAATTTATCTGAAAAGAATATATTACTAGCGAAAAGATGTTAATAGTTACCTATTTTGGCACACTAAAACTAAATATCACAAAATATTTCACTTGTATTACAACTTATGAAGAGACGACGAAAAACAGTGTTAGGTCTTCATAGGGCGGCTTTGAACTAAAAGCGATCGCCTAGATAGAAGCGATTTTGGAAGAAAATGAGTGTCCGGGGCATACGGAGCGAATCGCGGATGACGTCAACTGGCCACTCAGACGCTCACAGCGCAGCGTTACCGGCGCTCCGACCAATCAGACACGAAGCTTTCAGAGCGAGGTGGCATTCAGGACAAGCTTCACAGATCCGTAGCGTAAACTATGCCCCGGACACTCATGCCGGGTACGTAGAAGTGGATGGAAGAGAGAGAGGATGGTGAAAACTTGAAAAGAGAGAGCGTAGAGATGAGAGGAGAGAAACGAATTTGATCCACAACAAAATAGTGAGCCTGTCTCTTATAATCGTACAGTCCGTTTTCCACTGTGGTCCGATTTTATTCCTTCATCCGCGATTTTAATCGTGTTTGTTTTGCATGTTACTTGTGACTACTAATATCGGCTAAAACAGGTAAGATCCCTGTTTAATGCCCAGCTTTCATTAGTTTTTACTAAATAACACGGAGACACGTTCCTCTTTATCATATTTGACAGTGTGGAGAAAGGACTTGCCAAAATAAATATGATTAAAAACATGGTGCAAGAGAGAGGTTCCTAAACTTGGCGCATGATTGCCTCTCAGACTGTCATGTACAAATTAAAGTTACATTTAAATCCCGTTTTATTACGTGTATTTTCTAATTTATTGTGATTGATGGGTGCTGCTAATCATAAATTTTGTATCACACTTGTTCTCTCTCTTTCTCTCATTTTTGTTAGAATTTTATGTACTCGATTAAAACCGTAGAAAAAGTTGTAGCTACGGGGGGCGTGAAAAAATTAAATTGTTTTTTGATAGGTGAAAGTGTAATACATCGAACATAATTTACTCTTAATACAATTGTACAGTATTGCTAATAATGACGAGTTTAAATTATTTATTTAAAACAAAGAGTTTGTCTGAAACTCGCTTCTTGTCAATATTTATTTGATTTTATTTTATTGTAATAGTAGAATATCTATATTTTAATTCTTATGTTTCCATATGATTTCTAAATGGGATATCGAAATGTATATTAATTATTAGATCGGACTGAATCAGTTTCTGTTTACAAATAAGAAACCTCAGGTTAGATGGAGTGATCCTGTTTTATTAAATAATTTTCATAATATGGAATAAAAGAGAAAATATTAAAAGTTTTAAAATTCACAATCTAATAAAAATATAATTGAACTCGGCCAGTCTTATTGAATTTCTATTTTATTTTATCAATCAATAAAATTATTTATGGTAATCAATTTTATGATTACACATGTTTGGCCTTCGTTCCATGCTTATATTGTTATTATTGTTTATTGGTTTTTGAGAAATAAGCTAAACTATTTTTAAATTAAAATCTTAACTTGCTTAAAACACATATGTCACATTTATCAATTTTTAACATTTTTTAAATAATTTAGACAAAATAAATAGTACAAGTGTACATAGATTTACACTCGAAAGATCTTATTTTTGAAGTTACCCTGTAAACTTATTTTGAAGTACTCTAAGGTTTGACTATTTGATCAAACACAAATAAATGTCAAAGCTATGTCATTTTGCAATTATAGAAAACTTGAGATACCTAAAAATAATTTTGGTGCTTCTTAACATAAGAAAATACTATGCTCTGTTTATTTTTAATTCTAATTATAGAATTAGTTTATTTATTTAGAATTAGTCTCTTTCAAAGTATGCCCATATTTTAATTTTTATTTTTTTTGTTCTCATTTTTATTTGTTTCAACTTCCGAAATATTTGAACGCGCAGAATTAGGTAAATAAATGTCATGTTGACAATTTAGTCTGTTGTGAATGTAAAATTGTCTAACTAGAGAACAAAATAGTAGAAATCAAGTGATAAATCAGATTGTAGAAGATAAAAAAGGTCGTATAATTTGTTTATTCTGTAGAAATGATTATTAATCATACAAACTTCATTTCATTAAATTAATTTAAAGTGATAGATAATATTAATAATCTACTATGCAGTATATTTTCGCTGAGTAGTAGGTATTCAAGCATTTCAACAACTTTGTTTATTTTTTATTTTGAACCCAACTCTATAGATCCCCACGTATCGTGTTGGCAAGACCTTGAACATTTCCAAACAATGGAACTTTCCATCGGCCCGGTATACGGCTCTGAGCGTCGTCCATTCTCTCTATCGATTCCAGTTTCCGGTTCTTTTTTGTGCCGTTTTTCTTTCTCTCTCTGCCAGTTTTCAGCTTTTACTGCGTTCTGGCTGGGGGTACAAAAGCAGTTGCCAAGCGGCGTTCTAACAAAAATCAATAATGGCACAACTACAGTCGCTAGGCTATCGTTCTGTCTGTGTCTGTCTTCCGTCTCTTTTTCTGTGTTCTCCCTCTCAAAATGCCCGGTACTAGCTAGCGACTGCTCCTACAGCTCGTTAGCTGTGTTTAGTTTGTTGTCAAGAATTTATAAATGCTGAATCGTCACATTTTATTTCACTCTATAATTTAGGACGTTGCGGTGTGAAAACAAATGCGGAATAGTATTATTCTCCACGACCATTAGTGGATGTATTAAGTCCAAAATCATTTTTAATAATAGAAAGTAAACATTCTCACTCTTGAGATAGAATATTTATTCTCAAACACTTGCTTCTTATGTGTATTGCATACATTATCATTCTATAACAAGTTACGGAATGGATATTCCGTAATTGTTCTAAACAATATCGACAGCCATGGATGTCAAAATGCCAGATGTAAATGGCGACATCGTAAAAACAAATTTTTATTTAAATACAATAATGAGTGAAAAATCTATAAAATTTCTAGTAGTGAAGAAAATATAATATGTTACTCGGTTAGATTCGATATGGGTGGAACATTACAAACATAATCGCTAGCAAGCATGAGGAACCACGAGTAAAGTACTATATTTTCTCCACGGCCAGAAATTTTCTAGATTTTTCACTCATTATTGCATCTAAATAAAAATTTGTTTTACGATGCCACCATTTACATCTGGCATTGCTAGTTTTGACATCCATGGCTGTCGATATTGTTTAAAACAATTACGGAATAATCATTCCGAATGTTTACTTTCTATTATTAAAAATGATTTTGGACTTAATACATTCCACTAATGGTCGTGGAAAAAAGAATTTAGGAATTCACCTTTTTTAGAGTGTCTCAAAAGTTTTTAAATTCTGCTTTACTTCTGTTCAAATTCTAATTGAATCTGTTGTCAAAATTTTATCAAATAATTACCGATTTTTTTAATAGGCTGAAATAAAATTAATTGTGTATACTCACCTCAAGCTCACTTAACATAGGTTTGAGCGTCTTCTGGTGTTCTTTATTAATAAGTAAAAACTTTTTCAATTTTGGTTTGAGTCCCTTCTTTTTTTTTGTTGAAAGAGTGGAAAAACCGGTGACATTTTTGGCACAAAATTTTCCAATTTCTACATAGTTCGGTATAAAAATTTGAAATTTTTTCTCTGCCTGTGTTATTTTAATAAACATTTCTATTTACGCGCTTCTAACTTTCTCGCTTTTTATATGAGTATCTCCCTGTTTTTTTTTTTTAAGAGAACAGTAAACCAGGAGTCATTTTCTGCCGAGTTGTCCCAGTGTATACAGTGTTGGATATCAGTGTCATTTGGTCTTAGTTTCTTCCTGCTATTTTAAAAAAGCTGAAAATGAAGAGACATTTTCCCATTTATATAAAGTTCGGTATAAAAATTTGGAATTTTTTATCAATATCGGTGGTCTTTTGACAAAGACTTCTGTTTAAGAACTAGTTTCTCTTTCAGCCAGGAGACATTTTTGGACGTAATTTTCCCTTTTCTACAAAGTTTGGTATAGAAATTTAATATTTTTTCTGTGTCGATGGTGTTTTGATAAACACTTCTCTTTAAGTGTTTTTAAATCTTTCACTTTTAGTCTTAGTCTCTCCCTCCTTTTTTTAAAGAGAGAGGAAAAACAAGAGACATTTTCGGCTAAAATTTTCTTACATTCTGTAGAGTTTGGTAAAAAAAATTTGATATTTTTTCTGTAACGGTGATATTTTATAGACACTTCTAACTCGTTTACTTTTAGTCTTCTTCGTTTTTTTAAAAAGAGCGGGAAAACAAACTTTTTCGGCCAAATTTTCCTAATTTCTATAAAGTTTGGTACAAAAATTTGATCATTTTTCTGTATGGCTAGTATTTTGAGAAACACTTCTATATTTCTATATTTTTATACTTTTAACTCGTTCACTTTTATTCTCCATCTCTTCTTTTTTTTTTAAAAAAGGGGGGAAAACAAGAAACATTTTTGGCCAAATTTTCCTAATTACTGTAAAGTTTGGTTTACAAATTTGATATTTTTTCTGTATCGTTGGTATTTTAATAAACACTTCTATAGTTTTGCACTTCTAACTCGTTCACTTTCACTCTTAATTTCTTCGTGTCTTAATTAAAGAAAGCGGAAAAACAAGAGACCTTTAGCTTTTTCACTATTGACCTGATTTTTTATATTAAAGAAGTTTTTGGCCCCATTTTCCAAAAATATGGTATCCCTTTTTTATTCTGATATACACTATTATTTTAAAGTATAATACTTTTTTCATTTTCAAGAAGAAAACTTGTTCCTGTAAAAGCCATTCGGAAGCAAGTTTTTCGAATATTTAAAAATATAATATAAATATAAATATAATATTTAAATATATGTTAAAAACGTAAAGGAATGTTATTTAATAATTTGTTGTATTCTTAATAATGGGCACAGATTTTCGTTTCTTTTTTTATTTGAAATAACAGGATTGTTCTTACATATTTTCCGCAAAACGTCCTTGAAAGATTACTTATATTCCTATTGTTAATGGTGGAAAATAGATCTAATATTACCATGCCCCTATATCCATTATATTAATAACAACACATGCATCACAGCGTCCAGATTCCCCTTTTTTTCGTACCCTCATAACCGAAACCTTAATACAGTTTCCCTCGCTGAGGATATTTTTTAATAAGAATTGACCCTTCGACAAAATCGATTTATTTTTTGCCGCTTGGGGGGTGGGCAATGACTCAATGTTACTGGTATATGGTAAGACACGTTTACACAAAAATATGTACAACGGATACCAAATTTCCATTAGTACTTCTATTTTAAAACTAACGTCTACTTATCTAAGGATTTATTATAGAAAATATATTTGTTTCTATTTATATTTATTGGAATTTTCAGTTCTCCACTAAAATTTTACTAAAACAAAAAGTTTACTCCGAACATTTTAAAATAATAAGCGAAATAAATTGTTGCAGAGGCTCTAAAACTTTGTTCTAAATAAAAAAATAAAATTTTGAAAAGAAAGTATATCAAAAAAAGTACATCATCTTGTTAATAAATTCATGAACCTAATCCCATCTTAACCCAAAATGTTCTATAGAAAAAAACCTAAAACGTAACGAACTCCGAACATCTTACGTCTGGTTTATTATCAACCGTGTAAATTTTTACTGGCAGCTGCTATTCTGGAACTAAGACCCACTAGGTTCAGATTTCTGATGGCGTAAGCGCCTGGGGGGTTGCTATCTGTATGTTCGTGCGACCTTAGGGGCGACCGACCCTCGATGTGCGTCCCAGCCGGGTGTGCACCGCCCCAGTACTATTTATTGATCGTGGGGTAGCCATGATCATGCGGGTTTGGAAACAACAACAGGGTATTCAGCGACTAGAGTTATAGCGAGAATAATGTTGGAAATAAAGAAAAAGAAACAGATATGGAAATATGACAAATAGTTAGAGTAAGAGAGAAATATGAGTAGGACTTTCTGGGTGAATTTTTAAAGTTTTTTATATGTTCTAAAATATCGTATTTTTATTCCTGTCCCAACAGACACGTTTCCCTGGCTCACTGGTAAAAAATCAATTATAATGTCAGCATAATACCATCGGCCAGCAGGTGGGTTCTACCAACCAGCTAATTTGTTTTATATTTTTTGACTTATCCGATGGTTTTATTTCTGTCAAAAACTTATTTGATAAAAGTTCCTTATAACCCATTTTTGCTGTGAAAAGCAGACTTCTTCTAAAAAGTTTGGTATCTCCGTTATCTTGAGAAATAATAAAGAATGTTTTAAATAAAAGTTATAGATAGAGTCAAGCTTCACATTTTAAAATAATTTCGTAATGTACAGGATGTCTCATATGGTCACAGCATATCAAAGTTATCTTTTTTCATGGAACACCCCGTATATTTTTACATTTTTATAAACCTCTTACCGACCTAATTTCAACAATGTATCACACTTTATGTCTATTATGTTTAATAAAGGTCTACAGCCACCTGAAGATCACATTTCAATCCGTTGAAAATGAATAAAATCGGCTTACATGTCCCTATCCTAACTTTTCAAGTTCTACGCTGTGACATTAAAAAATATTTGATACAGAGTGATTAAAAAATTGAAACCCCATCTGATTTTATCTGAGTCAACTTGGACCATAAGATAAATTTTAAGCAACACTCTTCAAACTTAAAGAAAAAGTGTATAACAAGAGGAAATTTTAAGCAACACTCTTCAAACTTAAAGAAAAAGTGTATAACAAGAGGAAATTATTTTAAAACTATGACTTACAAAGGAGTGGGCATTTCCAAGAAGATTGCGGCACATATTTACTGCTATCTGATATTTCATAGTAAATAATAATGAATAAGAGAAATAACTAATCAGAGCCAAAAACGATAGTTTTCACATACTACAGCCCTTGTGTAGAGATAGAAATTCGTTTATAGAAAAAAATTGACAAGCTGAGAGGGGATATCAAGATATAATATGGAAATTTTTTTTTCTATATTGTTGCAGATCATAATAAACTACCAACGGAAAATAAATAATATATCTCAAATTTTCTTTAATCAAATAACATTTGACAATGACAAAATACAATTGGGTTGCTAATTTATTAATGACATATACTACTGTTTGCCAATTTAGTTCGATTGATTAAATATAATTATTATCCGCAACATTGGGCCTACATATAGAAATAATGAATGGAATATAGTCGATAATTTGCCTTAAGTCGACTATTTGTTAGGGTAATTGCTCTATAAACAAAATAAATATTTGCAAATATATAAGGACAAAGCCCTTTTTACATTTTTGTACACATTTCAATATTTTTTACATTACTCTTTGCAATATGACTAAAAACTATTTTATGAGTTGTATCAATATTTGTTTTTGTTTTCAGAAAGTATGGATGAACAGCATTACTGTTTGCGATGGAACAATTACCAGAGCAATATGACATCGGTGTTTCATCAACTACTGCAAAATGAAGATTTTGTTGATGTAACTTTAGCCTGCAACGATCTTTCTCTGAAGGCTCACAAGGTATATTTCATTTCCAAATTCATCTACATCCATGACATTTACAAATGTCATTTTCAAAAAGATCTGTATCATATTAAATTTTATTGAAAAAAATCATTTTTTCCAAATTTCATGTAAAAAATTTGATACTAATAGATAATATTTTAGTAGAAAATTTATTCGTATATTCAAATTAAATTTCTAATTAAAAATATACATGGTTGGGATAAAGTGTGGAACCAAGTAAATATCTTTAAAACGAAACGGACGATATTTATGAAATTTTACAAGTAAGTGCAATGGGGCAAAATGCAGCTGGTGTATATTTTTTTGTTAATAACATACTTCCGGTTTAACCGGAAATACCCTCAACTTTTTTAATTTAAATGGGACACCCTGTATATTTTTTAAGATTTTGTGTAAAAAAATTGTAAAAACGAGGAATACAGCACTTTAATAAACCACTTTTAAGTTTTTATACATTAGAGTAAAATACCATTTAGATAAACAAATTCATATTGTTTATATTAATAGTAAGAAATAAATAAGTACTATGTAGTAGATAACTGTTGCTAAACTGTCAAATTGTAATTTACGGAAATAAATTGTACGATTAGAAATGGTTCATTTAAAAGAAAAAAATCGTATTGAAATATTAAAGATGATCGGTTAGGGTGATCGATTCATAGAGTAGCCTGCTCGTTCTCCGGATCTAAGCCCATTAGATTTTTTTCTTGGGGGTGATCTAAAATCACATGTTTACGTTAAACGACCAACATGCTTGCAGGAATTGAGACAAAGAATTATTGATGAATGTGAACTAATACGTGGAGAAGTCTTGGAAAAGTGACTCAAGAATTTGTTAATAGACTGCCATATCGTCCGGAGGTGAACGGAGAGCATTTTGAACATTTGTTTAAATTATTATTCTCTCTAAAGTAAATAAATTTACTTATTCTACAACTAAAAGTGAGTTATTTCTCATTTTTACGTATTATTTCCACTAAATCCAGTATGTACAAATTCGAGAAATAACAAGCTCTTTCAAAATCTGCAAAAATATACAGGGTGTCCCATTTAAATAAAAAATGTTGTGGATATTTCCGGTTAAATCGGAAGTATATTATTAAAAAAATATATATACATCAGATGCATTTTGTCCCATTGCACTTACCTACAAAATTTCATAAATATGGTCCGTTTTGTTTTAAAGATATTTACTTGGTTCCGTACTTTATCCCAACCCTGTATAAATAATTTTGGATATTTTAGCCAGGCGTCTGTATTTAAATTTATTTATTGTAATATTTGCGGTAACAAACCGTTCGCCGACGCCACTGGCAGAAGCCGTTGGAGCCCGACATTGACCACATGTTTCCCGCTGTATTTTTCCAGGTAGTCTTGTCAGCCTGCTCGTCTTATTTTCAAAAGCTGCTTCTTGAGAACCCCTGCAAACATCCGACGATTATAATGCCCCAAGATGTTGGCTTTGAGGAGCTAAAATTCATCATTGAGTTCGTCTACAAGGGGGAAATCGACGTTTCTCATGCAGAACTCCAGGTAAATATACAGATAACGATTTCATAAAATAAATGCTCTTAAGGGATGGTAAAAAAAATGAAATTGATGGGTTTGGCAAAACGATTTTTGAATGGGAAGGTTCAAGGACAATTTTTATATGATGGTGAAATAACTAAGACGGTTGGGAATGGAAACTGTTAATGTAGGATATAAAAGAAATCTATTAGTACCTCAGCATTATGTTACTTACGAATTTATTTAAAATTATAATTCTTATAAAATTCCCATGTAATGTAACTCGGATTTGAATTACTTATGTATGTTTTTTAAAAAACAATGCTTCCTTAACTAACTTTATTATACACTACTTGGTTCGAACTTTAGATAAATTTAGTAAATCGAGAGACCTCTTCGGATTTTGGAAATAAAATTACTCGAATTTTTGTCCATCGTTCTGTGCTAAACTCATCTTATTTTCTTTGAAGAAAATTATCTACAATCGTTAAGATTATGGGTTTCATGTTTCCTCTAAAGATGCCTTTCTTGGGGCGATATTAATTACCCACTTAAGATACGTCGTTGAAAAAAAGATAAATTAGGCAAATAATGTTATTTGATCAATTTTATATATTGAGTGTTGCTCAAGTGTGTACATTAAATTCTGCAGACTGCTAAAATCACCAAACCTGTGCCGCAGCATTAATAGAAACCACATGGTCCAAAACATATTTTACAATAAGACGAATTTATTTTCGGCTCAATTTTCCTAATATTTTAATACAGGAGTTTGATGAAGATTTAAAATTATAACTGAATTTTAATGAACGTATTTTGGGTACATTCAGGTTTTCTTTACGGTAAAGTTAGGAAAATGCTTTCTCTATTTGCAGCAATTTCGAACACGATTGTCTTTATTTAGTCGATTGCAGCTGTTATTTATGTTATCAACTTCTTCAGACGTACTTAACTGGAAATACTGACAAATTTTCCGAGAAAAAATGTGCGGTTCATTATTTAATAGAAAATTTAAAAATTGTCTGTGTTTGTATCTGTATTTCAAAGGATAATTCGAACATTAAAATAAAAAAACTTAATAGCAGTAAATATTTAGTGTAGCGTACAATTTTATCTCGCTAAAACAATAATTACCACAAGCAACCTTTATCTGATGTAATCTCTTTTATATTAAGAACTGTTTTTTTGCATAACACATGCATTTTTTAGGATACTAATATTGTATATTACATCTAAGTTCATTCTAAAAGTTTATAATATCTGCATTATATAGTCCCAACTCCCATAATACCATTGTTCAGATTTGTGCAATATGTTGGTACAAGAGTTACATATTATGTTTCCAACAAGACCATCTCACCAAATAATATATGAAACGCGGTTACGTGTCATAGAAAAAATAAGCGATGTTCTACGAGATCAACGACCCGCCGATCGCGAGTTTCTGACATCAATCGTCCTGTTTTCACATTTTCAACACTGCTTTTCGTTACGGAACGTGCCATTAAGACGGCCAAGGTGAATAAATTCATTGTAAGTTGCAACATTACTGGAAAAAACATGGAATCACACTGCATAAACTCCCTAGAGAAATAAAGTAATATGGGAAAACGGTCGGCGACAGTGGCGTTTCGCAAAAGATTTGGATCGTAGAGCAGGTAGGTTACTTAATTCTGCAGCTGGGCCAACTGTAATTTAATCCTCAGAAAGGATAACAACAGGTAGAAGAATCCGAACAAACTAAAAGTATTTATTTATACATAACATTAAAATGTGAGTGAGGAATTTTCAAAATAGATATCTTTAGGTCAGAAAAACTATAACTAGCATTGCAAAAATTATCTTCATTTTACGAAGGTTAACCTATTTAGTCGTTTCGTTTGATCGACACTTTGTAAAATGTTTTTCATAAAATTTAATTTACTCTTTACTTTTCTATTTTTTGTTTATGGTGGAAGAAGTCAGATTTGTATTTTTATATATATCGAAGTACGATTAATCTGTTATTAAAGGAGATATCACAAAAAGTTATTTACAAAAAGTTTCTTGAGATTCACATTTTAAAATTAGTTCCAAATATACAGTGTATTCAGGAACGCAGTGCCAGACAAAAATTTTGTTTTTTTTAAACAAAACACCCCGTATATTTTTACTTTTTTATAAACCTCTTGCCAAGCTAATTTCAACGATGTATAAGACTTGATGTCTATTTTGTTTAATAAAGGATCTACAGCTACAAATCGTTGAAAATCAATAAAAACGACTTATATGTCCCTATCTTAACTTTTCAAGTTCTGTGCTACGGTATTAAAAAATATTTGATACAGAGTGATCAAAAATTTGAAAATCCATCTGATTTTTAATCACTCAGTATCAAATATTTTTTAATGCCGTAGCATAGAACTTGAAAAGTTAAGGGATTACTAAAATATGTTAAACATTTATAACATATTAAATTTTCTTTTGATTTTCTAGTAAACTTTTCCAACTTTTAAAACTTCATCTTTGCTTTCGACAGATTAGGCCACGACATACTGTTAAATAAGTTGTTAGATGTCGGAATTTCTCGCTTTTTGGTTCAAGTAAATGGCAATATGTCAATCGATTTTTTGGTTACATCTGGAGTTCCACAAGCTCTAATTTGGGACCGTCATTATTCAATATTTTCATTAATGACATTGCAGACACACATTTTCTGTTATATGCCAATTATTTCAAAGTATATAATTATGTGCTAGATATATCGTACTGTGAATGCTTATCATCAAATTTGAATAGAGTTGTTAACTGGTGCCAGGAAAATCATCTTAGTCTCAATGTCTCAAAATGCAAAGTAAGTTCATACAGTTTGAAGTCTAATGCTTTGTTATATGATCATAGTGTTAACAGTGATGTATTGCTTAGGCCAGATGCCTTTGTAGATTTGACAAAAATCTTTCATTTAATGACCACATCAATAATATCACCTCGGCAGCTTTTCGAGCCTATTGCTTTGTCAGATCTAAGCTTGAATATGAGTCGATTGTATGGAGTCATTACTATCAAAATCAGATTGACAGATTAGAATCAGTTATAGAATTGAAGGCACATATCCCCTTAGAGGAACCTCGCATGCGGTTCAATTAAATCAGCAATATTTTGAGTAAGACGCGATTGCCATATTCTTTGCTATCTGCATAAAATTATTAACAAGTTAAACATTCCACATATGACTGGAGCAACTGACTTTTAACATTATAACGTCAAAAAATAAGTATTCCTCCCTGTATATAATGGCAGATAAATATAACGCAAGAAATAAAGACAGCGACATTTTTTGTTGCAGGGAAAAAACATAAAATACTATTTTTTGGGTATTCATTAATATCTGTAAATTTTGACAATCTGTGCATACATTTCGACTGTGCAATATGTTTTGTAATTGGGTATTTATACCTTGTAAAACAGTTAATAATAATAAATCAATGAGATTAATTGTCCAAAAAGAGTAAATCCTTACTATACATACTGTTTATTAGGATTGACAACATTTCAAAAAGGCGAATGACAATATATTTTAACGAATTTGGAGTATTGTTCAAAACGGACTTTTTTTTAAATTATACAGTGGCGAATTGTATCATCGGCTTGACATCAAATATATTATTATTGACTTATTCCAGCACTGAATAAATTTGTTAACGGATTAAAATCGTGAAAAGATCTACTTGAGACGCCTCTGTGAATACTGTAACAATTCTATGCATTGTAGAAAACAGGCTACGTTGAAATTTCCTTTCTGTTATACCATTATTTCAACCATAAAGAGAAAAGAATAAAAGAACAATGAACGTGGAAGCCACGAATTGTTTTCTAGACAACCGACTATGGAAAATTGAGAATTTTAATTTTTTATTTTATCGCGTAACTAATTTATTAAATAGACGACTTTAATCTTCTAACGGAAACACATTTTTTAGGCATTTTGGGACATTAATCTTTATTCATATCAATTATTTGAATACTTTTTACATAGTTAGACAAAACTAAAAATTATCATTACATTCCCTATTTACAGCAATTTCTAACAAAATTGGCTCTAGTGGGTTGTAGCTAACTCAGTATTAGTATGGGATTCTTCGTATATCGTTTACTGAAAAAAGCAGAAAATTTACCAATGTGGAAAACATTTTTAGGTAAATTTTTTCCCAGAATTTAAAGATTTAGGTTCAAAATTGAATTGAATTTTAGATTTCCTATTTGGTCCATTTTCGAACACGATTACATTTCGTCCCTTGTAGCTCTAACATATCCCAAGTAATTTTAAATGAAATTTCACGTGTATTTGACAATTTTTTTGCCAGAAATACTACAGTCGATTGAAAATAACTTTCCAGGCAATATTTTTACAAATTGTACTATAATGTGTTAAAAACTATTAATTTTTGAGAAAATATAAATGCCTCAATTTAAAATGGCACCTTTTTAGCGAGTTTGAAAACAGGAACTTAATCCATAAATATAAAAATAACGACCATTACATCCTGCTAATTTACGCCATTTATGATAGTGCAATTTGTCATGAGTAAAATTATTTACAAAAATGTATTTGTAAACAAATACTTCTGCCGGTAAGATTAACGAATAATGCATCCCATTAATTACTATTTGTAATTGTATACAAAAAGCACTGGATGACTAACGATATGTGGGTCCCTCTTTTTTGATCTTTCAAAAGTTCCATCTAATTAAGATAAACCTAAAATCATAGGAAACTAACCTAAATAAGTGTTTAAAAAAGAATTAAAAAAATCAGAAAAACGAAAAAGAAGAAGACCAGAAAAAATGTAATTTTAAATTTTTAAAAACACTCCTATGCAACATAAAATATAAAATGAAGTAAACATAAATTTTCATATATTGGTATTACAAAATCCTTAAAATTACACCCTGATATAAAAGGAAGGTCACATAATAGTCAATTACAAATATTCCAATAAGTACAAGTCAAAAACAATAAATTAATCAATTCTTCTGTATAACGAATATCTTGACATTTCATTAATCCATGCATAATATTATCAGCATATATAAACAATAATGCTTTAAATAAAGCATGAATTAATAAAATAAAAAAAATTCTAATATTTACAACACCCCCCTCCCCCCCCCCCCCAAAAAAAAAGATAAAGATCTCATGTTATTTTAATATTCTCAATGCAGATAATACAATTTTTCATTGAATTTAAAATTAACCCCTAATACCGGTATAAATATCGAAATAGAAGAAATAACTATTATAAAATCTCTAAAACCAAAATTAAATTGAATTCAAAGATAAACTACTGCTGTTATTAAAGTACGAGAATAATATAAAGAAAAAACAGTTCTTGGAGAGCTGCCATAGCAACAGATAATCAGAAGAATATGGAATTTTCTTTCTTTTTGTTAATGCCGCCAAAATAACTAAAAAACAAATTAATTGTATTACATACCTAATCATTTTTTATAATTTCTAAATAAAATATGAAATTTCTTCTCGGAATATTTACTATTCAAGCAATTGATGTTAACAAAACTACTTCTTTAATTCGATTAGATTATGTTAATTTTCATTCCAATTTTCTCTTATATTAATAATAAATTACCAAACAATATGAAGTTGAACCTAAACCATCTCAACCTAAAAAGATTTCGAACAAAATTTAGTCTATAACAATTATTAATGTAGATAAAACAAATATAGCTATCAATATAATTAATCGTTTCCCTACATATTATTTCCTTAATTAAATCACGATAGAATAAATAAATAATGCAAATAAAGATTAAGAATACTCAATCAATAATAATCACTAAATCTAACGAATTAAAACTATAAAAATTTAAGAGAAAACTGTTCAAACTGCCTTTATGACCAACAATTATTCTTGTACCTGTACCTGTAAGTATCTTAATAGCAGTAGTTTATCGATAACTAAATTACTGAATTTCTACAAACTTGAATTTTATATAAATAAAATATGAATTACTTATAGGCGTCGTGGCCATTAAAATTTATCCTGCTCCATTACGGTTACGGCTATGACCCGCGTTAGTCCTTTTAGGTATTCCCTTGTAAAAATGAAAGATAGTAAAAATAATACGCTAGTTCGAGATATGTATTTGTACTGAAGTTGTCGAAAACAATTTAAAATCAGCTACAAATATTGAAGATTTACCCCAAGTGCCTTACTATGATTTGCATACTAAATTAAGAATTATCACAAAATATTTCTAAGAATTTACTCTCTTTTGAGGTTCAAATCAAATATAGAATGTTCAAATTTCTTCACAAAATTCTCAATAACTTTAACAGATGGTACCAAATTCTTCCGACATGCATTTTAGTAGTGAGTTTTCATAATAAATTATTGAAAAATCTTTTGACCGCACCACAACTAATCCCAAAATTTTTACTTAACATCAGCCACTATAGGAAAACTATCGATTAAGATATTTGTATAAATAGCGGCCAATTTAAATCGAAAGGTCAAATTTGAACACACTTTAGTTGATTGAGTTATAATATATCTCACTCTATGCGAGTCGCAAGTTTCAAGGTTCAACTCGACTTGTCGGTTCACATCGATTTAGTCGAGTGTTTTAGTACGAATCGCAAGCACCTGCCGGTTTTATACTTCATAATGAACATGGCAAGATGGTCGGAAACGACGACGTTAAAATTTGTAGAGGAATACATTAGCCGTCCATGTCTATGGGACGTTAATAACGATTGCTACAAAAACAAACAAGCTCGCCAGAGGGCTTATTCGGAAATCGAAAATGCCATGAAAATCCCAGGCTTCGGTCGTATGGAAATTATGCAAAAAATAAAGAATATTCGTTCTACATACAGTCAAGAACTTAGAAAAATTAAATTGTCTAAGGAATCAGACGCGCCTCTTGTTTACGTTCCGACTGTTAAGTGGTTTAGTATTTTGAATGAAAAATTACAATTCATTCAAGAATCAACATTAAAGGAAATTATTACAGTAAGTATAATTTATTTTTTTATCCGTCATCTAGGTCCTCAGATGATGGATAATTGGATCGTGTTATGCAACAATGGTCTGGATTCAGTTCAAAATGTTTGTTTTAATGATATACAGGGTTGGATCAGAGCACTCGATTTAAAATTTTGAATTTATAAAATAAATCACTGTTATTTTGCATGTATTTATAATTTTTGTTCTGAGTTTTACTAATCCGTCAATATATGGTTGATGTGTCTCTAATTTACTACTTTATAAGTATAAACATTTATCTTTACTTTAGAATTGGCGAAGGTATTAGAAATTATTTAATCATATATATCAAGAGTTGAATTCTAAATAACATTAGATACGTGTGCGACATAGATCCCTGTTGCATAATATTACCAAATGAGATAGTCAATTTAATAAATATGTATTATTTTAGAAACACTTAGTCCTATTTGTATGTTGTTTATAATAAACAATTTAAGAATGATGAGGTTGGTCTAGATCTCAGGTATTTAAAAGTTGATAAATACCAGTCCTCGTTGTTACAAAGATCATAGTACAAGGATTTACACAAAAGCGGATGCTGAGTAGAATTATCGTAGGGAATTCCGTTGCCAAGAGAGATGAATTACTACTAACATTAAGTAGATAACATACAATTACTGGTTCTATTACTGGACATGCTTCAGTTAAAGAACTGCTGCACATCATTGTGGACAAGATACTGGAACATACTGCTATTAGAATGTGATGCTTATCATCACAGATGAAAATTATCTTTTGGGGAACCAAAGGCGACGTCGGAAGACCTGGACACCCACCCTGGTACAAAATAGAAGTTAGTGGATAAGCTACGCTACTACCAACTCTCAGTCGGATCCCATTAAAAAACATACATATTTATTAATTTTTAAATCGTTTAAAATAAGTTAGTTCACCATTCTTAGTTTATCGTCTTTTCAGGACAACAACTTAAAGATCGAAGCAGAAGACTCTGATTTGCCTCAACAATCAAATTATTCAAATCCATGTAAAAAGAAAAAAAATGAGGAGTTTCCTAAGGTCGTTTGTGAATTACAAGAATTGAACTCACTGGATAGTACTGAGCTAAATGAAAATGAGTTCGATATATTCGGTCGTCTCATAGCAGTACAGTTAAGATCTTTACCGATTCATCTAGCTTTAGAGGCTCAGCAGCATATTCAAACATATTTGAATCAATTCAGAATTTCACACTATCGGAAAAGTGCTGCTGCTGATAGAGATCAAATTAAATAAAATTGGCGATTCTCCAAGTTAAATCATTAAAATGGTATCGTAACAAACAAGAACTGAATAGAAAACTATCGAAAATCAGTGTTAAGTGATAAGTTTCTTAATTTTAATGTTAACCGATATGTATTGTAACTAATTATTGACTGAATAAAATAACTTAAATAACAAGATCTCTTTTATGCTCAACTTTACCGAGAATTATTGATAAGGTTTTAAAACTATCTGTACCTACGTACTCACCTAAAGATATCTATTTATTTTTATACCTTATCTAATCGTCATTCTTCTCTAATCTCAATAAAAGCAATACACTAGAATTCAATGCAGTGTTGTCAATAGTAAAAATGCTTTGTAAAACTGGACAAAAACATTCTAATCACCGGTTCACTAATTTTGAAATCTTTATTATTTATTGGTAAATTTAATTCCACTTTTTTGATAATGTATGTGAGTAGAAGTTTTCTTTCCAGTTAACGTATAGTTAAGTATTGAAGGGAATTTGTTTAGTGTTAACTTTTTCCAACCAACATTTCTCAGCTTACGAGGATGGGTTGAGTAATTCGCGGCCTACCATAGTAGCCCATGATTTTAATTCTATCTAGCAGTTTTCATTTAGTGTCTTATCATAGTTTGTAAATTGTCTGTGTTTGGAAAAATGGAGAAAACTGAGATTAGAGCCGTCATAAAAAAATTTATATTAAAGGTTTAACACCTACAGAGGTTAAAAATGAAATAGATTCTACGTTAGGTGAATCTTCTCCATCGTTCAGCATCGTTAAAAAATGGATGGAGGAGTTTAAACGTGGGGTAAAAGCATTAAAGATGCACCACGTCCCGGAAAGCCGAAACCGCATCTTCTGATGAAATGGTCGAGGAAGTCCACAGAACAGTACTCCAAGATCGTAGATTAAAGTTGGATGAGATAGCAGAGATTGTGGGGATTTCAAACGAGCGGGTACATCATATCCTTCATGAAGTTGTGGCCATGAGAAAATTATGGGCTAGATGGGTCCCGCGACTCCTTCCCCTGAACATAATCTCATCTGAAAATCACATCTGAGCTATGTTTGGAGTGGTTCAGCGCAAACCAACAGATTTTGTGCGCCGATTCATAACAGTGAATAAAACTTGGATACACCATTATACACCAGAGACCAAACAGAAATCCAAACAATGGACAGCAGTCGGTTATCGCGAAGACTAAAATTAATGAGCTGGGCTTTGAACCGGTACATCACGCACCCTACTCCCCTGATTTGACCCCGTCGAACTTCAGCCTATTCCCCAATTTGAAGAAATTTCATGCGGGAAAGAAATATGCTTCAAACTTGGAAGTGATTGAAGCGACAAACAGTTATTTTGAAGAGTTGCCAGAATCTACCTACAGGGATGAGATAAAGAGTTTGGAATATCGATGGACCAAGTGGATTCAACTAGAAGGAGATTATGTTGAAAAATAAAAACAAATTTCTTCTTCTAAATACTTTTCTTTTTTACGTCGCAGATTAATCAATCCATCCTCTTAAATATCGGGTTTCCCATAATATATTTACACATTCCCACAGCTTTTAGCATCTACAAGAGTTAAAACTTTGATTTTTATTAAATTATTTTGTTTTGCCACAAGATTTTAGTTCAGCTATACCTACCAAAATATTGTGACAGTCACACTGGGTAGCTTTCAAAACTTATTCTTTTTTGAAATTAAATGAATCAACTTTTTCAAATCGAACATCTGAACGAGGGATAATATCTAAAAGTCCAATATTATCATTTAATTAAAAAAACACTTTTTTGAATAATGGGAAAAGAGGTATAAATATAGAGGATGATCAACTTACTTTCCGAAGTTCTCTATGAAGATGTTTTAAAATAAAAAAAGATTGTCTTTTTGAAAACTAGTCATTTTACTGATTTCAACTATGTACCATACTTGAATCTTAAATAAATAGTTTATAATATACCGCATCAATCAAAACCACATAGTTCGGATTTGAAACCATTGGAAAAAACCATTTAATATCTCTATCTTCAATTTTTAAGTATTTTTTTTTGTAAAATTTTGATATTGGCCAACTTGTATAGATATTTAGTATTTTTGTGAGTATTTAAAAAGTAAAGATAGTATAAATACATATACTAAATACTGGCAGGATAGTAATAACATTTAATGCACTATCTTTTTAGAAGGATAAAAAATATATTAAAAACAAATAGAAAGAACCGTTATAGTTGGATGCAGGAATAGTAATAATTTATTGAACCAAAAAGATGGACAAAATATTAAAATTCATTATAAAAAGACCTTTCTAGTTGGCTGTTTAAATCTTACTGTTAAACCGAACTAGAAGAATGAACGAAATATTTTTTAATACCTCTTATAAAAAACAACGTTATTCAACCTGTATATAGGTTATACCTGGGAGTAGCCCTAAGGACAATTGTTAAATTCGGAGCCCAGCATATTTTCCATGAAAAATGTATCTAAATTTATTTTGTATATATACATTTTTTACGAATTAATCAGAAAATTTTTCAAATGATAGCCGGGCAACAGTGAATTTCTTCACATTGTTTATCGTCGTCGATTTGTGTGACTGTATTTCTTTAAGTGGGTTTTGTTTGCGTTTCTATTTATTTATCTCTTATTTCATTACATTAGGAAATTAATTTAAACAGCGGTCCTTGTGCTGCCATCTAGCAACGAGGCTATTACTGTTAAATCTACCATTTTAATTCAAAAGTGGTAATAAGCGGCCATTTTTATTTAATATCAATATGAACTTTCAATTGGTTCGGAAATATTAAATTAATATATATAAATTGTTTATTAAGATTAATAAGATATGTGTTGTTATTAATTATACGCTAAGAAAGAATGGATATTCGTGTCGCCCTCTGTCGACTAATGGCCGAATGATACAGATGAATCCCGTAGACGTTATAAAACTTCTGCATTGTGAAAATAAAATGTTTATATTATAATTATAAAATTTATGAATATATTTTATTGTTACAATTTTATACCAGAATTAATGAGTTTTGGTGACAGCTACAATGAAGAAATTTTTTTTTTATTTTAAAACAGTGATCAAATTGTTTTTTTTTATTTCAAAGTAAAAAAAATACAAATGAAATTATTATTTTTTATAATTCTATTTATTTTATATAAGTATGAGAAGATTAATTTTTTTTAGTCAATTATTAATTGTAATTCAGATTCTAATCACTAGAGGTCTCTACTTGTCATCAAATTCGTGTGATTCTTCTATTTTACCAAAATGAAACAATATTATTTTGTAGTTTATTGGAAAAAGTACTACATCATAGATTCTGAATGTGTTTTTTTAATAAAAGACAACGTGGTAATTATTATTATATTATTAGTTCAAATATTAAATTACACTTTAAATTTAATTGTTTTATTATAAATATAACATACAGTAGCTGACTCATTAAATAAATTATATTAAACAGTTTATAATAATTATTCCTTGTTTTCCAATAGATCTACCTAATTTTTACTGTATAATTTCCCACCACGTTCAATATGTATCAACAAAAATATCCCCCTTCACTTCTAGCTAAAGCTAAGACTCAACGAATCAACAGGGGAATTTGCACCCCTTTCCCCTCCCCAAATTTGTGCCCTCCTACAATAAAAATCAATCGCAGAGCTCCGTGGCGAGCTTCTGTTCCTGCGGGCGATGTTGTCAAATCCACGAATATCCTTGCGGCGATGCCACATCGAATTTATTCACGATAAATTGTCCCGTTTTTAAATTTAAGGAGAAATAATGAGTTTTCCTAACAAAAGCAACGTTTTTGTCTCAGGTTTAAAGTTAGATATATATTTTTCTAATAGAACCATTCCTTGTATACTTGTTTCTAAGTTTCTAGAAGCTTCTAAGCTTTTATTGTTATGTGTATTTCTAGTAAGGTTGTCGCTAGTACTCTCAGGTCAATAATAGTTATTTATTTTAAATTTTAAGAGTTGGATAAGACCATTGTTAGTCCTTATCACGCGAATTATAATACAACATTTTATCTACGACTGCCAATAATTGTCAACAACTACAAATATTGATAAAAATGAATAACATTTCCCCATTTAATTTATATGACAGTTGGGGAATAATTTATTTACGCTCAAAGCAGCGATTCTGTAATAGCGGTTTTTGTTGGTTACGTTCAGTGTCAAATATTTTTGATTTCTCTTAGTTTCTAGAAAACGCGTTAATATGAGTGAATCTGAATCTGAAAGTCTTGCATTGTAGATTGCGCAACGAAAGCAATTTCGTTATTAATTCCACAAAGTACACGCATAAAATACGAACAAGCTTATGGACGTTTTAACGAACGGTGCGAGGGAAAGAAAGTCAAAAATGAAACGAATAGGAAAGGTATTTCTAGGGATACATTGAAGCATTTGTAGAAAATAGAAAAGAATAGCTATAAAAATTCTGGATGAGAAGAATTCGTAAATTGGCCTCTCAAACTGTAACCATGATAGTAATTTGGGAATTATTGGCTCTTCAAAAGAATAATCTTCGTCCGGACTGAACTTGTTTAATAGCAAAAATGTTGTTATCAATCATTATTTTGTAATGTTTTTAAATTTTATTAATAAATAATTAAATTTTAGTTCTAATTTCATTAATCAACTGAATTAGATAATGGGTTCATTGTCTAACTCAATTAGATACTAGAGCGTTTAATACATAAATGGAAATAATTCTCCCATAAATGGTTTTTCTTTTTTATCAAAGAATTATATTATCACAAATAGAGGTTTTTGACACAAGAAAATGAATATTTATCTAAAAACCAATAATTTAACAAATAACGATTTCGGATTAAAATAAATAATAATAAAATGTCGATTTTGTTATATTACTATTAGTGTGGGAGCATACTATATGATCGATATAATTAAAACTTCTGTTCACCCTCAGAACTATTGAAAATTAACTTACTATTCCCCCATTAAAATTATTTTAACAGTATAATGCAATCTTCTGGGACATGCTGTATATCATTACGCAACTTAACCATAACGGTTAATACACGCGAGTCGATATTTTTAGGTCGGATAGCAAGTAGGACCTCTCGCTTACGCAGGACTCGCAGGAACTTATTCCTGCCGGAGCACAAGGATGTTGATGCTGGAATTCGAGATTCTAACTGAATTATTTAGGGACTGAAATTCTGGATTGCAAAGAGCCGACTTTACGTAAAAAACCGTCACACATTTCGATTTTATATCGGGTGAAAGTGGATTTAGGAAAAAGCGTATATGGACATAAAAATAATCGGATCTATAGCATGATTAACAAAGATTTTTTTCTACTAACTTGCGGAAAATACTAACTTCTCTCACGCCTAAATTAGGTGTTAACTCAGATATATATATATATATATACAGGGTGCGGCATTAGTGCGTCGAAGTACGATTAGTCTTCTATTCTTGAAGTTACAAAAAAAAGTTTTTACTAGAAGTGTAGGCAGTTTTGAGATTTACATTTTAAAATTAATCCCAAATATACAGTGTGTTTAGAAACGTAGTGCCATACAAAAATTTTGTTTTTTTAAATAAACATCATGTCGAGCTAATTTCAATGATGTATCATACTTGATGTCGTATTATGTTGAATAAAGGATCTACAGCCACCTGAAAATCATATTTTTTTGAATTTAGATGTATGTATCAGTCAAAACGTTGAAAATCAATAAAAAGGGCTTACATGTCCCTAAGCAAACCAAAGTAAATAAAACGAAAATAGACACTTAAGTAAAGCTAAAAGTACACAACACAATAACTGTAATTACCAATATTAATTTATGGCAGTGAGACATCGGTCACAAACAAAAAACAAAGAAATTGCAAAATAATTGCAACAGAAAAACAAAACTAGATAAAATCAAATTTGTAAAAAAAAATTAACTGAACCAAGAATAAATTATAGCAAAAGTAATCAAAAGGCAACTTGATCTGTATGGTCCCATGAAAAGAACAATCTCAAATAATCTAATAAATCGAACCTTGGAGTCAAAAAGATACAAAAAAAAGAGGAAGAGAAAGGCCAAGGAAAATTGGATGGAAGAAGTGGCTGAAAAAGGGAATAAACTTATCCGAAATGACCGGAGATCGCAAAAAATGGATATAAGAATAAAACCAACCATCCGACATGCTATTATGGTAAAAGGATGCAACGAAAAAGAAAATCCATATATCTAGTGATTTTAACAGAAATCGATTCGTAAAAAGAACTCTTTCTATAAATGATTTGTAAGTATTTGAGGTTTTATGCTATTTTTTTACTTAAAAGTGGAAATCATATTACGTTGTTTGTATTATTTTACGTCGAGCGGTAGCATGTGAATTCTTACGGTAGAACTGATTTATAAACATCAAGCATAGAGATTCATCGACCGATAATCGTACAGTATTAATAAAGAAACTTGACGTTTACCAGATTTATGTACTTTTTAGGACCTCGGCTATGATTGAGGAGGACACTCAGTATACGACATAACGAAAATACCGTACTTTTCCAAATTGTTTATTCAGGCGATGGATATGATAAAATGAAGTTTGACTTACTATAAATACATTAAATGTAATGAATAATCGCTTAACTTAACTTATTAATATGAGGGTTAAACTTTAACTTATTTTTGCTGTAATCACAACTAATTTTTAGCCCCAAATTTGCATTACTCGATCGCAAACATCTCATTGGTCAGTGACATCAGATTATTAACAACTCTGACAATATCCTCTGCGTTATGTGATTACAATCCTGGGCGAAAGCTCTTTACAGAGGAAAACCCAAAAAAACCTCCGTCTTATGTCCACTATTCATCAACGAATACCTCATTATTTCTATATAAATTACAATCATAAAATTCAAATCATCTAAACATTTCAGCTTCAAAAAACCTTTGGTATTTTTTATGAAAAGAACTTTTGTATTTAAAAAGATTTATACTTGGAACACTTTTTTAACTATTGAATTGGTAAATTTGAAAATAATTGTAAGTACCTACTTTATTAAGACGTTCTAGATGGCATTCGATGGCAAATATTAATAAAACTTTAAATTTTTACTGATCTATTATAAGGTCGCTCTGTTACGACATTATGGGTTGGGTTCAGTATTTCTACATGTCATAACGGTTGTTGCCAAATTAGAGGGACACACTTTTGCAGTATTTATTTAATAAAATAAAAAACAAACAAGGTACACGCATCTATATGGAAATCTTAAAATAAACCAAACCTACAAAATGTTTAAATTTGGATAATATATTTATTTCATTTATTTAATTTATGAGGGATAAGGGATTTCCAAACTTGTAGATTTTGCCAGTGTCGTAGATAAGGTCGGGCTGACATTTGTTACGTGTAATTTTTTACGCCGATGGTCTAAACTGATTAATTTTATTTTTTACATTAGTTTTCAATGGAAAATCGTGTTTGCCTAGGATAGTATTTACATTTCAAGAAAATAGCAATATTTTCAAGACCTAAATATCAAAGTTTTTAACATTATCTTTAATATATAGTACCTATAAGTGGCAGACCTACCTTAGCGCAAGACAATGATAAAACCTAAAATTTTAGAATTTAGAATTTTAGAAACAAGCATATTATCAAGTAGTAGGTATCCGTCTATGCAATTGCATTAAATAATATAAATATAAAATTTATAAAACAATTTTAATATTTTTCCGAACTTAATACCCTGTATGTGGTTACTTTTAAGATATAGGTTCATTATTTATTTTATCTGCTATAAAAGTGGGGCCTTCTAATTTATACATTTATACAAAGATATATTTTAGTTATTTTATTTATATATAATAATGTACTACTATTATTTAATATTTTACACATATAATTAAGACAGGCAGTATAGTAATCGCTACACTAGCAAAAATGCGTGGGGCAAATTTCATGTAATATAAAAACAAATTTCATTTTCTTCTACACAAAAAATTCCAATTTTTCTAGAAACAATCAACAATACAATATCCGCAAATTCCCAAAATACGACTTCTGGCAAATTGAATAAACAACTGAAGGTCGCACCGCGACGATCTTTTGTGCCCAGCAAGTAAGTGAATGAAAACTTTTTTCCTAATTTTCCGTTAGAACCGTCTTTCGCGTCTGTCTTGACCCACATTCGATGCCACTTCATGTTTCTCCTCTTCGCTTTTTCAATGTTCATTCGACCGCTGAAATTCCACTCTTTAAGTCAGTGAGTAGGTATTTCTATTTAACATTTCACCTGGCTCTAATACCGCGAATCAAAGATGTTAAATAAATTGTTGAAGCCAAACATAATTAACAGCATCGAACTGTTACGATATACAGGGTATCCCATTACTAACTAATCATAGTCTTAACTCAAAATATGAAGAATACTCATAAGACCGTCAAAAAAAAATTTTTTTGAATCACTTATTTTATAAATTTTCGCTCGTAGATTCCGGGTTTTCGTTTCCATTGAACTTTTTCGTTGATCCAAACATTGATTTTTTTATTTTTCAAAGTTTACTTTCGAATAATCCTGTTATGTACGCTGTTAAATCCATCATACGTACGGTACAATTAAAGCGACAAGCACCCAAATGCAATCAATACTAAACTTTGTTCGTATTCTGTAGCGCTGCAATTATAAAATTTTAATAAACAGCAAATTAACAGTTTTTCCGGCGGAAATAAAGAAAGGCTGGAAAAGAAAAAAATAACTAATAGAAGTGATGCACCATTAATTCTTGGTTCTACTCTCAACTCTTTTCGACTATGGTAACTCGCGTTTTCTGTCTTTTTTGAAGTCTCTCTTTCCATCTTGCAGTTTCTCTAAGCAGCGCAATGTTGACAAACCGAATATTATCAAAGAAACTTTCGAAATTTTACCAATGTATTTTTCTTTCATAACACTTCAGTTAATTAAAAAAGCTTATAATAAGTAATACATAGGTAAAAAGGTAACTGAAGATTCCAAAAAATATTTCAATCGTTCTTGGTGCTGCATCATGCAAATACTTCAAAAGTTGATAAAGGAGCCAATGTCACAAATCAAAAACAGCAAATCATTCATAGAATAGATTATAAGGATAAAAATGAAAATGACAGAAGAAGTCTTAATTGGTCCCATACCTTAACTATCTAAATTGAAATAAAATGCTAGGCTGGGTTGCATAAAAGCGTGTTAGCACTGGAATGATTTGATCCCGTGTCAAACATAACACAGAGTCAAATATTCTAACCGTTGCTTATCTATAATTTCAATCTTTGCTACATGACTCTGGAGTAACAATCGAATTATTGATAATGAAGCTGTCTTCGACGCGATCGCAATTTGGTAACTGTCTACATTGTGTCAAATATCATTGCTGATCCAATTGCTGTTGAACGAACACTCCTTTAACCCTTGTATTACCCTGACTTACAATTTTATGCGCCCGAAATTTGCATTAGAGAGCTATTTATTACTTATAATATAGTGTCCGCAACAATTTAAACGAACATTGTTACATACAGACAATCTTTTAAGACCTCACCAACTAAGATACAGAAAAGGAAAATCAACAACCAATACCAAATTAAAGTAAAATACCATTAGTATGATAAAAACCCCTACATTGATGTTTTAATAACCGGATGGCTTTTTAAATATTATAAGATCATTTAAAAAATAAGCGGGCCCAATATGGAACCCTGAGTGACTTCCAAATTAATAATGTATCATTGTTCTATAAATTGGGGTATTTAATAATGAAATTGTATTATTTATTTCTTTTATCAATTTTCTAGATTCTTTTGGTATTTCTAATATTCTGTTAATCCGTCTGTGGCAACGCTGCAATTAAGTGCGTTCTCCAATCGCCATTGTAGTTTGCGAAAACCTCCTCTTCTGCCAGCACAGCTCGGCGAAATGCCCTAAAAAAAAAGAGAAGAGAGACGAAAGGCGAATATCTTTCAGGCGAAAGAGCGAAAGAGATAGAAAGCTTGGCAAAAAAATGAAAGCGGCAGTCCTTGTGGAGAAACCACGTTTGGTCCATGATCTTTAAAGGGTTTCGAGCTTATTGATTTTTATCGAGATGTGTGTCGACTAATGTATAAACTGGAAGCTGTAATAAAAAATAAGAGGATGTGACTTTTACAAAAAAAAAAAAAAATACGAAGATCGTGTCAGTTGTCTTTTTTACTAGACTCCATAATCTGGACAAATATTCCTTTGCCATGTTAAACCTAATTAACGGCGGTTTCGTTTTCTTTGTTCAAGATCCATGGAACAACCTACGGTGTTCATGTTTATTAATGGGCTGTTAGAACGCTGGTTCTAACCACCTTGGTGTTATGATTTAACAAACCCTTTGTTATTTTATAGCAGAAAGGTTTTGGCCCAATCGTCGCCCTGGTGGCTACTTTTCGAGGTAGAGTCTGCCACCCCAGTAATCATGTGTCTTGGTACCTAAGCTACTATCACTTTATTCTAACTACTTATATTTTAGGAAGCCCTATCCTAGTCTTGACTCAACCTGCCTAGAAACTAACTCCTCGTGCTGAATTGTCTGTATTTCAATGGAATTTTTATTATACTCTTGTCATAGGTACTAGTTATTTATTTGTTTTATTTAACGTCGGTCTAGTTTTGCGACCAGGGCTCATCACCGACGTCGGGAGCACGCTACCCCTAACCGGAAATTTTGCCGAATCTTCAGGTATTCCAACCCTAGGTAGGGATCTTTAACGAGCCCAACAAACATGGACTCGGGACCGACAGTTTAACGTCTCCTCCAAAAGACGGCATGTCTCCACTATACCTCGTGCTCATTGGTATAGTGCCTGCGAGCTGTGATATGCTACTGGTCGCTGCAGGCTGTACGGGCATAGTATATTAGCTTCTCTGTACAGTTTTTAATTGATGTAACATCACCTTGAAACACTATTGCCTCTTTGGCTATGTCCTAAGAGAAATCTATAAGTATATAGCTATTGAAATATAATAAATACATCAAGTAGTATCTCACGGTAACTAATCAAATTTATCAAGTATATAATAATGATAAGAGAAGCGGTCCGAGGACAGAACCTTGAGGAAAGAAAATAACTTTTTCATCAACCGTAAATATACATCCAGAAGTACTGCTAGTTAGTTCATTATAACTGTTTTATAGTGCTCTTATAATATATTTTTAAGAATTTAAACACAACACCAGTTCACAATGGTGATATAGAAGTATTATAAGGGCTTACATGTCCAGTCAACGTGTTATGTTTAAATGGTCTTACAATTTCTGTGCGGAGTGTGCACTTTTCTAATTTAATCATGATTTTTCAATTTTTATATTTATCGATGCGGCCAATTAAATAAATCACTATATTTTTTAAGTGCACATAATGTATCAAAGTTTTTGTTATTTTATAATTTTTAATGGGTTTTGCTTTAAAAACCACTTGTCTCAACCACTATAGAAACATAAAACTTTATAGAAGCGTTACACAACTAAACTGTCCTATGAGCAGATTGTACATGGTGTTGCTAAATTAGTGCGAAAATATTTAAAAGGAAATTCCTCGTTGAATATTAGAGTCTTCCAAAAATTAAAAAAAAATTATCTCCCTACGTTTATAAAGAAGTTACCATGGGATTTTTTTACTATTTTATTATTATAACATTTTTTATAACTTATGTTCTTTACTTCTTTACGTGTATATGTAATCTTCGAAAATTCCTACATTAACCCGGATTTGGAGAAATAATTAAAAACTCAATTTCAATTTCGGTCTTTCGGAGCTGACCTCTTTAGGAATAGGGATGGGAATTTTTTTATAAGAAAGACCCCACATAATTTTTAACAAGTAACCTCTTATTGAATCTTTTCGCGTGATTTTAGCAACACCCTGTATAATGCACAATTCTTAAAACATCTGAAAATAAATATCTTTGTTTTTTAAACGTTACCTAACTTAGAGATCATATCGGAACGTTGATATTCTAGAAGTCTTTTTAAAACAATTATAGGCCTCCAATAAAACATTTTGGTAATTTTACGTAGCTTATCTAGTCTGCTGTGTTGGGGGGAGGGGGTTAAATATGGAGTGTTAAATATGGAGTGTTAAAGGGCACGGCGTCAAGAAAGTATATACCAAAAGGCGAGCGCCTTGGCAGTGCTCGTCTGCAAAAACCCCCAATTAAAAGCGAAGTCGTAGCGTAGTGCGTGCGCCGAGCATTTCTCGATCTATCACGGCACGGCAGCAGAACGGTTCGTGGGGTGGCACGAGGGGCGGCAGGGGGGAAACGGCAGGACGGACCAGCCCGCAGCATCCACATCCATTCCCAACCCCCCAGTACCCAGTAGGCAGTAGGCCTGACAACCACCGGACAAAACTGAAAACGCGTTATTGCCTTCAACCCGTGGCACGCAGAATCCGCATCCTCTTTTTTCTTAAATTCACCGACCGTTCGGATCCTAACCCGTCGAAGGTCATCCTAAGGTCACGGAAAAGTAAGTACTAAACTACCTGGTTTGTGAGTCTTGTAAGTATGCATGCTTGTTGTCTTGCCTTGCGTGCACTTCTCTCAGTTCCACTTGACGATCTTTCGCTCTCGCTGGCTTCAAATTCGCCCGAAAGAAGCACGTAGGTTGGGTAGATCGACTCGGTATATAGACAGTAGGGTGCGCGATCTTGTGTTAGCTTTAATGTTTTCGTTACCTTTGTGATCCTCACTTTCAATTCAAACACTCTTCAGGATCGAAACTGTCGCTTTTCAGGTAATATGCAGCTGATTCTTTCGTATATCTTCATTCCAGTTGAAAAAATGCTCTTAAATCAGTCGATTATAATTATCATTCTTAATGAAATGTCTTCGCTGTTATATTTCTTTACTTTTTCCCAGATAATGGGTTGATAATTTTTTATTATTTCAAAGATTGTACATTTTTATTAAGATTGATTTATGGCGTTCAAAACTTCCACATTTTTTATGGACATCTACAGTTTGGCTTCCTGCAAAAATGTGCCTTTGTTATTTATTTTTTAAATCAGCTTTTGATAGTCATTACTATTTTCCAAAAAATGGCTCATGCACACTGAAACAGACTGATTTATGCCAGAAAAAATGCTCTACAAGAAAAGGTTTTTCATGAAACACTTAATAGTATCCTATATTTTTTTATTGCATTAAAATACAAAAAAAACAATCCCTAATTTACAACGCAACAAATTATCTCTACTAGGATAAATGATATTGTTCCTTTCAAAAATTTGACCCCTTTTCCCTTCCAAAATTATAAAATGGAATAATTAAAACAAGAAACTAAAGAACACTTTAAGCTGTATTTCCAAAACGACCAATTTTGATATTAAATTCTTATTCGAAAATCCAGCATGCCTTACCAATCCTCAATTTTCAAAATCAAGTTGTCAAATGATACAAGTCAAAATGTATTTTACAGCTATGGCTAATGTAAAATAAATTGTTGTTTATGATAAGGAAAAAGTACTATTTTTCAAAAAAATTAAATCCTTGAAATCAGTCTATTGTTGGTTCACTTCAAATTGCTGGAAACATACGGTTTTAAGAGGAATTTTGTGTTGGAATATTTATTTAGAAATGAAATTTATTTCCTTTATTTGATGGCTTTCATTTAAATAAGTTATTAAAAACTCTGTATCTCAGTATATGTATTATCTTGCTTTTTGTTTTCTTTCACCTGGCTGCACTTTAGGGTCACTGAAATGCATTAGTACGTTGTTTGTTTTGCTCCGCAAATACATCGGACTTCCTCTTTCTCTGTCTATCCTCCAAGTTTTCTTTTAATATCACTTTCTACAGCGTCGGTTTGCGACGCTCTTCGGAAACTTTTACTATCTTTTAACGTCTTCGCTGACCTTCCAGATGATGCTAAATAAAACATCCATCAGAGGGGGATGCTTGAAGATAAAAATTGGTTCGGATGTGGGACATAAACACATTCAGAGAACGGTGAAGGAAAAGTACAAATCTATTATAAGCTGAATATTTTTTTTGTTTCATCATGTAATTTTTTCTTGGTTCGTGTATACACATTTCACCAGTTCACATTAGTCCCATAGATACATTAAAAAGTTTTAAATAATCAGTGACCAATTTAAAGTAATAAATTGGTACGTAGAAAATATAAATTTAATCATTAATTAATGATAAACTTCCCAAATAACAACCCTTCTTCCTCCGTTTAACCTCATGATTCCAAATTCATTTTCTTCACATATGAGGAAAATCGCGTGAACTTTCCATTTTGCCGACAGTCCTGGAAAAAGGCCTTTAATCGACTTTCTATGTAACGTAACGATTAGCTCCTGGCTGTTGGCAACCAACCCCTTTCACTCCCACTATTTCCCCCTCTTGAGATGGCTCTCTCCCACAAATCGCTCTAGAGGACTTCAGTCACGTCCCTGAAACACCGACAAATACTAATAAAAAAAATCTTAGAAGTATTCTCAAAGCCGTAATTTATATCCGATACTTCACACCTCCATGAGATCGCCAGGGAAAAATTAGCCGATTCTCTGATTATATAGCATATTTTTGTATATAATTAAAATATATGTACTCTTAAAATAAGGGGGGAAAACAAAGTAACGTATTAATTCAGTAAAAAATAAAAGGTTTAGTTTGGAAATCGGATTTTTTCATTTTTAAGCACTCGAATTCCAACTTCGTATTTCACTTAAAATTCAGTCTTAAAAACTTACATACAACTTCGTTCAGTGCGAAAACCTTGTTTTTAAACCTCACTAGGAAGAATCGGGCGTTTGGGGAGTAGCAGAAAGCAGAAGGCAACGTCCTTGAACCCTCAACCCGTATTGATTGGTCCAGACGCTCTACACACACGCACATATTCGCATCCCGAACAGAAAACGGTATTCATGGATGGAGGAATAGAAGGAAGAAAAGACCAACGTTGTCGATTGCGCTGCTTTCATACGACATCTCAGAAATTAGAAATTACTCATTATGTACTCGTATATGAGGTTTACAATTATCGGCAACGCTATAAAATATGCGACCATTACTTGAAAAATGTTTAGAATGTGCGTCTTCCTCAAAATTCAGTACCGCATCAAGCCTCCTAATCCAGATTTCTATTTACCATGTAGTTCAAGGCACAGACGGGAATATTGTGTTCATCCAATTTCATCAATTATTCTTTTTCAGCTTCTACGTTTTTTATAACTAAATTTTCTTTGTTGCTAGTAAATGAACTCTTTTGAAACTATGCTTTACGTTGCACTCGCTGCAAAAGTCGATTTTAATTTGATCTGAAATACCCGCGAGGTCGCAAAAAATAAAAAACGAACTCCAGGCTGCCTTTTGTACTAAATTGTAATGTAACAAAATCTTTTGCAGTCTCTGCTACGTACAGCGGATCAATTAAAGATCAAAGGATTGTGCGAGTCGCCGGACGAGAAGGAAAATAAAGAAAACCCAGAGGAATTGGCTCTGCAACTGCACATTAAAGGTGGAAGGAAATCACCGGTGCCTAAACATTTCAAGGTATTTAAATATTTTTCACCTTCGGTGTTTTAATCAAACAAGTATGGTTTTGAAAAATAAGTATAATCAATCAACTTTTTATAATTATCTACTAACAAACTTCAATTATATAAGACTAGAATATTAATACATGCATATTTGTTTATTTTCTCCCACTGTTTTCTATTCTTAATCTTTTATTCATTTTGGTAATGTTCTGTTTTCTTCCTGCTTCTCTATCTCTTTTTTGTCTGATGTCATTGCTTCTAATGTCTTAGCCTCCAATCATTTTTCTAGAAATGCATTTCATTAAATTTTCTTTAATCTGCTTATTCTCAAATTTAATTGCCATCTTCCGTGGTTCAAATGTAACTACCCAATGCTCGTACTAATTGCTATTTACGTTGTTTTTTCGTAGTATCAGGACAGCAGCGGTCCACCAAAATCGAAACAGCAGAAACTTAACCACACTCTACAAAAAGACCGTCCCGCGAATGAAATTGTTGAAGACGAAAGCAAGGACGGCGAAGAGACAGGAGAAAAAGAACAATCGAATGAAGAAACAGAAGGAAATGACATGCCAGTAGCTTTGGACGAGCCGAAAAGGAAAAGGCCGTCACAACAGCCCGAGCAAACCAAACCGCTAAACATGACCAGTCATGGCCTACTATCTGGACAGGTAATACTATTCTTTCTAGATCTCTTCTCTATTACTTCATTAATTAAGAGTATTAATGGTGCATTAATTAGAAGCTCGTTGGCTTGCTGTGCCACCAAGTTCTGGTGAGGCCTACACATCTCCAAATTTCTCAATTGGTTCATTTATTTTTTCAGACAATATTCTCCCACTTCGGTGTGGACACAGATGACTTCCCACCCGAACCCCCTGCCCCTTCGGCCATTCCTGTGGGTCACGTGGACATGGCAACGAATCCTGCCGATCACTCGCCTACCAGAACAATCCTTACCGGTCCCATGCACCGCACGGATCTCTCGGATTCCACCAAATTCACTCTCGATATCAAGAAGGAGGCCGACATTAAGTTCGAAACGTTGCGGTCATACGACCAAGATAGTCTGCTCGATATGGAGAGCCATCTCTCAGGACCCGACCATTCAATGGATAGTCACGATGACGGGGACCGGGGAATTCATCAGCTGATGGGCCACGGAGACTTCAGCGGGATGCCGGGAGTTTCTAATTCATTAGGTAGATAAATGTGTAATAAGTTGACAATTGGGAGCTGTGATCTTTGTTTTTTTTTTCGTTTAGATGTAAATAGTAGCGACGACCAAGTACCTGGAATCAAAGATAACGGCCATTCCGATTTAACGCCACGAGGCCATGGCGGTGGTGGTGGACCAAAAACTTGGACTCAAGAAGATATGGATATGGCGTTAGATGCCTTAAGAAATCACAATATGAGCCTAACTAAGGTGAGATTGTCGCCATATATTCATTTTAGCGATTATACATAAGCTTACTTTTTATTTCCAGGCATCAGCAACTTACGGTATTCCCTCCACTACTTTATGGCAGAGAGCACATAGGCTAGGTATAGATACCCCAAAGAAAGAAGGCCCTACAAAGTCTTGGACTGAAGAAAATCTCAATAATGCCTTAGAAGCACTGAGAACAGGGACAATATCGGCCAACAAAGCTAGCAAAGCCTTTGGTGAGCACATTCTAACGGTTCAAGTATTAATAATGCTTCATGCCATATGCCATTTGTCATACATCAAGAATTAATGTTACAAGTTATGATAATTTTGTTTTTTCAGGTATTCCGAGTAGCACTTTGTACAAAATAGCGAGACGAGAAGGAATAAGACTGGCAGCTCCGTTCAATGCGGCCCCTACGACATGGACGCCGGAAGATTTGGAAAAAGCTCTCGAATCTATACGAACCGGTCAAACTTCAGTACAAAAAGCTTCGACGGAATTCGGAATACCGACGGGAACTTTATACGGAAGATGTAAAAGGGAAGGTATAGAATTGTCGAGATCGAACCCAACGCCTTGGTCGGAAGATGCCATGGGAGAAGCCCTGGAAGCTGTTAGGTAAGTTAAATATTATTATAAATTATTGTTGCTAACAGTTTTTTCGATAAACTTATTCTGTGCCCTAAAATATCGAAAATCACTGAAAAATTTCAACCTACATTTTTCGTCAAGAATTTTTAAGTTTGGCTTTATCTATTCACGTTTTCACATTTTTTGTTCTTGGAACCGACATTCTCGACTTGTCACCACATTACCCAATTTCAGCTTTCAGAGATGTTGCTATTTATCGACAGTCCGTCTAATTTTGCAGGTTAGGACACATGTCGATCAACCAAGCGGCCATCCATTACAACCTGCCTTACTCGTCATTGTATGGTCGCTTCAAACGAGGCATCAAATATGATCCGGACCAAGTGGACCTAAATACAGACAGCCAGTTGCAGATGGAACACACTTTCGCCATGGAATACACTACCTCTCCATCTCAGATACAATACCATAATCAAAATAGCTGAGATACGGCCTTCAACTTTGACTGCTTTTGAGATATAGATCAAAAATAGAGACGATTTTTGAGTTGTGGGAAGGTTTCTGTACAGATATAGACAACAAAATATTAACCATCCAATAAATCAATTTTTATTATCTAAATTTGCATCTTCAAGAAATATTATTTTAGATGACGGAAAAGTGTAGAAGGTAAAAATTATTTTGGTCTGTAGCCAGTAAAAGGATCTAATTGGTAAAATAATAATTGGCCACATTCGAACTATTAAATTGTATTTAAGCAAAAAGAAAAGAACAATCATGTATGTAAGTGAGGAAATCAGTTTTTAATTATTTCACTGAAAAGTGTTAACCTGTATGTACAATTTTTTCTCGGACATGTGAAACAAAAACTTTTGTCCTATTTCTGTACGGTATGTCCCGATTTAGTTATAAAAAAGCATCAAAGTGTGAAGGACTTTTATAAAGTTTTAAAAATTTACCGTAACTAGGCTGTTGTGCTAAAATTAACTATTGTAAAGTTTTACCATTATTTTTAATGAAATTAGAACAAATTTTGCCTTGTCTGACAGTTTATTACAAAAAAAGTGCAATATGACTATTTAATATTGAACTATAGAGACTAGATGTACAGGTTAGTTGTAAATTGTAGTTAATTTATTGACTGATACATTGCCAATCAAAAATTAGTTACTGTATTATCAGTTAGTTTAAAATGTTTTCTTCGACTTTGCCAACAATTTGGAAATAATTGCACTTTTTTTGAAACTCGGTTAGAGTATTACTGACTTTAATCAAATATATAAAAGGAAAACTAATTTTTGATTGATACTGTCTTGTTGCAGATATATAGCATATTAATCAGTTGTACATATTATTTTATTTAGTTAAACTTTATATTAAAAAATTTGTTGCTCATTTTTAGTTTCGTTGACTGTAAGTCAACATCTTGTACTGAAAAATGTGTTTTTTGTTGCTTTTTGTTTAAAAAAATTAATAAAGGATAATTTCAAAAACAATTTTTTATTATTATATTTTCATGTTAAATCAAATTTGAAGATTTTGTTACCAGTCTTACATAAAAGATAATTTACAAAAATATACCAGTGTTCTTGACTGTACGTATCCATAAGATCTTGCAACTTTGAGTTTAATTCTGGTAATAACTGATTTAATTCTTCCTCAAAATTTCCAACACACCAAGCTATACTCATGTGAAATGAAGGATCCTAAAAAAATAATTTAGTTTAAAGCCATTATATTCTTATTCACTTTTTGAGGAAAACAAATCCATTTTCGAAAAAAATTTAAAAGTTTAACAAAATTAATATTTTTTGTATTTTGAAAATGAATATTTCAGGTATACTATTAAGAGTGATATATGTAATTCGGCCGCTGCCAAAAATGAGTTTAAGTTGTTCTGTGTCAATATTTAATATTTTGTTTTATAAAATTTTATAATTTTATTTGAAATATACAAGCGTTCATATGAGAAAAATATTTTTCTAAATCTTGAGACAAATTATGAAAAACTGGAATACTATATTTTATGTAAAAAGTGTACTTTTCTTTCTATACATTTCTTTCTCTTAAATACGAATATTCCTGGAAAAACTTGAATTATAAAAATCATGAAAATATGAATTCAGTTAGTGGGCAACTACGGATTTCAGCGATTCCTATTCAGGTAAAACAAGCAGCTCATACAGAATTACTCATGTTTTTGTGTAGTATTTCTAATTTATCGAAATTGTTAAGATATTTTTTCTTGTACAATTACTGTTAATATAATATTCAAACGACTGAGATGCTAAATAAATTGTTTTGTAATTTTTTAAAATGCGACTTTAATAAGTAGTTTGTTAAAAATGTGTTAAGTTCTCGCTATGACCTACTGTTTCTTTGTTGCATTTACAATTGCATATTTTGTTTTGTTTTGTTTTGCTCAAGACTGACAAATAACGAACGCAAAGAAGAAAAGCTCTGGTCGACCCAAGTTAGTAAGTGATTAAGAAGAAAGCTGGTACCAATTTGAAAAAACAATAGAAGTAATTTCTCAAGGGTATGAGGATAGTGGATCAACATTTAGTTAACTCTGGCAAGAAGTGGATTCACAAGAGTGGTCTTAGTTTTTACAATCCAATTTCAACTTGAATTGAAAAATAATAATAAATAGAACAAAGCGTTTCATAAAGACTGTACCGAAGAATCCAGAATGCGTGTTGGCTAATAGCGTTGGTGATATGCAGTTTGTGAATGGTACTTTAAACGCCGAAAACTATCAACAAATTCTTGAAAATAATTTGATTCCAAGTATTAAAAAACTTATTGAAATTGGAGATTTTTTCCAACAGGCTGATGAATCGCTTCATACAGAAAAAACTATGAAAAACTGATGTCATGTCCATGATACAGTAGTCCAACACTGTTCCAAACTTAAATGTAATTGAAAACATGTGGCACAAATGAAAAAAATTGAGAAACAATTACGCCTAGAAATTCAAATTATGTGGGAATTCGGTTATTCAAAGCGACTCTCATACTATTGTTAGTTCAATGGCAAAAAGAATTTGAACCATCCTAACGGCGAAAGGAGATGTTATACTCTATTAAGACATTCAATATTTATTTATTTATTTTATCTGAATATTTAATCATTGTCAGTTTACCACTCCTATTGAGCAAATATCAGAACATTATTTTCCAGTATGGTATTTACATATAGGCGAAACCTCGACAACTCTTAAATCTAAGACATTTTTAAAAATATTTTTTTTTCTTAAACAAGAAGTTTCATAATAAATATTGGAAATATTTGGAAATATAAAAAAGCCGAAAATTTAGAGGTTAGTAATATTGCAACATAAAAGTAATAAAATCGCATCTTACTGAGCTGTGTTACCACAGTGGGTAAACTACACAAAACAGCTTAGAGGTGGGTATCTTAATTACTTTCCTCTTAATTATAAGTACAGTAAGGAAAAATATTAGCTCAAAATTTAAATATAAAGGCCCATTAAATCCATCCAGACTTACATCATAAAATGGCGGCAATTTGAATTCTTCTAAGCATTCATTTAGAATTCCAACCAATTTTAATAAAGAATCAAATCCAGATCTAATCTGTATCCCAATAAAAGTTCTAGTTCGGTCTTCATTGCAATATACCTTTAAGTTACTAAACAAAATCATAAACCTAAAAAGATATATTATAATGTTCTAGTTTGGATTTTTTTTTTCAGATTAAATTTAAAAGCAGTATTTGTGTATGAATTTTAGGAAGAGAGAGAAAAATGACGCGTTATTTGTTCTTACACCATGTACAGTAAAGATACCATAGATAATACCAAATTAGTTACTTTTAATAAAATATAATATTATAATTTAACATATCCATAATTTTAGAAAAACTGTATGTCTATTTTCTGATTAAAAGTGCTTATTTGTTTTGTGTGGTTGCTACTTCAAAAAGCAACTTTTATGCATAAATCATGAGTGACCACTTTTAGCTCTTAAGGTACAGTTACTTACTTATTAAAATGGTTTGTTCTTAACTTTACACTATCTACAAACGGAGTAATCCAATGGTGTTTTAATATCACAGTTTTCGTTAGACTTATGTGAAAATCATCTACAGCAGTCAATTTTATAGCAGGAGTACAATTTAAAATTTCAGAGACTAAATCTTTCATACCTTCCTGTTGTTCTACTAAAAAAAATATTAACGCAAACTAATATCATTAAAAAATGACTAAAACCTACATGAGATGTACACAAAGGTGGCCCAATTACCCCTTTCATGGGCAAAGGATCTTTTTCTTCCTCCATGTAAATCAGGATTATCTATATGTTCTAAAGTAGAAATATTATCATTTAGTAACGCCGCTGGCAGTGGCAGTCTAAAAACAATTTTTGAGGTACTGTAAAGTATACAAAGTGAATTCATTGAGTAATTTACTTCTTTTTGAATGAATAATTTTCGTTTTCCTCCTTAAAAGTTCTTTTTGTAGAAACTCTTGGACCTGGAACATCATCATCTGAACTATCTCCTCCATAGCAATTCAATAAGGATAAAGACATTTTTATTTCTTAAAAAATACATTTGTTTAGTCCAACAAAAATACTTTTTTTAGGTTAGGACATATTAGCTAGTTAACGTTTTTGACAACTCAGGATAACCAATATTGTATAGATAAAAATAGAGATGGAATATTTTAAAATTAATATAAAGTTACAGTTTTCTAAAAAAGTAATTGACTGATTTTTATGAAACTGGATTAATACTATTAGTATGTAATTTTAGTTATAATGAAAGCTCTCTTTACCTTTTATTTTAGTCCATTTAGATCACAATATTTCTTATAGATTGGACAGTCCTACCTTTAACAATAACTCAAGACAGAAAATTAGTGCAGCCAACATTTGTTGGGACAATCAATTTAAAGAAAATAATTATGGGTGGAGTTTTTTAAAATGAAATAGAGAAATACCTAATTTTATTCGTTTTATAAAAAATAATAATAATTAAAGTATGTTAATAATTGTGTAATTAAAAAGTTCAAAATGCCTCCCATGAAGGACGTAAACATCGTAAAAATAGCGGTGGAAATGACCGATCAGGTCCCCCAGCTAATAGAATTTAATCAAAAACAACCTTTAGCGGGTATAATACAAGAATTGTGTAATGGATGGAATCTCACAGAACCAGAACAATATGCCTTACAATTTAACGAAAGTAACAACAATAATTACATTACAGAAAAAAATAGAAATGAAATTAAAAACGGATCTGTACTCAGACTACAGTACTCACCTTCCAAGACAGCTCAAGATATTTTACTCAAATTAAATACTGGTACTCCGGAGGAAAAAGCAGCTGCTATGAATAAGTTATCGAACTTAAGTGCAGATATTACGTTTGCTTTAGATTTTATAAACAAACAAGGGTTAACTTTATTAATAAAACAAATTGAAGGGGCCAAATGTAAGGGCACAGTTTTAGCGCACACTTTGTTGTCTTTCGTGGAGTTAATGGAACACGGGATAGTGTCTTGGGATATTTTAAATGGAGAATTTATATCTAGGGTAGCTAGTTTTGTTAATTCTCCACAAGAAGCACAAGTGACTCAGGCAGCTTTGTCTATTTTAGAAAATGTCGTTCTCAATAGCACTGAAGGATATGGCCAGGTGAGTAAAATAGTTTAAAAGAAAACAATTTGTCAAAAAATCACTGTATCTATAGGTTGAGAGAGAAATTCCCATAGGTTCTTTAGTTACCCACCTTCAGTCTACTCCAGTGGTTCAACAGAATGCAGTAGCGCTCATTAATGCGCTACTCTGTAGAGCAGATATAACTAAAAGGAGGTCACTAGTAGCCACTTTAACATCCAAACAAGTTAGGACAGTTATTCAAAATAATATTTTGCAAACTGGGGCTGCAAAGGGCAATGAAATGGCTCATCAGCTTTATGTTTTACAGACATTAATGTTGGGTCTTCTTGAACAGAGAATGATGGCCAAAATGGATCCACAGGTAAAAATGCAAAGTTATAATAAACATTTCAAATAAATCTTGTTTTCTATTCAGGACCAAGATGGCCACGATAAAATTAAAGAACTTCGCCGCATAGCTTTTGAAAGTGAAGGTGCATCAAGCTTGAGAGGACCAAGTGGATTTACTCGCGATTACAAAAAACTAGGCTTTAAAAACGATATTAATCCAGCTTTGGATTTTAATGAAACTCCACCAGGGCTCTTAGCTCTCGATTGCATGGTTTATTTTGCTAGAAATCACCCTGAGAATTACACCAAGTTAGTTTTGGAGAATAGTTGCCGAGCTGATGAGCACGAGTGTCCCTTTGGTAGAGCCAGCGTCGAATTGGTCAGGATTTTGTGCGATATATTAAAAATAGGTATGCAAATTAAGTCAATACAAAGATATTTGTAGAAAAAACCAATAAATGAGTTGCAGAAACCGTATATAAAAAATATGGTTTAATGATGGGAGAATATAATTCAGCATCCTTGACAATTAAATTGTATTTCAAATTTTTTTTATTATAGGTGAACCACCATCAGAACAGTGTGTAACTTATCAGCCACTATTTTTTACTCATGACCATCCTTTTGAAGAATCTTTCTGTATATGTATAGTTCTTCTTAACAAAACATGGAAAGAAATGCGGGCTACAGCTGAAGATTTCCAAAAAGTTGCAAGTGTGGGCCAGGAGCAGATAGTTAGAGCATTGGAGACTACTCCAGCATCTTTAGATCAATTAAAGGTACTAGAAAAAAAAATACCAGACTCCCTTTCCAGTATGTGTTAAATTTATAACATAAATCAACTGACAAATAACCATTTTTGAAGCTCATCTATCACTGGATATCATGATAGACAATGTTTTTAAGTTGGGATGTATCTATATCCGCATTTTTATTGAATTAACAGCCATGTTCAAGAAATCTTGTTAAATTTGTTGATTCAATAAACATGTTAACAGTGTTGAGAACGAGACAGCCAAATTCAAATCCTAATGATATGGTGAGCATCATTTAATTAATAAACGAATAAACTACCAACAATAATTCTTGCACATGGCAATGATTTATTTCACTAGTACGAAAATACTCATAAAAATGCTTTTTATTATACATATCACATATAATTTTACGTGTTATAGAGCAAATTGCATACATTGACTTACAACGAAATAACACAGCTGTGGCAATCTGAAAGGAACACCAGAGAGGAGTGGGAATCTCATGCAAGACCTGTAGTTGAACTGCGAGAACAAATTACCCCAGATATTCTGGGTTTAATTAAGCAGCAGAGATTAGCATTTTTAGTAGAAGGTAATTTTTGGTACTTAGAATTTTAATGAATTTGAAATTTGTTTTTTTATTTTGTTTTGCAGGTACAAGATTTACAAAATATTCGCCCCGTGGTCAACGCATTAAAGACAAATTTTGGTACCTGCGACTGTCTCCTAATCACAAAGTTCTTCATTACGGCGATTGCGATGAAAAAAGCGCCCCGTCAACGGAAGAATTGCAGTCCAAATTAGCGGTATCGGACATCAGAGCTTTGTTGGTAGGCAGAGACTGTCCACACATGAAAGGACGAAAAGCCTGCCATCAGTTGGCGTTTTCTTTAGCTTTAGAAGGTTTGTAATATATTTTAAAATAAGACGTCATTAATTGTTAAACATTTTCAGGCGTGGACTTACAATCTCTGGACTGTGTGGCGCCTGACGAACAAGCTTTGGCCTATTGGACTGATGGTATCAACGCCCTTATAGGCAATAAAATGCAAAGTAAAGAAACGGAAAAAGATCTGGACACTCTGTTGAGCATGGAAATTAAATTAAGATTATTAGACGCCGAGGGAGTAGCCATTCCTCAAGACCCTCCACCTATTCCTCCAGATCCACCACACTATCATTTTTGTTACGATTTAAAATAAAATCTGTGGGTTCTTTAATGAGTTCGAATTGGCAACCATTAACTTTACATTATATTGTTTAAGTTTGTTGACAGTGTCGTTAGATTCTTTAACGTTTTTAACATTTGTGGCAATTGAAGTAAAGTTAAAACTCGTCAGTTCAAGATCTTTTCTTAGAATCAGAATTAACAGAGATAAATGCCAAAAAGTAAATGATTATATTACTTTGTGGAATAATCATGACAATTTATTTTTGTCTTTTATAATTTAGATGAATTTTAATTATTACTGTTAAATAAAGATGGCTCTTATACAGCAATCAGATATATAAACTTATATTTTAAAATTTAGCATTGTGATTTTTATTTATAGATCTGTATTTTAGACTGTATTTATTAAGACTAATCATTATTTATTTTAGCTATTTTATTATATTTATACATAATGTAATGTAAGAAAAGTATGTATTTTATATTTTTAGTAGCACTTTTAGCACTGGGAATTTTTTTAATAAAAAACCTATAATTATTCACATATTTTATTTTTAAACCTATTAAAATCATATTCAAAAAGTATCGCGCAATATTCTTTGGACTTAACGAAACTTAAAACCACTTAATTAAAATTTGAAATAAATCAAAGTATAAAATCTTAATCCAAATTTTTTGGATCGTCAATCCCACCATTTGTAATAATATATACAACTTCCTTCTCTTCCAGATCCGGACTATCGTAAATCTTGGCAATCCTCTTGTTCCCTTTTGCCTTCTTAAGCGCTATCCTCGTAGTAGAAGAATGAGCTAGTATGTTACCTCCTACAGGTTTGGGCACGTCTATTTCGCTAGGTAACAGCGTAAAATCTGACGTGATCTGGTTAGTTACGAGGACTGCAATGTTGTATTCCTCGCTGATTTTTTGAAGACGTGACATCATTTGTCCTAGTTTTTGTTGACGTTCTGCAATTTCTCCTCTACCATTAAAGTCTACACGAAATAAGGCCATAATCGAGTCTACTATTAGAAGTTTGAAAATACCCGCCTCTTCATGAAACTTAGCAGCAACACTAGAAGTATAAATAAATATTTTGCTTTCTAAAATAGAAAAGAAATAATAAGGCTTACTTATTTAGAAGCTCATACTGGTGTTCAGAATTGTAAGCTCTAGCGTACAAAATGTTCTCCAAAACAGCCGTTTGATCTAAATTGAAGCGTTCTGCTATAGGTCTTAGGCGCTCAGGGCGACTGGTTAAATTTTTGTTAAGGGAAGTGTATCAAAAATACTTTTTCATAGGGATAAAAATAAAATTTTTGGATGTAGAAAGGATACAAGGTATGTTCGGTATCTAAAAACATGACTTTTCCTCCTAGATAACCATTTGCGCCTGGCATTTGGGCAGTAACACAAAGTGTATGTGATAACTGTGTCTTACCAGTCCTAAATTCACCAAAAACTTCAGTGATAGACATGGATTCGACACCACCGCCTAATAGTTTACTGAAAAATAAATCAATACAAATCATTTCCGTTATCGGAAATTTAGGCATAACCTAACGGATTGATTGCTATTTAGGCAGAACCAAAAATGCTGGTGTAACTTACTCTAAGTTTGAACTACCAGTTTGAAGCTTAAATATTTGTTTTCTTTGGTCAGATACTTCTAGTGCAGTCATAAAACCGCTATTTAAAGCAATTTTACAACAAATTTCTTTGATCTTGTCTATTTTAACTTCATTGAAACCCTTTATTCCTAATAATTTTTTACGTAAAGTCATTTGTAAGCCCTTAATTGTTTTTATTCCTATTTTCTTTAAAGCCTCTATGTCTTCTTCTAACACACCATGTTCTTGCAATAATTCAATATCCTGAAAACATATATCTTCCTCTTCTAGATCTAAATGCTCATAAGATTCAACCGTTCCGGTTTCTGTTGCTGTTTCAATCGCATTTAATTCCATTTTTTCGGCAACCTCAGACATTTTGTCCTAGTAAACTTAAGGTAATATATTAATGTTAATTTTATCATACAAAAGAAGTGAAATTCAAATTATAATAGTTGGTTTGTTTTGTAGGTGATATTGATACCAACTATTTAAAAAATAAATTTCCCAAGTCGAGCAACACTAATCCTTTATGTAACGTAATACGTGTTGCCTACCTTTTAATTTTTATTTATAAGAGGTTTACCGGCATGCGGATTATAAGAGAATTTAACTCTCAAATAGAAAGAAAACCAAAAGAAGGTACGTTAATGGTGTTAGGAGACTTAAATGCACAAATAGGAAAAGAAGATTACATAAGGGATGTCGCGGGGAAGCACACAATACATGAAACTACAAATGATAATGGTCAGAGACTCTGTAACCTAGCGACAAAAGAGTGAATAAATGTAAAACAATCGGAATAAAACACAAAGATGGAACACTGGCAGAGAATGAAAAAGAATACAAGCAAGTGTGGATGGATCACTTTAAGGCATTACTAACTACAACAGAAGACAATATAGATACTATATAGGAAGAAGCACAGGAAGATAACACATTACTTGAACCAACAATTAGCGAAATTAAAGAAATCATCAACAACAGTCGTAATGGTACAGCTCCAGGAAAAGATGACATAAACATGGAACTCTGGAAATATGGAGGAGAAAAACTACTTGAACATCTGTTTACACTAATAAAAAGAATCTGGAGAGAGAAAAAAATGCCAAGAAAATGGACAAATTGTGACAATTCATAAGAAAGAAGACCAACAACTTTGTAAAACTTACAGAGAAATAACGTTTTTAAATACAACATACAATATTTTATCTACATTTATACAAAAAAGATTGGCACAGCAAACAAACAATATAATTGGACAATACCGGTGTGGTTATATCGGGGGGAAAATCAACAACTGATGCGATTCACAGTTTAAAACAAATCATACGAACACAAAATCGAAATTGAGATGCATTTCATGATTTCCAATAAGCTTTTGACTCGATTAAAAGAGAGCAACTTGCATTAGCACTCCAAGAGATGGGAATAACACCAAAATTGAGAAGACTCATTATCATGACTATGAAAAGAACATCAATTAGTATTAAGACACAACTAGGAGAAACTGAGGAATTTGACGTCAACAAGGGTATTACAAGGAGATTCATTGTCAACATTATTATTTAATCTGGCCTTGGAACACACATTGAGAAATATGACAAAGGAACAATTAGAACAAGAGGGGGACAAATTATAGCATATGCAGACGACATAGTACTAGTTACAAAGAGAATGGAAATAATGGAAAAAATGTTGAGGGAAATTATAACGGAGGGAGAGAAAATGGGACTGCTACTAAATAAAGAAAATACGAAGATAATGATCTGTAGACGAAGAAATGATAGTAGTGTAATCAAAATAGGAAATAACAGTTTTGAAACAGTAAATAAATTCAAATACCTGGGAATGATGATATCTAGTACGGGAGAAAGAGATGCTGAAATTGAAGAAAAAATAACATCAGCCAACAGAGCTTTCCATGCCAACAAGAACCTACTAAAGAGTAAAATTCTATCAAAAACATATTTACCTCTACCCGAACCCTGAAAATCGATATGTGCAGGCCGAGTTTACTTATACCGCTTAGGACTTATTTTTAGCCGCAAAATTGAAAATGTTTAAAGCTGGTTTTTAAAGCTCTATTGTTTCGTAAGCTGGGTTTTTCTAGAGCATTAAATGTACAATACGTATTATAAGCAAGGGCCCTTCAGTCATAAAAAAAACTCGTCAGAAAATGTTTTTATTGACAGTTTTAGTTAACTAAACATTTTCACTTTTTCATATAATTGCCATTCAGCTCTAACATTTTTTCGAAACGTTATACCAATTTCTTTAACCCCTGTACATAGAAGTTCACTGCCAGGAAATTGAACCAGTTGACGACAATCTCGAGTTTCTCATCTGTTTCAAAACGTTGTCCAGGAGGATGATCAGAAAGTTTACAACGAATATCTTGAATCTTCTTCAGCTTAGTAAGCGTTTCACAGTACAAATCAGCTGTAATTGTTGACCCGTTACATTCCTAAAAGAAAATTCAAGATTTTCATTGGGAATTTTTGATCATTCTACACAAAGTCCCAGCAAATGTTTTCTCTTCTTGCAACTGAAACAGTTACTTGATGGACGACCAGGAACTGTTTAACAACTGGTTCAATTCTCATGCGGTGAACTTCTAAGCAGAGGGGTAAAAAAACTGGTACAACCAAAAGTCATCAAAGGTAAACAATTGCATGATACAAACACGTGAACAGAAATATTGCCTCTGAATATTTTATTGCCGATTTATTAATGGGTTTGCACTTTTTGTTCATTGATTGTTTATCATGTGGCGGATATGTATTGTACAATTGTCTACACTGCTACTTCTCGTTATTAAATATAGTGTAAAACTAAATGACGATTATGTGGAAAATTTAAGTAGATGTGTAGTAAACTAAAACTGTTAATAAAAACCTATTTTTACGAGTTTTTTTAATGACCAAACGGCCCTTACTTTATTAATATGCGTAGTAAATGTAATTTGGGAGCTTCCAATTTTGTTGTACATTTAAAATATATCTCATATTCTTAACTATTTGAAAGTTAATAAAATTATATTTAAAGAGGTTTAAAGAAAATCGGAGTTGAAAATAAATTTTAATAATAGCTAAATCTTACATTTTTCTGTCATGAAATAAAAACATTCTTGTACATATGTCATATATCACAAGTTCATATATTGTTAATAACTGTCATAGACAGTAAATAAATAATAACAGAATAATCAAGTCAAATAAAGTTAGATATACTTATATAAAAAATAAATGTAAAAAACGGTCATTTTTAAAATGTTAAATGTCACTAATTGTTATAATCAGTTTTGTTTGTTGATATCAATATCAGTTTAATTTTACTACTTTTAAAAAAAATTACTGGTACCTAGTTATTTTTTTAGAATTAATATTTGTTTTAGAACTTTGTGAAACATCACTTTGGTAACATGCAATAATCCTAACAACACAATTATTAAGCTTATCACAAATTGAGCCCTTAATAAAAGGAACAAAAAATATTTCAAATAGGACAAAAATTATATCTATATTCACGATATCAAAAATTACACCAATAACATGGACTAGATTTAATTTATCAAACATGTTGTGTTGTTTTTATTTTTAGCAAATATGTACAATAATTTACAATTTAATATTTGAAAAAAATAATGTAAATAATAATTTTAATTATTTTATAATTCTAATACACTAATATCTATGTACAAAAATCAAATAATACTTTTATTATAGCACCTTTTTTTCTACACTTCTACTATCTGCTTATATTCTTACATTGCTTAAAAATTAGGGTGGACTTTACGTAATTAATTGACACTTAATATATTCTGTTCACTTTCAAAATCTAAAGTAAATAACAAACTTGATATCTCTGCTTTCAGTGAAACAAATCAATTCAAAATTTTTGCGAGTATAAAGATTTTTTGACCATGAACAGCATCCATTTGTCGTAATTTAATTATATCTTTCAAATATCTACAAAAAAAAAGGCGAGGTACAGGTAATTTGGGTAACAAATTTCTTTTTTGTTAAATTAACTACTATCACTTGCTGTTTCCAAAAGCAGCTATTATGGAACTAATGCTTTCAAATCCTCCTGTAAGCATACCAAGCAAAGACACAAGGAGGATAAAAACATCTTTAACTATTATAAGTGGAGTCAATTCTTCATGAGAAAATTTAATTACTAAATCCAATACAGCAGGAAAAACTAAACACAAGGCTGTGCTGCTTACTGCTCCCACCAAAGAGATGAAGAGGCCTAAGAATGGAATTGCTTCTGCCAAAACAACTAGAGCAAAAAAAATAATTTAATCACAATTAATGGTAGAGATTATAAAGAATTTGTAGATGTTACAAGTTGTTTTAGCATTCTTAATAGAGATTAAACTATACTTACATGTCAAAAACACCAAAAATGCCCTAAATAATAGTTCAGCGAAAATAGGGTGTTTAATATCTCCCAGTTTCTCGTGTACTACTGGCCACATAATTCCAACGGCTATATACAGTTGCAAGCAATACGTAAGCAAAATACCAAGTGATATAATAACTTTTACAGATTGATAGAGGCTAAAAGAAGTGAAATGTAAAATTTGTTAAACTAAATAAAAACTACAAGCTTACATTTGATCTTCAGGCAAGTTAAGTGTGATGCTGCCCTTAATTTCGTCTCCAAAGCGTAAATATCCGATGAACCCAACGGTAACATACAGAAAAGTGACAAATGTCATACCAACATTGAGTACCCCTAAGGGCTTGGGAAAATTTTCAGGTTTTTTCATTTCATTTTGTAGAGGTAGTACCAGTCCAATTCCTTCAAAGGCAAACACAGCAGTACCAAAGAACAACGGGATTGTGTTCAAACTAGCGACGTACTGCCTTTCTGATATTGAAGGAAGACCTTCACAAGTTGCGTAGTACAAAGCGGTAATGATACCACCCATCATCAAAAAATTGGCTAACGTCGAAAACGGAGCCAAATATTTCAAATTTCTCACGAGACATGGCAGTAAAATGGGAATCAATATGATCACCATTATAACGTGAACATTCGCCACATAGCCGTAGTAGTCTGTTACCTGCAACAATTAAAACTATTTAATTCATTTCCTTTGTTTTTTGGCAAATACTACTTTAAATTGCCCAGAAAAAAAATTTATTTAAAAATTAAGCAGTATGCTTTGTATGTAAATAACCATGTCCTTACTTGTTTGATGTTATCGGAAATGAAGACAAAATATACACAGCAGAATCCAAGTTGAGTCATACACAAACAACAGTTGACCAATTTTCTCATAAAACCAGATATCCGAGACATTTTGGGGGGCCCTTTTTCGAAACATAGTTCAATTGTTTCAGCAAAGTCTGGAGGAACTTTTACCTGGTGTTTCTCGCGTAAGGTCTTGGCCGCTTGAATCTAAAAGAAGTACAGGAATATTTGAATAGAAGATGTTTGAACAAAAGCTTGTGTCACCCTATAATGTTTATTAATCAAATTCTGTTGCATAACACAGGATACCTTAATGTCTGTATTATGGTGTTAAATTTATTAGTGTTTCGTAGTAAATATGTAATTAAATCAATTACATTCATTAAATATGCGTGATATCGGATCGAAGTCAAGGTTAGAGGCTTAGGTTATTAACATTTTTTGCATTTTACAGTGTCCACGGTTCGCAGAATATGTTTTAACTATCCATGCGGTGCAGGGTCGGGTCACTTTCAGGGCTAACAAAGATTTACTCAACTATTTCGAATCGAAAACTTACCAATAAATGTTGACAGTGGACGCAAATTATTCCTAGACAAAGAACAACTATTGGTCCCAATATTATTCCTGCATTTTTGATTGCGTCGCCCATAGCAAAGATTCCTGAACCTACATTCCCTTTAAATAAGTGCATAAGCGTTTCTAAATATCTGAAATAAAGAAAATCGTATTAAATCTTCAATAATCGCTAAGAAAATCTAAGGTAATTTTGTTTTATAAGATAAACAATGGAAACTTCAAGCGCTGGTGCACAAATATATGAACGCTAGTACAGAAATGAGAGAACTTTTTTACAAAAATGGGTATTGTAGTGTATACTCCTACATAAAATACATAAGCACTAATATTATACGAAAGCACTATATAGTTTAAGATTGATAGCATGAGTAAAAAGTTCCAGTATCTAATACAAAATTGAACCTATCAGAAAAATAATTATTTAAATGGACTAAAATGATATTGGCTGCACCTAGCAATTATTAATGCTTACATGTAAACAGTAGTACAACGTTGTTAGTAGTAAACCAAGATTTGGTACCCTCTGCTAGAATATAAACTTGAAATATGAGAGCTCATTGGTCCCATCATCAATGCAAAGTTTGATAAGACTAGTGACCATTACAAAAATAAAATTATTAGCTCACAAACGTTAACATTAGTAAAATGTTGATAGAAGGGTAGGAGTAATGCAAAAGTTGGTAGCACTAGATTATAACCGTGAGAACTAATACTAAGATATGAGAGCACATTGATTATATCATAAATGCAGGATTTGATAGCTCTAATCAAAAGTTCAAAATGGATGCCAGTGCAAAAATAAAATTATTTGCTCACAAACGTCATCATTAGTACAATATTGATAGAAGAGCAAGAGTAATGCAAGAGTTGGGAGAACTGAAATATAAGTGCACTTTGATGGGGTAGCATCAGTGCAGAACCATTACAAAATGGAAGATAGTACAAGTCAAAACTAATACAATATTGACAGGGGTAAAGTAACATTTTGAAGCTCCATATAAAAAATCACGTATATTACAAAATTGGAGTGCCTAATAAAACTAATTTCACAGCACAGGGTAATATTAGAGAAACAAAAATATGGAAATGTAACATTTTAGAGTAAAATTGATGACATCTAAAAATATTTGAAAGTACTACATTGTGCAACAATGCGCTAATAATAAAATTATGACATGATCGTTCGTAAATGTGAATACTAGAACTTTGACAACATTAGTACAAAGTTTGGAAGAAGTAATACTAATAATAATCTAAAGAGACTAACATCACGTTGACAAAATTAATACAAGATTTAAGATATTTATACCGTTCAAATTATTAGAATACTATTGTAAAATTCGTGGTATTAAAGCAAAATTTTAAAGAAATGGTGCATAATTAAGGTAGTAGTAAAAAAATAAAATCATTAGATAACAAAGACTGGTACACCGTTGGTAGAATTAATGCTAAGACTTGTAAATACAGGAGATTAATTCTTTCATGAACTAGTATATATCTAAATTTAAATTTATACTTATCAATTAAAATCTTACATAACACAAAGTACCATTTCAAAGAAAAAATTACAGATCAAACAAATACTGATAACATTTATAAAAAAAATTATAACCTAGTTGTTAGTTTTTATTGAAACAACATCATTCATTTTAATATTTGTATTAAGAAACCTTGAATAAACAAAAAAAAAGTCTACGAAAGTTTACCAACAACTCGTTGATAACAATAAAAATGTCTTGGGTTTTATAACATAATTGTTACTTTGAATTACCATAACTATTTGGTTTACCTACACGTATTAAGTACATAAAGTTATTTTCCAAAATCTATTTTTTTTTACTTATAGTTGTGAAATTCCACACATTTGTGCATAAATCAACATTGTTTATATTTTGATTGATATATGAAATATTTTCAAGCTGTAGCCTGAATAAAATTTTCTTGTCTACAGCACTGTGGATAAATAAATTCTAACAAGTTATTAATTAACCTCGATAAACTAAAAATAGAAAACCCATTTTATTAAAAAACCATTCTCAGTTCCTCGAATGCGAACCCGTGGAAATTTTTAATGGGGTTCTCCACTTGAAAATTATTTTTCAGTAAAAATTAATACTGTTTTTGGAATGAAATGTGACTGTATTCTGTTCTTCTGATGGTTAATATTAATTTTGTTTGATCTATGTTCTTTTTTTTACAGTCAAACAATTTTGATACTTTCAATATATCATTAATAGATGATTTATTATATTTTATAATAAATGCATATATTTTTTTAGTCCGTCTGGTATATGTGTATATGGCGATTTATTAAGAAAGGAGACAATCCCTATTCTATGCGTCTTTAATGTTAAGAACTTGATAATTGCGAAATAATTAAAAGTAACCTTAATAAAATTCATATATTTACGTCTTTTATGGGCCATTAACATTTATTTTTATTTGCTTGAGGTATAAATTAATATTTGACAAGTGATAATATTTATGTGATACATTTATCTTGATTACGTCTTAAAGAATCCCTACTTATATTTAATTTCTAGTACTCATTAACTAATGCAAATATTCCACTTTCCGTTATGTAATTTATTCAAAGAGCTAATATTTAAATGACAATAAATCATAATCTAAGATTATTGAACGTCAATTTTTTATCCTTTAAGGAGCGCTAGAGGGCTCCAGAAAATGGAAAATGGAAAAAGTCATTATGGGTTTTTAAATCACGGTACAATAAAAAAAAATTCTTTACTAAATTTTGTGACAGTTATTTCATTTTGTTTATCTGATTGTAAATAAAAAGTAAGTAGGTAAATCGCAGAGGTGATAGATCGTTAAAAAATTGAAAATCAACGTGATATTTTCTACTTTTTAAATAAAAAATCAAAGAAAATATTTTTTTAAAGATTTAAATGAACACTTTGCAAACATAAAACATTTTCCGAATTTTACATAAAAAAATAAGAATTGAAACTATTACCTACATTAAACGATTTAGATAAAAAAGTGCATAATGCATCGGTAAATAGCGACCTCACCAAATTTTAGGATGCACTCAATTTCCACGACCTTTTAATAAATAAACGCCCATTAAACCTGATCTGATAAAGTTGTAAATACATAGTCGAAACTTATGTCGTTTGAATAGATGCGTTTTTTAGAGTAGGGGACTACGGTCTAAATATCTCTCGAAAAAGCTCTTAATTATAAACTTACATACTATAAAATTTATTTCCTGATGCATTGTTCCATTTTTATCTAGGTTTAGTTAAATTTAAGGCGTTTTTATAGTGCTAAGCACCGCGTTTTCGAAATAGCACAGATTCCATTTTTTTTTCGACATGAAACGAAATTTGAACGCCCACGATGATTTTTTACACTTTTTTACACAGTAATTTTTTTTTATACTTCTTACGTATTTTTCTTCTTAAGTTCTAATATTTCCTAGTGTAAATATTTCACAGTTACACAATGAATGATAACCTTGAATGTAATTAAATACTTTTCACTTAAGTAAGTCATATTTGATACCACATATTTCTTTCAAATAGAAATAAAGAGCAATTAAACTGCCAATGTTAACTCTTTATATTTCGTAAAGTTTAATTAATAATAATAAAGAATGAAAACTTACGATGTTGGATGTTTCACTGTGATTCCATGTCCATGCCCCCCTCCGCCTTTTCCGTCTCCAGAGAGCGAACCCTTTTTCTTCGATTCCGACGGTTTCAAGATAAGATCTGTAGACTGGAACATGATGCCGTCATTGCTAAAAGATTTTTTTAATAAGTTCCTTCTTTTATCACATAAGATTTTCAACATAAAAATATTTACACACTTTTTAATTAGAAAAATGATTTGTCCATCGCTTAGGAGAAACCGGGGTATATTTGGACAGAGGTAGATTTGGACAGTGGTAGATTTGGACAGTGGTAGATTTGGACAGTGGTAGATTTGGACAGTGGTAGATTTGGACAGTGGTAGATTTGGACAGTGGTAGATTTGGACAGTGGTAGATTTGGACAGTGGTAGATTTGGACAGTGGTAGATTTGGACAGTGGTAGATTTGGACAGTGGTAGATTTGGACAGTGGTAGATTTGGACAGTGGTAGATTTGGACAGTGGTAGATTTGGACAGTGGTAGATTTGGACAGTGGTAGATTTGGACAGTGGTAGATTTGGACAGTGGTAGATTTGGACAGTGGTAGATTTGGACAGTGGTAGATTTGGACAGTGGTAGATTTGGACAGTGGTAGATTTGGACAGTGGTAGATTTGGACAGTGGTAGATTTGGACAGTGGTAGATTTGCTCAGGAATAGATATGGACGTCGTGATATGAAACCTGTAACCTGGAACACCACGTATCATGCATTTTTTGAAAATATTAAACATATTTTTGTAACTTGGAGCACGATTTATGGACAGAGATTTAGTGATAGATTTGGATGTAGATGAATACTATTTAAATTAGTTTTTTAAGAAAATATATACAAAACAGTTTCGTGTTGCAAATCACATTATACATGATTGGGATAAAGAATGGAACCAAGTAAATATCATTAAAACGAAACGATTGATATTTATGAAATTTTAGAAGTGCAATGGGGCAAAATACAGCTGATCTACATTTTTTTGTTATTAATATACTTCCGGTATAATAAATTGTACGATTAAGAATGGTTCATTTAAGTGAAGAAGATCGTATTGAAATATTAATGATGATCGATTCATAGAGTGGCCTCCTCGTTCTCCGGATCTAAGCCCATTATATTTTTTTCATCGGGGTTATCTAAAATCACGTGTTTACGTTAAATGACCAACATGCTTGTAGGAATTGAGACAAAGAATTATTGATGAATGTGAACTAATACGTGGAGAAGTCTTGGAAAGAGTGACTCAAGAATTTATTAGTAGGCTGCCATATTGTCAGGAGGTGAACAGAGAGCATTTTGAAAATATAAATTTGATATTTGTGGTTTCAGAGGATTACTGCGTTATTTTTGATAAATTTCTCAACGTTTCGCCGTCTGTCAAAAGTGGATTGATTCATTATGTAAGTTACCAAACACATCTCACCTCCTGGAGAAGCTGCTTATGAGAAACATTGAGAAATATTTCAAAAATGACGTGGTCGTCTAGAAGCGGTGATTCTCAGATTCACTTTGGTCTTGCAACTATTTTATTTCATTTTTAAATACCCCAAATAGGTGTACCCTCGTCCTTATCTAAAAGGATCTTGGGGTATATTGGGTTGGGGCAGTATCGGATAAATATATATTTTATTTTTTAAACCTTATATTAAAAAAATATAATAAATATTATATGCATAAAACGAAAGCCAAAAATGGACTAAACAACTTACACAAATACAGGTTGCGACTTTTTACAAAAAACATTGAAAAAACTTATAAAGTGGTTGAAATATTTTTGCCATTAATGGTAGTTAGACAATTAAAACAAGATAATAATTGTTTTTAATAATGTTGTTGTTATTACTAAGGTAAACATATATATTTTACGGTATTTGTCTAAGTACATTTCAATTTTAGTTCAAGGTAACCTGCAAAGGATTGATAGAACACATTTACGCTCACCTAAATTGTAATTAGTTTTGGACTTGACCTTTTACATCTCTATAAAATACCTTCAAAATTTCAAAATTTATTATCTTATATGTATCTATAAGATTATGCTAAATTAATATAAATCTGTAAAAATATATTAGCTGATTGATTGATGATCAATAATTGACAGATCCTGGTTGAATAAACAAAAAACTTGATTTATTTTAATTTTTTATCGTGATCCAGGACAATTATTGAAATTATGAAATGGGTAAATTTTGTTAATTTAAATAAATCGTTACAAAACAAAGTTAAGCTATAACAATATTTAAATTAGAAAATAAATTTATTTTATTTTTTATTCTGTGTATCTTATAGATCAAAGTGGCACATGTTTGAATTATAAAAAAATATACCTGTACTCCAAGAAATTATTAAATCAATTTGGTAACTATTATTTCAACACCTCTCTATCAATATAACGTAACAATTAAGGAACTATTAATTAGTTTAATGTCCAATGGAACAAAAATTTATAATATCCTTAACAAATTATTTTACACTACTAAATATATTGGTTGATAATTATATGCCTTTATCTTTAACTTAAAAGTTTTTACGTATTAAAAATAATAATATAATCATAAGCGTCGTAAGCATTCGAATAAAAGGTTCTAAACTTTTAAAAATATTTAAATATTTACATTCTTTTGTTCTCATATGAGAGATCATTGTAATTTATTTATACACATTTTATATAAAACTAATTGCAAGTTATGGGTGTGTCATATTATTTTATTATTAATAACGGAATTTTTGCAAAAATGTACAATATAAATCGTAAAGACTTACCTTGTGACACTTGTCTTAGATGCATACCAAGGTTGTTTATTTCTCTCGACGTCATAATTGTTGCGACTGTGTTGCAATTCCATTCTGCAACAGTATAAAGATTGATTAATATTTAATCAGATTGTACCAATATTTTATTAAAACCTTGATTGAGCAAACAGCTTAATCGAATACTCAAATTAATTACAATAGATGAGAAAAACGGAATGTTGATTGATAATGCATCGAAAAAGAGAACTGGAGTTCAGTACTTTTTCTATCTATCAAACACAAAGTAGGGAATCAAAATGACTTAATAAAAATAACAAATTGCGAATACTCGTCATTGATTGCGATATGATTCTCAGAGCAGCTATACATACAGAGTTCGGCAAAACTAAAAGCAGCAGTCTAATCTCAATGAATATAAATTAAAACAAAATGTTCAGAAAAAAGTTTTCTTGAAAGGTTTGTCTCTTTTATATTCCAGTATTTTTAATTAGGTTTTCCAAATAATGAAAAATATTAGAAAATAACTATTCAGTTAATTTAATTTGTTAATGATGCGTTGTTTTTGCCGAACCTTGTATATTGAAAAAAAGCTTCAAATTAAGATGCATATTAAAGCACTTCTGAAGAACTACGAAGTTCCACGAAGTTTTACAAAGTACTTCAAATTGCAAGCACCAAATACTGTTTGATAATTGGAAGCATATGTTTAGAAGCAAATTACGAGAATTAGTTTAAAGTACTTGATTTAGCTTTGTTAATTGCAGCAAAACTATTGGATTTATAAATAGCTATTAAATGTAAGATTTTTTTTACATTGAGATCCCCATTTCCTTAGGACTTCTCAACAGTTTTCTTGAATAGACCAAAAACACTTCCTTGTGATGCACTTACTTCAATTTTTTTTAATATTTTTATTTAATTATAAATAGTTTGTAAATACTGTTTAAATTTCACTAATTTTAAACAAGTTAAGATAATATCCATACAATCTTAGTGTACCCTATACATTCTCCAAACGATTGCATATACCCTTGACACACGCATATTTAAACGGCTTAATTTTAACTTCAACCAATTAACAACTTACTAATATTCGTTACAGAAGATAACCCAGCCGCTTGTTAGTGAAATTCCAAAACGTCACAAAAGTCTTTTACCAAATATTAAGCGACAGACACTCTGTTCTCAAATAAGTTCACACAAGCTACAGTAAACACTTCAAGTCTATAAGTTTTTCAATTGTCAAGATAAAAGCGCTGTAATTTAGTTTAAGTAGTGAAAAAGTGAAAATTTGTGCGCAAGTGAAACCAAATTCACTACTAAAGTTTTATTGTAAATGTGTAAATATTTGTAATTTCGTCATTTTCATTATTAAAGTTATTAGAAAATACATTATGATTTCTTGTATGGCTGGTATTGAGTATTTATCGAAAATGGCCACAAAGATTTATGTCCCAGTAAAGACTATTTTTATTGGCACGTTTGCTGATAATGGTGAGATTGAATTATTGATTTAACTCTTTAAATTTTTATGCTCATAACTTCAGAATGAAAATAACAGCTGAAAATTTTGAATCCCAGACTGTTTCATATATCTTGTTACAGCGGCATGATCATTTATTTTTAAAGGGACTAATATCTGTAGGCGTACACGAGCAAAGTAACTTGGCAAAAAACTAAGTCATGTAACTAAAAAACACTTATGAACATTTTCCAAATAGAAAATATTTTTCTAGATTTAAAAAAATAAATATCAAAATAAATAATAAAACCATCAGTTAGATCAATGCAAAAAAATTTAAAGAAGTATACCGAAAATTAGTGGTGTATTACTAGTTATAACAGAAACTACCAAACATTAGATATTTAAAATAGATACTAAAAAATATTATTCTTGTAGAGGAAAAAATGTAAATATTGATATAAATGAATTATTAAAACCGCAACAACTATAATAAATATTCAAATTTATTGCATATTATAACTTTGGAATTCAATTCAACAAGGTTTCTGATAATTTAACGAGATAATAATCCAACTTATGGAAAGTTTCGAACTTTTTCACGTTGTTAATAAATTTAATTACATTAAATTTTATTATACAATACGTAATGTTACCGGGAAGCATACATAAATTATCTAGTACTTTTTTCCAGAATACATTATGAAAATCACGTGATTTACTAAAATTTGATTGAACCATGGGGCACAGTTCCTTCATCGTTGACTGAAACAAGATATCTTGGAAAATTAGAAAAGATCTTTTGTCCTGCCTTGAAAATATTTAAAAAGTATGATTTCTTATTATAAATTATAAAATAATTGAACTTCCCAGATTTAATTCAAATTAATTCATATATACGAAGTCATTGTAGATATTTTTTTATTTCAAAATCCTCCAAAAAATCACTAGTTCTTCTTTCTTGTCACTTTTATGAAGTATTTTCACTGTTGCTTCAATTGTGTTATTAAGTGTAGGATTGTGTTTAGTGTCAATGAGGTGTTTTACGTGATATTACTGATTGTTTTAATCTAAGTGTTTACTATATCTTATTTTAAAATTTCTAAGGGTCTGGCCAATATGGAAGGCGTTACAATCCGGATAAAATTATATTTTGTACAACATTTTCTGCTCAAACATGTTCATTCTCAGAATTACACCATCTCTGGTAAATTAAGCTAAAGCATAATTAAATGTGCAAAAAACTGCTTACAACAAAATGGCGGACATTTTGAGCAACTTTAACAGGTTATTGATACATGTTTGTTAGTTCCTACGAATGTTTACCTTCTCACCTTACTTTACGATCCAAATTGGTCACAACAATTATTGAATTTTGTACTTAATTTTATATTGTTTTAAGTACGGATCTGGAATAATATTTAAAATGGTTTTAAAACGAACAAACAACAAAAAAATATCAATAGTAGACTATTTAAATATTGGAACGCACCAATTTTCAACGTTGTACAAAAAACAATTTAGCCATTTTTCTTTTTTAAATTTTACATTCAGGTTCAAAATGTTACCTTTCATATTGGTGGTGGGCCAACAACAACTTGTTACAATTTAGATTTTCCGCTATATACCAAATTGAAACAAAAATATTTGAAAAACTATTACAATTTTCGTGGTATGATTTGAAAACTGTTCATGTTTGAACTTTTATCAATTAATGGCATCAAAAATACGAATGTTAAAAGTTATTCTAAAAAATTGAAGAACTTTTTATTAGAAATTCTGTTTTTCATATACATGCTTTGAAGAAAAAATATTCGGTTTTTGATTTATAGCAAAAACTAATTTAATTTATAAAATTAAAAGACTGTTAAAAAAATGTTTTGAATCTGGGCTTTTTATATGATTGTGTTATATTTTAAGAGACTATCCGGTAAAGCTTCTGCAATCAAATTTTCGATTGTTACAGATAGTAAAATAAATAAATCAGTAAACAAGCTAAACAAGTATATACACAAATTAAAACCTAAATCAAATAAAGGCGAGATTACGGATGGATTTTTGACTATATTTTTGACTAACAAGGTTAGTATTGTGATTAATATACAAATTTGAAATGAATTAAAAATGACTTCAATTTTTCTAAACAACATTTTCTCTTATTTGAATCTCAGTTTTTTCTTACTTTTTAATTCAATTTTTGTATTTTTTTTCTAGTTTTCTAACATAAATGTAAAATCTAACCATCTATAAAGGTGTTTTTTAAAAATAATGAAGCAATACTGACCTTGTTATTTTCAGTTAAAGGGTTTCATACAACAATCGCAACAAATGATGATTCCTAGAGTTAGATGTTAATATCACTGCACAAGTTGCATAATCGTCCTATTATGATAACAGCCAGATGATTGATAATTCACAACTATCAGAAGATATTGTCACCAGCCTTGACTATTCAAGCAAATGAAAAATGATAAGACGATTATTCGCGAAATGACAACGTCGGTATTTATCAAATAAATAATTCTAGCAAATATAAGATTGAAAGTGGTTTATATTTTTAAAATCAACGCTTTAAACCCCAACGTTGTTGCTTTATTTGGTTGCTGCTTTAAATCATTATGAATAATAGTCTTGAGAGTTGATGAGAGACGTTTTGTTTTATTTTTAGCTCTAACGTGTAAGATTTCGTTAAGAACTTTTCGATATTGTCAATTGTTTTAATAAATAAAAAAATTACAACTGTAGAATCGTAAGAGAAAGGAATTCCGCGCTAAAAAAATTCTAAAATTCAAGCAGAAAATATATTTTCAATTCAGTTTAATTCTCGTTTTGGAAAAAAGTTTAATGTATACAACTGTATTTTTTACATTTGTGGTTTCTTTAAGTAAGTTTATAACTTGTCCAATATTTAGAAAAATTTGGCGAACCTTAGTAACCGAATCTGATTATTAATGCTGGGCATGGGTTAACAATTGTTAAATTCTTACTTTCATATTTTATTTAGTTAAATTTAAATTATTTTTCAAATTAACCATTTTTCTAAGTACATATATACCTACAATTACTTGATTTGTGTATAATTATTTTATGCGCTTTAATTTTTTTTCTAGTGATCATCATTTCGAAAAAAGTTAATTGAGAACTTTGCTGCGTGTCAATCTGTTTATCTACAATAATAACAATATTGTAAGCTCAATAATTCATTATTCATTGTATTTAAATTATGTGTAATACTTTTAATTAGATAACATCTTTAAACAAACAAGTTTTGATTAGGGAGTTTTAAATAAAAATTTCCATGTAGTATTAATTGAAGTAGGTATTACAGAACAACAGATTTCTCTTCAAAATTTTCCATAAAGCTATTTGATAATAACATTTATTATTTCTACCTTTTTTATTCTATACAATGTATCTATATAAATATATCAACAATATTTCCATGAATAATAAACAAAACTTTGAAAACATATCAATTATATTCATCTACTGATATTATGTAACACACGGTTTGATAATTCCGTTAGAAAATCGTTATTACTTAATTTAAATTAAAATAATTATTTTTCGTAACTCAAACGTGATTATTTAAAAAAATAATTTGGAAAAAAAATAGTTAATTTAAGTCATGTATTATGAATCAATCTAATCTTCATTATCTTATTATTATTTTAAAAATAAGGAATTTTTAAACAGAATGTGAATGAAATGACCATGATTTAGCTATGGGGTGGTGGGCTTCTTCTTCAAAAAAAAAACTCAAAAAAGGTAGACAAATTCTTCAATACAGCTAAAAACACATTCGAAAGTAAACCTAATTAAAATCTATCTTAAGAAAATTTAACAATTTGTATCTGCCACGAAATCACCCTTTATAAGATAATAGAATGTTTGAAGAGAACGGAAAAAATTACTTTGAATTAGAATTTTTCGAAATTCAGAATACTTAATTTTCTGATAACTATTATTTGTTATGTAAATAATTTTCGAATATCTCAATTTTTAAATATTCCATTTCTTATGCATGTGAAACATATTTTACAAGCTTGGAATTAGTTGAATCATTAATTTTTAAACATTCACTTAATAAAAAATAAGTAATTTGTAAAGAACGATTTGGAAACAAATAGACCTTGGAAGTAACAAAATTATTTAATTAACTAATAAATTACACGTCCCACACATTGAAACATAGTTTATTTATATTTCATTCTAAACAATAAATTTTTTTTTAACTGTTGTAATATGTATGTAGTATATAATTTCATAATATTTACTAATTAACGCAAAAAGTATTTTTATTATTATTTTTTTTCTAATATTGGATTAATACAAGCAAAACCCAAAAGTGAATTTAAAACAAAATATTTCATTAATATATTGTAAAATGATTTTATTCAGTGAATTTTTAAATTCAGTAATTTTATTGTTAAATAAAAAAACAAGTACATTCCAATTTCAGGGTGGATTCTTTTTTATTGAATCAACCATAAGATGTTCCTGTTCTCAAAAAATGTTTTTAATTAATCAATTGGTTTCAGTTATTTACAAAATTATTGGAACATACTAGTTATAAATAGTATTTAAATTACCCGCTAATATTCATAGGCAAATACATGGTTTTATTATCAATCAAAGAATTCATAATTTTTTTTAGGACTGAAGCAAAGTTTACCCTTAGGAGTCAAATTTTTCGGCGGCATTTATAACTTTATGATTTTATAGCCTTCTTATGAAATATATACTATTCACAATTTTATACTGTGCGCCGCAAAATTAACGAATAATTGTAAAAACTGCAAAATTTTATAAATGTTTCTGTTTTTTTCAAAAATGAGGTGATATTGTAAACAACATTCTTTTAAATTGCCAAATTTTTATTTTTAAAAATTAATATACCGTGCGTGTTCAATAATACGATAAATCCTTATTATCAAGCAATTCATAATACTCCAATAGAAACATTAATATTGCATATTTCCACCTCTCGACCTAATTCAGCTTCTCCTTGGCATAATCAAAAAGTTCTTGATAACATTTTGATCCAATTCGTTCCATATCTCAATGAGCCTTAATGACAGTTCATTTCGCCTATCAGGAGGAGGGTGCAGAGCTCTAACTTGCTGTTCCATATTATCCCATATCTGCTCTATAGGGTTGAGATCAGGACTTTTGGTTGGCCAGATCATTAAAATACCGATAACTTGAAGATAATTTTGCACCATTTGTGCAGCGTGTGGACGAGCATTGTCGTGCATGAATTCGAAAGTCTCCTCAATAAATAAATAAAAAGGACCCCAAAAAGCTCTATTGTGCCCCACGCTTTTACCACATCCATTGAGAATGATTGTTGACTCTTCTTTTTATTAATTGTCTGCTTTGTCCTATATATGATTCCATAAAATCACACGGTAATTCGTAAATCTGATTTTTGTTGTTTTCACTTTTTTGAGTGGCCTTTGCGAGTCGCCTTCTTATTGTTCTTGATTCTTAGTTTAGCTACTTGGTACGTTCTATGACGTAATTTGTTCCTAAATAATGAGACGGGCGTGTTTATAAACAATTTCAATTGATTTCTATTTTCCGGTGTACCTTTATAATTTACGTTTAATCACGTTCGCGCTTATTGTGATACAAATGAAATCATTTATAACTGTATCAAATAAATAGGGACGTGATGATAGAGAGGTAGAAACATTAGATAAATTATATATTCCAATCCAAATACGATTTTTATTGGAATGTTGGTAAATGTCGTACCGCGCCGAGAAGTTGGTAATAGGAGAAAAGTAATACTGACGGTTTTTTAGTTTTTACAACACCCCATATCACTGAAATAATAATAAGCTGTCAATAAGAAATTCAAATAGAAAGGATGTGCATAAATTATTATACAGAGTGGGCCACAGAAAACAGTCGATATTTGGTAGTATTCATTAGATTTTAAGGAAATGCTGAAACAAGTCGATTTTTGTTCTAAGGGGGACACATTTTTACGGCACAGACATCTGCCATTTGTCAACCCCCTATCTTGCGCTTCCCCAACCCTTTATTTTTAAATTGGGAATATACTATGTGCGGTACATCATTATAAATGCATTTACATGGAGTATTCAGGCATATGATTATCCACGATTTTTTTTCGATATTTACATCGTTTTTGCAAAAAAAAGTCTTAAATAATTTAAAGTGCTTCATAAGAATACTTGAGATGGAAGAAATTTACGATATTTAGGTTTTGGTTGAAATATCCAAAACTTCTTATTATTAGCGGTATTTTGGACTTGTAAACGATTTCAACATTAAACATAGATCAATTTTAATTATTGACATAACTAAATATTACATGAATAGCACAGAAAAACTGGTAAAACCACCTACTGTAGATGCTCCAATAAAAAATCAGATTTAATCCACAATAATCGTGTAGTTTTTATCTCTTTATCATTTTTTAAAGCTGCTTATCATATTCATAACCGAACTAGATATAACAGCCGGGATTTTTTACAAACGCTTCCAATTCTACAAATTGCGGCACTAAAACGTGACAGACTATTCTTTACTCGTGAATATCGCATTTTTTGTATGCAAAGGTCAACGTAATAAAAACTAAATCATCGTAGTTAATCTTTCATTTATAAAATGTAATAAAATGATATTATACATAGATTACTGTATTTTAATTTTGATTTTATCACCTATTTGCTTAACCAGTGTTTCTGCATTTTTTTTAAACCCGAAGATTGAAACCTTGAACTTTATCTTCTGTATGATTTTATTGTCATATAAGTTATTCATTTCGTATAAAGAAAAAGTTGTGCATATTTACTGGCCTAATTCATTGATGGTCTTAAACCTAAATTTACAAGGACGGTTCTTTTAATTAATTAGTTTTGATTTCATAGAGGACGTTTATATTTAGTAAAAGTAGACACGTCATACTAAGCTGAAAACAAGTTTGTTTTATTGTTATAGGTATCTATGGTTACCTCGCTTATGTATAAGTTATGTCAGGCTCCAGATTCTCGCGGAGCAACTTCGGCGAGTGTCTCGCTTAAGTTACCAGGGGCGAGGAGCACATTATGAGAAAGAGCAAACAAACGCCAGAGATAACACGAGAGTGTATTGATGGTACCTCGTATTCTCTCCTCGTACTACTGCCTCGTCGAACTTTAACGCAAGCACAATAGACCTGCTCTAAACAAAGTTAGCAGAGACGAGGTAAAGAAGTACGAGGCGGAGCGAGGAGCAGCTCCACATTTAGTGCCTCGCTTAACTTTGTGCTACTTATATAGTTAGTACCTAAGTAAATTTTAGTATTGCGCGCACCATACTTTCTCGAATGCCTTACGCAAATCCAAAGATATTGTGAAGTAGATTTTGAGTTTTTTAATTCTTTTTATAAGTTAATATTTATTCTACAATTTGAAGTGTTTTTCTATGAACCAAAATTGATGATGCTGTGATCGAAAATACTATATAAGTGAAGAAGGTAATTATTTGCAATTGAATCTTGGAGATTAAGGACAAACTTGAAAGAAAAGCAGAGTACATCAAATTAAACATATTTTGTTATAAAATTATGTTTGAAAACCCCTCGTTTGCTGCAAGATACAGTTTTTGAAATTTAAAAAAAATATTTTTTATTAATATCTAAAAAACGCTTACGAAAATCTTAATAAAATTTCACACTTTTCTGATAATTTTATTAGTTGTTGGTTTAGATCCACTTTTGTATTTTTAGTAGCAGTATCCAAGAAAATTAAAAAAAAATTAAAAACCATAGGCTATTTTTATAAAAAGCAAAATGAATTTGAACATTGGAAAAAAGGAAAGAAATGGAAAAATCTAGGGAAAAATAGCATAAAATGAAGAAAGGCAAAATGTTTCATCAAAATTTGCTATGAAACCAAACTTCATAAAATAAAAAATTTAATATATCTAAAAAATTTGAAACTGAAACCAATAAATGATAAAATATAAGAAAAACATGATAATTTAAAAATGAATTACAAGTCAAGATTATAAGGAGTAGAAGGACAAGAAGGATAAAAAAGAAAAAAGAAAAAGGGGGCAACAATGGCAAAATGTAGGGAAAGACAGAATAGACTGAAAAAAGACATAGAATATACCAGCAAAATTCCATCAACCCCTTTTAAATTTGTTGATTCATAAAGTTCTATCGATTAAGTAAATTCGATTTGTCTAAAAAATTGAATATTTTTAATAATGAATAATAATAATAAATATTGCTTTATGTCAAATATTCTGGCGTTCATTTCCTAGTATTCCTAATTTTATATTATTAGTAACGGCAAAATATTTCATAAAATTCTCTTAAAAAAATTCGTAATATGTAGAAACTTTGACGTGCCTTTACAAGGTGTACTATAATCATACCAATAAAGTTTTCATACAGAGGGGGATACCAAAACAAACCTTTATTGCTGCATATACTGAGTGTAACAAGATAAAGGGGGTTAAAATTTTTTATAATTTTATGAGGCATCCGCAACAACTAATAAAATTATCAGAAAAGTGAGAAATTTTATAAAAATTTTCGAAAGCGTTTTTTAGACATTAATAAAAAATATTTTTTTTAAATCTCAAAAACTGTGTATCTTGCAGCAAAACGACAAGTCAACATTATATCAAAAAAGAGTGTCGGAACAAGAAGCATAGGTTAGAGAAACAAAACAAAAGAAGAAAATGTGGCAAGAAAAGAGGAAAGAAATGGCGAAATTAAGGAAAGACAGACCAGAATGAAGAAAAACATGAAATATTCCAGCAAAATTCCATACAAGTGCGTCAAAAATTTCCAGATTTTCATTAAAAAGTTGATTCACACAAATAGTGGCAAAATAAATAAGTTCAAATTATAGTGGAATGTTAGGAGAACCCATTAGAAGCAGGGTTACATTATTTTTCAAGGTTTACAACTCCGTGTAAGACATAATTCATCATTCTAAATTACTTTTCATATCTGTTCATTAGTAGACAGTACTTATTTATTTTTGAATTTATTGTTTAACACTTTTTTAATATTTTTGCTTTAATTTGATCATAATATTTTCGTGGTTGTCAGTATTAACACAACAAGATGCTTAGTCTTGTTTGTATCTTTGAAAAAAATATAAGGTTATTGGACAATTTATAGAAACAATCACGAAAAACAAACTTAAAAGAATTCACAAAAATTCTAATATTATGATAAGGAATAATAAAATAAAATAAGATAAAAATTATAATATAATAAATAAGATAAAAATTATAATATAATAAATAAGATAAGAATGAAAAGCGAAATCAATTAAATGATAAACTAGAAGAAGAAACAAGATTATAATGAAAAACGGGGTTAGGAATAAGTACTACACAGAAGAATAATAAGACAGAAGAAGGAAAAGGTAACAAGAATTTTTAAAAATTAGGCAGAAGAGGAAAGAAAAGAGAAAATATAGGGAAAACAGATTAGAGTGAAGAAAGACAACACAAAGGGGGGTAGAAACACGAAGTATAAAAATGAAAAACATGACAGAAGAAGAAAAAGGCAGGTAAAAAACAGGAAAAATACGCCTTTTTAATCATGTTGGTTGATAAGCCCTGTGGATTGAGTAAACTCGATTTTTCTGAAAATTTGAATATTTTTCATACTGAATAAGTTTCTAATTAGTGATTTATGCCAAATATTTTCTAGTGTTCCTAATATTATTTTATTAGTAACGGCAAAATAATTCACAAAATTCTCATAAAAAAAATCCGTATATCCAAAAAAAAAAACAACTTGCAATTCCGACAATCCTAAAAATGATATTGTTATGTTTCACGAATGCATTCCGATTTATTTTCAAAGAAAATTAATTTATAAAAAAAATCAACGCACCTGGAGTCGAGTACCTACGTATAACAGAATCGAGTGTAAAACTGATTGACAACACTTTTGATACACTATGACACCCACCTTCACTTCACTATATAATAACGCGGACTACTTGAATAATAATCAACATTTAAACAATAACACAAAATCTCCCTCTTCTACCTGCGTTCCAAAAATTTTTGTTATTTGTTCCCGATCCGATTTGCGGATCGCTGACAGCCGAAAAAACAATGACTAGACAACCGACTCCAGGACAGTTTCGGGACCTTAAAATAGACGAGGTGCGTGAAATATAAGTCTTGCTATTTAAATTTAAAAATACATTACGTAAGTGAAATATTTCGGTTATTAGATTGGCAAGATTCTTTGGAATATACGAGGGGCGCACTAAAAATTTCGGCGGCACATTTTATTACGCATTTTAATGCAATAGTCATTTCTTTTTGGTTCCAATTTATCAATTCCTTCCTAAGCGGGGATTCTTGCAATGAGCGATTTCTTCTTGTATACGAGACAAGAAATCAGTTCGATTAAACAGGCAATTTTTTATACGTTTCATTTTGTTAATGGTGGACGTGAGTACACCAGAGCCGAACTTTTGTAATTGAAACACTGTGAAAGAATTGCTTTAAGACTCAGGAAATACGTTTTTTTGCTATAACGTTTTTTCTGTCTAACTATTTTCCTTTATACAGTGGCTTGAAAAAATTTGCCATTTTTTAAGTCAAAATACCGATTCTCTTTTAAATGGCACGCCCAATATATTGTGGGACCATTAAATAGAGGTATTTTTCCACATTCTAAAAATGTACGGTTTATTTAGTTCTCCATTGGAAAGTGTAAGAAGACTTTTATTCAATATTGGTACAGCAGACGGGGTGTTCCATTTGAAACAGAATCTCTGTAAAAATTAATATAATAAAAATTTTATGTATAAATGGAAAATCTTTCATTTTAAGTCTGAATAAAGGAATATATTCATTTCGTAACATGTGTCTTTGGACGTCCTGTATTATATTTTATTATTATTTGAGTAAATTTGTGAATTTGCAAAAATGAGAGTTTAAAGATAATTAACCCTAATTTCAGTTACTTATTTTTTTTAACTTTAATTTTTCATATTATAAACACACATAAATTTTAATTTGTAAATAACTAATTTTTTATAGTTTCGTTGTATAGACTTCAGATAAGATTATAATTTGTTTGTAAAAATGTCTAAATTTGTTAAAAATCATAATAATCTAATCGGTTATATTTTGAGAGAAGAAAAAATTATGAATAAAACTCTCCAATACCCCATTCAAAAGAGCCGCTTATGGCTACATTTAAAAAATCGTGTTCACGCCATTTAATTGGCTACATTCCAAAAAATAAATATACCGAATATTGTCATTCAATAGAAAACCGTTTTGAAATTATTTGAATTAAATCGATGTTGGCGCCATCTTTAAAGATCTCCAACTCCCTTAGTAAGCATTTTTGGGTAAAATGATTCGAATCAAATCGATATAAAATGAGCTCTATGTGAAGTGAGTTTCTGGACATCCTGTATATACATGCCTGCTTCAATTCTTCCCTATTTTTTGCCTTCTCTTTCCAATTTATTATTTTCATTTCCTTTTCAAACCATCATCTCCTTGGCAGACTTATTTATTTTCTCATTCAGATTTCTCTAGAGCATAATTTTCGTCATTCTTTTTTTCCTAACTTTTCGATATGATCTAACCACCATCTTTGATTTAATTTTTGATGTTATCTTTAGCTCCCCGTATAACATGGTCTACTTCTTCATTGTTTCTCCGTCCATTTTTGTTTTCATATGTCATAACGAAAGTTATAATAGTGTTATAAATTCTTATCTTCATTTTTATCGAACAGTATTTTGATTTCATCAATGACTGTAGCATTCCAAATTTTCGCAATTCTTGAATTTCTTAGACTCCCTAATAAATAAATTAACTTTTTGAAAACTAAAGTCTTTTTTTTCTAGTTTCTACTAACACATATTTTTTTTCAGTTTTCATAAATTCGTTTTTTATTTTTCCAAGAGTGTTTGTCCCCACTTTAGATCTTTTAATAATTGCTTTTGGTTCTTAGTTGAATAATACGGTTGCACCGTTTTCTACACTGACGGGAGTTAATTCGTAATGTTATTTTGTTTTCTGTATTTAAAAAGTTAATTTTATCAGCATTTTGATTTGCTGGGTGTTCCAATCTATTTCATAGCCTCAAAAAATTGGTTTCTACTAACTCTATCATAAGGCTGTTTAAAATCTATAAATAGAGCGTGTAATTCAAACTATACTCAAAAATCTGGTCCTTTACCCACTCATTACTCTTAAGCCCGTTTGATGTCCTCTTAGAATTTTCTCCGCTATCTTCAATCTCATTAGTCTTGCCAAAATTTTATACTAAGGATCGAATAATACAGTTCTCATAACTTGTACTAACTCCTTTTTTGTGAAGAAGGGTTATAAGAGGTATATTCCACTCCTCTGGCAGTTTTTCTGAATTTGAAATCTATTTTATTAGATCGTGTATTTCCTTTATTAAGTTTAGGTTTCTTCCGTTAATTATTTCTGTTATTATTTCTCTTTCTCCTGGTCTTTGTCGTTTTTCAGGGAATTTATAATTTATTTCTTGTAGTTTATTCTATTTATTCTTGATGGGTTCCTGACAAGTCGTAAGGTGGAAATAAGTATTTTTATAACCTTCGGAAGCAGAAATTTAAATCTTGTAAACTGGTGTTGTTATCTAAAAATGGGTAGCAAGTGCATAGTTTCCAAATATCCTTGTACAGGATGTTCGAAAAATTTGAAACATATTGAATGATTATGTACTAAGTACGGCCCTGTATCCACATTTTCCTCTGATCTGTATTTGTAAAAATACAAACTCAATTCAATTTTTGGGATGTGTCTCTAATAAGTCAAGGAAATGTCATTTCAACCAAAAAATTAACAAAAATCTCTCAGATACCATTTCGTAACCCCCAAAACGCTCATAAATTATATTTTAAAGGTAAAATTTTGGCAGTACAATTGTTTGCAATTGATAAAATAAAACATATGTGAGTAGAATCAGTTTTTTCTGCTCTTTCGAATTATAAAAAGCGATTTTAAAAAAACGATATTCAGGGTGTTGTTTTTTGGCAAGACAATTTTTTTAATGTTTTGTTAAGCCGGTACTGGATTTTGTTTTTGGTAATGCTTTGGTAGAATTTTCAGATAATGGCAATTATGCGTACCAAATATCAGAGTAATTTGGAAGTTATGAGCTCCGAAACAAATAGGCCAAATTGAGAAAATACCCTATATCTCAGTTATAAAGGGTGGAAGAGCCATTAAATATAGATTATTTGGAACCACCAAATTGACGTCCATCTATAGTTAAAGTTAGGCCCTTTTCCAATGAAACACCCTGTATCTCTGTAAGTCTTTTGTTAATCTAATATTCGGTACTTTTTGAACGCACCCTATATCTATACGATATTTTTGTCTACTAAAGTCGTCATTTGTAAAGTGGGAATGTCAGGAGGTGTTCCTGTGTCGTCAGCCACGGACGTCATTTATTTTCTAAAATCAAGATTAATTCATTCAATTAGGCAAAGTTTAGTTCGTCTTATTTTTTTAATTGCGACCGAATAATAGTTTCATTAGAGGTCTAGTTAAGTAAATAGAAATTGTCGCAATTTTCGCTATAAGTCAAGTGCGAAAATATACGTTATGTATGTTATGTTGATTATAATGATTATTTTTAATTATTTAATGATTAGGTACTGTGTTTTTCAGTTTGTTTTTGTTGTTTTGTTTATTTCATTTACTCATTTTGCAAATATTAACGTTTATCAATGCAAAGCTATTCGAATAATTTAAAGTTTAACAGAAAGTGCACTGATAACCGTTTTTTTTTAATTAATTCAGGAGTTCTAAATATAGCATTATCACAGTCGAAAAGTCTTTTTTAAGAAAAATCCCATGACTATTTAAACTCATAATATTTTCTAAAATTGTAGACTATGGAGAAATTTTTTAGCTTCGTTTTACCACTAATTTTTTAATAAAATATTTTTTCCATAATTATAACTAATATAATAAAAATATCTCTTATTCGATAGCGGATAAAAATATCATTATTCACCCGTTTCTATTGACGCCTTAAATCAAGTGAGAAAAACTCAAATTTTATAGTTAAATATAAAATAAAATATAGGTATAGAGCTGGTGGTTATGGAAACTAATTTTACAAAAAATCTGCTGTTCTGGTTAATTAGAAATGACTAATCCCTAATTGAATCTTTATTAATGTGTTTCCCCAATAATTATAATTTTCCATATTTACTAATGAATAATAACTTCAATATTTGGTGCTAAAGATTATGCATTTTCTCAAATGTGGTACTAGGGATTAGAAAGAATTGTGGTAAAGATATTAAATTTTGATTGTTTCTAACTTCAATATTTACTCATTCGACTAAACTGGTTATGAAAACTACAAGCAAAACCCTTCTGCTCAAAAAATTTATTAGATTTGTTTTTTTTTTCATGCGTTTCCTCAATTATTGTAATATTCCATATTTACTAGTGAATAATAGCTTCATTATTCACTCCTTCGACTGAGGCGGATATGAAATATCCAGTTAGAACGCGCTTTTGGTATTAAATTTAATTAGAAACTACAAAAAATTGTTCGACGAGTTATGACTAACAGGTACCATTATATATTTGTTGATTAAACTAGTATTATCTTCAAAAAAAAAAAAAAAAAAAAAAATGTCTGGCTGACGCTAATGTAATAGTAGTTAACAACAATAGAATTCATATTATGACTATGAGAACTGGTTGCTCGAAAAAAAAAACATGGAACCGCAACGAGTATAATCAAAATGAAATAACATCAGGGACAGAATAATAATAAATAAACGAAGATATCAGAAAAATAACAGAATAAATACCACTCACGGATGAAGATACGGTCCTTATCGTTTGGTAATGTCTTTTGATAAGATTGAAGCCAGTTTGAATAGCCAAACAAATAATAGAAATAGAAATACGAAAAATCAGCAAGAGAGGCAAGAAAATGTAATTAGAAGAATGGGAAAAAATTTTAAGGAATAATATTACTTCTAAGAGATTTTTATTAATTTTTATACTATCGCCATTCAAAATTGTTTTTCGAGTGAAAATTGTAAACATTTTGGAAACGTTTTTTTAACTCGGCACACTAATTGTATACACATTACTATTTTTCATTCACCTGGTTCTATTTTAACATAATTTACATAAATTTACTTCCTGTGTGTAATGGTAATAAATAAAATTTATTAATTACAATCCAATTAAATCACATTATTTCTGACTATAGGTAGGGAAGGTTGGCGTAATTATTTCATTTGACCTTCAGTCAGTTTGATAATGATAATTTAAGCACCAAAGGTGTTTTACTTATGAAAACAAATTTACATTTAGTTGACCATGACTACAAACAGTTTGACATGTATTTATTTTATTCTCTGTTATAACATGTAAAAAATTACATAATTAAAACCATAAAACGGGAAAACGGGTTAGTAACTTTTTAGCTTGAACTTAAAAGGTCAATGATATATTTGACTACAATGCTATTACTCAAATAGAAACTAAATCCAAAGGCTGCGACCCTACATAATTCAGTAAATTATACGTAATATAAATTTTTGCTACAGTGAAGGTTTCGTTTCTGTAGTATTGGTTAGAGCGATTGTGAAAATTTTACCAAAATAGTCTAACACACTGTTTTTAAGAACTTGAGACCAGTAACTCAGATAGAAAAATGTATAACTGGAATATACGATACATATCCATCTTTATGTAAAATAAATAAATAATATATTCATAAATAACATTATGTACATTCTACACGTACTAGATGAACGTTCCGAAGTAAGTTCAGTGAACCAACAATTTCAGATCCCAGCAATATTCCTACGTATATTCATTTGATGTTGTGTGAATATTCTTATACAGATCCAGGGAACAATTTTTCTCCCTTAGGCAGAATCCTTAAGGAGTAAAAGATTACGAATACTAATATATTACCTTATAATCGAGAGAAAGCGCAATAATGTATCCTCTCCATTAACCCAACTCTTTCGAACTCCGCTACTATTGTATTGACTGGAACGATATTCCCACGTCAGGATATTAGAGGAGACATTCTTGATATCAAATATTTCCTGTGAACCTGTATATACATGAATATAAGGGAATATTCCATGTATATTCTCACCTTATCTAATAATTATACCAATCTGAGTTTCCTGAAAATCTACAAATAGCATTTCGTGGTCTATTTCATGTTAATATGATTTTTGCTTTAATTTATGCATGTCGTCTACTGCATACTGATCTTCCTTTTATCAATCCACATTCATATTGTCCTTTGGTTCTTCTTTTATTCGTTTTAGTTTACTCTGCATTGCAGTTGATAATATCATATAGGATCTGTTCAATAAAGTGATTCCTCGATAGTTATGACAATCATATTAGTTGCCTTTATTATGTATTGCAATTATCTGACCAATTTCCTATTCCTCAGACATTTTTTCTTTTCTCCATATTTTTATTATAAGTTGGTATAATATTTGATGAAGTTGGTCTCCTCCATATGCTAACAGTTCTAGTTTGGTATTATCTTTTTCAGATACTTTACAGTTTCGGTTGTTAGAAATAATTTCTTGTATTTCCTGAATTGTAGATGCTTCCAATAAGTTCTCTTATAGAATTTCTTCAGTATCTTTTTCATTATCAGTGTATGTTTCAAAAAAGTAGTTCCTTAAAGTTGTGTATCCATATTTGTGTTACTTTCCAGCTTTGTAGGTTCTTCCAATAATTTTCCTCTGGTATGTCTTCAACTTCTTCTTCACTATCAGTCCGCAAAAACATGTCTTAAAAAATTAAGTTAATACAAAAATTCTACAATATGCTTTTATGAAGTACCGTGTATTTTTTTGTTTCAAACGCTTACAGACATTTAATGTATGTCATTATTATTCTTAACTATGGAAAATTATATTATTTTTATTAAAACTGTATAATGCGAAATAACATTGTGTAAAAGGTTTTTGGAAACGTTTTATGAAACTGAAATATACATTATATGGCTGTATATTTTCACAACTTTAAAATGTGCCAGGATAGATGATGAAAAAAGTCAGACTTTAGGTCTAAAATTTCTAGTTTAGAAGTTACAAACAACTGCAAATAGATATTAATAATATAGAGAAAGAAGAAGAAGTAGAAAATAGATGTGTTTCGCCTGTAGCTATATTTATAGTTATAATACATTGTGAATGACTTTATATATCACCATATTTAATCACTGCATTAACAAATGAATATTTCTTGTTGATCGTAACATTTATAACATTTTAAAGCACTTTCGATGTCAGTTGAATCTAAATGAGCTAATGAACTCAAATATTTTAATTTTAATAGAAAGGGTCTGCAAATAAAACCATACAGATTATAATTCAAGCTAGTTTTACTTTATTAAATTAGAAAATAATTTAGACGAATATTTATAGAAAATTTGGATTTTTATATATCTTTGCCAGAAAACGAGAGCTAAATAGTTGGCTAAACAATTTTAGGTTATCCCTTGAACAGAAAAGAATTACAAATCAATTTTATTATCAATCTTTGGTCTGTAGTGCTGCCAGACTCTGAGTGCAAGTTGAAAAAGAAGAGGAATACTTAGTGGACTTCCAATAGAATCTTGATCTTCTTCACCAACCCGACACTATTAACTATTAAAAATGTTAAAATTTCGATTATTATTATGATGCCACTGTATTAAAAAAAACAAAAAATATTACTAAGTTGGATAATGTCAGCCTTTGAGATAATGGCCCTCATTTTTTTTATGTGATACATTTCTAGAAAGTTTTTTTGCAAATTCAAGTACAGTGGCATCAGAATAATTCATAACATAACCGGTGGTTCTGCAAAGCTGTGCTAGAGCACACATTTTCCTGAGATATTTAATGTAGAAATTTATATGTGCGAACAATGATTTCTTCTTTTTAAAAGTATACCGGGTGGAACAAAATAATTGATTATTGGTTTTACTTGTTTAAAATAAGTGAATTTTAAACATTTAATACTACTTTTATGTTGACATAGTCGTTTTTTTAGTTATTGTCAAATTTGACTCATTTCCAATTTTCCCTTAGGTATTGAGGATGGTGTGACGTTTTGCGTCCCTTGATCCCTGGTGTCTCTAATAAATTAATATATTGGCTGAAGGGTGATGATTGATGATATCAAGAACACAATTAAAAATCATTTGAAATTAAAAGTAGAATTTAATGCCTATGTATAACTACTATCTTTTTTCTTCAATAGTTCCTAAAAAAGATATACATTATTTTATTAAAACATGCTATCAAAGGCTTGTAATGTGATAACTCTTATTATTTTTATGGACAAAATCAACTGATACATGTTGTAATCAATTAAGAAAATGTATGCATAACTTCCAGAAACTTGTGGCACTCCACAAAAACCACGAATATTCTACCATTTCCGAAGTTCAAATCAGATAATTAGATTGCAAATTCATAACACTAATATGGCCCATTCATGTAATTACCCATACGCCCAGAATAAACTAAGAATATACTTAATATTTTTCATGTATACCTATTTAAGACGCATAACACAAATATAAAATAGATATTAGGAATATGTATATAAATCTAGATGTAACATGAATGAATATTCACTGGATATTTCATGAGCCTCTTTACGAGTTAAGCAATATCAGGACTGCGTCATTATTTACCAGAATCATGTGTGAAACCCCAGTATTAACATATTTTAATTGCGGTGATTGTCATGTATGGTGTTTAACCAATTGTTACAAAAAAATTAAAATGTTCGAAATTCATGCTTGTGGTAAATTTATGTAATCAGAAAACGAAAAAGAATTACGCAAAAATAAAAAAAAACTGCTTGGTTGGACATTGATCCCAGACAAACATTATTTTCTGGAAATCTCTTCATTATTCTTCATTTTAACCATCACTTGTTGTTTCCCAACTTTATTTACAAAAATTATACTTGTTTCCTTTTATTGTTCTTGTTTATCTTTATATACGAAACAATGGAGACGTTTTTTTTCATTATCTTTGTTCTCTTTTCCCATTAATTTCTACTCAAAAATTACTAGAATTTCATAAACAAAACTACCAAAAAAGAACAAAAACTTTGTTGCCTCATAAATATGAAAAGTACGCATTTTTCCAATAATAGAAATTCTAAAAATAAGTACGTCAATAAATATTGAGACTGTAACAATATACTTTTAATATTTGCTGGTTCCACGTTTGAATAAATCTATAATATCTTTCTTTAATTTTGTTCTCTATTATCAGAGACATCATCATGAAATAATAAATGAATCTTTTACTGGGTGTATTCAATGCCATGAGGCAGATGAGGTGCCGCAGAGCTACCTCATTCGGTACTTACCTGGTTACTAAAAATATTTATTTTCTAATAAAATAATTTATTAAAATGACGTTAACAAATTTATAATCTCTCATTATACCAATTGTTACGGACATGTTTATATATCTTGTTGTTCTAATAACTACTAAATATTAATGGTATTTCTGAGTATTGATTCTTAAAATTTAATTTGTAATAAGTTACTCTAGATTAAAAAAAAAGAAAACTGCGCTTACACACTTTAATGCAAGTGTTGCTTTTTTTCGTTGAATTTTTATTACAAATTATTTGTTATTATGAATTCCTAAATTGATATGATTCAGCTGACACTGGTCTAAAAAGTATTAATAGCATCATTTTTTTTGTAAACTTCAAAGTCAATGTCACCTTAGTCATTGATCAAGTAAAAATAGGTTTTAATTAACTTTTGGCAGCTAATGATTGTGGCAAACAGAAAATACATTTCGCCTTTATTTATCGTTTAGAAATTTTCCACGGTTGTTATGGAAATATTTGCCCCAATTCAAGATATTTAGTAATCTAAATATTTTAAATAATTTTTTTGTATATTTAATAGGAATGTATAATTGGTTTTGTATCCCATTAAATGCTAAAAACGTAACTTAATGACAGTATAATTTTGTATTATTTACGTCAAATCATTGAAAAACGTTAATTAGGGAGACACTTTTTCCTGATTTCACTTTAAGCCATTTTTTATGATCTACCGAAACAGATGGGATTCGTCGAAACAGAGATACAATAATTTTTCAAATAATTCAGATACCTACCTTATTAACTATAAGTTAATAATTTATTAGATAAATATAAAAAAAAATCTTTGTGACGTAAACTCCGTTGAATGACAAAGGCAATTTGAATTGGAATGCTGTTTAAAAATACGGGCAGTGAAATTCTGATAAAAAGTTGTCTAAAAAATTAACAATAATACATTGTTTTTTTAAATGTTTACCTAGTTTTGAAGAACGCAATATAATTTATTTTAATATGTTTAATTTCATACTAACAAAAATAATTTAATGTAATCTGTAACTATAAAAAATTTAACTATTTTCAAGTTATTTCACAAATAGTGAAAGCCTGTATAAGTAATTTTAAACATATTCTTTCAGTTAAATTATCTAAAATAGTTCATTTTTGTGTAGTTCTTAACAATAGTTGAAAAATAAGTTAATGCACTTTCAGTTAGAAAATCGAAAACACAATTAAAATGAAACCATATTCTTTCTAATTCAGCAGAAAATTATTTCGGTGTACCACAGGGAAGGGTATTGGGACCACTATTGTTTTTATTATACAGTGTGTGCATAAAGTATGAAATAAATTCATTTTAAGCTAAATAAACCATTTTGAGAAAAAATCCTGAGACAAGTTGGCTTTTGATTTTAATTTAATATATTTTTACTTAACAAAGAAATATACAGGGTAAATCATTTGTGAGTAACGATGTTATCGACATTATTTTAAATGGCGCACCCTATAAATTTAATTTTTTTAAATTGCAAATTTCAAGACAATTCCAAAAATATATCATACTTGTGTTCGGTAATTAATAGTTTTGAAGATACAATAATTTTAAAATCTGTATTTGTGAAGACCTTTAATTAAATTGAAATAACAAAATAATAAGTTGCCACACAATAAATTACAGTAAGTGTTCGAATTGTCTTCCTTCTTGTGCTTGACAGTGTCCTAAGCGATCAATAAATTCCTGCTGAACTTTATTAATGGTTTCCTGCGAAATTTATTTCTTGCCTTATTCTATCTTTTAAATCATTTATCTCGTCGAGTTTACTTTTATAAACAATATTTTTTAGAAAAAGTTCATTAAAAATTGCAGATAAGTTGGCCCGTTTACAGTTCCATCAAAAAAATAGGGTCCAATGATTTTATTTCGAACAATTCCTGCCCAAACATTAATTTTCTGTGGATATTGAGTATGATGTTCTCTCATTCATTTAGGATTTTCCTTTGCTCAATATCTACAATTCTGTCTGTTGACTTCACCGTTTAATATAAATGTGCATTCATCAGAAAAAATAACGTTTTTTGCGAAAAGTGGATCATTACTACACTTATCCATCAAAGTTTCGCTAAATTCCGTTTTACGATCCGGGTCGTCATCTGATAGTTCTTGTACAAGGTGAACCTTAAAGGGATGCTACTTTTCATGTTTTAATACTTTATGAATGGAAGTAAAAGGAACATCACGTTCTCGACTAACTTGCCGAACGCTGTTGTGTGGATTTTCTTCCATAGCCAATAAAACGTTTAATTTAGTAACCTGTTTTATAGATAAATGCATTTTTAAAGTGTAAACAAGAAAATTTAGAATAACTAAACTGGTACTACACTTCACAAGTGTCACTGTCATTAGTGAGTATTAAAGGGTACCTTACTGAGTTATTATCACAAATTTTTACATCTGACAAGTTCTTACAATAATGATAACCAAATGTATGCCGGTATTAATTTTAAAATGATCGGATCTTCAAAACTATTAATTACCGAACACAAGTATGATATATTTTTGGAAACGTCTTGAAATTTGCAATCTAAAAAAAATAAAGTATATTATATTTAAAATTTTTTCGATGACATCATTACTCACAAATGGTTTACCCTGTATATTTTATTGTTATGTAAAAATACATTAAATTATATTCAAAAACCGACTTGTCCCAGGATTTTTTCCCAAAATTGTTTGTTTAGCTTAAATTGAATGTATTCGATACTTTATGTAAACAATGTATATTGACGATATTTCTTGAGTATCGAATATTTGTTCAATGCATTTATTTGCAGATGATACTCTAATCTATTACTACGCAGATAACCTAGACGAAATAATTACAAGGATAAATGCTGTATGGGAAAATATTATTAAGTGGTGTTGTTTTAGTTTATTGAATAACTTTATTTGCAGGAAAAACATAAAAAAACTGCCTAACAATAATAATGACCTAATGACCCTATTTCGCATATGTCATACAGTAATACCTTACTAATGTCTTCTGTCAGTTACCTCATATTTATTTTCTTTTCTTGTTTTCTCGAAGGTTCTAAAAAATTCTAGACGTTTTTCAGAATATTCTTGCCATTTATGAGAAATTTCGAGAAATTATGACAGCTGTCATTACAGTTAGGTTAGGTTAGGTTGGCCTGTGAAACCAAATTATTACAACGCTAATTTTGTTAGCTAATAGAAATACGCTTTTCCTCGGTAGGTTAGATTAGAACTTTCAAAAGGAGACAAAAACCATGTTAAATATTAGCGATAGTACAAAATTACACTCAAAACCAATAGCTACAGTAACTTTACTAACTTTACATACAATTTGTGAATATAACAGAAAGAAGGGCGTTGTATACTTGTACATAATTATAAATGAATATTTTTATCTGTGTAATACTAAGTTCCAGAAGCTTTTGATGATTTTTCTCGGTGTAATAACATTTATTAATGTCAACTGTCATTGTAAATTGGTCTCTCTAATGCTAAGGAGTTTTGTACTAAACTCATAATAGTTGATCTGTATCTCAGTCACTATAATAATCCAGTTTTTGATGATTGGGTTTCAACGAGGACAATAAAAAATGTCGTTTTTTGATGGAGTTAAACCCTGCGACAAAATAGAAATTTTTGATTTATTGAAAGCCTACAAAGAAGACCCTTTCGAAAAGAAAGTTAATTTAAGTATTGGAACTTATCGCAATGCTCAAGGGAAACCGTGGCTTCTACCAGTTGTACGCACCGTTGAGAAAACACTGGCTTATGATGAATCATTACATAAAGAATATTTTGCAAACTTAGGATTGGAAACGTTTATCAAAGCTGCGATAGTCATGTTATTAGGGGACGATTCTCCTGCTCTGATCGAAGAAAGGTGTTTCGGAGTCCAATGTTTGTCTGGAACTGGAGCACTCAGAATTGGGGCAGAAATTCTTTCAAGATATCTAAAAAAAAGAATATTTTATTATTCCAAACCTACTTGGGAGAACCACAAAAGAATATTTATATCAGCTGGGTTCACAGATGGACGAGAATATCGATATTGGAACAACAGTACACGTGCATTGGACATAGACGGTTTGCTTGAAGATCTGCAAAAAGCACCAGACGGTTCTGTTATTATCTTGCACGCGTGTGGTCATAATCCTACTGGAATGGATCCCTCGAAAGAAGAATGGGAGAAGATTATTAAAGTTATGAAAGAAAAAAAACTTATACCGTGTTTTGATTCCGCTTATCAAGGATTTGCGTCTGGAGACTTGGGAAGGGATGCGTACGCAGTAAGAAGATTTGTAGCAATGGGATTCGAAGTATTCTGCGCGCAGAGTTTTTCGAAAAGCTTCGGTATTGAAAACGAACGAGTGGGGAATTTGACGATCGTTTTAACAGACGCTTCTTTAATACCTAATCTGAAATCACACGTATCTTCATTGATAAGATCATTATATTTGTGTCCTCCTAGTCATGGTGCTAGAATTGTGGCTCATATTCTCAACAATCCTGATAAGTATAATCAATTTCTGTATTATATAAAATCGATGGCTGGCAGAGTTAACCAGATGAGGATAAAGTTAAGGGAAGACTTAGAACAATTGGAGACACCAGGAGATTGGAGACACGTTACTCGACAAATAGGAATGTATTCGTATACAGGATTAACTGAAGCTCAGGCAGCACATATGGTTAACAAATATCATATTTACATGATGCGCTCCGGGAGAATCAATTTGTCTGGTTTGAATAATAATAATGTATTTTATGTAGCCAAGTCCATTAACGAAAGCGTTATTTCTTTCCCTGCTGACGAACGACAAATAATCCAAACTTTTCGTTAATACATTATTAGATAATCATTAAATGTGTTTTTTATGAAAAAATATAAATATTTCAATCGCGCTGCTTTATTTAATTTTAAATCGGTCACATGAGAGATCGCAGCAGTAAATATCTCCAAGATATAAAATTTTTCTAATCTAAACAGCTCCTATTCTTACTGAAACGTTAGAGAAAAACAATGAAAATCTACTTTCCATAAACAAAAACCTGAGATAGAAAAGCGACTTTCGACTCCCGTAATAATCTATCCGTAAAATGTCAATGATTGACATTAGTTGACATTTTTTATTTATCCAGATTGGAAAAATTTTTTTTTACTTTTTTTTTTAGTATAATGTTTTTGATAAGTACTAATAATGTCCTTTTTTTCTGATGTTAAATTTGGTGAACCAATTGAAGCATTTGCCCTAATCAAAGCCTATAAAGAGGATCCCTATGAAAAGAAAGTAAATTTGAGTGTTGGAGGTTACCTCACAGGCGAAGGAAAACCATGGATTCTCCCTGCTATACGTGCAGTCGAAAAATTACTGGCGCAAGATAATTCATTGAATAAAGAATATTTTCCAACGTTAGGACTGGATAGTTTCTGCAAATCTTCGACAAATCTGTTGTTGGGAATCGATTCTCCCGCTATTATAGATTCCAGATGTTGCGGTATTCAATGTTTATCTAGCACGGGAGCTTTACGAATTGGGGCGGAATTTCTTGCGAAAGTCATGGGAAAGAGAGTATTTTATTACTCGAATCCTACTTTGGAAAATCATCGCAGAATTTTTATTTCAGCTGGGTTCACAGATGGAAGAGAGTATCGGTACTGGAACCATTATACTCGAAGTTTAGACATAAATGCTTTACTCGAAGACTTAGAGCGTGCACCACAAGGTTCCGTTATTATCTTGCATGCTTGTGCTCATAATCCGACTGGTATTGATCCTAGTACTGATGAATGGGAAATGATTGCGAATATTATCAAAACTAGAAAACTCCTGCCGTTCTTTGATTCTTCTTATCAAGGTTTTGCGTCCGGAGACTTCGTCAGAGATGCGTATTCAGTAAGAAAATTTGTATCCATGGGAATTGAACTGTTCTGCGCCCAAAGTTTTGCAAAAAATTTCGGTCTTTACAACGAACGAATTGGAAATTTGGTTATCGTTGTAAATGATCCTAGTTTAATAAACGTTATAAAATCACAAATGATTTTGTTAAATCAAGCGTTGCTTTTCAGCCCTCCTAGTCATGGTGCCCGAATCGTGGCCTTTATTCTCAATAATCCTGACGTGTTCAGTCTGTTAAAAAACAACATTCAGAGAATGTCTTCGAGAATTAATGATATGAGGAAGCAGTTAAGAGAAGCTCTAGAACAGTTGCAGACGCCCGGCGATTGGAGACATCTTACTCGGCAAATAGGAATGTTTTCATATACGGGATTAAACGAGACTCAGTCGGAAAATATGGTTGAGAAATATCATATTTATATGATGAAATCAGGGAGAATAAGCATGCCTGGATTAAACAAGGATAATCTGTATTATGTCGCTGAAGCCATTAATGAAAGTGTCACAACTTTTCCTGCTGAGGAGCAACAAAATAGTAGTCGAAATTCATCAAATTATTAAAAAATCATAATACTGGTCATTTTTTTAATCTAACAGTAATATTTATTGACAAATTTTATACTTAACATATTCAAATCAAAATTATATCGGCTAAATAGAATACATTTTTAAGAACAATCTTTACTTTTTAATGTGCTTCTGGTGCGCCATAGATATACTACTACTGTAACGTATTGAATGTAGCAAATACTCTTCTCTAAGTACACATTTCTTCACCGATCCTATCGTAGTTCTTGGAAAATGTTCTAAAAATATTATTTTATTTGGCCAATATTTCATGGATACTTTGTCGTGGATATACCTAAAATATCAATTATAGAGTGATTCAGAATTTTATAAACAATTTTTTATTTTCTTGTCATGTTACTGATATACACCCTAATAAAAACAAACAAAACAAAACCAAAAAGGGATGTTTTGAAAATCAGCGCATCTGGAAATCTGCAAGTATGTGTATTTTAAGTCATTTTTATAAAGATCATACTGATAATGTACTCTCTTCGCAAAGCTATTTATAAGTGAGGTTCCGAGTTACATTTCTTTTCAAACTAGGGATTACTTCTAGATAAGTACTGGTTAATATTCATATGCACGCTTGATCTCTTTTGTACCAATGGAAAAGCCAGAAAACCTTTCACGAACCTCATATCGGTTCCAACCTGTCCTCAGTTCGTCTTTTTATGTATCTTTATTTATTATTCTTACTCGTTAGCCGAAGAGTAGGAGTTTTCTGTCGCCTACATTTTTATTTTAGGAGTACGCTTTTCTCCCTTTGGTCTTATTTTCTTCTGCGTGATCTTCGTGTTGTGGACTTCGTTTCTTGTGGGTGGTTCATCGTGTGTTCTTTATTGAACCATACACATCTCTGTCCTTGAGAGTTGCTCACATGTGGACACACTCCATTTTGTTTTCTCGACAGTTACTCTCAAAGTTCGAAGCTGGTTCGTTTTTCTGAGAGCTGGCTGAAGGTTTTTGGTTTGAAATTCGAATTAAATTTGAAATACTATGGCAAGTGTACAAAAAATCAAAAATGATTCAAAGAGGAAACTGAGGAATTAATTCAAATATATGAAGAAAACCTAATTTTATGGAATCATAAATCTAAACAATATAGAAATCATGAAAGTAGTTGGTATATTAGGATTAGAAAAAAGTTACTTATTGATAGCTGACCAGAATATGACATTTAATAATAATAAAAAAATATCCATTGGAGTTTCCTTTAATGAACGAAATGACTGGCTGTACACACTTATTTACCTATAACAATCAAACGTTAAAAAATATCATCGTTTTACTCCAATAAATGCCTAATATATAAAATTTTGTTTACATATTCTCTTCCTCATTTTGTACAAGTATCATAATTAATCCTTTAAAAATTGAACAAAACACTGCAATACCTACATACACTACACTTTAATAAGTGTTATCCCCTTATAAATAAGTCTAGTTTAGAAAAAATATTCATAATCCGCGTTAACGTAACAGTCGTACCTTCAACTTTCGTGACTCCTCATCACTCGTGGGTTCCAAAATATACGGATTCTGAACTATACAAAAAATTTTTAACTTGTCTGAGCATTTCGTTCATTTTTCTAACATAGAATAGTTAATAGGGAGGAGAGGAGGAAATACTTCCAGCGCACGATGTAAATATTTTAATATATTGTCAGACACGCTTTTGAGGACTAAACTGTATACTTGCTACAACTATTGATATTATAACCTACTTTTCTAATTCGGCGACGGTTATTAATCTACCATCTAAATAGGGTTTTACGATGGCAATCACTTCTTTGTCGTTCCCGATAACAACAACATCTTTAACTTGCGCATGGCTTGAAACGATGTCTTCTAACTGCGTTGGAACCAAAGACCAAGTGTCAAACTTAATCAAATCATCTATTCTGCCCGATACATACAACCAACCGCCTCCATCAAATTTTCCTATATCTCCCGTTTTGAAATATCCCTTATCTAGAGAACGTAGGGTACCTTCTTTATCTTTGAAGTACCTAAAATAGAATTCCTAATCGGTGTTAAATCAAAACACATAAGTTAGAATGAAGGGATCTGTTTTACCCTAGCATTAGCCCGTCTCCATAAAAATATACTTCTCCGTCTTTTTCCGGGCCGCACAATTCTCTAGTCACAATATCTACAATTTTGATTTTGCAATTTAATGTGAGTAGACCAACAGCGTCTGGCGGTTTGTTTAAGTACTGGGAATAGTCTTTTTTTCTTGTAGCTGCAATGCATCCAGTTTCAACCATGCAGTATACTGGAAGGAATTTCACATCGGGCATCATTCTCTTTAAAGTCGTGATGTCATATTTTGAAGTGTCTACTATTCCAACCATCACGCAATTCAGGCACTTGATATCGTAATTCTTTAAAATAAGCGTTAATTAGTTGATATATACGGAGGGAATAAGGCACAATGGGTTAAAAAACTGGAAACAGAAAGCAAATAATATAATGGAGTGAAGCTTAAGGGCTTACTTTCACTGCGACGCTTTGACTTAATTTAATGGCATAATCCGTTCCCAAAATGGCGCAGACAATATCAAAATCGTGTATAATTTTACAAGCAATCTTCTCAGTGAACGAACCAGGTATGATCAAGGTAATTGAATTATCCAGACAAACACAAGTTAGAGTTGTTTGCAGGATCCACGATAAGGGAAAAAAGGATATGATCCTAGTAGGATATTGCAAAATCTCAACGAATATTGAGCACTGCAGACAAATATTATCGTGAGAGAGGCAAACAAGTTTGGGAATGCCCGTTGTACCCTGAGTCGGTAATATAAATGCAACGTTACGGGTTGTGTCTTCTATGAATACTGGTCGAAAGTGCTCGTCTTCTTTATGCTTTAACAGTTTACTGAATTGGGAGACACCTATAATTAATATATTCTAAAAGGTTTCGTATAGACGCAAATGAAACTGAAACTAACTAGAACTTTCTGGGCTGAAACTGAAAACCTCAGTGTTATAGTTTAAAGAAGCCAATATCCTTTCCATATGTGTAATAGTCCTTGCATCTCCAAAACACATACGTGGTTTTAATTTCTTTAACAGCATTTCTTTTTCTTTGTTACTGTATTCTGGATCTAAAGGAGCAACAATCGCACCCAAGAATAGAGAGGCCAGAAGAACTAAAAAACAGCAATTTTAAAGGATTGGCCAGACTTACTTTAATATGTTTTAACAAACCAATTACTTGATCGCCATTATTTTTGCTGCAAATAACAATGATATCTCCTTTTCCCACACCCCGCGATCTCATCTCCAAAGCTAACTTTATGCTTCTCTCTTTAACAGAACCCTTCGTTTCTGTATGGGATCGCGGAACATCGACCTTAAAGTAACATAAAAAATAATGTAGCTTCTGAGGTTTAAATTTCGATTGTAAAATGTTTTAATATAGAGAACCAAAAACAATAAAATTTAGAATTAAAATATTTATACAGTCTCTAGAGTCAAAATAGAAATCTAAATTTTATTTTGTTTCCTACCTGAAAGATTTTATCTAAGTCATACCCCAAATGTTCATAAAATCTGTTTCCTAAGCCACCATAATCTTTACTGAGGGACGATTTGCTGCTAACCACACGGCTGTAAATGCTACCCTTTTTTGTAATTCTTGCGAGTGATCCACTATTTCTACTTCTTATATCTTCAAACGTTAAAATGTCTGCACTCATAATTTATTAGTTTAATTTTTAGAAATTTTACTTTTTTATCTGGATAACAAATCGTTAAAATTTATAATTAAAAATGACATTGACAATAAATTTCTTTAACATAACTAGGAACCGGATTTTTGTCTTAACTCAGGCAAGATTAATCAATTTAGTCATAGTCGTACACTTGGACTATTCAGTTAAACATTTGTTTAACAATTTTATAATTTCATAGGTGTCTGATGATAAATAACTCAACTAAATCTACATATACGGTGCTAAGTTTTTAAATATGGCAACACCAATTCCAATACCAAACCTTACATCAGCGTCGGACGTTTTTAATGTTTACAGTAACTTGAAAACTTCATCTCGGCCAAAAAATGGAATTAAATCGTGAACATTTTCCTTTTATGATTTATTACGATTTTCGCTGTGAATTTTTTCAACAACACTATGCCGTTTAATTCGTGTGTTTCTCTGGTTTTCCGTATTCAATCGTGGTCATCGTTCGCTCTAGGACGAATTTCGTGAGAGAGCAAAATCTGCTGTTATGCCAATTCAATATTAGAAGAGTTGGTCATCAAGAAGAATGTTCGCGTTAGATACCTCATGATTTGATAATCGCCGAAAAAAGACTCATGTCGATTGGCCAATGGAGCAAATGGTGACCTGTTTCTTTGAGTTCAAGTTGGACGGTTTCACGTGTATTTTAGGAAGCAAGGCAAATGGGTGAATAATTAAATCAACCAAATGTTTTATTTTTTCCAAATCTAAATAAGAATTATTGAAAATAGATTCTTAATAATCAATTTCTTTAATATTCAATGACTTGATATCTGCACTAAGCTTATTAGATTTTTTTTGTAAATAGAAAAGTTATTGTAATTCCTTGATTTTAATTGGACTTTGAATAGTCTTAGTATGCATTGAAAAGAAAAAATATGGCTATACATATAGTTGAGTAACCTCTGATTTTATTATTTTTAACGTATTTAGTTTTTCATAAAATTTTATTAGGCTCTAATTTTTTTTTTAACCGTATGACTAAGGATCTTCAATCTAATCGACAATTCTGCTGATATTTCTCCCATTTTACTGTGGTAATCTTAATATTACAATTTCATATTAATAATTGAAAGACACCTAACTAAATTTATATATACTACAATAATAATTGATAATTTTTTAAAAGTATTAATACCATTTACGTTCAATTACTAAACGAATACAATTTTCAGTTGATTATCATAATCACAATGAGCGCCCATACTATCAGAAAAATATTTACTTCCGCACTAGCATACTCCTAAAATTACATTATTGTATATGGAATTTTAAATACAGCTCTATGTTAAACTGGTTGCATAACAATACAATGCTATGTATTTAAAATTGTTTATCCTAAAAAGATATTTTCAAAAATGTTTCAAAATGTTAATACTTTTTATAAAATAAAATTCGTTTCATTTGTTATACCTCGTAACAAAAAATTTCCAATTTTTAATTAGTCGATGTTAAATCGAATCGATACGAATAAGGGTATTGCGATTCACAAAGGGAGGGTTAATACAAAATAGGATCAAAACATATATTGACAATTATTATTACAAAAAGTATGACAGATTAACATAATTATTAATAAATCAGCATGAAATCATTTATATATCAAACCAGGTAATAATTATTTCAAACTAAGTTTTATTTAACGTTTCGAATTTGTTTACTATTGTATATTAGAATTGAACTTTTATATTTATTTATATAAAATGTAATTTACTAATTCCTAATGGAAAATATAAAAAATAAAATTAATTTGGGTTACACAAAATTCAACTAAAAAACGTACCAAAAATGCAGTTATTTTTCGACTCTTACATTTCGATTATAAAATAAATCGAATAAACACTTCACTATGTAAACTTTAGTAGAATCGAATAGTTTCTCTTTTGATTTGACTTAACTGAAACTTCATTTTCATTCATAGTCATAGTCGTCTGCCAGAAAATGACAACTGTGTTACCTTGTAATAAAATTTCATTCATATTCGAATTTTGGGTAGCAATTACGTGATGTTAAATGGTAAAGTGAGTTGAAATTATGTAAATACCGGTAACAGCGTATAGTGGCCCCTGTTATAAAATTTAATACGAAAAACGTTCCACAAAATGGCAGGTCGCAATCGTCCTGTTCAACACAAAAACCTCTCGACGATATTTTCGAAACTACAAGGGGCATTTTCGGACGTAGTAACTCATCCAAAGTACGCCACCGATAAACGAACTTTAGACAAAACATGGAAGCTTATGGATAAAGTTGTAAAATTGTGTCAACACCAAAAAATGAACCTTAAAAATTCACCCCCGTTTATTTTGGACATTCTTCCCGACACTTATCAGAGACTAAGGCTGATTTATTCGAAATACGAGGATAATTTGCAAGCTCTTCACTCAATTGAACATTTTAATATATTTATTATTAATTTAATGCGAAAGTGTAAGCAAGCCATCAAGTTATTCAAAGAGGGTAAGGAAAAAATGTTCGACGAAAATTCCCATTATCGGAGAAACTTGACCAAACTTAGTTTAGTGTTTAGTCATATGTTGAGTGAACTCAAAGCACTTTTTCCTAATGGTGTGTTTGCTGGTGATTTGTTTAGGATTACCAAGTCTGATGCAGCGGATTTTTGGAGATCAAACTTCGGTAACAGGTAAGAACAAAATGTAAATAACGCTTCCATTCAAGGAACACCTCCTTTAAAATACCAAATTTTTTCAGGGCTAATACAAACAATCTTAGTAAGAACTATTCATGAGTAAATTTGATAGTTAACAAATATTTATAGATATATAATTATTTGTATTTGATTTTTGTTTGTATCGAATCAAATAACTTCTAAATGAATGATCTATTCTGATTTTTTAAATAATGATTTATAATAGTTACTTTGAATGTTCCTTCAACATAAAGTTTACAGCTCAATTTTATGTGAAGTATAAAATAAACTTCTCACATTGACTGATAATTTGACTATGTAACAAATAACTACTGAATCTTAAAAACCACTTAAATACCAAATCAAAATTCTGCACTCGACAGTAGTTTTGGTAACATTTTAGCATCATCAGGATATGATTAAAACAAATCTTAACCTAAGAAGTTACTTAACTATACTATTCCTATGTTTGGTGAAGTATAAAATAACATTATCCTTAACCAAATAATACAAAGGACTGTAAGGGATAGGACATTTGATCTTATTAAGGTTATTCTTATATCTGTAAATTTCTATACTTTAGGGCACATTTTTTATTAACTTATCTGGAGTCACCATATTACTACTGTGGAGAACATGTTTGGCAATACGGGAATATTCAATTCTATCATATTTTAAATGAGCAAAATGTTCTTTAAATTTTAAATCTAGTATGTATTTGTATTTTCGTTTGTCCAACATATTTTTTATCGCAATCTGTGCAACAAATTTCGTATATTCCACTCTTTTCCAAATGCTTCATTTTGTGTCTTGGATTTCCAAATTATTTGATGGCTTAAAAACACATTTTAAATCTATGTTTTTGAAAACTTTCTGATGTCATTTACTCGAGGATTTTACAGAATTAATTTATATTTATTTTTCTTTCTAAAAAAAATGTAATTATAAAAGATTTATTATATAAGTTTGTTAAATATCTGTTGATAATTTTTGTATCCTGTCCATTACTTTTCGCTATATTCCTAATTTTTTTTCGTTTTTATACTAAATCTTCTTTTGATGAGGATACAGTAATCGTTGTGCTTGAAAATGTATGTATTATATGTATCGGAAACCTGTATGCGGGTATTTTTCAAATTTTGTATCTACTATCCATATCCATGACTAAATATGTAAGTTTCCAAACCGCAGAAACCGCATACTTTTTTCGTTATTCTAATACCTTTAAATAATTCGACTTATGAGTCCAGTAATAGTATAAAAATTCAGCTGAAATTGTTGAAATTTATAAGAAAAGGAATTTATAAGTCTTAAATAAGTGTTCCTTATTAAAAAAGGTGTCGATCAAGTACAACACATGTTTACCTTCGTCAGTACCAGTAGAAAGACTTTTCTCTTGTGCAGCCATGATTGATGCGCTTAACAGAAAAATTTTAAGTAAGTCGAGTTATTGGTGCTGACGAAGGCAAATTTAAAGATATTATTATAGTTTGTTTTAATGTTTAACGTTCAGAAAATAAAGATAATAAAACATTTTTTTGAGTAGCCTTTGTTTCCTGTTATATATTCATTCATTGGCGTTGTATAATTATAACTGTTTGTACGAAAATGTTATTTTAACTAGTTTTAAAAGTGTCCTTTAAAATATCCGAAATAAATATCCAGTTACTTGTATCCTAGTACATTTTTAGTTGAAAGTATCCGTTCTTTACCTTTACCTTACAAATTAATCTATATTTGCTAATTTTGTATCAAACTGCAAAAATATCATCTACATATCTAAACCATATCCTCTGAAAATAGTCGGTTTTTACTAATTTCGGTTTTAAATTTATGTTCCTTTATGTTAATCATAATAGCCGACTATTGTACGGAAAAAATATTGTACCGTGCATAATTTTGCTAAGGTTAAATATTCTTTTCAAGTAATTCTTGGAGGTAATGCATAGTCTATGGAATTTGAACACTAGTGAATAATAAAATAATGAACTTATCTCAAACGATACTAAAATTTTATGTTCTTAAAGCTGAGTGTTTTTATTTTTCTAATAAAATACATAGAATTAATTATTGTGAAATTATTTTGCTTCATTTTCAAATTTGTCTGAAAGGTTGTAAGTTGGGTATATTGCCTTAGCAAGTTTATGAATCTTGGGAAGTTTAGGCTTTGTAGGATTGCTTACAGTTAATATAAATTTTGTGAAACGAAAACAAGGTTATTTTTTATTTTTGAACACAACGTCCATCTTTGCCAAAAAGTTATTTCCAATTTCTTATAAAGACCTGATTCAATGAAACTATCAAATATTTCATAGTAGCCACTCTTATCCAATATAACTAATGTGTTTCCCTTGTCAGCTAGTATTAAACACTAATTTCCCCTTTAATCTTTTGATAATACCTATTCTGTTGTTTTGTGGAACACAATTTTTTGTTAGTATTGATATTTTTAGAAATTTATGTTCCATAAGGTTCTGTGATAAATTTGATAGACTCGGGTAGATGTTTAACAGATCTTTCAAAATTTCAAACTATATCTGGCAAAATATTTTTACACGTAGATAAAGCAAAATTTAAATCTTTATTCAAGAGTTCAATTTCATATTTATAGAAATATTGATTTTCGACATAGTTTCTAAGAATTTTCTTTCCTATTTTCTGAATTACGAATCTTTTTAAGTTTTTTATTAATAAATGAATTGTATCTTATATTAATGAATAAAAACATTTTTCTCTGTAACTCACACCATTGTTTATATTCTATACTTATTGCATAAATTCAAACTTTGTTTTTTTTTAAAATTCAATCGTCATGAATTTTGAGCGTATATGGTTTAGTATACAAATATTTCACTTTTAAATTTAACTATTTTTTTTTTTGGTTAATTTAGCTTGATGGAATATGGGAAAACTTTAAATTTCTTATGAGATTTTAGAAACCAATTATTTGCAGCAATAACTTAATCTTAATAAATAATATATATTAATAAACAATTTACGCCCGAACGAGGCACCACAAGATCGACGAAATTAGAATTTAGAAATATTTTCAGAATTTAAAAAAGAACGAATTTTTAATTTTCACAAATGTGGGAAATTTAGTTGAATTTCAAATGGTAAAGAAGTAATATACAAAAAATTATGCATGAAAATTATACATACTTCAATTTGTTAAAAAAGAATTCTTTAAATTCTTCTCTCTTTTTCATTAAGTACTAAAATAAAAAATATACCTGTATACGTTTTTCATTAGTTTTAAGGTCTGCATAAGTTTTTGTTAATTAGAACTTACTTAATTACATTTTTATTATAGTAAATTAGTAGGGTACGCTGTCTAGTTGTGACAATTTAAACCATTAGTCATATAATTTTGAGATTTTAATTTACTAACTGATGTGTTGATCAGACATTATTAAACTGACCTTTTGCTGAGATGATACATACATTTTGTCCTTTATTGGTACATTGCAAATAGCGGTTTCTTTACTCTCCTACCTTTTTATTCCTAAGATGATATGAACCAAATTAATTATTGTAAAGTTTTTTTGTAATTACAAATCATTTTATTGTATTTTATGGGTCAATTGATGACTTTTCATTGACAGTCGTAGATTATAATTCTATCATTTCATCTTTGCACATAATGTCGACTGTTACATTGAGTGAGTGAATTCAATTTTTGGTGTTATTGGAAGCCTTGACCTGGCATATTCGTATTATGACCAGTCTTAAAAGCATTTTTCAATTCTATCATATCTTAATTGAGCTAAATGTTCTATAAATTTAATATGTATTTATGTTCTCGTTTGCCCAACATATTTTTTATCGTATTCTGTGCAACAAATTTCGCATATTCCACTTCTTTCCAAATGTGTCACGTTATTGAATACAACAAGTCAATTGATGAATTTCATCTTAGCCCATAATGTCTGTCGACTGTTAAATTTAGTGAGTGAAATTTCGCAGCTTTTTGGTGTCGTTGGAAGCCCTGACATGGCATATTCGTGTTACTTGTTACTTCCCACATCCTATAATAATGAATGTTCCTACACGTGATTTTACGTCAAATTAGTATTCGTTCGCATTGAATGCTAAATTGTAAAATAGGTGGCCGCGTTGAGTCACTTCCACGCTCTTTATATGTACTACGTTTCCATTATTTAATTTTAACCGTTACCCAAAATTAAACAAAAAGAAGTAGATTTCTCTCTTCCAATAAATCATTCTAGAATTAAATGAAAAAGTAAAATATATTCAATATAAATTGTTATAAGCATTTTGGTAGTTAATACAATATTTATTCAGAAAATGTCATGTCATGTATGTTTAATAAAAAAGTACAGCCTAAAGACATCTGTTAGGAAATTAATATTTCAACCAATCAAACGAGTTACTGTAATAACTACATTTCTTGAATTTATTTAATATTCTGTAGTTTACTTAATCTATTTTAGATAAATAATAGTACGAAAGTTGCTATTTATGTATTGAGACTAGAAAGAACAAACAAATGAATTTTATCAAAAATATATTTATTTCTTTTCAAAATATTCGCATTTAAGCTTTATACACCTGGCAACACTGGTGTTGCCACTTCTCAATACATAAATAGCAACCCTCGTATAATCTGTAACAAGGTTAGAATTAGTATAGTATAGTATTGAATTTTGTTATTCTAACAGAGTAACAGACTATATTTTCTCCATGACTAGAAATTTAGTCGATTTTTCACTTATTTTATTTGAATTAAAATTTGTTATTACTGCGTCGTCATTTACATCTGACATTGACCGTTTTGACATCCATGGCTGTCGATTTTGTTTAGAATAATTACGGAATATTCATTCCGTTACTTGTTATAGAATGAAAATACATGCAAACACATAAGAAGCAAGTGTTTCAGAATAATTATTCTATCTCAAGAGTGAGAATATTTACATTCTATTATTAAAAATGATTTTGGAATGAATACATTCCACTGATGCTCGTGGAGAACCTCCAGTAATAGATTCTCTGTAGAAAAGTGAAAAAATTTGATGTATTTTTGATTGTTTCAAATTTATATAGTTTTAACATCTTGTTAGTGTCTCGGTAAACACCAATTATTTCTCAAATTATATCTGTATTAATATTGAATGTTTTTGGTACGTTCTGTATAGTACACATTTTTTCTCATATTTTATAAAAATATTTTTTCAAGTGTTTAATTTAATTTAATGTAACAACATGTATATTTCGTCTTGGTTTAAGTCATGTGTGGTTATTATTCCATAATTAGAGTTGTTTAATTATAGTTTTATTAATTTTATGATGATTTCTTGGAAGAGTTAAGTATGGTTGCTCATGATCTGCGTCTTAATTTCTCTAAGAATATCTTATAGGTACATTTAGAAAATATTATACGTTTTTATTTTGAATAAGTTGAATGAGTTTTCCACTACCAAATATTGTGTTTTTTTTTGTATTACAATACAATCAAGTTAACCGATATTATATTACATTTTCCGTGGTCGCGACATCGTGATATTGAGCAACTTCCTATAAACTAAATAGTATATTGTCGTTGTTAGGCGAGAATTCCGAGGGCAGTAACATTAACACAACATTGCTTCATTAATTTCTAATTTCAATGCGGCTATTACAATGTTTCCTCGAGATTTTGAGTAGACTTAACAAAATCATTACTTCAGATCTCCAACGAAAATAATTTGTTTAACTGCGTACAGAGCTTATGTGAATCGGCCTTACAATTCCTCTAAAATAACTGGAATCCTTCCTACTCATTCTCTGTAATTCCCTCGTCCTTTTAATTAAATGTTTTCTTCTTATTTCAAGGTATGTTCAGCTTATTTCCTGTTTGATTTTATATCATCACGTAGTTAAAAAATCCATAGTACTTTAGCAAACGGATTATTTTAGTAGTTGTTGTTGTGTTAAAAGTTTTGTTCCATTCTTATAAAACTCTGGTTTGTTTCTGATGTATTTAATACCGGGGTTCCTCAAAATCCCAAACACGTATATAACGATCTTTCTCCCTTCGAACTCCCGGATTTATTACTCGTATATCTACGTCTAGTTTACCACCGACCCTCTTTTCAAACATCAACATCCCCTGCATTGCACCCCACCTGTTTCCTGCACCTTACACGCACTTCACTATAATCGAGTTTTTATCCCTATTCTACAATTAAGCCGGATTCACCCTCCTACTGATTCTTGAAGTGAACACGTTATGTAGTAGGAAAAAAGGGAGTTCCTAATTTTTCCTCTGTGATATATAACTTGTGTTATTATATTAGAATAATAAATACTCGGTACAATACTTGAAAAAATAGACTCAGTTTTTTATTAAGGTCATTTTTCAATATTGAACAATAAAATTTTTTTATAACTTACTAACACCGATATTTCTGAAATTAAAAAAGAGTTTTTCGTTAAATGGAACAAAAGTTTTATACTTACGAGGGTAGAAATTTGGTTTAAATAAATCTCCCGTTGAAAGTACAACATACAAAAGTTCATGATGGAATATAAGGTAGCAATCTATAAATAATAAAAAAAAATCTCAAAATCCGATTTTTTCTTTTTTAAACCTAGTTTTTCCATAAATCGTGGTAATTATAAAAATTGGTATTAAGTTTTTTAAACGTGAAGACGGAAGGAGGGGGATGATTGAGGATGGTAAAAAGGGCTTGTAATCATGAAACTTTTATTCTATTTGACAAACCTTGCATCTCTTATTATTTCTTAATTATATAATAACGTACCCTAGCAAGTCCTTAGCTTGATCTAAAATTCTCTTCCATTTTTTTTGACAATCTACTTTATCTTCCATTCTTGTGACATGGTCTAATCCCTCTTCATCTCTTTGTTTTTATGACACCAATATAATTAATATATTTATAAATAGTGTACCTTTGCCACACTCCCTCCACTTTGCTCCAAACATTGTCAATACTTTTCTTTCCCAAACTTCTAAGCTTTATTGATTCTTGGCGTTGCTAATTTGCATAAGTAGTTTAATCCAATCCACTTGTCAATCAATAGGGGGTAAAAATTCGTTTTTTGGAATATCGGAAGACACTCGCGTCGAAAAAAAGGAGAAGTCGCTGACGAGGAACCTCTCAATAGTGCAAATTACCTTTCAGTCTGTACAATTTTAAATTAGTTTCAATCTGTATTAAGTGAAATTATAGGAATCTGATTTGTTCCTTGTGTTGATAACTATATCATTAATATTAATGATTTATAAATTAAGCTTTGCCTATTAAGTCCTGACTGTCCTGTGACTCTTTCTAATTTTATGTTATATAGGACCGGTAATGTCAGCTCCCTCTTTTTAAAACCTGTACTTACTTGACATTTTTTTTACGTTTTCCCTTATATATTGGCTCTGCTTTTCTTTGTTTGTAGTCTTATTAATTATTACTGATTTTTTGTTCTATTAGTACCTACTATGTCCATTTCATTTCCACTGATTTTGCCATATTCTTACTTAAAATCCATGAAGAGAACATGTGTTGGTTGTTTATGTAACTCTTGCTTTATATGTGAATTATTCATCCATTTTATAATATAAGAGTGTTTTGTCTCCACTTCTTTAGCCAACCTTTGCCTATTTTTGTCTGTATATGAATAATTTTGGTATGTGTAGGCTCATTTTTTCTGTTTTATTTATCTGTACAGGCTCTTAAATTCATTAATTTTTAAATTTTGTTCTATTTCTTTTAGGTATTCGATGCTTCTTCCTCTTTTTATTTCTAATAATATCTGTACACCCCTTTATTTTTAGTGCTTCTTCCGACGCTCTTCTTAAACATTTCCATTCTTCCTATATTTCCTGTTTTTAATATTATTTCACAGTTAACATCAAACCATTTTGCAGGAAAAAGTCTGCTTTTTGTTGCTTTCCATGCTTTGTATCTCTAGTAATTGGAACACATATCTCCGTTTTTCGTTGTAGTAAATTTTCTATCGATTCATACTTGGTTTGACAAACTTTAAACTTTAGATAATCTCTCAAAAAGAACAATATTAAATAATATCTTATTTTGATCGTGAAATGGGCAAAAGCAGCGTTTTGATAAAAAATATTGTTTTCTATGAGTTCCTACGATTTCAGTTATTGTGAGTTGATTATTATTATCTATAATTTTGCTTACAAAAATCAATAAAGCAGAATTACAATTATACCGTTGAATAGAGAATTAAAAACTTTTAAATGAGCTGTCACTACGGCATTTAAATTTTTTAGCTCAACTGCGCTGTGGTTGAAATTTGAAATCTTCTATTCAAAATATGCTTCATTAGAAATAAAAATCGACCTGTTTGAGAATTTCCTCAAATATTTTATTGTATTGGTTGGGATTCTTGAACTGGAGTCCTTAATACTGAATTACGTTTTGTATCTCTACACAAATTTTGAAAACTTTTAGTATTATTTTCCAGCATACCACTTTCGTATGATCTCGTATTCCGCTTAGAAATTCGTGCTTTATTTTGATTAAATATTCCCCCATTGAGTTCGTCACGTAACGTATCAGGAGTGAGTCCTTGGAGAGTCTGGCGTCCTTCCCACTTCATTCTTGTTTTTGATGACATAGTGTCACTGTTGGTTTATTTTGTAGAGATGGAACCGCCAATTTCAATTCTAGTACGAGGGTTGCTATTTATGTATTGAGAACTGGCAACACCAGTGTTGCCAGGGGAAATCTGCCATTGCCATCTTAAAGTTTGACATTTTTGACAGTAGACGTACTCAGAACGTTTTGACGTACGAGTACTATTTGTGTTGTTTTTACAGTAAGTTGAAAATCTCATCTCTGCCAAAAAATGGAATTAACTCGCGAACATTTTCGAGCTATGATTTATTATGACTTTCAACACATTCAAAAATTTTCTTATGTATTTTCATCCCTCTCTAGGGTTTCTTTCTAATTATAATACAGAAGTTAAAAACAAATGCTGACTCTGTTTATAGCTATTCTTTCCGTTCAATTTCTTATTTCAATTTTTGGTTTGATTTTATTATTGTTTGGATCTAAATGAATGATTAAAAGATGTTTTATTTATCCAACTCTAAACCCAAAATAACGATATCCGCTTAAAGCGGTTGCGTGTTTTCACGTCTCAGAATGAAGAGAAACGGGGTTTCGGACTCAATGAATGAAATATTGATTGAGGACATACTCTATGACTGTGTGTGTGAGAATTTTCATTGAATGGACCTGGCACCCCGCCAACAAGACAAAAACTCGTAGAATATCTATTACATCACTATTATAGCAAATTTTTAGGGCTTCTGTTATTAGATATCTAGACTATCTACATATGGATAGATCTTTAAGGGGTTCATAGCAGTCCTTATATAGGGTGTTCAGAAACTCTATCCTCCAATTCTAAAGATAAAGGTTCCTTCAAAGCTTCGTCGTAGTAGAATTACTCAGTTTTAGTATGATATTAATGTAATATACAGGGTGCACCAAAGAAAACGAAACAGTGCAATTTTTTCGGTTCGTCAAGAGGTTACACGAAAATGTTCGGACACGTCAATTGTATTATTGAGAGGGAAGGCTTTGTGTTATAAATTTACTGGGATTTTCTTGACTCCCTGGGCAGAGTAAGAACCACCCCCAAAATTTCAAATGGCAAGGGGGGTCGAGTGATACATCAAATTAAAAGTTTTTGGAAGGGCTTTATGGTGATGTTAAAATTTTTACATTGAAGTAACCATTGATGACTAAATCCAGTAAGTACAAATTCGAAATAACAAGATCTTTCAAAATCTGCAAAAATATACAGGGTGTCCCATTTAAATTAAAAAAGTTGAGGGTATTTCCGGTTAAACCGGAAGTATATTATTAACAAAAAAATTACATCAGTTGCATTTTGCCCCATTGCACTTAGTTATAAAATTTCAATATCGTCCGTTTCGTTTTAAAGATATTTGCTTGGTTCCATACTTTATCCCAACCATGTATGCTTCCTAATAGAAATATTTGAAGTTCATTCATTTAGGAAAAATTCCATTTTCTTTATACTACTTTTCGCGATAGGCAAAGTAGAAGAGTTATTGAAAACCAGAATTTGATTTTAACTTCCCCTGTGTCCACTGAAGACTTCTGTCTATTCTTAGTTGCGGCATCCTTTTAATTTTTTTTTTTTCAACATTTTCCGTTTGTGCTACTATACATTAACTTCAATAAACAATAGTTGTAATGATTTATTGACACTCGACAAATATCTCTGAATGGTTCCGGACACGCATTCAACCGTTTGATTGTTTTTCGATAATAACCTTTATAATTCCTATGGTGAATGCCCCGTTAATTATGGATTTTATTAGATCTACAAGAACCGTTATTAAGGCAACTATACCGTCTATATTAATGGATAACTTCGTTATTGAGCAATAACAAGCGAGGGCGAAGCCCGTGTAGTGTCCGTCGCGGATTTTTTCTTTATAAATGTCAAATTCGTGTCTGAAGAGCGTGCAACTGTAAAAAATCCGAAATCCACATACCTTTAACATTTTGCCGAGTGATGAAAATTAATCAGCAGGCAGAAGCAACGGGAGATATTAATATCAATAAATTTACATAGCCGACGTGTTGTCGAAAATGTACCGTCGGTGTTTGAGATATTAATCTTGTATGTAAATTAGATCAGAATTTCTAGTTGCTATAAAATCCTCGTTTTTAAACAATGCAGAAGAGATAGTCCGTGAAATTAGCTGAACAATCGTTGTCGCTGTATCGCAGAATTACCCCGTATATTTTCATGTTAATTAAAAATTATGACACTATACATACGCAGGACCATTATACAAAAGTTACACATTCGCGGTCCAGATTTTTCAATTACATATCTATAATTAGACAAGCTCGTACATTACTTTCTTTATTAGTAAACAATGGAGGTCACGGGAATAAAATGAATGAAAATAATGCGTCATTCCCGAATAAATAAACCTCACCTGGCTTGCCAACGTACCTGGTGTGTCAACAAATTTTCCTCCTTAATCCTAAAACAAGTTAATATTTAAACCACCAAGATTTAGTGACATTACTGAGTTTCCCATTTTTGTTGTGTTTAACCATTTTCGTTAAAAATAACACAAATACGAGGGTTGCTATTTATGTATTGAGAACTGGCAACACCAGTGTTGCCAGGTGAAATCTGTCATTGCCATCTTAAAGTTTGACATTTTTGACAGTAGACGTACTGAGAACGTTTTGACGTGCGAGTACTATTTGTGTTGTTTACAGTAAGTTGAAAATCTCATCTCGGCCAAAAAATGGAATTATCTCGCGAACTTTTTCGAGCTATGATTTATTATGACTTTATTATAATGACTTCTTCTTGTTCCCACAAATTAAAGATAAACTGCGTGGAAGAAGCGGTTGAGGCCTTCAAAAACCATGTTTTAGAGCCATCATCTTTTGACTGGACAAAGTTCTTTGAATGGTGGTTCAATCGCATGCAAAAGTGTATAAAGCTTAAATGCCAGTATTTTGAAGAGCAATAAATATATTTTTGATATAATTCATTTGTTTGTTCTTTATATTCTCGATACATAAATAGCAACACTCGTAATAGTAAACCAACTTAGCTATTCTCAAGTGGTTTGTGATGTGTTATTATAATTTTGTTTTGGCCGAAAATTGTAACTACCCCACTTTAAAATCACCAGAATATAATAACATGCGCTGGCACTGTTTTGTATTAAACTATAAATTGGATGTTATTTCCCATTCTCGGTAATTCAGGATTTCGAACTAATGAATATTTACATTCTACATGCAAACATAAATTTATTATTTTATTTTGATAAAACGAAAAATAATAGTTGAGAATGTAATATTTATAGTTTTTGGAAGCGTTCGAGATAAGTATAACCGAAAAAACAATAATATTTAGACAAGTTCGCGGCAGCTTCCCCAATTCATTACGTCTAAAACATTTTCTTCTTCAAATAACAACTAGATTTTTTAAGTATATATTTTATTCGTTATTAAAATTTTTAATATAATTTTAAGTTCTAGAAATGAATGTTCGTTGTAAGGACATAGAATTGTAATTAATTCTTTGAAGTCGGTGTCGTTTCCTTTAATAAATTAATATTGTTACCGTTACATCTTACGAATAAAAAAAGCAGGAACTGCAGTAAACAGAGAATATTCTCACAGGAAACACTCGCATGGTTATGTAACACGATTTTTTTTACATAAGAAAATGAATTATTCAAAATCCAGTTTTTTTTTGAGAATTATGCTAGGTAATATATCTACACTATGATTAGTATGATTAGAAAATATATAACATTGAGAGTGCAAAAAGTGACATTTTTCAAACTAGATCATTTTACTTCTGGTGGAGGAAAATAATGACCGGTTTAATAAAATCGTGTTGCTTTTCCACATAATTTTCAGCCAATAAGGAAATTTTTGAATCAGTCAAGTATGTTCTAGTAGATGGGCAGGTGACAAGGGAGCGTTCAATGGCCAGCACAATTTCCAGATCTGCAACCAATTGACTTTTTATTTAAACAGTATTGTTTACCGTCTCTAGTATTACATTGTAAGAACTTACTTTAATCAAGTAATTTGTGTAAAATATTTCATCTTTTCCTAGTAATTCAAAACAGCCAAACATAGATCCAAAAAATACCTTGAGGTATCATTCTACCGACTATGCCAGTAGTCTTTTCTACATTTTCACAGTTACTAGAAAAATGACTATTTTGAGTATAACTAAAATGATTTCTTGGAATATATTGAATATTTAATGAATGTAGTAATTTGATAAATAAAATTTCTTTGAAATAATAAAATAGATTCTAATAACGCCAAATACTCATCATTCATCGAACTATTTTTTTCCCTTATTATTCACATTTAATATTAAATTTATACAATCTCTTTAATTGGTATATAAAGTTAATAATTACATTTTTTCTCATCGTGACAACTATGGTCTAAACTGTCTAACTGGTTTTACTAATGATAGGCCTTCACTGTAGAATACCGTTTGGTACATAAAATAACACAACCCAAGAACGGAAAATATCTTCTTTCCTATCTTGATTTCACTTCGAATATTATACCAAACTGTGTGTATGGTTGAGGTTACAGTTACTGAGATTCATCTCCTAGAGTTTATTTATTAAAAATTATAATACACTTGTAAATAAACAGTTAGGTCGTCTAGATGTATGTGGTTTTGATTTACCTCCTTGTAATATTATATTAATAAATGAATTAAAACAAGTCTTATTAGAGGTTACATTTTTCAAATAATGATACAGAATCACAGTTTTTCCCAACATTTTTGATTGCAAAAATATATTGATTTATGACTTAATCTCTTTTTGGTGTTTTTCTGGAAACGAAGAGTCAGTTTAAACTGCGTTTGTTTTAAATTCAAAATAAAGATTATGATTTCAATAAATCGTTTTTTATTGTTTCAGTACATTAGTACCATGGAAATTATTCAGGCAGCAACTCAATAGCGTTCACAATATCAGTTCTGGTTTAGAAGCGATGGCTTTGAAATCAACAATAGACCTTACCTGCAATGACTACATATCCAATTTTGAATTTGACGTGTTCACAAGGTAAGATTATTTTTTTAAATCATTTGGATTTATACGATTTAATGGCGAAACAATCATAAAAAAATGAACATTTTTAACTTAGAGGTAGTTCAAAGTCTTTATCACTTGCAAGCACTGCCATTTTTATGAATTAGTAGCATGAAATAACGGTTAGTACTTTTTCAACAATGTTTTAAATAACAATACAAGAAAAAATCCTATTTTTGTGTTACAAAGTTAATTTGTTAGTTAGTCTTTCAACCATAATTTTATTTAACAATGAGTCTATTGTCATGTTTCTTTTTCACTAATACAAATTATTGCTTGAGAAAGTTTGGGAACGTACTCTTTTGCGTTAAAGAAAAAAATATACTTTTAAATTATTTAGGCCAACATTGGTCATAAAAATAAATAAAATAAGTGAGATATAAAAATTTCGTTGCTAACCTATGCATACATATTAAAATCCCTTATTACAACTTAAAAACCTTATAAATAGATAACTTTTTTTTATATGAAAGTAGGCAATAATTTAGATTTCTACCAAAAAATGTGTATCTCACCCTGTATATTTCACACGAAGCATGTTTTAATAATAAATATATTATCAATTCCTGGAAACATTCGTTCTATTGACGCAATTCCTTTATGTGTGCACGAATGGACGACAATAATTTGATAATACAGGATGTGCGATCCCAGTTCATTCACTTCTCATTCTCGATCAACAGATAAAATAAGAGGAAGCTCCCAAGACAACACCGAGACATGCAACAATTTCTGCATGTATGGAAATCATATTGGCAAATTTTAGAATCAATAATGAGCCAACGTTTGTTTTCTTGGTAATATAAAACACAAAGTAGAGAACTGTGAGTGAATTAAGAATAGCAGACAATATAAAAATATTACGTGATCTTCAAGATAAACAACTTGGTGGCAAAAAAGCCCAGGTCAGTGCTAAACTATACTTAAAAGAGCCCATCAGTGAAATTAATAACAGGCTTACTAAGCGAAGGTCGGAAAATGACGAGGGTAAGATCGGATTGGCCTTTGCGGGTTCAGCCAGAAATCGAGGTAAGGAGACCATTATTATGGATCAGAACGCTGCAAAACGAACTCTAAGTACTTAGGAGTTCAATAGATCTCCAAAGGTGCAGTCTATATATTATAGCAAAGAGACGATACAACTAATATAACATAATAATTAGGAGTTAATAAATGCCCTAATGGTGTGGTTAAAATTAAAGGTTTCTGTAATTCCAAAGTAGTTACGGTTCAACTTAATACCCCTGTAATTTGGAATTTTTGAACGCTATATCAATTAGAGTTGCGAATTTTAAGTATAATTATTATTTTCAGGTTATTCCAGCCATGGGCAACGCTTTTACGAAACTGGCAAATTCTAGCGGTTACGCATCCAGGTTACGTAGCTTTTTTGACCTATGACGAGGTTAAGGCAAGGCTTCAGAGGTATATTAATAAAGCGGGCAGCTATGTTTTCAGGTAAATATGTAAAAAATTAAAAGTGCCTTAATCTCATCTGATTTATCTCATTAAATATGATAGAATGGCTAAGAATGCGAGTATTTTTCTATGTTTTTAGGTTGTCGTGCACCAGGTTGGGACAATGGGCAATTGGATATGTAACGCCTGATGGGGAGATCCTACAAACCATACCTCAAAATAAAAGTCTGATACAGGCCTTGCTCGATGGCTATCGGGAAGGATTGTAAGTATTACTATAACATTTTAAAAGACATCTTTGTTCTAGATACATTTTTTGTGGTAATCTATTTGGGCGCTTACTGACAGTGGACTACAAGCAAAACCTGGTCTTAAAACAATTGTTTATCAATGAAATCGTTGTTTATAGACCAAATACACATAATTGATTAGATAAAGCTTGAATATAATAAAAATAAAGTGCCAAAAATAATGAACGTTTTAAGTACTTTAACTAAGATAATATTTATCTTTGTTTTGGTAGATTTTTATAATTATTATGAATATTTTAGATTATTATTATTATAGCCGCAGAGATGACTCATATAAAGGTATTTCCTTAATGATATACTTACAGTTTAATAAGAAATATACATGGTTTGTTTTGAGTACATTTTATCTCTTCAGTCAAAAACTAGGTTATCGGTTTTTAGTAAATATTTTTCAATGATTCCATTGTTTTTGCTTTTGTTAAATACTTAATTCTAATTACTACTATTCTGAAACTAAGATAGTGTTCGGTTTTTTAAATGATCTTTGTGTTCTTTAGATTTTTCATACTATTTATTACATTTCTAATTTCTGTGTTTGATTTATTCTTAAAATATTTATTAAAAGCTTATAATTAAGTTTCGTTTTTTAAGCTTTTTATCAGTTTAGAATTCCTCTATGTTTGTAGAATTAAAAAAAATCCATATAAATAAACTTCAACAAGGTTTAACAAATTGGATTTAATTATATCTTTTTTTTAACTTATCAGCAAAAATATACATTACGAATAGCTCCTTCCTTTCACGATAACTACATGATTCATAATGAATTCGTTTGATTCACGCCCTACTGAACTACTTAACTAATTGACGTTTATAAAGCAGGGTGGAGAGTAAGGGGAGCCCAAAGCGTGAATAAAAAATCTTTAGGTCGTTGATATATCTAAATTTGTTCAAGAGTTCATTTTTTAACATATTTTGATCAAAACTAATTGGTTTTCTCGATAGCCTCTGTATGATTTATTTAATCTTTGTCCAAGATGTATGATGGTAACTGGCATTATTTATAATATTGCAAAATATTCATGTTGCGTTGATGTTTTAGAATTTGTAGTAAGGAAAGACTAGTTAATGTAATGTTTCTAAAGTAATTTTTTTTATTTATAAAATGTTTTCAAAACGAGCAATTTAGATTCAGAGCTTCGTTACTTTTTCTATGTGTTTCTATTCTATGTTTTACTATCGAATTTCTTGCTTCCTTGCTTTGTTTCGTCCAAATCTGCCATCTTTTTCACGGTCTTTCTTCTGTTTTCTTCACATTTGGCACTTATTGACTTCATAAGTACACATATTTTTGGTTTGTCATTTCTTTCCTCCTTCTAAATCCCGCTTGGTATTTACCTGTGTTTCTACTATAATTGATGCAAATAACTTGTAAATTACGTCTAGAAGTAATATTCCCCTGTAATTGTTACAGTTTATATGTATTATAATATAGTTGCAAATTCCCAAATTTTAAATTTTCTGCCATGATTCCATTTTGTCATGAACTATTGTTATGTTTGATATTCCCTATTTGACCCTTTTTTGTTTCTCTATGACAATTTGGTATATTTCCTTTTCCTTGTCTTTTTTCTTTTTTAATTGAGTTTTTTTACCTTTGGTGGTGGTTAATTTACCTATGTATAATCCTGAAATGGTCAAAGAAGGAACTACTATAATTAAAAATAGGGATTACATACAGTTGTTTGAAGTACATTTCAAGTATATTTTGATTGTATGTATTAGTTACAAACCTATTTATTGGATTTACCTTAATTTAATACTTTTTCCCATTTTGAAAAGCATTAGTAATAATTTAACCCATACAGAAACATTAAGACTTTTATTATAACCAGAAATGTTTTAAACTACATAAGAAATCTACAATATTATCTATAGATATCTTTCTTATATTTACCCGAAGGCAGACAAAACAGAGTTGATAAGTATTACAATATTCTACTTTGGGTTTGAACTGTCTTAATCTTGAACCGCTTAAACATCAAATTAAAATATTGCACTCCACGCGCCTTTCGGTATGTTAGTATCTATCACCATTATAATCTAATTTCAAATCATCTCCCGAGAAGAAACTAGTTTTAATCATTTCCTGATGACGCTAACATAGTGAAACGAGCGTCGAATGCAGTATATAATAACTTTGGTTGAACCATGATTTTTTTCAGCTACCTCTATCCTGATGGGAGATCAGTGAATCCTGATCTGTCGTGGGCAGTACAGCCAAGCCAAGAGGACCACATTGCCGTTACACAAGAACAATACGAACTCTACTGTGAAATGGGCAGTACATTCCAGTTATGTAAAATATGTGCCGAAAACGATAAAGATGTCCGCATCGAACCCTGCGGCCATCTACTTTGTACACCCTGTCTGACTGCTTGGCAAGCGGTAAGTCAAAAAGCATCTACCTCTGGTGTTAAAAAAATCATAATTTTCTTAGAACCTTTGTTATATTGGCTGTGTTTTCTTTGTTAGGGGTCAGAAGGTCAAGGGAGCCAAGGTTGTCCGTTTTGCAGAGCGGAAATCAAAGGTACTGAGCAAATAGTGGTCGATCCGTTCGATCCCAAAAAGTCTCATCAAAGAAAAGTGATGGTAGCCAATACGAGCGGCAACAACGTTTCTAACACCTTTGACGACGACGATCTGGAGTTAGAGGTAGCGAATGATAATCCTAGCACAAATGATTATACTGAATAAAATTTCAATTGATAGAGTAAAATCTCAAGATTTAACGAAAGTCATTTGTCAAATGAGTGACAATCTGGCGATCTGTTTATAGTCATATGCCAATTTTAGTATGACATATAAAATTAACAGATATCTTGATATTTTCTAGAATACTTCGTCACTGTTTCTTTTGCCCGTTTGGCTGTGCTTCACACATTCTTTATTTCCACGTTTATTATTTTAATTTTGTACTGTTTAAACGATGTTTGTTTTATGTGAGGTTCTTGGAATTTTGCTTGTCTTAAGCGGTTTTTGTTGCCTGTGGCTTTTAATTTTTCACGTTTTAGTGCAATCAAAATGAATAATTGTATAATGAAATAGATATATATAGATATGTTATGAAATAAATATAAAAGTGCTGTTTAGCACTTTTATAATTCTGGAGCCAAACTTTATTTAACATAAAATAATAAAGGCAAATCAAACATGTTTTATTAAAGTTTGACCAAATATTGTCTCATTATGTAAATAATGAATTATTATACTTAAAATTATCATATAAAAGTTTATTTAAAATACAGAATAATAAAGTAGAATTGCCAAAATCTCATATATTAAAGCAATCTTGAATGATTAATCAATTTATCCAGTTGACGTCAATAAATTAATTCTTTATTAAAAATATTTTAATTCATATGTGAATTACATTTGTTGTTTAATTAAGTTGATAAGTTAATATCAGTAAACTTTTTTATTGAATTTTAACACATTTGTCAAATAATTTTAATTTAATATTTCATTCTTTACCTAGTGTTTGCATGCTGGTATTTTTTACTTTACAACACTTTTTGCTTGTGTTGACAATAACAAATTCATTTTTATCAAAGGCATTCGATTTTTCTGCATTCTAAGTAAAGATATTCTAATTTTATTTCAATTTTTTATCATTTGAGATAGAAATCATATATATACCAACTCTTTTATCTATACTGATATATTTACCATCCTCTTTCTGCAGTCTTTCTCTTTTAGGTTTGTATCCATCTCTTTCTCTCCACCCTCTTCTAGAACTTTAATTTTTTTTAAACGGATTCCTTACTTCCTTTTTCGGATTTGCTTAGTCTTTCATCCTTTCCAAATGTCACAATCATTACCATCTTCTTGCTGACAACTTTGTGACGATCTTTTTGATTTTTGAAGATCGTATATTTTTACTTGCCTCCTTTCATGTGTCCTTCTTTAGTTTTTTTACTGTCCAGAATTCTTATTGTTTTCCTCATTTATTTGATAACACTAAACAAATTTCTTTCTCTTGGAATTCTATCCCAATCTTGTTTCGATTGTAGATGTCACTACTATCATACAATGCAAATAGCTTGCTTAATCGTAAATTGCCGGTGAAGATTCAAATGCTGGTTTACTCAGCGTTAACGGCGACTGAGTTGTCTTCAGATGATGCCCTTTTATCAGGAGATTAATGTGACAGCCTTATTGGACCAATTATGGTTTGATCTGATCTGGTTAACTTTCGAATGGTGTCAAACGTTGGTTGTGGTGAGCCTAAAGGGATTTAATTTGAACATTTTCTAGCAAGTGCGCCTACCCACAAAATAACTGTGTCCTGATACTCATAAGCCAGAATCATCCTGGAAGTGACTAGTAGATGCTAGATGCATGATGGTCGTCTATTTCGTTTACTAGTTTCTGTATTGGTTGTTCTAATGTCATTAATTTACTTTTATCTTGATCTATTCTTACTCTTATTGTATGTGCTGCATGTATTCTTTTGAGTATTTGTAAAACAAGTTAGTACATTGTTCATTTAGAAATTATAAAATGTAATTGCCCCTTCCTCAAACCTGCGTCAATACATTTTCTTTGATAACACATATTTTTCCTCTTGTTATATATAACATTTTCCTTTTCTTCATTTTCTTTATTTAGGATTTCAATTAAGTACTAATTTTTTCTATTTTATTATTTCATTTTTTACTAGTTAATATTATCACAAAGAATATTTGCTTTAGATATCCCTCTAGACTCTAGAGCAATAAAATCATCTTCATTAAATTTAAATGAAAGTTAAAAAAACGAATGCTGGAAGTTTTTGAGTGATTAAATATATAATTATATTTTTTCTAAATGTTTACTTGTTTGACAGTATTATTTATATGTGCTGTTTTCTGTTGTAATTTGAACTGATTCGCGCATATAACTTTAATGTTACTTAAGTAACTTTTTTAAGTTCGAATCGTTAATAGGGTTTTTTAAGAACCAATGAATACATTAAATATATATTTTTATAAGAAATAATGGATATTAATAATTAATATATCACTTATGTTAAGTTAATATAAGGAATTTTTAATTCTTTTTATATAATTTCTGTAAATATAGAATCACGTCAAATGTATATTTTATTTTTAATTATTTTTCGTAATAAAATTGTAATATTGCAATATTTTTAGATATTTATAATACATTATTTTTTCATGAATATCATTGTTTTATTTTTTGTTTTGCCACTAATGTTGTTTGGCTTCATATGTTTGTATGTTTTTGTGTTTTAAGTCCGCTCGTGCGCAACGCTTTTGAGCTTTGCATGATTTATACATGTTTACTATTACTTTTTTCTAGGTAAGTTTATTTTCTTATAATTTTCACATTCTTGACTATGATTTATTTATTTTACTTTTACAAAAGTTTTCTGATCCTATGGTCGTATTTTTCTATTTTTTATTAATGGACCACTATATTTGGTTTAAACACTTGTTGCCACATTTTTCTGTTACAAAAGAAAACCAGACTAGAGGAGGTAGAATTTTTTCAGTATAATAAATAGATGATTGATCTATAGAAGCATTAATTAAGCTGTTTTTCAAAATGTATATCCAAATAGGCCAATCCTCAAACATTGTTATTTTTGATTGTACATGAGTTTGTATGGTTAATTTTTTTAACGTTATATATTGGAACGTTATCTCAAGTCATGTTTATTTGCTATTACAGTTACTTTAGCTTTGCTAAGGAGTAAATAGCGCAAAAAATAAACGAGTAGAGGCTTACCCACCGCTTAAGTGATATAATTTTTTGATCTATATTATGAACATAGATATGCTAACCATAGGTGAGACTAAAGGTAAATTTCCTGCTAATTTAAATTACTCATGTTAAAAAGAACGTCATCTATATTAAGAATATCTAGCTTAGCTAAACCTAGAGGTAAAATGTAGACGACAATTGTCCTACTTTACCATCATTTCATATTACAAGTTGTATTAAAATGAGAAAATAATACTAGAAATTGTTTTTTGTGTTTCCCAGTTTATTTGTTAAGAAAAAAGAATGGTGTCAAATGGTATTTATTTCATCAACTTTGTTTCTATATTTAAATTTCCAATCTGTTTATATTTATGTAAGGAATAAATAAATTTATTATACATTTGGGTAAAATTTTTGAATATCTAGACCTATGTTTATTTACTTTTATGCTATATGGTTAAGCTTTTACATTACTTAGATCCCAGACCAGCATCGATATATTGTTCTAGAATAATTATTACATTCATCATGCTAGGTGTTCTAAAATCAATTGTGATCTGCAATTTATGTGCTGGTTATAGTCTATTTGGAAATACGTTTTTCATGTTATTAAGTTGATTTTAATTTCATTGATTCAGTAACGAATTCAATAAATAAAGTATTAGTCTGGTGTCCATTAATTTTTCATTTTAAATTCTTTCCATACTTTTGTAATAATTTTTCAGTTGCAAATTTCTTAAATATATTTAGAAAGATTATTACAAACAATACGAAATCTTGCGCTTTAATTTTTGCAGGATACTGGAGAAATATGGAATTTTGCAGGAAGTAGTCTTCATGCTCTGTCTATAATCCCAAGGAGCGATATTTCCGTAAGTCAAACAAAATTAATGTAATTTAAAAAATATATTAGCACAAAATATTTAAATAAAAAAATGTTTGCTTTTTGGATATATCTCGCCAAATTATTTTCTTTCATTCATAGAGACAAAAAATATTTTAATTCCAGGCTTCAGCAAGTCCGATGATTTCTCCAGGTAACAGTCCAAGATGTATTCGCAGGAACGTTCCGGTGGTGGTACCTCCAACTGCTCCACCTCCCTTGCCGCCGAGAAAAAGTTCTCCCACCCATGAACAAGCAGTATTTCCTACAGTGTCTAGTATACGAAACGGCGTGGGACTTAGTGAAGCACAATCAGTGACTAACCTGACACACTGCAAGATTGAAGTGCCTCAAATTCCGAAAAGTAATTCCATGTTAAATATCGAATTGCACAGAGCCAGTAGTGGAGAGCACGAGGTAAGGAATCATATTCGCATATTAGTTTTGTCTATTACATTATCGTTTATTTACAGCCTGTAGAGTTAAGCTCTCCAGAGACGATATACGGTGTGGTGATTCAGAATAGTGATTACTACGACCGTGGGAGTGTGGCCACAACGGAACTCAAACTCCCAAATAGACACTTGAGCTGCCCGTCAAAGCGTAGCCAACCCAGAGCTCAGAAACCCCCTAAATCCAACACCACGCCGAATATAAGCCAAGATAGCCATTCGCAGGCTTTGCAATACGAAAACGTAGACTTAGAGGTGCCTCCTAAAACCCAACAACGAATAAACCCTTTGGAACGGGAGACCAACGTTTCCTACGAAAATCTGAATATGGATTACATTAAGAAATTGGTGAGCGAAGGTTATTCCCGGGATTCTGTTATTAAAGCATTAGGGATTACTAGGAATAATGTTGACATGGCTTGTGATATTTTACACGAATTTGGGACTAAACTTGGATAGCAAATGTAATTTTATTTTTTAGGGTTTCGTTTTTAGTCTTGTTGTGGTGCAGCGAATATATTTTTCTAGGTTAGTATGCATTATGAACTTCACTTAATATATGTATATGTCAAAATATCAACGTCAAAAAAAGTGATCATGTCATGATATCTTTTGGGAGTTTAGCTGCTTGAACAAAATGTAACTAAGGGGCAGACTTATACTGATTGAAGACCTGATAGTGAACAAAGCTTTACTCTAAGCGAGAACTTTATAGAAATTACAATCGGAAGAAGTTCATAAGGCCAGAGAGCTATTGAAGTGAAAGCGAATTTGCAACAAAGAATCTAATAATAAATATGCAGGAATCTACGGAGGTCCAAAGAAGGTTTAACATTAATAGGGCATTGCCAATGTTTTGGATAAAGCTAGCAAACTAGAGGCAATCGAATCCGTTATAAGGGGCAACGCACTCATTTAGTCTAAGAATGGGTGCAAATCCGTCAAGTAGTTCACAATTATAAAATATTGGGGTTTATCGACAAGCAAAGCAAGCTAGTTCGCTGCTGGGTGGGTGGAGGATTATGATTTATTCTAAAACAAAAATCTGTCGTGGCCTAGATAAATGCTAAATAATTACTATAGTTTGTTAGAATATTTTTTTAATGACAATTAAATACTTTAAAATTACCCCTTGACAAGATTTATTAAGTTAAGTTTACAGTGTATGTTAGTAGATATTCTATCTTTCGGTATTACCTAAATTTTTAGTCATCATTTTTATGTATTAATGTTTCACATCTGTTAGCTAGAAAATATGTATTTATTTGGAAGCACAAAAATTTATATCTATAAGACCCATGCAATTTTTTAGTGTACCTCTAGTTAATTTTACCTAGAAACCATTTCAAAACTTTGTATGAACCGAAAAATTTGTATTAAAGTAAATAATACTTAAAAGTAAAAAGTGATGTTCGTATATAACCGAAAACTACACCTTTTAGCTAATAAAATGGTAATATCGAAAGAATAAACATCGGTCATACAATTACGAATATTATGGAAGAAAATGAATGTTTGTATGTATAATCTGAGACTTCGTGATAATTTGTAATTTAAATTTACTTGCTCGGTGCCAAGCATTTTTTTAAATTGTTACTTTAACACAGTTAAAAAAATCCCAAATTATCAAAAAAACTTCAATGCTAAGCATCCTATAAGTGAGTGAGTATTTTTTTCTAAAATATACCCAACAAAAAGTTCATATTGAACTATCGGTACAAAAAATAATAATTACAGAATTTTTATTCTTATAAACGTTTCCTTAAGTACCTAATTTTAATACTCAATAGTTTTAGTGGTTTGCTGTTCTGCAACAAGATTTTCCGTTAAATTGTTAATTTTGGTTATTATTGTGAAAAGGGTCTGTAAGGCTGATGAGACTAAATTCGATAGCTATTCATCTAATTTTTATAGGGTTTTATGGAATAAAAAAATATTTTTGCATTGAAATTCAAGTATTACCAATGTTATTGAATGTATTAAAATTTTAGCGGTAGGATATTTCGCAATATTTTGGTAAGTTTTGAAGAGTATTTTTAACATATCTTATATATTGGGTGTTCGTGATTGTAGAATATGAAGGGACGGGTTTCCAACTTTTCATCTTAAACACGCTTTATTATAATTTTTCTACTAACAATCCAACCAAGAATATAAATATAAGTCTGATCAATTATTATTGTTGGTTACATAAATGAAAAGTACAATGTATGAATTAGCTCCATACCAGGCGATTAAATATAACATTTAACTGAAAATTGTTCATTGGGTTAATATAATTCATACACTTTGTTAAAAAAAATTACTTTTATTCTTTTTGTAATTTTACATACCTACAAATCAAAGGATTCCAATTAAATTTATTAATAATAGGTATTCTGTAAATGACTGTTGTAATAAGAAAGTTTAATCTTTTTTTTTCAAACAAGTCTTAGTACTTGTATGATAACAAATATACAATGTGATGTGTTCAGAAAAATTCAACACACTTATTTTATCTTGTAAAATCGCCTGGTGTGACCAATATGGTCGCTTTTTGGCGACCAAAACATTTTTATTACTAACTCTTAACACCATTTTTCATACTGTTATAATGTTTATATGTGAACATTATCATTTTTCTCAGGAAAGTGATTACCAAAGTCTGTACATAACTGATCATATGTTTTTTATTCATGTAAATAAGCCATGCAACGGTTCTTATGTATATTTCAAATAAAGATAGTTCAACAGTCATACCTTAAGATCTTGATTTAATTTTTCCCAAATACTATTAGTGTTAAATCTTTAATATATTTGTCTTTGGGTAACAACTGATTCACAACTTCCAGAGATGTATATTATATCGGTTGCATACCTCATTTCAGTTGGTGGTAATAGTCAAACTAGTTACCGCAGAAAATTCGAGATGAAAGCCAGTCCAAAAATAACCCAAGAGAACTAACTACCTGGTGTCAATGAACATTACTGAAAATAAAAAGAAACTGTTTATGTTACTATATAAAAATCTACTTAAAAAGAAGGTCAAGTTGGAAAAGAAATGTCTACCGTTTTTTCTTAATTCCGAGTAATTATTTTTTTGGTTACGTGCAACACGAAATATCAATAACAGGTAAATATTTTGCTTTTTTATTAGACAGATTAAAGAAAGAAGTGAAAGCCAAAATACCTCATTTGGCAAAAAGAGTCTTTTACCGCAAAAACAATTCCCCGTTTTACAAGCAGCCAATAGTATTGATGAAACTACACAATTATAATTCCCGTTCATTCAACATGCTCCGCATTCACCAGACTTGGCTACGTCCGATATCTTCCTGTTTCTATATCTCAAGAAATGGTTGGCTAGAAACAAATTCTCATTGAATCGAAGCAATATCAAAAAAAAATTAGTTTAACCAAAAACTTCAAAGCGTGGTCCCAAAAATTTTTTCATTCTTCCAATCATAGAAATACACCCTATCCAGAAACCAATGTTTAGAACAATCAAGAACCTCTTATTGGAACCAATACCGTCAACTGAATTAATTCATAAACTATGTGCTTCAAATTAGTGAAGGTTAAAAAATACTTGATCCACTAAGCCTTAGTAGAATTCGTCTCCTTATCTAATCTTTTACTATTTTAAAGTAATTGATAATGTCGCCAAGAGGCGTTTCTCTCTTTCTCTCTCTCTCTTATGTATACACATGTTGGCGAATTTAGAGTTATGGACATTCATTACCTCAAAGACTGATATTGTTTGAATTGAAACTACAAGTCACAGTCAAACTTGTTGGTTTTTATTAAAAAATACATACACCTATAAAATTATCATCTATAACAAACAAAAAATTTTTTAATCTGTAACAAATAAAATTCAATAAAATCTGAAATCTGATATTTTTTAACCACATTGGAAAATTCTTATTAAATTAGATACATAAGTAAAGTAGCTACCTTTACTATGAACAAAGAAACTTCCTTAAAACATTTCAATTGAGAACACTGTAGTATCACAAATAAATCCGAACATAATTTAAAACTAGAATCTCGAAAAAAAATTTGAACTCAGTCTAATGTAAATTCATTTAAAATTTACAAAAATATTCAATCATCTAAAACGATAACTTCACATTTTCTTTCATCTTCAATAAAGACAACATCATCATCATCATCTTCTGGTTCCGATTTACATTCTAAATTTAATTCTGGGTTTTCTATGTGTTTAGCATTTCCATTAATTTGGAAATCACTATTTACGACAGTCTCGTTTACGCGAATTACCGACGCGTAGGAAGTTGATGTGACTTTTTCAAAATTACCACTCTGTTCATTCAATTGGCGCGGAACATCATCATCGGCAACATCATTATTTGTGTTATCACAACTACTACTGTTAACGGAGTGGTTTTCTATTTGTGCAGAATCTGTTGTATCAGGAAATGTTGTTGCAGACGTGGTGTCTGCTAATGAAGGACTAGGATTCAATTCTGGGGCTGGAGCCAGCTGAACTGGTTCTGCAAATTAAAAACATAAATTAAAGAAGTATTGTTAACACTTAACTAATAGTTAATATCACCATTCCTTTTCACCCCTTTTCTCTCACAAAACGAGCTGTTTTAACTGATTTCAAAAATACTATAAAATGCAATGGACTAACTATTGTAGACATATATTGAATATTTTCACACAGTCTGCATTACTTACAGCATGAAGCAAATGTAAGGAGTAAATTAACTATTTCAAAAATAGACAACTTTTAAAAGACATCCTAAAACACGCCAATTTTAATTTTTGAAGCACCATCTCATAATGTATGTAAGAGACGTTACATTAACAGTTTTGGCGTAATGACATAATTGATTATTTATTTTTAATACAAGCAGCATGACACTTGAAAGGTCTAATATAATCGAATATTTATTTCTATAAAGTCCCTAGTTAAGTAGAAAGAAATTACAATAAATCATTGACCGCCACTGGGAATAAAACATCATTGTGTTTTTTAGTGGTTTAGAAAAAAGGATAACAACTGATAAAAGTGCTACACTCTAATTGGGAATTAGTTGATGTGGCGTCAGTGAGGTGTTTTGATATCAATTTTATAGAAATATTTAACTCTATATAATCAAGCAATGAGGCTTACAGAAACAGAACAAATGAAATTTTAATTGATGATCGGGTGTGGAGGTAAAGTAAGGTTTGAGACAAAACTTCGTGATTCATTTAATGCTTCCCAACCCAAGGAGAACCCGTTTCTTAATTAATAATTAGTAAATCTAAAAAAACGTTTCTAGAAACGAACCATGTTCAAGATTTCCTCTAAACTGGTAGAAAAACAATTCCTGAAGCCAAAAATTTTCAAGGTCTCAATATTTGACTTGGTTAAATTTTTCTTATGAAGATAATTGAGGAATAAAGTTTGTCAAAGTCGACCAAATGATCTGGTGATCTGGAAGAGTTGAAGGAGAGCATCCGACCGGAGATTGCACAAATAACTTCTATAATATAATAAACGTTAGAGAAAATTTAGTGCCCGTTTATCCCACTGCATCATCGTTGAAGGTCGTCAGTGGGAACATTTATTATACTTTCATTGTATTTTACTAAATAAACAAGTTTGGCTTACCCTGTAGAAATAAATACGAATAATTATACCGTGGGATAGACTATTAGGAGACCTTTCAAATGACATTATATGATCCATGTTTGTATTAAAAAATTGTTGATTTTGTCATTACTCCAACTCTTGTGACGTAACTTACGTCTTTTATGTACATCATACAAAGGCTCTTCAAAAATTAAATATGATATAGGGATTTTTCAAAAGTCACCTACATTTAATATAAAAATGTATTCCATGCATTTGAATCATATTGAATTTTTAATATTCTACTGTATACCAAAACAGACTTCTTTTTAAAGCCCCCAGTAGAAAGGCACATGAAACAAGAAATATTATTATTATTGAAATACTTAACCGCTCTTCGATTAAATAGTTTTTTAATTTTAATCAATCTTTTGTTCTCTTTACTTTTTTAGTGTTGCAATAATCCTGTCAACTGCCATTTTATTTTTCTCTTCCGCGTTTCATGCATTCTTGTTTCAGTTTTTTAAACAACTATGGTTATATCATATTTTGTATTATGTGGAAGAATCAATGAAGGTACATAAATATCTATCTATCTAAGATCTTCAAATTCTTTTATGACATATTCTACAAGAGTTAAGGGTTGATTATCCTGCAAATCTACACAAAACCAAGCACTGAAGTAAGTAACATATTTAAAAAAATCTGAAATCTAACATTAACAATCAAGGTTGTTTGTCCAATACAAATGAGGATTTCCATTAAATTTCACATTTATTGGAAATTTTAATGCTTAAACTATACAATATTCATTTTGAGACTTCCCATTTAGGATTCCTTACAGGATTTTGAACATAGCGCATATGCTCCCTTAATTGTAGAAAAATACATGATTTTATAAGTACCTTGACAAGGTGTTTTACTGGCATTGACAAATGCAGTGGTATCTGGAGATGTTTCACAAACAGATGGATTAACAAGTGGTGTAGAGATTGAGTTATCAAAATTACTTGATGGATTTGATGTTTCTTCAGTGGTATCTTGAGTATTGTCGATATTATTTTCTACTATTTGTTTATCAAGAATGTAATTAGAAAGCCCACTAAGTCCTGCATATTCCAGATCATCATCTGGATTATAATCAGTATCATTTCTATCTTCAAAATCATAATCATCAATATCCTCTAATATACTACTATCTATTTCTCCTGCTGGCCTTGCTTTTGGTTTTCTTGTCCTTTTTGGCTTGTACGGGTGATAATCTTCATCGTTTTCATTTTCTTGTATTTGAGGGGCAAGAAATTGGGGCTCATCTAATTCGATATCGTTTCTACGTTTAGGTTTCCTACCTCTTTTCCCTTTTGGCTTATTAAAAGACTGTTGTTGTTTTGGTCTTTTCTTTTCAATTTCCTTTGCTTCTACCTCAGAAAGAGGCTGCACCTTAATTTCTGTTTTTTGTATAACATTATCATAATCAATTCTATTTTTGTTCATTACTATATCGGCTCTAATCATATCCTCGAAATCGACTAGTTCATCTTGTGCTTCTGTTGCATGTTCTTCAGGTTCTATAGTGTTTACAACAGAATCACTTTCCTTCCCTCTTGGTGTCTTATTTACTTTTGATACTGCTGGTTTACTTTTCCGAACTTCAAAATCTTCATCGTCTGAATGCTCTGCACGAGCAGGGGGCTCAAGCAAATCCTCTTCATACTCGTAATCATCAGAATTAAAAGTTGGCCTTTTTCTTTGTCTTAAGCTATATTTTCTGTTTTCGGGTTTATAAACTGGTTCATCTTCGTAATCCGACTCAGTTTCAGGTTCATCATCACTCTCTCTATATCTTTTGGCTCCTTTAGATCGTTTTCTTACCATTTTGTTTGTTTTTAATATTTTTGTCAATGTTCTTTGAGGTTAGAAAGAAACCAGCGAATATTTTAAAAGCAAACAGATCTTGCTATGGGCGTTGTTTAAGAATCGAATGATCATTCGAACTTGATTTTTATCTCATTTTTTTGTGAAAATATTATACTTCATTAGAGCATAATTATAAAACTTGAATTAAAACGATAATGGAAATCAAAATCCAACAATAATTTATAATAAGAATGATAGAAAGAAAAAAATGTTAATTTTTCCAAATGTAAACCCTATACGAAATAAACCTTAGTGTAAGTAGAATAAAATCATTGATCTACACTTTGGCATTACAAAGCTATGATGGCGACGTTTTTTACAGTGTACTTTGAAATTCATTAAACTAGTTTATAAAAACAGTGTCGTTTCAATTTAACGAGTGATAAGTCAATTATGAATTCACATGGATCATCAGAACATGTGAGTGAAATATGTACATTATTTTATTTTATTTTATTTAGAAGGGTTGGTATAATTTCATTATGGAATAATTTTAATAAAACATTTTATTAACAATTTTATATTTTTGAAAAGAGTAATTATTAAATAATATATATATATATATACAGTGTGTCCATGGATGGGGTCCCCAAGGGGAAAAGTCTTTATTATTCATTTTACGAGCAAAAGTCATTCTTTATAAAAAGTTCTGCTTGTTGAGAAAATGGAGTCGCCTTATAAAAATTTTAGATTAAATGTACAGGGTGTTAATAAATTTGGAAAATATGAAAATGCTTCAAGAGGGAAGTACAATTATTTATTATTTTTAACAAAAATTTTATAAAACAAAGTTGTTTATAAACTAGCATAGAGAGTAAATACAAATTTTTAAATAAAAATTCCAATATTTTAAAATAGAATATTAATAATTATTACTTTCATGCAATAATTTGCATTTTACAAAAAAAATCAAGATAGCCGATTTTGTATACGTTCATGTTATGTCAGCATTTTATTTACATGTGTCAGTATTTTTGAAAATGTTATTTTCATGCGTATTTATTTAATACAATGTTACGGTATTGGAAATGTGTCTTATCAATACGCTATAGATGTTTTTCATGGAAAATTTCCTAATACGCCCGTGTCAAAAAAAGCATTGCGAAAATTATTTAAAAAATTTAATGAAACTGGATCGGTGATGAATGTAAAGAAATCAAAGAAAAAATACGACGAAAATGACGCAGCTACATTATTAGCAATAGGGTCAGTTTTAGATAACCCGAAATTATCTTTAAGGAAGCGTGCACAAACATTGGATTTAAGCAAAAGTCAATTACACGTAATTTTTAAGGAAAACAAAATTATTCCGTTTAAGCCAAAGATTCGGCATACACTTGAACCTGGAGATGAAGAGAGACGTTTAGAGTTTTGTTTATGGATAGGTGAAAAGTTCCTTGAAAACCGAAGAATGAAATTTTCGGATTTCTTTTTTTTACCGATGAATCTACATTTTGCACAAATGGGCACGTATCTTCACAAAATAGTCGTAATTGGGCTTACGAGAATCCTAATTATGTGATAAACAAACGAAGTCAACGTTACAAAAAAGTTAATGTGTGGTGTGGAATTTTTTTGGATCGGATCATTGGTCCATATTTTATATAATAAATAATAATACCTAATAAAACAGAGGAATCACCCTAAGACACCTAATTTTTTTAAACATATATTAGTTACTCATCTTCTTCCTTCCCCCCTCTTTATCAATGGACCCCTTAAGTCAAAACTTTATTTTTATTTTTTGGGAACCTTACCAGTGATTAATTTGACCTCATTAAGAAAACTGTTTAGAGCAGGTTTACAGTCTTCCTGACAAATTTATCGATATTGCTAATTTGTATGAAAAAACTTTGGATAAAACTCTTTTTGTGCATGCCATTACATTTTTACCTCCAATCAACTTCAGTTGTAATAACTGAAGTAGCATTTATTTATTTTAATTGCTAAGGAAACTTAACATAAATTTCTCCAAAAATTAATAAAGAAAACTCTCCTTTTCGGAATGTTATCTATAACATTCACTATTGTCCATTATTGTTCTAATGGTTTTCAAACAATCTGAGTCAAAGCTTATACCCAATGTTCGATATTTTTAGCTTAGGCAATGTCTGATTTATGAAAAATTAAAAAAATCTTAACACTTAGGTACCCCAAGCTCTTTTAAATGATAAACTTCAATAAATTCCATATATATTTATAAGTGATACAATTTATCCAGTATATAAAATTTAAAAATAAGAAAGAATCTTATATATGAACTTTTTCTTTAAAAAACAATTGTTTACAAAAATTACTCAAAATGTTTATTGTTGCTATCAGTTGAATGTAAAATCATATTTTGGTAATAAATCAGCTGGTTTTCAAAATATGTTTCATTTTTAAGTTGAATCATTGTTGTCCAGATATTAAGTGGAAATTCAGGAAAAAAAATAACAAAAAATGTATAGGGTTACAATTTACAAAACTAAAGTTGGGGTAATTTTAAGACGATGATTTGAAGAGAGAGTTTATATGAGTTCATTATTAAAAAAAGCTGTCACTTTGACGTAAAACCAAATCTATTTATTTTTTTAAATTTTAGGGCAATATAAAATATTCCTGTTCTAACTGTAACAAGGAATTCAAAACTGCGATTCTTTTTAACAGACACAAGAAAACTCATAATTTATGCTGTGAAAAATGCAAGGAATCATTCAATACTTTCAGCCAATTTAGGCAACATAATAAAGAAAAACATCCAAAGGTACAACTGCTTAATTAATATACATTATTAAACAAAAAATATTGTTCAAAATACTATTTTCCTAAGAATTTAGGCTTTCAGGTAGAACTCATGCTTCAACTTTGATGAAAAAATTTTGTTTTTGTTTTTGGCAAAATATTTATTTTTTCATATTAAGAATAATGAATACTAAAAGTTTGGTACCCGAATTTTGAATAAGACTACATATTATTTTAAATATTTTTTTAGTCGAAATTTTATAAATGCAAAGTATGTCCAGATTTAACTTTTGCTCTCGAAAAGGATTTTCTTCTACATCTTCGAAAAGACCACGAGGGCAAAATTATCGAAAGCCATATGTGTAATGTGTGCGGAAAGACATTTCGCACTAGTTCCGAGTTAACACTACATATTAGATCCAAATGTGGAACGGAAAAACAGTTTATATGCAAGGTAAAATTTATAGCAACAATCACAACAGTATCTGTTGTAAACATTTATTAATTAAATTAGGAATGCGGTCAAAAGCTGATGTCCCCTGGATCTTTGTACACTCATATGAAAAGACATAAAGGAGAAAATAGCTTTATGTGCCGGTTTTGCGCCAAATTATTCCTAACATCGGGACAGTTAAAAGTCCACGAGAGGATTCATACTCAACAAAAGGTGTTTGTTTGCGAAGTAAGTATTTTTGCACAAATTTTATTTTCCGTGGTAATTACTTCTCAAAATTTTTAGATATGCGCAAAAGGTTTTTGCCATCGACAAAGCTTAATAACTCACATATCCGTTCACACCGGTATAAAGCCCTATCAGTGCGAAGGTTGTGGAAAAGCTTTCAGCTGCGTTGGAAATTTACTCAAGCATCGAAGAACCCATTCTGATACTTGCGGAGCCATCCCCATGACCAGCCATCGCGTACAAAATCCCTCTACAAAACTTAAAGTAAGAATAAACACACCAGCTTCATCAAAACTAAAGAGAATCCAAATGAAAAAAGAACTTGAAGAAAAGTTTGCCAGTTTGGAAAAAGAAAAAAGCGAGGAGGAAATTAGAACCAACAATATTAAGGTAGGTGTATGTAGTGCTATAAAGTAAAAATTGTTTAAAATCATTATTTCGTTTTGTTATTGCTTCCTCTGTTCCTGTTATTTATTCTTCTATCTTTATTTATCTTTACTTTTCTCGGTACATATTATTCATGTCTTTGTTGTTAAATAACTGATTACCTACATATTCTATATTTTGGTAATAATAAAAATAGGAAAAATGTTCAAATACCTTCTCTTGTTCTGCTTCCTTGATTCTTAAAACCTGAAAATTTTGAATTATTGTCTGTTTTGGATAAGTAATTAATCAATATTGTCGGATACTGCAAAATTTTGTAATGTTCCAATTTTTTGTAATATTTTTTTTCGGCCCTAGGGTCTTTTATTCTCCTACTAGTTCTCATACTTCTTTATCGTTTATTTTACAAATTTACAATTTGAAAATTTGGTGGTTTGCCTAAATTATTCTCAAAAGTATTTTGGATACCTCGTCGCATTTTACGCTCTCCTGATAATAGAAAATTATAAATTTGGGCCTCTTGGTACTTAAAAACAATAAACTTTCTGAAACAGTACGTCTAATTTTGTTGTTATTTCTGATAACTGGATGAAATGTTTAATTTCGTGCAACCAATTGGAGTTGTCAAGTGTTTCCAAAAACTTGAGCCATGAGTCTTAGAAAATTTCTTTTGAACGGTGGTCACGGTTTTTTCGTTGTGTAAATTATTTTGAATAAAGCTCCCGTATTTTGTATACTGACTTGAGTTTCTCATGTACTGTTTTTCCAGATACTTCTTCTAGATTTACCTACAGTTTACTTTATATTAGGTATTACCTTTAAATTATTTTATTTGTACAGAGTGAAGATGAAAAATTAATGACTGAGGAAAGTGAGAAAATAAAATTGGAAGAAGATAATATCAGTATCAAAGAAGAGGAATCTGATAATGAGCAAAATGATGAGACCACAAGTGATAGCGGACCTGAAATATCGGTCAACAAGGAAGAGAACGCTGGCGAAAAACCCGCGAACACACGAAAACGCCGTACCATATCAAAATTTGAAGATTTTGTGAAAATGAGAAAATTAAGTAAGTATAAAATGAATAGTTTTGTTAGAGAAATTATAATGTTGATTTCAGTTAAGGGCAAAACAGCATCCTGTAAGTATTGTAATAAAGAATACAGCAATTTTAAATGGTTGTTCAAACACGAACAAGAACATTTTGACAATGATGATAAACAGGAAGAATTTCTTCTGCCTCATAGGTGCTCAATTTGTAAAAAAGGCTTTGAGATGTTTATTCAACTTAAGGACCACCAAGAAGAAGAACACCCAAATGAACTAGGTAAGTACCTAACTTAAATTGGTTTATCAATATTTTCAAAAATTTTAATTTGGGTTACATCAAAATTGTATTTTTAGACAATTCTTGGACGTCTTGTCTACAGCATGGCCTTCACGAATTTGAAAAACAAAACCTTCTTAAACGACATTCGGTTTCTGAGTTTATTACCAAATTCCCTGAGCTTCAAATTAACATCGTTCCTAACATGATACAAAAGCAGATATGTTGCGGTCTTTCGGCAATAGATAAGTTTATAAATAAAATAAAAGAAAAAGAAGAGTTAAAGACATTTGATATAACGGATCTTGTAGATTGTGCTAAGATATTTGCTGATCTTTACTATATGCCATTTCCACAAACAGAATAAAGAGCAAGTACTTACTTTGTGATGATAATTTATTTTTATGTATTTTTTTTATGAATTTTATGTTTACACCAAGTGATAATTTACAAATATAAATGGAATATATTTTAGTTTTGGTATTTAAAATCACTTTCTTTTTCCATCCAATCCCTTCTCACGTTCTCTTTTTCATCTCATACATTTTTATTCTACATTATTTTAGCTTATTCCTGTTTTGTTAATCAGTATATAACTTTTTGCTTTACATGTTCACATACTTATCCACTAAAGGTTCTTGTCCCATCTATTGTATACGTCCCAACTAGCTCTGTTGCCCATCTGTTAATAACCATACTTTTTCTTCAGAACTTTTTGTATTTTATGTCAACAGGTTCCTGACACAGTCCTCTCGATGGATACTTTATACAACATCTAATTATTCATTCGCCCTTGTTGGATAAGAACTCTTAAATTCACTTCTGATTTCGTTTTTCTTGTTTTTCTTTGAAATACTATACTATTTAATCGTTCTTTGTTCTATACAATTCTGGGTTTTTATTTTCTATTTTTCGTGAATCGACTATCCTTTTTTGTTTTCCGAACCTAATTACATATTTCTCGACAAGGCGTTCGCCTTTCAAATTTGTATACTTCCTAACCAGTTCAGTTTTTCCTCTTGGTATTTGTTTTTCTTTTCTTTTTGTGAGAAATCTAATAATCAACATTGTTTAGTCGTTTTCATGTTTTCCAGCATCTAGTTATTACAACTTACGAGTTTGCATTTGTTAATATTTTTTTTTGTTGACGCAGAGTCTGTTTTGATTGTTTTGTAGTTTATATTTATTTTCAATGTTCAATGATTGCAACATCAAAATAGCTTTTTTGTTTTTTTAAATTCTGTGTTCCTACCTAGTTTTTTGTCAACCACTAACAATTATTGTGACCCTACAATTTTTTCGCTCCCAATAAAGCCATAAGAGGTTATACTGCTATTAAAGTTAAACTATATGCTGTATGTACCTTGTGGCAATATTAGGTCTATCTGAAGGTGTTAAATACCTTAAAGGCATTAAACAATTTAAATTCACATATTTTTGCTCTTAACTTTGCTGTACACGTAAAACCTCCAATTCTTGAAAAATTATTCATGTAATGGATGCCATCTTTGGGTTACATACAAGTGGTATCATCTACCCTCTGTTTAATTAAAAAGTAATAAAATGTATAACTATAATACAAGTACAATATAATTATTGCTTGAAGGTGATAGATTATGATACTGAAGTTTAATTGCAACAGAATGTCTACTTTGGGAAATATCTGAATTTTTTTGGTACTAAATAAAGAAAAAACACCAAAAACTTGTTTTTTCTTGATTTTAGTTGCCAAATCCCGAAAAAAAGTGTTTTTAGGATCTGGTAAGACCACTTTACATAACGGAATTACAGAAACTTTTGCTTTTTACATGAAGTGTTAGATGGCATCACACATATGCAACTCAAAGATATCTCATCTATTATAATCAATTGAGAAAAATGAGAATATTCGCTGTCAAAATGGATTTTCTTTTTGTTTCAGCTTGTCCAAAATGCAATAAAATATTTTCTAACGCAAAATCTTGTCATACTCATCAGAAAAATATCCACGAAGGTGCTAAACATAAAACGTACCTTTACATTTGTGAAAAGTGTGGCAAAAATTTTAAACAAAAACATCTGTTTGCTAGTCATAAGCTATCTAATTGTAATCAAACTCCATTGTTTGAATGTCGAATTTGTTTGAAAACTTTTTCTTCAGTTTATAGTCAGAAAGCGCATTTAGAAGTTCACAAGAATGATAAAAAGTTCGTTTGTGGATTGTGTGGAAAAAAGTACAGGTGGAAGGGACAACTCAAAATTCATTTAGGGAAACATTTAGGCCAAAAACCGTACGCTTGCCAATATTGTCCCAAGAAATTTTTATATAGAGATAGTTTGTTAACACACAATGCAGTGCACGTTGGTAAAAACATTTTGTGCAAATGTGGATGGAAGTTCTCCTGCGTAGGTAATTTAATTAAACATAAAATTACACATGCTAATACTTGTGGAAATCTATAAAAGTAATTTAAAATTAAAAAATCATTTGAGAAATGCTTTTATTCTTCTAAACCATTTGACTATGATTAGAAATCAAATCAACGGATCTTTAAATGTAGGTTAATAAATAATGTTTCAATTTTGTTTGGTATATACAGGGTGTCCCACGACGATTAAGACAAGTAATATATCAGAATTGGGCAGTAGTAGAGAATTATAATTTTGGGGGTGTAAATTAGAGCAAATGTTGCATCTTTTCTTGTTATTGTGTTACCCAATGAGGTATTTGTTTTTGGTCACGTGACGTCGCATTCAAAATTATTAATGGGACAACCTGTATATTTGTGCCTTTCTGTATTCCTCCCGATAAAACAATTCCAACAAACTAGCACACTTGGGGTCTAAAGTGATTAATTCATTGATTAGTGTGTGATTAGAGTAGAGTGATTACTTGTCTTAATCGTCGTGGGACACCCTGTATACATATATAAGTTAATTTACTTAAAAATATTGCAGGAGGTAAGGATAATATATAGTAAAATATTTATTTCATGTAATTATATGTATAGTATCTAATTAAAAATTGATGAAACACAACCCATACATAAACAAAGGTGCGAGACCTAAGGTTTGTTTTAAGGCTTTTATTAATACTTTAGTATTGTTGAAGATTATTTTGGGGTAAACTTAGAAATAGAAAAAGTGTTGTGCTTCCATATGAGGGAAAGGTACATCGACTTTAACCTTTGCTGCAGTTCCAGAGATCGAATTTCTAGTCTGGAATCTTTTAGGTCACCAAGCATACTAAATCCTGGCTTGCGAATACAGTAGAAGGAATGAGTGAACTTTAGATACATAAAGCATTGATCGTAGTTGATCCTTATAATTTCTAAACAATCCCATTAGTTTATTACCTCACTAATTGTTGATAAAAAAAAGTCAGGATTTTACTAGCAAATCAAAATGCTTGTTTAGAGGTGAATAAGTGATTAAAACCAGAAAGCTTGAAGAGTAAGGACAAACCCTGACTTTTTCAATCAGGTAGGTGTCTTCTAGAGCCAGGGGGCAGTCAATTTCAGGCTTATTAGTGTATCGGAAAGGTAACTGTCTGGGTGACACAAGGCATCAATTCTCCAGAAGAAATTCCATGACAAAAAGACTATCCCGGCAGTTCTTCTAAATCGGTATACAAAAACGGTAGGTAAGTACATGGCTAAATAATTGATATTTCTATAGTAAGAAGATAAATAATCTAATTCAGTACCATAGGTCCCTGGATTTGTAAAATAATTACAGGGTTTAACCTTGGATAAATTCTGGTCCAAAAAGCTTGTAACGGTTTACCGGTGAAAGGACGATCTGAACAACCACCAACCACAGAGTAGAGAAACGTGGTAAGAGAATATAAAAACTGGCATTCAGCCAAAGGTAAGTTGTAGTGATATTAGTTTTAAGCTAACAGGATTGGTCTCTTGGGGTAAATAATGAATAACAATATGGTAAAAATAGAATTGTATTAAAAAGAAAATTATACAAAATTAAAAAATAAAAACAAGTTTAACTACATTTATGTGTACTCTAGCTTGCTCTATACTCTTTTAAATAAAAATAAATTTCAAATTAATGTTAATAGAAGTTTGTGTCCGCTCTATATATATAATACTTACGATAAACAATATAAATACACTAGATATGCATAGCAGTTTCAAACTTACATGTAATTACAAATATCGGAATTACTGGACTAGGGCCTAGTCAGTTTTTGTTCTTATGTACAAAAAAAGTTTAAAGTTTAGTGTACATATTTGGTAACTGTCATATACTGAACAATGTATATGAATAAGGGTACAAGAATTGGTATGGGCTTGTAAAACTGGCAGGAAAAAATTACAAAATGTATCATATTAAGAAATTTCAGTGCTCATATCAGATTCTGCATTTTGGTAGACAACTGTCTCTTCAAAGCACAAATTACGTTAAACTTTTAGCTCATGATGTTAATCTGCTAAATAATATTTATGAATTTATATATACATGAAACATAGAAAATTGTCAATTTGATGAATTTGTTTAATAAAATGTGTAATTCAAAATGCACCGAACGTTGATCGTTTTTCTGTCCAATTAAATAGTTGTTTAGTACATTAGATGTATATGATTTTATAAGTGGTTCCGAAATAGCAGAACTGATATTGAACATTGATACACCGGGTGTTGCACAAATCTAAAATGTTTGGGCCACCTTTTGAAAATATTTTTTATTTTGCTTAAAAATAGTAAAATTTGTCGACATAATTTTGACTTCTTAAGTAGGTAAAATGGACGTTATAAAAAGCCAAAAAAATATGTCAATATACTAGAAAATGTCAAATACAATCTAAAAAATCACATGGCTGGGTAAAACCGATGGCAATGATAACACAATACATACAGAATTGGAAAAATGTACATAGTACGATTATAGAATAATTACAACAGGAAAACGTACCAAATATAACAAATATTTCACAACCAAAAATTATTTACTCTCTTTACAAAATAATTATAAATCATAACTATATTTTTTTTAAATAAAATAATCATTCACAGTTTGATATTTGCATACTATCTTTTAAAGCTGCTACAGGGAATATCACACTGTAAACATGGAATATCTTGAAGGAAATCACAAATTCTTTTAAGGAAACTATCAAAAAATCACACTTTATTGAAGTTCTATTTTTTTTAATTAGAAAGTCAAAATAATGTATTCTGATATGGCAGCTAATATGACAATTGAAACTTTTTTGACAGTTTCCCCTAAGGCATAAATATTCTTATTCTTGTTAACATATTTTCTAAGTACACTGTAGAAGGCCACAAGTTCTTAAAGGCTTAATGGTGATGTGGGAATGAAAGAATACCCTTCTTCTTTAACAAACACTCAATAAAAAGTTGAGATCTCTCATACTCGAACGCCGTATTCGTCTCCAGAGGACACACATTTAGAATAAACTCTTCATTTAGTAACACTAACATTTAAAATAATTAGCTGTTGAAGCAATATGAGCTGAATTAACGCATTTATGGAAGCCAAAGACATATGTTAGGCTTTAGTTACTGTAAAATGTACTAACTAATTGGTCAGTGATAAAATACAATTAATGTAATAGAAAAATATCAAGAGAAAGTAAAACACAGAAAAAAATAATTTCTGTAAAACATGGGGTAATTACATTTCTGTTATACGTGACAGATGTGCTCCCAATAATCACTTATTGCGCTGTTGTTTTATTATTTGTCTATTTTATACCAGAGTACTCTGACCCAAAATTTGAAAAGATTGGTTCAGAATTGCACCCTGTCAAAAGTTATATTTGCGTTTAAGGTGGGTCAGTAATATCTGAGAGCCGGTATTTCAGACTCGTTAATTAAGATCCCAAAATTTTCCAAAATATATTTTGAAACTATTTTTCAGGAATTGTTGGAGTAAACCGAAAGGAACATTACTGTTATATCAAGGAATAAACGAGAATTGAAAGAGACTAGTGAAAATCTCATGGAAGTGGGAGAAGAGTTTAAATGTTATTAAGCAAACTAATTAAAAAGTGGCCATGGCGGTATGACGGACTAAGATGGTAGAAGATGGTGAAGGAAATGTAAAACATTTGGTAGAGTAGAAAGTATACATTACAATTACATAAAAATATGAAGAAATCACAATAAATCCAAAGGAAGGTAAATGAGTCAAGTAACTAAAGCAGCATTAGGAAAAGGTAAAAAATGAAAAAAAACTGCTGCTTAAAATGCCTTTGGTAGCAAAAATATTAGCCCATACTGTACATATATGAAATATAAAACTAATTGATATTTGTTTTAAAACTCTGCTTCAATGGCCCCAATGATGTTGGTTAAAATGGAGCGTGAATAAGTATACCATTACCATTTAGGGCTACGGAAACGTCATTTTTAATTCTTATTTGAAAAGTGATTTCTTCTAAATGTGAACATCCTCAAAAGAATCCGCTTTTCCTCGAGTACCATCGTATAAATAAAGGAATGTGCTCTTTTCGGATGTGACATAAATTAATAAAATCGTTAAGGGAGATTACACATCTTTTCACTTGGTTGTCTTCGGTAAATGGCGCTTCATATGTAACGCCAAATGGTCGGATCTAGCGAAAGACCTTTCGCAGACACCACATTTGAAAGGTTTGGCCCCCGTGTGCTTGCGATAGTGTCGCGTCAGCTCGTCGGAACGAGCGAACCGCCACTCGCATTCCGGCCACTGGCATTGGTATGGTTTTTCACCTGAAAATAAAATTATAAATTAAAAAAAAATATTACATCAGGTAGCAGTATTATACCAACCTAATAGTAGAAAAAAATTGGGATAGTAAATGATAATAATAAAGATGTTTTGGAAAGTTTTCAGCTTGGTAAAAGGATAGCGATAGTAAAACCATATAAATACAGAAAGTATTACAAAATATAACAGGGGCCTTTTTAATGTGTTTTAATTTGTTGGAGGAGGAACAGTCACACAAAATGTTAAAATTTAGTGGTAAGTGACCAGGGGAGTTTTAACATTGGTGACATTACATATATTTTTTGTAATTCATTTATTAAAATTAAAAAACTCCTCTTTGACGGTTGGTGAGATTTACCAATTGAACGAACTCATAGTTTTAAAAAAATAGTTGCAAAGAAAATGATGCAAATAGTACAAAATAAATATTTTCTTAAATACGTGCGGAAAAGTAGCTTTTTCCGTGCACTCCTAGAAAGAAAGAATTTCGGACATTCTAAAGTAAAATGTGATTTGGTGAATTCACAACTTCAAGTATTAAGAACTAAATTTTACCTGTATGTATTCTTTGATGTGCCTTGAGGTGTGAGCTTTTTGTATATACCTTTGAACAACCTGAAAATAATAAAAATATTACAATTCTTTTTTTAATTTTTGTCATATTTCAGTTGAGTTTTAGTCATAATGTGGAAAATAAATTACAGAACCATGTCCAATGAGGTAAGTAAAAGATTTTTTAATCGTTGAAAAATATTTCTAAATATTGGTTCCACTATGGTGCCAGAGTGACATTAATGATAGTTAAATAATTAATTTATTAACGTCATACCTGACCTATAGAACGTATTACAGAATACATTATAGTGGTACCCAACTTTGAAAACACTTTCTAGAATGAAAAGGAACAGTTAATAAGAAAAAACTCAAAACACTTAAACATTAAAAGCCGAGAATATTAAAGTCCTGAAAACGTTTCTTAAAACTAAATTCAACCTTTTAAGGGAAAGTAGTGTTTCGGGAATGGGTGCCATTTTTTAACCTCCCTAGGAGCTAATAAAATTCGTAAGACTAGATCATAATTTTGCTGAAATGAACTGTAACGGACCATACAAACATCAAACTACACGGTTGTGCAATAATAAAAGTGTGTTTTAAAAGATATTTGACAATCTGGTAGCTTTAATCGTCTATTCAACGTATCTACGAAGATGACTGAACTATTTTATAAATTCCGCGAAAGGATTTGAAATGTTTACAGTTGTTTTAAGAGAAAGGCTAAGAATGTTGTATGTACATTCTCGGGGTCATGCCAGGATACATTCGTACTTCGTTAAATATGGGTTCAGTTATTGTAAAATATATGTTTTGAATTCTTCTGCATACAAATGACCAATTTGCATGAATTTGTTTCATTTACAAATTGCACCTTCCAATGGTTTATTATTGTGCTAGCTGTGGGTTGGCAATTCTAATAATCTCTTATGAGTGGAGTGTTAAAGCAAACGTATATGTAAACGTAGAAAATAGGTACTAAGCAAGAGTTTATTTCTCGGGAGTATATGGACATATAAACTCTTAATGAGTGGAACATAAACGATATACGAAAATGTTATGAAATTAGAGAAATAAAGAGAAGCATTTGGCCAAGCCATAGTTCTATTAGATGCAGATAATCACTTGACTAGAACTTATCAACCAATGCTTACGAAATCGAGCAAATTCATACGTATTGACGATGGTCAACTAATAAAACCGGTTAAAAAGTGGAAAGGAAAAGTATACGAAAATTGATATACAATCAGAGCTAATTAGATGTAACGGTGACATATGGTTTATCCAAAATTTCCTATTCGTTACATTTATTTGTATCTTGATCAATAATTTTATATACATAGTTTACAATTATAGGCATCCTAAGCCTTAAATTTTTAAAACAAAAGAAATCGTTTAATAAACACACACATAAAAATATATTTTTCTCATCGTTGTACATTCACATCTTTCACACCTTCAAAAATGTTAAATTCTTGAAGATATTTTTAATACCTCTTATTTCTAACTAATACCTATTGGTGTATTGATTATGTACATATTTACTATTCTATGGCTTTTAATTAGGAAAAATGTTTAGAAATGTATGCAAATTATTCTGGGCAATTGTTAAGTAACAATTAAAGTTGGCTGCAATCTCACGGGAAAAGAAAACATTTTAGTTTCTTCAAAATTATTTTAGTTGTCAGTTTAAGAGACAGAGAATAGATAAAATATAACGTCATATTTGACAGATTACACTATTTTGAATAAAAGAAATAATATAAATGATTTAGAAAATAATTAAACAATTAAATATGTAACGAAATATGGAGCGGTTACAAGAAAATTAAAATACGGACATATTATTCAAATATATGAGCGGTGGGGAAACTTTTTAGCCATTACCCCAAAATATGTATATTTATGTAAGTCGATATTAACCCCTTATGTTGAAAAGGAGAATATCAATATAAATTAAAACTAAAAATTATTTATTGAATTATTTTACATGGAAAATGAAAAAGTTGCATGAAAATAATAACTAATAGAGAAACCAAATAAAATTCTTATTTTGGAACAAAATAATTTCATTGAAAACCTTTATTTACCCTTTAGGTTTTGGAGATGTTTGATACAATAACTTCAAAATTCGGACTTTTTGATTTGAATAAAGTCTCCGGTGTTTCTATATTAATTATAGTGGAAAATCCTTCACAAAGGTAGGTTATAGTAAATGGTAGCAACTTTTTCCTACTTCTTCATGTGCAATTTTGATTATTTCATTATTAGATCGAAGTTCTAGAAGTGCCTCTGCGAAACCTGGAGGTTCTTCTGATATGTCATCAAAGTATTTTTTTCATCATTTTCCAAAAACAAGGCCGATTCTTTTAACTTTTCCAAAAGAAAGAAGACACATTTGTTAATGTGATCTGGTAATCGTGGAGGCCAAACTTGTCGGCAATCATTTCCTCTTCCAATCTATTTATTTGGATACTGGTTTAAAATGTCTCTAACAATAATACTAAAATGAGGCAGTGCTTCATCATGCATTAACCAATGTTCCAATCTGAGTTGTAGTAGTACTTCGTCAAGTAAATCCAGGAGAGAGATTTGGAGAATTTCTAAATAAGTTAGCCGATCCGATCAAATAACTGGACCAATTAAATACCGATCAATAACACCGATCCAAATATTTATTTTAAACTCGCGTTGTAAATATCGAGGAGTTATTGAATGAGGTTTACATCGGAATACTCATGATATTTGTGTATATTTGTAATACCTTAGCGGGAGAATAAGCTTCATCAGTAAAGAGAATTTTCTTTTGAAAATTAATGCCTTGATGTAAAACAAACTGACAGAAATTCACTCGTTTAACAAAATCTTCCGGTTACAATATTTTTTAAATCTTCTTCTTCAATTGTATCCAAAATAACATCTTTGTTTTGTACCCTCATTGCAGTAGAATGTTCCGAGCCCGTTTTTCAATATTCGGAATTTTTTTCTATCAGAGATCATACTTCACAGAAACCTAACACTAATACCATGTTTAATTTCATAGCCAACTTTAGAATTTTCGGTGATTTTAAGTAACACAGCTGCAATACGTGTTTTTATGATCTATCATATCAAACAATAATTAAAAAAAAAGTAAGTAAATGTTAAAAGTATTGACGAAAGTGAATACAAAGTATATATATATATTTACCTATAAAATCACAATGGTGAATCCGCCGCTTCTCCAGCTCCGGATTATTCCTTCTATTGTACTTGACGCCGCCGAGCCGCGGTACGGCGGCGGCCGGCGTCTGCTGGGGACACCCGGGGTTGGGATAAGGAGGGGGCGGCGTTCGTCGAGGCAGCGCGCCCCCCGGCGATCCCGGCTCCGAGCTCGGCGGCGTTAGCGGCGGCACGTACATGAGCCGCGACGGCATCGGGTAGAGGGCGTTCCCGCCGGTCGACGCCGCCCCTGGAATGCCGTTGTACTTGTAATGGTTATTGTTCTGGGGATGATGCATCGGTTGGGGCTGCGGGTGGTAGTGAGGCGGGTGATGAGGGGGGCTGTTGGGCGGCGGCGGTTGCGGTTGCGTGTATGGGCTCGTCGGCGTGCCGAGGAGGTGGAGCGTCGGACACGACTGTTGAAGGACCTGAAAATCATGTCAGAATTGCAGAAACCAAAAATAAAGAATTGGTTGGAATGGAATAAAAGTTTCCAAGTAACAATTTCCGAATCAATTTGGACGCTGCAATTTGGGCACGACACATTTTTTTATTGTCGACTTTTCGACCATTATAAGCGGGAAATGGGACTAAAATGGTTAGTCACAATCAAAATTAAAATTTTTTACCCAAAAAAATTTCATAAAAATATTTGACTTTGACAACTAACGTCTGCTCAAAAAGAAGCCATCTTCAGGTCTATAATCAACAATAACATATAATTAATACCAGTACATGACAATGAAAGGAAATTTACCAACTTAGGATCTTAGTTTCATTAAAAATTAAAAATTTATAAAAATTAAACATCAAATCAATAAGCGGGAAAAAAGTAGTAAATTTAGACATTAATTGAATATTAACTGGCAAAAATTTTAACATTAAAACAATTTCACTAGAAAACAGTATCTTAGCTGTGATAAGGGAAAAGATATAAGGAAACTGAGACTCGGTGACCTAAACCTAATATGGGGAAAAAGAAGAACGCAATAACTATTGAGTGTCAAAGGAAAGGGTTCAAAGGTAAAACAAATAAGGACAGAGGAGCCAACTAAGGAAAAGGGAACGAAATAAGGATCTTAAATTGAGAAAAGGAAACACGAATCAATACAATCAGTTTTGGAATAAGACCAAAAGAAAATATTTAGTAATCACTACTTAACGAAGGTGTGGGTAGTACACGGTAAAATGGCCACGTACAAGAAAATAAACAGGAACCAAATAAGATCACAATAAGGAAATAACCCACTAAAAGTGGGAAGGAAAACAACTGCATTAGTGAACCAAACCAAGTCTGTGTAAAAATTAAAAGGATTAGATTAAATTCGATTTAAAGTATTTCCTAAAAAATGTCCCAACATGAGTGCAAAATCTACATAAATTTTTTAGAAAATGTGTCTTAACAATGCCTTTCTATTCCCAATATGTATCTAAAATAGATCATTGATGTATCTAAAACATGTCTATTTTATTCCTAACTTGATCAAAATTTGTGTCGATTATGTGTCCAAATGTAAACTAGTATATGGTCACATTGTTTTCAAAATGTTTTCACTTATATCGTTCTTAAATATAGTCGCAAAATTGACACAAAGTGTTCTAAATTTTACCGAACTTATTATTTCCCATCTATCGTGTAGCAAAATAAACTCAAATAGATATATATCATGAAGAAAAGATTGAAAAAGTTAAAATTTTGTATAAAATCACATATTGATGATATTTCATTATTCAGGGTACTTATATGTAGATGGTGGCCAAAAAGAAACATGTTTCTGTAATGTGAATAAAATTTGTCTAAAAATTGTCTATCCCTAAAGAATGAATTGTAACTAAAAGGCCATACAGATACATTACTGAGATTAACTAAACACCTTATAGAAACAAAGTGGAAATTATGCGTATCAAATGTTACCAAATGGTTCTGTACGTGTCTGTACAACACATTGTAGAAACAATAAAAAAACTTTATGTTTAAAATGTACTATTACTTGGCAAACTTTGCTCTGAATGTGAAGTCGTCACTCCTTTCGATGCGCGGTAGCAAAAGGGATCAGACTTAACTACACTAGTCATTTTTATTGCATCCGACTCACTGTACAATTTAGAAATTTTTACCCAAGCGTATACTACCCTCTTTGTCGACCTAATACTTTCTCATTTTATCTTCGCGCATCTCACACAATTTTAGACATTCAGCGATTTACCAAGTAATACCTACTTGGAAATTATTATATCTACTCCATTTATTTCAGTAAGAAATGAGAAACGTGATGTTAAGAAACAAATCAGACAAACTAAGTGTCCAAACTGACATAAAGTAGAAATATTTTATACTCATGTGTATAAAATGTTGGAAATTTGTGGACACAAACTTAAATATTTTGGACACAATTTGCAGGAGGCAGAAGAGCTACGAAAAAAGTCGACACGGTTCAGGCACAAAAAAATTGTTGGGTTTGCAATAAGGAAGATCTAAAAAATGAGAATGGAAAAGGAAGGAACAAGGTTTGCCTACGGGTTTAAGGAAGATGTAAAGTTAAGAATTTTTTAAATAAAATACGCACGAAATGTATTTTCGACTTACTTTTTCGGTTTTTATTTCTAAAGGAGACAGGAGCGGACTGGGCGCTGTGGCCCCGCAGGTCACGGTCAAATCATCGACCGCCTCTAACTTGACATGTCCGGAACTCACTCCCAACATGTTCGCGTTTTCAGGATCGATGTTCTGGATGCTGCTTGCGATGTCCTCCCACAGCGCCGGCGGCCGCAGGAAAGCATCATCGTCAGGACCTGGCAACGACCTACAAAAATTTACATATTTGTAAAAAGTGTTTTTTTCTGTAGTAATTGTACCCAACAAATAATTGCCTATATGTATATACTACTACTACTACTACTACTACTACTACTACTACTACTACTACTACTACTACTACTGTATGTACTACTATGTATATATTACTTAAACTTGTTGTTATAGGCAATAACTTATTTGAGGCAAAATTTAAAGGTGAAATAATCTGTGAACCGTTATAGTTATAAATAAATAAGGTAAGGTTGACTTCGTTGTCTTACGGAATATTTATTTTTTGTATTTAAACTTTTTATTTGCAAAATAGAAATAGGTAACATTATATTATCATTCGACAGGACGCATCGCAACGGACAATATCATTTTAAAAAAATTAATTGGTTTCCCAAAAATGTCTTGCAATAACAAGCAAGGTCTATTTATGTTTATATTTAATAGGTGGTTTGCTTCTTGCTTTGATACTGTATATTAGTGAAATAGTGTAAATACAGGGTTAGGATAAAGTATGGAACTATCTAAATATCTTTAAAACGAAACGGACGATATTTATTTAATTTTGTAGGTAAATGCAATCTGGCAAAATACATCTGATGTACAGTTTTTTATTAATAATATACTTCCGGTTTAACCGGATATACCCTCAACTTTTTTAATTTAAATGGGACACCCTGTATAATTTTTCAGGTTTTGAAAGAGCTGGTTATTTCTCGAATTTGTACATACTAGAAGTTTAGAGGAAATAATTTGTAAAAGCGAGAAGTAACTCACTTTTAGTTGTAGAATAAGTAAATTTATTTACTTTAGACTAACGAGAATAATAATTTAACTTTAACTTAATTCAAATGTTTAAAATGCTCTCTATTCACCTGCTGACAATATGCCAGCCTATTAACAAATTCTTGAGTCACTCTTTCCAAAAACTTCTCCACGTATTAGTTCACATTCATCAATTCTCAATTCCTGCAAGCTAGGGCTTAGATCCGGAGAATGAGCAGGCCACAATCTGAATCTATCATCACAACCGATCATCATTAATATTTCAATACGATCTTTTTCACTTAAATGAACCATTCTTAATCGTACAATTTATTTCCATAAATTACAATTGGACAATTTGTGCAACAGTTACCAACTAGATAGTACTCGTTTATTTCTTACTATTTATACAAACAATATCAATTTGTTTATTTAAATGGTATTTTACTCTAATGTATAAAAACTTAAAACTGGTTTATTAAAGAGCTGTATTCCTCGTTTTTACACTAAATCTAGTATGTACGAATTCAAAATAACAAGATCTTTCAAAATCTGCAAAAATATACAGGGTGCCCCATTTAAATTAAAAAAGTTCTTGTTTATCTTTACACAAAAATGCTGTTAGTTATTCTTCATATATTTATCTTCCAAAATTATATATTCATAATTTGAGGCGTCTTAATCTACTTACAATTGATTATTTTATGATATAGACCTTTCCAATTTTGTCTCAAATAACACTTTAAAACTATTTTAATTTTTTGTTATTTTGATCATTTTTGTAATACATTGAACGTAATTGTGTATAAAAATTATTTTTTACCTCATTGAGACATAACTCATGGCCTGAAGCCTGTTGTTGTTAATGGGGGAGGGGGTGTTATTGTTGTGGTGGGCGGTTTCGAAGAAATCATCGATTTGGGGGACGGAATCTCTGCGGTTCGGTTTTTCTAATTCTTCTTCCAGCGGTCGCTCCCAGTCCTGCTTACACAGGAACGTGTCCAGGTCGCTGGTCTGAAACAAAATAAAAAATAATTTAATTTTTCATTTTTTGGCACTAATATTTCTTAAACAATATATCACGTCACGGTAAAATCAATTAATCAATGCAATGACTATTGTTTTTAACGTCATTTCATCTTCAACTCGACATGTGTATCATGTTAACACCCTCCGAATATAATTGAACAAAACCCAAATGTAATAAATTACAACCGGTCAAAAGGTGTCGATGCAAGTGACAGTGCACAAAACAAAAATAGCCCTATTGTATTCTTCAAAATATTTAACAATAGTTACGATGAAATATAGTTTCGAACTATATTTTTTAACTTATGTTTATTTCTTTGCTTTCATGTTATACATATAGGATGTTCTATCCCATTTTGATAACAAATGTTAACTTAAGTTAACCGATAGTTTGTGGTTTTAGCTTGTGCGCTTTTTTAATTTTTTTTTAATTTTTGCTCTTTCTCATTGGAAAAAATCCCTTTTTTAAAATTTTTGAAGATAATAAAAATGAAAATTGAGAGCATTGACAATATTAACAAAAATGTTTATTAGAATGGTAACACACGCTTTTAAAAAACTGGATTATCTTCACTAATTTTGAAGATAAAAGTAAAAATGTGTATATTTCTGTAAAGAAAAAATCTTTCTTACGATCTTAGAGCTGTAAATGATGTAACCATATAAATGTTAAATTAAATTAAATAAAATCCTTTGTTTTTTTAGTGGAAGTTGTAGAAAGGATTTGAAGACCTTTTACAAGCAAAAAATTAAAACTGGATTAAAATATGTTCCTGTCGAAGGTTTATTTTTTAAAATTTTAATGAAGTATTATACGAAAATTTAAATCTTCAGTTTCTACAGGGCATGCTTAATAACAGTTGAAATTTTCAAACTCCAAAATCGACTTTTTATTTTTTCAAATTAACCTGTATAATTATCTCGCATAAATGGAAAATTTTTCGATAAAAAAAATAAATATAAATCAACCATTTGCTAGTCTCTGAATCCATTGAGACACGAACGATAATAAATAATAGAATTAAAATATATCATTCTTAATTTATTTTTTTATCGGAAAAGAATCGAAATATATGAAAAAAAAACTCAATAGTCTAAACAATTGTATTTTTAATTTCTCATACAAAAATTTGTTAGGTGCAATTTTTTTGGAAAAAAAAAACAGTTTGGGCCATTGGCACACTTCTGAAATTACTGAATATCATAAAATTATAAAATTGAAATGAAATGAAATCGATCGAACGTATTTAGATATTAATAAAAAAACGAAAAACGTTTCCTGTATCTCTGAAATGAAGCGTTTTCGGATCAATATTTATAGGAATTTCCTTTAAAATTTTACCAAGGAATCCTGCATTTTCGTGCTACATTAACGACTCTCCTCTATTTGTACACCATTGCCAAAGTTTTAATTATTAGCTGTCTATCAAAGTAAATAATAAAATCAAAGATCTAGTTTCGACATCGACGTTGATGTATGTCAACGAACTGCGAAATCGAAATGTTGAAATTTTTTTCTCACAGCTGGAGTTCCTATTGACTTTCGGTTTTTATCTATATGTACTGACTTTGTTCCCTCCTGCTGGGTTAATTATTAAGGTAATACGTTTAGATTTAACAACTAAATATTAGTTTTTAGTTTGAAATTAGTTTTGTAGAGTTTAACACGCTGATTTTAATATATTTATTGATTCAAAGTAGATCCTACTACGAACATATGGAATGTTAAGACCAATTGAACAATTTAACATCCTTAAAGACGCAATTAAGCAGGATACTATTAATGTCATTTTGTGTTAGTTATAGTATTCAAACTCATAATAAATAATTATTAATTCTATAAAATAGGAATAAATATTTAAAGCGGGGTTCCACACAAAATCATCTTTCACTTATTAAGGATTAGTATATCTATTACTATGTAAGTGAAGGTGGCGAAAAGGATTTTTTTTATGTGTCAAAATTTGTTGTAAAGCGTCAAAAGGTTTTTTAGAGCTTAAAAAGATTTTGTAGAAAGTCAAAGTTTGTTGGAGAGCGTCAAAAATTGCTGCGAAGCGACAAAATTTGATGTAGAGCGTCACAATTTGTTGTAATTCGTCAAAATTTCTATTAGTGCGTTAAAATTTGTTGTAGAGTATCAAAAGTTTTTGTAGAGCATCAAAAGTTTTTGTATAGTGTCAAAATTTATTGTAGAGCGTTAAAATTTGTTGTAGAGCATCAAAAGTTTTTGTAGTGCGCCAAAAGTTGTTGAAAAGCGTCAAAATTTGTTGTACAACATCAAAAGTTCTTGCAAAACATGAGTTTTTTTTTTAAATCTTTGGATTAAATTCGAGATTCGTTCAAATGTTTCTCTTTAAAATCGAAATTAATTCAAATCTCGATATCAAAGTCGAGATCTTGAAGAAAAACACAAAATATGTTGCTTTAAAATCGGGATTCATTGGAATATCGGTATTAAAGTCGAGATATTAAAAAATAACAATTGTTTATTAATATTTTTGTTTGAAAATCGAAATTCATAAAAACATCGAGCTTAAAGTCATTATTTAAAGTGTTATAACACCAATGATTTTTCAAAAATTAAATCAAATTTATCAACTTCATATTCGAGATCTTAAAAAAAATTCTTTTTTTAAGATGCCCGCTTTTAAAATCAATGTTCTTTAATATCGCGATTTTAAAGAAAAACCCCTAGATTTTTAATATATCTGAATTAAAGTCGATATTTTTTAAGATTTCATATTTAAAGTCGATATTTCTAAAAATTTTAGGATCAAAGTCGAGATCCATTGAAATATTGGACTCGGGATAGGTATATGATATAATACTCGATTTTTTAAGATTTCTGACAAAAAGCAAATCACGAGAATTTAATATCGAAACTTAGAAGTAAAATGAAATATTTTTATATTATAGTGTCTATATTTATAAATAAAATAAGAGGCCTGTCATTTTTTCACAAATAAGCTTTACATTATAACAATGTGAATCGGTAAAGAACGCGAAATTAATTCTAATCAATTCAATTAAGTTTACATTAGCAGATTAAAAAAAAATAAAAAAAAGTAATTGCATCGGCCGGGAATCGAACCCGGGCCGCCCGCGTGGCAGGCGAGCATTCTACCACTGAACCACCGATGCCTATATAAAATTGTTTCCAAATCATGATTACTAGGTGTAAGCAATCAATTGAATTTAATTTAAATATTTTATCAAATTAATTAGTCTCGCCAATGTCATATTTCCATAGGAAATTATTAATATCAGCCGAAATAGCTCAGTTGGGAGAGCGTTAGACTGAAGATCTAAAGGTCCCTGGTTCGATCCCTGGTTTCGGCAAAATTTTTTATATTTTTTAAATAAGAACTCGGTTAGTGCGCTATTTTATTAATTAGCTAATATGTACTCGTTCTAAATATTCTTTAGTGAAAAAAAATGGCATTAAAGCATTTTTTGATTTAAATTATGTTTTGTTTCTTTTAGAATAAGGTAAAAATAAAAATGCGCCTTTTGTACCGAACCAAAGAATACAGAGTTACCCAGAAGGGACGCACAGGGGTCGTGAGCATTTTTTCATTTATTCATTTTTCTTATGACAAATAAAGTTGTATAGGTGCAATATTCATCTAAATATACTCCCAAAAATCTACACAATAGGAAAAGATGATCACAATTTAATTTCCAGTTGTGAAATATAGTGAAAGAATAATGATATACTTATCTCAAAATATCAGTTTTCCAAAACTTTTTAATATTCTCATGACAATTCTCATTTTAAAATAAGTATATTTTATCTTTTACATTTATTTTTATTGAAAGAAGTTTTGATTCCATTAAGAAATAACGAATTCTCTTCAAACTAACCTTTTAAATTCCTAAGTAAATCATTTTGCTTTATGTTTTAGTTCTTTAACGGATTTATGGGAAACCATAAGTGATATATTATCTGCGTATGTGCTGATATGAGCAGATGTCGAAAAAAATTTCAATACCATTAATATATAGCAGAAACAACATTGTTGCAATTACTTAACCCTGCGGGATACCTGCATTTACTGTTAGATTATTTGAATGTATTTTCTTTGGAAGATTATTTTTAACTGACTAATACATACAAATTGTTGTCTATCGGTCAAGAATGATCTAATCCAATATAAAGCATTACCATTTAATGAAGTCAAACAGGACTCATTAAATATTTTTTTGAAAATATTGATGTCACAGTAATGGGGCTAAATTTTTCTAGATTATACATATCACTTTTTTTATGAATAGGAGAAAATTTTTTCGTTTTTTAATATATCTGGAAATTTCCTCTGTACAGATATAAATTAGCTTTGATAAAGTTATTTATGGCATATTTTCTGGGGGTTCAGTGATATTTAAATAATTTACTATTTTTATTTCTACAGCCCTAAAAAAATTGCCACTTTAGGTGGACAATTATTAAGTTAATTTGACTCATTTGCTACCTCGACGTATTTATCGGTTTTTACTTATAATAATAAATAATAAATTAATATTTAATTAATTAATTAATAAAATAATAGATTTTCCTAGTAATTGTATACAACAAGATTCAGACCTTCAAAGATGTTATCCTCTAAATTGAAGGTACTTTTATTATTTACCAAAAATATTTCATTGCTATATTTTCTTATTCAATACCTCTAACAATAATACAATTTAATGCTAATATAATCTCATATCCTATAATTCGTATTTTTGTAAAATTAATTGGTAATTTATTATTACAAAGAAATTCCATGTTTGCAAATAACCTGGATTTAATAAGTTTCTTCCTCTAATTTTCTTATAATAAAATTATTTTATATCATAAATCTAAAAGATAAACTATACTATTCTCAAAATTTCATGATTTTCCAAAACTTTTTAATATTCTTATGACAATTGTTTCACCCTTGAATTTCCCTAAAGTTTTATATTGTATGGTGTTTATTTAAATTGATCACCCATGTACGTTTTTGTATGTTTTTTCTTTTTTTATATAGTATCTGGTAAAATTATTTTACATTAATTTTCTCTTTATAATTCTACATTAAAAACCAAAAAGGTAAATAAAAAGATATGAGAAAAATTAAATTTTGAATGGTCAAGAATTATGTCAGTCTTTTATTTACTCCTATTTTTATTAAAAACAACTTTTAATATGAACACTTTTTGCCTTATATTTCTTATCATATAATTATAAATTAATTTGATAAAAAAAGATTGCATTGCTACATTCCATTATAGCTTGACATAAACATGTTTTAATTATATAACCGTTTTAGTGGAAATTATCTTTATATATAATTATTTTAAAATTCTCATGTACCAATACGAGTACATGTTAAGAATATTTAATACCGTCAATAAAATTTTTAAATAGATTTCTTCGGTTTTAAATTTTTGAAATAATAAAACTCTCTGTTGGCAATCAATTTTAGTATCCACAATAGGTAACTTTTAAAGAACTGATATTTACAAAAACAAAAAATGTAAGTAATATTGGAAGGGGGAGTTATTATCCCATAGGTTTTCTTGAAAAGTCACCCTCTGAACACTGCTATGATCCCTTAATTTTTTTAAATGGTTTCCCACATTTCTTTAGCTGTTTTTGGACTTTTCTCGATCAACTGATTTCAAAAATGTACAAAACATGAGGTTTATCTGCTACAGAATTTAAAATTAATATAAAATTGAATTACACGAAACATTTATTTTAATGATTTTATTATAAAAGTTTCCAATGACCGAACAAATATTTCATTTTTAAAATCTATTATATCAATTATTCAAAGCATTTACTTATATATAATGGTATAATCTATTTTGAAATGGTTTCCTGATTTTGCTTAACAAGTGTATATTTTAATGTGCGCAATCATTCTCTATTCTTTGTCGTAAATCTTCTAGAGATTCTGGTTATATATAATAAATTTTTGTTTTCAAATAACAAAATAACAAGAAGTCTATGGGTGTAATATCCGTAGACGGAGGTGGTTATATTCGACCATCGACCATTCCAAAGCGCGGAGAAAGTTTGATTCAAAAAATATAAGCAAATCTTCTTTCATATTCTGTTGTAATATGTGGATCAATTACTTGCTTAATAACTCAAGATAGGATTCACCACTTAAATATCTTAAGATAGGTTCTACTATGTGGTTATACCTAGGATAACATACCATGAGGCTGTTGAGGATTCTGTGTATGGTTTTCCCGCACAATATTTGTAATTATGTTAACTAAAATAATCACTGAAAATGTGCATTTTTCCGTGAAACAAGTGTTGCGCAACAATTGTAAATTGTTTATTCAACTCTTAAACCATTTTAATTTTGTATGGATTGTACTTGTTTTTGCGCGATATTCGAAAAACAGTGGAAGATGAAAAACGTACTTTTCTATTTATAGACAGTCTCTGTGATTATTGATGATCTAGACCTCATCCTAAAAATGTAACTTAGATTGTTTCGTTATCTATAAGTCCCTATTGGTTTGTTTTTTATTGCAAACCAATTCAGTTGATGTAAATTTATGCATAAGATCAATTATATGAGTTCTATTACCTCCATGGTGAGTTTCATTGAGAATTCTAGTTGCAGTTCTTGCTGTGCTCTTATTTTTCTAGTACAAATCTAAAAGTTCAATTCTTTCTTGTAAATTATAAACCAATTTGATATCAAATAAATAACTTGAGAACATTAATACGTACACGTTTTAATAAAGCAAACTATAAAAGTGCTTTAAATTAATTTTTCAAATCGGTATCATGCTTCATAAAAAACAAGTTTTTATTGGTACTATTTGAGGAAAAACATGTGATGTAAACTAAATATTTGTTATTGTAATAAGAAAATTTGCAGCTCATATTTTTAAAATCAGGAAGAGAAAAATTCAAAATAAATGAGGAAGCCATTTACATATTCGAAGGGATGATAGCAAACCTAAATATGACGTATATCTCCCCTTTCGAATCAGTAAAAATCAGTCCATTAAAAGTTACTTGACGTAGATATTTTTATCTGAAAATCACTGTACATTTTTGAACAACATAATTTATTACAACATAAGTAGTTTTTTAATTTATGTGATTTTTGATCATGGCACGACATTGAATTCGTTTTATTTAGATAAGTATATCGAGCATAGTTAGGGATATCATGTCTCGGTCATCATGTATTTTTTGATAAAACCTTAACTTATTGTAAACATAGGCAACATATAATACATTAATCATTTTTTTTCTTTTTATAAATAATTTGTAATTTATTTCCGGCAGATTAGGTTAAAAGGATTTTAAATTCACAAACATATGTCAAATAATTTATTTTAAATTAGTAATTTTACGTAATTGTTTAAACCGAAAAATATATTTGTCAAAGACTAGGAGATATCGACAAATTTTATCGAGAGCCGAAATAGCTCAGTTGGGAGAGCGTTAGACTGAAGATCTAAAGGTCCCTGGTTCGATCCCTGGTTTCGGCAGCTTTTTTACATTTTTATTAATAATATTATGGTTATACAAAACAAAAAACTAATTTTGACATTTTTTCGAGGATATATTCATAGTTATTCTTTTACTTTTAATGTCGTTAATATAATGTGATTTTTACAACTATGCAAAATCAGCTATTGCTATTTTATTTAATTTATTATTATTATTATTATTATTATTCACTAATGCCAATATGTTCAAGAAAATGAAAAGAAGAAGAGCTTTGTAAAATTTTGAACTATATCTAGTCATCGTTAATCGATTATTTTGATACTGACAAATGCAACAAATCTGTTTATTCAATTTTCAATTGCAATAAAAGAAAATGGCAGAATGGAGCACATCTGCCCTTACGCTAATATCGGTATTTGTAAGTTTCTACATACTATCAGTGTCTACAATCACCTACATAAGTACCTTGTCGAACGTCACTGTTAATCCCCAAAATATCTCAGAAGACATCGATTCTAGACTGAAAAGAGATGCAGTTCCAAAATACGAGACAGATCTTTGGATGAAAAATATAACGCTGAACAAATGTTGTGGCCAAAACCAAATAATGAATTTGCAAAACCGATGCGAAAGTCAAGAGTACAAAATGTTCAACCCAAGCGATATTATTGAAAAATTGGAGTTCTTTGTCGTTGACGATAAGTTTCACAATTCGAATATTAATGCTTCCAGAATTAATTTTGCTTACAACTATTACGATCCTGGGGTTATGAACGACGCACTTGGTAAGAAAAAACCCCATCTAATAAAAAAAATTGTAATTTTCTTCAATTCTGCCTAAGATTTATATTAATTTGACTTATTAATGTCAAATTATGACATTAAAGGTTTTTAATTAAAGATATTTTTGAAAATACTGAACTATATGTAATTTTCTTTGCATTAATAATACGGGTTTATAGTTACATAAATAGGTTTTAAATTTGACAGTTTTAATTAGATCACAATATGAATTTTCCTATGGCCAATTGATGTAGGTTTTCAGTTTTGTACAAGTTATATATATTTTTAGTTGTTAACTGGGTAATAAACGATTCAGGAGTTAAAACCAATTATCTATTTCTTCAAGAAGATGCATCTTTATTGGAACTGGATCATAACAGATCCAAGGCCGACAAGAAATTTTCAACTAAAGCATACTGTTTGGATGAAAACAACTATTATGGAAGGTAGATCAGTATTAAATAAATTTTCAGTTGTTAAATTTTATTTTTCTATAGAAGTATTTCCTTGCAACGAATGTAAATTGTAAGCTTTTATGTAATTTGTCATTATTCCTTATTTGTATATAATTTTCTACTCGTCACTTCATCAAGGCGCAAGTTTTACTTGTCAAATTTAGAAATTGGTATTTGAATCCTGGCAAAGAAAACGCAACGTATTATTGACAGAAGTTTTCCCCACAACAAATATAAAGTGTAAACGAGTAAAGTTCATTTCAAGATATTTCGTTGACTTACCATCTGCTTGGAGAGTACAATCAGTTAATCATGTTATTTCTCATTCATTATTTGTGTCAAATTTTTAAAGCATTTATAAAGTAATTTTATAGAAAGAAGCATTTACCCACAACAATTATGAAGTGCAAATTGTTAAATGCTATTTGTCATTCATTATTGGTATCTGATTTGTTGAACATTTTTTTCAGCACAAATCAAATTTAAAAATTCGTATTTGTTTTCCAGCAGGGGAAACAGACAGAAGCATTTTCTCTTACAAATTGATCATTAGGGTAAACCAAGCATTTGTCCCCCCTCTAGGAATTAAATGTCAGAAATGTCACCAGTCAAAACCAGAAATTTGATATGCTGCACCAAAATATAAATATATAATAAGATATTAATTTTTTTTAGCGGCCTTATCGCTTATATCAATCCTTGTGTCGAAAACTTGTGTATAAGAAAATGTTGTCCGAAACATTGGTACTTTAACACGATTCAACAGAAATGTTTGGAAAAAAGTACCTACGAATACAAGCCTCAATTTTATTTTACAACTTCATATTCTGAAAAGGAGATCCCCTATTACTTATTCATTGGTGATGCAAAATGTTCCTTGTCCGATTCTCGAGTGAAAATAAACGCCAACATTGGAGATCCTGTATATATTCAAGAGGATGGATATTTGCTTTTTGTGGACTCTAGTAGAGACCAGTATTATTTTTACGATAATAAAAGGTAATATTTAAATGAGCAACAGCTCCTCTGGTCTATGTATCAATTTTCAATATATTTTCCCTTTTCTCTTTGTTTCCATTTCATTATCCGATCATTTTTTTTTCAGTTACTGCGTTGATCTATTTTCCAACGGGATACAATCTGCCTACGTAAATGGATTTTACTGCAAGAAAGAAGCAAATTTCATGAGACCCGCTGACGTTAACATAAGGCAATTTGCTGATGTTTTTCAACAATCTTCTTTGGAACCTGTAAAATTTTTGGAAAAAATAACCGACATTCCAACAAAGAAACCGGGATTCGGGAAGAAGCAAGGATTAGAGAGGAAGTCACGTGGGAGAAAAAGACCGCATAGATCTGAAATATTTAAACCTAAGCCAGTTAGTGACATTAAGAATAAAGAAGTTAATGTGAAAGAGTCTCAGGTGGCAGGTCAGGAAAGGATCTTTGGAAATACGAAGTTTATTGCTTGTTTTTTATTTGCTTTTGTTTTGTTTTAAATCATAAATGAATAAAAATATGTAACAGTCGGAAATTAAAAGACATTTACAAGCTTTCAGGGCATAATAATTATTTTAAAATAATCCACTCGTTATATATTTACGTTCATCTATTTGGAAAGTAATTTATAAAATAAATTTTAAATGTATGAGGCCAGTTATTAAATTTGTTATGTTCTAATGTGTGTACTTTAAGTATCTCTAGAAAATATTGGATAAATATACTAATGAGAATGAGAAACCATAAACTAGGTGTGTGTGTGTGTAAATATAGAAAAAAAGTGGCCCATTCTATCCATGAGATGGCGCAACAATTAAGAAATCGAAGTAAACTAAAGCTATTAAAAAAAAAATACAATCAAAATGGCTAGTCTAGGGCAATCCAATTTTGTCTTCTTTTGCAGGATACCGATAATCTGCAGGGTGGTATTTTGTCTGGTTTAGTAAAGTAAAAAATTCAAAATTGACTATTTTAACCAATCTAATTTATCAATCTAATTTAAAGAGTTGAACCAGATATAAGTTACCATCCTTAAGATGTTTTTGCTCTTGCTCCCAACACAAGAAAGAGGAAGCCTTCAAAACATCAATGTTAAGCTAGAAAACTAAGCAAATTTCGACGTTTATGATTTCATGTAATCAAAGAAATCTAATTAATTTGACTTCGATAAATTTGTTATGGCTCCATCTATTAAAGAAAATGAATCTTCTATTTGGTGATATTCCTCCACTTCGTAATTTACAAAAAAAAATATTCAAGGAATATTAAAATTGCTAAGAGTTGTACACTTAACGTATATTCTATTTTATTCATTTTTTTTATACTGGTACTATTTTTTTATGCAAGCTCTAACTCAAAAAGTCGCAGTTGGTCGGCACAAACTCTTAAATAACGTCTTCTCCTTCAGCAGTTTTCCTTCCTGACTCTCAGGTAAAATTCTCTCTCGGTAAGTAAAAAAGACGATAAAGTTAATGTAATTAATTAATGGTATTGCCCGATTTGTCATTATTTCTCACTCCCTTAAGTTAGTAAATTTAACCCGCTCAATTAGTGATATTTGTAATCGTAAATTCAGAGATTTGCACAAAATGAAAAGAAACTACGTGCATAGTAACATTATAGATTTTCATTTGTTCAAAAATAGTATTTTTTCTAATAATTCTCATTCAAGTTACTAAAAACTCGGATTGTTATTTTTGGCACAAGACTAATTTTTAAGGGGTTAATATGTTATCAAGTCTGTACATTTATCGATAATTAAATTTTATGTCGCTTATTAAATCGGTCACACGGTACCATACTGCAATACTTTAGTTTTTCAAATTGAAACCAACATAGTCAATTTTCCAAAAAAGTATTTTTTAATATTTTTAAATAGCAATCCAAAAATTTTGAGACCTGCATGAAATATTTTTATGAAACTTGATGGGCGTAAGTTAGGCGTAGAAACACATCTTTTAAGAAAAAACAATTTTTTATATTCAGTGGCTCCCTCAAAACCTGATTATTTTTTGTGAAAAATATGTTACGTCGCTACTTTTTCAAAAAATTCTTTTTCAATTTTTTGCATGAAAACGCTTGATGTTAAGAAAAAAATTCAAGAGACCATTTTTTTAACAAAAAGAACTAGAATTAAGAAATTAATTAATTAATTTATTGAAAAAGCAGCGGTGTAACATATTTTTCATAAAAAATAATTAGGGTCATGGTTTTGGGGGAGCCACTGTTTAAATATAAAAATTTGTTTTTCTCATAAAATATGTTTTTGTACGTTTAATGTACGTCCACCAATTTTGACTTTAAAAGGACAAAAAAATATAGCAAACTTTAACACTCTGTATTTCAGACAGAAATCGAAAACGGACCTAGGTTCATATAAACTTTTTTTCTCAAAATCACTCATAGAATCACCCCTTAAATTTATGACATACTATATAAACACCCTGTAAATCAACTAATTTCGGTGCTACATTACATGAAGAGATAATTCACTCGCCCTGTATGTTATAGATTAATAAACCATGAAAATAAACATTTTTATTGGATAACTGATAAATAAAAACTATATGACGATATTTTCAAACAAGATTTTCCTTTAATGAAATATCGATTTTTGTGTAATACACTCAATTAAAGATCTAATTCTTCCTTATTATTGGTTTAAATCCAATCGAAAAAGAACTGATGCATATATAAATAAATTTCAGCTGCTGTGGTAACTGTACATTTGCGTACTTGACAGTTTTTTTGAAACGTCATAATTACTTTTCAAATATGGTACCAAATTTACAGAAAATCTTCCTTTTAGTTGGTTTCCTGTATTTATATTCATTCTCTAGTTTCACGTCTTTTGCCGCTGAGGCAGAAAATAAAAATTTAACAGAAGTGTTTCCAAAAAGGAGTATAGAAGACTCAATTATTCAATTCACCGATCTAGGAAATGTGAACATCACTTTTAACAAGTGTTGTGACCCAAAGGAAATTTTAAATTTTAGGAGCCATTGCGAGAATCAAAAATTTAATGATTTTGATATAAGTGGTTTTATAAATTCGATTGAAAAATTTGTGGTTGACGAACATTTGGAATTAGCCTTTATACGTGCTTCTAGAGTATACTTGAATTACAACTATTTATCTAAAGAGGTTCCAAGAGATGATTTAATAGGTAAGTAAAAAGAATCGAAATAGAATACTGGATGAATAAAATTATTTCCAGTTGCTCGTTGGGGTTTAGACCAACAAGTTGGTAATTCAGATTATCTTTTTGCTCAAGAAAATGGAACATTATTGGAAGTAAATAGAAGAAAATCTAGAATTGATCATATATTTTCAACTTCCAGCTATTGTTTGGATCAAGATACCTATTTTGATGGGTAAAGTATGTCGTGGAGCTTATCGGTTTGTTCTCTCACCTTGACTGTTTTCAGCAGATTAGTTGCCTACATCAATCCTTGTCTTGAACACTTGTGCATAAGAAAATGTTGTCCAAAAAACCACTACTACGATACAGCTCACCAAGACTGTGTGGCCGAAATTGATATGGATCCCATCGTACCAAAATTTTATTTCATGAAATCTTTGTCCAACAAAGATATTCCATATTATTTGATTTCGTCTTTCTCAATGTGCTTAAACGGAAATTCCAAAAAACTCATTAATTTGGAAGGGAAATTTCCACTCTATATACAAGAGGACGGGTATCTTATAATTACCGATAATCGTACTAAGAATTATATCTACTATAATAATAATTCAAGGTCAGTAAAAGTGTAAAGGTTTTCAGTGAACTTTAATAATTTTGTTTTTTTTTTAAGTTACTGCATTGATATTTTTGCGAATCGCAAAAAGCAGCCGTACTTAAACGGGTTTTACTGCCCAGACCAATATTCTTTTAAACGTCCAGCTGAAATTGATTTAAGAGCTCTAGTCCATATACCAACTACTACTTCTACTACTACTACAACAAAGAAGAGATTTATACAACACAGGAAATCCAGGGTAAGAAAGAGGAAGAGCCGGAAAATGTTGCGAAAACATGTATTTTCAAAATGAAATACTAACAAAAATAATTACTACATCACTAAAATTCTAGTATATTTAACTGTTTTTATTACAAATTAATTGTAATCTGTTTCTTTGTGTCAGACTGATGAAACTGCAAAATGTGAAATCTAATATTTTTCACAATAAATAATCATTGATTTAGTTTGTTATTTTCCCTGAGTAAAAATACACGTTAATCTTAGATATCGATTAGGTCAGTGTCACGTGTCAACTGTCATGTTATTTAGCTGACAAGTGACACTGATATTACTATATGCAAATATATGTTAACTTGCATTTTGTTAAAAGCACTTAAAATGATTCTCTCTTCTTGACTGTTGGGTAACAATTTAAGATATGGCGCTTGATTGTTTATATATTTGTTAGTAAAGATAGATGCAGATCTTGAAGTACAGTAATACATCTATACAAACATTAAGTTTTACGATTTTATGATCTGATATCTGCAGCCTGTGACTTGACCCAATTGTATTAATGGCAATCGGACCGATCAATGGATACCGCTACTATATATATATTCTATTATAGTCCGATACCGACGTATATGTAGTGAAATCGATGGAGATAAAAATTGTACAGAGCCATACTAGGACTTTTAGTACCATAAATTGTATTTTCAAAACTATCTAAATTACGAGAGGATATATTAAAAAAACGTTGTCACGCATTTTTTTCTTATTACATTTTTTAAGTCAATTGTAATCGGGATACATTTCGTTAATTATGAAATATTTTGGAAGAATTTTTTAATTAAATACTATTTAAGATCTGCTATTTTACACTTATTTTTTTCTAAATAATCTCAGTAACAATTTTATATAACATCAATTATAGACAATATTAATTTCAATGATGTAATATAGGTACACTGGGTTCCAATATTTCATAAGTCCTAGCCTGATCTTGCCACTTTATTATAAATCGAAGTTGCTTTTAGGTCAACAGATTGATTCCATTATTTCATGTGATATCTTTGCCTATTTCGTTGCTTAAGGATACACTTTGCACATTTTTTAGATGCTATCTTTAAATTATTATTTTAAAACGATTAATGAAGATTTTAATTATTTTTTTTAGTGAAGTGAAGGTAGTTCTTTAAGAATGTATAAATAGAATGTTAAGATCTAAAAGACCTTTTGAACTCCTTACAATTTTGTTTTTTCTCTTAGGACTTTTACGATATGACTTCGCTGAAAGTGGGAAAGGTCAATCTATTATGTGGGATAATTTTCAGAGTTTAAAATCAATAACCAAGATGCTTTGTTGAACTAGTTTCTGTTAAAAGATAAAGAGGAGATATCAAACTATATGGAAGACCTGAAACAAAATTTGTCGGTTGTTGGACTAAAAAGCAATATGTTCGGTTATTTAGCAGCTAATTGGTGAATTTTATTTATCTACGTAGACCAGAAACAACAACAGTTCTAAAATCGTACTATGGGGTACATCAAACATGTCATCATTAAAAAAGAAAACGAATATCATTTGTATCTAGACAATTGATGATCACTGGTGTCAACGATGATTTGGATGAAGATCTCCATGATGATGACGATGATGATGTGCAGTAAAATTATTTATTTTAAAATTTTTAGAATTTATTAACTATTTGAATTATTTTTATATTGTTTTTGATTCAATTTTAAAATAATCTTAATTTGCCTGAGCTCCAGATACATGAACGTTGTTCACTTTTTCTTCTCTTAATTTCATCTAATATGAATGAAGCCATTCGAGTTCTGGTTCTACAAATTATGATGAATACTTCTTCAATGATATTATTTATTTATTATTTAGCCTCGATTTGTGAGTGTAACAAAGGCCAGGAAAGTCCAAGACCTTTTCTAGATCGATGTTCCGATCCATATCGGCATAATTTTGGCTATTGGGATTTTTGTTGTGGTGAGCACTATTAATGAATTCATCACAACACAAAAACATTATAAAACACATTTATTTGCCGATAATATATTCTTTGGAACCCGTAATTCCCATAGCAATAAAAGAAGCCACAAAAAGCATTGTAACAGTTGTAACACTTCCCTGAAATTTGAAGGCGGCCAAAACCGATTGAAGTAACAAAATAATAGACGATTATGTATCCCCAGACACGTCCGTAGTTAACAGAAGTTTGTCGGGACGTGACTGAATGTTTTTCCTACTAATACTCTTTGTGACTTAGTCGCGAATGTCTAATGTCATCGGTTTATCACCGACCGGCCCGTACAGATAAAACCGTATGCATTTTTTCGCCTTAATCGAAATGGCACATCGATTCCGCTGGAAAAACGCAATCACGGATGCCGTGAGAAACTGACGCGCAAGGGTTATCTCTCGTGTTAATTACACATGCATATTGCTTTCAATAAAATATATAGTTCACACAAATCTAAAATCATTCCATGTAACGTCTTCATTTTTTATATTATTTTCATTAGTAATGTTTTCAAGTGCATTGTCTCAGCAAATTTACGCTGTGTGTTGTTAGCATCTTCAAGTGTCACTGTAAATACAACGTTGTCATCCTCTTGTGATACATCAATTTCTTAACTTGTTTATTTTAATAAGAAACTGCTTTTAAAGTTAAAGATTACTTTTAATGTATAGACATAAATATGCGGTTCATTTTTGAGGTAAGAATTGTTTGCGCATTGTGTTCAAGGTCAGTCACTCTCGGCCAGTCCCTTACTGTCCCGACAGTGCGTTTTGTTTCTGTTAGTTCTTGTCTAATGCTGCTTTGTTTGATAATGAATAATGTGATAATGTTGGCCCTGCTGAAGTTTATCGGCTGTTTGTTGTATATACCCCATAGGGAAGGTCTAATGTGCGTAAATGGTGAAGGTTTTTTAACGAAGGAAGGACAAATGTTCATAATGAAGAACTATTCGGACGGCTTGCTGTCTTGAATGAAGAGTTAACACAAAATATCGATGAGGAAATTCGTCAAAATTGGCGCATCACTATTGACGTGCTTCATCAAAAGTTTCATCGAGTTTCAAGATCAGTAATTTATTGGAGGAAAGTCATTACAGTATGATTACCTGTCGAAATAAATTGTTACTGATTGGTTGTGCCACAATATTATCGAAAAGTAAAAAAAAATATATCTATTTCCATGTTCATAAATAAAGTTTCTCTTATATTGATTGTATATATAATGACTTCATATATTATAGTTAGTACATATCATGAGCAGTAAACAAAAGTTATAATGAAATCTAAAAATTGCTTTCAACAAAGCAAAGAGAGCCGCTACGAGAAAACCGAATACAAACACTATTCGCGATGTTATTTACAATTTAGGGCGCTGTTCTAGACTCTTCGCAATGTGTAACCATACAATTGTAAGTCAAACATAAGAGTATTTTTGTTAGTAAATAACAGTTCAAAAGAAATGTATTTCCTCTTTGTTTAAAATATTCTTCTGAATGAGTTCACCAAGAATTTAGTTGGTATTATGTCCGAAATTTTCTATAAAAATTTACCACATAAAACAGTTTGTTAAGATTTTTACTTAACAAAAGAACACCATCTGAGACAAAAAGTTATCTTGTTCTTAATTATTAAGAAATATTTTGTTGCGTTTAAAAATTCTTTATATTCTTTACTACTTACACAAACGACTACAACAAAAAACCTTTTTCGCCTCTCAGATGATACTTGAATGATAACACAAAGTGTAAACATTTTTAATTTAAAATTTCATTATGCCCTTGGTGCAAAGTGTCACATAGATCCAGTGTGGGTTAGTAAAATAAAACCACACCCCTTGTTGATATAGGACAATATAATGTTTGACTTAAGGGCGTGTCGCGCATAGGGAAAGAGCAACACGCCGTTGGCGAGATCGAATGTTTGACGAAATTCGGTATGTCTAGTAAATTAGCACGTTTTCCATAATAATGGGGGGAAGTACAATTTAAAGGTGGTTCTAACGAGGTATTCCAAAAAAGTTTTATAAGGTGGAAAAACGGCTTCTTCAGAAACAAAATTTGTAGAGCAAACCAATCACCAATTTAATTGGGATCGAAGTAACTAAAATCAATCATTCTTCAAATCCCCTAGGGATAAAAACATTCTCAAGAGGATGTTAAGGGAATCTTCAAGTAGAGGACTAAAACTCATTATTAACACTTTATTATTATTATTATTATTATTAGTAATAATAGTAGTAGCACTTGTTGTCACTTTTGTAATCTGTTGTTACTTTAAAACAAATAAATTTTGAATTCCATTCGAGTTTTTCGTCTTGAATTTACTTCCGAATAAAAAAAATGCTTCTGTTAGAGTAATTGATAAATTTATATTTAAATTCTTGCCAAACTAAACAAATTTTTTCACTGGTCAATTGATTCATATTTACTGAATAATACATAAGAGATATTCTGCACCCCTATATTTGATGATGTTTTTAGCTCATTTCGTTTTTTTTCTCTCCTACAACATTTCAAATATGTCAGATTTATCAATAGAATAGTTACCTTTTCTTTTAAACTTTTTTTGATCCTTTTAATTGTTTGTCTAATAAGTCGTCCATTACTCTCCTCTTAGAGGTCGAACTAGTTTTTGGTCTACAATTCTTTTGGAACTCTCTGTCTTAATTTTGACTATTCTAATAATTCAATAACTACCCTTATTTAAGTATTCTTTCCCGGTGGCGAAGACACTATATCGAGTTTTTGCCACTCTCTGTTATTTTGATGAACCTAAATTTTTGGTCTATAAACACGTTTTTAAATAGACCAAACATTAACTCAATGTAAGTAATTTATAGGCACCATTCAATTTTTATAGCCCACTTATGCGACACGTTTCTTTCACAATTCTTTTAAAGCTATGCTGTAAATTTTGATTTGTGATGAGAACTTGACCCGGGTTGCGTGTACGCCGGTGATTATACAGAAAAAATATTAACATGGTCGACGCAAATATCGTTAAAAATTTAAATAAAAATCATTAATGTCAATCAATGAAATTGATTTGGAAGCTACTTCCTGTAATGGAAGTGTCCCAAGTGGACTGGTTTGGAGATGGACATTTATAGAAAATATTGCGAGAATTCTCCATATATGAAATTAATAACATATAGTGAGTGTAAAGATAGTTTCCATTTTATGAGGAAATTCTATCTGCGGTAAAAAAATTTGTATAAAGTGCGATCGAAAACCATATATAACTCTTTCGAGCATCAATTGCAATCTTATTCCTTTTTGTGCATTTTCGAATAAATCATTACTTTAAAAGTATTTTATTTATTGAAATTAAATTTGTAAACTAAGTGATAAAGGCTTTTCAAGATAAAGTTGAATTGACGTCACAAGGTAAAGAATTGCGGCGTTGTCATGTCTTACTTTTTTCCTTCACTTAAAGATAATACTCTAACAGCGCTTCTTTCTAATGAATATTGTACTGCGCTTTGTGTTAGTTTATTTTATGTTATAATATATGGTAGAGTAAAATAAATATTTTATTTAAATTGTTTTGTAGTATTTATTTTCAGACTTTGTAAAGGAATTCGTTAGTGTTTGACCAAAATAATTTAATATTTAATTAACATTGAAATATATATTTATATAGCATTTTTAAAACGAACAGTATAACAGATGAGAGAGATAGTATGAAGTAGAGTTTAAGAATTTAAATAATAGATGGATACTGTTTTAGGAAATTCAAACAATAATTTATTTAAATTCAGATATTTTTATCCAAATATATGTAACAGTTCTAACAATTAATACGATTATTACTTATTACAACAATAGAGTCATTTGTTGGTAAACAACGTTTATTAATTTAAAAAATATTCTGTATAAACAAATGAACTTCTTTGTCAAATTTTGTTTATAAATACAACAAAATATGTTTGGTTCATCCAAATAAACAATTTATTTGGATGTTTATGTAAATAATTTATTTGCATCAAATATTAAATAGGATATTTATTTGCTTCAAATAATCTTCTCTCTCTGCCTACAGAAGCTAATTAGCCCAATAACAATATTTTCCTGCAACCTGCACCACCTGAAGTATTTCATATAAAAATAAATTTGAAATAAATGAAATAAAGAGGGATTTATATCCTGAAAATGAAATGTGGCTTTTTAAATTCCTTTATAAACTTTCTTGTGATAAGCGAATAACTAACTTAGTTTGATATACTCTGTAGATAACGCACATATAAAACGGTCACATTCATATTTTAAAGAAGTTTTTTTAACGTTATAAAAGTCCCTGCCTGCGAATAAGTAGAAAATGCGCTCCATGAATGACGGTTATGAATGAAACGTGTTTACTCGGAGAGAGCAACATGAGATGAGAACAGGAAATAAAAGCAACGAGTGGAATCTCGTTGGACGAGTCGCTCTCGCCAGTGCTGCTCTGTAATCCTGTGTGAAGCGAACGAAATGTCCGTTCATCCGGATATCGACTCGCAAACCCGATAAACTGAACTAAACTTTCATCGAACACGTGGATCAGTAACAGCAAAATGTGCCTGTATGAAAATATTTTTTCGTTTTTACCTGTAACGATGAGGATTTAAAAAAATACAGGGTTAACTTTCTTTTGTTTATTTTCGTCGTATGAGTTTATTCTAGACATGGGAAATTCAATGTACTTTAAATAATTGGATCAATATGCAGAGTTGGGCGAGAGCAACGCAATATGTTATGTAAATTGTAGAGTAAAATATTTGTAAGGTTGCACTCGCATCTGGGGATTCTACCCTTGTGCAGGTATCTGGGAACGTGATAAATTTTAATTCGCAACGTCTATGAAACTCTACATTCAAGACTGGAAAGAACTAGATGGAGATAGAAAGAAATGGGAAACTACAATTGAAGCCTTGGGACTTTAGGGCCTATTGCACTGATCTATATATAATTTATTAAATAACAACCCACATCCACTGTACAATAGATGCTTTTCTCAAGAGTGTACCTTTATGTTAAATGATAAAGTAAAAAATACACAAATGTCTTAAATATAAATGTTAGGATTGCGTGTGACAGATTTTGAACCAATGTTTTCCAGGATGTTGGATTGGAGGAAGAGGTTCAATGGAGTGGCCAGCCAGATCACCTGATATCTCGCCTTTAGATTTATTTTTGTTGTTGTTATCGAATACCGATTATTGATTATTTGCGATTATAAGAAAAGCCTTTGAAAGTAGACTGTATCATTGTATGGAAATTAATGAAGAGCATTTTGAAGAATACGTTCGTTTTAAGAAATTTGATTATTGACATTATTTTATAAATTAAGTTTTACAGGATTGTATAATAAAAACATTCTTTCAAATGGTGTGTTATTTAGCCACAATTGCTTATTAAAAATATATTTTGTTGTGAACTTTCAAGGGGTTCGATTTTTGGGTATGAATTTTATATGACAATTGGTCCTTTTAAAAATAACTAGTTTTTTAAATTTTGAAACTCCTTTGTATCTGAGTTTCTGAGAGGGCCACGTTTTTGTTGTATACATATCGCTCTAAAGAACTTGCAGACCTATGATTTGGTTGGAGATATTTCGCCATTTTTCTGTCTGTAACTTTCTCCCTCGAGTTATTAAATTTCGAAGTTTTTAAACCCTCCTCAACTGAAGTTAACCATTTCTTTGTTGCTCTTTTATTGTTTTGTTCTCTGCTCTTGTTTCACTTAATATTTTCTTTGTTACTCTGTTCTGTAGTAGTCTTTTAATCCTAACTAAACCCTAACTATCTTATTCTGCGTACTATTATCTCTGCTTTTATTGAATGTTCTTGGTATATATCCATTATTTCTTAATTTGTTGTTTTGAACCACCCCTTTTCTATTCTTCTTCTGCCATAGATCTGCATCAGTATTTTATTTCCAGTGTATTCAGTTTTGTTTTATTTAAGTTCCATATAATATATCAGGTCTAATTACTGTGTTATTGAGTGTTTCTTTTGCTCAGAACTTTTATTTCATTTGTTATTCTACCATTAGTTCCAATGTTGCTGGAGATCTAAACATTCTTTGTCCCTCCGGAAGTTTTCGATTAATACATCGGAATCAGTTTTTTCGTTACCACTTCTTAAAACGATTGCCTCGTTTTTTCCTCATTTATTTTTAGCCCTACTGATTTCTTTTAAGCACGATTTGGTAAAGTTTTACTTTTCTTTGCTACTCAATAATCTTTGAACCGAAGTTTGAGTCTCGGATTTCAAGGTAGGGATGTTGGAACGTTGACGAATCGTACTTTCATCGGCATAACATTTGAATTTTTAAGATGGCTATATTCAGAATAAAATTATACAGCCTGCATAGAGATGTGGAGAATCTAACTTGAATTGGCTTGAGCAAATAAGTATTCAGGTTTTATATTTAAATTTTAATAAATGTTGTTGAAAGGAAAAATGAGAACTTGTTTATCTAAAGCAATTTTTACAAAATTTATTAAGTAGTTCGACAGCTGAGATTTTCTCACGAAAGATAATTAATACTATAAAATTTTTTTTAATGGATTCACATTGCTTTAAAAGCTATTTAATTCAATTAATTACATTAATAAAAAACGCGTTTGAATAGAAATGCAAGTAAAGTTACATTTTACACATTTATCTAAATATAATTAACAAAATAATACATTCTTGATGGTTTAAATTAAGAACTAATATATTTAAAATATAAAATTATATAGCTAAATAATAAAATAAAAATGATTTATTAGTTCTAATTTTTAAATCAAGAAATCTCAATTAACAACGGTTCTTCTATTTTTAGAAATTAATGACGTAGATAACACTTTACAAAATTCATTCGCTAGACATATTTATGGTATTGGTACGTGAAAGTTTTTAGCAGGCTATTAGCTCAAGCCATAAAATCAAGTCAAAGGACCGTCAATTTGAAAAATGTGTAAAACATTGTAGAAGCTTATTTACCCAAATAATTTTGCTAAAAGTGATTTATCATTGACAAGTTGTAGATGTAAAATTAAATAGTTGTTGAGACTATGTCATAAATAAATAGTAAAGTTTCTACTTAATACCGAAGAAATTGCTTATTTCGATGGGTTTAAAAATTTAATTGTTGCTATGTGTGTTGATTTTAGAAAAGACAGACCAAGAATTAATGCAATACAGAAAAATGTTTTTGTTGCTTCCGGTATATTGTTTAGTATTTATTCTATGTTTCTTGTCGTAAATTTTCTATTGACTCACATGGTGTTTGGTAAAGTTTAGACATAAGAAGATCCCACAAAAAGAAGTTTAAATAGTAAGATCTGGTGATCTTGGAGGCCATTCTACTAGTCTTCGACGTCCTATCCATTTTCTCTCGAAAACAACATTTAAAATGTTACATTTGCCCCAAAATGACCGTCTCAACAGAGCTCTTACTCGATCTCTATACTCATTTAAAATTTTTAATCTACCAAAAAAATATTTGAAATGTTTTTTTATATCAAAATATGTTTTATCAGAAAAAATACCTGAGCATTTTCTTAAATATTCTGTCGTACAGGTAATAACGAGGGGGTAACACTTTACGTATTCTCACTGTATATTTTGAAATTTGAATGAAAAATATATGTATTGTTTTACATATCATACTGGATGTTCCACAATGAGTTAGATTGAAATGAACTAGTTACACAGAATGTAAATTGATTACTTTATCGGTTACAAGCAATTAAAAATAGTCTTTTATAGAATGTATGTATACTCTAAGAAATTTAGTGAATAATCAACAAATATAAAAACAACGATCAAAGACGATTTTGAATAAAATATATTCAAATAAATTTCCTCATTCGAGCACACACTTTTCAAATCTTTACAATAAATTTCTATTACACGCCAACTTAATTATTTGAATCGCCACGGTTTGATGTGGTTCTTTGATTTTATTTTATATGTCAACATATTAACAGGAAATGAATGCATTTTGTCTATAGCTAAGCAAGTAATAATAATAATAATAATAATAATAATCATAGTTGATGATAAACGATTCAAACAATTTTAAGCTGGGATTTTTCTTTGGAAGTTTTTTTTTGTAAACAATATTTGCTACGATGAAAAAACTATATCTCAGGCATTGTACTAGTGCTATTTTTAATTATTAATTAATAATTTTAGATACGTAGTGCTAATTTAGCTCGGTTCTTTCAACGAAAATAAAGAGTTAATATTTAAAATTTGCTACAACTTAATACGAAATTAATTGGAGTGTCGCCTTTTTTATTGCAATTCATTTCCGAGATATTTCTTGTCTAAGTCATCGCAGAACACCCGGTACATAAATAATATAGAAACCAAAATTATATTTTACGGACATACGTTTATAGATAATTGAAAAACATATATTTAGCACAAATTCGAATTTATGTTGACATAAAATAAATAATTATTCTTCGTAAAACTACTAAAACGTGTTTATTAAAAATAAATTTAGTATAAAAAAACTTTTATGTTATAAAACCACCCATAAAATTTATAGAATCTAGAAATAATTGTAAAATGGCTGTAGAAACAGTACTCGGTTTATTGGTAATTAAAAGAGATTAAACTTTTGTCTTTGAATTAACTGTGACAATACAATTAGTTTTCACTGACCTGTATATTAAATTCTTTATTAAAATCTTAACTTATAAATATATCTAAGGCGGTACTCGCTGACCAAAATAATTAATTGCTACCAATTTTACTCCTAATAAAGATAATTCATTTAATGTTTATATTCTGAAAAAACTCAATTAACAAATTCCAAACTTTTACCATCATCATTCTGTGGATATCATTAAACAAGAGTAGAAAACAATATTTTATAGACCTTCTTCTAATTCAGCTAGTAGCTATTTCCTGTCTTATTGAATGGTTTCTCGATAACTCATTGATTAAAAGTGTTAAGGCTCATTGGAAAAATGATAATGAGGCTAATTTTGACACTTATACTTATCAAGTTTTTTGCTTATTTTGAACTATTTTTTTTAAAATTATTATTATGGATGTGATTCTAAAAACTTAATTTTATGACTTAGTATCATAAGTTGTTATTGTGTACACATACATATAGGATTAAATAAAAATAAAAGTGTTTTTTTTTGGTAACACCACCCATCACTGAACCTTAAAAACGGTAATCGATTGATTAACAGAAGGTCCAATTAAATCGAGAGTATTTGAAATGAAAGCGTCTCAAGGACAAGTTTTTTCTGATCGGACATAAATGCTGTCGATCCAGATTTCTTTTTTTGGAGTAATAACCTTGTCAAGAATATTAATAATAGAAATCGGATTTGATGATATCGAAATGGTAATGGATTGCCGAGCGCACAACTACTACTAGTTGTCAACTTTACTATCTAGATGAAAAAAAAAACGATTTAATAGTAATACCAGAAGGGGTTTTCGCAAGTCATCAATTAATTCACAAAATCGATAAACTGGAGATAAGAAATTGTGATTAAATATGTACTACCACTCTCTTCCGTAGGCAGATGAAATACGTTTTCTTAAGGCAGGTTTACGTTATATTTAATATTTTACATTTTGGGTAGTTTTTCTGAATAAACATATGACAAATTTCTTAATATTTTTTTAATGTTTTAACCTATTTCGTAACTTGGTTAATGGAAATTAAAGAGGCTGAATAAAAACAATAACAATTTATTTACCCAATGATTAAAAACAACTGCTACAAAATATTAGGGCAACTCACAGAAGTAACACATTTAATTGCAGGGGTAGGCTCTATCAATTTTTCGATCATCCGAGAACCCAAACTTAACTTTTGTATCTCTTTTTATTTTCCCAACCAAGAACACCCCAATGTTTACTAATTTTGATGACTCTACTAAAAATATTTATTTATCATTCGTTCGCGGTCTTGTCCCATAATTCTCGCTCACGTAATGTTAAATAAATAGTAAAATATTATAATTTGGAAAATATTACATAAAAACTAAGTTTTATGTACAGTGTGATTCTTAGCTAGATCCCTGTATATACTATCTTAACAATGTACACCAGTAAAACTATTAATAAAATATCATAAATTCTACAAACTAATTTTCTCGTAAACAAGTAAAAAATTTACATACATTATTACAATAGTTGGAGTTTTTCGGCTAAAATATTGTAACATTATTTATCTAATATATATTCTACCATCGAAATCTTTTATCACAACGAATAAACATTTATGGATAAATTATGCGATTGATATTATTATTGATAAAGAAAAGGTAAGAATTTGTATTTTGCTGTTGCTTAATTCTTTTAAATAGATCCTGGCGTACTTTTAAAACTAGTGTTTTAAAGCACTAGTGCCTTAAAAATATTTTTTTACACCAGACTAATATATTAAAAACAATATTTTAAAATTAAAAATAATAGAAGCACAATTAATAATAAAAAGAGCTTAAATATACTTTACAACATATTTAAATAAAATCCCGTCATTTAACTAATTAAAGATATTTCAATGACATACTTAATACTACCCACATCAAACATAGAATTGTGATATTAATTAATTAATTATAAATTAAATTCCAATGGTGTTACAATAAAACGAACGATTTAAAAAAACGGCGGAGGTACTTCCAATTAAAGGCGAGAGCGCAAGTTTGTTGAAAAAACTAACTTATTTACTTGTGTAAATAAACTAAATTGACATAGATTAGATATACATAAACTATATCAATAATTTGTTTTGATAAGTAAAACTAACTATTTACATTTCTACATCAGGAATTTTGCAAGGTAGTGCGAAAAGATTTTTTTTTTATACTTTTGCTGTTTTATCAAGAGCAAAGATCAGTTTTTCACTTTCGCTAAAAATTTCTGTTAAGCAAATTAGAACTAATAAAATATTTTTATATTTTATTGTCTATTTTCTTACTTTTTATGTTGCTGTTTCGTATTTAATTTGTTTTATTTCGTTTTACTTGTGCTGAAATGTATTATAGTTTTATCAAGATGTTTTTTTACTTTTTCGTTTTTAAGCTATTTAGCGATTTATTAAAATTAATAAAATATTTGAAATGTTTAAATTTTAAGTTTTACAATTATTTGTTATTTTTAAACTGTTTTGATTTTGAATTTAGTTTGTTTTATCACGTATTTCTTTTGCTGAACTGTTTTAAAGTATTTATCAGCTTTATATACTTTTTCGTATTTGATCAAACCAAAACTGTTTCGTTTTCGAATTTAATTTGTTTTATTTCGTTTTACTTTCCTTGAAATGTTTTACAGTATTTCAAAGAGCTATTGGTTCCGTTTTATCAAAATAAAATAATAAAACTGTTAAGCGAATAATTAAAACTAATAAAATAGTTGAAATGTTTCACAATTATTCTTACATTTTATTGTTCATTTTGTTACTTGCTATTTTTAAACTGTATCGTTTTCGAATGTAATTTGTTTTAATTTATTTGAATTTAAACATAATTGTCATTTCTACTTTCATTCTTTTAGTTCTTATTTTATATAGCTTCCTTCCCTTTTTTTATTATTTTAATGAAAACTTTTTTTTAATTGTTTAATTACAAATATTTATTTTTATTTTTGACAGCAAACGTTAAAATTACATTTAGTCAGACATTTCCGGTATACAAGGAAGATTGACTACAATGAAATCACAGTCAAACCTACAAACAAGTCTTCTACAACCCACGAAAATACAGGCTTGGGTATTTTGGTACTACGCAAACGGACCCATTTGCAATTCAAATGCTTAAAATTAGATACAATGATAGACATAATATTGTAAATTAATATGATTGTCTTGCATGATGAATTAATTAGGACTTCGTTAATTTAATTAAATGAATATTTAATTCATGTCAGAAGGGAAAAATTGTTCCTACATTATTAGAAATATAAATATTATTTTTCGATCGTTTTTCGTCAATGGAGTATCCCGTATAGTATTTTTATTGTATAATAGTAAATGTAACAATAATAAAAATTTAAGATTAATGATCGGTAACGGTTTTTCGGTTAATATTTAATTTAGCGTCAACAATGTTTTGTCATATACGAGGTACTAATAAATCAATAGTTTTAAAACTTTTTAACGAGTGATTCTCTATATATATATATATATATATATATATTTGGTCTTAGATCATTATAAATAAACGTTTAAAAAGTCTTAAATAGAAAGTGTTCTTTCTTATGTTTTATTACTAACATCTGTTACGAATATATACAGAAGAAGCAAAGCGATTTCACAATATATTATTATTATTAATTAATTGTTTTTACATAAAAACAGTTAAAAAAGAATATTGCAAAGTATTTATTGTTTAACAAAATAATTAATTTTAAAGGTATGTAATACATGTTTTAAATGAGAGTGCTGGCCAATTAATGCATCATTTAAAATGCTTTCTAAAATTTTTTTTTATTCAGAAGCTTTTACTAACCAAAATATGTAAAAATACTTAATGAGAATTTTTTTAATTGACTTTTCTTTTTGTATTTTGAATAAATGGAATAAACTAGATTAGATTTATATTTACCCCAAAATGAATGCTTTTAAAACATCTTCAGGGTGTTTTGAACAAAACAATATTTTTTTTTGTTTGTGGTTATTCAAAATTCTTATTTAATTATTCAATTAAAATTAACATTAACTTAGAAAAGGATTAAATGAGGATTTATCCTTCGAGTAATTGGGATAAAAAATGCAAGATTTATTTAATAACAGAACTTGAGGTTAAGTTATACAACTTAATTGATTTCTCGCTAATTTTGGCAGCTAATTATTAATATAATAATCTAATTTTAATTGGAAACCTTAAAAAAATCAATATAACAGAGGAAATGAGGAAGTTTACTAATAAGAATTGATTTAAAATCAATCGAAATTAGGTGGCGAAATCCGAGATATAATATATATTTAACATGTAAATAGTTTTTTAAATGACTGGAGCAACTTTTTCAAGATATTATTATTAACACTAAATTATTGACTTTTATTTCAACGGGAACTAAAAATGCCTGAATCATATATTTATACAAATAATAAGCAAATGTTTAGTTAATATATGTATATTATATGTTTTAAGAATTATTTTTTTTCGTGGATAGCTTCTTAAAACGAAGTAAAGTATTATTTTTATTAATGATATATACATAATTGAATAAAAAGTGTTGTGAAAGATGGTAAAGTCAAATTGTACTGATTAAAGAAAAGTAAAAATTTATACGCGAAAAAAAAAGGAAACTCTGCATGTATTAAATTTCTGTTTTTTTAGTTTGCGATTTAAACAGTTATGTTTAAAATAAATGTGAACAAATTTCAGTGCGATTTTCATAAGGAATCCAATATTATTCAGAGATAAAAACGCATCGACAATATTAATGTTTATATATTTTCAGTTCGATCTTATAATATATTCTTTCTGGGATTTTGCTTAATTATATAAGAGCCATGCAATTTCTATTTAGTTGATTTAAATAATTTTATTTTTAGAACATGGAATTTCTATCGCTATAAGGAGAATTAGATTAATTAATTTATTGAAATATATATACAAAAATTTTCATAATGATAATACATAGTTTACATAAAGTAGCTACTATTTAATAAGGACAGTATTGAAGAAGTTGGAATGTTTAGGAAAAAAATGTTGTATATTGAAAGGTCGTTTAAAATAAACTAAAAAAAATATAAATTTGCACTCAAATGAGGTTAATAGTGCCTTTATTAAAGAAATTTCAAAACAGTAAAAATGATTTTTTTTATTTTACGCAGATTTCCATTTGGCTAACTTGAATTTTTAATTTTGAAAAAGAAAAGAAAAATATTTTGAAGTTCAATTTTATTATTATAAAAATTATAGCTTTTTCCCAGTTTCACTTTCTAAATTCTACCATTTACAATATGGTAATACAATATTAAAAAGTAGCCATACTATGTGCAATTTTTGGCAAATATTCATTTTAAGAAAATACTATAATAATAAAAAAAAACGATTTTTGCCCCAATTGCTTAAAGTTGGTAAATAATATTGAAGATGCTGAAGTTTCACTATTTATTCCAACTTTCCAAAAAGTTGTCACCTAGAGAAAATCATAGATTCAGCACTAATTAAAATATTGTAAAAGCTATCAAATAAAGAAAATAGAAATCCTAAGAAATAGTGGCATTTCAGCAATATATATGATTAGATTAATAAAAGGTTTCGAAAATGTTTTTGAATTAAAATGGCGCGATAATATTTTTTAATAGGATTATTATAAGGTATGTTGTAGAATAGAAAATTAAAAATAGCATAACTAATAATTTTAAAGGTCCGCTGTGTAAAAACTTAAAAGTATATGGATATACAAGGGTATCAAAAAAGTATACAATTGATCCTTATTATTTCTTTAAAAGATTACTGGGTTCTTCAGAATACTTGTTTTTTGAAAAAATTGTAGTTATTCAAATTTTTCGCTTTAGTACATTTCGACCTACACACAGATGAAAATATTATAGCAAAAATTTAGTTGTGAGATTTTTTTAGCTATTTGTTATTTTTAATATGTCTTAGTTTAAAAAAATTATTTCATCAATAACAAAAAGTTCATATTATAAATTTTGACGAAATTTTGCGGAATATTAAAAATTAACGAATTAATTTAAAGAAGGATTTTTTTAAATCATTACATGCTGAAAATAAAATACGGAATTATATTTTCAATGCCATAAAATATATTGAGAAACACACTTTATTTACATTGAAATCTTTATAATATTAAGGAAATGAATACCAATTTTCTTAAGAATCAACATAAAATTCGCAACAAAAATTCCATCTCTCATGTGTACCTAAAGCAATTATATACAGGGTGATTAACTTATACTTCGAAGTTTGATAATTCCGTTATCTTGAGAAATAGGAAAGAATGTTTTAAATAAAAGTTATAGATAGAGCCAAGCTTCATATTTTAAAATTGATTCGTAATATACAGGGTGTCTCATAAGGTCACAACATATCAATGTTATGTTTTTTTAATGGAATACCCTGTATATTTTTACATTTTTATAACCCTCTTGCTGAGCTAATTTCAACGATTTATCACATTTTATGTTTAAAAAAGGATCTACAGCCACTTGGAAATCACATATTTTTACACATGAGTTTTACATTCACGTTGTGTAGACCAAAATTATTGTTTTAACACTTAATAAATATCATGTAAAAGTCAAATTTAAATAAATGGTTTCGAAAAAATATTTATACAAATTACAATTCAAAAAAAACTATTTATTAATAAATATATCCATGAATTTCAACGGTATTTTTTTCTAAAATTCCCAGCTCACCATATTGTAGAATTTGCATGAAACTCCAGGCACTAGTTTTAAATTATTTGACAACCAAACTAGTTTCCAGATCAATGCATATATTTATCATACTTAAACTGACATGTGACTCGCAGATAAGAATATTTCAACGGTTAAAACCAACGTTACTGTAAGTTTAAAATAAAAAAAGTACGGAGGAGAAATATCTCAATTGTGACAAGAAATACTATATGTTTAGGTTTTAAAAGACAAACGACTACTCGAAAAATAACTTTGAGTATTAATAAATTCACATATTTTATTATACATTCTGTTGTAATATGCGATCTACATTTATTCTTTTCAAAGTTTAACAGTATAAAATTTTGCAACTTAATTAAAATCGTTTGTATGTGTTGTTAAATAAGACCCCTTTTTAAAAAAATCTTTCCCCACGTGTTATTTAAAATTTTCAGTTCTCTATTGATATAATATATTTTTAATTATTTTTGAGGTTAAATTTATGGTTCCCTTATTTTCACTTTATAAAATTTAGGAAACACTCATGGATCTTATGATATTTTTCAATTTTTATATCTATTTATCATCAACATATTTTTTATATTTTTCGGTTATATTCACCAGGATTAAATTTGATAAATTTTTCATAAGTTTCGTCATCGACATTTCATTCATTCATTTAATCTCAAACTTTCATTCTATCTTGACTGGAACGTAAAAACATTTCATTCCAATAAACTTCAGTGACTTTAAAATTATTATGAAAATAGTCTTTTATGTCGCTCGTTATGTTTAAGTTTGTTAAGACAAATTTGTTTTTTCACATTTTTGCTATAGATATTCTTTTGTTTTTTAAATTAACTTTAGTGAAAATTAAATCTCTCTATGACATTTTACATTTGATTGGGAGATAAAAAGGTCTCAGTCAAATGAACTATATCTAAAGTGCCTATAAAATTATGAAAATAATCGCTCTTTGCGCTAAAACTTTCGTTTGCTTTGACAAAGATGAAAATTGTTAAATTTTTCATATTTTTAGTGAGCTAAATTCTTGTGAAAAGTAGCTTAAGCGAAAGTTAAATCTCTCTATAAGATTTTATATTTATTTGTTACAACGTCTCACTCAAACTTTAACTAAAGTGACTTTAAAATTATGAAAATAGTCACTCACGGTATAAAAGTTTTAGTTTGCTTCCACAACGATTAAAATTGTTAAATTTTTCGTGGCTAAATTCTTTTGAAAAGTAGTTTTAGCGAAAATTAAATCTGTCTCTGAGATTGTACATTTAACTGGGACAACGTCTCACTCAAACTTTAGCTGAAGTGACATTAAAATTCTGAAAATTATCGCTCATTGCGCTAAAGTAATAGTTTGCTTTCACAACAATTAAAATTGTTAAATTTTTCGTGGCTAATTTCTTTTGAAAAGTGGCTTTAGCGAAAATTAAATCTGTCTTTGAGATTTTACATTTAACTGAGACAACGTCTCACTCAAACTTTAGCTGAAGTGACTTTAAAATTATGAAAATAGTCGCTCGTTGTGCAAAAGTTTTAGTTTGCTTTCACAACGATTAAAATTGTTAAATTTTTCGTGGCTAAATTCTTTTGAAAAGTAGTTTTAGCGAAAATTAAATCTGTCTCTGAGATTTTACCTTTAACTGTGACAACGTCTCACTCAAACTTTAGCTGAAGTGACTTTAAAATTATGAAAATAGTCGCTCGTTGTGCAAAAGTTTTAGTTTGCTTTCATAACGATTAAAATTGTTAAATTTTTCGTGGCTAAATTCTTTTGAAAAGTAGCTTTAGCCAAAATTATGTCTCTCCCTGAGATACTAGAAAATATCTCACTGAAACTTTAGCTAAAGTGACTTTAAAATGATTATGATAATAGTCGCTCATTGCGTTAAGGTTTTCGTTTGTTTTGATGAGATCGCATTTCGAACAGATGATGATCATAATGTTTCTACTTACCAGAAACATACTAGGTTCCAGCACCATGTAAAAATCAGTCATCAAATCAGGCTATCGATGCACCAAAAGAACCATCACAAATATATCACTAATTTCGTCAGAAAATAGAACCCAACAAAAGGTCACACAACGCCACCTCAAACTACGTCCATATTGAGGAAAACTCCTCGGGCACCAGGAAAACCCATTCGGCACTGTCACAATCGCGACGTAACTTAACGCAAGTCGTAACCGATACGTAAAACACGCGTTCTAGACGCAACTCGCTAGTAACGCGCATCAATGTTCGCTAGTCGCGGTCTACTTGGAACTGATGCGAGTCGCTCTTGCGACTAGCGATCACCGTATTCAGCGAATCGGGGGAGGTACAGGGACGGCGCGACTCCATACGCGCCTATTACGCCGATTAACCGGCCTTAAACGCGAGTTTCGTAGCGGAAACGTTCAGATCTGATAAAATTAGCGGCTCCATTGATATTTTACACTCGGGGGCGGGACGATTTTTTATCTGCTACGGAAATGTGGAAAAAATCAACTAGGATGAGAGAAAATCGAGATACGTTTGAAGAATAAGTTAGAATATGAGGGCTCTTCTCTCTCTATCTCTCGTTGAGCCTAGAAAGTATTCTCAATGCATTTTAGCATCCGCGAAAACCATTTTTGAACTCCAACCTTCTGCCCGTTTATTTCATTTTTAAAGGCGTCAACCGTTTCTTCTATCGATGCAAAACCTAAAGCCAGTAATTTATCCTCTACCCGCGGAAATAACAAGAAATCATTAGGGGCTTGGTCTGGACTATACGGCGAATGACCCATTATTTTTACGTTTTGGGCGATACAATACTCACTTATTCAAGCAGCAGTGTGAACCCTGGATGCAGAAAGATCCTACCTCTTCGCAAACCTTTTGGAGAACCAGACGCGAACAAACTGTAATATTCCATGGACGACAATCTCTTTGTTACGACTTTTTTCACGAACAATTTTTGTTGGAGCCGTCTTAGTCTCAAAGATCCAAACTGACAATTGTTGCTTTTTTTTCGTGATCATAACATAACACATGTATCATCACTTGTGATGATGTTGTACACTAAATTAGACGATCCACAGTCAAAGCGATTTAGTGTATATCTGCACCATATCACACGGTCTTCTTTTTAAGCTGAAGACCAGATTCTGTCTAAAAATAAATGATATTTGAATAATAAAAATGAAAAACAGAAAAATACCGTTCAAGGTACTTAAAGCTTCAGTATATTTTATGATCTATTATGAGATTATGAGGTAACTTGGTTGAATTTAGATTATTTAATAAATCTAATAATTAATATTCGTATTAAATAGATCATTTGTTATTTGTTTATTTATTAAAAATCAATTAATCCCATCATTTCTATAAATAAAAATACAACATATCGAAAATTAGTTGAAAATTATTGTATTTTTTTTATTAAATAAAGTAATATAACGATTTATAGTTTTATTTGTAATAGTATCCATTTATCACATTTTGCATAAATATAACTAATACACAATGGATATTATCTTTGTTTACAATATAGAGTTCTTTATATTTAAAAGGAATTTATAAAATTGTTATTTATTTGACTATTTCCATTAAATAAATGAGAGGAAAAAGAATAGTTAAACTTTCATATACATATATTTATTCTATTATTATGTATATGAACTTTATTAGGTACTTAAAAATAAAGAGTTCTCTCACTAGGCTTACAGCAAGAAAAAAGCTAAGATATAAAAAATAAGATGCTTTTAGTTAATGTAGAAATAACTTAAGGTTAGTTAATTTATATTTATTATTAATTTAAATATTTTCGTAAAGGTTAAAGGTAGAAAAAGTTATTTAAAAATATAATATATAAATCAGATCGTAATTCTAATTTAATTTATAGTAATGTTTGTATATTTAAAAAAGCAATGAGAGAAATATATGCAAGTAAGTCTGAACTAAACATGTCGAGTGCAAATAAAAGTCGTTCTTTTCAAACAAGTTTTGTAATTCTTACAAGGACAAAAATGGAATTTTTTTATGACATGCATATAATAAATAATATTAAACTGTATTTACTTTATTCCTCAATAATTCAATTGTGAATATGTTAGTTATAATGTCATTTTTATTATAAAATTATAAATTTTTATTCTTATTGATACAACAAATGAATATATATGTGATTAAACTGTTTTTTCGTACTTCTACAGTCTAATAAAAAATAACATTTTTATATAAATGGGTTTTGATTTTATTGTAGTTTTTTTATCAAATAATTTGAACGGTACATTAGAACAGTAACCCACTCCGAGTTGTAATAGGCAATCTCTAATATCGATTCCCAAAATACAAGCAATAAGACAATATGACACTGATAACCATTTTTAACACATATATTCATTACTTGTTCTACACGCACTCTGTATATTGCTGTAAAAATGTATTAATTTATTTAAAAGTAAATTTAAAAAACTGTTTCAACAAAATCGCAGCTTTCATCATGCATATTTGACATTTGGTTAGCAAATAAAGGTTATTTATTAGAGTTACAGAAAACATGCACGAAAGCGTTTCATTGGTGTTTATTTTCCTGCAATATATTTAATAAATTATGGAAGCTAAAGGAAATTAGTTAATTTTCTAAAGCAATAAAATGTATTGTACTTAACCGCAGAATGATGATGTTGATAGAATTTTTTCTAAATCTCTCTCATTTTTAGCGCAAATTTTTTATTTGTCGGACTAATACCTTCATTGGCTATAGCAATATTAATAGATACATCCCATTTTATGAAAAATTCTTAGAAGATGCTTTTCTTTGAATATTAAAGCTGTTCAATAATTAAGTTTCGGCTTTTAACAATTCTAATCAATATCTTCTGGGTTTAAAGATTATCAAAGTTAGGAAAAGAGCGTTTTCACAGAGAAAAACCCCGAAAAATCTTTGAATTCTCGTCCAGTCTTTTCATACGCCACAATATTTTCGATTTTTGTTAGTAAAATTTGTTTTTAGATTTGTACATTTGAAAATCAAATTAAGTTCGTTTTTAAGACATTCTATATTTCTTGTAAAATAAAGATGAACTTTTATATGCTCGAACCATATAAATTGTTGATCCATTTTTTGTACTTCTGTTTATTAAGTTTGTTTTTCTTGTTATTTCGATTTTTTATTTTATTAAATTTAATAACCTGTTATTTGCAATAGACTTATTTCATATGACGTTAGACGTTATTGTTTTAGATTTTTGGCAAATGTCGAGAGATTCATTTCTTGCATTAAGACATACTTATATTCTGTAAAGATATATTACTTTGGTTATCTTGTTATATTTTCTTCTATTTACTATTTTAGTTTTCCGAAGATGATTCTGTTTATTTACACTTTTTATCTCATATATGAGTATGTATTTAGTATTTCATCATTTTCTTAAAATTGTATATAAATTGATTCTTTTTATTTTTGTTTTGCTGTCGACCTGTGTTAATGTCTCAATTTTTCTTCTCTTCTTCTCCTACGTCTTCTTGTGATATTTCTTCTTATTTACTTCTATTTCGTCTATACTGATTGCTATTGGTAACTGTTTATATATAATATTCTTCTCATCTAGTTTATTTCTTTATTTTTCTTTTTTATTCCTCTTAAAGCGTCATTTACGTTTTTCCTGAATTATTTTATATTTTTCAGTTTTTATTATTGTCTAAGGGTCTTTTCCATAGTATTTTTCAGTTTTTATTACACAGTTTGTTAATTAATTTTTATTTGTTTTGTTTATCCAATATATTTCTGATATGTTTGTGAAAATTATTGCTCGTAATATATGTTATTAGTGATTTTTATTTTTTTCTGGATTACTCTTCTCGTTATAGCAAGTTTCCTCAGTCATAAATTAAAATACTGCGTATTGTAAATAACTTTATTTTTCCCAAGAAAATAGTTTCATTTCATTAGACAATCGATGATTATAAAGTGAAAAATAAATCTTTACTTTTTCAATTATAAAATCGAATTTTCAGATTTTCAAATTTCAAAATTATGAGATTCTATTATTGTTTAGAAAGTATTAAAAATATCAAAGCGAGTATAATTTACTTACTAAAACAAGCATGCATCATACAAAATAATATACTTCATAAAATAACTTTTATGCCCGTTTCTAATCAGTTTGTATTTTGCCTCATTTCACCTCCCAGCTGTCACCTCCCAGACAATAAAAATATAATGATTGTGATTAGTTCCGACGAAAACTTGTTAAAAAAATACATTTAATTTTCGCATTAACGATTTTCCTTTATAGAAAGTTTTCTCTTTGGAACTGCTAATCACGCCTCGGATTTAAATGACTAATCAGCAAAATAAAAAAGGAATACCGCCACAACATACGTTAATGTGCACCTCTATGGGCAATTAAATATCTCGAGACCACATTTCTGTAATGCGTATGAGTAATATTTATTTAACAAGTGTGCAACATGTTAATCGAAACGCACCGGCGACCAGGGTTCTAAGAATCAACATTAAAAAGAAAGTTTAATAAAAAAGATAATTATAAAATAATTTTATTTAGACAAATATAAACTTGCTCAATGTTTTTATTTTACATTGTATTGTCTACTATTAGGGCTCTTTTTTGCCTCTATAAAAGTTAAGAACACTAGTCTCTAAAATTAAGTTTGTTGCTCATGGTGAACAAAAATTAAATTTGTCATTATTATCATTATTTTTATACCCCGGGAAAAGTTACATTGTTAATCTAGTAAGTATTTGTATATTCATATATTTTTCTAGTCAGTTTCTTCATTAACTATTAAAGACTACTTAGTTTACTCAGTTTACCATTTATTTTTGTCCAAAAATGCTCTGAAGCTAATAGTTGAAGAAAAGCGAAGGTCGTATAGTATAAACATCAGTAATCAAGCTAATGAGGAAAACGGAGAACTGAAAAACATCACATAAAATAACTTCGAAATATCACACAGCAAACGAATAACTAAATGAAACCATTCAACGATAAAATATCCAAACAATCATCATGCTAAATTAAGCAAAAAACCCCAAAGACATCCCTAAGACGTCAGTTCACAAAAACGAAACTGAGAACATAAAACAATATGGAAAAATCAAAGAACATCAATATCATGTAATAATCAACGATTATTGTAAAATAAAAAAGTTATAAATTCAGTTCTAAGGGAAATTAAGATCAAGTTTCGAAATAATGTTTACTGAAACCTTGATATAGAGTAAATCGGCTGATGCCATAAAATTCTGTAAAAATTGCAAAGCTTTAAAAAGCCTGGCTCAAAAAAATTTTGCATTGTGATGTCTCATAATTGTCATTGGAGTAAATTGAGTAAAGTAGTGATAGAGAAGATAGAAAAAAAAACAGAAGTATTTTCAATGTGTTCGGCCATGTAGAAGCAATAACCTGCTTCTGATAAGTAAATTTAAAGTAAAATTTTCTTTTCTTAGTTTCACGTATTGGAGTTTATTTTGGCGGTATTAATAGGTTAGAAATTTTTTTCGCGGAATTTTGCTTGTTAACGATATTATTCTAACATTTCGTATCTTTGTGGAAATTCCAAGGAAAGAAGATAATTTTAGGTATTGCCACAACTAACGGGCGCTATTACCTTTCTAGCAATTTTGTCTCAGTGTATTTTCTTTTTAGCACAAGTTAGTGAGAAGTGGTAAGTCTTAAACTAATATAATTTCTTCCCTTTGGAAAAGCAAGTTGCGATTTGTTTTAAGTGGGAATAGCACCGTAAAATCCTCACTATTTACGGGAACACTTAATAATTTGTTTAGTACTTTGGGAGTATTGTAATTTTTTTAAAGCACCTTATCTGTATGTTTTGGATCTTTTAAAAATAATCGTTATGTATAAAGTTTAATAGTATAGATCAATAGAGTTTGAGTTCATTAAGTTCAGCGAGACCGTCAATAATAGACAGTAATGGCTTAGTATTGTAATTATCTGTTACTTTGAGTTTTCGACAGATGAGCTTCAACATAAAGTCAAAATAGTAAGTAAGAAATTTTATCAGGTAAAAGCCAAATTCCGACCAATTCAGACCATCTACTAAGTTTCTTATATAAAAGTTGTATTTTTCCTTTTGGGTTAAAGTTACTCTTTGTTTCTTTTTCATCTTCTTCTTCTTACGTCCCAGGTTCTGTGTTTTGTTCAATAGTTTATAGAGAGAAGATTATAAAGAAAAGCAAATAATACTAAGAAAGAAGAATGTGAGTCAACAGAAAATTCCAGTTAATTATAGATGCTTTCAATCAACGGAGCGTAGAAAACCAGGGATAAAAAATAAGGAATCTATTGAAATAAAGGATACAACCTGATCTGTATTTAGGTACCTTCAGACGATCGGAGTTACAAGAAACGTTATAAAATACCTATTTCACTGTTTCATTGTAATCCTAAATTTTTCTGAGCTATGTTGTATAGTTAAAAAATATTTTAACGTCATCGAATTTCTGTTTGAACTGATTAAGTTGATTCGATAGACTTGTGGGTGGCTTAAACTGCCACATGATATTGAAAACAAGTTTTTTGGCCGTAATGAATGTGATTTATCAAGGATTTCACGGTGGAATTATCATCAGAGTCGTGACCTGGATTGAAGTCAGTTAAACAGTGCCTTCGTTTGTTGTTTGTTGTTTTTATGACCCATCAGGAAATTCGGTAACAATGTCACTTGTTGCAAGGTTGCCGAAGATCAGACTACTTTTGATTTCGTTCTTCACTTACTTATTTTGTTCACCTTGCTGAGTTAAATTAAAAATAAAATATTAGTGTGAATGTTGATAATTTAATTAAGAACAGAAATTATGTTTTAAAAAAATAATTTGTAGGTTTATGGAATTGTCTGTAAAATATTCTTCGTTCTTGGAATATGGTAGGTTTTCTTAGTTTTAGTAGTTGGGCCGGTTCTGGGAGACGAGGGTTAGAAAGCCAACACACTTTTGGTCTGATAAATCGTTCAGATTATCCGAAAATTTTAAACGAAATGTAAATGAGCTCTTGCGAGGGACAATAAAAAACCGGACGCCTATTAAGCTATCTGCAGGTGACAGGCCAGATTTAATTTTGTTTTGACTAGATGGGCCTTTGTCCAGTTTCACGCACGCTCGAAATCGTGGGTGGGATGATCATAGATGCTCAGATGTTACGGAAAGACTCTACTGACCTATTACGGCTCTTATGAAATCAGATGAGCTTTTATTAATCACTATTTCTGTTGAATGAAATTAATGGATGCTTTGTGTCTTACCCACTTCTTAAATTACTCTTTTGGGTTGAGATATCTTATAAACAGATCTCATAAATCACTTTCATAGTATTACAAGAAATATTTAGTGAAAATATTTTACTTACAACTCCCGTTTAGGTAACTAATATATAGATTTTTTTTCGTACTGCTTTTTTTATTTCGTAAATTCCGGACTCAGTTTTAAGTGATTTCGGAGATTGTTACCTAAGAATACCTTTATGCGTTTCAAATTGTAAAATGCATGTCTTGATTTTTAAAAATATATAGTTCGTTCAGTGAATTTTTACCTGTGCATCAATGATAATAACTACGATGCGAACTATCTTGTTATTTATTTAGTTTCTTTTTACCAAATTATTTATACAAATACCAGTAAATCATTATAAAATAAAAATAAATAGAAAAAATGTGAATAAGAATAGAACATGAAAAAATATTTTTAAAGTTTACCACTGGATAGCATTTTTTTATAACAGTTGAAAATCTTTGTGGCCTAGTATTAACCAAAATTCAAAAAAATATGATGTAAACGAATTTTGTAGATTCTGAAATTTATTTAATTTACTACTTTTTTCATCTTATTAGAAAGTTTCGATAGGGAGCATTACAAAAGTGGAATATTGTAGTCTTGCACCATTTTAGGGATTTTTTGAAGTGTCACGTCCTGCGCTATCTTGTGGAAACAAAAATTTTTGCTTTGTTTAAATATTATTCAATGGCAGGTGATAGTAATTCTTCTAAAATGTAAAATACTGTTTTTACACTTCCTTCAATAAAATAAAGTTTTCATATACATCGGCCTGACATTTTGACCTTGACCATGACCGATACAAGAAATTTGGTATTTATCTTCAAACACATGGAAGTATTCATGTTTTTTGAAAAAATCTCAATTTTCACTGTCAACAATATTTTTAAAGTTTGCTACCGGGTAACATCGAGTTTATTTTTTATAACAGTTGAAATTCTTTGTGACCCAATAGATACATATGAAAGTGCTCGTGTTTCTTGTGAAAAACTCGATTTTCACATTTTTAAAGTTTAAAATTGGGAAAATTTAATTATGATAAAACAAATGTTTTCATAAATAATCTTTTCTTCTCCCATTTTCAATATAACAAGTAATGTATTATGAAAACTCAAGAAACTTTGTTTTGTTTTAATTTTTCAAATGCAATGGTCGACATCGACAAATGAAATGAGGTTTATTAAAATCATTATTAAAAACCATCTTCTACCAATAATTTGAGTTGTTGTTAGCAGATTTTAAAGGAAATCATAAAGTTGTAATTTATACCGGGCATATAATTAAATATATTATGACCTATGGCCTCGTATATTAAATTTTTCTCAAATCTTGAAAAGCTGCGATACTAACTCCTATTTACCTCTTAAGCAGAAAAATTATGTTGTTCTTTTGATCATACGCACATCAAACTTTATTTTTAAATTCTAATTTATATAGCGTAATCATTTTTGTCTTTTCGTAGGTTTAAATCCTGATAGTAAACACTGTTTTGGCATCTAGTTTACAAACAAGTTTTTAAACTAATATGTTGTTGGCTCATTTAATTTTTCATTTAGTACATATATAAAGTAATCATCAAATGTGCTAACAGAAATAATTTTATTTGTCAACATCTTTACACACAGATAAACATGTACATTTCTATAAATGCATTAGTTGGTTTGAATTTATTCCAAACTAACTGTTCGCTTTCTGCAAATTCGAAAAAAGCTGAAATATCTGCAGAACAAGAAATTTACTCTCACCGCGGTGTTCTGGCAAGACAAGCTCCAATTAAACATGTCCGATACTAATAAATATTTAATAATTGCAGACTTTCACAAAAATATCGTTCGTCTCAGGTATCTGAAAAAAAAATACGAGATGTCATCATACATTAAGATTAGAAAGAGAAAACCTGTGTTGCACGTGCGAAGGAATCAGAAAATGTTGACTTGACCACGTTGCCAATATCTAATGCATGGATGGAAGGTACATTCATTTGCTAAATTAGTACAGAAAATAACATTGTTTACTAATAAAGCAGTAGTTTAATTAATATAAATCTCTTCAATATATTATTTAGATGTCACTTTTTCACTTGGATTCACCTGTTTCTTTCAAGAGGTTATTCCATCTTCATCTTCTGAAGATGACTACTTTTAGGGGATTTGTGCTTTTACTGGTTATTATCTAAAATTTGAAGGTATTTGAGAAGCAAAATGACTTCAATCATTGAGATCAACCATATAAATCAACTATAATCGGTTCCACAGGATACTTAAAACTCGTGTGGAAGGAAATAGTAGACAAATTCGGTAGAACAGAGACTTTGCCCTTTTGTGTATGATATTGAGTGTGATGTTGTCTCATCCATTTAGGACTTTCTTTTGCCCAATATCCACAATTGTGACAGTTTACTTCACCTTTTAATATAAATGTGCATTCATCAGGAAAAATAATGTGAAAAGTATTACGCTAAATTGAATTCTGCTATCTGGATCATCGTCTGACAATTCCTAGATAAGATGCACCGTAAAAAGATGTCACTTTTCATGTTTTGATACTTTGTTAATAGTCGGAAAAGGAACATCACGATCTCGACTAACCTGCCGAACGCTTTTATGTGGATTATCTTCCTTAACATATAATTTAATTTAGTATCTTCCTTAAGTGCTGAACGGCCTAGTAAATTCTCTACAGTACTAAACTCCCTAAATTTTTCGGAACTTTACTCATTGCTGATTGGTTTACGTTTTGTTCTGGATATTTATTATTGTTGAGTTGGCATCTTTTCACCCCAACCAATCAACATAAGAAATTTAATCCTTTGTGTTATAGACAAACGCATTTTTAAAACGTGTATAAGCACATTAAATATTATTAAACTAATATTACAATTCAGAAGTGTCACTGTCATTAGTGAGTATTATAAAGTAGCCTATTGAATTATTATCAAAACTTTTTATATTTATTAAATTTTTATATTGATTTCGAAAAATATGGTAGAGTGTGTTATAATATATTTTTTCATTCGCCTAGGAATGTACAAGAAAAAATGTCGATGACATCGTTATTTTCACATGGTTTACCCTGTATATTTAATTATTACCTAAAAATATTGTAAATCAAAATTAAAACTCGACCTCTCCTCAAAAATTTTTCTGAAAATTGTTTAGCAAAAATGAATTTATTCTATACTTTATGTACACATTGTATGCACAAGGATCACAATAAGTATAAGTAATAGGAATGAGGAGGGAACAATTTAATTTTTTTTTATTTTTTCAATGTAATTTCCTTTTAGGTCAATACACATTTTCAGATGTTTCTGCCATATCTTTAACCCCTTCAAAAATACTTTTTGTCATACGCTGTCTCGGCAATAACCTCTTTGTTGGAGTAAATTTATTTTCCTCGAGTCATGTTTTCATAATACGGAAGGGAAAAAAGTCACAGGGAGCCAGGTCGAGCCAGTAGGGTGGATCCGGCAACAATTCAAAGAGCAGTTAGTAACGTAATTTGGCGGCCAGAATTCGGATGAATGTGTTTTCCAGGTTTTCTTAATCACATAGGGCCAATAATTGACTCTAGTACTACCTCGTGAGTGCTTTTGGTTTCTGCAAAAAGTCAATAAGAATTATTCTTATCGAATTCCGAAGCCATGACGATTTCGGCATATGTTTGACTATTGAAATGAAGAATTTTTTTAGGCATTTCAGATGTGGTATCCGCAAGTTTATTTTCAGTTATAAGTTTATTTTTGTTATTTATTTAATAATTTAATAATATAAACACGGGTACATACTTATCCGCCCTCGTATTTGGAGAAGTATATTTGAATTTTTAATAAACTTCTTATTGGTAATCTGTGGATCTAGTGTATATGAAATATTTTGACTCGTTACGAAATATTTTCATTCAATCGTTATTATTATCGGCAACATTGGTGTAACTAAGACAAGTACCAATGTCGAAGCCTTATGATATCTTATTCGAACATCTCGATTGGCCAATTGAATTTTTTACGGTAATTATAATCATGATTGTCACGATAAATTAGAGCGTCAATTATAAAGACAGATGAATGTCTGTGTAAATGATACAGAAAATATTTCTCTTCATTAGTGCATGAAATCTCCAATTGATTAAAAAGACGATATTTTTCTAGTGAAACAATTAAATGAGATCAATACTGTCTTTCAGTAAACCGGAATCATGAGGTTATTAATGAGATTTTTTGGTTAATATCATTATTTTTTTTTATTAAATAAACATTAAGTCTTATATTTACATGTTGTATCTATCCATCTAATTTAAAGTTACGTGTCTCAGGTCTTTGTAACAATTAAAAATTGTCTCCATTATGTTTAAGGTGTCAAATATCACGTAAAACTATAGGTTTCCAGCCGGTATGAAATATCTTCGGTAGTATCTGTGTGACATAGAGTGATCTGTAATATCCACCACACACGAAGTCCCATACTAATAAAATAAAAACAGGTAGTTTTTGCTATTTATAAGTGTCATTGGGAAGAGACTTTTGTTGTCGGGAGCAACGCACCATGAGGGTCAAAAGGTTTTGTGGCAAAAGAGAAGATTATTCATTTGTATTCAGGGATTATTAATTTGCTATTATACTAGAAGATTTAAAAGTAGTGAAAGGTACAAAGAAGGAAAAGAAAACGCTGTTGTTAATATAGAAAAGGACCTTCCCGCTGATTTATAAATTACTGGTTTTTGGTATTATTTTTTGTAAAGTTTATTAATTAAAAAAATATTGAGTTCAGTTATCTACAAGTATTAATACAATACTGATTGAGGAGGAGAAACTGAATTTGAAACGCTACTTTTTCAATATTCATTATTTAAGGTATTGGGTAAATCTTCAACTGTATTAAATCAATAGAAGTATACAAACTTCTAATTGAAAATCAATTATTTGAAGCCATTAGTTCAGTGGAATGTCAGTATGCTTTGCTGTAATCTATCGTAGCAGTTCCTGCTGAATTAAACATGTCTCGTCCATCTTCCAAGTTTAAGGTTTAATGCTTAAACCTCATAAGTTGCGAGGAGTCATTGGACGATCTCATGATTTGTATTCTTGTCACATATTATAATTTTATTCTCTCATGATACGGTCAATGTCAACAAAAAAACAGGTAAGAACATCGTGTCGCTTGACAAATTATTGAATTTATTCTATTAGAGACGAATATTGGCACACGAAAGACTAAATAATGAAATGAATAAGATAATAAACAATATCAATAAACCGACAAAATATATCAATATCGACTAGCTTTAAACTAGTTTTTTATTTTGACTGATTTATTGATTCAGACTACTATATCCTAAGAACCTTAATAAAAACTTTTTCATAAATTAGAAACTCCGTGGGAAATATTTTCTTTAAATTTTCTGTTTTTGTTTTAACCATAAAATTTAATGTCGAACAAATTAAGTATGCATTAATCATCAGCTTCCTCTCAGGCCATGGAACAGACATGTACGTCACTCACGATTAATTAGTTCTAATAAAATTAAAATAATTACGTAGCTACTAGTTATACGTTTACCTCATCGTATGCAAATATTCCATAATTTCCCTCCATTTTTTACGACTAAAACGATATTGTAATTTGTAGGCCAGTCACAAAGAAAACCTTACATTATATAGATTCTTCTTCCCAAAAAAATACTTATTGTCATATGCTGTTGTTATTAGCTTCACTAATAGTTAGAACCAAACAGGGAATGGTTGAGTGTCAAGTACTTTCAAATTACAAAGTATTCATCAGGACATTTGGTCGAAGGGATAAGTACAGATTAAAGAATTTCTTTTTTTAAAAAACTTTGTTGAATAACGAAACTATATGTTTAAACTCTCATTTTCTATGAAAGCCAGATTTCAGTTCTGATGATAGTTTTATCAGCCGAAAAGTTTGACGTATTTGTAAGAAATAAAATATACACAGACTTGAAATATACAAATGCTCTTTTCTTTATTTAATAAGAAGTATATACAAATAATAAATCTCGAACTAGAAAAATCCAATTGTGAAAATTAGAAAGTTATTTTTTACGTTATTGGCGCTGGAACCTACAATGTATTCAATATGAGGTCAATATTTTAACTACCAAGAAATTCACTCCTCTATACGGTATGATGATAATGTTTGAAACCAAGCTTTTAACACATTTATGCAACGTGCTTAAAAACATTCCCCGTACAGGTCAATTTTGTTTTTTTAAATGACACTATTGACAAGCAAAATTTATGTCGCATAAAAATCAACAAGATGGGACTCATTCCCATTTTGGCACTCAGGTAAATGCATATTTGACCGCTACTATTCCGGAACGATGGCCACCGCGTTCACCAGATCTAATACTCCTAACTTTTTTGTGCGGCTATTTGAAATCAAAGGTTTATTTTGATAGACCTGTCACAAATAATTAGCTCTAAGTTGATTACTCGCAGGGTTCAAAGTGTTTACACTCGTGCATGGGAATGTCAAGTAGCTGAAGGATTACAGTTTGGACATTTAAAATGAATGTCGTTCTAAATCTAAAATCTAAAATGTGATGGTTCCGTCAAAAATTAAATTAGAGTTTTCCTGAAAAAAATTACTTCATCACAACACAATTATTATGCAAGATATTAATTTTTTATATCGTCATTCGACTAATAAATAACTCTATAAAAAGTCAGACAAAAAATTGGAGGTTGCCGCCATTGAAAAAAATTAACTATGACCTCACCCCGCAAAAATTAAAGACAATAACAATTCTGTTATTTAAAAAACTGTTCGAGATATTTTCTTACATACGTTGCATAATTGAGGTAAAAGCTTGGTTCCAAACTTTATCAATACACACTTTATTTTTGGTCAATATAGGAAATAGGTATTGGAAGAAACGGGAAGAAAATGTTATGAAAACAGTTTTTTAGAATAATTTGACTAAAAACTCGTGCAAAAAATGAAGCGTCAATTTCTGCAGTAGATGAACCTTGACTAAGAAAAGAAAATACATATTTCCTCTAGTAGTTCTCTGATTCTGTCATTGCAGTAGTAACTATTAATTTCATGAAAATGTCTTGAAATAACCTACATCTTCCTGTCATCGTTAATTTAATAAATTGAACATGCTACTAAAAATAATTAAGCGAACAGTTGAAGATCTGGCCTAACGCGAACCAGTGCAATTATGAGTCATCAATCAGTCACAGATCCAAGAGTGCAAATTCAGGCTTAGTTTACTAGGCTAAGTGGTTAGCATTTTAAACGCAACCTCTTACTCACATGTAAAACATTACTCATGATTCTTGTATACATTTATAACATATTTTTATTGTTATTATTATTCGGAATGGGACGTGAAAGCATTTTGAAGAACGGTTTTTTATGCAACCAACGAAAGACAATTTAAACTGCATAACGATGAGGATATTTGAATATGTTTTATGTTATTATAAAATCAAATAAATATTATTAAGAGGTCATAATTCAAAAACAGTTACGAAAAAATTTAAATTCAAGGAAATATTGTAATAGTTTTTTCCTCGAGTTTTAACTAGTCCAAGATAGATATGCATTAAATATCCACGATGGAGATACCATTATTTCCCCAGAAAATCATTAAAGATATATTTAAAGAGGGCTTATAATAGTAAAAGAACATTTTCCCTTTTGCAATTTCTTTGATATTGTCTTCGAGAATTTAAAACTGGGTTGAATTAAACAAAGCACCATTTTCATTTAAAAAATACGATAATATAAAATTACTTGGAAGGAAAGTTTAAGTAATATCTATAATATGTCTCAAAAATATCCAGATATGATAGACATTTTGATATTGATTTCTATCGAATATGTCTAACAGATATTCATTTTTTATTTTAAAACTTCATTCAGTCCTTAATTGTAACAACATTTTTATTAAGTATAAACTCAAAAAACTTTTTCCAAAAGAATTCTCAAAAATATCAATTTTTGATGTTGTTAATGGTGTTACTGCTTAAACAAAACTTAACCTAGAATAAATTCGACGTGGACATAAAACTGAAGCAAATAAAAGAATACAATTCACTATTTCTATTGTTAACTTCTGTTAGTTTTATAAATAAACTAGGAAATTTAAAACGTTTGTAGGCTTTGTATGCCAACTTGTAGAATTTTTCCGAACATATTGTCGATGTTGTTGTTCATATTACCGAAATTTATGGCCGAAGACTTCGCTGCTCAGGTACGTAAATCGGGCCAAAGTGACACTGCGGGAACTCCAATAAAAACAATCTTTAATAAAATACTAAATTTAAACATCTTATTATGACAAATGTCAGTTTAAATGACCGATAAACTATTTGACACAACTTAATAAGATTTTAATAGAGGATTGTGGTCGGGAATGAGCCATCAGAGCCATAAACAATCAACCATAATCACCATTAAGATTAAATGAAAAAATGTTTAAATCAATAAATTTATTTAAATAATGATACAGCATTTCCTATCTATTCCGTAATGAACTTTAAAACTATCGAAGTTCTATTGTATAGTTTGTTGTGGTTATGTTTCTCGTTTGTTATTTTACCATTACATTTATAAACGGTAGATCTTACTTCTTAGTAAATTTTATAGTTAGGTCTATTGGTGTTCTTATTTTTCTTTTTTATATTTTGTACTGTTATCACAAATCTAAATTATACCGATTCTTTAACTGAAATTGTGATATTTTTATGACTATTACTAATATTTTTAAAACATATTCAAACATTTTCTTGCGTAGGGTCATTATGTATAATGTTTTTGAACAAAAAAAGCCAAATATGATAGCAAAAGCACTAAGATTTTTAAGAAAAAAAATCTTAAAATATTTTTGGTTTTAAAATAGAGGCAGGGTTATTTAACTGCTTCTACTATCCATTTTCTACTCAATTTTTTGCTGATTATAAGGACAGGAGCAGATAATTTAGTTTTAAAAGTAAAATAAGAATCACGTGAAATATTTGGTCACAACATTGAAGAAAATTTTATCGAAAATCAAAAACTAGTTTATATAGCATTAAGAACCAGCAGGAAGAAAATACCAATAATCAATTATATTAGAAATTTAAATAAGCAATTAGTAACAAAAATAGTTCTATAACATTTAATATTCAAAAATATTGAGCTGTGATAAAAGGCAATACAAAGTACTGTGAAAACTATTAAGGAATATCTTTGCTAAATACAACGAGAAATAAGAAATCAAACCAGACTCTAAGGTGAGGATACATATACGACTCAGAAATGTGAAAATTAACCAAATAACAAAAAAAAGAGTACATGATAGTGAGATGAAAATTTTAGGAAGCATTGAAGCACTAATTTTAAAGAAGAGGCACCAAACAAAGAAATAAGTAAGAGATTAGGATTGAAATCAGTAGAAAATAGAATAAGTGAAAATGCAATAAGATGCTTTGAACAAGGCTTACCAAGATCGTATAAAAAATAAGGAAAAATAAAAAGACCACAAGGGGTAGACCATAAATGGAACGACGAGATCGGTATGTACTTGAAGGACAAAAACTAAATTGAAGAGAGGTAGAAGGACTCGCAAAATAAAATAAGCAAAGAGTGAAATCAATCAACTCAACACTGGTAAAGTATGGGTTATGATTATGATAATGTTGATAAACAATTTCTTTTTTTTACCGTTGAATGTTGAATGCTTTTTCAATTGTTAATCCATTCCTTCCATTTTTTGTAGTTCCTAACAGGATTCTTTGATTCTTCTTTCGTCATATTTTCTCGGCTCTTGTTTTTTTGTCTACATTTCTTATTTTTAATACCTTTTTAACTATTGTATTATAATCAAGTCTAACTATGCAACCCCATCCAGTTACCTTTTTTCCTTTTTGGTGCTTAGTAATTGTATCACGTATAAGTTTTTAAAGGTGTATTCGAGATTTTTTTTTTCAAAAGTGAGTTTTTTTGAGTACTTGAAACCATTGAAATATATTTCGGAAGTGAGTAGAATCAATTTTATACGTGTAAATAAATCTTACGTACACATGGATACTCTTTCATAAATCTCTCAGTCGACAACACGTAACAGATGACATATTCCCTTTTTGAGAATTAGTGACCGGTATGAAATATTCATGGCGAATGAAATTCTATTGAATTGATCGCTGGCAGTTGCAAAATAAAGCGCCGGGCACGAATGAAAGTTGTTAAATAAAATATAAGGAAAAGGGTAACAGCTAGACTTAAGCTATCTCATTCGCCGATAATTTATGATGGTACATTTCGTCGTGTTGAGCTGGATTGCGGGAAACAAGATACGTTTCAAAAGGTTAATTTATTCTGTAATAGGTATTGCATGTATGCAGCACGTATGCTTCCTGAACGACTCAATTTTCGAATCCTCCGCTGTGGCATTCTTCAGTACTATTTTCATGCAAATGACGATAATTTTTTTTATCTATATGCATCTAAACATTAGTTCAACTTACACGTATTTTGCACTCATATCAATTTAAACATCTCGAGATTGTAAAATAATTCTCAGGATATATTTATAACTTGCCCGAAAACTTTAGTTATTTCGTTACCTTCAATTCCAGAATATTTATAGTGTTTTATTGGTACCGAATTTAATCTTAAGTGGATGTTTTGTTAAGAAATTTTTGTTTCAATAAAAGGTTTGAGGTTTAGAAGACAAAATAAAAACTATTTGGCTCTTGATTAATTATAGGCGCCAAAAGAAATGTTTAATGTTTTAAAATTAAATTTAACAAGTAATTTACCGGATAATATTATTAATAAAGGTGAAAATTAATGATAAATAGTACTTAATAGTACTAACGTTATTCATTTGCAAAGCTTCATTCATAGATCCTCAATGAACAGGTCGAGTACACACCCTTGTGTCCCACCGTATTAATCTTGATTATCTTCGAAAAATGGAAATGAACTCGCTGCGCAAGGTCATTATCTACCAGTAGTTAATATGATTATTAATATTTATCCTCTTTAAACAACATTAAGTAGCTCATGCAGAAATACTTGCAGCTCTATAATTCCATGCAAATAACCGGCTAAAGAAGGTAATACTAAATAATTCCAAAGGTGTTTTAAATGTATGTATACGGGAAATAAATTGATTTAAATCATTGGCATTTGTAAGACCATATTAAAGGTTGTCGGGCTGGCCTAAAAAACATTCGTAGCGGCTGCGTAACGGTATACCACTAAATCAATTATACGTGAGAAAAAGTTATGGAAAACGGTGCGGATCATCTTGCTTAGATCGGCTGTCAATAATGTCATCATTGGTCTGTTCATTACGTCCGTCATTACCATCGAAGAGGAAGAAATTAGTTGCAATTACTTAATGGAATTCAGAAATCTGGTTTAGAAAACGCAGTACAGATATAAAGTAAATACAAATTAATTATGTTAGTTTGAAGGTTCGTTAAAGGTATCTACAACCCTCATATTACTCTTGTTCAACTTCTCTAAACCTTTCGTAGTCGCACTAGTTAATAATTTATTTTTCAAACCGTTTTTACACAGGTTGATGATGTTAAACTCAAACGTGGAATTTATTATTTATGCCGAGCGGAAGCACTTACCAAATATCATGAACTCTCTGGTCTTCAGTTCTAATTCGGGACGACGCCCAGAATAGGATAAATTTATTAAACGTCTAGTTTGAAAAATATCGAGCAAGCTACAACTTACAAAAAAAGAACACTAATGTAATGGCAATCGCTTAATTAGAGACCTAATTATAATAGTTTCAAAAATGTCCTTTTTTCTCATTGGTTAGCGATATTAGTCCGTGTCCTTTATTAATTAGCCAAATCTTTAGAAGACGACAACTTTCTCTGAGTATCGATTCTTTGAATATTAGTGATTATTGACGAAGTTTCGGCATTTTAGAGTTCTAAAAATATTCCTCTGTATTGAAGAATTTTATGAGATTACAATTTCGGACAGGAAGGTCCTTGCAGAGGAAAACCATAAAAAACATTCAACTTTTCGTCCAGTCACTTTCATACGCCTCTAATTTATACAAATTTTTGAAGGGTCAATTTTAGGATCCAGTAACAAAATTTGGTTTTCAAAAATCACACATCAATACTTTTAAAATATCCTTTGTAGATATTTATACTTTTTTAAGTATTAAATTTGAAAATAAACCTAAGTTCGTTATTAGTACATTCTAGATCCATAAAAAATGAAAATTATTAAACTTATTATTTTTATGTTTATTTTACTATACTATCATTTATTATAATACACTGTGTTATAGTATTAAAGGGTAATATTCTTTGGTCATGGAATTATGACTAGTCAACTTCATATCATGTTTATCACGAAACAGGGGACATTTTGAGGGTGATTCGTATATGAAAAAGCAATGTACAAATAAATTAAATATAGTACAGTGTTTGTTATTATTACGTCAAGATCGTATATCTCTGTTTTTTTTTTTGTCAAAAGTATCGTCTACTAAAACCTGATGATTTATATACCTAACCTTGAATGATTTAAAATATTTTCTCGCACGAAATGTATTTGTGTACTTATTGAGTCAATATTTTTATCTATTTGTTATACATTTATTCTCGGGTCTGCATTACGTATTTAAACATTTCATGCAATATTTGCATAATATATAGAAACATCTTTGTAGTTTTATCTGTACAAAAAACAAATTATATTTTTAGATATTGGGCAAAAATTGGAAACACGTCATCTAAGTACTGTATTTACGAATTCATATTTCTCGAGATTATTATAATAAATTAACTGAAAATCGTGATTATTTATTAAAAAATTTAAATTAACTGTAAACAATCCGCAATATATCAACGTCATGTTATATTGGAAGAAGGAGAAGAAGATGTTTAAAAATAATAATCCTTGAATAATTTAAGCAATATGCTAACAACCAATATTTTCTTCGTTTATAAGTAATTAAACTTTTGAATTTTTTATGATTATTTTGCTTGTGCGTTGGTTATAGTGTATTATTATTATTATTATTCTTGTTATTAGTGTTACTATTATTATTATATTATGTTAGGTAAATTTTTCTTAGGTATTATAATCCATATTTAATTTCCATCAAACCTTAGTTTTGCTTCCATTTAACTAGTTTACGATGCCAAGACCGTAGAGGAACTCTATTTTTTCTTGAAAACATTTACAGAATTTATTGGTAATGAAATACAGAGTGTTCCATTGACTTTTCATGAATCTGATCGTTATGTGTGGTCAAAAAGTTGACCAGCCTGATTAGGATAAAATATTGCACGACTCATCAAAAGATTCATTCAATGTGGTAACAGTAAAGCCAACTCGAGCCAACCATAGTTACGCAATCTTCCAAGTGTCATAATTTATCTGCACAGACCCGTATCGCTGGCACTGGCGTACTGAAGACATTACGAGGGAAGGAAAAATATTCGACTAATAATCTATTATAACTTAAAAAACCCAATAGAGATAATGTTAAAATAAAAATAATAAAAGAATTCCTCACTATACATTTTAGTATCGATGTTGTTTACTTTAGTTTGAGTTGTTATTTTACACTTGCTTCTTTCTGTTACCACTTTTTCACTTGCATATTCTACCAGAATCTTCCCACGTATTCATTTGTCGTTACATTCTTTGCCGTTTTAGTCTCCTATTTTATTTTTGCCACCTTTATTAATATAAATAAAAGAGTTCTGTCAGATAAGACAGATAAAACGACTATTCATTTTGGAAAATCAGTAACAGATTAATAAGACCCTACTGCAGAAATCTACCAATAGGGAATACAAGTAGAAGTTGGCCAAAGAACAAGCAAGTTATAAGAAGTTATTTCAATTAGCCTGTAAGTGCTAAGAAACTATAAATGACTTTTTTAAAATGATTGTGAGAAAACTTACTTTATTATACTAAAATATATCTGTGAGCCGCCACTGTATTAAGTTCAAGTCATCTGATTCTTCTTACCCGTAACTGTTCAGGTGATTAATAAACTCTATCTGAATAATTAATTTCCTTTTGTGATGGTTTTAATTAATTCTCTCATAGCCGCTGTCATACAGTTTGATATGGCCTGACACCAGAGGTTGATATGTCCATACGCGCTTTATATAAAAAATTATTGCTTCCTTTTTACGGATCATCCGATTGTTCTTCGAACAAATTGCAAAAGAACGATGTACTTTCTTTTCTTGATGCCGCGTCAATCAAAAATTTTTATAATTGGGCTTGAAATTGGGTGAGCAAATCTTTGTCAGTCGAAAAATTAAGACACGTGCAGACGAATTGGTGTATTATTAATTACAGCTCAGGTTATTTTGTTTGTGTTTTGATAACTTTATTATTATATTGTCAAAGTTACGCAAAGCCACGGTAATTTTATTATACCCAGTTATTTCAAGTTTTAGGTAGAATGAATGATGGTTTGATACGCGGTTAAGGTGAAATACCATAGGAGGATATTAGCGATTAAACATTTAGGAAGAGCAATAAAAATATTACAGGAAAGTAGATAGGTGGTAAAAGTGCTGGAAAATACATTATTTCGGTTAGATAGTAAAAGAAATTAGGAACACGAAACAGAACAGTTACTATAAATTTAGTGAAGAATTTATTAAACGATGAGAAGATTTCTAAAAATACAAATTTCAGACAACACATAAGAGGAAGACGAAAAATAAAAAGGATCAAATATAACAAGATGAATTTATGGAAGACACAAAAAAGAAAGTGGTAAGGGCAACAAAATTAAGAAAAGCAATCAGCACTTCCAGTTTTTAAGAAAGAATGCACTAAATGAATATAGAAAATTTGTCAAGTAGCATGACAGGTAAAGCACAGAATAAAAAAGGTTACATAGGAAAAACTACCGAACAATAGCAATATAATCATACATAACACTTTTCAAATAGAAAGATTAAGGAAATTCGCTGAGAAAAATTAAAAAGTAATGATTATACATTTGCATTTAAAAAATATTATGGAAAGAATTGAAAAGATAACAAAGAATCGTCATGAAAAATATGGCAAAAATTAGAACAAAGTGGAAAAAGGTTTGAAGAAGGAATCGAATTTTTAACCCAAATCCAGCTTCTCGAAAAGTAGGAATGATGGAGATAAACAGTGATATATTTTTGGAACATTTACTTAGAACTTTTTAAATAACGTAAGTTTTTATTTAAACTTCGTAAAATCAGTCACCAGTTATGTTTTCTCCAAATGGCTTTTAAAATCCCCAATTTTCTCCTTATTACAACTCTGGAATCTCGTTTTTCTCGTAGATATTCCCCTATTTCAAATGACGGTGTCCAGATAAGGAAAATCGATACTAGCGTGGTAGAAAGGGGGAAATTTGGGAGGCGCCACGGCCATTTTCGAGGAATTCGCGCATTCCACGTAAATCTCCAAATGGACGAATCATCAGCGACATTTCCTTGTAATGGAACTCTCGGTTGGCCAAGCAGTGAAAATAATGGAAGAAGTCATTATTATTGCTTCACAAGGAAACAATAAAACATTATTGCCTAATAAGTCGTAAAGATAGTTCGTAGGAATACACTGAGACTTGGGAAACTGAACTGTGCGGAGAGATGATAAAACAAATTTACCTTTTATGATATTGATAAAGTTGAGTTTCTCGGTAAACGAGGTAAGCTGGAGAAGTGTCTCGCGTGACGGTCCATCGGTGCGTGGCAATCTTACTGGCCTTTGACACCCCAGCCATCCTCCATCTATAACTGTAGCCACGCTACCTGCTTATATCGGACACACAACATTTATAATTACAAGCGAGCTCTAGCTCTGGTTAGTGAAGAACATGTGAATTACTGCAACTCTAATATTTTCAGACACTTCCTGAACGATGGAATTTTTTCTTTCTAATTCTTGATCGTGACGAAGCAACAAGAAATTTTATTTTTTCCAAAATAAACGAGATGTACAGTTGGAGGTTAGAAATTATATGTTTCACACGACGTGTTTGTCTTTAAAGTAATTTTATTGTAAATAATAAGACAAAGGTCATGAAGCAATTGGTTAAAATGTCTGGGATCAGTTGAGTTACTATAAAAACTTGGGTTATAGGGGGACTTTACGTCAGAAGATACCAATAACTTTAATTGAATCTCAAATATGGTTTCTTGCTAATTTAAAACGAGTGAACGCAAATTGTAGTTTTTCCAAAATGTGTTTGGTTTGTATTAATTTCAGGCACTCAGGAATACGAAATAAAATCAAAGATTTCTATCTCAATATTGATTTACTATATAGTTGGAAGATTTCAAAGTTGTGAATCCCGCTACAATTGGTACCGTTTTTAAGTAGATTTTCACTTTTCTTGTAATTAACAATTGTTGGTACATGATTTTATTGCTACTTTATTGTATTTTTATCAATGATCTGCCTTTAATGAAGATTTTAGTTTAGATTCAAAGTTAGTAAGTTGTCGATCGTCGAAAACATGTTGAAAAAACTGCTGGTTATAGAGCTTAGATACGATGTCTGTGATTCATTAATAAAAAAACAGCTCCCAACTTAACTTGTAACTGTTTTAAGTGTTGGTATCTCCTTTGGTTGCTATTTTAATACTTTTAACAATTATTTCCCTTCATTATAGATTTATAAGTTATTTTATATATTCTCTTTATTTTTATAACGAAAAAAATACCAAATTGTTGTCTCGTTGATTGAAAATATATTGAAAAAAAATTGCTGGTTATGAAGAAGCCCAAATACTGCGTATCTGTGTTAGTTCTTGAATACGGTGTAGCCGGTTTTTTTATGTCTTGACGATAACGCATGTATGAATATAAGAGAGATGGATGAAGGATATGTGCAGTGTTTTATTAATGATGCAATTTTGCAAATTACTTCAAGCCAAAAGTTTACTCTTTATGGCTTTTTAGGTCTAACGTAACAAATTGTTTTTTCAGAAATTGCGGTATTCCCAATATTATAAATTGGTAACGTGAGGTAATTTTATATATTAATAATTATAATTTAATTTTTTAAATTCACTGAATTTCATAGAAGTTAGTCTAAAAGTTCAAGCGACTATTTTTTATAAAATTATGTCATCCGAAATTGGTTAATAACTTTGTGCATTCTAGTAAAAAGCTAATAGCGATTGAATTTTTTTTTTGGAAATTAATATACCTGTTCCGAACATATTACCTTAATAGATCTAAATTACATAACGAACTACAGGAAATGGTGGTACTTCTAAGAATATTTCTTGATTGATTTATGTTTATATAACAAGTCATTTATATTTAATTAATATGATAAATAAATCTTTAAATATTTAAGATTAATGTTTAAAAAATACTAATATGGTACAGAATTATTGAGTTTGATACTATTTGAAAAGGTTATTTCAGTTAAAGATTACTACTATACATTATCACCAGAATCTTTAAGCAAACAAAGATTAAGAAGAAACCAACAATAAAAGTGTGAAATGTGAAATTAAAAGGTAATTTATTGAAGTTTTATATTCATTTTCATAGCTTCAAATAGCTTAAAAATGTCCAAATTTGCAGATTATTTGATCGATAATTAGATGTAACGAGGCGCAAGCTTTCTTCCTAATATGTGGGAATCAAGAACAGCTTCGTTAGAAATGACAACTAATGCTTGCAAAGCAATTCCAAATTTTATTCTTTTTTAATTGTATGATTGAAAATTCTAACCAAAAAAATTAAAATAGAAGGTAATATTTGTTAGATGAGAATAAATTCCTCTTACGTTGCGATTTTATAAAACGTTCATCTTTTTATTTTACATTTGGTTTTACTTTATAGTTTATATTATAGATAATGGACTTGTTTAAAAACTTTTATGCTTTATAGTTTTATCATTACATATTTTTGTATGATTCTAAGTAAAATAATTTAATAAGACTGCATATTTATATTATTTATTAATTAAGAGTTCTTATATAATTAGAGAATTTTGAAAATGAAAGAAATATACCAAAAGTAGTTATACCTTTTGTATATTTGTCTCGTCCACACTAAAAGAATTAAGTCAATAAACATTCAGTTTCTCTTTATAAATTATAAGAGTTTTCTAAAAATGGATCAGGTGTTACAGGATTAAAGGTCTGGAATTTATCTTCTTATCCGTCGCTACAATAACAAAACATAAAATGTGATGTTCTATCTTTCGTCATAGAGCTTAAACAATAAATTTAAAAAGTGTTGAATATATATTTGAGTTTAGCGATTAACTTTTATTGATGAACTTTATATACAAAGATTGGGCTGGAATACTGGACAATAAGTCGGGATTTTCCTCTATGAAAACATTCTATTCGTCCAATATTGTAACCTTGAGAAATCTTCAAACACAAAGGAAATTAATAGAATTGTTAAATGCCAAAATGTCAGTCATTGTGTAAGTGACTAGATTTTTGAACTTGGTGAAACTCTAACTTATCGTAATGTAATTTCAATGTTTATTAATTTAATTACATATTTTATCTAGGTTAATCTATTTGTGTTTTTCATGTTTTATTTTTTAAATTCTCGTATATACTCCTCGCATTTATAAATAGTTTAGAAAAGTACGGTTTTTCATTGTATCGATTACGAAACTTAACTACTCAAGAGCTTATAAATCTGGTAATTGTCAATTTTCTTAATTAATACAATACGGTTGTTGGCTCATGAATCCTCTATGGTACAATTTCGTCAATTAATTTTATTACAAGTACTCGGCATAAAATTCTATAATCCGTCCAAAAATCACCCACCAGTACATATGCGGTTAATTACAATAAAGTAAAAAATCACGCTTGCAGTATTGACATCGCTAGTACACTCTTTTACAGTATGATAATACTATTTAAAATTTCGAACTTTTTTATAAATACTTATAAATAATATGTGTAAGTTGACGTTTTCAAAAACGTAAAAACTGTACATGTTTTTTTTTTGTAAAGGAACACAATTAATTCAATCGTTAACTTATTGTAAGTCATATTACGAGTTAGTATAATCAATCTTTTTATTTAGTTAAAATATTGTACATACATTTGTTGCATAAATAACTATTCATTAGTGAATGCGTGATGAATAATGATGCTGCATTTATTAATAATACAAAACATTCAATTTGGCATGAAAACTTGCGTTTCTATATATTTATGTTCCTTATAGCAGCAACACACATACAACTTGAATCGTGTTTAGTGGACATGAACGTGCCCGTCATTTTTCCGAATCTGGCTGGAGGGGAGCCGATGGCCGATAGAGGTCATGAAAAATCAAATTACTGGTATTCTACTTGGAGCGCCCTGTTTAGTAACGTAACGGATTGCCGAGCCTCTAATAACGCTTTTTATTTTCAATATAATCAATATGATATCCTGGTAACTGCTGCTGTTAATAAGATGAAGATGGTAAGGTCCGCGATCGTTACCGGGATTATTCAAGCCCAGAGGCTCGAACGGAAGAGACGAGATTTCGCTGAAATTGTAGAAAATATCGTTTGTTGGACTTATTTTTTAAAAAGTTATAATTTTTATTAATACAAATAACATTGCAAATATGAAGAACGATAAATTCAGCTCGAAGGTGGTAGATTGATGTTGCTGCATTTTGACTTTGTCTGTCTTAAGTTTTTTGTTTTCACAATATTTTAATTTTCGATCATGCTCAGATTCTGATACCGATACCAAATCTATATGGACTTTTCTGCTGGTCAATGAGGGAAATTTAATTCTTCTTACCGCCAATCTCCACTATAGGGTTTATTTCTGTATGCTGTAATTATAACAAAGGGGACACTGACTACTTTTTATTTTACTTAGCGGTATATACACATGTTGGTAATGTTGAAATTTATAGATTAATGAAATATTTTATGCCGAGCGGAAGCGTATCAGTTCTTGTGTTAAAATTCATTGACAAATATCAAGCAAAGGAATTGACACTTATTAGCTTCATAGACTCTTAGAACTTCAGTTGTGATTCTGGAGATTCTGGAGAGAGTATACATTGATCACAAAGGATAAATTAAATTAAATTAATAAAATCACTAATGTACAGTAACCACAATCGCGTAATTTATGTCCCTTAAAAACGAGTGTCAAGCTGCAACTCATCCTAACAACGTTTACTACCTCAATTTTTCCAATTTTTAGAGCTAATTACTTAACGTTAACATTAGTGTGCCATAATTAGTCCCAGATTTATGATTTAGATAAATGTTTCAGATTGTTTATGATTTTCTGATTATTAATAAAGTTTCGAATTTTATCAATTTTCCTAATATTTGAAAATTTCACGAGATTATAATCTCCTATGAAATGAATTTTTTTTTATAAAGAAAAACCGCCAAAAAACATCAGACATCTCATCAAGTCTTCCAGTATGATAAAAATTAATATGTTTGCGTGCAGTTTAAACGATCAGTTTCCGCTACTAAAAGTTGTTTCACAGCTAAATTCCGAATTCCGCTCGACATTTTTTAAATTCTGCTTTTGTATGGTGTTTGGTAAATGCATTTTTTAATTTTTTTATTTTATTATCAGTTTTTGTGAGTTTGCTTTGAGGTGAAATATGTTTTATTTGTTATATTAATTTAACAAAAGTTACAACTCTACAATCTGGACAAAGATTCTTTTGTGTTGCTAACTGAGCTTTCCTGGCATGTAAAAAAAAGTAAAATATTACAATCATGTACGTTTCGAATTTTTAAAAAACGTTTATTTATTAATTAACAACAGTAAATATGGCTAACTAACTAACGGCATTCGTAGTATTTTTCAACAAAATAAAAGAAATTATGGACAAAAGACCAGAAGAATTTTTATGACGTTGTCTTACAGCAAAACGGTCACACAAAAGCGTTATTATATTCAATTAATGTATTCATTTATTTGCGCAATTAAGTGTGCTTTCCACAGAACGACGTGAAAAGAATTCGTACGTGGGCTTCTCGTTTGGATAACTGTTGTTTATAAAAAGCGGCTGAGTTCAATATGGAACCAAAAACTTAACTTCGCTTAAAGAATAATTATTTAAATATGCACTCTGAATTATGTTTTATTAAAGTGTTCTCTGTATGGGAATCGTGCCGCTGTCACACTTCTTATCACATTTTATTGTGCATCCGATTTTATAGATTTTATGGAACCTCTTGTTTTTTTACATAATTTAGACAGCAGGTGGACCAGTAGTATATTTCCACAAGTGTTAGCTTAATCGAATATACCTGTAAAATTGGACTAAATAATATGTTCATTCTTAGTTGAAGTATATTCTAATAATACTAACAAGCAGTAGTATTCGTAAGGATTATAAATATGACAAATAAGACTTTAAAATTTTGTAGTTCTGATATTTAAAATTAAAAATATTTTTAAGTTTGTTTAACTAGGGCCAACAACGTCAGAAAGTAACTATATTATAGAGCAGTTTGTACTTAGCGCCCCCCTGTCTTATCTCAAATAATTTTACCCCCCTATTCAGTGATGTGACTTAAAAGCAAACACGTAGGAATTTAAATTGCGCTAATGACAAGGCACCAAGCAACACTGTGGAGCGCTCCGAAGATGCTGTCGGAAAGTTCGCGTTTGGTCTCGAAGCTTGTCGAACGTCTAGATTGAAGCACGCGATGCGACTATAAATAGAGAATTGCATTTGCGGTTGTTGTTAGTTATTTGAACGTTCGCATACTGTCATCTTTTAAGTCTGGTATTCCAATGCTAAGCATTGTTGTGTGTTATAAATGTGGATAACTTTTTGAAACGAAAATTTGAAGAAAAAGAGGCTTATATCTCAACAGGTCAAAGTTAGGAATCGTCCAAAATCTAAAACAATAAAATAATTGGATATAATGAAATCTAATAAATTGGAGAGGCATCTAGAAAGGCTGCACAAAGAGCATATGAATAAACAGCGTGATTTTTTTGAGAAAAATTATTCGAAAAACAGTAAATGAGAAAGCTATCTAGTCATCATTCAAAGTTACTTATAAAGCACCTAAATGTAAAAAGTAATACAGTATTGCAGAGCAACTTAATCTACCCGCCTGTGAGGACATCTTAGAAATAATATTTTGTAAAAACTCTGCTAAACAACTTGACAATATTCTTCTGTTAAACGATATATCAGTCGTTTCTCAGCAACAGCTTGAATATTTGAGCTAACTGGAAAATTGTTTGTTGTACAATTTGACGATGTTATCGACTCCAATAATGATTTACATTTGACTTGCTACATCAGATTCCGTAAGGGATCTATAATATGTGAAGATTTATTGTTTTGTAAATTAACTGAAGGAAGAACTACAGCCACCGAATTGTTCAAAATTATAAATGATGTTGTAACTAAGGCTAATTTGTATTGGAAAAATGGTATTGGGATTTACACCGATGGAGCACAAGCACAAAACTATTGTAAAGAAGGAATTTTCAGAAAATATCTGGACACATTGCATGACTCATCGGGAAGCTTGAGCATATAAATTGGTAAGTCCTGGACTAAATACGGTTTTAACAGTAGTTTTTGAAGTAGTTAACTATATAAAAACTATATCACTGAAATCGAAAATGTTATTTGTTACATGTGAAGAAACGGGAGCTGAACATAAAATTTGCTAATTATTCCAAATTGTCCGATAGGAGCCGGATTTTAAAGCCATTTAACAATGCACCTCTCGGGTTATCTCTACAAGAAGAAGAATAACTGTTAGATATTTCATCAAGCACAAATAAAAAAAATCAAAGTTTATTATCAAATACTCTTGGTTTGAACTTCCGAAACCCTACTCCTTTATTAAAGCCAAGGGTTTTCCTATGTCTTATCTTTGTGAAATTGGATTTACTGCATTGAAATCTAAATACCGAAATAAACTTCAAGTAAGAGAGTGACCATCTCAAACAAAGACCGGAATTTAGAAAGATTGTGTGCTTGAAAACAAACGCATGTTAGCCACTCTAGTGGAAAATCCCAATTTTTAGGGTAAATCCCAAAGATTGGAGAGTGGAAAATTAGAGTTATCAGACGGTGAAAATGGCGAGCTAATATGCAAATAAAAGTAAAATTAAAGAAAGGAAAGCCAAGGTTCAGAAAGAAAAATCCCAGTATCCCAGTATTCATAACACCGGACGAAAGAGCAATTTATGGTGACGAAGAAGAAAGAAATACAGTAGAACAAGGAAGGAAACCAAAAGTAAAACCACGAAAAAACCCAAAATACAAAAATTGTTCGAAGTTGACACTAGAAACAAATTTGAATCGTTGGAGGAATTCGACGAAATGGCTAAAGAACCGGCGGAAAAAATTCAAGAAAATAATAATGTTAAAGGGCACACCCTTATTATTATTATTATTATTATTATTATTATTATTAATTATTATTATTATTATTATTATTGTTAGCCTTTAGTCATTACACCTTAGATATAATGTTTCTTTGCGTGTTAAATAAAAATTTAGTAACGAAATCTTTAATTTTTTTTAATTTGTAGCGCGCCCCTAAATAGCTTAAAAATCCCCACAGTTTGACAGTCTATGCTATAGAATATTCACGTATTCACGCAAATTAGTCACTTTTTTTTTTAAGTCGCAACTAAAATTCATTACGGCTGCACTGGTTGGATATTTAAAATGATGGCAATTTTACTTCTGCCATAAGATGGTATTTACTAAAATTAAATAACCAGATAATTAATTCAATATTCTATCTGAATATATTTAAAATTTGGGCCTTTTCGAAAATTATGTATTATTGTTTAGATCTCGTTAGATATTGTTATATTGGCTACTCCTTTGGGTTTTGAGCAAAATTCATATTCTTTAATAAACTTCGTATACAATAGTTATATTATTGATTGTACCAATTAATTCAATTGTTTATATGAAATCGCACAAATAATAGCTCATTTTAATTATTAATGAGATTAAAAGTGAGTTTTAATGAAAAGAGATATTTTATTAACTATTTTTCAAAGTTGTTCATTTTGGCTTTGGGAAAATTGTCGCATTGTTACAACGTGAAGCATCGGCAATCTTCTCGAAAAGGTTTTAAAAAAAATTGCCAATCTATTAGCTTTCTCTACATTATTTTTGGTCTATTTTTCTTTATTCCAGTTTTAATGGTAAACTTTATTGGCAGCAGTAGTTGTTTAAATTCTTTTTATTACGAAAAAAACTGATATTACCAGTACCAACTGCTCTGGACTGGCCATGTGGTACGCATGCTTGACGTTACTTATATCCTTATCCCCTAATGACTGTTTAATCGGAATTAGTATGATTTAAAGTGAATAATTGGTCGATGGCGTGTCTCTCTAATTAAATTATTATGTATAAAACTCGTTTTTAGGAACGGGGGAGTCACCATTTAGAGTAACATTCATTTTTCCCCCTTTGTGGTAAATTATCTTTCATCAATGTTTATAACGTTACACAAAAAACACCGTGACCTTTTAGCATCTCTTATCGCCCCGTTTATTACAAAATTACCGCACGAGGGGTGAAATTTGATATGGTAACTGATGGTAGCGACACGTGAGACTGTACAGAAGAAGTCGACATTAATAAAAACGACCTCATCCTCAATTTTATTATTCAACCCAATTTGTTACATTAATCATTTTCACAGTTTTGTTGAAGTTTATTGCACATATTCAATATAAATTTTGTTAAAAAATTTTAAAACTACATCTTTGATGGCAAATTACAATGTATCAAGCCATCTTAAATGCTTTGGATACTGGTATTTCCACATTCTTCAAATATCTGATGGTATTTTATAATCATTTTAATTTCTTGTCCTCCTACAACTTTTGATAGTAGCATTTGTATACAATAAAATTAAATTAAATTTAAATGAGTAATATATGATTAATAGCAAAAAAAATATACTTGGTAAATGGATAAGGTACTATTTTGTGTAAAACTTTTCTTGTTTTTATATACGGGATGTTTCATTGGGAAAGAGCCTAACTTTAACCGTCAATTTACTGGTTTTAAATAACCTATATTTAATGGGTCTTCCACTCATTATCGCTGAGATACAAGGTGTTTTATCAATTTGTCCTATTTATTTCGGAGCTCATAACTTCCGAATTACTCTGCGTATTACTTTGATATTTGGTAAGCATAATTGCCATTATCTGGAAAATCTACCAAAGTACAAAATCCAGAACCGGTTTAACAAAACATTTAAAAATCCGTCTTTCCGATTTTTTTAAATTGCTTTTTATAACTAGAAAGAGCAGAAAAAACTGAATCTACTTTTTCCGAAGTCAATTGTACTATGAAAATGAAAGTATAATTTTTGACCGTTTTGGGGGTTAAGAAATAGTATCGGAGAGATTTTTGTTAATATTTTGGTTAAAATAAAATTTATCTAGATAAGCATCCCAAAAATTGAATTGAGTTTATATTTTTACAAATACAAATCATTGGAAAATGGTTACAGGTCCGTAATTAGTACATAATTATTCAATACGTTTCAAATGTTTTGAACATTCTGTACAAGGATATTTGGAATCTATGCACTTGCTGCACATTTGTAATTAAAAAGAGCAGTTTACAAGAAATAAATTTCAGCTTCCGAAGGCGATAAAAATACTTATTTCCACCCTACAACGTGGCGTATATATAATTCGGTTATTATGAGCTTCGAAACAAATAGGCCAAATTTATAAAACATCCTATATTTCATTTACAAAGTATGGAGGACCCATTAAATATAGGTTTTTTGGAACCACTAAAGTGGCGTCTATTTACTGTTAAAGTTAGGCCCTTTCCCGATAAAAGTTTAAACATTTTTAAGAGTTTTTGATTGTTCTTGTGATTTTTAATAAAACTTTCAAATTTTTAACAATTTATTTCTTTCAGTTTTCGAAATCATCTAATACACCAATTCCGAGTCGTAACAGATTTTCATAAATTTTGAGAGTGTCCCTCAACTTGTTAGAACTTTTTGTATTTCAAATACGATCTTGTTTCTATGTTATGTCGGTACCAAGTAAAGAAAAACCCTGGAGGGTCAAAGAGTCACGTGAGGTGTTTAAACATAAAAACGTGACGACTAATGTTCTGAACGCGTGCTACCCTAATTCGGTAATGGGGTAGACGTGGTCATTCTGTTTGGGGAAGAATTACGATCTCATTACGCTAATTGACCTACGTCCGAAAACCAACTGTCTCTTACCTCACCACAAATCGATGATGTATATTGTTATAATAAAAATGAGAATCAAATTTATTAGAATATAAATATAAAACATTGTACTATGAATTCTCTTTACACCTACAAGTTTTCATTGAGGTATCTTATATCGGATTATTATCGAAATAATCTAATTCAAATATATAATTTAAGTAAAGTAATAAAATAAACGACGATTTTAATGTCTGATATTAACACTAGCGCTTGAGTAATAATTGATTAAAATTCTTCTTACTAATTCAAAGTTAATTACTAGATGGTAGCGCTTCAGGTGCTAGGGAATCCCATTATTTAAAATTTCAGTATTGTTTATGGTAGACATAAGTAGCATTTAATATAGGTATTCTACAGTAATAGACATTTACATAAATTTAAATGAAATTGTAGAAATAAAGGAACGTAAAGTTAAAGGAAAAAGCAGATTTCATAATAATCAAAGGATTAAAACCAAAAAGTAATATTGGTTGTAATTGATGTTAACAAACTTCATGCTTAATTAAGGTCATAAGTCATAAGTTTCACGCCAACAACTGAAATAACTCAGCAAAAGAGGCAAAGACTTTAGATATAGGGATATTATAAAAAAATAGTATGATTGGCACATAAAGGGGAATCATAAAGGATTGAAACTTAAAAATATCAAGATGATTTTAAAAGTCAACCTGTTCGAGGTCCTACAGTGCTTTAAAAATATTATTTCTAATGTAAGGAAAAATGTATGTACAAAAAAGTGAACTTTTAATAGCAACTAAACTTTCACCAGTCGTTGTACCCATCTGCAAATTTAATGTTTAGACCGGTTTTAAGAAAAAGCTATCCTGGTATTAAAAATCAATAACTTTGATAAAGTATATGGACATTAGCTTGTATTTCAGATAAATCACATCGTCCCTAGAATTAAATTTATCACGAAGGAAAAACGACAAAATGGAGATCTGCTTAGAACTGAGTAAATATATGGTAAATAAAGGATGACGTTATATTTATTGTTTTATGTACCTTTACAATCAATTCGTTAACCCAACAAAGTGATAACAAAGAGTAATGAGTAAATATGGTGAGTGAAGCTGTTTTGAAGGGCAAATTGCCTAGTGACAATTTACCATTCTTTACTTAACCAGGTCTTTTGGTCAGTTTATACTTCTTGGTTGGTTAAACCGCTGATTAGTTCATTTTCGTGGTTTTTCATACGAGTTCTATATTTTGTGATCTTTGATCCAGTTACATACCATGGGGCATTTATTATCATGCGAAGAGTTGTAGACTGATATACAGTAAAAGTTTATTTTCCAGAGGGAACCAGGAACGTGTCCCATTCAACCACCTTATTTGTCTGGTTGTAATATTTAACTTTTACTTTGTAAAAATTGTTATTGGTTTTTCTCCTGCTGCGTCATCTGTAACTGTAGCGATACTTCTATCATGTATTTCTGGTATATCAGCAGTGTACTTGGTTTACAGAAACGACCTTTGTGGTGCACCTCATTTCATTAATTGTTGATTGGAGGTTGTGTTATTGACCTTGATTTGGAAAAAATTGCTCTTTTATCTCTTTATAGTAGTCCTAGATGCTAGACTTTGTCGAATGCTTGTTGTACGTCTAAGAATATTGAGGCACTTACTTTCTTTTTTCCCATATGCACTTTAGAATGTAATGGAACTGATGTGTACGGAATTATTTTCTCTAAATTTAAATGGATGATTGGGAATCAGTTGTTCGATGGAGAGAGTTTTCTTGATTAGTTTTAATAGCTTTTCAAAGATTTTGGAGAAACATGCTTGTAAGTCGGTAGGAGGTTTTTCGGGCTTAGGAGTCGTGATAATACGTGCCAGTTTAAACAGAATGGGAAAAAAGTTTATACGTAGTACACTATTAAAGATTGTTGTTAGTACAACAATTGCTTTCCGAGGAAGTCGTAACATAGGGCTTTGTGACTGTTTGAGTATTTTATTTCTTTTTTTAACTTATAATAGTAAGAAGGATCTCATTAGAAGTTGACGTGGAGTATCTAAAAATTGTTTACATCATTTTCGTGTACATAAGTCTCCGTATAAAGAAATATTACTGAACACCAAAATCACACATCATATAGCATAATGTATAAAATAGAGAATCGCCAGCAACGATCAATACAAGAGAGTGCTAAAACGTTTTTATTTTTTTAACATGACAATTCCTTGGAGAGCGTAGTATACTTGTCCGAGTGGTAATGTTCGCCATTAGTGGCATGCAAAAGTGTCCCCTTTCATCCCCCTCGACCCGTTAATTAATTAGCTAAATGTATATCCTTCTAAGAATCCCGCATGCCGGACTGATAGTGTTCGTCCAAGAATAAATGAATATTAATTTCATTAGAGTGGATACTGGCCCCGTTCGCAGTATTTAGATTGCGCGTTCGCGTGTTCGCCTCTTTTCTTCTCTTTTGTTAGCCCACCTCGCGAAAAGCGCCTTTTTCATATCGGCGTAAATAACCACCATTGCCGATAGAAACAGGGGCGATTGCGGAATATTTTCGGGGTTACTCACCGCGAAAAAATAAAATCATTCTTTAGATTTACGAATAGCTTTTTTTTAACATATTCCACAAAAACGAATATTGTGCCTCAAGAAAGTCGGAGATAATCAAAATCAATTGAATCTGCTTTCGAAAATCTTTTAAAAATTTTTTTAGATCAATGATGAAGTCTTTAATTTAATGATATAGGAATACTTAATATTATAATAAGCGGATGTAGGATATGTAATGTTGAGAAAAAAATATATAGAAAACTATTTATTATGAATTTTCTCTCAAATTTACTATGAAGAAATATAGTAAAAAGTGTCAATAAATCAACCAAATAGATATATAAGTTGATATTTTAGTGAAAATATTTTTTTTACTAAAGGGAATTTTTTTAACTTTGACTGGTTTGAAGAGACAACAGTGCAAATTTTAAACCGTTGGATGCCTGTACATAAAAGGTTATATTCAATTTTATTTCGCAAAATTCAAAATTGATAAGAACAGAAAAAAAAAACGTATATTTGGAAAATAACTAAAAGTTAGTAATAATATTATATTCTAAGCGAGTAACAGAATATATTTTCTGCACCACCAAAAAGTTATAAATTTTACATTCATTATTAGATTAAAATTAAAATTTGTTTTTACGATGGCTATCGATATTTTTTAAAACAATTACGAGGTATTCATTCCTTGTAACTTTTTATAGCATGAAAATATATGCAAAACACTTACATTCTATTATTAAAAATGATTTTGGAATTAACAGATTACCAGATAGTTAATGATAAAAACTGCAAGTCATTAAAATTTAATTATTTTTTTTAATACAAATCATAAAAAATAACATAGTGAAAGTTGGATTTTTTGGGATTATTGATTTGTTCGTCCAAGAAAAAACATTCTAAAAGTAAATAATTTTGGGTTATTTCCCTTAGGACAAGGAGCTAAAATTATTGAAAAAAAATATTTATTCACTTTTTTTGAGGATTACTGTTTCCAGAGGACTGTCATTTTTTGAGATATTTCTCAACGTATGACCGTCCGTTAAAACCGGCTTCTTCAGGAGGGGAGGTGTGCATGGTAACTCAACTACTTAACGTAAACGATTAAAAAAGGAACAATTCACAAACTTTTCAGGCTAACTTACCCAAAAATTGTGTTTTGGGAAAGTTAATCACAGCCGAAAATTGAATGAAACTAATCCAGTATTCACAAATTCTACAACTCTCGAAACTTAGCATTGCCGGATTTCGACACGCTCAACCTGATGTAGTAAAAAAGTTTTATACTATTCGACAATTCATATGGACCCAATAGAAATTTGATTTTGGTAGATAAAGTTGGTTGCAAGATTTTCACACCTCTACAACTTGGTATGCCGATGGTATATTTCAATATCACCACTATTTTTTCCAAGTATATAGAGTGATGGTGGTAAAAATAAGATTTTATCTAATCTTCAACAAATTTATAGCAGAGATGGACCATCATAAATTCATTGTCTTTGGACAGACTGCATAAAATATTTCTTTCTAAATGTAAGAATTAACGAATGCTTTTTTCATTTTGCCTTAAATATAAGAAAATATTTAATATAAATGTATTGCTCATTTTGCTTAAAGGCGTTTAATTAATTTATAATGAATCATAATCATAATAATTAATTATGAATCAAAATTTTGATGTGATAAGTAAATATTGGAGTTACTTTCCCTCTGAAATTTATTATCTACATAGTGATGATAGCGTTCCTCTACTATTTATAACTTTGATTATATTATCTTTCGTATAATTATCTATTTTTCTTTTATAGATGAGAAAATTGGTAACGCGCTCACAATTTCTTCATCACTTGTGGAATCTCTATGAGAGGACACTGAATGGTTATTTTCAATAAAAATTTAAATGAAAAAATATAATACATTATAAAATAAATATCTATTTTGTTGAAATTCAATTTGCACTTTAATAGTTTATTGCCTACCTTTCCATAAAAACAAATAAATAGATATTATATTTTATAACTAAGTCTTAATTATAAACCTACTATAAAATTTATATCCTTAAAAAATATTAACGAAAGTATATGAAATTCCATAAAAAAAATATTGACTAACTTTTTTAAAACTCTCAATATACTTGATCGACATTGGTTTCTTTAACTCTTTTTTGATACAACCTAAATTAACAGTCAAATGTCAAGGGTTTATTTTAAATTTCTAGCAACTCCAGGTTTCTTCAAGGATATATTTTCTAAGTTCTTTTTATGCAAATTCGTTTTAAATAATATTTGAATGCTGTTTTTTTATATGCTGCAATTAAAATCTGCATTCTAAAAAAGAATCGTGCTTGGAGATTTTAAAAATATTTATTATATGTATTGATTCACTGTTGAAATGTATTTAAATACGAACCTGCGCTACTTCCATTCATCACGAAAGAACGTTTTTTATATCCCATTTAGTTTTTGGCTTGAAGTTAAGTAAAGTCGTCAATTATTCAGAGAACTATTATTCAGTTTTTTCCTAGAACCCCCCAGGCAAAAATTTTAGTTTTTACTGTGAATTGTATGCGAATTTCTTTCTTCTTGCACTGAAACAATAGTTTTTAATAAAAATAGCAAAGAAAATAGAATTTTTTTGTTTTTGGTAATAGACTAATTATTTTCTAAATTACATATTATTATATATAGTTATCCAATTTGTTAATTATAAATATATTAAAAAAAATAGTTATGATAGACATATCAACATTTTTTATAACTAATAAACTAAATTTTCTAACCCTATAAATTTTTGATATTTTAAATTTGGGTTCCTTCATCTATTTCCCAAAATCAGATGTTTTTGTTTTCAAACTTCAACTTGTCGTTTTTATTCCCATATTTTCAAATTTCGCAATCCATAATTAATTTGGCACTAATCACAATAATTCCATCCTCATTATTTTCCACATAATAATCAATAATTTATATTTATTATATATCTCTTAAGTTTCATAATTTTTCACTAAAAACAGTTTTTCTGTTTTAGTATGAATTTTAATTACACCCTATTTTGATTTTTAAGTTATATTTGGATTATAACAATATGTTATTATGTAGTTAGAGCTTAAGAATAAAAAAAAATAACGACGAATATATTAAAATCTTCACAAGTATTTATAAAAGTTTTTTTATAGAAAGTAATATACACTAAAATAAAAAATATATATGAAACATACATAAATATTGGTACAACCTTCACAAGTGCATAAGAAATAAATATTATACTCATATACTCTTCAAAAAGTGATTTATTACTGTCATATCAAAATTTCGTGTTGATTTTGACAATATATTATTTACATTTTTCGTTGTTAATTTAGAATCCTTGGAATTGCATACTTTGTTATTGACGTTGACATAGAAGTGAAAAATTACATAACAATAAGTAGTACATTATTAATTTCATTGTTTTCAGTATGCATTTTAAGTTTATTTCCTTAATTTTTAGAACTTTACTCAAACATCAATTACATCTGAAGATATAAAACCAGGATCCTTAATGCGATATATTTTTCTATTAACAATAAAAACATAGTTAGTAAAACTTAATAATTGTCGTTTAATCACATTGTTATGATCTCCAATTTCATATAAAAAATACGAGCGACAATGCGCCTCATAAAAATGTGATCGTTTAGTGTTAGCTGTCGCCTTATTTGTCTATTTTTATTTAAAATATATTTATTTTTTGATGTCTTCATTTAAAACTACTGCAAAAACAGTTTTTGAAAAAACCAATTGTATGCAAAAATATTACTTTAACAGCAAGTATACAAATTGTTAATCTATTTCCCTTAGTTGATAAATAGGTATTGTCTATAATTCTACGTTAAAGGAAGTCAAATATAAATAAGCATATGAAAAATTAGGATGACCAGAATTACTATAATTGATGAAAATGAATAGAAAAGAACATATTTATGTCACAGATCTACTTATACGGGAATATGGACCTGAAGTATTACGATTACCAACCTACCATTACGATTTTAATACTATTGAATTACTTTGGGCAGTCTGTAAGTAATACTGCAATAAATATATTGGCAAAGATTGATACTTATACGAGTACGTATGTGGAATGAAGCATTAACTAAGTGCGGTGCTGTAATAAAATTGAACTGGTAGTCATAAATGTTGGAAACAGTTTAGAATCAGGAAATGGATATGAACTATGCATTATTTTATAAGTAAATAATTATGTATTTTTATTGGTTTTACCTTTAGTTAAAACATTGTTTTATTTATAATATAACATAACGTGATTTAATACTAAGAAAATTAATAAGATTGGTGAAAATTATATTGAAGGAAACAAACAACAAAAGGTATGGAGGAGACGAACAAATGAATATATAATAACACTATAAAAAAAACCTAACAATAGTGCAAGAAATTAAAAAGCAAAGACTGAGATAGATTAGAAAATAGTGAGAATTACGAAAAGTAAGTAAGTAAAAATATGGAGAGAACAGAAAATGGAAAGAATAGAGATCGACCAAAGAGAAATAGTTAGATACAGTTAAAGAAAAGATGGAAAGAGATAATAAGCATGGGCATGTAAGGATTGCTGCACTAAATTATTTAGTATTAGATTAATAAAACGGTACTACATAAGACATGATGCCAAGGTACTCGTAATGCGCTTCATTCTTTTTTTTTGTGTTCATGAGCTCATTTCGGCGAGATTCTTAAATGAAGTTTTTTAATCGTAACGCCATTTATGCTTTACTTTCCAAAATCTCAAGAAAGAGAACATTCTTACCAATTGTCGAAATCCAAGTAAAAATTTGTATGTTATATCTACCGTTTCTTAAAAAAAATTCAACTTAATCATTACCTACTATTTAAAAAAAAACAAAACAAATGGGGTGCCCATCTGTAGTTTTATGGTTTTGGTTTCCTGTCCATTTATCAGCCATCCAAGTTACCACCTGGTTTTAGCTTCTGTTCCATCCGACCTTTTAATTATCCCCCTTTTATTTTGTCGAATGATTTGTTGATTTTTTGGCCCGATATAATGGTCACCTCGCATTCCCTAAACTTTTTACAGAAACGGTGTTAATGAATCGCTCCGGAGCATCATTAATATTCTTAATTAGGTGGGCGTCCGTTAAGATTGTGAGTCTGACAAAATTGATATACGGATAAGAATTATAAAATAGTTCTTCAATATATTCTTATGATTCTTTACTTTTTACTCGTTTAAATACTTTTAAGGCGTAGCCGTTCACAGAATTTTCCCTATAAATGAATTAATTAAAAATTGTTTGTACCTACCGAAACCGTAATTCATAAATTATATTAAAATTAATGGAGGCTCATAAAATCTACGAACACTTTCCTAATACTTGTAAGTGAAATTAATAAATCAATTATACTATAGCATCTAGCTACATGCATAAGTTATTGAGAACACTTAACATATAAGTGTTAAATGTGTAATGGCTTCTACTGCTGTTGCTTCTTTTACTTCTAGAAGTAATAAAGACATTGCTCCGGGCGTCTCTTGATGACTTTTTGTAATTTGTTTCGAACTAATTTATTAGATCAGTTTCTACATCAAGATAATTTGTTTTTTTTTTGTTAGCTATTCGTTTACTAGAACGCTCATGTGGAAAATTTGTTAAGTAATTTTTAAACTAAGTTATAGCCAATTATACAAAAATTAAATGACCTAGAAGGTATATTTAACAAGTTATATAAAATTAATATGTACGTGAGAGGCAAATATTACCGAAGACAGAAGCATTCATCAATCTTAGCTTTAAAAATATCGAAAAAAAAACGGTTAAAATATTGACTGTTAGATTGATAAAAAAAATCCGTATATATATTTTTATAAATATAGGAACCAATTTGTGTATAATAATTTCTGTTAAAAAATATTTTTTTAATAAAATAAATAAAAAATTATATATCTGAGGTTTATATGAGCATTTTGTAAACATTTGTATTTGCCAATCAAGTTTAAAAATCATGGTGATTAATTATAAACAGATTTATTAAAATAACGAAACAAGCAAAATACTAGTTTAAATAGTTTCTATATCATAATTTATAATAGCGCTTTCGAATTAAGTCAACGGCAGGTCCTTTGATATTAATTACCCTGTAAGTAATTAGTTGAACGCGTTAATGAAGTTAAGGCGATAAAGAACGTGTTATAGTAGAAATATACAAACTGCAACATGTTATAAATAATGCTGAGAATATATTGAGTTCTTTAAACGATAAATTTCAGATCGCATCAGTGCTGCACAGCAATTAACTCATGAAAAATGTATGCCTTTAAAAGAAAAAATCTTTGTCTTTCATCTATAAATACGTTAGACAGAAAATTAATATAATAATTTAAATAGTTTCTTTTGCACTCAGATTAGAAAAGCCGAAAAAGAGAAATAATATTAAGAGAGTTTAATTCCCGATCAATGCATGAAAATTTTTAAACCTTGTCCAGAACATTTTTTGCTCTTTGAAGTAAAAAATACAGGAATTCTTTCTCAGTATTAAATGAGTAAATATGGTAAAGATTCTAAAATTCTAAAAAAAATTATCATTATAATTAAATTTACTTAAACTTCGTTTATAAATCCTAATTAGTAAGTTCAGACAACACATTAACTTCTGACTAATTTTAGTAAGGGGTATTTATTAAAAGTTATAGTAGGTATAAATAAAAAATTGTACATGACTTTTAATAGTAAATAATGTTTTGAAACAAATTTAATATTAAGAAGTGTTAAATTAAATCATTGATAAATTCGTTTGCTAATTTCATAAAAATTAATAGCACATTTTGTAGAAAAAGTCGGAGCATTAAAATATGATTTTGTATTAAAATTAAGTTTAAGAAATATCAAATAATTAAAAAATATTATAAGAAAATTATGTTTTGAAAAACACATAAAAGATCAGAAAGAAAATGTCAGAATTTTTACTCGTTTTCTTCAATTTTAAGGAATCGTAAAGTCCACATCGTTTAAATGTTTAAGATCTCTTAGGTTGATATATAATTTATTATTATTATACGTGAACCAACCTCAAATTTTGTGAACTAGTGAAAGTGTTAAAAATATTGGTGTTTTAACGTGAACGTTTATGATCACTGATCACAATGCTTTATGAATTAATGTATGGAAGAAAGATAATTTAGATTTTCACAAGAACTTTTTATTTTCCATTTCACTCCATAGAAGATGATCTTAAATTTTTAAAAAGAAGCAGCAACTAAAACAGTTTTGTTAATTTTCAAAAAACTTTAAATTTACTTTTTATTTTGAAATTTCCCTTTCTGACTGACAGAATTATGTCAAAAATTTAATTTCGGTAAACTTAAAATTTTGATTAGATAATTGGGTTTAAGCAGTTTTGAAACTTTTATTTTTTATTTGGATTTACTAATTAAACTTTGAGATGTATTTACTATTTATTAATATCTGTTTTTCGTTTATTTCTAATTCTCGTTGGGCTCAATTTAAATTATTTTATTTATTTCATAAATTTCAATACTTTTTAAGTTGAATTTCATTAACAATACAAAACCTCTAATATTTTGAAAAGTAAAAACAAATCAAATTTTAAACTATTACAATTTATTAAAATAGCGTCAAGATTAAGTACTTTTAAAATAAAATATTAAATAATTAAAAAAAAACAATAATAAATAAAAAGGGTTTAAAAATATATACCAAGATTTAAAGTTTGGTATATATGGAAAAAACCAAATCTTGTGCAAAATGACACAAAATAGGTACAAGGAAGTAATTTAACAAAAGTACTTATTAATTTTATGTCTAAACAAATAAAAATATTTTAATATTTTAAAGCGTACGTATAAACATAAAATAAATATCTTGAAAGAGTACACATCCATTTAAAATATATACATCAGGAAAACATTAATGCCTTTACTACTAACGGTTTCATTAACTTTTGTAGAAATAATGATACTTAAAATTCAGCAACTTTACTTAAAAATTTGGCACGCTGTTTACGTCTAAATGAAATATAATGATTAAATTGATCTTGATGTGTCATTAATTATGATTGTTGGTTTCGATTTTTGTACCCTTTCATTAAGAGTGAATCATAATACGTGACAATACACTGATCTCATATTAGCTGTTGGCAAAAAATTAGCGCATTATTTAAATTTATTTAAATAATTGAATAAAATCTTTTTTTATACAGATTTAAATTTATTTGTTTATCTGAAAATATTTAATATCAACATTGTAATGCTTTATTTTAACCTAAGAGTGTTCATTATATATAGATAAGAATTCCTACTTTTAAGATCCATAAACTCCCATTAATGGAATAATGATGAAAGATGAAAAATAATCATTTTTACCAAAAAAAATTGTTACAACCTTTGTTCAGATGAACGGGTTAATGACAACTAATTAATTAAGGAAACTATTCATTCTGTATTAAAACAATCATGATTGTGTCAAAATTACATTGGGTCAATGAATTTTTGTGTGAATTTTTGTGTTTTGTGTGTTTTTTTTGTCAGAATTAATGCTTTGTTATTTACTTAAAGATATTTAGTTGAAACCAAGTACTATTTTAAATGTTTAAATCGTATTATTAGGTATACTAATTACACAATTATCTAATACATTTTCCAACCTATCAACAACACTTATAATTTTAAAGTGACAATTAGATTTCATTAGATACTGAGCTGTTTGTACGAGTAGTTAATAGATTTTTTTTTTAGTTTTTTAGTTTAGCCAGAAAGGAAGAAACTGTAATTAATTGTAGGCATCTACAAATAAATTTTAATGTCACATAAATTTTTGTACTTTCCCTTCTGAAAAATAATTATTGGGGCCATAATTCACAAATAATTATAATCGATTAAAACGGAACACTTTGCAATTTTACAACTCAATTATTTTGATATGCTTTGAAAATGTGTTAAAAAATACCATAAAATATTTTATTCTCGAATCTCAATAAACTCCTAAATTTCTTGATTAAATCTTACAAATCCATTTCTCGACAATATAAAACCTAATCGTAAAACACGTATTATCTGTTGGTCGAGTAACACTTTCAATTATGCCATTAAAGATCCATTTAATAGTCACAGGACTATATAACTTTGTACGGATAATAGTCCTTCAACAGCACTGCCGTTATTAAATACTGATAATAGTGCTGATAACTATTCATATCCTTAATAAAATGTACTCAAGCATAATAATTAAATTGTCACAACGGCATTTCATTTGTTTGTGTGAGGTTTGTTGAAGGCAGTTCCAGCGTTAAACAACTTTTTGATAGATTTTTTTTTTGTAAATTGTTGTTTATAGACTAAGAATAACGAATTTTTGACTGTTTTGAACACGAAATAATATATATAATATAATACTTTATTTTTTCCATGTTATTTGATGATCAGTGGCGACCCGGCAGCGCTCTGAAAAGTAATTCCAAGTAGTGTAGAATAAAGAGCGGGGAATTTAAAATTTTTGATGGTAACTAATAGATTTTTATTCAAATCAATTTATTTTATTCCACATACGAAAATAATGCAGATATTTATGAATGAGGTATAAAATCGTCTGCAAAATATTTTTTTTTCTAAAGTTCGCCGTATTCAATAATATAAATAAATATTAGTTTTTTACATCTATCTAAATATTATTTACCAAAAAGTAACTTAAGCTGGCAATACCTATAACTCAATTAAGTATAAACAATGTTTTTTTAACGTTCTAAAAATAAGTTTTTATTCTAGTACACCAAGATATTTAGAATGGTTGATCACAGGGGATGTAGAAGAGTGAAAAATGTATTCTCGGCAATTATTACACGATCCGAACGATTTCTACCTCTACTTTTTTAGGTTACATATTACACTTCCCACAATTTTGTAATACTGACACAAAACATCGCGGATTAGATTAATTAACACGTCGTGATATTCTTTTTTTGAATGAAATGCCATTTTTCACTGAATTATTGAAACGCCTTTACCAAACGATAAACTTAAAACGATTAAACGATCTCAATCTTCTGCAAACTAACACAATTTTATGACTCATCAGGTAGATATTCCTTGATTACATGACAAATATTTTTATTAAAAGTGTGAAGAAAAGTATACATTTTCGAATGAATCTTTAAAGTAAATTTTTGTGTAAACTAATGATATTAGAAAAACAATTGTTAGAATAGGTAACAAATAAATATGTATATTTTAAAAGAATATTTATGTTAATTCAAAGTTAAAATTAACTTTATTAAAATAAAAGAAGTATTGGAAATAAGCGCCAAAAAGAAATCAAATAAATTTAAACAAAAAACTTTAATTATAAAACACAAATAAATATACTTAAATCTAACATTCCTTTTTTTGATTTTGTTTATTTGTAAATAATAAAAATGATGTGTAAACGCAAAATGCTTCAAAAATAAATAACTCTCTTTATCTCCGAAACCGTCAATTTGCGGACCCATGTATATTAAGACTTTTTTACTTATTTTGATCCATACTATACCCAGTTCAAATATTCAATCTTTTTTTAACACCCTGTATAAATTATTTAATTCACCCTTTTTTAAGCGTTAAATAAATAAAACATTGTTCACACCATGATGAAAATTAAAATTTAATAATCTCATGTATATTTAACCTAAATAATTAAAATAAATAAAATTCAACATTGCTCAATAAATTTATATAATATACACGGCATATCATTATTCAATATATACATTTTACAGATAAATTATTTTTAGTTGTTCAAATCTGATCTAATGAACTTCAAGTTGATTTATAAAGCATTCGGCCTTTTGAACAGATTTGAAATTTGTTAAAATTTAAGTATGTGATAATTAGATTTTGTTCCATTCTATGTATCCATCGATTACAAATGAAAATATTGTTTGTGTTTCTATATCACCCTATATATTATTTTAATCAACTGGTTTAAGAGTTATATCTTTTTTATCGCGATACATTATGTGCACTAATCTTTCAAAAATGCAATTCTACTAACAAACTAGAGTCGATAAATCATACTTAGAAATAATCCAAACTTAAATTTTATCTGACAGGTATCTATCACCTTATCAAAATCCTCATCATTTCCAGAAGCTTATAAGCTACTTGCTTTTCTGTAACAATGAATCAATCTACTCTAAGAAAAAGTCGCTACCGCCTGCTGTCAAATGTCATAAATATAGAATATTGCGACTTCGAGGAACTGCATGTGGCAGTAGGAACAAGAAAAAATATTTCAGTATAGAAAAATAATAAAGAAATATGATATTTTTAACATTTTTCAAGAAATTCAACTTGTACAAAATTAAATTATTTAAGAGTCTCGTAAATCAACCCTGTGGCACCGTCCACAATTGATACTAAATAATAAATTAACATTTTTAACATCAAATATGTATAGTCTTTCACTAAATCCTTTATAAAGACCGTTTGAATTAAATTTGTTGTGGTTGAATATCAAATTTTTAATCAAATATAAACTGCTTTTCTTTTAATTTAAATGATTATGACTTGAAGAGCTCGATAAACAAATGTTCTTCTACTGGCATATAAAATAGAGAAAGAACAAACAATGATGCAGCTGATTTGAGTTTCTTTGATAATCATACAATAAGATTATTTTTGGTATACTAACTTGTTTGCAGTAATCCGATTGTGTGGTCACATTTATTTTATGGTAAGGGATCTTGTGTCAAATACAAAAAATATCGACTTATTATTCACAATGGGATATACAGGGTGGCCAAACGAAAACGAAACAGAGCCATTATCAGGAACTGCGTCACCATTTTAGAAAAACGATTTTTGATCAAAGGGGGACACTTTTTTCCGGTATTTTCGACATCGCTGCTTACACCTCCAAGAGAGGGTAACAATCGCCCCAAAATACTTAAATGGCATTAGGGGTCGAGTAAGGTATCATTTTAAAGCCCTTTCAATTCTCTTTACAACAGTCTTCAAATTTTAAAATTCGGCGTAATACTTTTTAATAAATTACATTTTAAAATTTAGATTATATACTTTTTTAGTTTTTAATTTAATTTAAGAGTTTTTAAAATTGGATTTTTTTAATTTTTGTCAAAATAGTGAAAATGACACATGTGTCGTTGAGTACGCCAATGGTTTAAATGTTGATTTTATTGCTTTGCATTGTTTTTGTGAAACCTGGTTAGAGAGAGGTTTTTAAAAATAGCTTTGAAATATTGTGGAAATTCAAGAGAAGTATTATTTAACTTTTTTATTTATTATGGATAAATTCCACAAAGTAAGGGTTGAAACAATTAATTTTATGTGTACTGTACACAGTAACTCTCTATAAAATATATTTATTTAGAAATCTGAAGACAGAAATCAGACCTAAAAATCCAAATTAATAAAATTAATTATGAACACTCGCTGGGAATGTTTCTCTAATAAATTCACTCATCTCTGAGTTTAATAGAAACATAGTTTCATGTGGTTTAGCTACCAAAACTATAATATATACCAAACTAGGACGCACATTTTAATAGTGGTTTATCTTTCTAGTTTGGTCTAACATTTAGAGGTCGACATCCAACTAGAACAGTCATTTATGCTTTACTTTAATATTTCGTATATCTTTGTTCCACATCCAACTAGAAAGGTCATTTTTGACGGTATTTTAATGTTCATTTATTCTTATAGTTTGATGTAACAATGATATTTTAACAACCAACTAGAAAGCTTTTTCTACTGTAATTTAATATTTTGTTTATCTTTCTAGTTTGGTATAAGTATTATTTTTTTCTAACAGTAATATTTTAACATCACTTTCGTGTTAAATGAATTAATTTAAAACTTAAAATGCATAAAATATTATTACAATTCTGCCAGTATTCTTTTCTATTGATTTATTGCCACTGTTTGCTATTTCTCTTTGGTCTATAAATTTAATTTTGTTTTTAAATTTTATGGCTTTTAAATAGTTTTTATACAAGGCAGTTTATTTTTATTGCTTCTAGATTTCCAAATCTAATTATGTTTAATTTATCTCTATTCATCGTATTTTTTAAACATTTTTCAATTATTATCACAAATAATACAGTATTTGCTGCTCAATGACTTTGTTAATTTTTTCTGATGTACACTATTATTTTAAATTTACACCTTACTATTTTATATATTTTCTTTTATTTGAATTATCTGGGTGATAAAATCTTATCTGTGTCATTTTATTCCATTTCTTTTATATATTTTTTTTTCATGGTTTTACATGTTGTGTATTCCGCTGCTTTAGTTTCTGCCATCTTTTGCATTTCAGCCACCCTTTTTTATTATTATTATTATTATTATTATTATTATTATTATTATTATTATTGGTGTTTCGGTTTCTTTTCTTAACAAGTCCAATTATATAAAATTTTAGTAAAGTATACTCACTCATTTATGCTCCTTTTTTAGTATGTTACTTAATAACCGTCACAGGTTTTACAAGAACATTAAAATGAATGAATGAATGAACGACAGAGTCAATAATAATTGATATCTGAAAAAAACACACCTGTTCGTACTATCTAGTTAGTAGTTAGTTGTTCCTGTGGTAGATTTACGATGAAAATATGACTGTTTAAGGCGAAAATGTAATAGCTCTTTTAATAAATATAGCAGATAAAGACACTTTTATCAAGGTTAGTTACCCATTAGATAGGAAACTATAACACTAAAGGATCTGATTTACGGGCCCATAAAATTTTGTGTTTGGAATACATCAGAACCGTAAAAATACACCTGCAATAGTCGATCATATTGATTAATGTCTTATTTACTTTACAGTTGCCAATTAAAAGTATCATCCGTTATTATTCTATGACCATTTCTAATGTCACATTACTGATCTCATATATTGACAGTGAAACATTCCAACATTTTTATGCGAATTGATTTATTTTATTTATCGGTTTATGAATAAGATTTAAGGAATGTACGTTTAAGCTCTTGACCATGACGATCTTAAACACCTGTGAGATTGTTTTACAGAAAAAACTATTAACTTTTTTTGTAATTCCAGTTACTACTCGTAGTAAAATACAATCTTGTATATATATGTCATAAACTGACATTTTGGTATATTATACTGTACGATTTGATTTCGTTTTATTGACTGTAAAAAGTCTAAATTGGTGTGAGGTTAACCAGAGATGGGATCAGCTTTTGCCATTTATTAATGGGTTGTATAATTTCTCAAACAATTTTGAGTTCGGTTTGTAAGATTTGAATTCGTATTCTAGTACCTCCTTAGGGATAAGATAATTTTTAATTTCTTCTTTCTTCTTCTAGTTAAATTTGTTAGTTAAAATTGTTTGTTGTTAAAGTTAAGTTCACTTTAACCAATTCACTAATGATTTAAATTCTTATATTAACCAACCATTTTTTTATGCATGCATTTGACACAAAAATTTTGTTTGTTAAAAGGAATTTCTCAAAGCGAAAAAAAGTTGTTTAAATACACGAAACACTTGAAATGCATACCATCGAAACTACCTAACAGAAGCGTATAGTCTCTGTTTGTTAACAAGCAATTTAAAAAAAAAATTGGAAAGTATTGTACCCGTCTCGTAGCTACAGTGTGTTTGTTCAACTAATTGCCGGAAACACTGCATGAGTTTGCTTAATCGATACTTAATTAAGCAATTAATTAACACGTTCCTTTAATGAATCGTTAACCCCATTTACATGAGGTCAGGGAAGTGAAAATATTCTATTCCCATGAGGCGTAGGAAAGTCAATATAATATTAACTACACAATATTATTAATGGCTTTAGTTCAAATACAAAAATTAGGTACTTGTATAGAAAATAATAAAATGAAGAATATTGTGTTATGTTTTATGACTTAGTGGCCTGCAGCGTACTTAGATGTGTATGTTATTGTAGAAAGGGTGACCTATAAGTAATGTGAGATAGATCAACAAACTTTATTTAGAATCAAATAAATTTAATATCACTATGAAATGGTTTTAGACGGTGAACGCAAATGATGGTTTTCCAAATGTGCTAGGTAACTGTTGTCGATATTTCTTGATTTAAAGGTATGTCCTCAATATATAGTACTGAATTAACAATTAAATCTGGGAAGTGTTAGATAACCTTTTAGATTAAATATACAATATCAACCAACTTTTTAGAAAATTAATATTATTGCTAAAAAAGTTTATAATAAACAGTCATACATGAGAAATCTGTGAATGTCGGTCAAATGTCAAACGATGCATGAAAGTGCGAAACTCGAATCACTTAATAATTTTTATAAAAGCTTTGCAAAACTGTTGTAAATCAAGATAACATAGATTTCACAAAATAAGGGTAGAAACAGTTAATTTTAAATCTAAATTTTTCGAAGGCCGAGGATGGCCGAATAAAAGTACGGAAACGTTGGCAGATTAAATGGACTTAAACCTAATAATAAACTTTTCAAAAATATATGTTTAGTGTTTTTTTTTTATTAAGGCAATTTGGTAAATGGCATTTAAGTCTGTAACCTCTAAATCAAACTTTTGATGACAGGGATGAATTAATTTAGAGGTGAAATATTTTTTTTCTAGGTGCGAAGTGGAAGTTTTTTTTATCAGAAATTTGTTGCCAATACTTTAATAAATTGAATACTTTAGGTAATGTTGTTTAATAATAATTTTTCTGTTTCAAATTCACTAAATTTTGAACAGCTGGTAATGATTATCCTTTTTTAAATTTTATTAATAGTCGCTAGAACCAGTGATTTATTAGAAACGTAAATTGAAACGTAAAACCACTTTTTAGTTATTCGAAGCATTACAATTAAATTTATACCACCGGAACTGTATCATTAACCACAAATAATTTATAGAAAGAAAAAACTAGTCCAGAACCGAATCTCTTGGTACTTTTTCAAGAAGTCCCATTACGGAACCCTTAAATTAAATTTCGTGGTCATTAATTAAGTTAGCAGGTTCATGTTGAAAATGGCCCTTAATAAATATGGAAATGTTTGGAGAGCGAGCACGCGATACGCATATCTACGCACATGGTTAAGCTTTTTCACTCTCTGCTTATTTCCGACCTTATACTTTTTTGATTTTGGTAAGTTTTGTTGTTTAAAATAAAATAATAAAATTGTCGGGTTATAGAAATTGGAATATTTAAAAAAAAATAAAGATGGGTGTGCCTTACAGCTCCCGCCATATGAGAGTGGTTCCAGAGTTGTTTTGAGTATTAGATAAATATACAATTTTACGATTTAAAAAATACAATAAAAGCAAATTGTAAGAGAGTCGTAGCTCTGTGAAAGAAAACGACAGCTCAGATGAGTTTATGATTGTAATTGTTATAATGAAATAATGGACATAGTTTGATTATTTGATGGTTTTTTTTCGTTCAGAATTGTCACCCCATACCCCATTATAAATTTTCAAACAGAAGAATTATGTTCACATATTAAAAATCCGAAAAGTTTATTAATAGTCTGAAAAAAGTAGGTACTAACATCACGTCCAATTAGAGCTTTGCGTCCGAGCAGTATTATTTATTCCACTACCTTAGTTAAACCAGCTTTTCCACGATAACAGTTTTTTTGTAAGTTATAGTTTGCCGATATTTTTTCTCTTGTCCGGTTTTTTGACCCTCCTGGGTTTACAGATTTTCGTTTCCATAGGACTTAGTTATAGACTGATTTATTCCCATTCTCTGCCAGATATCTTGAGTCTTGAATCTATTTTTTCTTATAACTCTTAAACATCTTCGTATATACTTCAGTTTTATGGTTCTGATCTTATTGTTATTGGTCATATATCTGATCCGTAGAGTACTATATTTTCCATAATACTATGGAACAGACGTTTCTTTGTATTCTGGCTTTGGTTCTCATTCCATAGTACATCGTTTAAGGTTTTTGTCGCCATTTTCCACATGCCTATCCTTAGGAAATCCCTTTCTCGCAGGTGCCAGAGGAGCTTTTTATTGTTCTAAGGTATTTAAAAACAGTGCATGATTTAACATCTTGGCCGTCTATTTCTAAGTTATCTGCAGCTCCTTCGATGCGAATATATTTTTTTTTGGAAGTCAACCTTCATGCCCCATTTGTCATATTCGTAGTTTTCTCAACATGTATTTCATATCTTCCTGATCTTGAGCAAATATCACTTAATCATCGGCGTATAATAAGAAATTGACTCTATACTCCTCTATTTTTTCTGAATTAATTAATAGAACCCAGTTCGCTTCTTAACGACTTCAGCAGGTTTAATAGTCAATGTATTAATTTTATTTCGCTTTCATTACTGTTTTTCTTGTTGTTTCTAATATTTTATTGTTAAAGTAACGTATTCCTCGCCCAATAAATAATTTAGAAAAAGTTGGGCTGAGTTTCATTTGTTAATAGAGTGACCTACCAGTGTATCTATATACTGGGTGTTTCCCAGAATCAGAGCTACAGCCCTGAAGCACATTAGTACAGTATGGCTGTCGACTGATTAATCTATTGCAAGAACTTACATGCTCCACTCGGCATAAAACAATATAATGTTACACCTGGTGTCATACACATACATACAACCCACGGTATTACAAAATTAGGAAACCGTAGAAGGACCACAATGCAATGTTATGTTTTTATTACAAATTCCGATTTTCAAACCGGATTCAAGTATGAATATCTGCTAAAATAAAATATAATTGTGGCCTTTCTTCTGATTCGTACCGAATAACTAATTTCGTAACAAAATTGCCTTGTGTTTATTGTGTTCGGAACAATAGTTGAAGTAGACATTCTTGATGAGCGATGATCTTCCTTCGCCTACCATCCTAACAGTAAACTAACCAAATATAGAAAGAAAACGCGAAATGTGACCCAAGCACCTTTCCAATATACCTGTCAGTTCTAAAAACAGAAAAAAACTTCTAATGAAGCCGACTAAATGCGGAGCACGCACTCGACGCACCAACGCAGTAACACGATATATCATTTTTTACCCAGTGTTGCCATATATACAGAAGTAATTTACTGTGCTTCAGATATTATTTATGTTTATAATAAAGCAATATAACGAATTATATGTGAAAAATGCTTTAGGAACAAATAAATAGAAACTAAAATAATAAAAGAATTAATAAATAGTAATAGGTACTACTTTATATTTAATACGTATAAAAAATTCATCAAATTTGTTAGAATCATTATGAGATGATTATTACTAAGCATTATTAGGAGTACACAGTACTAATCGTCTTCTGATGATACTAACATGGTTAACGAAAGCCTAAAGTGATTCAAGGCCCAGGCAATTAGGACAAACCAAATGTCTATTTCCCTATGAATTTTTCCATAAAACTTGTAATGAAGCATTTTTTTAAGAGTATCAGAAGTTGTTTATTTTTCGTTAGATAAGTGGTTCATTAAAATACCCATCTGACACGCCTCCGGTCATTTTTAATTTTTATTTCGGTTTGATTTTGAATTTTATGCGCAACCAGTGATTTGACCCCACTAAAGTATTTCAATTTTGGGGAGAGAGATTTAGTACCCTCGTAGTGAAGTCCTGATTTGAATTTTTTAATTTAATTGTAAGCCGAATATATTTTGCAGATTTTTGATAAAACAGAAACCACTATTTGTGGCCGTGGGTTAAAATTTGTACTGGGTTAAATCTGTCTTTTATTCCATCTTTTAACTTGAAGTAATTTCAAACTAGCAAACGATATCCAAGAATCGTGGTGGAAAACAATTAAAGCCTGTTTTCCATTACTTTCGTATTAAGGTAATTTTTCAATCAAACCCCTTCACTGTTGCTACCTTAGCACCCTTATTACTAGTTTAAGGGATCTTGCGTTCTCTACGAAAATAGAGGACTGGCGCCCGTGGCATCACTTTTCCAAAAACTGCTGAAAAAACACGTTACAAACTAAAAAGAGTAGCCAACAACAAAATAAAAACAACAATGTAAGATAACGTTAGAAAACCTTAAAGAAAATGATATGTGAGGACTGGAAACCACAATTTTCGTTTATTCAGAAATGAGAGATAGCAACATATTTTTCTAATACGCATTGATAAAGAGAAGAAAAATAATATTATTGAACATCATTTTAACTAGTTTCTTAGTTAAAATATTTTCTTATCCATATTACTTTTAAAACTTTTTGTGTATGTAGGACTAATAAATAATACATACAGACACAAAAATAGTAACCTTTTTCCAGATATCAAGCAGATGATATGGCAACGTGCTAACTTTCATGATCTTCTGTTGGTATCTTGTTTATGTTAACTAAAGAAAAGAGGAAGTTGTGCGTGACTGTAGCACGTGTTGCAAAATAACCACAGTAACGCCCTTTACTCTTTGGTTTAACGCTTCTATTTAATAGTTGCAGTAGTAAAAATCATGTAGTGTTATACTAAGTACCATTTTTAGATTCATTGCCGATTCTCTTGACGAATTAAAAGTTCCTGTTTTGGGAAAAAATTTCGCGTTTTGTCTGACGACCAAAGATGATCTACCTGAATAATTTTTACTATAGACCGGACTGATTTAATTCTGTAAAATTTCCAAGATAAACGCTAACTATATATATATATATATATATATATACGGAGTGGACCAAAACGGCCAATTATCTCGTAAATTGTTAGTCCGAATTCTACAATATTGGGGATTGGGGATAAACAATGTTGCTAGATTTGCCGTTTCTCTGATATTATTAGTCATTTTGGTTTTTTAAATACATCACTCTGTATATTCAGTCATTTTTGGAATGTTCTCTTCAATACGAGTTCATCACTTATGATTTTATGTAGCCTTGTGTCTATTTGAAGCTCGATCTATCCATTTTGAATATTTTGTGAAGTTTTAAATTTTCGATATTTGGGTCTAACAGAATTGTTGTCCAACAAAGTCTCCCTCTGTGAAATATTTCATGAAAATGGAAAGACATTTTTGTTTTTCGAAAAAATTTTAGTTTATTTCTTTGAATATTTTTCGAATTTTGGAAGGTCCAAAAATTAGTTAAGTCCAGTAGATTTAGTACATTTTTACGTTTCTGTGTGAAAAATGTCAACAAATTAAAAAGACATTTTTAAATTTCGAAAAAAATTAAGAATCTATTTGGAGGTCTAATCTATCTATGCTCTTTGAAAATCTATAGAATGGTAATGGTCCCAAAATTGTGGATTTTTTGGTCCAAATAATTTGTTACCTTGGAAAACCCTTCTATGAAATCTCAGCAAAATCAAAATATATTTTATTTTATTGGAAGGTCCAACTACATACACCGTGGTAGATCCAAATGGATTAAATTATTATTATTATTATTATTATTATTATTATTAAACTGTTGTGCATATAGGAAGTAGGGGCTACGTTATTTGAAACGTCTCTTTATTTTCTATTAAAAAATATTTATTGATTTTAAAATTGCAAAAAATAAAATTAAAAAAAATCACCTGACTGAAATTCGGCACAATTTATCAAAAACTTAGTGTTTCGGGATTTTTTTTTAAATATGCACTATAATTAATATAATGAATTTATTCCATTGGCTGTTCCACACTTTACCCCCTTTTTATTTTCTAACAATTTGAAAAGTCGCAAAATTTTGGATATTTTTTTCTAATAGATAAACTAAACCGTTAAAATTTAAAGTATACTTTATCAGTCGAAATGTAACTAAAACTTGTTTTGATAAATAAGTCGAAATTCGACTAAACTACACTAAAATACATGAAATTTGGAAGTCAGGCGAAACGGGAAACTACTTCATTTTTACCTTTAAAATATTTTCAAATAATTTAAACAAATAATTGATTATTATAATTTAAATAAACTTTCACTACCAATAAATTTGATTAGCATATCTTCAGAATTTCAAGAATACATTCCCTTTTATTTATATAAACGATTATACTGATTTACATATTTTAAATTAGAGATAAAATCTAGATCAGTGATTAAAAATTTAATTACTTATTAAAATGTATCGAAACATTTTTATCCATTCTCGTATGTCGGTATTAAACTAACTAACTATAATAATATTGATTTTCACATCGTAAAAATACTAATAGCTTACTTGCAATTTCTTAATGGACTTTAACCGGTAATATAACATATATTAAATAAGCGGATAATTACCAGGATACGCTGTGTAAAATCTATTTGCATATGTCAAAACGGAAAAAATCTGTCAAGAAAGTACAATGCGCTTACCAATAAAAATTTCTACCTTCAGGGTTTGATTAAAAGCTGCTTACGAGAAAGATTATTCAGATTCATAATAAATACTAATAAGAGTATTTATTTAATGGGCAAATGTAGGAAACACTTTTACTTGACAACATTGTAAAAAGATAACTAGTACTAATAATAATAATAAAAAAAATAATAATTTTGGAAGTAGATGTATCGTATCATTCACGCACGATATTTTATAAGAAATTTAATCACTATGTATTTTTTAGTATTCTAAATAACTGCTTCATATACTAGTTTTTTATAGTCAATATTATAATTAATGATAGTAAAATAATAATAAAGCAATATTTCCGGTGTGGCTATTTAAATTAGGCGAATTAGTTTTGGCCTTATAAGAACAAGTCTAATTTTAAACTTAAACTTTTTTTGCTTGCACTATCAATTTGATCGTTTTTACAAACGATTTATATGCTCAATGTATACAAGATTATCACTCATTATGTACCAAAATAAAAGTAATGATAAATTACAGATGTTAATTTAGTTGCTAGGCTTACTTTCTTTAATTTGACAAGTAAATTACTTCTATTTCACACTGCTTGAGTTAACCGTATCAGCGAGAAAACTGGTTAAGCATCTGTAATTTGTAATCATCTTATTATAGATTTATTAAAAATTGGTATTAATAGAAAGCGGTAAGTTTATAAAACGTATCAACTTAGGTTTAAAATACAGATTTTAGTTGTCCCGAAACTTTGAAGTAGTAACTTCTACGTCGCTGTTACTTAATCTTTACAGAAGATCGCTGTTTAAATGAACGAGAATTATTCACAGTACAGTTAATATATCTTGCATGTACGCTGTGCTGTAGTAAGAAAATATAACTTTTATTTTGTATATATCAATTGTAAAGTGTAAAATGTTAAGTAAAAATTACAAAATTCTTATTTTCCTACCTATTTCGTATAATTTCTTGTAACCATGACTTTTATCATCTATAATTCCTACTTTTATCTATCATTAATCGGTAATTTTCTTTTAAAAATACTAATCCTTATGTTTATATCTAACTCAAAACTGAAATCAGACTTAAACTAAAGTGTTGACAATTATGTTTAACATAAACAACATTATTTACGATAATAAACGTCCAGCAGAACAAATCCTAAAAAAATTAAAAGACTCTTTCATTGAAATTCATTTCTATTTTTCCGATATATAAATAATAATCTAAATATGTATAAAGATATTAAAAAACAGTTATTGGACTATAATTTCAAAGTTTACATGCACGTTCATTCGGAAATTTGTTAAATATTCATCGACAATCATTAGAACCTTCATTTTATTTGTTGAGATCTACAATTTGTTAATCAAATTTTGACATAAACATGATCGAGACGAGAGGATTTAAATTTTAAATACACGGTGTTTAAGAAAAGTACGACATCTTTATTTTGATTCCTAGCAGGAAGTTATTTTGAATTATAAAATAGTAACGTTGTGTTTGTTATATTGAAAAAAGTGGCAAAATTATAATTATACATTGATGCGGCGCCAAATTGTTTCTTCTTTTAAATGGCAAGGTTGATATTTGACGGGTTCTTAAAATATGAATTCTTTAAATTTTAGAAATAATAAAAGGTTAATTTTGATGAGCAGCCATCGATTCCTTAAAGTTTAAATTAACGATTAGAGCTAAGCATGTCATAACGTTTTATTAAATGACTAGCGTGGAGCGTATAAAAAAGGATGAACTTAGATTAATTTTTACAGTTTCAACTTTAATTTATAGTATTTGGAAACTATTGAAAGTTAATTAGTTTGCATTTGGAAAATCAAATCTAGAAAACTAGTATTCATTTTTAAAGGCATAATACTAAAAATATGCGCTGACGCTTCAAACGACATTCACAGATTAGTTTTACGATTGTAATTTCGAAATAATGGGCATAGTTCGGGAAGCTTGAAATTACAGCTTAAAGGTTTTTGAAGATTTTTTCTTTCTTAAAAAAGTTGTATAACAGAATTGTTATCCCTTCAATAATTCTCCGAACTGAGGATCATGTTAGTTTTGTAAAGCCGAAAACTGTTTAATGAACCGAAAATATGTTAGAGCCAAAAATAGCACCTAAAAATAAGTTTAGAAATCTAGACGAATTCAGGAGTTAGTTGTAGTTTAACATCCGTCTCGAAAAGTACGTTCGTGATAAAGTATTTAGTCTTAAATCTTGTATGTCATAATTTGCAGGTACTTTTTTGAAATTAGTTAATGGAATCAAATGGTTTATTAAAGAACTTGGCGAGGTTTAATAATTACTCAAAGCATTAAATGAATTTGTTGTATTGTAAATTTTGATTGTTTTTTTATTGTTTTTTTTAATGGTTGATATTTATCAATTAAGTTTTCCAATTTTTCAACAGCTACAAAAAAATGTTTCAACATTAATAATAATAATTTTTAAATATATTATATATAAATCATCTGTGAAAAGGCCAATTGTTATAACCCACAAATAATTCAGAAAAACAAAAAAAATAATTTTCTTTATGATATTTTTGTTGTATATTTTTTATGGTAATAAATTTGTTTGATTAAATCTACTACTATCAACAATTTATGAATTCAATTAAATAAGTGAGCAAATATAATTGGTTTGTAAAATTTTATTTACATTTCTTTTCTCCTTTTTTCCATAACTTTTTGAATTTTCTTTGATTTTCTATATCCTTTCGATCATTTTCTCTTGTTTGGTTATTCCAAAACAATAAAATTCACCAACTTTACAATCACTTTATACTATTAGGAATATTTTGATTTTACTTTTTTTTCTAATTTTCTTTAAGTGAGAACTCAATAAAATAAATTAATCTAATATTGAATTTATCTTCTTTGCAATAGGTTTTTAAAAATCTTTTTTCAGTTAGAATCGAAACAAGTTTTTAATTCTTCTTCTAATTGCCATTTTTCATTGAATCGAAATTCATGCACAAAATTATAATTGTCTTTGAATGTTTTCTCTTTGTATACACCACGAAATGGATCAAACCTAGGATCTCTTAGAAATATTAAAAAAAAGGAGGTGTAGTATTTAATTCGAGCTTAAAATTTTGTGGTGGAATTTCTTCTATTCTGTTTTTGTTAGCTCGTTTAAAAGTATGGTTGTTTTTAAGGTTCACATCACCAAAACTGTTTTAGAACCAATCGAGACATTGTTGGACCTTGGAGTTGAGATTCTGAGAAGGAATTTCTGAGCCTAGGTTTTTGGCATTTGGGGATAGATTTTTGAATGTAGAATTTTTTGTATCCATTGGAGAGGTCTAATTGGATGTGATTTAGTTGTTGTAAAAAGTTTTCTGTCAACATCTGCAATTTTTAAAAAAACGTTTCCTCTACTTAAAAAATATAAAAAAATACAATAAATTTCATTAGTGCTCTCCTGTTACAGGGTTGCAAAAGGTATAAGTAAAATTTTTTTTTCTAAATGATTGTATTATTTAATATAAAGATTAAGATAGTCACATAGACTTAAAAGAAAATAAAGAATTTACATACTCTTCTATTTTTTAATCAACTTGAACTTCATATCGTGTTATCACTGAAAAACGAAAGAAATAATAGTAGTCGACGAAAACATGTTTAATTTTGCAAATCCTGCGTCTCCTACTATTTAATTGGCTTTTATCATTTGCTCATTTTACACCGAAGTAAATAACAATAATAACCCGTTACTAACATTTAACTTCTAAAGTTGACTTAATATATTTGCATCAGATTCTTTAAATTTTCCTTTTTTAACGAAAATGGACAAATATTCATTAGGGCAAGTGTGCAAGTCAATATTCTTATCGCGGCGGTGTCTAAATAAATATTGAGTTTATTATCATTAAACACATCGGAATTTCATTATTTGAAGTGTAAACGACACTGATTTACCATATTCGAGGCTATTGAAGTATTTTTATTTCGTTTGTTTTGAAACGCAATCACCACTTTATTGCACCAACAGGAATGTTACCTTAACGACTTTCTTATTATTTGTACGAGATAATGTCTTCTACAGATAATAAATAGACTTTTTAGTTTTTTTTTCAAGTTATCTTATTTCTAGCATTTAAAAAATTTGTTAAATAAATCCTAATTAATTTTTCGTAATTATCACCTGAAAGGTATTTCTTGTGAGCACTGAAGAAGGCGATAATTCCAAATGAAATTTCAACCGCACGTATCGTTTAACAAGATTTATCGAAACAATTTCTTCCCTGGCCTCTGGCACACATCATTAATTTAATTTTTTCTCCAGATGACACTTACATTAGGCCATCTTTCGCTTTTATATAATGGTCCCTGCAGGGTAACACCATTGTACACTTTCATTCTCTTATGGGGAACAAATAAATCACACGTTGGTGTTAAAATTCTAACCCGAATTTCGAAAAATTATTTGAACAATCAACTCGTTCCCACGGCTATATGAGATTGATCAACAATCGGCGACAATGTTAATCCTTCCATTTTTAATAACTTTTTAGTTCTGGGGGTGAAAGAAAAATAATTTATTCATTCGTTCTATAAAGTTAATACAATTGTGTTTGTAACAGAGCCGCCTCTATAAATAAAATCAAATCTAGAAAACTAGTAATTTCTATTTTTTCTGGGAATATTTCAATAACAATACTTCCAAATTTACAAATAGTTAAAAAAACATGCTTATAAATCTTTTAAATATAAGGGTTTTCAAGGGTTCTTTCGGGAAAAATATACAAATAATTTCAAAATCAAGTAACAGATGTTAAATTTCATTTTTAAAGGCTTACTACAAAAAATATGAGTTTACACTTCAAATGACATGCACAAATGAGTTTTAAAATTGTAATTTCGAAATAATGGGCATAGTTCGGGAAGCCTGAAATTACAGCTGAAAGGTTTTTGGGATTTTTTCCTTTCGTAAAGAAAGTTGTATTTTAGAATTGTTGTCGCTTTTACAATTCTCAGAACTGAGGATCATGGTTAGTTTTGTATTATAGTACGGCTATCGACTAATTAATCCAACAGGGTTACACTAACAAATCTATTGTAAGGACCACGTTTTGCTTCGCTCGGCAAACTTTACAATATCACATCTGGTAGCATACATATATTATAATTAGCACCACGACGTCGATTATATGTATCAATATTTTAAAAAATTGTATAAATTTATAGCAAGTTTTAGGTATCCCGCAAGGTATTTCGGTACAAGGTTTTACTTACTTCCTTTGTGCATTTAGTCATTTTTTATTGGTCGTACTTTTTTCTTATTTTAGGTTTTAGGACAATATACCATCAGTTTTGAGCTATTATAGATTTTTACAATCTTAATATTCTTTTCCTCAGATTTCCAGTTTTCTTTCTACACGACATTTAGCTTTTCACTTTCGAATACTATCATTAATTATATCTTATAAGAACAATATTTTAATTAAATAGGAAAAGATAAATTATCAAAAAAGTGAGTGTTAAAAAAGCAGAAGGAATGTTTGAATGATTTCTTTTCTGTTGTATTTTACTCTGCTGGAACAAACTGTGATATTCAGAGTTTTTTATTTACTTATTAATGTTAGGTTGTTAAAAATTTCATGAAAAAACTATAACATGTGTTGTAACCAAGGAACATCCCGAGGCGATAAGCTCGTGCACTCGTGCAATCGTCTGTAATTTTTAACTGTTTTTTGTGCAACAGCTAATATAATAATTACCAAACTGTTGTGACGCAAAGAGCGTTCATTCGTGGTCTATTATTAGATGGGGCCACATACCGTGGGCCTCTAACAACTTATTCAACAACACAGACAAAAGGAATGACCATTTAGATAATGAGTGGTTTCATATCACGATTTTTATTAAAAGATTTTGGTCCCGTTTTCACTTCTAAACGTAGATGTTATTCATTGCAATTTTAAGGTACACATATTTGAGATTTAATGAAACAGAAGAGAGGTTGGTGGAATAGACATATAATTAAAAAATGCATAATGTCAAAAAATGTATTATGAATAATATAAAAGACAAATAATAAAACTGAATTTGGAAATAAAAATGAAAAAAATATACCATGAATTAATTTTGGTAGAAAAATGGCACCCTATAAAAAAAGAAAGAATACAAAATAATAAAGATGCGAATGTGATTAATGAAGTCATGGAGAAATGGCGGCAATACATAAAAGGCTACAGAGACAGGCTGGGAAGAAAAATAAGAACAAGAAGAAGTAAGGATTGAATTAGGAGAAATAAGGAAGATTATAAAAAACTAAAAATTGGAAAAGCACCAACAAGAGATAATATTATTATATTACAATTAAAAGAATTATTAAAGATATTAAGGGAACCAAAAAAATCTTAAAAATTGCAAATAGAACAATTATATTACCATAATACAACAATTGATTATTGATCGAGTGGTCTTCCAGAATTAATATTTAAAATAAGGAAATATTAGGATCATACATATCCTGGTAGAGGGAATGGATGAGGAGGAAGCATTAACCGGTAAGCATATTTTCCAAAATAATCGCTAAAAAAATTTATTATGTGTTTAAAAGACATTTGGAATCAAATATTTCAGACGCTTGCAGAAAAATCAATGTTGAATTATTGAAAAAAGTAAGCGAAGAAGTTAATACGTTTGAAATTTACTAAGAAGATTTTGGTGCTTATTAAGATTGCTTACATGATATTTTATCTTTCCCTCGTAATTTTCTTTTTAATGCATAAAGTTACATTTAAAAAATGTCGACGTTTTGCTTTGCAAACATCCTCAGGGCACTAAAATATATTTAAATTTGTTGTTTTAAATTGTGTGCGATAAATATAAAAGTTCGGACTTTTTTAGATATTTTTACGATTATTAGAACATATGTATATAGGAAACAGGTAAAAACCAATGAAATAAAATCCTTACTTACATTTTTAATATTCAATATGGTTGTAAGCGTGTTCTTTTAAAGCAGTGTAGTTGTTGAGCGTTTTTTAATATTTACTGTATTAGTATCTTTTTGATGTTCTGCTAACCGACTACTAATATAACGGCCTGTTTGTCCAATATAAACGCGATTAGAATTTCCATAAAGAATTTTGAACGCTACTCCTGATTCCATTTCGAAAGAGGTTTTTTGCTTTTGTTTTGAGAAAATTAATTTGTTTTAATGTATTTTCGTTCCATCTATTACTTTATTATTGTTTGTGGAATATAAAATTTGGTTTAATAAAACTGCAGGATAGTTAATTTTAATTAAATATGATTTTATTAATTCTAATTTATTTTCTTTTAAATCCATCATGAGCAAGTAAATTGACTTTTTGTTTTAGGGTTTCTTGGTTGAAATTATGTTGTGACTTAAAATTGAAAAATCTTTCTGTAATAAGTCTCCAATTTTTAAGATGTAGACATCTAGAAAAACTATTTGATCTTTTCTAATTCGATGGTGAAATTTAGTCTTAGGTGGAACAAGTTAAATCTTTTTAAAATTTGATTATTTGTGCCATTTGTTATTACAGATGATATCGTTAAAAAACATAAGCGAGTCTTTTAATTATTCATGTTAAAAACAAAATATGGGTGTAAATAACTAATATGAGCTGCCATTCGACGGTGTCTCCTATTTGAAGGTTTTGAATTGACAAGCGCCGCGACGCCTTATGTTTTGCTAAATATATACATCTCCAAACAAAAAACAAGTGAGGAGACTTTATGAACGCACTGTAATTTAACATTTCTTAATAATTTGAAATACTTTCGTGATGTAGTTCAATATTTAAAAAAACTGGAATTACGAACCGTTGACTCTACAGTTATATATCTAATATTTATTACATAAGAGAGATGTTATGTATTGCAAGGAATATCGGTTTTAATTATTAAAACATGTTTTTATATCTAATACACAATTTACAACTGTAACTAGTTTACGTTTTCCATTAGAATGAATAAATGGTGTGACTGGAACTTATTTCTCGTGAAATGGTTTGCTCCAAATGAGACACACTGGCAAACCTCTTTATCGGTTTATAAGTGTGAAAAATGAAAACTTATGTAGTATATTGCACAAAACTATTTAGAAGAAAAAATGAAACGAAGCAAGTAAATGAAAAATAATACGCAAGTCTGATTAATCTTGAGAAGGGACTTTATTATATTTAATATGGTCACATATTCATTCGATTAAATAAGTCTGGAGACCCAATTTCCATAATATCTGATAACGGACTCCAAAATTGAGTGGCTGCTGCTGAAAAAGAGACTACCATTCACCTGGTATCAGATGGTAGAGGATGAGAAACCACGGGGTAGCGTTATTGTGGCCATCAATCTGCGCGAAATTATTCATAAGGTGTCTTATCTTCCGAAGAGACTTAATGAAGAAAGGATATTATGTTACGTCTCAATAAAAACAGAATGAGGAAGATAATTTGTCAGTGTTGGACGTCGGTTATGCTGGTATCGAGTGTCCGGACTGTCACGACTTACATTGTCGCTAATTTATGCGGGTTTATGTAAATTTCCGTTATGTGCACTTCTGTTGTTTATAAAAAAATATCAAGATATGGAAATAGATCATTTTGAAAGTAAACATTGTTTATTTCTATAATATCTGTTGAATGAAACTAGCTTTCAGTAAAATGTGTTTTATCAACGGTAGAATTGATGATGATGATGATGATATGTTCAGTTTGCCCTAATATTTTGAAAAATATTAAGAATAGTCATTTATTTTAAAAATTCAAAAAAGTAGAAATTGTATAAAATTCAATATTCAATAGGACCTTTTAAGTATTCTGAAAATTGTCATAATTTTAGCAAATTATCCAATAAATATAGGCCAAAACTATCAAATACTGATAAAAATAGTTATATAAAGTCGAGTGAGTTTAAAAATCTTCTCATAAATGGAGTAAAGTTTCAAAACAAATCGAAAAAATGGTAAAAAATTATTAAGCAGTTTCCAAAAATCGTCAAAACTGTTAAAAATTTCTCGAATGTATTACCAAATAACGAATAAAGATAAAAATGTCATTGAAATTATTATTAAAAAGTCGGCAACTTGTAATTATTATCCAAAAAATATAGATTATGTACACAATTTTAATTTTGTGTTACTAATAAAATCTTACAAATTTTAAACAACATTAATCAATAATTTTCAAAGACTCTTATAAATTCATAATGTAACCAAAAATAGAGCCAAAGAACAAAATATGGGAAAAATTACCAACAAAATTAGCACTGAAACTGACTGTTTAGGTGCGAGGAACTCCGAAGAAAGTAGAAAAATGAGTTTATACATTCTAGTATTTTTTTGTGAAAATGTGTCTCTTAATTAAATCCAAATATTTCTGGTACACTATTTATCAAGTATAAAGATTATTCACGATATAAAAATGTTTATCTTTGGTATCTACTCATTATCGTGAGTGTAGAAAAAAATTTATCGGTCTTTTATAGTCCCATTTTAACGCATATTTTACAATAAAAAAATTTCGTTAGTGATAATAAAATATTGATAATATGAGTGTACTAATAGAAATTATATTTGCTCTGTTGTTGTATCATAATAGTTTTAGTTGGTAAAAAAATGTTAATTTTCCAATACAACTGTCCCTAACCTTCAATTTAACTATCATTGTGTAAAAAAATGTTTTAAAGGTAAAAACAAATTAAGTGACTTAAATAATTTCTAATTATACTAATCTTTGATTTAAAAATGAAACTGATCAGGTCAAACAAAGCAGAAGCTTGATATTTAATTAAATTATTAAGTTAAAATTGACATGTGATATAGCAAAATAAATCTTTATGATGTTCCTTTTTCTCCGATATTCTTGACCATTTCTGTATCACCTAGTATAAGAAAGACATTTATTTCATTTCACTGTTAAAAATTAAAAAGTAACTAAGTATTCTTTCGTTGGGTATGATTACTTAATTTATTTCTTTACTTTTAGATCCAATCATTGGTAAATTGTAACAGAACGTAGGACCAATAGTCACGTTGAACATCTTGTAGTCTCGTTTTTATAAATAAAAGTTGGAAAAACGTTTTCTTTAATTCCATTTTCCATTTTTCTTCATTTTAATTAATCAGGTAAACATCTAGGGGATGATCGCGTTGCTTACTTTTAGACCTAGTTCAATTTCTTAACAGCACTACTTTGATGAATTGGAGAACCAATTTTCCGTCTTGGACATCATTTAGTCTAGTTTTTTATTTACATAAAATTTGGCAACGCTATTTTGACTTTTTACCCCTTTACAATTTCTACTGTAATTTTGTCATTTCCTGGTGCTCTTGTTATCTGTTGGTTATCTAACGTTATTATGATCATTTAATTTTATTTTTTTACATTAAAGTTTAGTTTCCAACGTTCTATTATTTCGGCTTCATTTGCTAATATTACTCTTGTTTAAATTTTCTAGCTTATCTTCAATTTTGTATAACAATTTTTGATTTCATTGCTTTTGTCTCTTTCTAGCTTCTCAAGTTTTTTGTTTTTGTTGCTTGATTAAGTTTTTAATTTTTAATTTTTATTTGTGTTTTGCTTCTTTCTATTTCATCTTTCACATAGGCTCAGCATATCTTCTCTTTAATCATTACTTTATTCTTAATTTCCTCTATGTACCAAGCTGACTGTTTTTTGGATCTGTTTTATTTAAAGGTACTACTTTTCGTGCCTTTTCTTTATGATCAATGATACTCTCTAATAATTCCTCTGTAATGTATTTTGTGTTATTTGTATTAAATTTTCAATTTTTTTATTTATTTATCCTTCATACCTGTATGCTACTGTTATGTATTGTAATATACTTTTAAGATCATTTGTTTTGTATTTTTGTTAATTTCTTATTCATTAGTCTTTATTTCTGCTACCTAAATATAATGAGCACAATTTATTTCGCAGCTTAACATTTTGTGTTTTGGACTGGTTTGTTATTCTATTTATATAAAAGCATAAGGGATGTCTCTCCTCTAATTGGTTGTACACTTGTTAACTTGGTATGTCTGTATGTTCATAAAAAGTATTCTTTATTATTATATCATGTACTGTAGAATGATCCAGAATCTTTTCAAGATCGTCTCCTGTACTAATGAATGTAATCTTTGGAGCTGTTGCTAGCTGTCTCTTATATAATGTTAAATCGAACAAAAAGCATGATTTACGAGAACGAAGGGAGGATACTAAAAATGCGTAATTAGCCGTCGCATGTTGTAAGAACAAGACTAGCAACAACAACAAAAACGAAACCCACACACGATCGTTCTGGCGAAAGAATATTAATTAAAAACACCAGTTTTTACTCTTGTAATTTACACCTCGGCGGGAAGCTCAATCCACAATAATGGTCGTGATTCATCGATAAAACTCATTTGGTTTTAATGACGGTGATGGACTAGCTCGCCATCGCCATCGATTTGATTTTACGTTGTATTACGTGTTGTACTAGCGGGTCATACTCCCTTTTCAATAAACGCCCCCTGCTAATATTAATTAGATTTGACACGACCGATCGCGGAACGGCCAGCGGCCTCTAAGAACATCATTTATACCAACTTCGTGATGGATTCTTTGTTACGATACAATATACAATAACGCACAGTTTTTGACTGGAATCTTTTACCGGAATTCTACATCAATTCTTTTGGGTTCTTAGAATTTGATTTATATTTAGACGCCAAAATTTTTTGCACGTGATTTCGTTGCTACTCTAAAAACTTTTGTATTTTTTGAATATCTTTCTCTAACCAGGTGTCGCTAAATCGAATTTTCAAAAAGTGACTTGACTTCATATCATAAGCATTTCAACTGATTAAAAAACATTATGATTTTCCTAATAAAAAATGGTTAGTTGAACTTCCCAGATATAATTGTTAATTCAATACTACTGAGGAAATTTGAGATATTTCTTGATTTCAAATTCTAAATTAAGTTTTTCTTTTTTATCACTTTTATGAGGTATTTCCACTGTTGTTTCAATTGTGTTATTAAGTGTACGTTTGTGTGTAATGTCAATGAGGTGTTTGGCGTAATGTGACTTATTTTGTTTCATTCTATAAGATCGTCGTGTTCACAGTACCTTATGTTAAAATTTCTAAGGATATGGTCTAGATAGATGGCGTTACAATCCGGACAATTTAGTTTATAAATGCCTGATTGTTTTAATTTTAATTTAGTGAAACCTGGTTAGAGAAAGATATTTAATAATACTGTGCAAATTCAGTGTATAGTATATCTTTTATATTTAATATGGATAAATTTCATAAATTAAGGGTTGAAACAATTAATTCAATGATTCTTTTTTTTTATTTTTAAGTACGTTTTACTCATTATTTTTTTAAAACCTTTGACTGGTTTTGAATATATTTGATAATCGTTTTTAGCTACTTTTGTCAATGTCTAAAAATTTTTTAATAAATTTTTGACTGTTTTTGGTCAATATTTGACAATTTTTGGTTAATATTTAATAGTTTTTCGCCACTTTTTGAAAATATTTTGGAAAGTTTTGTCGGCAATTAACCTTTTTAGTATTCTTATCCACATTTTGACCTTTAGCTAACTAATATTTTAAGTTTTACTCTGAATTTGAGACGGTGTAATTAAAAAAGTAGATAAAATAATTGGTATAATTTTAGTAAAAAATTTCAGTCTGGATAACTTTTGGTTAATATTTTACAATTTCCTAATATTTTCTAAACTGGAATTTCTACTGTTATTGAATATTCACAAATTTTATACAATCTTCTTCTTTTCATGCCGTCTTCTCATAGAAGGTTGGCGACCACTTTTCTAAATTCTTCTTTGTCTTTTGCAACATGGACCAGTTCTCCAACGCTGAGATTTGTCCACTCTCTAATGTTTCGGAGCCAGGATTTTTTCTTTCTGCCGATACCCTTCTTCCCCTCAATTCTGCCCTGCATAATATTTTGTAACAGTAGATATTTGTCATTGCGTAATATGTGTCCTATGTAAGATATTTTTCTTATCTTAATGATTGTGAGCAGCTTTCGTTTTCGGCCGATGCGTCTCAACACTTCGTCGTTGGTTATTCTGTCGGTCCAAGGTATCTTCAGAATGCGCCTATAGAGCCACATCTCAAATGCTTCAAGCTTTTTAATCATTTGAGTCTTTAGCGTCCAAGTTTCTACTCCGTACATTAACACTGACCACACATAACACTCCACGAATCTCAATCTGATGCCAAGGTTTAGATTTCTGTTTGTAAGCATTGTGGAATATTTCATAAATGCCTTTCGAGCCATTTCAATTCTGATCTTAATTTCCTGGTCAGGGTCCATTTCAGAATTTATGACAGAGCCGAGATATTTGTATTTTTGGACCTGCTCTATTCGGTTTCCATTTACTGTGAGAATAGGGTTAATATTTGGGTTTTTGCTTATGACCATCATTTTAGTTTTCTGCGTGTTTATAGTGAGTCCCACTTCTTCACACTCTCGACTGACTCTTTCCACAAGGGTTTGAAGATCTTCTGCCCTCTCCGCCATTATGGCAGTATCATCGGCGAATCTTAGGTTGTTAATCAATGTCCCTCCAATGTTTACTCCCTCAGGTCTCTCGTAAAGTGCTTTTTGAAATACAGACTGAGAGTAGAGATTGAACAGTTGTGGGGATAAATCGCTATTCAATAATTAATTATTTTGCCGTAATTTTTGAAAATATATCAGAATAACCAGGAAACTTTTTTATATTCATTTATTGGAATCTGTAAATTGAAAAATCCTGGATATAAGAAGAAATTTAAATTCTTTATGGTAGAATTTTCGTTTGTTTATATTTCATGACTTAATCCTAATTTTATTACACCAGAAGGCCTTGTAGACAAACGGATAGTTTCAATATTACTCAAATAAATGGAAAGTTGCTTGCCTCATTCGAGACTTTTTTCTTTCTAGAGTTCATTAATTCTGCTTCCTACATATTACAGGAATGTTTTATGTTCTAAAAATCTTCGAATAACATTTTAACAGAGAAATTTAAAGAAGATAAATGATTTAAATGTGGTTACACTTTAAATAATTGAGTTCCGACACGAACGTAAATATAAAAACTGGAAAACTCTTTAATTTAATTAACTTATTTGAAACACATGGTGGAAATAAAAATGAAGAAAAATAAACCGTGCTTTGATTTAAGTATAGGCAAGAATTTTACAGGGGAACAAATTGTATTAATGGAAATTGGTTTTATGATTGTACTTTGTATAAAGAAATTAAAAATAGAATTTTTTGATAAATATATAATTCATTTATTTGAAAATTTGCTTTAAAAAAATTCAGGTATATACTAAACTAAAAAATTGAGAATATATAATTGTTACTAGTTTATTTTATTTCTTTGCCAAATATTTTAATACTATTACAAATTTTTACTTAAACTAAACTTAATGTAATATTTTAATAATCTTGTGTGTTTGAATAATTGTTAATATCAGATCTTTTAACTAAAAATTCATTTAAATATTGTGGTACAAGATTATATTTGATCTTACATTTTAAAGTTAAGTTAGTTGTCAATATTAACTGATCCGTTATACAATATACCTAGTGTGTTTAACATTTCAATTACAGTTTACGATAGTTCTCGTACACGTATTTTGAAATTTATACAACCTACACTGATAGAAATTCTTACTTATACAGGAACGCTATATTTTTAACCAGTACAGTAGATGATATTTGTTAAAGACTAATCAGTAAAATTATAATATTGCTTAAAATGCCGACCATTATTAGCGACTCAAATCTCTGCTTTTTTCCAAAGAAAAAAAAATTGAGTCATAAAAATGATCTTAGGAGTCCCTTGAATTTCTAGAGCTGCTATATTTATTCTGCATAAGTATAAATATGATTGGAAATAATCTATTAAATAGTTTTTCAATGATCGCAAACTTTAGAGTTTGATTATTCAAAAGTTTGGCCAATTTAATTTAATAAGTTAATGACCTTTTGCAATAAGGCGACTGTTCTTTTGTTCTACTTAAAATAAAACTCAGTTTTAACATAGTATTTAACTTAAGCTTTTTCAATGTTTTAATTCAAGAATATGTTAAATTTAAAATGTTTAAATCTAGTCTTAATTTTAGGGTTAGTTTAATTTAAGCGCTGTTATGCACAATTTTAATTCACTGATTTTTTTTTTGATATGTGAAGAACTTAATCACAATATGACAATCCTTAATTTAAGAACAAATTTAGTTTTAACCTAAGAATAAGATAAGTTTAAATTAAATGCGATTGATCCCGTTTTAAGCATTAATCGTCTAGTTTAAAGTACTATTGCTTTTAATTTAAAATTAAGTTTTGTTTTAATTCAAGAAATAGTCAAGTTTGCATTAAGCACGGCTGTTTTTATTTTATTATGTGTCGTACTTAAATTTGGAGGAATATCGTATAAAAAAATATTTCACAAAATATTTATTATAAACTAAGATAAATGCATAAAACTAAATTGTGCACACTTATCGCAAATTATTGTTTTTATTTCTTGTTATTTTTACTCTTTTAATTTTATACTGACACTAAATAATTTAAATAGAAATTTTTAAACATTTCATATACAGGGTGAGTCAACGTAGACGCGATGGTCCGTAACTCTAGAACTTTACATTAGACGAGTACTTTTTTGTGTATATTCAAAAAAGCCATCATTTAAAATAAGTTTCACTTATACAGATTGTCCCAAAAAAGTTTGGTTTCTTTAAATGGTATTAAAAACATTTTATACAGAATGATCAAAAATCAAATGGGATTTCAAATTTTTAAATTTTATTATGTATCCAGAAAATTTTGGGTAAAAACCCTCTACTCAATACAGGATGGTTTATGAGTCTTAGATTCCTCTACCATATATAGGGTTGTTTAAGGAGAATATACCCATTAAATAGAGTAAGATGAAAAGAGCATTTGCATTTTTTAAGTGTGTATATTTTTTACAAACATGGTATATGGGTACAGGAAGTATTTTTCGGATGTTGGTCTCGTAATGTAATCTGTACAATTTTTTTAATTTAATTTAAAAGTGAATAAATAAACAATGTATGTGATATTCTTGTGAACTTTCAGTGGATTTTTAATAACCGACGTACTCCGGCTAAAACAGAAAAGCTACACCACGATGAATTATAATGTAATGTAATGTTTTCTTTTTTGAATACACCTTAGAGAGAAATCGACATTTTTTCGAAAAAGCTGCTTTTTGAAATCAAGTTTATTACACACAACGATTAAATATTTACAAATTGAATAGTTTAATTTTATTTATTAGTAAATACTTAACCTTCATACTTAGTTAATTAGAATATGATAATACATACTTGGAATTTCCATTTAAATACTCACTTTAGTCGAATATTGCATTCTAAATATTGGTCCAATAACTTGTAACCTAAATAATTTGTTTACATCAAACAAGCAACAACTGCGATTAATTCGAAGAAATGTTTAAGACTTGTGATCTATCTTTTTGATTGATTTTTCAATGGAACTGCTGTCACATTTAATTAATGATCATTTTTGTTATTTAATGTTACGCTTTGTGCATTCAGTGCGTTGCCTCACGGTTTGTACTTTCCGACCTGAGTTACTATAGAAAACAAAGGCGAAATAAAAGGATGTATATGTTGTTTCGTAAAATAGGCCAGTGGAGAAAGGATTTAAAAAGTAATCGGACATTTTGTTACACTGGGTGTTATTTTGGGGCATAACAATTTCTTCAGCTTCAAATTTGAACCTGCATTTTTCTTTTAGTTATACTACTGTCTTATATATCACATCCTGTATGTATAACTATTTTTTAAATATGCAGGAAAATAAAGATGACATTATGAACTAATAAATTTTAATGAACATTGAGGTGACATTACTGAGACTGGCCTATATAGTATCTATAGAATATTTGCTATTTATGTAATCTTAAAAGATTTATAAATTTTAATTTATTGTGTTCCAGTTAGGCGAGTTACTTTATGCCAAGCATGACTAACCTTTGTTACTATTCTTGATTTATTTATAGTTGTTTGCACTTTTAATTGCTCTACCGTTACGCCAGAAATTGCCCATATTCAATTTTCTATTTATTAATGAACGTCAATTTGTCATATAGTTAGTTGGTATAAGAATAATTATACTAAATATTTCTATAAAATATTTTTGAACAATTATAATTTAAATTTCTCAATTCAAATAGTTCGAATATAATTAGTTCTGCAATATTGTATATAAACGTACAACCCAGTTCACACGAACGTATGTATATATTTATAGATACAAAATTTAAATTTTATTTAGCAAATATTTATTTTCGTTCTTTGTATTTGCTAAATTTATTACTGTCTGAGTATAGCAACAGTTATGAATGGAAATACAGAAGAAAGCCGATAAAAACAAATATTATTTGGAATTCTAAATTTAACAAACAATTAGCGAGATATTGTAATTAAACAAATTGAATTGTAATATTGTTTGTACAAAGATGTATGACTTACACTCTGCATACACAACGAAAAATAGCCTTTCAAATAAGTTTGGATATCGTAGACTTCTATGTGGCAACGGAAATTAAGCTCCGTTACTTAAGCAATTTTTTACAGCAGTGAATATTTTCCAACATGTATTTAGATTTTTCTATTTTCTGTTCTGCTAAATTAATTAGAAAAATATATTTTTCCTTCTTATCCATTTTTTTTCCTATTATTATTGGGTAAAATTTGCCATTCGCTGTGGATGATAAACCTATGCCTCACATTCTACTTATTTTTTATTTAAACAAATTCCGAGCAAATAAATGGATTCTATTGATTTGATTGATTTTTTATTGGTCTTTCTTTCTTATATTATATGTATAACAATTTTTCTAATTTCTTCCATCAATTTCACTACTCCTGGTAGTGTCATCAAAGCCCCGGTTTTCCCTATTTTAATTTTTTGAATCTCACTTCTTTTTCTTATAAAATCATTTAGTATGTGTTGAATTTGTGTTTTGAGAAAAATTTGAACCTACAAAGTGAAAAGTGATGAGTTTGTCTGTTATTTATAAAAATATTTACATTGATAAAAATTAATTGTTGCAAAAAGGTAAGAATGTAAACAAAGAAAAAATTAAATTTAATTTAACAACAGGAAAATCTGGATATAATTAAATAAAAGAAATAAATAATAAATTTGAAAGAATCTTTAATGAACGTAGAGAAAAACTGAAAGATAAAAAAATTTAGAAAATAAAAGAAAAATCTGGTGAAAATAAAGAAAAATCAATTAAGTTAGAAGAAATGAATAAGAAATGATTAAGAAACATGATGAAAATACAGGAAAATTTAAGGAAAATTTTAAATAATAAACTAGAAATAAATAAAGTAATAATAGAAAAATTGATGAATGCATGAAGACATTGAAAAAGAGATTTGATAAAAATATATATGTATATATATTATATGACACGAAACAATACGGAAGAAGAAAAATGAAAAATTGGATAGAAAAATACAAGAACTTAAAGAAGAAAAAATAAATAAAGTAAGTAATAAAAAACAACTAGAAAAACGAATGAAACTAGTGAAGAAATGAAAGTTGAGTTAAGTGAAAATAATAAAAAAATTGGGAAGAAAGTTGGCGATGAAAGTAATTAAAAAGGAACAAAATTTGGTATTATAATTGATTATAAATAAATATAAATGTTATGAAAAAGTAGTAAATATTGATAATCAGAAAATAAAGCATATCAAAAAAGTGAAAAACTTTAAAATTCATACCAAACCTGTAAAAAAATAAAATTTGTCAGTCTAGAATTATCGCTTGTTTATTCTTAAACTACAAAATGGAGTAAATAATTCAAGACATAATTTCCTCGTGGTTGGTAAATTGATACAAAATCTTTCCTAAAAATATTCGACATTAAAAAATAAATAATTGTGAAATTGATATGTTTGTATTTATTATATTATAATATCACACGAGTTCCTAGAATTAAAGCAAAATTAAAAAATATCCTGTCAGGTTTCTTGCAACAAATCCTGCCAGTGACACAACATGTTCACGTTATTGTTACAAATGCATACAGAATCAATGAAGCATCTAACAAATAAAAGTTCCGAATAAAAATTAAACAAAGTGGTGCCGTAAAAGGATCTCGCTCTTGTGTTGCAACCAATCGTTCACTAACAATTAATCATAATAATAACGTGTCGTATCTGTTAGCGTTTACCATTAGAAAACAAAAGGTGGGATTTTGTAATGTTGCCAAATAGTTTGTTCACACGTCTCCAGATGCTCGTGGCTTCTAAATCGTCCATTATATTTTCAACGCCCACAAATAAGTTAATTACGAATAACAAGGCTTTAATGAAGAGAAACAATTGTAACGAGTAAAGCGTGAAGCTAATCTGCTTTCTTGTTTACTAAATTTACAACCAACTGTCGACAAGAGTTGTGAGTTAGTCTGTATTCCGAAAATTAATTAAAAATATATAATTAATCATTTCGCGTTTTCAACCTTTATAAGGGGCAACGTAATCACTTTTTCCAGTTTTCTCATATTTTCTTAGCTATTTATCTACGACCGTCTTCTGTACAATCATGAAGTAAATGTTTTTCTCTTTGCTTTCTTGTTGTTCCTATTATTTGTTCTTGTTATCAACTATTTTATTTGTTCTTGTCTTTAAGCGTCTGCTGTAGTTTTTTCTGGTATCTGTTTTAATTTCTAAAATCCCCTTTAACATTATCTCTGACAGTCTCACATTCTCTACCTCCTCTCACATTCTTGCACAGTATCCCTGAACAATTTTACTGTGAAGTTAAATTAATAACTTTTAAAACTTCAAAAAGCACGTTTAAATAACTAATAGCGTATTCTCATAATTCTACATATATTAGAAACAGAATACGGGATGTTTTAAAATGTTGGTTATCCATACAATTTATTTTATTTTGAGATAAACTGTATTTATTTGATGTGAATAATAATATTAGAATTGAATGAAAGAAATATTATAAAACACAACATTCTTTTAAATTAATGAAATATGTGTTCCGAGGGCTGTTGCTTTAAATTCGGAATAGAGGGAAACAAAAACATTTCAAGAGAATAAATCATAGCATGTTCATCACGGTATTTTTAACTTTTCAACTTTATCCTCGTAGCTTGAAAAACGTTGACCGCGCAACGATGCAGAATGATACGACGTCTTGTGCTGGTTTTCCTCATTTCAGAGAAAACTTCTGGTAAACAAATAGTTGTGTACTACTCAGCATTCAGTGAGCTTTCAATTTTTTAACAGTAGTAGCGATATGAAGAGATTTAAACGATGCTTCCTATTAAATTTTTTCATTACAATAAAGGATAAAAATGTGAATTATGCAGGATGGTGTACCTCCGCATATTCCAACAGCTCTGCGCCATTATTTGAATTAAACATTCCATCGCCGTTGGATTGGTCGTGGTAATGAATTTCAATGGCCACCTCGCTGCCACGAATTTAATCCACCGAATATTTATATATGGCGTTAATGTTATCGTAATGGTTCTAATTCAAGTCTATGTCTTTCTTTAAGAATTAATATACAAGAATTGTTAGCGTTATTATTGATATTGATTGTTAATATTTGTAGTTACCAACGACGCAGGTACCCTTCAGTGAACTAACTTTCAAAAATAGTTAATATTTTGGAGATCAAAGAAGTATAACTTTTTATACAAAAATAACAACCTCTCAAATGAAATATTTAAGTTGTAAATTACTGAGTGACGAAAATTGATGGTATGTGGTGGTATCTATGAGTTCACTCAAATCTCATACAATATTCTTGTTTGTCTATACAAAAAGTAGCCCCACCTTAATTTTAATATCTGTATTTGGTTGACTTATTAAAAAAATAAATATATTTTATTCTAAATTTAACTTTTTGTAGCTCAGAAAAGAATGTTCTTAAACCTATTATTTTTAAGTAAAATATTATTATTTTTACCTTCTGATTATACAGTTATCTTATAATTACTTATGATTTACCTTCCATCTTATTTTTTACTCTTTCCAATATGTCTTACTACGAATATTTATTCCTGGATAGATCTTGTCCTGCAACCTGCTTCGATATTGTCCTTTAATATCTGCTCGTTTCTTCTTATTTTTCTTAAAGTCGTATTGTTGTTTATTCTTTTTCTTTGTGTTCTTCATATTTTTCTTTATACTTTTATTCTTTCCTTTACTTCTTCTAGAGATAACTCTGCTAGAGATAATTCTACTAGAGATAATTCTACTAGAGATAATTCTACTAGAGATAATTCTACTAGAGATAATTCTACTAGAGACAATTCTACTAGAGATAATTCTACTAGAGATAATTGTGGGTCTCTGATTTTATCTTGTGCTTGAATCAACCGAGCGACTCTTATTTTTACAATCTAATTTATTTGAAAAGTTATTAAGTTTCACTCTGTACGTTGAGCAGCAAATTCCAGATGACATATAAGCGCAAACGACAAGAATCTGCACTACCGTTTTCACTGTAAAACGAGTCTAATCAATCGTGGGTGTTTTACTTTGTTTTAGAAAGTCTCGGTTCTTCTTTATTACTGCCCATAAATGTCTCATATATAAGCCTTAAATCTAGATCTAGTTATCTGGCAAAAACAAACATGTATACATATTTCTAATTTAAGTGTGGTTTCTCTCGTGATTGCTGTTTCATCGCTAAACGGGCAAAATTAATTGATCCATCATATTTAATGAAGAATACTAACCATATAATACTGCCACTAAAAGCTACCATACCAGTTGATGTATACAGACGATTTTAAACATAAACTTTTCCGGAATTTCCATTTCATAATAATAAAAAATACTCAAGTGCATATTCCAACCTGAGCCGGTCTGGAATCATTACTATTCTGATGTACTAAGTAATTATCTGAGGATTATTGCTTTCAAGGTCCGAGTCATTTTTTAACTATTTCTCAACGTTTCGTCGTCTGTTATAAGCGGCTTTATCAAGAGATAAGATGTGTACGGTAACTCAACTATTCAACGTAGCCAGACGCAAAACACACTTGTATAATTATCGCATCATAATTATAAGACAACTTTACTCCAAACGGTCTATTAGAATAAAATATTTGTCAGCTGTCGCAGAGGTAGTGCCCAGTATTTTTTCTCTGCTTCGTCGGTGTAAAGCTCAGTTTTTTTGTTAAAGAAGGTTTTGCTGGTACACGTCTCTTCCTTTTTTATTGGATGTCAAACGTGTGTGGCAACCAACTGGTAGCTGTTTTCAACCCTGAAATGGGTGTTTCTCTTATGTCACCTTCTTAAGTTGGATTTCTATTTGAGACTTTGGCTCGTTTATTTCCACTTCCTACCATTTATTTTACACTTTTCAATATTATCCTGTTGTCTTTGTGTTTTTTTATTTGAAATATAAAAATTAACTACTAAAAATTTTTTTAATTGTTTAATTATTAGTGTTAAGTTTACCACTTATTATTTTAAAATTTCATAATTGTTCATTTATTTATGAATACTACATGTTAACTTAGTTTAACTTTAAATTATTTCAATTTTTACTCATTGTACCTAGGTAAGTTTATTGGTGACAATCTGAGAAATTAAGAAAAATCGTGAAGCTGAAAGAAATAATGTACATTTACACGAAACATGGAATGATACCCGTGAAACTATAAGAAAAATCTTGACCAATGACGATACACAGTATATGGTTTTTGTAGGTTGCAATAAAAGTAAAAGAATAGTTATTTTACATTATGGGGGTGGGTAGAAGGAAAAGTGATGTTTTTGTGGCATGGTTTGTGATAACACTTATGTCTTAATTACCTGTTAATACATTGATAATATAACGCTTTCTATCATTCAAGGTTACGTAGAAAAATTCCTTACAAACTAACTTAAACATGAAATTGACCAACTATTGTATATTTATTATTTATTATTTATTTTTCGAGGAAAATTATACAAAGAAAAAAGTGTCAAAAGTCCTTCGCACCAAAAACTACAAATATAAATTATTATATATTATGCAAATGGAAAGCAATGGACTTACTGTTTTAAGGTTACTTCTGTATTATTGCATTTTAAATATAATAGAATTATTGTGGATATCTTAAAAAGAACTGTTAGCAAAATACAATATCGCTCCTAAATTTTTTTCGGAAGTTTCAGAATTAATTAGAGGGTAAGTGAGGAACACTGTTAAACATTTGATTAATACGAAAAATAAATATTCTAAATGTTTGCCCACATTGTCCGATAATAGCATTAAGACAGTTGTAGTGAAAGTGACGAATTTAATTAATAACTATGAATATAAGTGCTGTGTCACAATAGTGTTAATGTTAACGTAACGTACTGTCAAAAACTTTTTTGTTATCTCATTTTAATTAAAGAAACTTGTGAGGGCCTTCCTAAGATTAAAACTCGTCAGTACAATTTACTTCTAATATTTGTTTAATAAAAAAATATTAAACAAAAACATTACGTAGCATTAATTCAGTTAACGTTTTGTTTTAATTTCATTTTTGTTTCTATAACTTGTTAGTAAAAGTCTAATAAAAAAAAGCAACGCTAAGAGAACTAGTATTCATTTACTCAAAGAAAGTTTGATCCTGTGCGTTTGAAAATCATCTCGGAAGGTTAATTAACACTTTATTACTTAAATAAAACATTGCCAAATTTTAGGGATCTGAATTCTATGATACATTTTCTGACCAAACCTGAACTCAACTATAAAATTACTTAGAATAATTTAAGAAATAGTTATATCCACTAATAATATTTAACAATCACAATAATAGCTCCAATTAAAGTGATAATAATATAGATAATATTATTAATAACTATATTAACATTAAAAAACAGTATTAATAATAACATAATAACAGTGATAAATCACAAAGATAGGAAGTAGTAAAAAAATTAATCAAAATAATTATTATACAAATAAATCACAGTATTAAGATAGGTAGTATTTAATATAAAAACTATGTAAAACAAAAATATTTTGTATTTTATATAAAAAATTATGGTGGTAGTTTGATTAAAACGATAAACATTTATTTCTTGAAAATTTAAAAATATTTAAATTCTTTCATTAATTGTTTGTCATTTTATACATATTTGGTGACATTAACGATGTAGTTGTAAGTAAGTAAAATTCATGAAATCTTAATACTTAGCGATGAGCCTGAGTATCTATGAACTGACAGGAAGAACCATCTAGAGATAGAATTATGTAGGTGAAATATAAATATAAATATCCCATAAAATTAGCATAAATTTCCATTCTGATCAAACATTTGCTTAATCCTTAAGGTATACACTTACTCGTTTCATTCAAAGCCATTGAATTAATAGTGTATAAAAGTCGAATAATATTTGTATAATTTCTTCTATTAATGTTGAATAACAAATGGTTTTTATCAAAGAGACCAGTGTTTTAGTTGTTTAGTGTTCGAAAAAAACGCTAGAAACCGAACTAATGGACCATTTATTTTCTATTTGTTTTATCGAGGAGCGGTTACTACAAAGTGTCGAATGCTAGAAATGGAATTTTTACCTTGGTTATCGTCACATTGAACACTTTTGCTCACAGCTTTATCTTTTAGTGATATTTATGTTTAGAGGAATATCAGGGTTTTCAATTATATCCTTTTATAAAGTTAATCTTCTTTTATTATAATATTAATTACGTAAATTATTAAAAATAGATGCTTTTACTGAAAACCTTTCATGACTTGGCTGCTTTTGAGAAATCAACTTCCATGAAAATCTGAAAATGGATATTTTTCCACAAACGAACATTGCTAATACTTCTTTACTTTTATCTTTTTGTCTTTCTCTATCTTTTGTATTAATAGAAATATTTTTTCCGTATTCATTTAGTGATTGGTAAATGCAATTTATTATATTTATTCGATTTGGTTTTCGTGTATTTTGAACTGTCAAGGATTCGATTTCATTTTTTGTCTTCAATTGTGTTTCGGTCTATCTTCTTCTTCGAGAGAAATTCTTCGCATGTGTTTTGACTCAAATATTACTAGAAGTTTTTAATTTATACCTGTATACATATGGCTCTAGCTTGATCTACTATGCTAAAAAACAACCAATGAAATAAAGGAAAAACGAACCATAGTAACAAATCACGGAAATTAAAAACATTAGAATACTTGTATTTTTATCGTTCCTCTCTCTCTCTCTCTCTCTCTCTCTCTCTCTCTCTCTCTCTTTATTTCTAATATATTAAAAGTATTGACAATAGCGTAAAGTAATTAACAAACACTTTCACTTTACAATAAAAAGTAAAACATATTTTCTCCTATTAATTTTTCCTTTTCTTAAAACAATACAATACAAAAAATGGTAAGAATCAGTTAATCCTTATAAAGTTATATTGATATTCGAGATTTTTTTTGGTCTAAATCACAGGGCTCAGAACTTATTCTGAACCTTCGACACAGTAACAACAGTACATTTTATCATACACCTTTAACGAGAGCACATCTCTCTAAACATTTCATCACATAATAATTTTCTACATTTTTTGTCTTATAAAGTAGTAACAAAACCAGGGAACAACATTGTCAATTAGAAATTAAAACTCTTTAAGCGAAAATGAAATACTAAATATGAAGCAAAAGTTTTGGCAAACCTTCATTTTTCTTCAAAATAATATGTATATTTATCAAGAGTTTTAGGAAATAGAATAGTGCGCGAAAATGTAAAAGAAAAAACCCTTATAAGAGAAAGAACAATAAAGTACATTCAAAAAAAATCAGTAAAGAAGACCGGAATACATGAAAGAAATGCAATTCTTTACATTTATTAATAATTCTACCTTCCTATAAGGTAAAAATACTAGGGAAAAGAACAAGAATTTCAATTAATAATTAGTCATTTTATAAATATTTCCTAAATAAGACATACAGGAAGAACAAAATTTATAAATATTGCTATAAAATTTACATTTGCTATAATATAGAATATAAGAATAAATAATATTTGCATATGTTTATCATAGATTGTATAATGATTATAACTAAATAAAAATAAACATAACCAGAAATTAGAACCAGTTAACCCAATTAACAACAGCATAAAATTTTTAGAATATTAGACAACAACCTTTTAAATCTGACCATAAATTTTTAATTAAACTACTATTGTTAAGTCTAATCTTAGTCATTCTAAAAAAAGTTATACCCAAGTAGTTTACCTTCATTTTTATTAATAATAAAAGATAAAAACTGCGACACTTGTAATTTATTAGCCGCGTTATTCCCGCTATTTAATGAATGATGCATGTTTTTGATATTTCATTTTTGCGTTTATCACTCTCTGCTACATAAAATTTTAATTGTAATTTAGAGCGGTTCGTAAAAGGAAATTAAGTAACTTCCATTAATTTCTTGTACAAGCACTTGCTAGAAAATAACATCACTGAGATGCTTTCCTAATTACATAAATGATTATAAAAAGAAATGCGAATGCTATAATTAATTTTTTGCTTTATACATTTCTAATTATTTACCTCTCTTGTTTTACAAACTCGGCTTTTAAATATTTAAATCTTTTAATTTATAGTTGGATCGTTAGAAGTGAAACTAATGAAAAATATCACTACAAGAACTAAATTTACCGCATAGAAATCTCAGATTGATTTATTTAACACGAAACACGTGTCAAAATCGGAGCAGTTGAGAAAGAGAAATGATCATATGTATATCGATGAAGCGCTCCAGGCTATTACCAAATTGAAATAGAAGAGTAACAAAGGTTACGTGGAGGTGCGTACACACTATGTGAAGAATGAAAAACTAAATTTTGTATTTTAAAGTGTGTAAAAAATTGTTTCCATTGATTTAAGCAAAGACTTCGATGGGCCAGAAGCCATATATTTAAAAGTATTTTTATCCAGGTGATCTTATCAGTTATCACTATTTTTTTATCAAAATAGAAAACTTTTGAGATAATTTTATTGCAAAAATTTCATATTATACTGATAGAAAATATGTGCGGTAAAAGTAAAAACAAACCATACTTTTTAAATGAAAAATTTGAACTATTTAAAATTAAATCCTTTTTATTTTTTGCGCAAACGAAACGGACTAGATATAGAGGTTAAAAGTTTCCATAAATTGTTGTTGTGTTAAACTTTAACGATATCGTAATAAATCATAGCACGCACATTTTCTCTGGTTAATTTCATACGCATTGTAAACTCAGTGTGCAAAGGGACAAGAATTTTAACAATCGGAAAAGATGTTAGATTCTCAAATTTTTCCGTCTGTCTTGTAATATTTCACAAACATACAACTGCTTTATTATTATCTTTTAAGTTACATTCTCACATTGTTATTTTAATTTTAATAAACGTTACCTAATTTACAGATACATCAACTTCTAAAATTGGTAAAATTTTTAATTTTCACAATTTATTTTATATTTAACTAAACAATAAACAGTTTGTTACTTCATTATAAACTCAAAATTTGGTTTCTAATCAAAAATACATAAATATTTTTAAATGGCCTTAAATTTTGGAGATATTTTCGTTTTGATAAAGTTTTACATTTTTTTTAGAGGAAGATAGTTAATTTTATTAAAAAAGTATATAATAAATGTACTAGAAATGATTATGAATTCTAAAGACGAGTAAGAACTTTTCTTTCTGTGAGAATATAATGTAAACAAATGCAAGAATTATTTACATAACCAATATTTTGTTGTCATGAGCATTAGTATCATACCGTACAAAATATTCCGTTAATGTGTCCTGAAGACTAAATTGATGACCAATTTACAGAATGCAAATTAGTATATAAACAGGTATATTTAGAATTTAAATAATATTTTTTAAATCAGAACCTCATTGACTGCTGTCTTTTGGTTTCTTTCTATAAATAATTTCGTCCCATAATGTCAAGTCTATTATAATTATTGATTAATTAATGGATGTTAATTACTACATTATTACGCAGCATGTTTATAAAGTTAACATTAAAATTTTGATCAAAACAAAAATTATTGTTATTATGATTTTGTAAACCTATAGTTGATTAAGGAAAGAAAAAAATGTTTAAATATAGGATTTTTAATACAAATCCCGTTGCACGTCATATATCAATTATGAGATCACGACCCTTCAGTGTTGTCGGCTTGTCTAAATTGTCGAGGAATGTAGGAAGTTTCAAAAATGTAAGGTTAGGTTATGTTGTTTAGCTTTATTATTATGAAAAATTAAGTTATTGAAGCGTATATGAACAATATATGATCCTCACACTCAAGACACTTCATCCTGCCATTTAAAGTACATTTGAAAAATGTTTTTCTCAGTTGATTCATTAGCAATCTACAACTGTGATATTCTTCTTCTTCTTGCTGTATTATCTACTTTTAATATTCAATAATCGGTTATAAAAATCGTTATATTATGTTGTTTATTTGTACTATATTTTTATTAAATAAATAAAATAGAGACATATAAAAAAAATAGCAAACTATTTATTGTTATTAAAATAAGACAATGTTTTGTTTAAAAAAATATATATTTTTCTTATAAGAAACAATTCAACTACAATATTCGAATTCCTACAAAAGGTAAATCCTTTCTCCTAATTCAAATCTGAATCACTTGAATCACTGTCATCGCTGTTAGGATTAATAATAATGGGATTAATTTCTAGTCTATCAAAAACTCTCTCTCTTTCATACCATTTTTGTATTTCTTTTTCTGTATGTTTAATAGAATTTTTCCATACTTCAGGAGTAATTGTTCTAAGAGCTTCAGACCACATATTTAAAGAATCTTGCAACACGCTAAAATAGACAAGAAAACAATTTCATATTTCTAGACATTTGTATAATCTTTAACTTACCTCTCTGACGGCAGTTAAGGGTAATAGTGGCCCATTATTATCACGCTCCCGTTCAAAGTACTGTATTAATGAATATACAAGCTCTTTACAACGACTATTTAGTTTTTTTGGCATTTTGTAGAAATAAACGTCAATAATCAGCTTATTCACACTATGTTTGTTTTGAAAAAAACAGTTTTTTTTATAAGTTAACTATTTAGCAAAGCAAAAAAATAAAGACAATATTATAAAATTACCGAAAACGTGGTGAAAACACACAACTGGTTGACGGCCGGACTTCAGAAATCGTTGAAATATTTCAATCTAAATACTCGACAACGTCGCATCAAGGCATGCCAATCGCTACAATGTCATTTCTTCATCATAAATACGAGTCTCATGGGCGTAGAAAATTTCAAAATTATTTAATGTAAATTATGGTTTTTTGAGTACTAAACATATAATAATGATTTATAAACTTTATATTATAAAGAATAAGACGTATATAAGCCAATAAAATCCTATATATAGGATTTTTAGTACAAATACCGTTGCACGTCAGGAGTGACGTACCTCTTTCGTCATAGTACTGCCAACTAATTAAAATTTCCCTAACTAAGATAATCATACGAAACATCACGAAAATTCACGAGGACTCATGAACGTAGTCACAGTACTAAAAAACCGAAAAAGTAATCGTAATTATTTTGATAATTTTAGAATTATTTCAATTATATTGGCTTATATACGTCTTATTCTTTATAATATAAAGTTTATAAATCATTCTTATATGTTTAGTACTCAAAAAACCATAATTTACATTAAATAATTTTGAAATTTTCTACGCCCATGAGACTCGTATTTATGATGAAGAAATGACATTGTAGCGATTAGCATGCCTTGATGCGACGTTGTCGAGTATTTAGATTGAAATATTTCAACGATTTCTGACGTCCGGCCGTCAACCAGTTGTGTGTTTTAATAACAATAAATAGTTTGCTATCTTTTTTATATGTCTCTATTTTATTTATTTAATAAAAATATAGTACAAATAAACAACATAATATAACGATTTTTATAACCGATTATTGAATATTAAAAGTAGATAATACAGCAAGAAAAAGAAGAATATCACAGTTGTAGATTGCTAATGAATCAACAGAGAAAAACATTTTTCAAATGTACTTTAAAACTGGCAGGATGAAGTGTCTTGAGTGTGAGGATCATATATTGTTCATATACGCTTCAATAAATTAATTTTTCATAATAATAAAGCTAAACAACATAACCTAACCTTACATTTTTGAAACTTCCTACATTCCTCGACAATTTAGACAAGCCGACAACACTGCAGGGTCGTGATCTCATAATTGATATATGACGTGCAACGATATTTGTATTAAAAATCCTATACAAGATGTTCGTTTAGTGAGTGTTTCCTCATTAGCTCAAACATTTAGTGAGAAATATTTTTAAAACATGCCTTTCCAATTTCAAATACTATTAGCATATCTATAATACTTATTGAGATATAAAAGAAATACTCAAATGGATTCACTCTATAAAAATGGGTACTCTGGCTCTTGCAAGCTCTCTAACTATTAACATTCAATTGAGCCGGAGGCCAAGTTCAACAGACCCATTGCGAAGGCCCACAAAACCATGTCAATTACAATTTTCAGTTTACATATTGCATAAACATTTAGTTATGGAGGCTAATATTTTTGCAAAGTGAAAATCATCATGATTGATCTAGCCTATAATTTGCTTACACGTTATTCGGCTGTACAGATTGAACGACTTTCTTCGAAAATAAAGCGAGAAATCAGTTTTATTTTTCATTAGGTTTAGCATAATACAATATAGAAATAAAAAAGTTGGTAAAAGAGTCAAGTAAATCAATTTTATTAGAACCACATTTAAAAATAAAAATAAAAATAGTAGATTCTCAGATCGCCGATCAAATAGATCGTGCGAAAAATTTTAAACATTTCAGAAAAAACCGTCTCTATCGGGGAACTTGAAAATTTGTTATATTTTAGATTTTTTTTAGTAGTGCCCTAGTTCAGCTGTACAATATAGAAAAGGGATATTTCATCTAATGAAAAAAAATCAGTGAAAATGCCATTCCTTTAATTTTTTTGGCATCAAAGCCGTTCCAAAGTAATTACATTTTATAACAGTGCTAAAATGTCTTTTTTTGCTTTGCAAATTTATTTCAAACTCTTTTACGGACTTTCGTCGGCAGTTTCCAACAGCCGTCTGCGTGTTTACCAAGTTTAGCACTTGTAATAGCCATAATTACGTATTCTTTATAGCTTCCGCGCCAAACTTTGTTGCTTCTTCTTTGTTAACTTCAACACCGCACATAAGGGACTTAATAGAGAAGAAATTACACTTCGAGTTGTTACGTGAAAATCACTTCTATTTATATCAGCGTGGTACGTGTATAAAATGTGTTTTCTGTTTCGTAATCAGTTTTGTGGAAGTTTAATTACCACCTTTGCACATTTGATAGAAAAGCACGAGTTGAGAATTTATAAGGGAATTATTCTCTAAAACTTCTAAAAAATTCCAAATGATATTTGTAGTAAAATATGTTTTATTGTCAATTTTTATGAGAAGGTTTAAAATTTCAAGAATTTCTAATAAGGCAGAAACAAAGATCTATAAACAGACAGATATTTTTGACAAAATAACATCACTGATGTGTGAACTACTTCAAACTCTACAGTCTTGCCGTCATCTAACAAGGGTGTGTTTTATGGCGTTTTAGAAAACCCTTTGATCTACCAACAATAGAAAGCAATAAAACCACTTTAGGTTTTATAAGTTCTCTGTAATATTTTCGACGCTATTTTTAAAACTGTTAAAGTAATAAATAAATCTAGATAGGGACCTATATCGTTGAAGTCAAACAGCTTTTGAAATAAAAAGTTGTAAGATAGGTTTTTTCAAATTAAATATTTTGTTGATTTTGAAGAAAAAAATCCTAATTATTTAGTAATTGTAAGACAATTTGTAAATTGTATTATAGAAATGGGTAATATCATATGATATTATATATAGACTTTATTAAAGTTTTCCAGCGTTGTTAATTAGAACTCAAGTTTGGATATTCGTGAATGAGATCTAGGATACGAAACTAAGTATCTAGTGTTGTAAAATTAATAAGTGACTTACATATATTATTTATCAATCAAATGCTCTTACATGGAGGCACCCACTTCCCTAATATATTCTTTTAAAATTTTCATACAGGTTGACATATTCCAAACTGTCAACTGTAGTATAGGTTACCTATATATATCAATCTATATTTTTTGAAAAGGAGGCCTAACAATTCTAAAAAATATTTATACTTTATTTATCCAATTATCCTATGGATTTAGCTGTGCTACAGCATTAGCAGAGGTTGAAGATAACATTTTTAATATTATTGACAACAGTGAAGTAGTCTTTCAAAAACGTTTCATACTATAAATCATGAGATTTTGCTATAGATGTTAAAATTCTTGCGCTCTGATCAGTTGTCTATTACGTATCATATGGTTCAAATTGATATTTTTTCTACGCTATTGGAAAAAAAATCTGGGGTACCGCAAGGTAGTATATTAGGTTCCTTATTATTTATCACAATTTCCTAATGTAATTGTATTCTGTTTCGTTTAATTTCCTACGAAATATTAATACGCAATATTAATTCCGATCTGAATGAAATTTTTATTATGTCTGAAAAGCATGGATTAAAAATAAACTCTCAAAAATCTAAGGTTATCATGATATTTTGCTCTGAATCGATCGAAGAAGAGTATCACTTTAAATTAATAACGTACATATACCAAAACACAAAAAGTAAAAAAAAATACGACTAGCTAGTACTCTCAAAATTTAATCATTGTGACATTGTACCTACATGGTTCATGTCCAAATAATATTTATTCATTATGAACATAGAAGCTCCAAAATTGATATTTTGAATTCGTAAATATGTCCGAACTTCTAGTAAAATGAGGGAGACAAAATTGTTTAATATATCTAATAGAAGAGCTCTTCATTTTGATTGTTTTTGCAATAGATTGCTCAGTGAGAAAATGCATTCATATTTGTACGAAAGACTAATATTTAGAACTGACGTTCATAATCTTTAAAACTATTCTCAGATTGTCTAGATTTTCTAGTTTTATAGATACGTTTACGTACAACACCACAGCCTACATCAACATAATTTTTAAAATAGATCAGTCACTATTAACTTTGAAACATGAAAATTTTAAGAAGCAGTATAAAAAGATGTTACATAGAAATAACGAGTAGTATTTATTTAAAATATTTTCTGTTCTTACTTTCTTCTCTACCAGTTCTATTTTCCTCTTCTTTTCTTTTTTCCTCCTCTTGATTTCATTTTCTTTCTCCTTTTCTCCTCTTCTTCCTCATTTCTCTGGAATCTCAAAATAAATTTTTCATTATTGATTTGGCACTGATGGAAGAGCAGCAGTAGAGTAATCCATTGCTGAACCAACCAGCCATTTGGCTGCCTAATGCATGTAATCCATAGGATATATTGGATTTAGCTGTTGTAATATTACAGTAGTGGTCAATAAAAGTATTATTATTGTTATTTACGCGTCACCTTATTTACGATTTTCTAGACAATTTTACAGTGCAATTATTTAGCTAGTGTTATAATCTCGATATTTTTCACCAAAATACAGATAAAAGACACTCTCCCAGTGACGAATCAATAATATGTTCATTATTATATATTATATAAATAATAAAAATAGTTTGTCGTTACGAGGAGGTGGTAATCGTAGTTACTTTGTACATATTGAACAATAGTAATATTATTACATCCAAATGGCTGTTCATTCCATCCACCTCAAAATCAATTTAAAAACGATCTTAGTAAAAAGTATAAAGAATATTAATTCTTTATAAATAAAAACAGTCGGTAAATAAACTTATCAAGAAGAAGGTTCAAGGACCTGCCAAAACAAAATATTTACGGTCATTTATGAATTTATTACTCAAGGATATTAGGATATTAGTCACATGGGGGCAAACGCTTTTGGACCTTAAGACCTATCTCCACCTATTATGCTCTCGTCTACGTTCTATTTCCTCTTAGAATAAATTCTTCTTCTTCTTCTTCTTCTTTTTCATCTTTCTTCTTCTTCTTCTTCTTTCTTCTTCTTCTTCTTCTTCTTCTTCTTCGATTTCTTCTTCGATTTCGAGCCCATAGTTGCCACAGCTATTCGGCCTGTACTATACTTCTTTCTTTAGATACCTATAATTGTGAGTTTATGTTAATTGTTTCTACTGCTATTGGTAAGATTATTAGTTCTTTCAAGCAATGAGCACATTTGCCGAATGTTGCGGATTGATATTAGACTAAATAGCTAGAGATAAGCTTAATATTGTCATTACATATGAAACTGAAAAAGGATTTTAAACATTATTAGGTAGCGTTAGAGTATAATAAAGGATTTGGGCGTTAACCCTATTTAACCGACTATTTATGTATATGGGCATTGGTGGCACAGTGATTGGTACAAATTCTGGTAATAACGCAGATTTATTTTCTAGATAGTTACTTTTCGGAGTTTAAAGTACTTAGGGAACAAATTGCCTTTGGAAAGGTTTTGTGTTTTGTATAATGATCACAATTTCTGCAATATCGTTTTTTTGACAGGGTCAAGCACGTTATAATGAGGGCCAGCTAAATATGTGCTACGTTTCTTTTTCATTTCTTTTGTTGTGGTTGTGTCCTGAAATAAAACCAATTCATCTGCCCTTTTCATGATTCTTTAAATTGTATATCAAATTCTTTATTTTTAGGATGATATTTGACAGAAAATAATTAACATAATTATATGAATAACGTTCTTGTATTGTATATCGGTTCTCCAGAGAGAGAAAGAGAGTTAAATATATTTCATAAAACCTATTTATTATTGTAAAAATTGTTGTATTGCATATAAGTTAATACGAATAATTATGTATTTCAACTAACAGTACTTATATCCGTTTATGGTTTAGAAAAACATGTAACAAGTGGGAATTAACATAATTTGAACAACATAATTCCTTTTTCTAGTTCTTCTTTATGTTACGTCTACTCAGTGTGCTCCTAATGAGGTATTTTGCCACAATATTTATAGTATTACGAATTATATAAACATTCAATCCCATAAAATAGGCTCAGCTGTAATGTGTTGCACAGAGGACATAATTTTTGAGATCAATTAACCGTTAAACGCCACGTTGATACTGATACGTTTGAGAATGTGCCAACTATTCAGTGACGTAGAAATTCTTGCTAAAAAAAATCATGAATTATGTATAAAAACTTATTTCTTTCATAAATGAGAATATTTTGATTGTTGACTTGTTTCTAAAAATGAATGAACCGAAAGCCGGCATATAATCCTCGTAATACCAAACACAGCTACTTAACATAATTTAACATTAGAAAACCGTATACGTACGCATTAAACTCGGCGTATATTCAAATCTAAAACGTCCATCGATGGTATTCTCTACTAACTTCGTCATAACTTGTGCTAAGTTAACAATTTCATTAAGTACTCCTCATTCGGCATTAGTTCTCATAACCGAACTTCTCCGCGTCTAGTTAAGTAAATTTTACGATTCTCCAGAGTCGATAAAGAACGGCAGAATGAGACCCAACGATTATGTGAGTCCATTATGGCCGTTGTCCTGGATTAACATACATAATTGTGGCTGCGCAATGTTCTCTAACAGAAGATCTCTCTCTCACTCAAACGCAATTAACATAGAAGAGTCATAATGTTCATTTGCGATGTGTCTTTTATCCGCACATCGACAAGACACGCACAAGTGCCGCATGGCTTATTTCCATAGTTGGAGAAAAATAGTTACTTACATATACCAATTTTCAATAACATTTACTCACCACCAATTGTTCACTTTTCTTCTGTTAATGTAAACTAGTTCACTAAACTATTATTTTATTACGAAATTTTTAAAATTAAACTCTATTCACAACCAAGAGTATCAAACGTAAACAAATACAACACATAAACACAATAATATTGTCTCTAAACGTTTTACTGCCGATTTACCAATGAGGGGGCCCATCACTTGGGCTGGCATATATTGGACATTTGTTTACACTGCTGCTTGTCGGTTGTGAATTTTGAGTACCTAAGATGTTTCCATTGGTGTATATACTAGATCAAGAGGTTTATTCCTTTTAAGTCGCTTTAGGTCATTGTTTTTCAGGATTTGCAGAACCACGATGTTGTTCATTGTGAAAGTCTTCTTTTGATTTTTGTCTTCGTGACTTTTAGTGCACATCTTCAGAGCTGAACTTGTTTCAAAATTTGATTGTTTAATAGAAGCTTATTATAGCTTTTTAATATCAATGCATATTTTGTATTCAAGGACAATAACATATTATTTTCTTTGTATATTTCTTCCACCTTAGACGTGCCTTAAAATTAATTCTTTTTTTTTTTCGTGTAGACGGATCAAATTGGTAAATGGTATTATTATTTGTCATTGGAAATTGTACCATTCCTTTGTAAGCAAAGTTAATTAGCAATTATTTATTTTCATTTATCCTTGTCTTCCATGTTTTTAGTACTTTCTTCTTAACTATCAATATCTGGATTGCTTTATTAGGTACATCCCCAAAGTTGGATGCCATAATACCAAACAAGCTTAAATACATATTTGGTTATAGTATAATAAGCTTATTACCTAGAGACAAAAATGAGTTTCTTCCAAAGAGCCATAACATTTTTCTATATTTTAATCGAAGTTTTTCTTTATGACATGTATCAGCAAAACTTTGCTTCCAGAGTAAAACCAAGATGTTTTGGTGTATCTAAATATAGCATCAAATTATAGTTTAGTCTGACAGATATAAGCTGTATTCTTCTATTAATCAAGTTAATATAAATAGATTTTTTCTAATTGAGTTTGATCTTCCATTTTTTTTCCAATTGTAGCTAGAGTTGACTGCTGTTTGTAGGTAATTGATTACTTTTACGTTATAGTTTCTTTATACTAGCATAATACTATCTTCAGCGATGGTGGCAAAAGTACTGTTTTCTAATTGAAGAATATCACAAGCGTACCGTAAGAACCTAAAATACTTCCTTGTAGTACTCCAGCCGGGATGTATAAAATACATACATGCAACATAGAATATTGCAGATTTGTATGTTCGTTGAAATATTTTCTTTTCAATCAAAGTAATTTTGAGCCATATGGCTAAAGTCGTTTATTACAGGTTTGTTTATAAAACGAACTTTTACATTTTATAATGCTTATATTTCATTATTTATTAAGACACTGTATATATTATTAATAAAACAATAAAACAATCAAACAAAATCGAAATCAAGTATTAAAAAAATATTTATGTTAATATGGAATAATTGTTGGTTCTTATAAAGAATAATAAATCGAGAGAAAGTCAATTACGTTTGTCGAGCAGATGTACAAATCGAAATTAAAATACAATAACCCAAAGAAATTAGTGTCGGAAACAGTTGATTGGACAGGACGACACAATACAAAAAAAAAATGATCTCATAACAATAACTTGTTAGCAAATCAAATTTGTTGTCCTTGTTCCAATTATTATAATCAAATCATAGTTTGGTACACTGATTCAACAAACTATTTTATGGAGATCGAGAATGTTAATATTTTTTATAATTAATGAACTATACATTCATTCACTCATCGTATCATTGATAATTTTTAATTGCTTTAGACTGATATTGAGGGAATATCACATAACGTATTTTATTGAAGCTAATTCTACATTATTAATTATTAAATTGGTCGGAATGATTTTTAAATTGGTTATTAAGGTATTTAAGGGGGAAATGGTTCCGTGTCAGCCGTAAAATCCGTAAAATAATAACATTAATTCTTACAGAGTTCAACAAGCTATAATGCCGTGTAGTAAGTAACTCAAAACTGTACACCTGTGGTCAATAAACAAACTTTCTCATTGAAACTGTTCGACAAATTACATATACGAGAGACTCCACGTAATTTGGCTGATGATCATTCATAAATTCTGTTGTATAAGTCGGTTTTTATCTCGCACTTCTTTTCTCCTTTTTCTTCATGTCACTTCGCCATTCAACGCAAATACACTCTTATAGTACGGAAGAAATCCACGAAGAGTATAATAACGTATTATCGCTATAACTGTCGTAAAGTGGCAGTCAAAGTAGTCGCTTTATAAAAATCCCTGGCATCCAGGCTGCTTGTTATAAATACGAGGTTAAAATCTTTGTCCGTTTGTACACTGTGTGGCAATAAAATTTGCAAAGCGTATTAATAATAATAATAATAATAATAATAATAATAATCCTTTATTTAACAAGCATGCTCTTACAACACTTGCACCAGGAAGGCGAGGATTAGCTTAGAGCTACTCTTTAACTCTTAACCTTCCTGGCTAACATGAAAAGTTTAAAAAGAATAAAATACAATAAAAATATAATACAAAATATTTCTTTTGAAGAAGTGAACTTATATGTCCTTTAAATCTTAATGACTGATCTATAATCAGACCTTAATTTTTTGTTTGTTCCGACAAATTTATTTCAACATCTTCTAATTCGATTTGTATCGAATTCTGAATATTTAATCTTTTATATTTAGTACAAAAAGAACAGAATTAACAAAAGAAAATTTTCTTGCTATAATTGGTTACGATTTTAGTTGTTGTCGAATACATCAAGAATCTATGGACCATTTAACTTTTGAATTTGGTGTTAAAGCTCCATCAAAAACGATGGTATATCACTGTTTTCAAGATTCTAAATTTGGTCTTGTTTCGCTTGACGGTTAACCAAGGGAAGGGCGTGCCTCAATATCAAAATACGTCGAGTAATTGAAGAAAACCAGCATGTGACATTGATAGTTTGGGTTTTCAAAATGAAATTTTACCAACGAAAAATGTACGACCCAGAAAATGACTATGTGTTCCTCAGCTAAAGCTAAAATCGTTTTAGTAGATTGACGAAAAACGAATTTGGAGTGGTATGCAACAGTTTTCTTGGTCAAAGTAATTGATTATTTGTCAAAAACAAACTGTAAACGTGCAATTATTCCATGGTCCTCACTTGGCTCCAAATAACTTTTATTGGTCTGATAAAGCCGTGGATACATTAAATGGACATATTTTGAGCATACCAACTTCTGAATGGAATAAGTGTTTTAATGATTGTTTTGAGGATAGTTATCTTCCTGGAGTTTCTTTATTACTTCCAAGCGGAATTTCTCGCTATTAGAAATTATGTCCATATAAATTATGTTTGATCGCTAGGAATTCTATTTCATAAGTATTTATTTTCAGTTTTACACTCATCCTGGTTTGTTTCTAACGTTCCTTTGATTGATGTTTTGATTAGGATCTTTATGCACCGTGAGACCGTTTTTACTATCTCAGTATTATTTCAAACAAAATTATAGTTCTAGGAACCAAATTGGAATCACTGCTATTTTTTAGTATTTTATTTATATAGTCTTTATGTATATTTAATTAGATAATGTTTTTTTGAACAATAATATGTCGTACATGCACTACAATTTTACATTTTTTTAAAGCTTTTATACAGCATTATTTTCTTTATTTCAATCTGATCATGATACTCCGTTTCCGTTATTGATTACTGGTATTTCTCGTAACAATTATTCTATTATTATAAAACTACATACACAATAAAATAAAGACATCTACATTAAACAAACACAATAGATCAATAAAGAATAATGGTCTATTAATATTGTGCAACATTTGATTATTTATCTAATAAAATAAATATATAATACCCTTAAATTATTACAAGAAGATTATTGTAATCCTGCGGTTTGCGTAAGTCCAATTTTTTTTATACAATATTAATCACCCGTACTAAAGTTTGATTTGCTCGCAGCCTCGGGTTGTAGGTCAGGCAGCAACTAACACACGCTTTTCAGTCTGACCAAAGATATTTCGTAAGTAGATCTCTCAGTATTTATGAAATAATTTAAAATCATTTAAGATAGAACAACAATAAAACTGTTAGAAGTAAATAAAAAGAAACAAAGTGCGGTTGGTAAAAATACCGGTAAGACTTCCACCATGGTTTGGAAAAGAAAGATTAAAGTCGTTTCACATGGATTTCGTCATTTAGATGAATCTGGAAGCACATGGTCAAGTTTTGTAGATATGTTCCAATATAACAGCGGTAATATTTTAAATACAACGGTGTTAATATTTAAAAAATCAAAGCTCCTCTCTGAATCAGGTGGAACAACAATACATTTTCAGTTTTAGTGTGACCAAAAAGGGAGTTTTTTGGTGGTAATTAATATGTTTTGTGGCGAAACAAAGCTAGATTTTAGACCTCCGACGACGATGGAACCCAATCATTTATTTTTATATCAGCAGTTAATATTTCTGTCCATTCGAAGATAGTAAATTATCAAAACACGGGATTATATTTATGTTTCCTCGTATACATGCCGATTAACTTTCGTTTTCGCGTTGCATTGTGATTCGCTTAATAGACGGTTCTGCGATATCTCGGGAGAGAGGGTGTTGCACAATTGTTGTGATTACAACAATAGGTTAAATATCTCGAGGCGCCAACATCACGAGTGGGTGTTGGAAATGTATGATTGTTAAAATCCGAGAATGGGCTTTAATAATATACCGTTCTACCTGAGGAACACAATCTACGGTCTCATTGTTTTAGTTTTGTAGAAAAGTCTGGAGGGCCTAAGCGAAAACCCCCAAAACAAACAAATAGATATGTAACCTGTCATTTAAGAGGCACTCTCCTGATTTTTTTAATTATTACAATGGTCTGGAAGATATTATACACTTTGAGCAAAAATGATTGACCACCTCACTCAAAAACTATTGATTTCTGTGGTTGGAGAATATTGTCATCCTCGTCAGTTGGTTTAAAATTTAAAGATGCGTGATCATTCACGAGAGTTCGACTAAGTTTATATTCTAGCTAGACGAATAGATTTCTGATGAATCGAATGTTACAGTCAACCAAGTGTAATTTCGGCACGAGTTAAAATAATTTCTGATGAGGTTACAACAATAAATACCTACCGAACGTCTGATTTATTAAAGCCACTTTTAGAATTGTCCTGCAGCATCTGATTCACTATTCTTCACAGTAATATTGCGACTAACGAGAAAACTGTCGTACTTGCCAAGTAAGTATATAGTATATAAATTAAATAGAGAAATCTGTCGTAAGTATCCAAAACTAATTGATTAAATCAAATCGTTTATTATCTGTGAATGTTCCGTTGATAATTTTAAAATATTTCCAAATTTCTAACAAAGTGATTTATTTAACTACAAGAACTGTAGTTTTTGAATTAAAAACATTTTTGGGGTTCATTAAGAGTTCGGCACACAAGAGAAGGCTACAAATTAATTAGGATAATACTAAATACATGTTATGCAGCAGAGGCGATAGACCAATGCCAAAATATTACATATGTCGGAAATATAAATTTGACGAAATGGAAACTATTTGAGAGGATTAATAAATAGAAAAAATGAAAATCAAGTGATAAAGCAAAGGATACAAAAAGTATAAAAGGTATTCTACCGTAATACGCAAATATTAAGAAAAAGAAAATTGAGTCATACACGAATCCATGCGACAAATAAAGAACACGTTATGAAAGTTAGAGAACGTATTACGAATATCTTGAAGTAGGGATAGATCGAAGTGGAAACATTATTCCAGTCAATTCAATAGTAACGTACAATCCTGTAGACCATTTGTTGCAACCTTTGCTCAATCACATCAGCTGTTTGCATAGATTATATATTTTCTATCATCGTTTTCTCCACCCCTATTCTTCGTCTTAGTTCTTAATTTCGTACTCTATTTTTTAGAGTTACCCTACAGCATGTTCTCCAAAACTTGTTCTCTACTGCGCTTAATCTTCATTTCATATCTTCATTTCAGGTCCATATCTCGGCTCCAAATGTCAAATAACTTTCTGCTAGGAATATGAAAATTCCAATTTTATAAGAATTTGCCAGACCGATAATGACATAAGCCACAAAATGATGACACTGAATACAAATGATGAAGAGAAGCTAAAGATACTGGAAAGAAAAGTGATAAAAATAATAGTATGAAGAAAGAAAATAGACAAAAACGAATGCAGATCTTTAATGAAGTATGATATAGAAGAAATATTGACAAAGAAAAATATAGTTAGATTTATTAAATCCAGCAGAACCAAAGAGCAGATGGAAAGAATAAATGAAAAATAGCATGATTATATTGAAACTGGAACAATGGAAAAAGAAAATAATAAACAGGAAAAATGTAGAAAATTGCTTTACAGTCAAAAAATGGCAAAAATAAGAATCAATCCCCCTTCTAAATCAGATTATCAGAGTTCTATAGAATAGCTCTAATTTCAAAATGAAATACACTAGCACATTAATCATAATAAGAGTTCGGCAACCAACTAAAGCTAAAATAATTATTTGTCTTATGGTTGATATTGTTTTTATTATTTATACTAGAATATAGATATTTTGTATACTATTTTAATATTTATATCATCTGTATAGTTTAGGCTAACATTAAGAGTTCCGCATCAAACTAGAACAGTCATTTATACTCTATTTTATTATTTTATTCATCTTTTTAGTTTGATATAAGTTTTATTTTCCTAATAGTAATACGAGGATGGGTTAATTAATTCGCTGCCTAAAAAAGAAAACAATAATTTAGAAGAATAAATGTGTTCTTATTTTTCAACATCATAATCTCCTTCTAGTTGAATGCACTTGGTCCATCGATGTTCCAAACTCTTTATCCCATCCCTGTAGGTAGATTCTGGCAACTCTTCAAAATAACTGTTTGTCGCTTCAATCAGTTCCAAGTTTGAAGCATATTTCTTTCCCGCATGAAATTGAGTTGATAATGTGTTTTAATGAAAACAGATATTATTTATTGATTGGTTTATTCTTTTGCGTTTTATGTAATGAACGAATTATTGGATAAAGGCCTAATCCAGCACATTAAAAATGATTGAACTGTGTCCGGGTGTTTGCTCATTGGTTGTGTACTTATCAAAATATTTATTGTACACATTGAGACAGACTTAACCTTGTTTTGCAAATTTATTGATTTATCTATTATTTTATGAAAATTTAATACATTGCATTATATTTGTGTGAAATTCCATCCATAACTTATTATTATTGAGTTTTAACATGCGAAAGGATAGAATTACCAGTAATTACGAAATAATGAAAAGAAATCAAAGTTTGTATTATACAAATGAATTTAGCGAATACATGACAATAAACAATATATTGAACATTTTTTATATTATTTATAATAGTTTTTCAAATTGTATGGAGGTATTAGTTAATATTGATTATTCATGTATAATCTTTTTTCGTTAATAAAAAGGTATTACTGTTTGACAAAATTTACAATGCAAATATTTATTTAATACGGAAGATTATAATAGACTCTGAATAAAAGTTGGACAATAAATTAGCAAGAAAGAAATATTTTGTTAAATGTGTCGTATTTCATATTAATAAAAGGACGCTTTGAGTTATATGACCTTTTCAACATTAGGAATATTGAAATAAAAGAATTTGAATATGGATGTAAGAGGATTTTAATTTTAGATTTGGTTAGCAGGAGCCAAGATGTGGGTGCGTACATTTATTTGGTAACCGATACGTTTATATAGATTTACGATGTAGTTTTTTCTTTAAATATACATATAAACTTTATGTAGTCAACTTCTTTCAGTTGTTGATTATGGTATTTATTAATATAAATGATTGGAAATTTGCAAACATGCTGATTAACTATTATTTTTAACAGCAATGCTTTTTATATATGAATAGAAATCAACGTTTCTAAAATAGAGTTCCGCTCATTTTCTACCATATTTAGTTAAAAAAACTGGAAGCCATTTTGTAGCGATTCCTTCCCATAATCTACTTCACCGAATTATCACGCTACCGTTAATTCATTTTTTACAATTATTCCTCCACTAGGACTTTATTGTCTTCTCGAGCATTTCACACCATCCTTCTAAAAATAAAAAAAGACCGTCTAAACAAATAAACATGTTTTGGCAACACTGTCCTCAAATTAATAGGGTTGTTATTTTATATAGCCATCAAAAGATTGGCAAATAAATTTTGTCGGACACGCTAAAAGTGTAGACAGTTGACTTTTACAGCGTTCGGGCACAAGGAAAAATGTGTAAAAGAGACAAATGTGTGAGAGAACCAGAGTGTTGCGACCAGGTAGAACGATCAATATTTACGATGGTACCTGTACCACATAAAAGTGACAATATCTCCGATAATATATTTTGATTACAAATGTCACATATGTAACTATAATTTTAAATAAAATCAAAACAAAAACAAACTAAAAAAATACAATCAAATTTATATAGAATCGCATATATTGTCTTGTTTATTAGTTGAAAATTTAATAAAATAAATTAAAATAGTATTCTAATTATTTTACATTTAATTTAATTAATCTGAAAGTTTGTGAAACAACTCTCAGAAAAAAGAAAACACTTTTGTTTTAATTTCCCGTACTTTTTTCCCTGATCTTTTGTTATTCTTCGGTTCTTTAATTATTTACTTAATCTCTTCTCAAGATCTACTATACATTCGTTTTAGAAAAACAGGATGATTCCAATAAAAGTATGAATTTTGTAAAATTTAATTAATTATCATGAAAAAATATTTTTAGATATAATAAAACGTAGTGTTTGGCCATATTTATACTGGGATTACCAAAAACTTGATAAACGAAAAAGAACTAAAGATAAAATAGAGAATAAATAGGAAATAAACCTGGATATGTTCACAAAAATGAACAGTTATCTGGCTAAGAATCCTCTATTACAGGAGGAAAAAATATATTCCCAAAGAAAGGGCTAACCCTTAAATAATGCCATCAAACAAGAAAGGAAAGAATAGAAATTATAAGAATTATAGCAGAGAAAATTTGAGGAAGACCTGGAAAACAAGAGTGGTAGAAGCAGACTTAAAACAAAACGAAACGAAAGTATATAGAAGAGAGTGAAAGAAGAAGGCAAGAATTAGATCGATATGAAAACATACTTTTGCAAACAGATGTCAAACAAACAAAGAAGAACCACATAAAGAATAAAGATAGTTAAGTTAAGTTAGTTAGTTACTTACATGCGTCGGTTAATTCAGCATCTGCATCTAAAATTTCAATCATTTTATTTATATCTAAAATTCTTAGAAATATCTATAAAAGTTGGTAAATAATCTAGTTTACAATTCTGCCATCAATTGACATATGATAAAGAACATATTTATTCAGTAAATACATTATCTTTACGAATATTAAATTTTAAAAAATTTAAAAAATGTTTACCGATATTGGACAGCAGTTTAAATAATATTATTATATTATGTTTGTTTATCATTGGCCAGCATGTAAAAAGTATAATTCAATATAATCGATCTGTTAATATTGTTTAATTTTGCCATAAGATTTCCATTGATCTTGCAGTCGTTTAATTGTTTGTACACTATAGTTTTAGGAGTGTGGTTTAACTGAGATAAAACCTAGCAAATCTCCCTACAATTAACCAATTTCCTTTAAATTTGAAGTATCGGTTAAAAATATATAACTGTTTTTAAAATGTATTTACATTTCAAAATTTCGAATAAATAATATTAAAATAAAAAAAAATATGAAAACTTGTTCCTGACAACAGGAAATTATTAAACATCCATTAAAATACAAAGAACATCTGACAGAGTCGATTAGATTATACCGTGAAAAATTATAATATTGTTTAAAGTTAACAAAAAAGCAGCTGTGAATGAATATTCCAACAAAAAATTTAAGATTACTACATAGAGACAGCCTACGGGTAGAAATGAATCATGATAAAAAACCGTTCGTTCATATTAATTGAAATTAATATCGGCGATATTGAAATGAATTTATGAATATTATTGGGAGGTCAAAATGCCTGCAAAATACCAACATAAAGATCCATTTGTTGGATTTAATCGATACAGAGAAAATACTACGCATGCGTTGAGAATAAAAATAGAGGCAAGGGGAATTTCATCAATAGGCAAAGGGAAACGTGAGCCTTTGTTCCGTATTTTGAAAGGGAATAAAATGGGTTTGCAGAGATTGCGCAGACCTACCTTTCGAAGCAAAATGAAAGCCCGAAACATCCCAGGTTAGATATTTTTTCCAAATCAAAAAAATTACCAACATTTTACATGCATAACATAATTTTTATTTCTTCAACTTTTAATATAAAAAATAATAATTACGAACATATTAAAACATAACATAATATTCATTTCTTCAAGTTGTTAATAAAATAAATAATTGAATGCTTTCATCTTTTAATAGGTTTTCTTAAAAATTAAAAATTAAATGAAAACTATTAACTTTGTAAATGAAATACCAATGATTCTTTATTAAGAACACGTAAATACCACGTGGTTCCTCTTACAGGAAGAGAAATAAAATTATTGTTTACCACTGTTGTATAATATGGACAGTGAATATTATAGCGTACAAAATACCTAACAGAGAGAATAGAAAATATTATTTCTCCACGATCATTAGTGTAACGTGCTAATTCCAAAATAATTTTTAATAATATAATGTAACCATTCTCACTTTCGATCGACAGCCATGGGTGTCAAATCTGTCAATGTTAAAGGTAAATGGCGGCGCCGTAATAACAAATTTTTATTTAAATAAAATAATGAGTGAAAAATCGAGTAAATTTCTGGTCGTGGAGAAACTAGAATAACAACATTCGATATTCGTGGTTGGTAACGCTCATGGTAACCTTATTACAGAATCTATTATTATGTACTTATAGTTCTAAATATTTCTAATAGATACATTTTATTTACGATGCGTTAGCTGTAAAATGTCAAACCCTAATGAAATGAAGTTACAATACGTGAGGACTGAAATAATTCTATTTTTTGATATTTCGAAAAAATATTCTATCAAAATTTGTAAAAATAGACAATTTCATTCATAAAAATATTATTTCATGAATATATTCCTTCGCTGATGGGGTAATACCAGGAACTATTAAACTAGTAAAAATCTAAAAATACTTAGTTTATAAAGCTTAATCTAAATTGTAGCCATAACTTATGGATTTGCTCATTGCCATTTACTCAATAAAAGTACAAATATTATCTAAAGTAAACATAAATTAATATAATGTAAATGATATTTGCATAGTTACCAATAAAAATGCAATGATTACAAGTTCGATTACTTTGCGATATGTCAAGATCCTTATCCTAATTGCCACCGGAACACCTCTTGAATAATTGGATGGTTTAGAAATATGAATTTTATGAACAAATCCATTGATTGCAAGGCCATAGAATAATTGATTTGCAATACATCTTAAATCAAATAATAAAATAATACTTTATTAATATTTTTAGATTATGTTCGTGATAAAGGAGAAATCAAACCAGGTAATCCTAAAGTAACTAATGATTAAAGTATAAATAAAATATGGTAAATAATACACACCAATATGTACAATCGAATTAATTTGGAATGACCTAAATTTTCTTGGGTATATTAGCTGTACAGAAATAAATTAGTTGGTAAATGAAACTACTATTATTTCCTTTATATTAAACTAAATAACTAACATTCAAATGTAATAAGTTAGACAAAAACATGAATAAATCTTATTAAACTCAACTATTATGACCAATCCCTTCCTGAGGAATAATTTCCAATTATTCTAAGGCGAAACGATTGAATTACCGGGATTATCTCTAACTCTTTTTTTTTTAATTATCCCATAAGTATTTAAGGAATTCTATGGCTCTTCTTACTTTACGTACATTAATCCAAAGTGATCTCCTATAACCTCTTTGTCTTATGGCAGACTTCAATACCAGAGATATTTTTATCAAATCTTTTGTCGCATCATAACGTCTGCCCAAAACAACACCCTTCCTCCTCCCTCTGCCCCATAAAAATCGTATACGCCATTATTGGATTTTAGAGTGATTCTAGTTTCATTTGAAAACATCAACTGTGTATTCTACATCACCTCAGTCCATCAATTTTGTTTTGTTGGTGTTATATCGTGGGTTACATACATGTATGACAGCACTTGTTTTAGGCCGAGCGGAAAGCAAGTAAGTTCTTACGATAGATTTGTTAACTGATATTCACATGTTGGTTTAATCAGTCGACAGCCATACTGTACTAACGAAAACATTTTTAACTTACTATATTAACTTTTTTATAATTTATTTATTCAGGTGAGGAATACGTTAATACTAATATGTAATAAAATACTCGAAAAAACGAGTAAATTATTAATGAAAATAAATCTACAGATTGAAGAATTATTAAACCTTATCGATTTGATTGTATTAAATAATTAAGAGCGGCAATTGATAATTTATAAAAATCAACATAGATATAATGACACTTTTGGAACGATAGTACTATTCGGTAGGAGAGTAGTATATCAATTGTTTTCAAAAAATACCCTTCAGAAAGTGACTACCAAATTAAAAAATAGTTATGTGTAACAACTTTTTCAATAACTACATCTTATTTTTTTGGGAAAGAAACCCTAAGGAAATTTCTCTCTAATAAAATTACTAATTTTGCAGGAAATTTACCACCTTTGAAATAGAGCCACAGAAAATCTAACTGTAACTATAACAAACGTTTATTTATGTTCTAACGTTAAAGTGATCCTTTTGTGTTATACAACATAATATTAAAAACTGACCAAAAATATTTAAATTATTGTTTCAAAAATGTATGTTTCTACTTATAAATTTCCACAGCCCATAAATAAATTTGTTAATTAATATCCATAAAAAATCATCCTAGGATGTCTATTAGTAAATATTTTTGCACACAACAGATGCACGTGTGAAATTACGGAAATCAACCTTCGCAGAACATGAATATTGTTTACAATTCTTGTTTATGGACATATATTTATGGGATTTGATTCAAAACAATTATTGCATCTCATAAATACAAATTTGTAGAGAAAGTTCGGACAAAGAAAGACAATTTCGTTCCTGAAAATAAAGACATTAATTTCTCTGAAAGTAGTTTTTTTTCATTTGGATTAAGTTTAAAATTTAAAAAAATAACTTTATACATAAAGACTTTCCCTGTTCAGAAATACTGTGATTTCAGTATTATATATAAAGACAAGCCTACGGAAGATTAGGTGTAGTATGCCAAACCCAAGTAACATTGGCCTAGAAAAACTCACTGCAAGTTCAAAAACATTTATTGTGTCCAAAAATATATTTGGAACAAAATATTTCGGGGTAGTCTTAAAAAATTGATTTAAAGAACATTTAGTCTCTAGGATACCATTCCTATATGTTTAAGAGATAATTTCCCTCTGAATGCTGAATAATATTTGACCACGTATAGTCCAAATAAAATAACATGTCAGTGCTTTAATGATATTGGCATTCAGATATAAGATGGCGATCGCAAAGTCCTGACTTGAGTCCAATCGAGAATATTTGGGAAAAGCTAGAAAGACGAGTAAGGCAAAACTATTGTGCGTTCCAAACAGCCAAACACTGGATGAGCTGGAAGCGTTTCTCAACGTGAGGGAAAAAGTTACTTCTTTGGTTCATACCATACCCGAAAGAGCAAGGAATATCTTTCGGGCTCGAAGAAAAAACTAGGCAAACTTTTTTATAGGATTTCATTATTTTCTTGGATAAAACAAGTTCGTGTCATAATTTTAAAAATTAGAATTTTTAATTTTTTTTGTATTCCTTTGTTTAGAAAATGATGGACGTGTGAGCTGTTTGTGATTCACATATCCATTTTTTATAATTAATTAAAACAAATTATTAATTTACTTTGTTACCTGAAAAATATTTACGGTTGAGTGTATTTTGAAATAGAAAGGAGAATCTGTAAATTATGATAGATTTTTAGGCACTATAAAACCAATAATGTAAAACTCTCTTAAACTCTTCCTTATTTGCCCGCAATAAAAGAGGTGTTTTCAATAACTTAGTAAAAATTAGGAAAATAATATATTTTTTCATCATATTTAGATGTTAACTGTCTAATAATGCTAATCATTTTTAATTGCGGCTAGATTTGATTTTTTGCCAATATTTTTTTATTTCCATTATATGTATGTATACCAAATTTTGTTCCATACGATTTTTGTTTTTTATGCCTGTTTTTATATTACTTTGAATAATTGTTTCGACGTTTACTTAAACTCTTATAGGTATCACATTCGTTAACGAAACTCTATGAAAAGGGAAAGTCCCATAACATTTGTTTTAAATTCCTAAGGTAACTCATTACGTTATGATGATAATAAATACTTTTTCGTATCTGCGTCAACAATAAACTTTGAAAATGATGTGTAAAATTACTTCCTTATTAATACTCTAAAGAAATCTTTTCACAAAATTATACGAAATATTACAAATTTAGTGTTTTGCGTTGACTGCATTCGAAAAATATTAGAATCTTATCCTTAAGAGTACTGTTTAAACTATATGGCAGGTTTCAATTTTTTCATGTAAATTTGCTTTTTAATAATTACAGAAAAATATATTGAACACCGATAACCATATTCAATTAATGCACGATATATGATATATCGATTCATTATTCTATAATAAGTAATAAATCATTCTTATTACCGTTTTATATCTACGGACTCATTTCGATATACCCACACTTTCCTCACTTATTGTCCGTTTATTAGGGACTTAAATACATAATTATCATATCGAAATATACGTTGGTGTTATGCAATTTGCTTAAACAACAATTTTATCTCAAAGGAAAGCATATAATTTGTTATAAAAAATATACAGTTACTTCTAGAAGTTAATAGTTAATAGTCTTACTAGATTATCTATATTTAAATAAATACATTTTATCTTTTTTTAAACTCTGTAATAACCATTTTCTGGTTTTAAGAAACTTATGTTTTTCTTTCTGTTCATATATTTACAGACAAATTATAGCTTGTTTGAAATTTTTTTATGCTCGTATAGGCAAATTTTGTGTTTTTTGACAAGCTTGTTTAAAATTGTGTTAAAATTTATTCACTTAGGCGATCTTAGTTACTTATAAAAAGACTAGTAGAAGTACATTTGAAATGTTTACATAGACATCTATAGGATGTCCACAATGTAATCATATGCATGGTTGCGAAACGCGACTTTTTAATTTATTGTATTACATAGAAGTGATATTGGAAATAAAGATGGATTGTGCGTAGTATTTTATGCCGAGCGGAAGCATGTAGTTCTTGTCACGAAAATTTCTGAAATAGTTATTCGAATAAAAAATATTATAAAATTAACTTAAATGAATTGTTTCAACTCTTACTTTGTGGAAATTATTCATAATAAATATAAAAAATATAAATTATGCTTATATTTTTCATATTTAATAAAATTAACAATAAAATATAAAAAGTCAACAAATAAATTAAGGAGGTAAATGAAATGAAATTAAGGAACTGATCGATAACTAAGGACACCAGAAAAAATTTTCCGACCCTGTAATTGTATTTAAAATATGTATATTTTTTAGAATAACTACTGTATTCCTAAATTTGAGTACTGCCTTGAGGTAAATATCAACCAGGTTAACGTATTCAATGGAATGTTAGATGTCAATATCATGGATATATGAATATAGATACATTTAATGGATATTCATATGCTGTATGGACTTTGACCAATTTTAATAAAATTTAAACATTATTATTAATTTAGTCTTTCAGTCTAATGAAAATATTTTTGGTACATTTTAGATAAAATTGATAAAAATCATTTTAGAATTTCTTTTTCAAATTTATACACTATTAATAAATGATACTTCCTTCTAGGTTCACTTTGTAGAAATTCGAAATAGTTTAGTCTATGTAGGTACCAATTTTTAAGAAGAGCACATGAAATCGAACCAGATAAGTTCACTCTGTACAAATTCAAAATAGTGTAGTCTAAGTATTAAATTTTCCAAAGAGCAGAAGAAATCGAAGCAGACCTCGTGTTCGGTCATTGGATGTGTCAATTAGAAATAAAGACGATATCTTGTTTCCGGTGTGGATCGATCCTTTGAGAAACAAATCTCTTGTCTTGCCGCCATATCTGAGAAGATCGGTGGATTTAAATTTCAGTTTGACATGCCTACAACCATTGTCTCGGGCTGATATCTATTTAATACCTTTGGCAATACCATTAAGTAACAGAATAAAGTTGGAAATGAATGAAGCATTTAAAAAAAATGTTTTGCTTTGTTAATTTTAGACAATATTATCAATTAATTTTACCACATTTCATTGAATAATGGTTTCATGTTTAGAATATTTTATGTCGGTTTTTAAACGCCTAGGTCAATTTTTCAAAATTACACACTTGTGGATCATTTATATTTTATTATTGTTTTTGGCAGAAAGTGGACTCTTTTGGTCAAATTTACAAACATATGGTCAAATCTAGGTGAACATTTCAACATAATTAGATTTGTGGCATTTTTTGAGCATTCTTGGATATTTTTTGGAAGAATTTAGGGCACTTTTGTGTTTTATACGTCTCTATACAATTTTTGACCAACGTTATAATACCCATCTGGCTAAAATTTAGGTACATTTAGTCTGTATTAGACAGTTTTGAATGGAGAATATCCGGTTGAATTATAGTTACTTTAAAATTAATATAAAATAATAATGATATTTATGTATAAAAATGCACCAGAGAAGGAAAGTAATTTTGTAAAATTAATTTCAAACATTTCGTGACACATAATCGTGACAAAATTCTATGTGTACATTTTAACATCAGCATTAATGTCAGGTAATTTTTTAATGTCGATCTAGATATCTTAATTCATTAATTTTAATAATTAAATACTAACTCCCTATAGGTAAACGCGATTAGTATCTACAAAAGTTTAAAAATATATACATTTCCTCTTGGCGACATGTATTTATTAATGTTGTTAAACGATGAAGGTTCTGTTAAATAATTACGTTTCCTGTCATAAATACTATTTCTCTTTTAATTTCATGTAGAAAAACAAACATTTTTAGCTAAAATAATTTTTAATAAACGAGTATTTATGAGAAAATATATTATTTAAAAATAGGCTTTAAAAATGTTAATAGTATGGTATTACTTAAATCTTATCTTTTTGGTATGTACAGTTAATGGTATATTAACAAAGATAATAAAATGTGTCTTACTTATTCAAAATAAATATTTAAACAAGATATACGTACAAATTTTTCTATAACGGGAAACCATTTTTATCTATTCAAAGCTAATGACTTTTTCGCTCATAAAAATGCTTGTAATGCTTCCATTACATCAAGAAAACTCTTTCATTTTATCCATCTTGCATCTTTATTACCGGCTTTAAACTTGGTAAATACGTCTAAACGGATTCGGGCTGTATCGTTAGCAACGTATAATTTAATTTGTTTGTAGGTAGCGTATCAAAAGTTTTTGCTTGATGACAATTATATTCCTTAGGTGACTTGCTTATCCAGAGGGATAAAGAACGATAACTGCAGCTATTTAATTTTACTACAATATCATAGAGATCGTATCTGTGCAGGAATTACAGCAGGAATAGTTTCAGAATCTTGCAAGAACGCCTTCGTAACCATAAATTATAAATATTTCAGTAGTTACTTTGTACTGATGTTTATAAAACATCAACACTGGCTGTTCTTTTTTTTTATACAAAAGATAAAAACCGTGTCCGGCGCCCTGTACTTTATCATATTTTAAATATTAAAAAAGAAGCCATGAATAATATAGTTATTAAGTCCCTAAGTAAGTAAATAAATAAAGTGTTAACCAATCATAAATTATTCAAAAATATAATAACGTTTTTATAAAATGACATATTTATCATTAAGGTGCTTAAAAAATGATTAAATAGTGTCTGACAAAACGAGTGAACCTCCGATTCTCGTGACGGTAGAATTAGAAAACCGGCACCGTTTGTTTGTTAATTTTTTTAATGACAAATGATGGATTTTCTGAAATTTCATTTAAATGTCAAAATGGTTATCAATCGATTACCAATACTATTCTGACAATGAGTATTGATTATTTCTATAATTTTTCATCTATAAATACGTTGCAATCGAGACCTATATTTAGTAACAATGATCTAACGATGTTTTTTAGAGAATAGTACTTAGCGGTTTGATTTATGGGTATCTGGCATTGATATGCTAATAACTATAAATCGAAATTTAAAATTAAAAAGGGATTGATATGTGGTGACAGCTGTAATTACAACTAGGAAATCTGAAGAAGTTAAGTAAGTACTATAGTACTATAGTGACCAAATGTGTTTTGTTGAGGACAACGAAGAGCCATATTTCTATAACTGACAAATTACTCAAAAATATTTTTAGGTTTGTAGTTTCGCCGATTGTTGGTGCAATGTATGTTAAGAAAATTATCTTTGATCTGTGATAAATTTCATATACAGATTTGATTTCGTATAATAGATGTTCTAACCAATAATATATTTTTGTTTTCTAAAACATTTTGTTAATATTATACATTTATTATATCTCTCAATCTAATAAATACATTTCCATTCTGTTGCCGTTTTACGTAATGTGACTTATCTGGTAGTTTTAATATATAAGCTCGCATCACTATATCAGATTTAAAAATTTTTCAGGGACTGGCCAATGAAGATAATAATTACAATCCGGATAATTTATTTTGGTTTTTACATTTGTTGTACACAACAAGCCTATGTTTAACAGAACAATGGAGGCAACAATAGAAATTCTTCATATATGCGAATTTTAAAGAACAGTGAATACAAATATGATTTTTCTTTAAAGAAGATTGCATAAACTAAACATCTGTATTTCTGAACTGGATGTCTTCCACAGTCAGAGAACACTGCTGAGAGTATCGGAATCTGATAAATGTAATTTTCTTTTAATACATCGTGGCTATCTGTTAATAAATCTTCCATACTTGATATTCGTCCAATCATTTCTGTCACAAGAACTCACATGCTAGCCTGTTACAACACTTTCTTGACCTTCCCGTTGTTATTTTAATGTTTTTCATTGTATCATAGAAAAACAGAGAATGTGAACTTACTGCATTGGTTGTTATTAGAGCCTTTATTTATTAAAATTACGTTTAAGTAAACCTGATCTGTTTTATTATTTTGATTGATAAAAAAGTTAAGTTATGGAATTAATTCCGGTGACCGGTTATAGTAGTGTTCATGTCTCTACTGACCTCTGGCGTCAGATAGGCAAAAGATTTAAACACCAGATCAAACGCCGCACGTTTACTGATGGACGACTTCAGAAAAAATATTGTTATAGTCTAGTCAGCTACAGCCAAGAAAGTAGCTGGTGACCAAAATGCTTTTCCAAGGAACTTTTGTAAATTATATAATTAAATGGTTCGACAGAGTATATTCGGGTGAACCAAGTATTTTCTGTTATATACAAGATGATTCATCAGTGCTGGAAAATGGAATTATTTCTAGGAATATTGGTGAAATTTGTGTAAAAAATCTTATTAGGATGAAATGGACCAATCCAAAATGATGAAATATTTTTTAGTGTGTAGTTTCCGGTTAGTTGGCGTGTAAAGAATATAACTTTTTGCAAAATATAACCTAATAAAAATTGCTAACGATAATTGTAATCAGTGGTGTGATTCCAGTACACTACTTTTGAATCTATTTTACATAGTCGTTTTTGTATAGGTTATTGATGTTAAAATTTAAACGACGTGAATTGTAAAATTTTATGCAGAGCGGAAGCATGTAAGTTATTAAGTACAAAAAAGAACACTTTACATTTAATGGCAATCGGGTAACTGAGTTCTAATAAGTATGAGGGTTAAAGTTCAACTGCTTTCAAAAATGTATTTTTGCTTTAATCTCAATTTTTGGTGCTAATTCTTAGCTTACCTGATATAGAACTTTCATTGGCCAGCGACGCTAGTCTATCCAACTTTTTATCACTGATCTGTTTTGTGAAGCTCACCCATACTAGGAGGTAAATTATAGAAAGAGTGGCATTTTTATTGTGTTGACTGACTTATAACTTGTAAGATGCAAAATACCTTTATCACGAACTAAAAATCCATCAGGTCGTTAATAATGGTTTGCCTAATACGGTGACATAATGTCAAGTTATTCGATTAAACGTACTTTTTGATTTGACGTATCCGTCAGTTGTTGGTCGTGAATATATTAAAATAAGTTAATTATTTGGATAGCCATAAAAGTTTGGTTGAACATTGGATTTTTTATCTTCAGAGATTTGGCCATTGCAACAAATAATAGCATCTGATTTACTAAAGAGGTTTTTTTCAACTTTCAATTTCCTGAGGAGTAGCAAAGTCTTGTTTGGGGGTCGTGGTTATAAGTTAAGTAAAAAGCAAGTATCTTTCTATCAGTATATTTAATTTCGTCAGAAAGAAAAATAAATATATCGTTTTTGAAACCACTGCCATAGTTTTATTGCGGTCATAGAGGGTCGCTTATTTTTTTTACTTGTAAAGGCTGTTCAAGAAAGTTAAAAAATGCTAGATTGCAGAATAAGAAGTATACAATTTTCCTAATTATCAAAACAAGATTCCAAATAATTTTAGTTGCGTTATTTGACTTTTTAAGAATATTTTCATTAAACTGCCTATTGGTATTAAATAATTTAAGATAATTTTTCTTGGATTCTTTATAAAGGACCTGGGAGTTTTTAAATTCAGCTTAAGCCAATGCACTTTTTTAAATCCAGACTGTCCCCGGTTTCACCCGATTTTCTCAAATTTTATTATTATTAACATGTCTTAAAACATTTAATGATTGAAATATTTTTGAATAACATAGAAAAAGAGCTACCGTAAGACGATTTTTTCAGACTGTTGTAAAATATTCTAACAAAATTGCCTCGTAGTCGCACACAATATATTTATAGCGAGCAGCATCAGCAATTGTTCGCATATAATGCACTTTAATAAAAGAGAAAAGACTATTTTTGTTAACAAATACTCTAGTTGGTATTATCGAGGTTACTGATAAAATTAGGTTCATTAACAGGTCATCGAAAAGTTGCTAGTGAATACCTGCGACATCCAAATATTTTTAGATTCCCGCAAACAAAAAAATAAGCTCCTGCATTGTTGAAAAATTAAAGATAGTTTATGCAGAAAATGCCTTGAAGGGCGTCTGTACACACTGATAACACACATTTTTTCACAAAATTTTCCGAGGTTGAGATCTTGGCACAAATATCAAAATTCATATAGATCACTGGACCACCATATTCACGAGTTGGCCAAAGTAGTAAGTGAATTGAACATACCCAGGTAATTTCATCAGGGGGATATTATCGGAATTACACCAGTGTTCAGTAATACTAATAACGTGAGGAAGCTATTCTTGAAGAAAAGCTTTCTTCATGTTTAATTTTTTCGTCAAGTATTGGGCATTTAATTGTAATAGTTTTAAGTTAAATCTTCATAATGTACCTCTCATTTATCTTGATTGAGGTATAGTAACTTTAAATGATGAATAATTGTCGGGAGAGCGTGATTTCAGCTCTTCACATCTTAGGGATCTAAAGTTTTTACTCCAAAAGTACTTCAAGTGATCAGTAATAGGGCCAGTTTTTAAATTGTAAACATGCAAAACAGTACCTTGATCTACACCTTCAACCCCAGTTACACTAAAATAGTTTCGAATCAAAAGGGTACATGGCTTTTTACGAGATTTTCTATGAGTTGCATGCTTTCATTCCGGGTCTTCCTTGACTACAGTGTCATCAACTTTGCACTGGACACTTCATCGTTGACATGGATATACTTATTTGCCAATATATTGCCTTCGGCCTTAAGAATAGCTCTGTTTACAGTATGATAAGTAATGGGCTGAACATCGGCTAAATTAGAATGTCAACTTTTCCCTTGAAAGCAACCCGCCACTGGCTTCAAAGTGTTTCTATCAGGTTCGGCATTGTTTTGTTTACAAATAGACAAGATTTTTATATTTATATTTTCTTCTTCAAGTGCTGCACAACATTTAATGAAGTTCTTGTTAATAGTTGAGTACTTCAAATGTTTAGCACAATTTACACGATAACAGCTACTTCAAACAATGCGCTTGACATAGGATATCACTTTGCTTGCTTTTACACTTTTTACAGAATATATCCATATCGCGGCCGTCTACGAAGGTCCCCTTGTATTTATATGTTTAACTTCTTTTTATACATTAAAGAGAAGGAACACCAATTAAGTAAATTCTCAAGTCGACATAAGGCATACCAACATTCTTGGTATTCTCAATCATAAAACAGCAAAATATGAATTTTATCCAACCCATCAGGTTTAAAATTGGATAAACACTTGCCAGATTATCTCCCTTGCCTAGACAATATCAAATTCAAAAGTACAATAAGCAGGTCCTACATAGTAAAGCCTACTAAAGCATTGAAGAATCATTCGAGACATTTATTTTAATGTCATTTTAACTGTCTTATAACCGTTGTATCTAAACTCTGACTACGATACGTAGATGATAATTTCATTATTTGGGACGAAGAAGAAAGTGACTCTAAGCAGTTTCTGGACCATCTGAACAATATCAGACCTACGATAAAGTTCACGATGGTAACGGAAAAAGAAAATGGATGGTAGAATTAAATAAATGCTAGCAATAGAACTTTTGTATGCAGAAAAGTCAAACACACTGGACCCTACCTCTATTATGAGTCCATTTCTACAAAAACAGGATTTATTAGGACCTTGCATGATCGAGATGTGACAATTTGCAATATCACGATACGACGCATCAAGGTTATCGCTGAGAAAATTAGACGAGTTGCTAAGAAGTTCAACATCAAATCTGCTTTTAAATCAAGCAACACCACAAGAGCCGTAGTGATGAAAACCAGATGGTCTAACTAATGACAAAAATTGCATCTACCAAAGATCATGTAAGTGTGTTGACTCCTACATCGGCGAAACAAAACGCCTCTTAGTAGTAAGAGCACAGGAGAATCAAAAATGGACTCGAACGAGATAGAATATCAGGTCTAGCGGAACATGCTTGATCAAATAGCCACAAAATTCATTGGTATGAGACCAAAATGCTTCGCAACGAACAATACTGGAGAAATTCTTGAAGGCTATGTATATTCAACAAAAGTTGGGAGTTTTCAGCCAACAAAGTGTTGAAGTATCCAACGTCTGGAGACATCTACTATCGGGACATTGCACAAACTGTCACATACTCGTCACGCTTCACATATCGTCACTCCTCACATGTGCGTCAAACATACCATGTTTGCTATTTAAAAAATAGAGGATTGCTGTGGAGCTGCAGAGGTTGGATTTCTTGGTATAAATTTTATAATAATTTGATCTCTTATTAATAAAAGTTGATGTCTTTTTTTAAATTTCGAAACATTCCTTTATTTCTAAAAATTAGCAGATTGACCAAAAATGTGTTATCTTCTATAAGTCTAGGAGTTACACGATTACACCATGGTCTAGATATCATAACTCATAACCATTGCACTTACAAAATAACGTTCGATAATAAACCCAAAATTATCGTGATAGGGAAAGGGAAGCAAAGACCAATAAAAGGAAAAGAAACTGAGGATAGTGAACTGGAACCAAAATAGGTTGAAACTACAGTAACGGTAGGTACACAAGTCTTACAACTAATATTAAAGGTAGAGACCTGTGTGAAAACCACCCCTATCAAAAAGGGACGGATGTAACAAGGGTCAAAGGAACATAACAAAATAGGATAAAACGTCAGCCAACCAATAGCCCTTCACATCTGACTTCCAAAAAATTATCACTTAACGTTTTATATGTTGCTTTTAATGGACTCTTTTAAATGTTACTTTTTTGTATCTTTAGTACTAATGCTCTACTGACTGACCTGTCCAAAACATTTATGTAATGTCTCTATGTATAAGTAAATATTGATATTATTATTATTATTATTATTGTTATTTTTGCTCGGTTAGAAATTTTAGTGATTCCATTTTTTATATAGAGAACTTGTTGGTACCCAGTCAGCATTTCAGTCGCGTGGGCGTGCCTAGGGAAAAAATCGCAGTGTGCCTTCTAAGAGCGTTCGTCCATTGTTCGGACCCGCGGTAATTTGCATCCAGTACCCTCTGGATGTGTTGGAGTTCATTGAAGACACCCACCACCATTGTGTCGAGTCGTAATAATAACTCTGGGGCCGGTACAATTGATTTTCTTTCTTCGGCCTAGCACGTGTACGATGATGTATTAGAATACGCTTAATTAATGGACGCATTGTATACACAAAACGTCCTCTTAAGTCTCAACTCTGCTCTAGTATCAGCGGTTAAAAAGAACTAACATTTGCTTAAAAAAATGTGTGCATTTCATTTTGTTAGGGTTGAATATTGTATCCAACTTTTGATCCTTGTTTTCTTAACGTGCTTAGATTTTCAAAAACTCAAACTTTTTGTCTAGTGAGTAGAACTATTAAACGATGTTGATTGTTTTATTTTGAAAGCACGCTTGTAATTTTCTAAGGATTTTATTCAGTTAAGTTTTTTAAACTTTTTCACTTCTTCGAGTGAAATTTTTTGAAGATATTTTGGCAGTTTTGATTTTATTGTACCGCTTGTACTATTTATTTATGAGACAGAGGATGCAGCTCATCATGTACCAAACGAGGTGATTTCTGATTCAAAAAGAACAGGTTTATGTATATTCAAAGTTGTTCGAATAAATTTGCGCATGCACGTTTTAATTTTTGACGATGGTTCTTGTGATTCATGATTCTTTACACGTGCTTCATTAGATTAATCAATGCTTCTAAGAAACCGATTAAAACGAACATTACACAGTATTTTGTTAATTCTAGAGATAATAATTTTGTTATTACGCTTTCGTTTTTAAAATAAAACATTTATTTAAATATATCAGTTAAACAGCTCATCTTAAGCCGTTTATGCATTAGTTACGTCTATTCAACCTAAACTTACAGATAATTTTAACAACGATCTTAGAGTACTGAATGAATATAACTTCGCTTTAGTAATTGTACTAATACGCAGTGATTCTTCAAAGACTGAAGTGAATCTTTCGAGTAAGACAGCCTTTATACCTATGTTTCTTAGTTAGTAGGTTTAATGCGATAGTAATAGTTCACTTTTTCGTCGTTTTGTATTCATTTTATAAATTCTGCCTACGTATTTCGATGCGACTTGCTTTATTGGCTTTTGATATAAAGAGGATGACAGTCTAGTGGGACGTCTTCGATGTTTGCCTACGGATTGAAAGACCAATAGGAAAAATTACAATGAAACGATTAGCTACGAGAACATTAAAGTGTTCTGTAACATATGGCATGGATTGAAATTCCTAATAAAAATAATTATAAAGAACATTAGATAATGTGTGCGGGATTTAAAACAATATTTCGACCGAACTGCTAATAATTGACAAATTTTAATTATTAAATTACAAAATATAAAAAAGGATGCCACGGTACATAGTTTATAGCATAGTTAAATATATCAAAACAGTATTATTGTGGTAACTACCAATGGGAAAAAAGAGTAGTAAATGACTTTTTCTTCTATATTATTTATACACTTGTCGAACTTGTCTTTTCGTCCTCTTGTTTGCGCCCGTCTTTGTATCAGATTGACATAATTTCCAGTTTCCTATCCTCCCTTTATTTGATCTTTTTTTCTTTTCATCATTCAGGTGCTCTTTCTATTAAACCATCTTCCTCTTCTTCATATTTGGTGTTCTTTATAACCTTACAAAATATTTCTATATTATTGTACCTGTTTTTTCGCCTTGTAACCATCATTACTTTTCCTCACTCTTCTTTTAACCAGAATTTGCATATTAGTAAAAATATAAAACTGAACGCTCTATTTTGAGTCAAAGTCAATTCCTATCTATAACGTTGGATTTGATACATATACGTGTAGGTTTTGTAAAAACTGGTTGTATGACAGATACGTCTGGAAATCATAAAGTTGTTGAATTTCAAAAAGGCGAATAGACTCCAAACATAATTTATGACTCGGAGAAAGCATGGTTTTACAACTTACTGTAAAAGAACAAACATTTATTTATGATTGTGATTTTAGAAGGTTTCCTATTAGCGCTCCATTTAACGTGGAGATGCCGTCGAATTTATGATTATGCCGTAATTGAGTAATGTCGGTCATTTTAATTAAAGAATGCATTTCTTGTGTTCTTAAACCGCATTTATAGCTCTCGTTAATACGCACTACAACATTGTACGCTGTTTCTTTGCTCAAATATCAGATAAATATTCTCTTCAATAACATGCAATAATACTAATTGATGGCTGAGTATATTTTGTATTAATTTCAGGATTAGCAATGAAATTAAGCCATAAATTAATTAGAATGGTTATGGAAAAAGAGGAACTCGATATCGAAAAATTATACTCGTATCTAGATAACGGCTTCGTAAATTATATCGTTTGATGTTATTATTTCATCACTGAACCTGTTAGGAATTACTCAAAAAAAATGATAAAATTGATAGTAAAGAAAAGAACAAGTAGGAACTAGTAGAGTAAAATGATAAATAACACAGTATTAAACTCGAAAATGTTATTAAGAATTATTCAGGTTTAGCGTACTATGCATTATTATTACTATTATTACATCCCATTTATATCCTGCGATGTTTCCAATTTTATTTTCTTGGATGCCATTAGCATCATTATTTTGCCTCATACAATCTGCCATTTTTAAAGTTGCTATTCTATTCTTTCTATTCGTCATTTAGCTTCACTTTCCACTATGCAGATGCTCTCATTTCTTCTTTCCTCTTTTTATCTAGTAACCAAGGCAGCATTGGTTGGGAATAAGAGTTACAAATAGAGAATATCATTATCTTAGACTATTCTTGCCACTCTGTATTTGGTTCTATGTGAAAAGAACTTACCATTTTGTTAATTTTAAACTGTTGACACCTGGTATACAAATTTGAATAATCAATTCTCTTAAATTCACCATGCAAATGGAGACTATCTAGTCAAGAGAAGTGACATTACAATGTTCTTTTTATAATGTCACCATCTATCCACTGGCCGGCACGTTCATTAGCTAATGACTGGCTCGACACCGATATATTACCTTATTTTATTACCCGCGCAGATATTTTGATAAGCATTGCTTACATTTCTGGTTCGGCATGAATGTCACCACGATTAATCTCACCTGGATAAAAAAAACTGTCAACCTTACAACACTTTGAATATAAAATAGGTAGTTCAAAAGGTCACTGGCTTTCAGATAACAATGGACATTTAAGTTTGATTGATATATGTTGGATAGGTACTATTAAAGGATTTCACAAGAACTATCCTACACATTCCACATACGATTGCAAATATAATTTAAAATTAGAGTAAAAAAGGAGTAACAACCATTAAACAAAAATCTTTTGGTCTGGACATAGCATCCGCTTCAATATTATCTCTACCATTTCAATTAATTACAAAAAACCTATTTTGTTTATGTGGTTACGGATCTGTGCTCGAACAGCCACAGAGTTATTAGTCAAATGTTTTTGTATTAATAATCGTGATTTATTAGAATAAATAGCGGTGTTAAGATTATTCTGACAGATAACACGCGATGGTAAATTGGCAAGCTATTCCTGTTGTAACAAACTGACCTATTTTTTATTCGACTGAAATGGCTTTGTAGAAAGTAACATCGATGAATGAACAAACTGTTACATAATCTGTAGAGATGATTGAAAAATAGCGATTCAACAATGATTTGTTTAATGTAGTAAATAATAGTAAAGAATTATAATATTTAGGGAGGATTTTGAGAAAGAAAGCAATTACAACTTTGTGAAAATAAAATGTTTAACATCTCCCAGATCCTCATAATGAATTAATAGTACGTTACACAACATAAGATATAAACAGTGAATTACATGTTGATCTAAATATTAGCCAGTCGTGCAGTAATTCCAGGAGTATGTAAAATATTTACAGCTCCAGTCACGTAAAATGATAGAATTGTCAACAATGTTTTCCCTACACAAAGAAACTCAAAGGTTTTTATTAAATGTAAACAACTTGCTAATTTCCGTGTACTACATAACGCGATATATTTACTTTACGCCAATGAGAATGCAGAACTTCTCATTTATAGTTATTTTATATAAATTTCGCTTGAATATATAAAGGCATACACGAATGAATAAAGAACGCGTTATGAAAAAGAGAGAACGTATTACTAATCTCTTGAAGTAGAGATATTTCGATGTGGGAACATCGTTCCAGTCAATTCAATAGTAAAGTACCGTCAGTCGTGGTAGTACCTCTAGTTCGCTTGAGAGGAAACATATTATTATGCTCTCTCTCGGATATATATAACATACATATATTTCGAACTCTTTTACACCTTAAGATTTCGCCTACGTCTTTTAATTTTTTTACACAGTCCATCATATCTGTTATTTCAGTTAAAGCAAAAAACACTTAAAACACTTCGTGATATATTCTGTCCAATTACATAAAATTCGAACCAGTCTCGTTATTCGAGTGCTTATCATGACAAAAATAGCTCCAATACCGTAATGAGTAAACAGATTATCAATGTAAAGCACTCCGAGCGTTAGTTTTTATTGGTGGGAACAAAACAATTTAGATTAAGTTCAACAAACATAAGTGCTCAGATATAAACGTAATGACCAATGAGTGTCGGCAATAATTATCGGCTAAGTACGGCGTTGGCCAATCGTAAAAATATAATGATAGAGTGGGACTACACAGGGCGAAAAACAATTTATTAAACAAAGTATATAAAAAATTTATTATAATTTATATAGATTAAAAAGATTATTCTTAATTGTAGAAGAGTTTTGTTTGGTTTTTAGGAGTTCAAGAGCAGGATTTTTTATTAGTTATGCTACTTATCCTAAAACAAGTTCGTATTTTGGTTGTAAGGCATATACAATAGAATAAAATCTGTTGTCTCTTTTAGCAGTATTGTAACTTTAAAGGAATTTGTTGTCTTTGTAAGGTCTACAATTTCTCTCGGGATAGAGACAGTAAAATTATCTGCCCTCTAAGGCTACATACCCCCCCAGAAAAGGACTTTAGCATATAGGCTAAGGTTTAGGTATTTACTTTCTTAAAAATATGAAGGTGTTTTTTGAAGAGTTTAAGAGGCACGATTTTTCCTAGATTTCCCTTAATAAAAAGGGCTAGTATTGATTTAGGCGAATCTTTACTAAGTTGTATCTTTATTAACCTAATGTGTTTTGGGGAAGTCTTTGCGTTATTTCCTAATATCACTGGTGTAATTTTGGGCGTAATAGCCTTGATTATTTATTATTTAATTATTAATATTATAAGAGGAAAATGCTTAAAACAATTGTTACCTAACCTAACCTAGAAAGGAACTACATAAAATGTGTGCAGTTTTTCTTTTCTTCAAATGATAGGTTTATTTAATTCAGAGTTATTTAAAAACAAATTCGCATGGCGCCTTAGATTTATTTACATATTTATTCACTAAACTAAATACATATTACACATGTTACTGAAAAAATACCTTCTTGGGATGCAGATAAGCGAAGTAGACAAACTATTTCCGTCAAGCGATCCATCGTCGTGGAAGTTGCTTACTCATAGTAATTTTTTGTTAGTTTTTTTGGTGAATTGTCTTAGTCATTCCACAAATTTACGTGCGTACGATGGAAACAAACAAGCGGCTCGTGTGAAGTAATGCGACAGACAGGTCGATGCGACTTAGATAAGGATGTCAGGACGATATTATTATTATTTAACTAACGAGATGTGGTTATAGAGCCAACATTTGAATACTAAATCGACGGATGAGGTCTATATACGACTGCATTGAAAAGAGTTACAAAATCATTTGGTAATAACCGTCACATTATTATCAGAAATAAAATCCACTTTCGTTGTTTGCACATAAAAAATTAAATGACTTAAGCCGATGAAAATGTTCTCTATTAGGTTGTGTTTTTCACCAACGACAAGTTTTGTTTTCAGTTACAGGACTTACCCCATGATGCCTTTCATTTTCATAGGGTTTTATTCGTCAAAATCTACGCATAAACTTATTATCGCACAAAACTTTAATCATAATTACATTATCCATTCTTCCTTGGCTAATTATTTATGTCAATTGTGATTTATGTAAATTTTAACGTCGATAATTCCATAATAATTTTAAAAATATGTTATCGCGGGCATTCGTTTTACAAATTCCTTTTATATCTGATCACAATTAAATAGCTTATTACAAAACTCGTTTCCTATATTTTGTATTATTATTAAAACATATACATTCATTAATCACTTATCTGATCTTTGTAAACGGCCAAGAAAAAGCTCACTCAGATGGTGCCCCCTGGTCGAAGAATATTTAATTCAAGTCTCATACCTAGATGGACAAAATAATAACTAAAATAAATTATCATGTTTAGTCAGCTATCGACCTGTAAAAAATACTTTGTATGTGAGCATTTATTTTCTGTCCATTTGTAGTTTATTGAAAATATCAATTTAATTTGGGTTTCTAGTCCAAAAGGAAATCTAGGAAAGTAGAGAAAATGAAAGGTACATGGGAAACTAGGACAAAGAAGATATCTTTCAGTAGATATATCAACAGGAAAAGTAGAAGAAAAAGAAAGATGGATTGTAATATTTTATACCGAGCGGAAGTATGTGAGTTCTTGTAATAGAATTTAATTACGACTTTCAAGTATGAAGAATTTATCTACTGATTGGTGTACTGTATTAATATACAACATTGTCATTTACCAGAGTCGAGTATTTTCAAGACTTCAGTTCTGGCCTCAGTATTTTTATATAAATTACAACATTAAAAATAGTCCAGTTAAATTCCAATATCTGCTTAAATAAGCTTCAAAATTCTATTAATATAATTTCCAAATAGACTAACTATTTATATTTGAGCGACGCTTTTTAAAGTAAATAATGTATTTGAAAATAAAGGTAAATACTTTTTATTAAAACATTATAGATTTCTTATAAAATAAAGATTAGTAAAACTTCTACGGAGGTGTTTTTTTACATATCAACAGACTGGAAAATAATTTGCCAGAATAGTAGATTTGGAATAGAATAAGAAAATCAATTAAACTTTATTATACAACAAATTACATATACTTTGTACAAGGAATAGAAGGACTAAAGTATTGGCGATTTCAAGTACCGATAAGGGCGCTGTGTATCATTGTTATTGGCGTTATTTAGTGAAAATATAAAAAATAACAAGATATTCCATACTAAATTTCCTAAAGTAAATGATAGCTGTACTTTATACTTTTTAATTTACTTACTTTCTTCATGATAATCTTCACTTATAAAATGTTTTGAACATACATGTATACCTTTTGTAATTGGTTTTCCGATCATTAAAATCTTCTTCCAAGCCATTCTTTTATCTACTTCTTCCTCCTATCCAAATATATTTAATACTTTCACTTAAATTCCACAATTTTTTTGGGAAACTAGAAAAAATGTATATTTCTGTCTGTTAATTTTTTTGAGTGACAACAACTGGAGTTATGTTTTGAAACTTTTGAAATGGACATTTTTAAGAACACAATCCCCCACAGACAAACAAAGTTTATGGTACACACAAAAAAAACATTTTTAAAGCAACTAAATACACAATTACAAAGAACCTAACAGACCTAAAATGGCACGTAATTAAGGCAACCGGTACTTCAAAAATCTTCCGTTAGAGCGAGTTTTCACTTTTGGAGTGATACAAAAAATTTTGTAAAGCGAATGACTAAACTTGACCACTGTGAATTCGACCAATATGCTTCCTTTCTTTAAACTTGCGTCAAAACTAACCATCGCCGCAGAGAATTCCTTGTCGTCTTCTTCTTCTACCAATTCTTCTTCTCTTCCGACAACAAGCATTTATTTTGAATATTCAGCTTAGCATGTGTATGATCAGGTTCATCGTTCTACGTAGCAAACGTTTTTTGATTCAATCACCATACTCAACCAATAAAAAAAATATTGAGAAATATAAAAATAAAAAAGAAATCTTATAATGAGTATGTTTTATTAATTTATTTATACATAAAATTTAGAGAAATATAAATATGTTGAATTGTCAAACTTGAACAATTGGGAATACTGGATCACAAGTACTAATATTTCACTAGTGAACAAAAGTGAATTATTTTAATTTAAACGGTACTTATATTTCGCATGCTCGCAGAAAAAGGATAATTACATAGATTAATAAGTTTGGTTTCAAGAAGCACTTTAACTTAAACAACCACCGTATAAATTGGCTTTAAAAATCCTTGTTTTGTAACAAACGCAAATGATTTCGTTTTATTTCCATTTGAAAATCTAAGAAAACGTGTGGGGCGAGATATAAGTCATGTATTTCTGTTATTTCAAATGGTAATTGGTATCTAATTCAGTAATAAATTATTGCAGTGCACTGGGGCAACACGCTCGTATGGAAATAGCGCAAAATGCCAAACTTGATGTTATTCGATTGATTTATCTATTGAACCGCGTTTATTGCCGTTAGTATTAATGAACGCTGATGTAGCAATTAAGAAGGAAATTAAGAAATGTAGTTACAAAATCGTAATAAATTTACAAAGAAGGAAGAATTGTGTTCGGATCGTGATTCTATCGAAACAGCACGAATGTGGAAATTTAATTTAATCTAGGACAAGCAATTTTTTAATTTAAGAGTTTCTTCGGAGTGAAATGGTAAAACAATTAATATTCGTATTGAAAAGGGCCATTAATCATCATTGAGCCATTAAATCGTTTTGGATTATTTGTCTGGAAAGATCTGTTCAACAATTTCTAATTTGTAATGTGTGTGTCCAATTTACAACTCCCATTGAATAAAAAGGAATAGAAATATTTTATTTCATTTTTAGGTTAGGTTAGATTTAATCTGAGTGGGTTAAATAAGGCCTATTGTAGTTCTAAAGATTACACTTCACCTTCTTAGGACCTATATTCTTCAGTTGGTACAATATTCTAAGAGCAATTCAAATCGGAATAACTATATCCATTCACATTCTAGTATACTTTCTTTGGATATAAATGTTTTAGATAGAGCTAAACCAGGAATATCTTTCCAGTACTGGCGGATTTTCCTTTCTGCACATTTAAAGATAGTGTCTTTGGTAATACTTTTGGTAATGTCAAAGAATGATTGCAGTTTTTACTTGACTACTTATTTCGATTTCAAACTTATGATTAAATTGTCATAATTTTGTTAAAAAAATTTGAAAATATTTATTTTATTAATATAAATTGTGTTTTATTCAACTATACCTAAAAATAAAAAGCATTATTTTTAATCCAATCTTAAATATCAAAACGAAAATGATATTTGAAAATTGAAATAAATCAAATTGTCTAAAAAATTGTTCTCAGCATCAGTACTTAAAATATGATACGATACAGGGCGATTAGAAATAATCTTTCCAACAAATTTACTTCTTGTTTAGTTGCGTGTACTCACGAAGAGAAGATGTAGTTTCATGTACTCGAGCAGTATGTAAAAGTGTATGGTTTCACTGCTGTAGATTTATTTCAAAACCTGTAGATTTATTTCGCCAGTCATTTCTTCATCTGGCTCCGACTTTTGACGGTAGAAAAATGCATTGTCTTACTTTTCTGCTTCTTTGCGTCCTATATGTAACCTTTAGGATTTTATATTTTGCGGTTTTTGTAAGAATACACCTCATTAAGTCTTGAGTATTTTTATTTCGCTTTGTTTCCTAAAACTCTAGTTTTCCAACGGGTATGTTTAAATTTCTTCTACTAGCATTTTATTTTTTCATTGTTTGGTGAAGTCTGTTACTCTTCAATATGAGGAAATAAAATTGTTAAAGGAAATAATTATTGATTCTACCTTTACTTTGTAGAATCTATCCATTCTAAATGTAAAAGATAAAATACAAACCTTTAATATCCTGTGGCAATTTTTTGAAGCTATTTACTTCCAAAGTACTCCCTATTTATCTAATGGTGTTTCGGGAACAAAATTCTGACTAATATAGAAATAATTTTTATCATGGCTATTATTAATTATTTAAATGGTTGAGTTTTCGCTACAAAAATTACTTTTAAATGAAGATTTATTTATTGGAATCATTGTGAAAGCTGCATATTTATTGTTGAATAGCACGCGGACTTTGATTTTGTTAGATTTATGGCCCATTCTTCTGTTGGCCTTACGCTTAGCTTCTTTGAGAACGTTATGGTTCTTGGACAACTTACACAGTGGATCAATATTTGTTCTACAAAACTAAATGCAAAGTACAACCGAATTTATTTAAAAATGTATAATAAAAACTGTGATTTAATCTATCAGCTGCCAATATCATATAATGTAGGTATGTATATCTAATTTAAGTTCGTGAAAATATTATGAATGCTTACAACAATAATCGTCTATATTATTCTTGTTGTTATGCGTATCTGCAGCATGAATCTTTCTAATATATTAAATTCACGTTGAAAAAATACGAATAGCCTGCAGAAGCTAGTCTTAAACAATCGGACACGAAATCTGTAAAATATGGGTCATCCGTATTCCAATTTAGCCATCTAATAACCTCCATTGTGTATGCCGATGGTATCTTAGTACACCTGTTTCATCTTTGGCCTTTAATGGTGTATTTTTTTGTTGAACCAGCGTGGGCCGTCATAATTTATTAGTCACATAAAGTTACTTATGATCGACGGTATATGGTAGAAAGTTGAATAAAATTTAAATTATTTGCATAATCTCATAATTATTCCGGCCGGGTTAAACCCTTTAATGTTATCCAATTCGGAAAAATAACTGGTATAGTTTATAATTTTGAGTTATAGATAATAATTACCAAAACCCTTGTTAAAGGTACCACTTACATCTTCTTTTCTTTTCCAATGTACACTTGGTACGTAATAACAGAAAATAATTTATTTTTATTCGAAAACACATAAATATCAGCAATAAATTTCACTTGGCATAAATATACGAAAGTATTTTTCCATTAGATAGATTAGTTTAAGGAACGAAGCACATTTAACCAAATTAATTTTTTGATACCGCGATTTTCCAAAGTTCATAGTTGCTTAGATTGTTACATTATAAATTTAAATGTGTATATCATCTAATATCCATATTTTTAATGGGGTTGGTAACTCAGTGGTAGAGCTTTGGATTTATTATCGAAACATCGCTGGTTCGAATAAGAGATCGAGAATTTATTCTGGTTTGAGTACAAACTAGAGTTGAATTTATTTTTCAAACGGGATGTTTCAATTTTAATTTGATTATAAACTAGAAAATCAGTTTCCTTATCCTAAAGGTAATGTCCCATTCCAACATTCACTTTGGCTTCTTAATAACCTTGGTAATTGAAGCAGCGGATACAAAAAAACCTTTTGATATCCACTATTAAAGTGACATTTTGTATTCCTAATCTAAAGTTACGTGTGTAATAGCTCATCGGATTTGTACATTTAAGAAATAATTATTACTCAAAAGTAGGTGAATTGGTATTACATATATGTATATTCATATTTCTGCGGCAAGATAATTTCGCATATTAACTCACGTTATTGATTTTTCTTGAAGTGGGTCATCGCACATTGTTAAAATAACCCCACAACTCACTATAATTGCTTGAATACTTCAAACAAAGGTAACATTTTACTTTAATTAGTATATTTCTTGAAAATACAGTGTTTCATTGGTTTCTTTTACGTGTAGGTCAAAAGGTGCTGGAATTCCTATTTTTGCAAACAACCATTATATTGGTCGGATCAGAGCTTTATTATTATTACTTCAATATTTAACTGCTGTTGATATATTAGCGTGATAAGCTGGAGGATTGTTTTTATTACTTAATCATTCGAGGGACTGACAGGCTCACCAACGTGATGAGTTGCTATTAGAAATTTATTACGACACCGTTTCAGATATTTCAATAATAATAAAAAATATGAAAGTGGTAATAAAAATAGATTCGTTACATTTTTATTATTAAGCGCTAACGAAAGCTTTTCTTTTAGCTTGTACTTGAACTATTCCTCGGGTATCATGGTGGGTATTAATTATTCTTTTATAGCCGCAAACAGACAATGAAATGCAGTCTTTAAAATATGTACTTAAGAATATATATGACTAGTTTCAGTAAAAAATAATGTTAAGTAATTGAAATGATGTCATTAAAATACTTAGTGAAATTTCATACAGGGTTGGGATAAAGTATGGAACCAAGTAAATATCTTTAAAACGAAACTGACGATATTTATGAAATTTTGTAGGTAAATGCAATTGGCTAAAATGCACCTGATGTACATTGTTTTGTTAATAATATATTTCCGGTTTAACCGGAAATACCCACAACTTTTTTAATTTAAATGGGATGCCCTGTATATTTTTACAGATTTTGAAAGAGCTTGTTATTTCTCGAATTTGTACATACTGGGTATAGTGGAAATAATTTATAAAAACGAGAAATAACTTACTTTTAGTTGTAGAATAAGTAAATTTATTTACTTTAGACTAATGAGAATAATAATTTAAACAAAATTAATTGAAATGTTCAAAATGCTCTACGTTCACCTCCTGACAATATGCCAGCCTATTAACAAATTCTTGAGTCACTCTTTCCAAAAACTTCTCCACGTATTAGTTCACATTCATCAATTTTTCTTTGTCTCAATTCCTGCAAGCATGTTGGTCGTTTAAAGTAAACACACAATGGTCAGTCTGATAATATTAAAAAAGCCTTGTAATATGGTGAAAATTCAGATAAGTAGAATTATCTTTTAATATTTAAAAAAAAACTTAAATATATACTTGCCTATGACAGTACTAAACTGGTATACGCCCCACTTATGTTTGACGGATTTATTGTTAAAAATCATAATTTACTCAACATTTAATGTTCATCGAAATAAAGATTAAGGCAATGAAAGTCGAAGAAATTGTGAAATTTCAGCATTTTTTTACTACTTGGGATTTTGAAGAGGATGGATTTATATTGCCTTGTAACTATTGCAAAAAAATCACTGTACTCGTATGTATATCAAATAAATTTACCTATATCTGCTTCTCGCGTATTTTTTAAGCGATCCGAGTAGATAAAAATTGTTCGAAATGGTTTTTATATAAATTCTTTCTTCTCGTAAGAATCAAAGCAGCTAATAGACGAGAATGAAGAATGTGTACCGCATTTTAGACTTCCTCTTCCTAAAGAACGGATTTATTCTTATCTGACGGTGACAAGAGCACTCACTCAACTGGGGAGACCATAAATGTCGTTGAAACCATTGAAAAAGTGGTGTGGTCCGTGATTCCAACTGTTAATTACGGTTATTTTACGATCTGCCTTGGTTTTAATCACCACACACTAGATTATAGCAAAAAAGTATTGTACATAACTCTCAGAAAGAGAAATTCTAGTGGCAGGTGCTAATGTATTGTTAATGAAATTTGTGTTATTATTTTCATAAATTATAATAATCAAAAATTCAATAAAATAATAAAATTATAGATAAAACTAAATACAATAAAATTTTTGTAGCGTAAATTAAAATTTGAATTATAATAAAAGTATAATAATAATAATAAAGGTCGTTAGTTTTTTAGACAATAAGTAATAAGAAAATACGTGTAAAAAAAACACTGACATGAAAGTCACGTTAAAAATTAGGTTTTTTTATCTTAACATAATTAATATTATTTTGTCAAAGGATTAAACATTAATTTATTTTTCCTTCATTATTTATATTTCTCTTACCTATGTATATTAATATATTTTTTTGATCTTTGTTTTGGTGGTTTCATTAAATTTTTAATGTTATTTTAATCTGTTACAATTAATTACACCAAATAATATCTCCTTTATTTTAAAAACTGTTTCCTTTATTTTATGGTTATTAAATCTTCTTTCCTATATCGTTTCAAGCTAGTACATAAATCGACTTAGTTTAATAGGTTAATTTTAAACAGATTAATTTTATAAGTTCATAAAACTTTATTACATTTATATATTAAAAAACTTTATTATATTCATATATTAACATACAGAGTGGACCAAAAGACTGGAAACAGCCAATTATCTCGTAAATTGGTAGTCTGAATTCTACAAAATTTGGGATGAGCCTATTTTGGGATACGAAGATTCCAGATTTGACATTTGCAATGTTGCTAGATTTGTCGTTTCTCTGATATTATTAGTCACTTTGGTTTTTTGAATATACCACCCTGTATATTCAGTCATTTTTGGAATCTTCTCTTCCATACGAGTTCAACCATATGTAACACTTATGATTTTATGTAGTCTAAAAGATCTTAAATAAATGGAAAAATGTGGTAGACGCATTCTACCATCGATTCGGGTACTGTCAACTCACAAATTGACAACATTTTGAACATTTGATTAATTAATTAACCATTATTTTAAAAATTTAACGTAGTTGAAAATAGCAAATCTCGCAACATTGTAAATGTCATTTTGTAACAAACTTGTTAGAGCGTGATGTTAAAAAACTATTTTTCTGGAATGGAACTGTTTTAACAATTGTTTAGAAGTTCTAAAATTTAATGCTTTGTAAACCCCAAATTAATTATGTGACAAAGATTTAATTTAACAAACAGTTTCGAGCTGAAAATCTTCAACAAACCAGCGACAGGAAAAAGTCTACTTATCACAGAAAAGTTGTAAGAACTATTAATTTTTTCTACATACCCTCTACGACTTTCTGGAAATTTTCATGATTTCCATTTTTTTATCATTTTGTGTACGCTCTAGATCTTAATAAAGCTGACCTCAAACTAACAAACCATAAGTATTCTATTCTAGAAAACTTAATTGTAGGTTTTTCCATTTGCATGTTTTCTCGGCTCGCATTGAAAAGAATTTCCCTTTTAGATGTTTTGTGCGAATAAAGAATTCTCATTTCTTCTGAGTGTAACGGCCAGTCCAGCCCTATTAACAAGCATAACCTCACGAATAAATGAACAAGATGGCACGATGCGAGAGGTCTCGAGTGTGTGATCTACTATTTCCATCGGTTTCCGACCGTTAGCTTGCATCTCGATTTTTCGAGATTTTTTGCGCATATATACACGTATCAGTATATCGTTTACACACATGATATTGCGCTTTGCGGAACCGAAACGAAAAAACTAGAAATCATTATCTAGATTCGTGATGTTGGCCATAATAGTCGATTGGCCGGCATATAACTACGGTTTTTCTTTACGGAATTATTGCCCCTGGTAAGAGGAACATATGGTCAAAAGTCAAAAGTTCCACAATTATTAGGAATTCAAGATCGCCGGATAATTATTACGACTCAGATACTTCGTTTATCAGCAGACAGAGCATCCTAAACAGTATGTACTGCGGGATATACAGAAAATAATAATTTATTGAGATATACATATACGAGGTGTGACAATTAAATTAAGTAAATTAAGTATCATCATCTTTTGAATCATCTGCATCATGGAGAGTTCCTGATTATAAGAAACATTAGGTAGAATTAAATTACTGGTTTCATTATATTGAAGTAAAAGATTTCAATGGATAGTCACTTTTTATAAATAGTAGCGTTACCATTTCTACATTTATTCCAAAGAGGACTACATAAGACTCACCACCCCGAGAAAACAATTAGCAGAGGACATGGATTAGGATAAGGAAAAGTAAGAGAACAGGTATGTTCAACAAAGGAGAAGCAGAACCAACACACGAAAGAGAAGACTAAAACATAAGTGCACAAGGAGAAAGAAGAAGACCAGGGAAAGAAAAGCGCTGGACTTTACCCAAAGCAATAAGGTAAAAGATAGGTAAGCTCCTACTCTCCAGCACATTGAGTACTAAAACCACTGAATAAGAGGAACGAAAATGTAAGTGAATGATGAAGACGGTTCTGGAGATCGAGGGTAGTGGAAAAGGGCTTCCTGGCTTTTACCTTAGTAGTCTAATAGTACTCTAGTTAGAGTTAGATTTTTGATTCATAATTGAACTCCATTCATTAGCCAAAAAGTAGCTTAATGTTGCATCACATATTTTTAAATTGTTACTCCTAGGCTGATAGAGGGCTGTCACCAAATATCTTTAGCCAAGTTACCTTATTATTTCGATATATATTAGGGTTAATTATCCATTTCAGTATAAACATAGTAAAACCATATAAAACACGATAGATCTTTTAGCTCATGGTGTATTTACTAATTTTCGTATTCACAATTAATCTTTTGATGAAGACTTCTTGAGGAACGACCATAAATACGTCCCTTAGTATAATTTTACTTTTGTTTCATTAACAGGGTATGTCTTTACTTATTCAGTCACTAGCAGACTGTCAATAGTTAAAGAAATTGAAATTTTGCTTGAATAGGTCTCGTTTCTATTGGCATTGGTATTTTGTGCTAACGAGTATTAATTTAAAATTTGTCTGATTTTGAATTCACGATTTATCCTTATCTGTGTCACATAATCGGCGGTGTAAATTCTTATAGGTTTTTTCGTCATTTACATCCCAATTGCACAAGCATCGAAGTCTGAGTAAATTGATGAAATAGCGTTTTTTTTCTAGCGATTTGTGATTTCTTTGGGCACGAAGAAGAACTTTATTACATTATCTCGACTGACATTTTGGTTTGCGGTAAACGGTTATAGTTATAGTTCACTGGTTAATCTCTGACAATGGATGCATAAATTCTTATTGTTACTTTCACAAAAATGTTATCATTTCGTAAAAGCAACGGCTGTAAGGCCTTAAAAATGTAATTTGTTCCTAAGCGAGACGTGCAGCGGCGTTTCGCAAGTTGTTTCCTTAAAGGAACTCCGAGATTTTTTCTTGACCCCTGCGACATTTTGACATCGCCGTGAATCAAATCGCCAGACCTTTGCCTTAGTATAACGTTGAAATTCCTCATATTTAAATTACCATCATTTCCTGCTTAAACTTTTTGGTAAATTCCAATACAAATATTGGGGGTACAAATACATTTAGCTTAACGGAATACTCTTTATTAGCTGCAATAGATTAGCTAGTAATTAATTATTGGCATTAATTCTTAAAACTGCGTGGTAATCGGTCATTTTTCTTAGTTTTAAGTGCCAGTATTTAGTTTTACATGAAGAACATGTTGTGGTATTACTTTCTGCTATTTTTTTCCTGGCTATTCTCTTTATTTCTATAGTTATTCGGTTTTCTCGTATCAATTATTTTCATTTTATTAAAAACTTGCTCTCATACTCTCCCCTTTTTAACATTAATAGCGTTTTTTTTTACACCCCTGCTTCGACCTAAATATGTTTTTACCAATTCTTCTGTTGCGAGTGACCAATGAAGGGCTATTATTGTAACATCCTGTATAATTTAATATGTAGTCGTGTCTATTAGCAAACAGGATGACATTAGTTATTGCGAATATTAATGATTCCAACAATTATGACTAAACGTCCGACTTTTTTTTCTCAGTCATAATGTAATAACCCTGTATCAATAGTAAGTACATCCTACATGAGTATCCGAGAGGTCAGAAAGCTGTAATTATGTTAATAAAATTACAGCTTACCACAGATAAAGTACAATGGAAATTGAAATAGGGGCGTTATGCGCCATTTTAGAGGTGCACTGTCAAATTGATCAGTTCTGGTTTTTAATTTAAAATCTGCGCATATTATAACGAGGATTTAATATAATAATAAATAATAAAGTACATTCACTTAATATTTTTATTATTACTATTATTATTATATAAAGTATCACGGTGGGTTTTATTTAATTTTATGCCTGATTATGTAATTGAATTGTTGTACATTTAATTCGTACAATTTCGATATAAAATTTTCATATAATTCTTAGTGAATAATTATTGTTTAATAATATTCAATTTGTCTAAATGTGATTGTTTCTTTTTTGTGGATTATTTAAACGAACACATTAAGGACTCTATTTGGAAAAATTATCCTTGAAGAAATTATAAATTATTAAAATTATTATTTATTTAATTTCTACAATATTCATAAGTATTTCAATATTTGGTTAATCATTATAATTATATAATAATTAATTAAAATATATACCAATAAATCAAAGGCATGATTAAAGAAATCGGAAACACATAAATTAAAACCACGTGGAGTAAAAATTACTGTATAAAAAAGGATTTAATGCATTTTAAAATGTAGATTGCAAGAGAAAATATCAGGAATGCGTGCTTATAGAAATGTCAACTGATGAATAAAACCTTAAAGAATTCAAGGTTATATTAATTTATATCGCAGTAAAATGAAAGAAGGAAAGTTTTAGAACGTAAGTGTAAATTTCTCAAAATATCTCATATCATTTGAAAATAAAAATGTAATGAAAATTTAGACTTAGTTTTTACGAAATTTGGCACAATCTGATATCTTTGTATTAATTGCATGACTTTTTTAGAAATTCTGGAATACCTATATTGTAAATAAATTAATTTATTTGAATTTTCAATTTTCGAATATCCCGCGTTAGTGAAGGCATTTGTAATAGAATACATTTGGGGATTTTTTGTTTTGCAATTAATAAATAAAATTTAAATTAAATAAAGTTAAATTTAAAAAAAAATGAAATTGGGCGCCATAAAAAACAAATTAAATGTTATAAATTGAAAATAAAATCAGCTAAAATTAAATTTAAAACAGAAATAATACTAAGTATAAGTAAATCTCAGGGTGTGTTGATTTCAACAATTTTTTTTGCAATATTGTCCATTAAAAGCTATTTGAAAACAAGGATTCAAAGAATTATTCCTATTTTTAAGGTACACTATGAGATATTTTCATAGTCAAAAATACAGAAATATTATAAGGGATTTTTTTATCAAAAAAATTAGCGTGCTCAACTGGATTCAGAAGGCTTCCAAATAGATGTGACCCAACTTTTATTAAAATATTAAAAAGTTAATAAAAAAGTTAGAAATTGTTTAACAATAAAAAAAAGAGTACATCACAGGATTAAAATCGCACCCAATATATTTATCGTGACTTTTATTAAAATATGTTTGTAAATGACAAAATTAATTTTAAGTTGAAATTTTGTGAACTGTTACTTATTTTTTTAAAATATTTCTGGATTTTTGACTGAAGTTTTTGAGTTTTTGGTGCACAATATTTCAAAAAGAAAATCGGTTGAAATTAGTTAATAACTTTAAATACTATGGTGGTGTTTTCATTGTAGATGGGTCACACTGTGTATACTATGCTACTAAAATAAGATTGAAACAAACAAATTTGAACATCTAAGTATAGTATTACTTTTTGACACAAATATCACTATTGTTATTAAACATGAATAATTCAATGAATTATCACTTTTTTTATTAAAAACAAATTATCTATTTGTGTAAATGTAAATGCTTGAAACTAAAATGGGTAACTAAATTGTTTTTATTAAAAACGAATCCTTTCAGAGGCAAATCTTTTTCAGCAGGTATTCGAAAAGTTTCAATTACAAACAGTGTGTCCGCTGCAAATAATTATTTTATTATAAAACTCCAAATCCGGTTGTTGTTACCAACGGGAGATGAATAATACCAATATTATTTAAATTTTTCAAGTGAACACAAATTATTTATTAACCACGTTGTTTATTTATATTAAATATGAGTTTATGTTTGAGCTAAACAATTGTAACAAAACTATTTCTTTTATTAAGTCACGATTTTTAAGAACTATAACGATGTGGACTCTATGTGCAGTCTAAAATGAGAGGGAGATATGAATTTTTAACGTCCCTTTTATAATATTTCAGAGATCAATGTCAACTTATGATAATATTTTATGATTTCATAATTAATAAAGATAATTTTCATATAAATCAAAATTTAAATATCCTCAATTTAATTATAAAATAAGTTTCTTCAATAAATAGGTATATAAAATCATAAAATATATACTTTCTTTTTTAATTTGTATTAAATAATATCCTTTTTAATTCAAATTACTTTTTTCTAACTTAGTGAAGACCTGTTTTATAACCTTTGTTAGAATTTTCTCTAAGTTTAGCTTATTATAAATCACAATGGAAACAACTTTAATATTATTCAAATTCATTCATTTACCTTTTATAAGAGTTAAATTGATTGTCAAAACATTATTTATAAAATGACGAGAATACAATTTAAAATTTATTATCTCATTTGAAATTATATTATTCTATTTTAAATTTAATTCGATGTAACTTACTAAATTTATTTTATACGCCAATAATTAATATTTTCTATGAGCTTATCACATTTTGCAAATCTGACTAATGTACTTTGACTTGATTATAGGTCCATTACTATTATTCCAAAGTATTTGAGATTGTTCTTCATGATTGATGTTATTTGTCTAGACTTTTCTAAAGCTTTTGACAGTTTTAATCACTATTTGCTGTTGGAAAAACTCTCCTGCTCCGGTCTTAGTCCCTCCCTTATAAGATTTTTTCAGTCTTGTCTTGAAAAACGCAAACAATATGTTGAATATTTGGTTTTAAATCATCTGATATAATTGTTACGTCTGGAGTACCCCACGGCTCTGTTTTAGGACCTCTTTGTTTCCTCGTATTTATTAATGATATAACTGAAGAATTAGATTGTAAAAATCTTCTTTATGTTGACCACCTAAAGTTATATGCTGAAATAAATGCCCTAAAAGACACTAATAAACTACAACGGGACTTAAACATTGTAAATAACTGGTGCAATAAAATGTTTTTAAATCTAAATATAAACAATTAACTATACTAGAAAACACAATTCACTTCACTTTGATTATAATATTATTTAAGATACCGAGATTAAATTCAATTAAAGATCTTGGAGAAATTTTTTACTATTAACTTAATTTCAATTTACACATAGAAAATGTAATAATCGCTGCCACCAAAAATTATGGTTTAATTCTTAGAACGTGGAAATGTTTTACGGATATAGGTGTCTTAACGATTTTGTACAATGCTTATATTCGGAGTTTCGGATTTTTAAAAATTTTGAGTTTCACTGATGATGGTACGTATCCAACTCAGGGTACTCCACATAATGAACTGCTTAACAGATTCTCTTTCAGCTCATTGGAAAATAGGAGAATATTAAACTCTCTTATATTCCTTATAAAGTAGTGAATTCAGATATTAATTTTAATGAAATTTTAAGCTTATTGAAGTTTCGGGTGCCTAGAGTCAATTCAAGATATTCAGCCACTTTTTACATACCCACTCCCAAGACTAATATTTGAAAATGATCTCCTCTACATTTTATGTGCAAAACTTATAATCTCCTGGAAGATAGCCCGGCATACTTCGACATTTTTAATTGTAGTATTAATCTTATAAAGAATAATTTCAGATGAATTTCATTTCTACTTTGCTTTTGTATTTTTTGTAACTTACTTAGTTAGTAATTTATTGTTTAATTTCCAATGTGTTTATGTAATTTTTGGAAATGTATTGTAACTTTTTCCCACTCTGTAAATGGTTTCTTAACTGTAGAGGGGTGTATGGAAAATAAAAATAAAAAATAAAAAATAAAGTATTCGGCCTCTTGAAAAGATCCTAAATTTGTTAAAATTTAAGTACAACTCGACGATAATCATATTTTGTTTTGTAATTTAGAACTATTTGCCACATTTGTTCATTTAATATTAATAATAATGAATTTTCCCAAATTTTGTAAATTATGCTATAAAACCCGTTACATTATTTTTTAAATGATAACAATTTTAAATTATTTTCAAACTTAAATCTCTGTAGTGAGTATTACCAGTATTTTCAAAATGTCTATAACTTCGTGATTTCAAAAAACAACCACTTATTATTAGATATAATTCTTCTCTGCTCGTTAAAGATAGCTCTAAAAGGAATTACGGCCCTGTCCTTGATAATTCTTTCCGCATTCTAGGAAGAAGTGTATGGTAGAGTGAAGGTGCAATTCATATCTAATATTGACTGCGTATCGTTCAATTCTTCAGCTTTAATCGGGTTACGGGTCGCTGATCACCATGAAAAAAAATCATAGTCATTTTATTGCTGCAAACGATTCAACAGAACAAGAAGAAACGTTAATGGATGATACGCAGATATTGCTACAGTAAAAAAAATTTCCTGCGGTAAACAGAAGCAGTTTTTACCACAGGAAGTTATTTTGTTTGTACCTATATAATACATTTATACTTGTACTGTAAAAGTTGGTACTAGTATAAGTATAGTTAGTATTAAGTTACATGTATGTATTGTAACGGTCTAAAAGAAGAAATCAAATAATTTATTTAAGGATTAAATAAAAATAGGTACAAACATATGAATCAAATAAAAACGGTTAAAATAATATAAGAGCATTCTGTAAATTTAATAGAAATTGTTAATTAAACTTTGGTCACTACTTAGAAATATGTAAGAATTCAAAATGTCTCAATAATAACAGAATTAATGTAATTCATTGTAAAAAAATTAGGCTCTATTGATCTAAATAATAAACTAAATTTTAATGAAGAATAAAATTATAATGCCAAAATGCAAGTAAAAACATCATATTTTAATTGTATGTAGTTAATTCTTTGCATACAATCAAAAATGAGTAAACATTTATATTGTTGTAATTTGTAATCAATAATTTATTTGAAGTTTACATTTTTAAGTGTTACAATTAAAAAAAAATTAAACATAAAAATTCTACTGAGCTCTCTTCTGATTGTGACCTAAAAGAGAGAAAACAACCTTGTTAGAAAGAAATTTGACATTATAACTTACCCTCAAATTTAATATTTTTTTTGAATATTAAACAAACTAAACATAACTGATATTCCCTGATAGTGAACAACTCAAAGCATTCAGCTAGTATTGATAAAGACTATTTTGCAAATAATTTTATTTACTTTTCCTTTGTTTAAATATAAATTTAGATAATTATATTGTTTGAATCATATTTTTACTTGAACTCACCCTGAGAAGTCAATTGGGCATAATTATAAAAACAACAACTATAATTAAATTTAACCCCCCATTACAATATGTTCCAGTAGTAGTACGAAAAATAAAGGAAGAGGTTCTATTATAATAATTGATCAAGATTCAAATATATTTTAAACAGAAAAATCATTATAATTCCATAAAATTTCTTAACAATTTCAATTTACTAAAGTATTGGCAGCAGCTGAGAATTGCAATAACAAAAACAAAAAATTAAAAATAAAACAGATATATATCTATTTCATTTCTCCAGTATTTAATCCTTTTCGTGAATCACCCGCAATCATATTTTAAGAAGCAATAATCCCTTAAAAGGATATAACCATTTTCTGGACATTCTATTGGACGAAACTCCTTGTCCCCCCATCATTTCAAAAATTTTTAAGACAGAAACACCATTAAATTCATTAGTCATCAGAAACACATAGTTAAAGTCAGCATCTGGAATCTTGTAAGAAAGGCAGATTATTATTAATAACAATTAATAACAAAGCCAATCAATTACAGCAAGAACCTAAGTAAAATTATTTATGTTCCAAACCATTTTTGGAGCGTTATACCATTTAAAAACTTATCTCATTGCTAAGAAATTATTCAACAAACCAGTGATTTGAAACAGTTTAAACAAAAATTGGAAACAACCATTTTTTAGTTCAATAATGAAGGTAATACAAGTACATTTTCTAAAAACACAAAAATTATTATCCAACATTAACCACCAGTGAAGTTTTAAGTTGTTGTTGACCCTAACTTTTCTCAGCCCTAGAAAATATCAAAAAATTCTGAAAGCAATGGAGTTACGAGTCTTCAAACTTTATTGTTTCTGTTTGTAACACACTGTTACAACATGAAAAATAAATTTCAAAGAGGTGTACAAAACTTAATTTATTTTTCACGATACTCTAATCTAATCTGAATACAATCTCCGTCCACCGGTCGGTTCTATTGGGTCCACGTGGTCATACGTCGATATCCATTTTATGGTTTACACGTTCTACACTTCCTACTCTTGTCCGCTAAACGAATAAGGCTAATGCCGTATGTCGTACAGTAAATTCCGTTTCAATTACATGCTGTTTAATGATGATTTTATAATGGCTGTCCATCGGATGTTTTATGTTGGGAACTTGACCGGACTTCAATAACAAATTGACTTGCAATGGAAGTACCTTCGGCAATTTTAGCCAATTTCGTCTAGCATCAGACAACGATGTGAACATTGAGCATATGGTAGTTAAAATTGATGTTTGTAGTAAAATAAAGTATTTTTAAGTTGTATAAAAAGTTTACTTGAAAAAAGTTAAACTTTTAAGAAAATTGTTAGTTTCTAAACTTTATTTAACATCTTATTTTCAAGTTTTCGTCTTATGCTTGTGGTAATAAAAAAGACCAGTGAAATATTATATTATAAAAAAGAAGGTTTTATTCTCGTAACCAAGCCAGATATTTGACCACTGTTATATAACTTTATATTCCAACCACATTATTACACTGAATAACATATCTTTTAATTGAAATTCTGGCAGTGAATGAGGTACAACAACTGTAAATATTTATTAATGTTTCTTGATTGTAGCACGAATGAGGTACTTGCGGTGGCAGAATATCAATAAAACTTGATAAAATGTAAATCTATATTCTCAAACTACATGAACCAATTTATTCAAAATTTTCTCATTTCTTGAGGTTCTTTCTTAAAAGAACATAGAAACTAAAATCGAAAGGTCTAAAATGTGTTTAAGCAATTTCCGGATATTCGACTAACAAAAGGTGCTTGTCTTAACCTTAACCTTTTTTGGGATGAACCGAGGTCTTATATCGACGCCTCTTAATCGAAAACTATTTAAACAAATATTATACTTCTTTTTGGGTAATATTCATTTCAAGATATTTCGTTGACTTACCATCTGCTTGGAGAGTACTATCAGTTAATCTTGTAAATTCTTCATATTAAAGTAAAGAACAACAGGTTCGTACTTGAATGTCTGTCTGCTATTTATTAATTTTTCAAATTGTTTTTTAACCAAGGACGCCACATATTACTTTAACAATCAAATGTTTACAATTTTTAAGTGTTAAAACTAAAAAAAAATGAATTATAAAAATGCTATGATTTAGGAAAACTATTTAATCTCCGTCTGAATTTGATGCAGATCTCTTTTGTTCGTCACCTGATAGAGAAAACAACCTTGTTAGTAAGAAATTTGAAATTATTATTTAACCTCAAATTTAATTTTTCTTTGAAAATATTAATCAAACTAAAAAATGATAAAGAATCTTTTGCAAATATAACCCTAATGTGTTTAACTTAAAAAAAGGAAAATTACAAAAAAAAGACAATAGTTTTATCAATAGAAGTAAATAAACCTTACATGCTGTGGATGGACTTCTGTATAAGGTGAAATTTGAAATTTTTCGAATATTTGGACAATCTAAGTTTTGATAAACTTTTGCCGTGGTTTGGCAGGCATTTTAAATTGACACATATATTTTATTTACTTTTCCTTAGTTTAAAAATAAATTTAGATAATTATATTATTATATTGTTTGAACCATATTTTTATCTGAACTCACCCTGAGATAAGTAGTCAAATGCATCTCACATAATACTTATTAAATTCATGCCGAGCATAATTATAAAAACATAACTGTAATATAAATAACCTTCATTACAATATATATATATAGTAATATATTAAACAAATAGATCATATCTATAACTAAGAGATTAATAAATCGTTTTTTGTTTCTTACTGTTAAAGACTTTTTCCTAAACAAAAGCTTCTATATGTAGTTACGTAAAATTTCAATATATAACTAGCGATGTAATAAAACAAACAGTTAAGTAAAATGTGAGGTTTTGAAAACGTTAAAAATGCATTTAAAATTTGACATTTTCGGAAAAAAAACTTTTGCGTTGTGCAGACCAATACTGATATATTTTGACACTTAATGATTATGAATAATTTTAATGAATTTATATTACTTATTTATTATGATATAAATTGAAAATATTTCATTTTTAGAAAGTGTTGAAACATAAATGAATAAGGAAACAATTTTTGTTAAGATTATTGACTTTGAGCCTGAGGTACATAAAACTTTGGTAATAAAATTTTAACATTCAGTAAGAAAAACATTATTGTTATTGAATTTGTAACACCCTGTATCACGAATATTAAGTGTATAAATGTTTTTACTTTATGTTTCACCATTTTGTGAAGACATTGTCGAGCGTTGTCGGTCAAACATAGGAAGTGTGTTTTAGTTCAAAATGTGACGTGTTTAAAGAGAATTAGTACCTACTAATCTACAAACAAAACTAAAAGTTTTGTAATCTACGAATTTTTTTATGTTGATCGTAAACCTCCGAAAATGAAAATAGTTTTTCAGGTCAAAACCGAATGATATTTTTTCTTGAACGGTGTTTCAAAGGATATAGAGTCTTATTTTCGATGCTTTAGGCATACTTTTGGTGAAAATTTCTAAATTTTTAAATCCCTGTTTAATTTTATTCAATTAATAGATAAAACATTTAACTGTATTAAAAATAAATTTTTGAATTCCATAAAGAAAAACAAATCATATCATTTAAATAAGTTGGAAAGAGTCCATTTTTGGAGGAAAATGAAATATTTTTTCTTTGGGAGGTAACATGTGAACCTAATCATTCGGATATCCTATTCATATCTATAAAATAAAGGGGTTTCCAAACCACACTTATTCAAAAAACTTAACTCATATAACAAATAACTGAAAATAATATCTAATAACACATTAAAACTCCAGAGTCGGTTGTTTCTTTCACGATTTAGTTATTCAGTGAAAATATATGAATTATTCTGTACACAAGCAATTATGCCAAAAACATTGTATTTATCAGTAGTTAAAAACTATTAAAGATGATACTAAATAGAACATTACGAATATCAAAATTCTCGAGTAATACTTATTATTTTAATCTTAATTTAAAAAAAGTTAACATACATTATTGTTACTTGTTGTGGTCTCATCAGTTAAACTATAAATTATGCATTCACTGACGAGATACCAGAAATGAGAAAAATCCTTATAAGGATGAGCTTGGGTTTTCCTTGGAGAACTGTATATGCTTGTATCTCGCTAATGGAAGTTTTTGTTAATTTCTTCATCAAGTTGCAAAAGTGTAACAACTATAGAAGGATACATTATTAAAAAGTATATAACGGTAAATTGTAATCCGCAACTCTTCAAATGGCGAAAATAGTACAATGGAATTCCATGGAATGTTTACGCATGCTGGCAAGTTGTGTTCTATTTGTATATTATTTTTTTTATGAAAATATAAAATTAATGAATCGTTAAAAATGCGCGTGCGAAAAGTAAAAAATGTCTAGACTTTCATTAACAAAACGTTGAACCGGAACTTTCAGTAACTAAAAAAATATTTTTCTCTTTGAAGGTAAATTCACAGTAGAGGGCGTATATTACCTTGTCTTTTAATATCCTGTATTAGTTGATTAATTTCATATCAGTAATATGTCGCATTATGCTATTTCTACGACAATCTAGTTGCAATAGTTATCAATAAAATCAATTAATATTGTTGTCACTATTCTCGAAGTAATTAATATACTGTGGGAATTTTAAATTCTAACTTGACATATTACGGTTACTAAAATATTCAATAATTTCAATATGTAAAAGCACTGGGCATTTGTTCATGTGGTAATATACTTAATATCAGTGGCACCTAAAAAATAATTAATATAAATTATTATAAAATAATATAATTTTAAGTTGTGATAAACTCTGATAAAGAATATAATTAATTGAGAGTTATAAAACGGTTTCATCGCCAATATAATTTGGGTTGAAAAAAATCAGGACGATTTCATTTGAAAAATATAATTTATTAAATTAATCAGTTTAATTTGGAGTGATACGATATAATTATTTTAAAGATTAATTTGTAATGAAACTTTTCAAACTATTTTACAAAAATTTGATTTTGGAAAGATACTGTTTATTAAATAACAATGTCTTTAAAGATATAGCACACTATTTCTAGGGGTAATAAAAAAGAATAAATATAGTTTATTTAGAAATATATTATATATGAGTCCTATTCGTAATAATGTAACTAAGAAAAAAGTATTTTTTTAAGAAACTTTTTCTAATACATCATTTAGTAATAGTAAAAATCAAATTAAGAATTGTAAAAGATAAAAATAAAAGGGTAATAAAAAAGAAGTGGATGTTAGATTTAAAAACCAAAATAGTAAAAGAAAATATCAAGGTGACGTTAAATAAATCATTATTGGAAAAGGAAACCAAAAAGGAAAATATAGTGCCAGAAGGTAATAGGATAAAAGACGTAATGATTAATGCATCAGAAAAAGTGCTAGGGAGAAAAAAAAAGTAAAGCATGCAAATCAATGATTTGATACCGATGAGAACTAATGAAACACATGATGAAAATGATGCACAAATAAGAAAAGAACGAAAGAAATCATTCAGAAAACAGAAAAAATAACGAATATGAGGATAAAGAGACTGAAAATATTATAGAAGAGAAAGAAGTAGAAAGAAGAACCTTCAGTGGAAGAATTTAATGATATTGTAAATTAAAAAACGAGAAAGCTACCGGATCTGATGACATTTGTAATGAAATGATAAAAATGGAGGGCAAGAATTAAAATAATATATGTATGAATTAACAAGAAAATATGGCAAGAAGATGTAATGCCTGAAGAATGGTCTTTGGGAGTGATAGTTCCAATTCCAAAGGCAGGAGATTTTATAACTTTATTAAATACAACATAGAAAATGTTAATAATTTATAGTACTAAATGTACCTGTAAGTACTTAAAAAAGAAATCAAATCGAGAAATGCTATGAGAGAGATATGGACGTCATCTTTATTGATTTCAGACAAACATTCGACAGCCTTAAAAGAACTACGACAATTGAAGATGTTCGAAGATTACCAATAGCGAGAAAGTTAATAAGGTTGATTAAAGTGACATTAGAAGAATCGAAATTAGTTATAACAAACAAAGTAATAGCAATGGACCTTCCGCGAGACTTTTTAATATTTCATTGGAAGGAATTGTTAAAGACTGCGAAGTAAAGAGAAGCGTAACACAAAAGTCTCCATAGGAAGAATCAGATTTACAAAAAACAAGGAAAATACCAATTTGAAAAAGTAACGTGGTTTAATTATCTTGGTACAATTATAAATAAAAAATAAAAGTTTGGAAATTACAATTAAATCTGAATATAATGTTTATTAGATACATAAACCAAAACCAAAAAGATGAGTCAGAAGACAAAATTAAGAGTATTATACAGCAGTGACATCCTCAGGTAACGCTATAACTTATAAATAAAGAAGAAGAAAAACTCGGGATATTCGAGGGGAAAATAATAAGAAGGTTATTTGACCCAAAGAAAATAGACAGAGAAATATTAAACATATTGTGTCTATTTTAGTAATTGATTTAAAAACCATTTTTCTGAATTGTCTTATTTTTTTTTCAAAATTCCATAGATATTTTTTGTATAATGGAAAATAGTTGGTCTGATAGAAACTTTTATATGCTTTAAAATTGAGGTATGCCGAAAAATTTATTATTAATTATATCAGATTTCACATGGTTAAAAGTTCTGCAACTATGGGATTTATTAGTAAAGGTTATTCTTAGCCTATAAACAACAATAATTTTAAAAAATCTATTGAAAAGCGGTTTCAAGTTGGGACTACATTTACTACATTTTGTTTTCTTATGTTTTAGGAGATTTTATGTATTAGTAATTTACGAGCTTTGTATAATATTATAAAATGAGACATAGTGATCTCAAACGAAGAAATCGTGCTAGCCTCCGTGTTAAGTTTATATTTGACGTGTGTAAATATCAATGAATAATTAATATCAATGTATGTAAGTGATAAGTTCAATAATTTTACGTCGTTAAAAATTGTTGACATTTGATAAACATAACTCGTATAATTTAAAACCCTCATAACCTTTTTAAGCAACCTGAGTACCAATTAAACATGAGTTATACCAATTAACAAAAGATAAGAAACAACAACTAAGAATTTATTGGTCAATAAAACATACAATTTATTCATCCTGCAAAGAATTTATTAGCGACAAAAAATGAAAATAATTAATTTAATTTTAATCCGATAAAAATTGAGCGATTGTGAGAATGCGAATACTAATTAGATTAGGTGTATGTTGTACAATTAATAAAATTAATGCTCCGATACTTGACAATCTGAGATATTGTCCCTTATAAACATTGCATAATCAAAGAATAATTCAAATTATATCAGACATTGGCGTTCAGTAAAACTTTCCAGATCATGCGACATTATTCTAAATTTATACAAAACTCCGACTCTACGTTAGTAATTACATAATTATTGTTTAACGCTAAGGCTATTTCCAGAAGAGTTATTTTTTTTACAGAAATATTTTTTCTCTAAATATATGTGAAGATTTTACAGGAGTGTATTCACACGAATCGCCGATAGAAAGTTAATCAGAAAATATGCAGAAACAAGGCAACCATTCACGATAAAACAACTCGAATCGTAGCAAACCGACATCGTGTTTTCATTTTATTCAGTAAATTTCGTAATCGCTACTATAAATTCGACTAGTTAACTATAACGGAGAAAGTTTTATTCCTCCATTATTTGTCTGCACATGTCGGAAGCCATTTGGCTCAAAATGTTGCTCAATTACCTTGCTAATATGTTGTGTTTCAAAAAACAAATATAGACGAGATTAAAATAACTGGATCTAAAATTGCTTACAGACAAATCAATGTGTATCACCAGAATGCGACACAAAAGAAAAATGCTTTATCAAAGTTTTGCACTCAAAGAAATTTCTTTATGTAACAAAAAATGTGAGTACTAGATTCATTTCGCTTCTTTTGTAAAAAAAAAATTGTACAAATGTAATTATTTGTTTCAGGTTTGAGATTAGTTATTTCGCTTGCTAATACTAATAGTAAATAAGACGATTAAGTATACATGGACCCCTTAAATAAACTCGGAAGTAGCTATAAAAAAGTTTATATGCAACCAGATTCTATTACTGTTTTTCGAAGTATTCGCCATTACATTCCACGTGCTTTGTGATACGTACAAACCAATTATTAAAACACTTATTCCATTCGCAGAAGTTCGGTATGCTTAAAATGTGTACTTTGAATGCATCCACGGCTTCTTCAGAGCAGGAGAAATGTTGATCATGTTTTTATTTTTAATTGTAGGAAATGTAAAAAAATCACTTGATGCCAAATCAGGACTATGGGATGGGTAAGACATTAATTCGATGTTTGTACTTTTCAAATAATCGACTGTTGCACGTAAGCAAAATGGTTGCACGTTTACTATGTTTTTCCATTAATTACTTAGTTCGACCTGGCAAACTGGTTACTGTTCGAAGATCTTCTAAAGCAATTGTAGCCAGGTGACCAGATTTTGCTTCTTGACCGCATTAATTTTTGTTGGCAAAAGTTCCTCTTGGAACACCCAAACTCTCGATTGTTGCTTTGTTTCTGTTTCGTATGAGTAGATCACCAGTAATAATATCAGAGATGTGACTGAAAGTTCTATTGTTGAATTTTTTCAGCATTGTTTTGCACCAATTAACACGTTATCATTTTTTAGTTATAGTTAGATTATGTGGTATTCATCGAGAACAAAGTTTCCTCTTGATTTTATGAGTATGCAAAATGGAATGAATATGAATGAATATGTCATACAACCGTCTTCTTTAATTCGACAAACAGCATCAGTATTTTCAGTAAATATTGACGTTATAAAGGACGCCCGTCTCTAGGATGATTTCCCAGCGAAACACAAGGAATTAAATTTTTAAAACTAGCGTTTTTCATGGCACTTCTCCACCAACTGTAAAAATTAAATGTTCCATATATAGCTGTGTTAAACCATAACAAAAATCATAATAAATCATGTTTCCTCGCGTTAATTTCATTTTTAATAAACTTAATGACCGCACTGCAGAAACGGGCAAAGATTTTAACAATCAGAACTGATTCTGACTGATTCTGGATATATTGGGACACGAGCATATTTTTCTGTATTGCTGCACAGGCATCCCTAATTCAAATAAGCAAAATTCCAAATTCCAGAATATATCCGACTTCCTCTCCGGCGTTGGATACTTGCTGTATTAATATACCTAAAATAATATTTTCTTATTCGGTTTTTATAACTAATATGGAAAGTGATATAGGACGTATTTGTCTCTGGCGACTTTATCAAATTTACAGGGTTGGGATAAAAATAATTTTATTTTCGTGTAGGTCATTTAAAAGAACCCAATGATAACAAACCCAACCTAACCTAACTTCACCACATCTATCCTAATCTAAACTAACTAAATAGGACTGGCTATACTCAGTTTTAGTCGGTTAGAGCCAGAAAAGTTCCAACGTTTCCACCTTTAATCGGCTAAAGCTTGCTCTAACTAATCCTAGTAGGTTAGTTTAGGTTAGCTTGGGTTACGTGAGGTTAAGTTAGATTAGGTTAGGTTTTAGTTAGTTTTAGCCGATTAATGGTGGAAGCGTGAAAACTAACTAAAACCTAACCTAACCTAACATTACCTCATCTAACATAATATAAACTAACTAACTAGGATTGGTTAGATTCAGTTCTAGTCGGTTAAATGTGGAAACGTTGGAGCTATTCGGATTTTAACCGACTAGGATTGGTTACACTCAGCATTAACCGGTTATACCTAGGTTTAACCTATATTCTTGCTTTAACCATAACATACATATTTTTTATAATATGTGTTAAGGAAATACTCTTCTTATTTAACAGGTATGTGGAGTGGAAGTTATCTCTAAAATTCGCAGAATCAAAATTTGAGTAATGTACAAAAGTTGTATAATTTTTCTTTAAAAGTGTGTGCATCTATCTTTAATTTTCTGTAGATTTTTGTTGAGGTTCCCCCATAGTGCTCACCAATGAAAAGCAGCTGGGCCGAATTACCCTAATTTTTTTGTGAAGACAAGATATGATATAACTTGTATCTTATTTCTATTAACTATTGATGTAATTTTTTATTTTTTCTGTATTTTCAATTCGAATTTAGAATTTAAAAAAATATTGCTAGTTGTAAATCTGCTAAACTTCTAAATAAAATTTTAATTAATTCCACAAAATTGTTAAGAAATTGGCCGTTAAAAATGTTTGCTTAAATTTATCCTGTATATTTGAAATGAAAGATTTGAGAGAGTTTATATGAGATAACCTTAAGCTACAGTATGTGTATGATATTTTAATTTTATGGATTAAAAAACTAAAGACAATATTTTCTTTTATCACTTATAAGGTTTCGGATTCGTCAGATCTAAAATTAATTCGTATTTGTTGTATTTTTGATCAAGATTCCTGATCTTATTGGTAATGAAGCAAATTACTAATGATACCCCATATTTTAAAATTTTACGGGCATTTTCCTTCTACGGAAAATTAAGATTTATGAACTGCAATTTCTACTTCATATACTTTACACCACATTCATTACTATTACATATACTTTCGAACCAGATTATACGTAGGCTACATTTTATCGAATTTACGATCTACCCTGACCCCAAAATATTCTTTTTTATCGTATTAATTTCACCGAAGCTGCCTCACGGTAATTTTATATTCAAAGAGTATACATCGCTATTAACAGGGAGGAAAGGACCGTTTCTACATAATTTATTGTCGTATTAACCAAGCCAAAATTATCGCCGGTTATTTACATGTTATAACCAGATTATATGAGGTATATTATTTTAAAACTATACAATCTTTATATTACGTTATAATAATAATGAACTAAATGGTTTGCATTTTGTCGGGCTAAAACGAAATTTGGTACATTATCTTGTTCCTAAAAAAAATATAATGTGAAGCCGATACAGTGTCGGTTGAGATTTTGCTAATCACTCTCTAGGAACAGTTTACCATGGTTCTACATCACTGTCCAAGGGGTGCTTACAACCCACATAAAACATTGTTGTGAATCCAGTGGTCATCTATGTCTTCATGAATTATTTAGGAAATGAAAAGTTCGAAACCTATTAGGTTCTAAATAGCTCCATTCTTGGCTACCACGTCATCGAATTCGTCTCATGGTCGATTCTGAGCTCCAGTTCTTCTTTCAGGTTCTTAAACATCAAAATCTTATAGGTACTCTGGGAGGGAATGATTCATCCGTTCTTAGATAAATTTTGATATACTCTATTACTACGTCCATAAACTATTAGTAAAGGTCTTTGATCCAAGAATCTTGGTAACTTTCGGAGCAAAAATGGAAAACGATCTAGGAAAAGAAGATATAAAGAAGGGGAGCAATATCAGGGCCAATTAGATAGTGTTAACCAGAAAGATAAAGCTGTAAATAGGAAGAAATAGTTTACATTTATTTACAGAGTGAGTCATGAATAACTTTAAATACCTTTACAATACACACAGTCTCTGAAGGGAATGTCTGTGATTATTAAAAAGTATCAACTCCCTTTCATTATTAATATAAAGGGTGATTTGTGAATTTGGATGGAAAATTCATTTGACTGTTTATTGCTCACATAATTCCCCTTGACAGACTTTATATATTGTAGAAGTTCTTCATGATTTACCCTGTAGGAAGCCTTCTAGGCTTTGGATCATCATGATGATCATTTACTTACCTGAAATAATTTAGATAACACTGCCACATCATGTTCATTAGTTTAGTTCATGGTATCGCTGGATTTTAATAACTTTAACTATACAACACTAATTGTACTCAAATGAAATAAGCTTTATCATCGATTTAATCGAATATAAGCCTACAAAGGGGCTAGCTATTATTTTAGCAGATGTATAGGTAGTGAAACAGACAGAAACAGCAAAAGAAGAAGAAAAAGATATACAGATAAAAGTCGTTGGTAAGAGTGCAGAGCAGAAAGCCAAAGAGGAAACAGTGATAAAACAAACAACATGTTAAGAACCCAAATGAATTCATAAATTAGGTGAGAGATACTATTAAGAATAACAATTTTACCATACAATTCAATAAAAATAATACAAAGATAGTGAAGATTGAAAAGTTTAATGAATCAATTAAAGGCTGAAAAAATCTGTCATTATACTTATACTGATAAAAATGATAGAGTAAAAAGTTTAGTAATGAAGGGTGCTCCAGAAATGAACGACATTGCCAACAAATTACCATATCACTCCAAAATTAAAACACTAAAAGTAATTCCTTTAAAATCAAAATATACAAAAATTAAAAGTAGAAGCTACTTAATTATTTTATAGATTTTATAGAAATTAAGGATCTAATAAATGAGATAAACAAAATTGGTAATGTACCACAGATGTTAAAATTATTAAAGATGATGAAAAACGAACTGTTAATGGCAAATAATTTCATGGAGAGATCACTAATATTTTCCAAGTGTGAAGAGCTCTGTAACGAGCCATAAACTAAATTATAGTAGAAAACAAAATTAAAGATTAAGTAAGGAAATTCGATTTTAAGATCAATAGATCATTTTTATAATTCGATATTAATTGTATTACACCAATATAGGCCACAAAAGTGTTGGTTAAGAAATAAAATAAATAAATTTTACCCATAGATAAACAATCACAAAGAAAAATAGAATGGTGCGAGGCGGAACATTCAAAGATAAAATAAGAGTTCGAAGAATATAAATTTCAAGAACATAAGGTGGAAAAGGCCAAAACCTTATTATTATTATTATTATTATTATTATTGTACATAGAACCAACTTATCAACTTAGGGAAATAAGTTAACAATTTGTCTTGATAAAAAGTTATTTAAACATGTACTTTCTGTTAAAATAATATTCTAGCTTAAATTTAGTTAAAAATTATTGGTTTCAACTCATGACATGCAAGAAAATTTTAAAAGGAAACAAATAGGATGACTGCTGTATCTATATGATTACATTTATTATATTAAATCTGTCAAACGTAAAAGATGGCTTGCTAGTATTTTTTCTTTTTTCAGTGTTCTCAATTTTGAATTAGGGATCGTAACAATAAATTATATATATTTTTACTGTTTTTATGGCATTAAGGGTACATGTTTTATAGTTTCAGATGTGAGTGACGTCTGAGTAAAGTTGTAAAAATCCAATTGCATGATGTAACCTTAACGAGGGTTATATTTTAGATGAATGATATAAAAAATTTAATAATTTGTAAACCTTCAAATTTGTGATTATTTACATTTATCGGATAAAAGTTGCTGTTTGATCATTAGCGCGGTGTAGTGTGCAACCGTACCGGCCGGGATACCAAATTAATAGAGGCTATTATGTTGTGAAAATGTTACTAATTATGTGAATTAATGCGAACGTGCACAGTTCATGCCTGTAATTTTCAATAAAATATTTATCGCCGCCATTAGTCACAGCTTGAATTCATGGATTTCGCGATCTTTTTAATTTATTATAAATTCATTTAATAGATTGAAACGCTTTGATTACGGTTGTGTTGTTCACAATTCACCGTTAAACATTCCGAATTGTCTTGCATTGCAACACTCGATTGCATACTACTTTGTTTACATATTTTAACACGTTGTTAGTTATGAAATTGTTAGTTAGTGCCTCTATATCCGCGGGCTCTATTTTCATGCAGGCATTGGGAAAGTTTTGATGAATTATAACCTAAGAACTTGCTAATATCACAATGGATCGTAACACTCATTTGCACAAAGATCACTTTATTCCTGGTACTTCGGAATACGCAAATCATCAACGTAAGATTATACTATCATTATATATTCATTTTGTTTTATTTTTTTCTTATATTACTTCTTTTCTTGTGGTTTTAGAATACATTTATGTTGGTGATTGATTACGTATATAATAATCTTATTAGAGAAATCAGTTTACTTTACAGAGTTTGGTCCAATTTGCAATATTTGTAGAGGGAGTGGTGATGATGCAAGCAGGCTGTGTTTTACAATACGCTTTGTACAAATTTGCTAAAATTAGTTATTGTATTTTATTTTTGTGTTAAGCTTTCTTTTTTCTTTAAATGGCGATGGAGGCTTCATCCAGGAGGTTCTAAGGTCATCTTAGATGATCCGATTTGGTTGCAAGAAATTCTTTTCGCTCTCAGGACCAGCGCTCCTTATCCAGTTATACAATAAATTCTTAGGTTGTTTCAGGTATTAGCATTTGTACCTTATTGTTGGTAGAATTATGTATTTATCGACTATAGTAGTACATTTATTTACACTATGATTTTAGTTTGAGTCTGTTCCAATTGAAAGAAAGTCTTCGCCCTAGCAAGACAGTTGATAAGTTCCTCTTGTAGAGTAGCATAAAAAATTAAATTTTCGCTTAAATTGGTATTGATTTGTTTGTTGGACTGAATGATGAAAAAAGTTTAAATTTAAATTTAAATTTAAATTTAATGAGAGCTTTTTCCACGAGGATCTAAGCCCCCGACATCCGATTTGGTTGCGAAAACTTCTTCGCTGTCTTAGGACCAGGATCCTTAACCAGTTTACCAGGGATTTAGGTTCTTTTATGCTTACGCGTCGTCAGTTCATTTGTGCTTGTAGCAGAGACTTTCGGTATACATTTTGTGAAATTAGAAATTTAAAATTGAACAGGGTGGTAAACACATGTACAATTTTGGTAAGTTTCAGTACAGTTAGGCTCTTAAAAAGACATAAAAATTTATAGTTTTTAACAAAAACAATGAATCGGATATTGTATGTTTTATGAATTGACGTTTTAAAAGAAAATTATTGTTTTCAAAGGGACTGTAACAAATCATTGTTAACTTAACTTAAATTTAAATTTAAATAATTTTATCATGTTATTTTTATCAGCATTATAATGTTAAGTCCGACAACCCAGAGGGAGTAGGGGAGGTGGAGTTCTAACTGGTCCAGCAGATAGCCACGTATTGAGATAAGGGTAGTTTTCAAATAAAATTGCCGAGAAGCGTTCCGATTGGTTGTGATAAAATTTGGTTGTGATAAAATTCGGTCATGAGACGTCGTCTATTATTATTACGTCATCTGTTATATCTAGCTGAGTAGTGAAGAAGACTCCATCTATTTATTTTAACCCTCCAAATTTCATTAGTTTAAATATAACCGTTCAAAATATACGAGAGATAGACGGAGGTGACTTTTGACTAGCACTGTATATTCTAACTAAATTAAGACGTTCATATATTTAGATTTTTTATCTATAATAGTGTATTATTGGTTATGGTCTTACTTAGTTTAGAAAGGAATATGTTAGCTGTAACCAAATTATTATTTGACATTGATACAATCTTTGAATTCAAAATTTGCACAATGACTTTACTTTGAGCAAGTTTCAGATGAAAGGAATTCTTCATCATAGAAGTATCAACAAGACAGTTGACTAATCCCTCTTGCAAAGAAGCGTAAAAAATAAATTTTCCCTTGAATCTGTATTGATTTTTTTGTTTAGGTTGACGAATAAATTTAACTAGTATTTTGCAAAGACTAAAGTAAACCACAAGGTCCAGTATACTTAAAATTTTTATTTTATAAATTGCGTCATTAAAACCACAATTCTTATTTATTTTTAGATACCTTTTGTAAACATTTTTTTCATCCTGTATACTTTCTAATAGACTAAAGATAGTAATTTAAAAAATAGTAAACAAATGACTGTAACATGATATCTTGAGCATAACGAAACCACTAATTTTCGATGAATTTATTCACAATATTTACTCTAACATAACGGTAAACGTTGTCTAATAATAATATCTAATAACTTTATACTTTCTCAACATCTGATTTATTATTGAACGATGATTTTTTTGTCACGGTATAGTTGATCGGATGCCCTTGTGGTTGATTTTATAACGCGAACGTATAATTCGATCATTTGTATTCGCAGAGATATGACATCATAAGACATTCCTCAGATTCGAATCCACTGGTTCAATTACCTACGAACAAAGAAATATTTCATGTCATGTATGTATGTCTTGTGTATGCAAAATAGTCGCCAACTCTGATGGAACAGCCACATTTGCAAGTCGAACACCGTACATACAAAAAAAATATCAAACAATATTATAAATATTCCACTATTTATTATAAAGGTACAAAAGGTTCTCCATGTTGCTCCTATGTGGTAAAGAGGAATAATCCAACGACACAACAAAAATGATTAATTACATTCCAGTTCTTAAATAAAAGCGAAAACTAGTTTCGACTTCTAAAAAGTCGTCATCAGATCTGCAATATACAAACAATAACGAAGGTTACCAAAAGAAAAACAATAGGTTAACAGTAAGCATAGAGATTATAAAACTTACCTAATAATAGGAAACAGGAACAATACCTAACCAAAGATCATAAGGTAAATAATTGAAATTGAAAATAAAACCTAAATACCTCTTAGTTGTTCATTGAAAAGATAAATAATATACGAAAATATTAATTTTTGTTCGGTATTCCTGGACTGTTAGCCTGAACCTCCTACATAAGCTTCCATGTCTAAATTATTTTTCATTTTTTATAATATCTTCGACTAAATAACTAAATAATAATTTTTCATAAAATGAATTTTTTTATTAACTACTTTATTTTAGTGTGTAAAGACAGTTGTCATTTTTGTTCGAATTTAATTTACAACCCTGAATTATGTTTATTTAACAAAAGAATGTCGATAAATCAAAAGAAAAAGTTTACCTTAACATTAAGAAATTTGATTTACTTAATCATACATTTTTCTAAAAAGGTAAAATTTAAATAAAATTTCTTGTAACTTGGACAATAATTTGAGTACAAAAATTCTGTTTCTAAAATGGCTCTCGTCACATTTAATCTTTAATCTTAAACAAGAAGACTACAGTGCTTATTAAACATAAAATAATTTGCATTGTTTAGTAACATAGATAACAAAAATAAATTTAAGCAGATAATTTTAAATCAAAATTCTGCAGAAGACATTTATTCTTTTAAATTGATCGACTCTAGTAATAATGTGATTTTTAAACAATATTCGGTTATAAAATCAACTAAGTTTTCTTAGTAACGGCTACTTAACAATACTTTGAATTGTAAATTGATTTGTCTGTTTTTGGTTACCGTAGAGCTTGTAGATAATCTATTAGTATTCATAAGTGCTTTGCTAAACAAACACAAAGAAATAGTTCAATGTACTTATGTGTAATTGAATACAGAAGTTAAATGGGTTTGAATATTGACAAGTCGTTATTTCTACAAGTAAATATTAATTTATTACTTAACGAATTAGAGGTATTTTTTGCCTCTTTGAATACTTTGAATTTTTTTGTGACATCTAGAAGTAATAAATTATTATTGCAAGCCTTTTCGATTTAAGCCCTCATATTGTGATAAAATATTCATATACTTTCTCGTTATTTTATCACCCTATAGATGTTATTTATTTTAGTCTATACAATATACACAACGGAATGTGGTAATATACTACTTATTTAGTAGCCGTGTTCCGTTACTTATCGATGATTTTCGTTAAAATGATTTTTAGTAATGTTTAACGGCCCATTAGGTTTAACGCTTGTTCAAACATAAGTTTTGATTTATTTTGACGTTTGAACGTATTTATCCCATACGATTTATACAAACAACTGTTAAAGCCACGTAAAGAGTATTTAAATCACTCGTAACAAAAAGCTGCTATAGAGAAGTTGTTATTATAATGAACAATTAAAAACACATTATAAATAAATTAAAATGTACAGGGTGAAGTATTAAAATCAAATTTGACTCTGATAACATACGTATAGTTGAATTCAAAAAAAAATTGCGTGCACGTCATCAACGCTTGATGAGATGAATATTTACGAAGTTGCCAGATTTTTCCGGAAATTGTAATTAATATTCCTTAAATCAACTCTGGTAAATTATTGAAATTTTGCTTTCGTAAGTAACAAAACGTATACAAAATATATATTAATAAACATGCTTTATCTTTTTAAAAATGCGCACAGTTAATATTATAAATCATAATTTTGAATTATCTGTATCAGTAGTACTTTCATTATTTTCCTTTTCTTGCTGGGAATATTGAAGCAAGGAAGCTACTAGTTCCTTAAACCTACTATTCAATTGCTTCGGCATATACCTCATGCATTGAAGTTCAATTAGTGGAATCCAACAAGTCTTCCCCATCCATCCAATTCTTTTATACATTAAATTGAAGTTACACATTATTAATGAAAAGCACATTGATGTCCAATTTTTGTGGGAATAGCGGGGAATGAAGAAACAGATGCATTGGCAAAGTCAACAACTTCAAGACAAGATGAGGTTACAATTGAAGAGACAGTGCATTTGGATCTGAAGTCTTACTTTAAATATATGGTTATCAATAGCTAACTCGGAATGGAACCGTTCAGAATTAACTCTATCCCAAGTGAAAAGCTCAGTATTACTCGTACCATGGAAAACAGTGCCTAATAATAGACTTATACAAGTCATTTTAACTAGGTTAAGAATAGGACACACATAATTGACCCATCAACATTTACTCTCAGGGGATGAAGAACATTCATGTTATACTTGTGATACTCCGCTGACTGTTCACCATATTTTAATAGATTGTCCGTTATACACGTTTGAAAGACAAAGTCACAATTTGACAAATAATTTAAAATCCTTAATTGAAGAACATTGTGATCACATTGGTCTGATTAATTTTCTAAGGGATATACAAATATTCAAGCATATTTAACCGATCATTCATTTTACAATAAGGGCCCATCAGGCTCAATAATAACATACTAGTGCACATTTTATATTTTCTTATACTACCTAGGTAACATTATATTCATTTTCTTGATAAATTTTTTTAAACAAACTGTAACGAGAACATAGCCATCCAGTTATTAGAATTTAACTATTCTTATTACTGTGTGTTCGCTGCGGACAGCACTGTTTAGTTCCGAAATGTAATAAGCGGTACAACACACCAATAATTCCTAATAGCTACTGGTGGGAAAACAAATATTTGCCTCGGGTATTAATAATTATAAACAAACAGTAGTAATGAAACAAATGAACAGTAAGAAAGCTGTCTACTAAATGTTAGTAGGCGTAGGCCTTGGCCTTTGTCCCAACTGACCATAGAATGTCAAGTAGTAAGAGTTAATACTGGCAAGCAATGACGATAGCTATAATATTAAACTTGAGGAATATTAGACAACCAAGGTAAAAGATATCATGTATACAAAATCATTTTAAAAATACTGAATCTATTAAGTATTATACAAATAGGATTTTTTTAAAATTGCGCAATTTATTGATTATTTATATTCATCCGTTTTAATTTAAAACTAAATCAAGTTAAGCTTTTGTCAATATTTGGCATTTGATGTTTTGTGTGACCATCTGACCATATCCTGAAAAGAGGAGAGGAGTTTTTTCCAAGTCATCCCTGACTAAAAGCAGAATATTGAATTTCCCGTATATTAATTATTTTGGAACAATTGTAAAATTCATCTCAAAGATGTGGTGATGCAGAAATAAATATTTAATGACAATTTTGAATTTGTATAACTGCGATGACCATATTGCCATTTTTTCTATTTTTTATTGTAATTATTTACCCACCTACATATATACATGTTGGTGATGTTGAAACTATCCTATTCTATTAATTTATGCCGAGCGGAAGCATGTTAGTTCTTGTAATAGATGAATATCAGGCATGGAACATTAATTAATCGCTAGCCTTACAACTTATATTAATAAAGAGAAGTAGCACTTACCAGATTCATTTACTCTCAGTACTTCAGCTCTGATTAGGGAGGACACTCAGTATAAAAATATACTTTATGGAATTGACATGCTGAAAAACCGTAAATATCTAAATTATTTATTCGGGCTAAAAAAAAATTAAGTACTTCAACAAAGGTAAATTAAATTAGATTAATAAATTACTAAACCTCGCTGAATTCATTAATAATCAGATTTTTGTTACTATTAAATAATTTATTTAGAAAAAATACCGGGTAAGAACAACAATGTAATAGCAATCGCTTTCAAAAATCAATTTTTGCTTCAAGCTCTATAGGTTAGCTTAGTACATTGCCTTTTATGTATATATTTAACGTAATCGTATCGTAATACTATGTATAATCTTAATATAATATTAATAATTCATACCAGTACCTCATTCACACCTTGTTTTTATATTTTTGGAGATGAAAGAGACATGTATTTTATATAATATTATTATACTATTCAATTTTTTTACAAGAAGAACCTTTTTGGCTTTTCTTCCTGCTGCTGTAAGAGGACAAGCTTTCTAATTTTTGCTGCTAATTATTTACTTATCTGGATGTGATACTCTCATTGACTAGCACACCCCCTTTTTATCATTCTTTTAATATTACAGAACATCTTAATTCATTTTAAGAAAATGGATCCGAAAATTTTTCGTTTGTTGAGAAAGTTTTTATACTTTTATACGTAAAATACTAATTGATACTGAGACCAATATTATAGAAGCTTTAATGCGTTTTCAGCGTTTCGATAGTTTCTAAAAACTATTTATTAAAATAACAAAAACGAGAAATGGAAAGCCTCGTGAAAACAGATTGGTACAATCAGGGGAATATGAATTTGAGAGGGTAGAGTTTAAAGTTTAAATACTTGGGGAATATGATGATAACGGCGGCTAAAAGTATCATTTAAATAAGAACTTAGTGATAAACAAACTATTAACCAGAGCTACTAAAATTGACATTTACAACACAACAAGACTTGTGATGATATATGGACCAGTGACTAGGACAATATCGAAAAGAGAGAAAGAGGAACTGAGACTAATAGAACGAAAAATAATAAAAACAATATTAAGATCAGTAAAAGCTGACGAAAATTAATACAGACAGCAGATGAACCATGAAGTATTGAAAGAATTAAATGGAGAACATACAGTAAAAAGAATAAAGATGGATAGAATAAAATGGCTTGGCCATGCATGGAGAAAAGAGAGGGCATAATAATTTACTCAATACTACTGTGGGAACCAGGACGTAGGAGAAGACGAGTAAGACTTCGATTTAACTGGTTGAAAGAAGTAAAGGAAGATCTAGATAGAATAGAAATATATAGATGGCAGGAAAAAGAAAAAATGATGGACAAAATGCTGTGGAGAAAAATAATCAAGAAAATATTCAATTACTTACATAACTGAAAATCATTGTTAAAGGAGGCAATTCTCCCAAAGAATAATAATATTTGATTTATTTCATCGGCTAATAGAACCAATTTTCATTATAATTATTGTAAATGATTTTTTTCCAAATCCTATTAGAAAGTATTTTTCCCATTATTAATCGAGTATTGGTTAAAAAAATGATATTGCTAGAAGATAAGATGATTTAATTACCTTATTTTGATGTATAATTAATAACAACATAAAAAGGACATCTCATGTCACCATTTTCCAACTACAAGAAGTTGAAACCGACATTTACAAATGTGCAAGAGATTATAAGGAATGTAAAGTAAAACGAAAATAGATGTAGCCTTACATTACTTGTATTATCTCGTGTAGTGAGAGTAATAAGCCTAGATACAAATTATTAATAGTTGAACAAACAATACCATCACATTATCACAAATATCTTCATGATTCATAAATATTCATTCGATACAAGTTGAAACCTTCGTCCGAGTATCAGAATACCAAAGTTAGCTGGCTGCGGTACACATTTCATGTCACGATTATATCAATTTTTTTGTAAATATCGCATTAGAGTAATATCAATTAACCATACCGGTTGCTACAATGGAATCGTGCATGAATGTTGTGTTTATTGTTATGAAATTTCCTATCGTGTTAATTGTACCTACGCCAGATCTCGCTGCAATCGAATATCTCGCATCGTTTGTCATTTGAATGACATTAAAGGAATTCGTTCCACTGACTTCTACGCTTTTTTTATCGCCTGACCTTTCGAGTTTTGTAATAAATAAACTCTTATTAGAGAATTACAACATTTTAATATCAATGATGATACTCGATATTGTTCTAGTCCCAAAAATTGTTATGTCAAGGAAAAAATCGCAGAAATATTTTTAGATGTATTATATCTAACAAAATAATTGGTTCCTTAACTAGTTTGCTAAATAATTTTTTAAGTGGTTTCAGCTTTCTTTCCTTTGAAGAGAAAAATGCATTTTTGAGAGATATAATGTATTTTAATTGACTGCCTTCCTTGACTCAAACATTTTTTTTTTCAATAAAACAAATTTTATTTCTCTAATTGTTCTGATTTAGTTCTACCTATGCCATTTTTATAAAAGTCCCGGATTTGGTGTTGTGGCATTTTATCTGATATTTTTGTCTTGCCCTTTTCTTCAGAGGAGGACGAAAATATTGCTTTTGCTGTCGATATCTATACACTTTTAAATATTCTTGTCAATTTTAGAGATTTAATTAAAAAATTAAGTATATATACTGAACAGAAATGAGAAGTCGACCATTGAATTACTTTCTAATTAGCAGATTTTTTCGGTTGTTGGTTTTTCTTTCACACAATTCTTCCAGTTCCTTCTATCTCTTGCCATTAATTTCATCTCATTTAATATTTTTCCCTTTTTGCTCCTATTTCCTTCAGTTGATCTCTCCTTTTTTTCCAGCTCTTCCCATTCGTCTTGTTTTTAAATTTATTATTTCTAATATTTTTGTTGTTATACTATATTTACTCATTGTCACAATATGGCTGTACCAATCTAGTTGTTTCTTTTCCATTTTTATCAGTATGGGTCCTTGTTTCGTTATTTTTCTGATGTCTTCGTTTTTACTTTTGCCACATTTCTCGTTCTTTTCTTTAAGCATATCATTTCTACATACAGCATTTATCTTGTATTTTTTTCTTTCGCATAGTTCAGTTTTCGTATGCACAGGTTATTATTGGTATCATTATAACATTATGTATCTTCATTTTTTACTTTGATATCGATATCTTTTTGCCCAGTATTGATTTATTTAAGGACTAATAGATTTTTATTAATTTTTTTACCTTATTTGTTATCTCAATTTTTCCATCCTCTGTCACTATGTTTCCCATCCTCTGCCATTACGTTCCCCAGATATTTATATAATAACGGTATCTGAGACAAACATAACAGAAAAAATTTCTAGAAAATTGCCGAGGAAAGCACAGAATGTTAGAATAGAAGCAGATGTATAAAATACGAAAAAAATGACAAGGGCTAGAAAAATGTGGAGAAAGACATTAATTCACGACATGATGAATCTATAATCTCCTTTTTTCTGTCATTGAATCTAAACCTTTATTCAAAATTTACTAAGTGCTTAGTGTAAACCTGTCGAAACATCGACCCACTCAATTTATTCCAAACCGAAATCGAGACCCATCAATCGGATCATGATCGCTGCGTTTTACAAAATGGAAGCAATAATGTAAGTCGTCGTGCACAACGCACAGGATGTTCTTCCAGATTTATAGAGAACGCCGACGATGGAAATGCATTCAAAGACTTTTTGTCGGAAAACAGAAGAGTTTATGGGTGACAAATTTTATAGAAGGTGACTGTGTAGCCAAAGACATGTTAAAATTGATGAGTGTTGCTTCTGGGCTTCTTTCAATTGGGTTTATAAGAATTTATAAGTATTTGTTTAACTATAGATTTTTATGAACTCGTTAACTAAACAAATAAATATCATTAACACTGTTTGTTTAGTGATAACATAATATTTACACTGAATTTTTTTTTGTCCGCTTGCACATTTCACGTTTGGTGATATCTGAACCGCCATTTAAGTTTAAACTATTCATCTATCTTTGGTAGATCATTTGTGTGCAGTAAAAAAATGATCCCAAAACACAACCATGAGGAAGCCTTATACTTATTTCTTTTTCTTAGGTACCTAATAATTTATTTGATTATCTGTAAAATATCTGATATACAGGGTGAGGCATAGCTTTGGTCTGGCATTGCGTTCCTGAACACTCTGTATATTTGGGACTAATTTTAAAATGTGAATCTCAAGACTGTCCTTACTATTTGTAAAAACTTTTTTTCGTAACTTCAATAATAGCGAACTAATCGTACTTCGACGCATTAATGCCGCACCCTGTATGTCAAGCCATGTCAAAAGTGCGGAATATAATTAAATATATGAATAAAATGTTATTTTAAAAATTATAATCTCTAAGCGAGTCTATGGGTTAAGTTCTAATTAATGTAGTTTCCAAAGAAATTATACACATTGTTGCATGCTCGTTACAGAAAACCTCACTATTGAGATCAAAACTAACCTTGCCAGTAACACAGTTAATAATTTAATGCTATGTTAATCAATTCAGATAATATTCAAACGTAAATATTGCTGATTAATCGCTCATGCCCACATAATTGAATAACTATTAAACTGTGAATTGGCATCGACGAAAATTTGTATCTTTACATTAAATTAGCATAACAATATCTCAATGACACTGCGATGAATACCATTTATTAACCTAATTCCTGCAATTAAACCGGATAGCGTTGAAAGAGATTTATACGTTTTTAATTATGGTTTGCGCAAACAAAATTTATTAGATTTAAATGTCGAATTAGTTTGAGAAATTGTTAGCGTAAAAATTGATCAAAATGTCCCATTAATTTATTATAAACCTGTATTTTTAAATATTTTAAAATTATTACTTTGAATATTTAAACATACTCATATTGTATATTTCTTAATATTAAATTCGCTATAAATTGCAAATACCTACACGTTTTAAAAAAAAATTCGGGATATGAAATTATTGAATTACTATATATTGTGTATTTCATTTGCTGCGAATCTCCCTGTATTTTAAATTAAAGTAAAGTTTGAAAAATTAAATATAGAGCAATTTTTAATTACTGATTACAATAAGTATCAATATTATAACAGAAATTGCATTTTTTATGATTTAATTATCTTCAGTTCTTTTTTTTTTAATAGAGAACATTTCCGTCACAAATGTTTTGCAATATCAAATCCTAATAATACGAATAATATTTAAATAATTTAAATATTAATTACGGTTGTATATATTGTTCTCACTCAGTCATATTAAGAAAAGAACACTTATCTGAATCTGAAATTTCTAATAAAAATGACAATATTGCAATAAAAGCAACCAAACAAAATAAATTGAAGTGAATAATGAACCGTTATATACATATATTTATTTCTCATTTTGATTGTTTGTCTAACAGGTGTAGAGAAACTTTGATATTTTTTTTTGGTTTGTTTTCAATTAATCATTTTTGGTTTGGTTGTAATGATCCTTAATTCTTTTTTATTATCTTTGATTAATTTATGCCATTAATCATATTATTCTAATATGTAATAAATCAGTGTCGGTCCATTTTTTAAATAACGTGACATTTGAGAAACGTTAGTTCAATCGACATTTTAAAGTTAGTTATACTAGGTCAGGTTAGATGCAAAATTGTCAAGGCTCGGGTTGGAATACAATAATTTCCGGTTAGGGGTAGCATGCTCCCGGCGTCGGTGATTCGCCCCGGTAGCAGAAATAGGCCGACGATAAATTAAAATATAAAATTCCGAGGTTTGTATCTTTGTCTACTATTGTTAAATCTATACTTCAGTTCCACCAATTTTTCAAATTCTTCTGCGCATACTTTGACCTCTTCTCCATCATTAAATTTTTTAAAAACTACCCTCTTCTTCTTTAATTCTGATAGACTTTTAATTTTGTTTAAATCCACTTGAAGTATGTTATCATTAATTAACCAGTCAAAACCTATTATTTTTTACTACTTTAAATTGTTCGTAAAACTGCTTCATAATACTTTTTTTAAAAACCTTGTTTTATAAGAAATTTTCGATTCAAATACTTCATCGAATGGTAGGAAATCCTACTAGAAATACTATGTGTAATAATTTTGTAATTTACATCTGAAGAAGTAAATAATGTGCAAAATATTTTAACTGTAAAAAGCATTCACTCTTTACTAAGTCAACTTCTCTTTTAGTAATCTATTTAAGTCTAGTATATTTTGCACAAAGATCAGTGGCTGGTCTAGAGAAACCAATTATAAAGTCATCCACGAACACTCTCCTAAATATAGAGAAAACCATGTTAAATATTGCAATGATTTAAACACATTGTGCTATTTCTTTGTGTATAAGTCCGGATGTAAATAGACTTTTTTTTTTCTAGCTTTTGCTTTTCCAGCTTCTGGGGTTTGCCGTTTTCTCTACTTCCTATGCTAATATCTAACACACTTACTTATCCTTATTCCATCATAGACGTGTTTTGTTCAAGCAAGCACGTGGGTTTTGTAAAAACCCGACCATCTATTTCCTATGTATACGTACTACATTACATTATAAAATTCTGTCGGATTTTTTTGAAATATTGATCACTAATTACATGTAATGCCCACATTCAAAAGCTGTTCTTGAAGCAAGTGGTTATGATTTTTATAATAATTCTGATACCATTCCACTTTTAAAGAAATAAATAAAAAATAACTGGAAAGAATACGCCAGTCAGTCTAATAATCTCTACACATTTTGATACATCCAAATCTTCCTAGCAGAATGTGACACAATTTAGGAACATACCGTAAATAAATTCTATTCGTCCACAATAGCTAGAATAAAACTTAACCAGGGTCCCTTTCCTTCAAAATTTGCCAAATTGGGCATCGTAATTAGAACAAAATGTTCCTGTGATAAATCTGATATTCTAGATCAGGGCTTCTTAAACTTTTTTCATTCACGACCCCATTTATGATTGCGAGTTTCCTGGCGACCCCATATAAATATAAAAGAAAGATAAATAAATATTTTTTGTTGATTTATTTATTAGGTAACAATATACATATACATATGAAAATATATAGTTTTAGAATTCGTTTAGAAACATACAAACATTAAAATCTCTCGCGAACCCAGAATTTTGCTACGCAACCCCATTTGGGGTCGCGACCCATAGTTTAAGAAGGCCTGTTCTAGATCCATACAGCTCCCCCTAATTACTAAGAATTGGTATTTTTATCGAAAAATGTAATCGTATTTACATGTTTGTTCCACAATGTCACATTAAATATATTAAGCAGTATATTATTTAATACAATATTAAAAACTTTATATAGCATAAATTGGTAGAGCAAATGTTTAGACATTTGATGTAAAGTATCTGTAATCTTTATGTTGTAACATTAACCTTAATATAACTATAAAACGAATTGATTACCACCATTAGATAGATTCTTAACTAAAATATACCGGCAGCTAGTGTACGTAGTTGCTGCAGTCAATAATTTGAAATTAATTTGAATATGAGTGGAATTTCACATATATTGCCAAGGTTTCAAGTCTACCGTATCAAACGTATTAGACCAAGAATTTCAATTAACTCGGGTATTAGTGAGCCTATACAGCAATTATCTTCTTTTCAGATCGTACATTCTTAGATGCGGTTTTAGCATTAAAACGTTACTTAGAATTTCTATTTTGCAACAATTCCTTCGTTATATTTACCCAAATAAGGTCTAGTTAATTAAATAAATTTCCTGCTATTTATAATTCGATTGGGGTCAAAGGCTGTTAATCCGACCATTTTTAACGAAGGTATATTCTTAATAGATATAATATTAACAAGAATAATAATAATTGAAGTATTCTTTCATTTGCAAATTTCTATAGTCACTTCAATATTCTCGATTTAACTAACGTGTCTATGAAATATAAAGCTAAATTTTAATGTAAATAATTAATTGGATACAATATAAATAAGTAAAATTAAACATAAAGAATGCTATGATTTCGAAAAACCTGATAGAAGAAACATCAATGTTCATTAGAAATTTATTATTTAACCCCAATTTCAATTTTCTTAAAAAAGCATACAAGTTAAAAGTAACCGATATTACCTGTTGGTTGAAACTGTAAATCATTCAGTTAGTGTTGTTTATTATTATAAAGACAATTGTATAAATATAAACCATAAAGTGTATAACTTAAAAAAGAGGAAAGATAAGAAAATTACAATAGTGCTATCAATTCAAGTGAATTAATCTTACCTGTTGTGGATGGACTCAAATAAGAGGGTAAAAACTTGGAATTTTAAGAATATTTGGGACAATTGAAGATTTGATAAAGTGTATTTGGTCAACTGACGTAATACCCGGAAGCTTCCAAACAGAAATATGTGCTACTTGAACAGCATATCGTATAGTTTATAAGATTCGTTTATTAACATCCCTGTTGTTCTTTCTGGTCTTATTCAATATTGGTTTTAGGGGTAAATCATTCGAATTGAGCATGAGTCTAAAGTCTATTTTGTTGCCTGTTTCAGACGATTTCTTTTAATATTGAACTACAATATTAAACAATAATATTACGAAAAGATTTGTTTACCCGATATCTTCCCAAAATGGAATATGATCTAATTGACATATCAGGTTTTGTGTTGTACAGTTTCCTATATTTCCCCATTCTTGACATACAAACACTTCAAACAGTTAATTTCCTCGTACTTTTTAAAATTTCTTATTTTGTTTATTTTTGTTATTAGTAAGCCATAATTGACGTGAATAATAATTACATTTAGAAAAATATTATTTGACTTCTAGTATTCAATTGACAGAATAAACATGATTATCTACATAGCACTCAAGTGACACTTTACGTGACAAAGGATAATTTCTGTGGTGTATGTCGAAGCAAAATAAACAATCAATTAAAGAAAAAACAACCTTGTGTTTTAATGTACACCATTTACGCCATCCGCAGCCTTAACATTGCTGTGCATTATTCTAGTGTGCAACAATTTCTCAAATTGTTAGCGCAGACATCTTAATTATTATTTCTCGATATTTAATCAATTTTGACCCAATTACCAGTTATTGAGTGTTCAAGGTTTCAATCGGCGGTATTACGTTGGTTTAGATTATCCGCTAAAATGTGTTATTACGAAATGAGCGGAAAAAAGTCATTTACCGGTGCTAATTCACAATATTTTTTCCACTTACGATACGAGAATCATATAATATAATTTATATATTAAACTAGCTTCACTCGTCAGCATAAATAGTTACATAGTCTTCAAAAAGGTAGTTATAAGGACAAATAACGGTGCAATTACATAATATCAGAATAATTTAATAGTTATTAAAATGTGATAAACAATTAAAACAATTACAATTATCACAAGAGTAATAATAGTACTATTGGATGGTCGATTAGGATAATCGGAAATTTATCAAAGATATACTCGCTTTCTATATAAACTTTTTCTAATGCATGTAATGGTTTAATCTGTTAATAGATACCTATTAAATTTTAATTAAACGCACTGAAATATTGTACCAGTATAATATTCAAGGATAACAATTTGTTATACTCCGTTAAAGTACGTTATATTTTTAAATATTTCATAACATTTTTTTATAATAAAAGGAGAGGTCATTTTTTCAAGTAGAGAATGTAATATTGATCATTATCTAAATTTAAATGGTCTTAATATGATTTCATGATCCGTATTTTTTTTATTACTCCTTCGATAACAATAAAAATGTGACCTTTTTAAATTTTAAACTCCGGCATAATAAATAAATGGTCTGGGAAAAATACAACAACGATCGAAACAAAACACTTTCAAGCTAATTCTAATATATTGAAATTACTTCAGTAAATTCATAGAAAAAAAACTATTTTATATTCTTTTTGTATTATAAACTAGTTTATTATTTATCGTATGATAATATTTTTATTTTCACTTGGTTATTATCGTAAAGAACTTGTTAAGACATATTAATTTAAAAAAATAGGAATAACAAACAGAAGAGAAGTAACTCTTAATAAGGGAATGACTGGATAATAAATATTATCGGGATAATGAGATAGTTATTGCCAGAACTTGACAAACTCAATCTGACGACCGAAAAATTAATCTCAAACTTAAATTTTTGAGATTATCTTCTCTGATTATTTTCAAATGCCTTTTAGTCATTATTGTGTTTCAATGTTAGCGTAGAAAAACCAAATGATATACGTAAATATGCATACGATAAAACTTTATTGTCGAAAGTTTTTTTTTGTCTTCAACCTGTTTGAGTTTGTGTTTCTTTTAATCATTTCTTATTTTTAATGAGAAAAATTAAAAATGCTTTCAGAAGAAGGTGCTCAAATTGTTGCTTTCTACCTAATAATGGTCTACCGTTCGATATATCGCAAATGTTCTTGGTATTCCTCAAAGTACAATATTTGAGGCAATATAGAGATTTAGAAAGACTCAACAAAGTAGATCGAGAGTTACAAATGCAGTACTGGAAGATTGATTATTTTTTTATCTGCAAGTTCTTCTAGAACGGGCAGTTCCAGCTAAAGATTTGGCTAAAAGAATGCTTTTATTTTCTTCAAGTAATCTCTTACTAGCTTATATAATCAGACATCTGGTTTCATTTAATTCACTAGGTTTTAGAATATCCACCAAAATATTACATAGCTGAAAACAATTTTAGCAATAGTTATTATACAATTTGACGTCGGCTTCAAAAATACATTGAATGAACTTAATGAATTATTTTTAGGTGTTTTCTTTCAAATATTATTGTTTTGGGACAAGAAATAACTCTCACTCCGCCCAGCAAATAATAATCGTGGATATCTAATGCATATCCACTACAGATTTGCCATATCCATGGAAATATATCCAACTATGAATATCTAATAGGTATCCAATAGATGTTTGAATTGTATCAAGAGAAAATTAACATGAACAGAACCCACGACGTCCAAATAATTCTTATAAAAAAATCTTTTCGGGAAAATTATATTAAACTAATCCCAACAAAAAATCCAGTTAGAATCACCAGACAGTCGTCTGGACGAATATATCATTATTGTAATTAACGTTTTATGTTTAAAAACAAAAAGTAATTTTAAAAATAAAGTTTTTATTACGCTGGACGCCTTGTATATAATTGTAAGCCAAATTATGTAATTATGGTATCAATATAAAGTTTAAATAGCCCGTATTTACAACAATTAAAAAACCAACAAATAGTCTGACCTGAATAGAGCCAGATGTTCTCTTTCCTTAACCTTCCACAAGAAACACTTGTCGAGCACAAAGGTGCGGTCTATACGACGATAATTCACTATTATCGAACACAAACATACAAATATTGAGAAATTACTGTCAATACAGGAAACATAAGTGATAAAGAGAGCAAACTGTTTTTTTTTCATTTTTACAGATGAAACAAAAAATAATCATGTGAATAATATTTTTGTTTATCGAGACATTTTAAATCTAGAATATTAATATGAAAATTACTCTGTACTTTCGAGAATCACTATATACATCATTTCATTTATTCTAATTGAATTATAGATAATAAATAATTTTGTAAACACATATTTCTCTAAGAAAAACGATACATGATATTCTTTTCTTATAAGAATTACATCTTATTTTAATCTTTAAAAAATTGACTTAATGAGTAAACAGTTACATTTTTAGTTAATGTAAGGAATAACTTAGTGAACGTGAACTAAGCGTTAATACTATTCAGTTACAAATAACAAGTATTAAATATCTCAGGGCCATTAGTAATTGCTTAAAAATATTTTTTCACACTTTTACTTCCTTGTAATAAATTTTTATTCATGGTATATTTTTTATAACGGATTTATTTTTAAGATTAATAAAAATACGGATTGGTGTCTACTTTAAATGTCTCTCTCGCCTATTATACTCGTATCTTACACAGATAACTCAAAACATTTATTATTTCTGGAAGAGTGTTTTGGTGTAAGTAAATTTAATAATTATTCATAAGGCCAGGATTAATAAGAGATCACAACAATTCATACAGAATTTTGTTGTTTATTGTTTGTTTGATACAGAATTCATCAATTCAGGCCTATACTTGAAATAAACGTTTTAATAATATTGGAAGTCCTTTGTTTAAGCTTTAAATTTTGAGAGATTATTTGGGTTTGTCTTTTTTACAGGTAAAGGCACATTTTTCATTTATATTTTTTTATTATATATTTTTATATACTTAATTTTTCAGAAATGATTCCTGCATACTTGCATTACTTCTACGTAATTTACTATTCCTAGAATGTCTGTTAATGTTTTCACTAAAAATTGCGTTTTCTATTTTTCAATATTATTTCCTCTGAATACAGATCTCTATCAATTTGAAAGTGTTCTTGGTATTTCATCACTGATAATATTTTTTTTTGCATTTGAGAGGTTTTATTTTGGAAATAGCATTATATTCTGAGAAATAACATAATAAATTGAATGAAGTATTTTTATTTGCTTTCATCTAATCGAAGTGCATTGAATTCAAAATATCTCTAAGAGTTTGTTATCGATAAAACATTTTATCAAAAGAATTCCCACTTCTATTAGTTTTAAAGGTTCTAAATATTCCTAGAATTAAATTATATCAATAATAGATAGTAAACTATTATTTATTTTGATGTTATAAATTTGGTCTAAACTGAATATCCGTGTACTTAAATTAAGCTTCTAATGGCATATCATTTATACAGAATTATCAAAAATTAAATATATTTTACTATCATAGCCGTTATAAGAGTTAATTTGCTTAAACTCAGAAAAGTCTTTCTAAAAAGAAATCACTAATAATAAAAATCACATTTGAAAACAGCATCTAACATTCAAAAGACTTTCTAAAAAATTTAACTATTATTCTTGATTCTAATTTCTTTGAGGATCAAACAAAATTAGAAAGAAAGTTACAAAAAACCGCTGAACAAGGTTATCTTGAATAACAGAACCTAAAATTTTGCAAGAGAAATTAAGAAGCTGAAAGAAGAAACGCTTAACTTTACCTTAAAAAGATAATAAGGATACAGGAAGAGAATTTAATTTCTTTGCTTTTTATTGAAAACTAACACTTCGGGTCTATCTAACTTATTGCCCATTTCTTTACTGCCAATTGTTTCAAAGTAATTTAAAAATATTTTAAAATTGTGACCGATAAAACAGTAATTTAATCCTGGACTATTATTTTAAAATTAGACAAAGCAATCAAGAATTTAAACAGGCACATCGCTATAGTAATAGAAACAGGTAACGAAAGGAGGGAGACAAGGTACTTGCCTATCGCCACTGCTCTTCAATCTATATATAGATGGCTTTATCAAAAAGTAAAAGACCAAACATCTAAAGGAATTCATCTAAGAAAAGAATCATACATCAACGCTTTACTCTTTGCTGATGAAGACTAAAATCATGGCATTCTCGGAAAGGATATTATGGTAAGATCTAAGATATGAATAAAAAATGTATGTTTAGAACCAACTAACTACTTCAAATATGTTATGATAACTGATAACTTGATCAACAGAAAAACATTGAGCAACAATTGCAAAAGGGACAATCAGCTTGAATTTCATAAAACACTGGTGGTCCCAACACTATCATCGAGACATGGGTAATGACAAATAAAGATGAATCACAGATCCAGGCAAATGTACTAAAATTTTTGAGAGGAGTAAAGAAATGTACAAGGTTAGATCATATATGAAACACCGAAATCAGAACTCTAGGACGCCCAAGGAAGAGATTGGTTGTTTAGACAGAACAGACTTGGGGCCTACTCCGTGAAGTTGACGACGATAAAATCATTCGAAAATTGACTGAGTATATCGTATTACTGATGTTATTGAGTCTGTTCATCAGCCTTTCTGGAGATTTGGTACGAACGATAGTTTTATAAATTTAAGTGGTCCCATTTCTTTTCTAAAGACTTCAATATTCTGTGTCTCGGGCAAGACGATTTAAAATAAAATAGGAGAACGAATGTTTCTATTATGAAAAAATAAAAATAAAATCAGGTTTGCCTCAAGGAAGCGTTTTAGGCCACATTATTTATTACACACCAGTAATACGCACAAAAGTTTAAGGTTCCTATTAATTTAATATTATTGCTTAGGAGCATCTCGCTTGAGTTTCGTCAATTTCACTAAGTTTGGTCATAAAAATTAATAAAGCACCAGGAATAAAATGAGATATGAAGGTATCTACTGGTTTATAAATTTTTGTAATCAAGCAGTGAAATCAAAGAAATTCGTGAAAGATGCATTTAAAAAATAATATTAAATTTGTAGGAACTTTTTACGTTTGGATGCAACCATTGACTCTTCCGTACGCCTCTTGTAATAACCAGAAAATATTTTCTACAATATTTTAAAGTGTTATAAAATGAACAAATACCTAAATACCTATACATTTGTTATTAAAAATTGAATTCTCATACGTGTTTTATTATACCATTGCAAAAATGGTCTACGAGTATTTGGATAATGAAACTACTTTTCGTATTTTTGTTTTGGTAAAAAAATCCAAAGCAAATATTTTTTAAGTATTTGAAGTAAGTGCATAATAATGCATAAATGCGTGGCAAGCTCGCCAAATTTGCGGATGCCCTCTACGAACTAGTACATAGGCGTACTATAGTGGTGGCGAGCAAAAGGTTAAAAAGTTTTTGAGTCATGCTGATTTTAGTTTATCATATGTAAAATGACATTTAAAAAATTAGAAGATTTGATGGAGGTCTCAACAGGCATATTAATGTTATTGGGGCTGAAACTACTATACAAGGAGATGTAAAATTTAATATTATTTCTAAAACGGCACGGTTAATATATTTCAGTAAAGTCATACCTAATAATGAAACAGAGATTAAAATGACTCCCAAATATATGCAGATGTAAGTAAATAACGTGTCAGAATTATTAAATACCCCTAAAATTCCACTTATAAAAATTATAATATTTAGAAATTCATAATAAATCGTAGTTCGAAAATGTTCGCGAGTTAATTCCATTTTTTGGCCGAGATGAGATTTTCAACTTACTGTAAACAACACAAACGTCAAACGTTCTGAGTACGTAAACTGTCAAAAATGTCAAACTTTAAGATAGCAATGAAAGATTTCACCTGGCAACCCTAATATAACTTACTAAAAAAGAACTAATACTATTTGAAACGAGGGTTAAATTACAACTGACTTCAAAAATGCAGTTTCTCAAATTTTGGCGCTAAATAGTGAAATTAGCATGTCCCACATTTCTGACTATCAGATACTAATAAAGCTTCGGCTTTTTAACAACTTTAACAATATCCCTCTGCGTTGAAGAATTTAAAGGGGTTGCAATCCCGGACAGAAGGTCATTACAGTGGAAAACCTCGAAAAACTTCTTTGGCCTTTGTCCAGACTTCAACAACGCGCCCTACATAAATTACCATCATAAAACAAAAGGTTTGATCGCTGTTTAAGGGGCCAATTTCTATGTTCCGGTAATATTTAGTTACGCTTTTTGCACTATAGGATTGTATATTTGAAAACTAATGCAGCACATTATTGAGATATTATAAATTTCTTAGGAAGTAAGTATTAGTAAACTTCTAAGTTTTTATGGTAGAGTTTCTGGTATTACCTCAAATCACAACTGAGATCTACGTTAGTCAGTTTAAGAAAAACCAAGTGTTACTTACTTAAACACCCATATAGTTAGTTTAAGTCAAATTTGAGACAAAATTGTGCTTCCACTACGTATAATAATTTTATCCGACAGCGGCGTTGAGCTCGTGCTCTGCTGTTTATTTTTCATCCAAACAAGAAATAATACCGTAAAAAAGACGACAGGCGTGGGTGTAGACACTGTACACAGTCCATGTAACTTGGTTCGCACAATAATATAATCCGTGTAGGCGGTGGTTTCATTGTGTGTATATTCCATTCAAGCTTTTCAATTGAAATATTAAATAAAAAGTCCTGAGCTCTGAGATAGCTGCAACTTTGTAGTAACGCTCTTGATTTTAGTGGTTTCTCAGAGGCTACGAGTTAAGTTCTCATTTATTTTAGAGCATTTAAATAAATAAATAAAATTAAACAATAATTTGTATTTTTTTTAATTAATGGTTATTTTATAAATAAGATATAAATCAAAGCATATAGAAAATAATATTTAATTAGGTTCCCTCTGATTTTTTGAAGTGAAACATTTTTCTGAGTATATAATTATTTTTATAACTTGATTGAAATAAAATTAAATCAAAGTAAAATCAAGATCATAAATGAGTAGCTACTCAACCTTTGTTAAAATTATTAAAAACAAATCAGTTTACCGGAGTTTCCAAATATTTATTTTGTCAATGGATAAATTTAGTAGTTAATTAATAACGTGTCAATATAGAGATATTTTAGAAAACAAATTAAGTAAGGTGTTCAAAGTGTACAGATTTAATCTATGTCTGATTGTAGAGATATAAAATCAGTAAATCATTGTATTGAATTTCTACAAAATGTAAAATAATTCATACACGGAATTACACAATTAATACTTCAAATTTAAAAAAAAAATTAAAACAATTCTATCTTGAAAAGAAAGGTGTGTGTCGTAATCTTAAATTAGTACCTAATTTTAATATCTGGCAATTCAAAAATAATATTATCAATAAATATATATATCTTTAAAATATGTACCTATACAATTTAATTAATGGTTTAATAGATTTTTGATAAAAGCCACGTAACTTCCTTTCATTGTTTACTAATATTGTATTTTACAAATATTGATCTTTAATGTGTTATATATAAAAAGACTACTGATACATCTTCTAACATACAGAGTGATCTTAGAGGAAGTACTCCATCACTTTATTTTTTTAATTAGGTAAAAGAAGAGATCTGAAATCCTGGATATATGAATATAGTTTTTTAAATATTATTCCTTTTTAAAATGATATAAAAGTTAGGAGAGGAGTCAACATTTTTTAAGTCAAAATATATATCAATACATGTTATCCAAAAATTATTTTTTTTTATGTACTTACATATACGGGAAGATCAACTTATGCTACAAAGTCTAAAAAGAGATGAATTGTGATACCTCATAAACATCATTTATTACCTGAACATAGTAATACAAACGGGGACGATTTCGCGAGGGAGTCAGAGCAAAAAAAATCAGTCTTGTCGTATGGGTTAAGTTACTCTGCCAAGTTAATTCACTCAGTGTTTTCTGTTTTAATTTTAAAGTTGCAAAGTTTTTCTTTCGTGATTTAAAAGGTTAGTGTTACATTTTTTGTTTTGATAAGAGAAAGTTCTTGTTCTTTATCAATTTGTTTGGTAATTTTGTCTAAGTATTATTTTAAAGGGTTTAAGAATTAAACAAACGTACATTTTTGCCAACTGGAAAAGCAAATTTCTTATTTTTTAAGCAGGAATAGCACCCCAGCGGTCCTTGCTAGATAGAGGAACCTTTTAACAAGGAATATTGTGTATTTTTTTAAAGCACCTGATGGTCTGTTTATTTTGTGCCAATTAATAATGTATCCTTTATATCGACTTTAATCGAACATAGCAATAAAGGATTAGTTCATTCAATTCACCGGAATCGCAAAAAAAAGATGGTATTGGCTTTGTAATTTCGCGCGAATTAGCATTTTCGGTTGTTTAAAGGTTCCGACGGATGAGCGTCGGGTAGTAACTAATAAATTTTCTCAGGCAAAGAACTATTTTTCTCAAACCTTCCACAAGGTTAGCCTAAGTGTTTTTATATAAAAGTTGTATTTTTTTAGGGTTAAATTTACTTCTTGGAGTTCCGGTCGGTTTCAATCCCAAACCTACGAAGATATCACCTTGATTATATTTTATTTTGTTAAATGCTATTTTTCATTTTCAATTAATTTGTGTGTTAGTTTCAAGCAAACAGAAAATTGTTTAGCTTTACCGCTTTAATATTTCAAAATATCGCTCTCATTATTGGTGACATCGGATTTTAGATTTTGAAATCTTCCAGGGAGACTCTATTCTACCTTTCAAATTTCAAATTATTAGTTAATATAAAATATATAGATAAATTACATATTAATTAACCTATAATTGTTACATATTTTAAATTTGAATCCAAATGTTTTTATAAATTCTATTACAAACATCAACTGGTTGAAAGGTAGAAGATACTAAACATTCTAATCGCGTCAGTATTCGTAATTTAATCTGGCGCTATACAGGGTGTTATTGAAATACACGTACATATTAAAATGGGGAATAGTATGTAATGACCAAAAACGATTGGCACCAATTTTAACTTCAAATTCTAAAATTTAAATATTGGGGAAGAGTCCCCTTGTCCGACCTACTAGTTTCCATATTTAAAGAAGTAAAATAAATCGAAATTGAACTTACCCATAGAAATTGCACTGTTGCCGTAGCAAAACCAATTAATTCAAAATAAAGTTTATTACAGTAATTGTTCAAAATGCCGTCCATTATTATTTACACACACTTGCAATCGTCTTTCCAAAGAACTTTGAACATTAGAAATTAGTCTTGGATTTTGTCGTAGTTCCTCGGCTACCGCATTAACTTTATTGGTTAATTGTTCAACACTATTAATAGGTTCATTATAAACCAGTTGTTTCATGTGACCCCACAAAAAGAAATCGCATGGATTTAAATCCGGAGATCTCGGAGGCCACTTAGTAGGTCCATTTCTGCCTATCCACTTTTGAGGAAATCTAATGTTCAAAAACTGCCGTACGTTTAAATCAAAGTGAGGAGGAGCGCCATCTAGTAGGTACCACATCCGTTGCCTTAATTGTAACGGTATCTCTTCTAGGAGTACTGGCAAAATATCTTCTAAAAAGTGGAGATATCCTGGCCCATTTAATCTGTTCGGGAGAACATAAGGCCCGATTAAATACTGATCTATTATGCCAGCCCAAACATTTATTGAAAATTTTCTTTGATGCCCAGTTTCCCTAATGGCGTGAGGATTTTCATCACTCCAAATATGCGTATTGTGCATATTGAACACGCCATCACGAGTGAATGAAGCCTCGTCAGTATACAATAATATTTTTAGAAAATCAGGAATATCAACACATTTTTGAATCATCCATTCACAAAACTCCACTCTCTTTTCTTCATCACCTGGATATAAGGCCTGGACTTTTTGGATGTGATAAGGATGTAAACCTTGTTCTTTAAGTGTCCGCCACACAACAAATGAGGACACTCCAATTTCAAGACCTAGTCTTCTACAACTTAATTGAGGCCGGTTTTCAACAGCTTCCAATATTTCTTCTTCGGCCGCCAATGTTCTTTGTGTTCTTGTTCTCCCTCGATCTGCATTGACACTCTCAAATTTTCCATGGTCTCTTAGATGCTGAACAGTTGAAATAAACGTACGACAGTCCGGAATTCTCCGATTTGGAAACCGTTCGCGATACAGGATTTGTGCTTGCCGAGAATTTTCTCCAGCTGCCCCATAAACCAGCACTATATCGGTTAGTTCAATATTCGTAAATAGTGGCATCGTAAAAAAATATTTAAAAGTAATCGTAACAACACTTTTTACCAACTTGGAAATGACGCGCTCGTGTTAGCCAGATTCGTAAATCAACTAAAATTTTAATAATCTATAGTTTCAAAAATGTATAGTTTAAAAACAATCATTTATCAAATATTCTAGTTTTTTGATAACGAGGGTAGTAAAAACCAGTCTTCGGAAATAGAAATTAATTCGAAAATCTTGGCAACATGGTTATTTCTTACAAGACTAGTTTTCTTATCATCTGACAAAAACTTGCATATTAATTACTGTTGATGTTTAAAATAGGTAAATAAACCTAATTTATATAGGTCATCCTCAACATATCAGTGAAGTACGTTTGTTTTAGAATTAATTTTCAAAAATTAATAACTTCCTTAATAAGGGGTATTTTTAAAAAATAATATTTTTCTACATTCAGTGGGGATCTGCGCTATACCCAGTTTTAATATGTACGTGTATTTCAATAACACCCTGTATAAAGAAATGTACAAATAAATGCAGGAATTTCAATCAGAGTACCATTTCCAAAGAGACGCATCTACTCCATTTACGTCAAACACAAGCCCGATCTAATAAAAACGTATTCCGAGAACATCCGATACACCATTGACTTTGTATGCTAATTGTACACAAGCCCTGTCATGTATTTAGATGTTACTTAGCAAATGGTTGCACTAAAATCGTGTACTATTGTTCTAAAATAAATTACGTTCTGACTTGCATCCCGAACCATACGTGGGTGTTTATGGACTCATTGTGCCGGCCAAGATTGGGATGGAATATGAAAAAAAGTGCCAGTTCATTTGGTTGTTTGATGGCTAAATACATGACAGCTGTCTGTTTTAGGCATATAGCAATACTAAATGTTTGACACTCTACTATTTAAATCACAATATTTTGGTTGTAGCAATCGGTCATACAAGACTGATAAACAAGCATTAGCATTATCTACCAAAAATTTTAAAGTTAAAATATATAAGATGAAATTTTAAGTTTAAAAATTTTTATAATTGTTAAAGAAGAATTCTTATACATTTATATACATTACTGAACTCTTATATAATAAAAATACCAGTATTACATTATCAAAAGCCAGTTTTTTAAAGATATACGTATATACGTATATAGAAGTGCAATAAACGCCTTCAGAGTAATTTTTAAACTGGAATTTAATTGAAAGTGCACTTATATTAATTGATTTGAATTTTGATACGAAAGCTTGAACTTTTCAAAGCCATTTTAAATAAATACTTGGAGAGAACACATTAAATTAACAGCAGAATATATAGGTAGAACCTGTTGTAAAAAATGAGATATTTTATTGACGAAAGCAGCGGTCACCATTGTCAATATAACATAAACAAATTCATTTTATTTCATTCAAACATCAATCGAATTTTGATCTACACACATCGGGTCGTCTGGGTAGCTAATAATTATAAAATATCTTATACAGGGTCCGATAGCGAAGCGGGAATAATAAAAAATATAAATATTTATTATAGGAATTATTTTTGCAGATTTAGATAGAGTAAACCAATTTTTCTTTTCAAAAATAACGCCACTCTATAGTATTTTTCAAACCTCTGCGAACTAAAACAAAAAATAAATCCAGTTTTATCAATATTAAATTATGTACGAGGATCAAATAAAATCACTACTGTAGCAATCGCAAAACTCGTGAAAGGTACCAAGTAAATTAGCCTTATAAATATCATTAATATTCAACTGAAGTTAATAAGTCGATCAGATCAAATACTCGATGCCGAGAAATTACTAATTTGACTATAAAAATGTACTATCGCACTGGACGACACCGGTCCGGTTTTATTTTATCTTGTCGTGAACTTATATTCATGAGCGGATCTAACAGAAATTTATCTTTTTTGTTATAATATTTATCTATCTAGGTATTTAAAAAAAAGAAGTATCAACTTTGCTTACCTTTGTTATTGATTAGTTAAAATCAAAATAATTTTACATTATTGATTAGTTCAAATCAAAATAATTTTATTTTTTTACGATTATGGTAAAAAATTACATATTAACAAAAATGTGAGCTAAAAGAAAAATCGTATAGTGAAAGAGAATTTTTTTATTTTTAGTCGCTTTCACTGTCACTACTAGATTCGTTTAAATTAATAACAACTTGATTCAAACTGTTATCAATTGAAATATCCATTTGCCACATATTTGATTCCACCTTTTTCACGTGCTCTATACATTTTTCCCATTTCTGTGCATTTATACCATCAATAGCTTGAAGAAGGATGTTTCGAACATCTGCGAGTTTAAAGGTTCTATTTAGCCTTCCTACTGTGCCCTTTATATCTGCCCAAACAAGCTCAATCGGATTCAACTCGCAGTGATAGGGAGGCAGCCTAAGTACTTCAATGTTTCTAGTTCGAGCCATCTCATCAACACAATATTGCTTGTTTTTTGGAAAATATTGCTTAGCCAACATTAATAATTCTGCTTTAAGAAAGGAAGAGTCAAACTGGATATTTCTTTCTTGAAGCCAATTTTGGATGTTCTCTTTTTTCCAGCCACTTGATGGTAATTTTTGAAGAAGGCGACTATGGTAGGGAGCATTGTCCATGACTACAACTGAAAAAGGATCGAGTCTCTTCAGAATGTTTTCAAACCATTCTTCAAACACCGTTGAATTCATTTCTTCATGATAGTCACCCGTTTTTTTAGACTCAAAAAGCAGAAGTCCATCATCAACAAATCCTTCATCGCTTCCAATATGGAGAACTATTAACCGGCGACCTTTCCCAGAAGGAATTTTTAATCCTGAAGACCAACCTTCCATAAATGCTTGACGAGAACTTTTTATGTTCTGGTCTTGCCAAACTTTGGAGACGGTATGGCCTTCATTTACCCAAGTTTCGTCCAAATAATATATTTTCCTTCCTTCTTGCCGAAATTTTACCACCGAACGAATGTATTTTCTTCGCCAACAAATAATTTCATCTTTTTCTACCAGCATACTCTTCCTATCCACCTTACCATAAGTAAAATTTAAGCTTTTTAAAATTCTCCAAAGTGTTGTTTGGCTTAAATTTGGCATATCAGGATCTTGTTGTATATCTTGTTGCAATTTTTTTAAAGTAGGGACTTCATTTTGAAAAAAATATGAATGAATTTTTCTACGAATACCATTTTTACAAAAATCGTCTACAATAATTTGTTGCGGTTTTCCTGGATTCTTCTCAGGTTTTTGAATTTCTCCGTGAACTTTTTTTTCTTTTAAAATTCTATATATAGTTGTTCTACCAATACCAGTATATCTGGAACACATCTCAACCAACTCATTTTTTAGCTTCATTGGATGATCAGTAGACAAGGCTGAAAAAACATTGAACACCATTTTTTTCTCTTCAAAACTTAGGTTTTTTCGAGCCGTCGAAGATTTGGAACACCCTGCTACATCCATTTTTAAATTATAAAAGTTGTACAACACTTTACCAAACACTAATTTATTATAACTAGCAAGCATACGATTGATTATTATCAGAAGAAATAAGTTTAATAAAAATTAAAATTCCTAAATTCAGTATAAAATCAATAATTTAATCTAAAGGGCTTAAAAAAATGTAAGAAGAAATTTTCAGTAGCGTTTTGTAAATAAACGAAGTGTGTTTAATTTTTATTTCTTTATTTCAATGAATAGTCCTGTACGCCAATGAACCTCATTGATTGCTGCTATGATAAGGTTCGCAGAGGTTTGAAAAATACTATAGTGAGAGCTATTTCTGTCTAAATATTCTTTTAAATTTCATCGAAAATCATTCGACGAAGTAGGTCACTTGAATTCGTGCAATTTCTTGTATAACATTCAGATATAGTTTGCAGTCCATGAATGTATTTTACCCTTTAGAAAGTACCAAAGAAAAAATCTTGTACAAATCTGGGGATCTTGGTGGAGATATTGCCTTGTTTGGATCCGAGTTCGTCCGGAAAGAGTTCTCTAAAAGCAGTCGTGGGCTCATGAGCAGTATAACTTGTGGCCCGATCATACTGGAAAATATTAATTTCCGAAAATCTAGGAGCTGTTACCTCAAACATTTTTACAAACAGAATATACATATCTCTTAAGAATGATTAAATTTTGTATATTTTTTTAAGGATAAACTTTCAAACCTGGTTTAAATTTAAATTGTTAGATGATGAAAGAGCCTCTTTTTCTAATTTTTGTAAATTGACGACTAATGTTCTTTGTTTTATTTATGTATGTCACCACATTTATCTAAAAGGTTCTAATTAGATTTTTGCCCTCAGGAAGCTTTAATTTCAAGTGAAACGTTGGCTTAAATAAATTGATGTTTTTTTGTCTGTCCTAAAACCGACATCACACACACTATTAACTCTTTCTCTAATATCTATTCACATTTCAAATACGTTATTTGTAAACAGTGACCATCGCGTGTTAAGCACATGCTAGCTTCGTGATTGCAAATTCTCGCAACGTTATTGGGCGAGGGAACAAGAGACAAAATGTGCTACCTGGGTTGTATTCGATTACGTGCTTGTATACAGTATTAACAATTTTAATTAATTATTTATTGTAAATATTTTTCAGTACAAACTTTTGGGATATTCTTGGTTTTGGTTGGATAAGCATCAGTTTCATTACACAACGTACGTGTTGTTGTTGTCATCGATTTTCTTTCGTCTGAGAATTTTATTTGAGCATAAAACGATCCTGTTCACGTTCATTCTGTTGACATTATCCATATTTGAAATGTGAATAAATATTAATCAATCGATTAGAAAAAATATGATATTTGACCAACATTCAGTTCAGGTACTACATAATAAATTAAAATTTAAAATATTTCAAAATCGTCGACTATTCTTACCCAACAATAAATCCATTTTGTGTATTGTAATTTCGAAGAGTAACATTGTTTCGATCATATCATTCATAAAGTATGATCACGCATCGATGCTAATCGATAATAAGCTGTTTAAGAGGCAAACGATTCCGTAAGAATTCGATGGTACCATTAGTCAACAGAAGTGGCTGCGCAACCGTCACATTTGCTCCCCGGGCTCAGCTATCGCCTCAAATTAATTTTGCTGTCAGCGGAGATTATCTAAATGGATCGGAACGTAAAATTTGCAAACCACCTGAAATATATAGACAGTGTTGGATCCAAAATCCAAAAATCATAAAATTTATTTTCAAATATACAAATTTAATAGTTGGCCTAAACTTTAGACCCTAAAGGTATATGTAAATATCTTTAAATATAAAAGATGTGTTCAAAAAAATATACAAAAGGGTATTCTGAAGCTGGAGATTTTAGCAACTACTTGAATTCCACTTGGGTACAAGATTTTTGTTACGGGAACGTAGAATTAAACCTTTAAGTAACAAGCAAACATTAATTTTATGATTATAATTTATGTCGCGCAAACTGGGGTTTTCCTCTATAAAGATCTTTTAGTCCAGGGATTGTAACCTCATAAAATCTTCAACATGTAGGAACATTGTCAGAATTACAAAAATTCGAAATTTTGATAATAACCCGAAAAACCAATAAAAGCAATAGTTTTCGAAGCAGCGTCCTGATACTTTGTTTAAGTCATAAAAATGAAGACATACTAGTGTCGCTGACCAATTAGTGAATTTTATTTACGATTAAGTCATATAAATTGATTAATCATCGCTAAATCAGCTCTGAAACGCCATAGCAAATAATAATAAACTCTACTTTTTCAGATTCGCTGGACTAGGCGTTTATTATATTAATATTATTGCAATCCTTTTAGACAATAAAAAAAATATATCTACTTTTATGTGACAACAAAAACCGTAAGATTTAAGTTTAATACTTTCTTACCAAACTAGATTCATCTTAGACGTTTTGTAATATATTATGCAAAACAGAATGTCATATCTGTAACAATAATAATGCAAAGCAATTTTATCTAAACTAAAAAACGACATTCAAGGTTCGCGACCAATCAAAAATACAAAAGGAAAGCGAATGCAATTTTCTAATGACGAAAGATATCTCTCCGGTGAATCGTGTCAATCACGTTCTCTATAACAATCATAATGAAATGTAATAATTTTGTTAATTCTATCTTGAGTAAAAGCAAGGACTTTTCATAATAGAAATTGATTTATTCAATTATCTAACAAAAGTGTATCACTACCTGGATTATATCGGATGCTCTATTATGAAAATTAAATTAGCGGTAATTCCATTAATTGAGTCTACGTTTAGAATCAACCAACTGTTCAAAATAAATACAGGTACTTATGGTTTTCAGTGTTTCTATGGGAGAGGGATCTTTAAGGGCTCTTTGATCGCAATTCCTTTTGTAATGCATACATTTCAGTTTCCATTTTTATATATTTTTTTGAAATATCAGTTTCCAATTTTTCTGATATGAAATTTCTGCAGTATGGTTTCTATTCTTTCCTATCATAGTTACAGCCTCCTCCATGTAGTTCCTAACCTTTTCAATATTTTGCCTATTTCTTAATTACAATTCTCCCTGGCTCTTCCTCTTTTTTCTTTCTGAACTATCCAGTTTTCTATCATTGTTTTACTAAGTTGTTTTCGCTCATTCTTGTTATATTTCCGTACCGTTTAAGTTAGTTCTGTATTTTTTTGGCTGTTATTTATTCCAAGTTTAGTCTATCTCTTGTTTCGTCAATTTTTGTTCTGTACATTTTTGTAACTTCTCCTAAGTATTTTAATTTCCATTAATGTAATCTTTTATTTTAATCATTGCGTACTTATGAATCACTTCCATAGGTCAAAGTGGAGGCGAAGACAGGTTTGTAGATTTTAAGTTTTGTATTTTTCCTAACCTTTTTCTTATTTAAAAATACTCATTTTAATACAGTTATAAATTAGATGCAGTTTATAATCTGCTGTTAATATCTGCGTTTTGATTAATATAAAGATATACGGAGTTGTTTTAAAAACTTTGAACTCCGTCACTGGATTGGACGATGTCGTAATTTCATTTAATCGAAGTAAAATTGTAGAAAGTCTTATCTTCGAATTTTATAAATATAAGTCTTGTCTTAATGTACATCGTATTCAAATTAGAATTTATGTTGGATCTAAATATATTTCACTTCTTACTTTACTTTTGACGCACGAAATGGACTGTTTGGCAAATGCTAATTTTATTATTTCTCTATCAGTGAAAATAAACATTTTATAAACTTACATATTTATTTGTATTTGAACTTAACAACGGCAATAAAACAGACTTGTCTTTTGGAAAGCCACAAATAAAGCCAGTGGGAATTAACGCGTAAGAAAAATGGGGCATATAACAACTTGCGAAAAGAAATTATGATTTAAGCAAATGATGGAGATAATCCCAATACTGGATTTAAAGAAGAGAAGAGAATGTTCTAAATAATATTTATTTGGAAAAAAGACCAGAAATTAAAGCAGGAGGGCCAGAAGGTAATGCACCATGAACTTTTAAAAATTATTGCTAATGTAGGAAATAAAAAGAAATTTTAGAAGTAATACAATAAAATATGCCGTTTAAAATGCTTGAACGGTTACATGTTAATACTAATAACATTTAAATTGACTAAAAATTTTCCGATCATTTTTTAAATCGCTTTTTATATTTTAAGCCAATAATATTAATAGAACTGACAAAAATATGCTCCAGGCCTATCAGTTATTCCAAAAGTGATACCATATCATCACTATTCAACAACTATAAATCATTGCTGGGCACATTCGGTCGACAATAGCAACTAATCGTGTACCATTTGCCCCATTCTGGTCTTATCTCAATGGACATTCTTCTTCTTTCTTATGGCCTGCGACGACCACCAGAGTCCACTACCATTCATTAGCGCGTTTTGTTCTCCTCATCCTTCTGAAGGGCCATTTATAATTCTTGTGCTCTGTTGATTTATTCTTATAAAGAAGAAATGAATCGTGGACAATATTAATGTAATATTTATCATTTTCAGAAGTGGGGACTTATTTCGATTGACATGTACAAACATGGACAGAGGGAAACATTTCTATAGGATTAACACAATCAATATTTCAGAATCATTTTAAATTCATATTAACCAAAATTGAAATGGTTAATTAATATTTGAAAAAATCGATAGATCAATTTAATCAGAATCTAATCTAAAGAAATGAAGAAATACAATAGTAATCGGCAATTTTTAATTCTGATGTTCGAGAATATCTTAATCGAAATATAAAGCTTAGACACTTTAAAGAAACTTTAATAAGCATCCTTGTTAGCATAGTAAAACTAATTTTCGCATCAGTGGGAATAGAAATTATTTTTACAAAGTAAATTGAACCATTCTACGGACCTGCCGTGGGGCTTTGTTGCAGTTCAAGTATTATTCCATTTGATATCTGCCTTCCTCAAGAGTCTATTATATTCCCAATTAATCAAACAAACGTTTCTGATGATTTCTGCTGATTTACTTCCAACGATGCGTTTAAATTAACGATCTCAAGCGGTTTGATTTTTTTATTTCTTGGACAAAGGTCAGCTTTTTAATTGGCCAGTTTGATATCGAACCACGGTGGTAATTCTATATATGAATGAACACGTTTCCTCGATATGTGACTATTCAGCCGTTTTAAGTTTGACATAGGCGGGTTTTATAAACTAAAATGACAACTTAGTCACTCTATATTATTAACTAGATATAATTCCTAACTTTTTAACTCCAAATTGACTTTGGTATGGTTTTGATATTAGTAAATTTATTTTTCATTGATAGATGTAACCGTCAGCCAGTTAGGCAGTATCTTAGTTGTTTTCGTTTGCTTCTAAAATCGAAAAACACGTCCAGAAAAATGAAATTCAAAAAATATTACGGTATTATCAGGCACATCTACAAAACCTCGATTCTCAAAAAATCAGACAGAGAACATTTAGAAAGATCGGAAAGAAAAATGCTTATGAGTATACATGGAGAAATCCACATTGAAAATGTGACATGAAAATGGGATAAATCATCTTGACTCTATAATCATAATTATTGCTTCTACCCTTTCTTTGTGGACTCTATTCACTATAAAAATATAAATGAAAATTATACTTATCTTTAAATTCTTATTAACATTATTTAACCTGTTAGTACTCGTATCTTCATATGTGACATAGACGTACGTGCTTGATGTCTTATTATAAATATTCGAACGAATCAACCTCATTAGACAAGATATAAGAAATTACAGGTATCTTGGATATACAGTATGATTTTATACTATAAATTATTTATGCAATAATATTCTTCATTTCCTACAAAATTGGTTAATATTATATATTAAGTCTAAAATAATTGAACTTCCCGGATTTAATTGTTCATTCAGTACTACTTATTGAGGAATTCTTTCAAAAAATCTAGTTATTTGTTCTTGCCACTTATATGAAGCAGTTCCAGTATTGTTTCAATTGTTTTGTTAAGTGTAGGTTTGTGTTTAGTGTCAATTAGATGTTTTGCGTAAGGTGACTTATCTGGTTGTTTTAGTCTATAAGCTCGTAAGTGGTCACTATCTCTTATTTCAAAATTCCAAAGGATCTGGCCAATATAGATAGCATTACAATCCGGGCAATTTTTTTGATTCCAGAATTTTGATTTTTACATTGAAGCCAATAGGTGGAACTACTCATAAAAAATGTTTTATAACTCTTTCAAGATGATGAACGGATATGGAGGTGACAGATATACTCAAAGAGCCAGAAATAATGGATATTGAGAGGAAAAGCAAGGAATCAACAAAAAAAGAGTATGTTTGTAGTGCACATATAATGAAAATGGTTTTTCTATGTAAACTGTCGGTTTAGATACTCCCTACTTGTTTGATGTGGAGTTGATGGTTATTTGGTTTGATTGATGGGCATTGATTGAAAGTTAGTTGGGTACTGTTTCAATTTAATTAGAAGCGAATGTCTTTGCAAGATTTTCGTTGGAAGAATCATCTGTTCCCTGTTTGGTTCTTGAAGCAATGAATAAAAAACAAAGAAGCGATTGAAGTACAGTACCATATGGGAATCCAGTGCCTTATAGATATCTCGAATAATTTAAGGAGACATTAGATGAAATGGTTCAATACTTGCTTTTTCTTACCGGAAACCGAATTAATAGCTACGAATTAACTGTTTGTTTTTTTTCAACTATTAGTTCAATAAGTAATTTTTCAAAGAGCATTGATAATAACGATAGTAATGTTCCTGGTTTGTATATCTCTACTATGGAGATACAGAATAGTCCTACTTATACAATGAAACCGTACAAATAAAATATTAAAACATGGTTCAGTGAAGGAGTCAAACGAAGGTACGTTTGACCCGTTAATGAGCTAAATGAATACCTGACTAGATGAAGTGAGCCAATGTTCTATCTAATAATTAATTCTTACATTCACGCTGTTGATTTTATGATAAATTATCTAGAATAATATAACATGTATCCATTGTTAAAAACCAGTTGGTTTTCGAAAAATCTACTTTGTAATGGATAAATTGGTTAATAAACTACAGATATAAGTATTTCCATTACTTTTTAGCTCATTTTTCATTATTATTATTATTATTATTTTTTCAATTAACTTGACCAATGCATTTCTGAGATGAGTTAAACGAAAAAACATGGTCCTACAACCAGAAGAAATGAGAGCTGATATAACTAGAATACGAAAGTTATTGTCAACACGGTGATTTAGATTTGTCTGCAGTATTGTCCATTTAAATTTATTCATAAGTATTTTTATGGATATTCGAGGAGATTATTCAAGAACCAGCCGTGTGGGTGTTTTATTATAAAATTTAATTTGTAGTATCGAGTTTGGTCGCCCTTGAATATCACTGGCACTGGCGCAATTCCAAAGAACGAGAACGGCTCTAATGGATATCCTGTGTAAAGATTGTAACATTTTATTAAATGGTTTTCGCATTTTAATACAGTTCTGTCTTTATCTAAATCAAACATATTTTCCTTGAGATTATCTTATAATAATTGGACTCAGTGGTGCACCTAAATGAAGGCCCCATACAAATAATTATTTTTAAATATATCATTTACCAGTTTTTTCTATTTAATCTTTATTTATATATAAGGAACCAATATTTATGACAGATGAAATGAAAAGCAATGAAAGAATTTATTTTTAACAAATAATATAAAGTCTTTGGAAAATTTTATTATTATATAAGAAGAAAAGGAATAAATACATTTTTGGTATAATAATAATTATTTGTAGAAATAAATACAATCGTAGATATGACTTTATAAAGATCAGATAAAGTAAATAAATATATAAATATAAATAAAATAAAGTTACAATCTCATAAAGAAATTCTGAGAATAAAGTAAAAATAGATAATTATAGCAGATTGATTTTATAAATATAATTAAAAGCAGCCTATAGAAGTATTTAACCCCTTAAAAACATTTTAGTCTAGTTTAAAATTATAATAAATAAAATGTTGTTAGTAAGTTTTAGGTACTCAATTTTTAACAAATTCAGAATTATTTTCCAGTTGCCCAATGTTTAAGAAATCAACTCGAAGTTCATTAGGTCAGATTTGAAAATAATTCATCTATAAAATTTATGTAATAAGTTCATGTGGCATGTTTATTTTTGGCATATAATGTAAATTTAATGAGTAATGTTGTAGCAAATTTATAATTGAAGGAACAAATATAGTCACCATGAGATTATTAAATTTAAAATTGTATTTTCATCTTGATGTAAATAATGTCCCAGCAATCAATTCAACACTTAATTAATAGATTTTGAAGAGTAACAAAAGGTTACGTGTTTGGTGCGTACACACTATGTAATGAAAGAAAGGCTGAATAAGTTGTATTTTAAAGTGTGTAAGATTCTTTATTTAAAGATATGTGTAAAAGAAATATATATATTTCTCAAAGTCAAAAGAGTGTCAAGCGCTTTCGGCAAAACAATGCCATCATCAGGACAAACTGAAAAAATAATTGATGATAGAAGATCATACATAAAGCAAACATGATACTTACAAAAGTGCAAAAAAGTAGAGAAGGTTTAAACACCCAAATTCACCTAAATATTAACAAATTTAACCCATTATTCAAAAGTTTGTAAGTGTGTGGTAAGTAATCACTTCTTTTATTTTTAAAACCTATTTAAATTAACCACTAGTCAACATATTCTTCTCTCCTACATCCACCTTCATATTTGAACGTCTCTCAGATCTATTCTTCCTTTTTATTGTCCTGGCCTTTTACCTTTCCCTTTACTTAAAAATAACCTTACTCTTTTTCTAACTTTGTCAAAAACCGCATGTTCATAATTTTCTCACGTAAAACATCTTAATTTTTTATTTATTTTACATGTTTTTTAAAAAACACTTGTTGTCTTTTATTGGGACAACTTTCAGGCCTGGGCCTTTAAAAACCAAATTTTTTAAAAATGTTACTGTTTTCTACTATATTAATGTCGTTTTTTAAAAAGTTAATTTAAGATGTATTGTTACTGCGTTGATGTTCTCTACTTTTGTTTTATAACCAACCTTCTCTACTTTTTTGCACTTTTGTAAGTATCATGTTTGCTTTATGTATGATCTTCTATCATCAATTATTTTTTCAGTTTGTCCTGATGATGGCATTGTTTTGCCGAAAGCGCTTGACACTCTTTTGACTTTGAGAAATATATATATTTCTTTTACACATATCTTTAAATAAAGAATCTTACACACTTTAAAATACAACTTATTCAGCCTTTCTTTCACTTAATTAATAATTTGAATAATATTAAAATGGCTTCTATTATGATTTGTTGTCATATTTATTAAAATTAGAGAAAATTGTGACATAATTTATAAAATATATCCACATAAAATTAAAAAAATTCTTAATTAAATTTCGAAGAAAAGAAATTATACTGTAGATTAAAAAAGTCTGAATTTTCATATTTTTTAACTATTTAATGGTGAAACTAATTAACTCTGGAATCTACTCTACTTATATCTCTGGGTAATTTTGAGAGATTTTTATTTGGGGAAACTTTATAACAGGTAAGTGTTTAATAATAATATAGACAATAGCAACTATTTTAACAATCGTATATTATTTTCAGACATGTTTATTAAAATAAACTTGTAGTTGTAATAACTAATATTATTTATATTGTAGAAATAATGTTGGATATAATCAACAAAATTAAATAAAATGATAAAATATCGTAAATTCAAATAATGCGTTTCTCTCTGTGTGGTTGGTTGTTCGGTAGAATTCAAACGAGCGATTACAAAACAGAGGTCCACTTCTGATAAGTTCGGTAGCCTCTGCGAGAAATCTGCCCGATTTCCGATCCCTGGGGCCATCCGCCATGACCCACTTTTTAGACTGACCGAAATTCAATTATTTCAAACGTGTTCTTCTTCTTTTTCTACTGTTCCGAATGCGGCCGTCTGCAACGATGCATTAAAAAATCGCGATAATTATATTGCGCTTAAACTTGTGTTTATTTTGATGCTCGAAACGCGAAATTATAAAAATTGCCGAAGATGTTTTGAATAGTTCCCACGGAAAAAATCCAAAAGTCGTGATCCTTGCAAAATATCTTGTTAATTGAAGGCCGAATCAACACAGCACAATGATACTGGCTCGCAAAGTATACCTTTAAGAATTGTTGATAAATGATGAAGTCAAAACTTACGAAAATTACCATAACACCACCAATTTTTACATGACGAAAATTGCAAGTTACTATGAATAAACTATTTGAAATAGGAAATCATATGGGTAAAAATGACATCTTTTTGATCGACCCTTTACCTATTGCCTATTCTTATCCTGGATGTTTCGTTTATTCTCCAATTCTCCATTACTACTTATTTAATATTATTTATTTTAATTGTCTACATTTATAACACCTCTATTATTATTATTATTATTATTATTATTATTATTATTATTATTATTATTATTAATATATACGAGTATAATAATCTGGAAGAATAGGAGGATAGCTCATCCCCCAAACCTTAGGTCCCAGTATGCTCATTGTATGTTCCTTTCCAGCTCATCGGCAGTTTTACTATTTTAAAACAGTTGATAACATGACTAATAGGTGCCTCTTGGACACGGGCACATACTCGATGAATACGGACCTTTGATAACCTTTGAGCCTGCGCAGACAGAGAGTGCTCAGGCGTTCCAATTTTCAGATTTCTGTGTTCTTTCTTTGAAGTTCTGAGAACACACATGCCGAGATTTATTACCAGCTTTCCAATCGTCTGCTACCTGTTCGGTGTCAGTCATAGCAGTGAGATACTCGCTAAGTATGAAAGTGAGTTTCTCGCTCCGGGTAACTTCGGCGAGTATTCTCGTCTGGAGGGTTCTTAACTAAAAGTACCTCTTGGACACAGGCACATACTCGCCAAAGTATGGACACTCAATTATCTAAATAAATGGTACCTTTTGGAAATAGGCACATACTAGCCAAGTATGGATACTTGATAACCTAACTAAGAGGTATCTCTTGGACGCAGGCACATACTCGTCGAATATGCATAGTGTTTGATATTTTTTTGAGTAAAATCGACAGTTTCTTGTTTTTGTTTATAATTTTGGATCTGGGATGAAGGTGAAGTTAGCAAAGGCCTTGTAGAGTATTTCACTGCAAATTTTTCTTGATTTATACCATTTTTAATCTCGTGGTACTGTTCTTTCATTGAGGCTGTTACTACCAATGCTCTGAGGTAATAAAAAGTTTGAAGCCAATTACCTTAAACTCAACTATGTTTCTAGGACACAGAAAAGTTTCTAGTGCGTTTGGTTTTTAATAGTAATCTTATTGTGAGAAGTTTCTCTCGGTTTTGGTAAGATCCAAGAGCTAGGTTTAATGTGGTTTCTCAAGGTCAGTAATAGTATGTGTTCGTCTTAAGAATATCCTTGTTCTTATTTTGATCTCTTTTTTTTGCATATGGTAAACAATAATCCATTCTTCAAAGCTTATTTTTGGTGCTCAAATTATGATTAATTTAATATTAATTTGCCGCACTGTAATTTAGTGAGCTTTGAAATATTTTTAAAAAACTAACGACACGACGGCGTTAGAATGTATTTACGCTATTGTGAAACGAAAGAAATTGAAATTTTGCCCCAGAGTTAGGAATCGTATCTTGGAATGAACGCAATCGGAACATGTACCAAAATAGCGCAATCATTGTGAATCGAAAGTAACAATAGGAATGGTAACATTTCTATGTAATAACATCGTTTAAAGGATCGGCCCAACGTGGTTTCTCGTAAATTAGTACAGATAGCGATTGGTGTGATTGAAAATGAAAGTATTTGAAACACAATGAGATGTTCCTCTAAATGTCAATTTTATTATAACACCGACAGTTTTATTTCGACACACAGGCATCCTTATTTTATTTGGTAAAGGTTTAGATACGACTTACAGTAACTGGTATTTAATTTGATAAAAAATGATAAAGAGTTAAGAGTTATAAGGTCAAAAGTCGTTCCTCATTGAAATTTCCTGTTAATTTAATTTCCAAAACAAGTTTGGGCGTACAAAAAACGCCTATAGAGACATTTCTCGGAAAGTAAATCAATTTGTTATAATCAGTTCGTTCAATTTTTCTCAGAAATTATCCATTATTCATCTCGAGCTATTACTTTTTTAAAATCATTTATCTGCAATATGCATTCGTAATGAAGCCATCATCCTGTATCGCAATTATACCAAGTTAATCAATCACTTCGAATAAATGTCGCATGTTTATAATTAGCATTGGAGCTAAATATACCGGCAAAAAGTTAGCGAACTTGTTTTAGTGGCTTAGTCAATTTCCCTATTAACTACTAAAGAATTTTTCTTATTCCAATTATACCATATTATTTTGTATTATTATCATGTTATATGATCACAGTGTGCTTAAAGCTTGTGTGAAACTTTCCCTTAAATTGAAAAATCCGTAAAAAGCATATGACTGCTGACCCGGCGACGTGTATGTAACTGGATACCGTTCAATATCCCAGCTCGCGGCCCCGAATCTTATCTTACTACGAAATCTGATACCGATCGACTGCTGCCAATTATTTTAATGAAATTTCCCCATACTCATTCATTTGGACACACGACACGATTCTGGTACACATTCACACGAATTATTTACAGATCTCACGACAACTCATTATTTTAAAACGATGAAAAATACTTTATATTGCTGCGGAAAGTTATCTTCAATTTTAAATCCCTCGTTTGGATGAATTTTAGGGAATTTAGTATTTTGAAAAATATACCTTTCAGTTTGTCAGAAGCAGGGTCGTCGACAGCGAGGGAGAGTCTTTTGGTGTATTAAATACTAAAAAAAAAAATGACATAATAAAAGAATTTAAATAGATCTTAGGTTTGAGTATTATATTTTACATATTATTTACGTCACAGATATTTAAGAGTCATCGGCTCTCACCTTTTTGTTTTTATTTAATTTGGATCGGAATTAACAAAGTTCCGATTATATAAAATTAGGTAAATTAGTTCGTATGAAGTAAGTGTTCAAAATGAACACTAATTATGTATAAACCTTCAAATGTTCCAAAATTTCATATATTAGAAATGTTAATTAAAATAAGAGGAGAAATTAAAAATGAGTCAATAATTTTACGTAATGGATGTTTTTTAGTAAGAATATTTTCATTAAAATTTTTGACGTAAAGAACCATAAGGTATTTTGGTAATTTTAAAAATAGCAATTAATGTAATAAATAAATAGAATTTTTTTTATTTATTAATGTTATTGAAATTAAATTATTTGGAAAAAGATTATTTAATTATAGTTCTTACAAATTATGATAAAAGTAGCAGAAACGATTAATAAAAATAGTTGAAAGATTTTAAAAAGTAATAAAATTAATAAAAATTTAAAATATTTGTAATTTCAATTTCGTTAGGAAAAAACTTTGTATAAATAAAGAAAATAAATATTCCACCAATTATAATAAGAATTTAAGTTTAGAAGAGTATTAAAAATTTTTTATTATTTCACTAGTAATAGATATAAGAATTGTGTGAATTACTAAAATTATTTCGGATAATAAAGGATGCTTAATAAAAATAAATAAAATAGAGTAAAAAAGTAGTTTTAGTTTTAAGTTTAAATTTTGATATAATCAATCATATTTTTTTAGTAATATCTAGATTTTTATTTATATTACAAATTCATATTTTGGAGAAATTTATTAGGTTGTGATTTATCATTATTTTCAATAATTTTATTATGATTCTAAATTTGTAGGTTAATATTATTAGGCTAGATTTCATATATATTTTTTATATTAATTTTATTAATTAGTTTATCTTTAAATTTATTAATTTTGTTGATTTACAATGGTGGCTTTATATACCCCAGTTATTTTTATTATTTAAAAAAATATATATTGCACCAAATCTTAAAAAGTACTCTTTATAAGGAACCAAGTCATTGTAATTTATGAAAATCACTTAAATTTTTATCAATATTCTAACTTAATCACAAATCACCAGAGGGAATACTATAATTTATTACTATTTTAGTTTTAATTATGCCACCATTAATGATCAATATACATATTTCTAGTTATATATTAAATAAAAACATTAATCCTTTTACCATACGGGTTGAGTGATTATCTTTAAAAAGGAAAAATAACCGACCGCCATATAATTAAATTTTCCATCGCCATTAAACTGATCTTCTGTGTTTACTTTCCATTATTTTTATTTAATCAATATTTTAATAGAACCACGATGACTTTGCCTATTGTCTGGCACGTCCAAAATATTGGCGAATTTATTTGATTTCCGATTATTACTTGGAATAAATTATAAACTGAGCTGAGCAAACATTTTCATCATCTCTTGAAACATTCTCATGAGCTAATTTATTGTCATTCAAATTTTAATAATTTCAGACTATTTTTTTGTTTATCACAGAAAATAAGGTATTTAAAATATGTATTGAAATATCGGACACATATTCGATGTAGATTACAAAAATGAATTTGATTATATTTACCACAAAATCACGAATTATTTTGAAATGAACTATAATTACTTAGCAAAACTCATGTTTCTCAATATATTTACCTAATAAACGCGGCTTAATTATGAACTAGAAGGTCAAAAATTATTGGAATATTTATATGCAAACAGTTGCAATTGACATTTAAAGCACTCATATATCCCTGCAATTTTAAGATAATCGCTTTTCCGGTCCGATGGATTTAAATCATTAAGAGATAATTTAAACGAATATAAAAAAGTGACATGATCAAATGAGAATGCGAATATATTTTCCATACGTTTGGAAATAAATATCAATACGCAGAAGGTTACCATAAATAAGCGGAATGGACATAACTTCATACTTTTAATGTTATAAATTAAACATCCATAATTTAAACGGTACATAATTACTGTTTTACACAATTCGCGATTGTTCATAAATAAAAAGATTTTCTCCGTTAAAAGTCCATATTATTACTCGTAATTAATCAGATGTTAAGATCTAATTACCGAGAATTTAGCTTTTTATATGTTTAATTTATTAACGATTGCTCTCACGTGTTTAAAAGATTCAATCACGTGCCCACAGGACTCGGATTAAGACAATATACTAGATTAACACTAACATTTTATTTGAGTAAAGTAACTGTTAACGAAACTAGTTTTATTCATTATCAACTCTTTCTTTATATGTTCTTTATTCGTTTTTTGTATTGTCTTCAATTATATTACATATTTTCTTTGCGTTTTGGTTAAATGTGGCTTAACCACATCATATTTGTAAAATCAATTTTTCAAACCTTTTTATTACATACATATAAATGATCTCAATGATAATTAGGTAACGTGGAAGAAAGATCTCAAGTTCTTTAGAACAAATACAGACGTTTGTTGATAGGACATTTTTTTCACTCTAGGCGATATTAAGTAATACTTCTCTGGAATTTTCTATGCAATTAATGTAAAAAAGCAATTTCATGCTATAAATAACAATAATTTATAATATAATAGGCTAATTGAATTTAGAATTACTGTCTTTTCTCTAAGAAAATTACCTATCATTACACAGAATGTCAGTAAAACAATGTTCTATTTATTTTTACATACTATAAAAAGAAAGAAGGTTCACGTTAATTATTTTTTTAGAAATTGCAAGTCACGTGTACAAGTTTTAATAGAACACTTTTTTAATTGAAATCGCTTTCAGTTTTTTATAATGCCAGTCCGAGATAATAATACGGTACTGACAATTCGCCCGGAGGATTTCTAAGATTTATTTGTGTTTAAAGTTATTATATAATAGACAGTATATAAATCTAATAAAATTATAGATATAGAGAGCAGAAATCATAAATGATAATTGATTTGTTTCAATATTTTTTGTTTTCATTATTAGGCCTCCCAAGCTGGTGTTTGTTCATAAGAGTGAGGCTACATTAGCAACAATATCCGATAGCGGTTCAAAATAGTTAAACAAAATGTTAAGCTTTTAAAGATTATCATTTCTGGACGCGAATTCGACTTTCGTCAGCAGTCCAATAAAATAGTAAATAATTTTCTCGGATAAATATCTAATTAATAAATAAATTGATAAAAAAAAGAGGAAAATCTTGACATTAACCTTGTATTTCCAAAGTAGCCCCAATAAATTAAATCATACAAACCTATTATATTTTGGAAATATTTCAAATAAAATATCAAAAATTTTTACACGGATAATATATTCGGTAATATCTTTTAAAGTAAAGAATAATGTATTTAAGTTAAATGATCCGAGTTGTAATGCTATTTATATTCGCTAGATCATTAGAAATTTTAAAATCAGATTTAGTGGACACTTAAGAGCCTACAGATTTAAACAACGAGATAAGTCACATTATCACAAACACAAACCTACACTTGACAACATAATAGAAACAACAATGGAACTCCTTCATATATGTGTTAAGAAGCTAGAAGTCCAAAAGTCCACGAATTATTTACAGAAAAAAAATATGTTATTTTGTCAGAATTACCAACAACAAACAAATTGTAGATAGCTTTTTGTGATCCTTGATAAATAACAGAATTTTATTGATTACAAAAATTGTTGGTAAAATATGCACTTTTGGCACTCCTCAAGTGTAATTGTTAGTTAACTGAATATCCTTTTATTATGAAACAGTTTTATTACTACTACTAACAAAAGATAATTACAAGCTTGGTGTACCTGCAAATAACATTCATTAATAAGAAAAATAATATTTAATTTACGTACGAACGCGTAATTAATTTTATCATGCTTTTGCTTCTTCACAGCTTCAAAGATCATCCAGATTAACTTTTAATTACAGGATATACTTATGTGAACATGGTTAATGTATCTTTACGATTGATTAATTGATTCTACTAATTTCTAGTTTACCGTTTTCATAAATAATCCGTTATTAAAAAATATCTACAAAATTATACAATGTACAGTGCGTTTATGATGTCACCCCGCCCCCTATTATTTTTTGAACTGGGTGAGTTATCGAAATGCGGTCAAGACAGAATAAAAATATTACATTTTAGCATAAAAGTTATGTTTGAAGTCGGAAATTTAAAATTGCATGTAGGGTCGAACAACAATAAATTTAAAAGGCAAAATTTTTTATTATATTACTTTTTTTTAAGACCTATAATATTATTTTTCCAAAATTTTGGCTAGATAAGCATTGAAAATGACCGCCAACGACATCTTGACAGATCGTTATAAATTGTTTCCTTCACCTTTTGAAAAGTTTCAGCACCAATATTTTTGCACTCCTCTCATCCTTTATTCTCATGCCTTTAGAGGTGCTGGTTGCATTGTAGAAACTATATTAGTCAAAAACCCCTCTAGGAAAGAATCTAATGGAGATAGATCTGGAGAATGAGAGGGCCATTCAACACATCCTCGTTGTCCAGTCCGTCTATAAGATATATTTGGTCCAAATATTGCTTCACTGGTAGATAAATACTGAAACCAGATTTAATTAAACGTATAATTATTTTCCTCCAGCAGCTGAACAATTAAATGGTGAATTGTATCTTCCCATAATTCCTAATAAAGAGATCCTGTCAAATTTTCTGGATTTCTACTATTTTATCAACAATTATTTCTGCCCCAAAATGAACTTTTTCTAGATATTGGGTATGCGTTTCGCAAAATAAATGCTGATTTGTATCAGACCAAAATCAAAAATTTTGACGACGAAGTATAAATTTAAGTTCGTACCTGTTACAAATTCTCACTATGGTTATCGCTTGACCAAGAAGAAGCAGAGATGCTGTAGTTAACGTGAAGATCACACAAGTATTTTTATTTTAACGGCTGACCTCTTGGTTTCGATTTTAATATAAGTCTCTTAAACATTTCTTTAAATAAGATTATTGGATGATGTTCGTTAAGAAGCTAAACAATTTTACAATTTTTTGATAATTATCATCAGGTTCGGAAAAAATCTTGTCCCTTCAGTTTTTTTATCCAGAGCATCAAAAGTAAATATATGAAATGAAAACAGCTACTAAACTATCCTTTACATTTATGATGGATAGATTCCACAAAGTAAGGGTAGAAATAATGATTATGACGAAACTATTTTCTTTTGTTTAAAACAGAAAGTTTTTACAAAAAACATATTGAGGTGACATTTTAAAATATATTTAGCACTCAGTGTTGTGAAGACAACCATAATTATTTTTTTCAGTTGTAGGACACAGGTAGTACTTTTGCAGTTATTTTTTGTGTTATTAGACCTCGGTGTTATTCCCCAGCTCAGTCTAATTTAGTACTTCTAGCACGGTATTCTCAACAAAAGTATCTATTTGGATATTTGCTGTGGCTAATATATTGTGTAGTATAAAGACTACAGCACTAGTCTAAGTCTACTACCTTGAGGAACTCTCTACTTTTAAGTTCATAATAATAGTTTTTTGTCTTACCTTTTCCGCCACTTTACAACTCTTTGGCACTTATGAATGTATATAATTACACCATAATCAGATTCTTTTACCTAAAAAATAATTACGATATATGTAATTTATTATCCCTAATTGAAGAAATTGGCTTAAACACACGTAATTTCTTTATGACTATATATTAGTAGTACAATTATAAAATAAGTTCGCAAAAAACATAAAAAATTGCCGATCATTTTATATCCGATGTTAACAAATGATCGTACGACTTATTCTGCGGAAATGTCCCTAGTTAACATTTTCGTATAATTATCTATCTTACACGTTTATTAATACGGCATACATTATCGTATTAACACTAATGAGAATTTCTGCAATTTATGTTCTCCGTAAAGCTCTGCAAAATACTTCACCAGCATTAAAAATTGCACCAAGGCAATAATAATTGGTTTATAACTGTTCTGAGATCCCAAGTTCTTTATTGTAGGGAATTTGTTAACAGAGAACGAAAAAAATGAATGTGACGTTAAGATAATAAATTTAAATACTTGCTGTAATAAAATTTAAAATACCATATTTTATAATGTCAATTATAGTCTATAGTTTTATTTTTAGAGTTTTACAGGTGTTTTTAGACAGATATATTTATTCTTAACTACATTTTTATAAATTATAGTTCTTTATTTTAGAAAATAAAATAAAATACTATGTATAAAATAAATGAAACAAAACAAGCAGATAAACGGCTAAATAAACGAGCTTCGAAATAATTCAAAGATGCAGTGAAAACGAAATATAAACTAAGCAAAAGTAGATAGACAATAAAAACAACAGAACAAGACGACATAATTGAAGTATGGAGACAGTTCTTTGAGACTAAATTCAAAGGGAAATAAGGAAGAATTGGAAATTCAAATAGCAACAGAAGTAATTTCATAATCCACAAGAAGAATTAAAATAGGAAAAATAATAGTACAAAACCATTACAAAAACTAAAACAAAATAAAACGGAATGGAAAAAAAATGTAAGGAATTCAAACAAACCAACGGTGACGCTGAGCTGGCAGAAAGCTGTGAACAAAGAACAAGAAGTTCAATTAACATCCACTTAAAAGTACACTGGTAAAACATATTCCCACGTACACAATTCCTAACACTTTATTTCAACAATTTTCACTCTTCACTAACCCCTGACTTCCTCAATATTCTGTCAGATCTATTAGCTAAAGATAATAAATTTTCTAACTTCGTCTATTTGGCGGAATAATGTCTCACCTCCACCTATTTCACTTACCAAAACCAATATCACCTTAAAATCTCCGGCACCCCAATGAGTTCAGCGTCAAAGTCATTGTCAATATTTTCATTAACATTTTTAACAAATAGCACTTGAGTACTTTTAACTTGAAATTTGGCTCCGTTACGTGGAATGTAACCTTTATTATTTACCTTCATGGTCAACACACACTTCCTGCTTTCCTCAATCATGTTAACAACCAACACTCAAACATACAATTTACTATGGAAACAGAATCCAATGTTTCCCTTCCTTTTCTGGATGTTCTAGTCACACATAAACCCAACTGTACTTTAAGTTATTTTGTATATAGAAAACCAACTCAAATATCTCCACTATACCTCACACTACTATCCTACCCAAAAGGATTCAGTAATCAACTTTTTAGTTGCACTTGCTCTCTCGACATCTAAATCTGAAAATGTTTCACATAAAATGAATCACATCCAGTCAGCACTTTTCCCCAACTGCTTCAAGAAATTCCACATATAAAAATCTATCTGCCTATTCGAAAAACCTAGGTCCAAAAGTTAAATAGTTAACTCAAGAAGAAAAAAATGTTAGACTTGTTAATTTGAATACTTGAATTACTAGGACTTTTGTTTCATTTTGTATTTTAAATTATTCACCAAAAGTATGTTGCTCATTCTATGGTTGGTATTATAAAATAAAATATGTTATAAAATTAAAAAGTATTATTTTCTAAAAAAGTCCTTAGTGTCTAGCCGGTACTTCCTTTCACTTCATTGAAATCTATGATCTGACCTAAACCTATAATCGCAAATTGGCTATAATTACATGTAGTCTTCCAGGACTCGCAGTAAGACTTCTTTACTTATGGTTATTAGAAAATAAATATGAATGGCACAAACACGAACAGTATTAATAAAATAACGCCCATTTTCACGCGATAGAAAACACTAATGGACGGATCATACAACGGTCTAGAATCTTGAAATGTATAGTTCATACATGAAATTGTGGAAGATACAATCGCGGATGTGACGAAGATTATTGAGAATAAAAAGAATGTAAGATGCAGCGAGAAACAGAAGATTTATGCTTAAATTTTCTATTACATATATACAGCTCGTTCAAAAGATGACAAAGACAAACTAAAAGTAACACCCAAGTGACTTCAATCAATTACTAGCTAGAAAACAGATGTCTAACGATTCCATATTTCTATTGAGCAAGTCTGGTCCTGTGATTTTGACGCCCAGACACGCTTCGAAACCGACGTGGGCACTACGTCGTTCTATCATGACATCAATGCACTTTCTTCATCTGCAGCACTTTACCTGATTCATCTCCAGGAAGTGCAAAGAGGATGGGATTATAGTCATAAACGCGATTTTCAATGGATGGTTTTATATAGCTGCGATACGTCTACGTACGCTGTCGGCGGACAACATGCACATTTATAAAGAGATAGAACTGTTGTCGCTTCTATAAGGGAATACAGCTTATTAAATGGATAATTAGCGAGGTTCGGATAATCATATTTCATGAAAATTTATTGAGATAAATGAGAGTTTGGCGTAAAGTATACCAGTAAGATTGGTTGGAATTTATTATTATTATGGTCCAATTAGTTGTATTATTTTTAATATCAATAGATAATTTATTAATATAAAACAATTTTCTATCGACTTTTTGCCGTGATGCCAAATTTACACAAAAGTCCCGATAATGTTGATTCTTAATAAATCCTTTCTTCCTAAAGGAACCTTTTATACTATAGTTTTGATAACTAGTCAAAATCTAAATGTTCTATAAAATCACGATTTTTAAAATATAAAAAGTAAACTACAATTTGAATTTTGCGCTACACATTATTCCCAATGTCAATCCATCAAACTCCATTTGAATGTTGAATCAAGCTATTCGATCATGTGTGAAGGCCTAAAAAGAATACAAACCATATATTAATATATTTTATAACGTCCCGAAGCAATTGCAATAAATATATGTTCGCGATTGTGATAAGAAAAATCCTAAACGTTGGCTAACACCACATTTTATGAATGGAAATACGGTTCGCGGTTACGTTATTAAGGCTTATTACTGTCTACAAGCTGATTTAATTGAGTTACAAAAGTACTTAGATTAAATGTTATTGATAGAGAAGTATATATAAATATTATTGAGTCTTCTCCTAGGAGACAGAATCATAGAATAAGAATGTTTTTGAGTTGAGCAGTACATACGCTTCTTGGGAAATTCTTGAGGCTTTGGATTTTTGAGCTACACTAAAAATTCTTGCCTTAATTAATATTCTTGATTTATGTATCGGCTTTCGTCCTAAGAAACACCTTTGAGAAAAACCACTCATGAACAACGCAAAAGTTTTATTATATTGATACATATTCTTGAAACGCTAGCCTTAAGATCTGCAGCAGGTTCATATATTTTGAGTAAAAATAATTGGTAGATCTGCATCAAATACTCAGATTGACAAGATTATAAGTACTGCGACCAAATGCAAAAAAGGCCTTCTCCGGGGTTCTTGTAACATAGATTGTATATTATAGGTTTTTGATATTTGGTTTTCTTCCTAAGCTTTCCTGAATATATAAAATAGACACTTCTATGTCCTGATGCAATCACATTTTATCATCTCTGGTCCTTCTCTGATTTTGATTATTCTTATGGATTCTAAAATTTCCTGGACTTTCTATATTAATAAATAAAAAACGATTAATTCACTTATTTTCCTTCTTGCATTTTTTCCGTGAATATTCTGGAAGATAACAATACATGATTTGATGAGATTCATCGTTTCTACAAGTAGTTACCTACTCGTATCTAATTAATATACCTTGATATTTAATACTTATTTTTGATTGTTCATATTTTGGTGCCATAAATTAGATTTATGGATATTGATGGAACTAGATTTTGTCATTTCTGGTTCTATTTTCTTACAAGTTCCTGCTATTCCTATCTTGATTTTGCTTATGGAGCCTGGACTTATTTGTGTGTTTTTCTTTACCCTTGTTGCTTTCTATTTCTGATGCTTGCTGAGAGTTGGAGTCGATACAGAATTGTCCATATGGCTTTTCTACATTACTAAGAAAAAGTCCAATAATATTTTTGTCCTTCTTGCATTGTTTGGTAAATGTTCTGGAACATTACATTAAAAATTTGATTCATTGTCATTTTTGCAAGTCCAGATGGGAAAAAATTATTTTGATTAAAAGAACTTAAAAATTCACCTACATTACAATCTACATACGATTGTTCATATTTTGTTGTCATATGTTCAAAAAATATCCTTTTTTTTTTATTCTTCCTTATATAAAACCTTATTACAGTATAGCGTTACCTAGTTTAGATCTTCTTTGCATTCTTTCTCTTTTGAGGTCTTTTGTTTTATTTCGTTTCTTCATATACTTTCTTGGTCTCTTCTTTTTCTTTTTTAGCGGAATAATTTTATTTATCTTTAAGTCTTCTGTCACACCCCTGTGTTTTTGATTCTTCTTATGAATTCTGAAATATTCTCGTCTGTTAATTGAAGAAATGCTGTTGAGTTTAATTATTAATAGTGACGTATTTTGAGTATTCTTTTTTAATTTTGATACTTTCTATTTCTGAAGCTTGTTTAGAGTTCTAGTCAATACTAGCGTGTCCATATGGGTTTCCTATACGTATAAGTAAAAGACCAATAAAGAGCGCAATCCAGCCGCGCTGATAATTGGTCGAGATAAATTAGACATTTCTCGTATATTACTCATTGAAAGAGGTAATTCATACTGTCTTAAGTTGGCAGTATTGTTGTTATTATTTCCTGAAAATAACATGTAGGAGGACATAGTAAATGTTGCTCATATTTTGTAATTGTAATCAAGATTAGGTCCGTAAATTACAAAATATATAATGAAATATTCTTCTTGGGATTTAATTATTTTCTTTATTTAGCTGTTGTATTCTTCGAAACACTTTATTATATGTAAATTGCCCTAAGTGCGACATTAAGAGTTGAGTGATGGTGCAACTTGGTCTTAAATTTGAAAATCGACAGTTGTTATCTTGCTTGCATATGTAAATGGCAGCTTTGTTAAAATTATGTAGGTATTTCTCTTTGAGTCAACCATATTTTTGGATATAATGTAATGTCACGAAAAGCAGTAGGTGCTTTTCTAGAATCAATACATTAACAACTAATTTATTAAAAACAGTGGACGATAAAATAAAATACTTACTAGTGAGCTCATAAAAAACTATGTTTATATAATAATTTAACTAAGGTATGTAAATGTATGACTAATCATTATTAATTTCAACTATAACAGGAAATTTAAAATTTAAAGTTCGACATTAATTTTTGAGAAAATTAGGTTAAGTCTTAGTTATAAATTTTCTAATAAGGTATAACTAAATTTGAATTCATAAAAATGTACATACTTAAAAGATTAGTGTTAATAGAAATATAACCAAAAGATAATTTAAGATAATTTTTTTTCAGTTTCAACACGATATGGCCGTTAAAAGAGATTAAAATTAGTCAACCATTCATATTCAACTGGTAAAAATACACTTATAAATTAAAATGTAATTAAAATACAGACACCTACACAGAACTCATACTGATTTATTAACATAAGCTTTAAGTAACTGTATTACATTTGAAATTAATTTTGCAAAATGTATGTAAAAAAAAACAAATAATTAAGTTTATTACACAGTATTTGATATAGAAATATTTTTTGTCGCAAGCCGAAATTGAAATAAAACGCATAAAGTTCCGAAAAAATTATTGTTGGTAAATCTATTAAACTGTAATTTAAACTGTAAACAAAAAAATAAATCAAAAAGGAAAACATCAATTCTTCGAACATACTGACCGAGACTGAAATGTTTTATAAAAAAGCAATTATCCATTCGAAATGCGCATAACAATCGGTAATAATTACTCTATCAACAAGTAATCCCCGTTAAAAATATAATGGCTTACCGTTACAGATCCAATCCGATATTAAAATGAGCAACGAAAGTCAGGAAGATAGACAACTACTATTGTTACAAAATAATCTTCGTACAAAAAAAGTCTCATTCACATGCTTATTCGTGTAGTTTGCTTAGATTAATTAACTTAATTTTTTATATTAATATGGATGACCGAAAAAAAGTTTAAGAATTTAAGAACTAGATGCTGATTTAAAGTTTCTGCTGTTTATTTATTTTTTTTAAATTTTCATAAATTTGGTTGAATCTGGGCGAATTCTTACCTTTATCATTAATTTTATACCCCTTTCTACATCTGAAAACTACTTATTTATGTCTAAACAAGTTTGTTATTTATAGGTTTCAGAATAATTCCATGATTTCCCAAACAAACTTACTGGAAGACCTCGATTTGCAACTTTATTACGTGATCTATAAAAGAAATTGGTATTAATTTCTCGATATTAAATATTTCAGTTCGTTAATATGTTTCGGACGCCTCCTCGTAACCTCGAAAATTACTGTAATTAATTTTTATCGCAGCTATTTCTTATATAAAGATCATGATTTTATGATCTATAATTTAGATGTAGGCAAACCAGAAATGTAAAAATGCTTTTACATCATTGTGTTATTTAAGTTAGTTCGTTAGATAGTTTGAATACCGAAACATTTTTATTCCAAACTATTATATTTATTGTTGAGTAAAATATGTTTCTTAATTCCTCAAACATAACCGGGGTCTATGCCAGTTTTTGTACGTTCATAGGCAATTATATCTTTAAATAATTATACTTCAGGTTGACAGCAATTCTGGATTATTCATATTATATGCATATTTGAACTTCATAACTCAGTTCAAAATAGTATCACTACATAAAGGGCACTATGTAATTAATCTACTGTGATTAAAAAACATAGCAATAAAACTGCAAGAACTCATTTAAGTAGAATAGTACAACACTTCACTTAATCATCATTTTTTATTTCTGGTTTGTTTGTATTAAACAGCACAACAAAAATGTATCCTAGTAACAGGATTGGAGGAGGTTACTTATTTTTAACCAATCAAAAAAATTAAAAATTTCAACATTTATTGACCAAAGAAAAACTCGAAATCTTTACCACAAATACTTTAAAACAGCAAAAATTATATCATTAAATATAAAATTAATATATGATGTTAAAAAGTAAAATTAAGAGAATACAAAGTGAAAATTTAGTCAAATATTGAAACAAGTAAATGGTAAACTTAACAATCAATTAAATTTTGCATTCTTTTATTAAAATAAAAAGTACATAGATGTAAAAATTCATAGCAAGATTTTTTTTGATACATGGGATAAATTCAAAGATTTGGAGGTAGAAATAAATGATAACTTATTAAGGATTAAGCTTTTATAGTATTTAAAACAAAAATTTAAAAGAAGTTGTAATCGGAAACAATTAGAGACTAAATTGAAGTTTGTATGGAAAGATTAAAAACCAGAAATTCCAACACATATTATAAGAAAACTTTATCAAAAAATGTTGTGAAGTGTTCTGAAAATATGAACAATAAAATTAATATTCTTTATTTTCATAAAAATGAATATTGAATGTCATTTTAAAATTCATAGCATGCGTGTACTAAATAATTAGGTTTTTAAGCAACTTTTTCATGTAATGAAAAAAGAATCAATAACGAATGTCGAGTTGCATTTAAGCAATATAAAAATTTTTAAATCTTGTAAATAATTTAGTAAAGTAATTAGTCACGCGAAGTGAAAATAAATATTGAAGAAGAAATCACTGATATTGAAGTAAATGGTACATTATGGATTTGACAAATAACAATAAGAAAAATTACCTACAAGAGACAAAATGCCCTCTTTGCCAAGTTAATACCTATATACAGAGTGGATCAAAAGTCTGGAAACAGCCAATTATCTCTTAAATTGCAAGTACGAATTTTACAAAATTTGGGATTAGGCTATTTTGGGATACGGAGATTCCAGATTTGACATTTGCAATGTTGCTAGATTAGCAGTTTCCCTGATATTATTAGTCAGTTTGGTTTTTTAAATACCTCACCCTGTATATTCAGTCATTTTTGGTATCTTCTCTTTAATACGAGTTGAACCATATGTAACACTTATGATTTTATGTAGTCTCCGTATCCCAAAATAGGCTCATCCCAAATTTTGTAGAATTCGGACAAGCTAACGGGAAATTTGGTTTATATGTTTTAAAAGAAACTGAAGAAATTGCAAATTTATTGAATAATTCAGAATAAGGACTTTGGCACAATTGGTTTGGTCCTTTAATTGGACAAGATTTAAAAAAGTTGGTTATTATACATAAATATCTGAAATTGAAATTAATATTTAAATTAAATTACAACCGTGTGAAATTTCCCTTTCTGAAAAAATTTTGCGAAAAACTATATAAGAAATAGTTCGGAATCACTAGATCACTAGAAAAAAAAGATATATTTTTAATGGAAAGCAATATTAAAGATAACAATTTGATGATTACTTAAAAGCATGTGGTGTCAAAAGAAGATTAACAAGAGCACATTCACCATAACTAAAAGTTGTAACAAAAACACCTCTGTAAGAGAATCATTAAATTTTAGAAGTTTTATTTATCTATATTTTCTAATAAATCTAGAACGTCTTAATAAAATATTTATTTTTAAATCTCTTCGGAAAGTATATGACTGATATTTTAAAGCTTAGTTTAAAAAGTGTTGGATAGATGTTGGAATTTAGCTATCAAACAAATTTCATTAGAAGAAAAAAACGGCATTCCTATAGGTATCAAAATTTTGTTGTTTATCGTAGATATTAGAGAAAATTAATGTTAACCGCCTCTGTGTGAAAATTTAATAAAACTTGGAAACGCAGCAGTTTTATGGTTGACTGATTTTCCCATGCGGTAATTAATCAGCAAACCATTACAATATTAAGTGATCGAATTAAAAAAATCCAAACGATCGACCTACGCCGACTTCGATCCGCATAGTGGGCAGTAAAATACTGATAAAAATTATAGATCCAAGTTTATTTCATAATTTCATAATTTAATTCTCGTATTGTTGTAACTTTCTTCGAACGTTTTTAATGCACCCACTGCGTTTCTGCAATAGCACAATTGCAAGTTTAATGCCCAGGTCCGGGATAGATCACATTAAAATAAATGCAAAAACTATGCAAGAAAATCACATGTTAGAAGAAACCAGAAAGACAAAACAAATCGAAGAACAATTAATGATATGAATAGATACTACAGAAGTCTATAACAATTCATCACTAGTAGCAAAGAAGAAAAAAACAACAGAGATATTTATAAACACATTTTAAAGCCACTTATGGTTCTACAGAGTTCAGATTGAATAATTTGCAGCAAAGAGCAACGTAGACAAGATCCAAGTTCAAAATGTTTCTAATTATCATCAAATAATTCAATGCTCCTTTTCACTGTGGTCTAAGAATGAATGTTCAAAAATAAGACCGAGAACTTTGCATCAGGAAATAAGATGGATGAATTCTAGAACCGCAACAACATCGAAGTCCTGCAGCTTCTTTCGTTCTAAAAATACAGCTCAATCAGATTAAACTAATTCAGCTTATTATTTAACAGAGCTACGATTAAACTATTTTAACTCATGATGTATCAGAGTAGGCAGTCTCTGTAACAATACCATAAAAAATTATATATTCAGTACTCATTTTTTCTAAGAATCTAGAATATCTCAATAAAGCATTAAATTTCAAATTTATCATTTCAATTTCACTTGCATACAAAATTTTATTACTAGAACGTGCAAGCTGACAATTAGCATCCTTTAGTGTATTGTTGTAATGTGTATAAAATATGAGCGCGTTGTTGAAGTTTGGGCGGAAGTTGGACCTTTTTTGAGGTTTTCCTTCGCAGGGATCTTATGGTTCAGGGGTTGTAGAAAAAGCCAAAAGTTCGAAAATAATCTAAAAAAGTCATAAAAGCAGTAATAAAAGTCATACAAAAGGAAGTACCAACCTCACTTACCAAAGAGAACGTTGCTTCCGGGCACACCAAAAGTTGAAATTAGAGAAAAAGGCATTTTTGAAAGCAGTTTAAGTTGAACCTTCTTATCGGTTAGATATCTAATTATAGGACTGTCTATACATTAGTATTTTTTAGCACCAATAAGTATAGCTTGCCGGTATTTTTCTAAACTAGTCATCCCTTTCTTGCATAAGCTCTGCTGAAATTTTGCACTTCTCGAGGGTGAATTATATTACTATATTAAATAATATTTTCAAAAAATGACAATTCTATATTTATTGACAATAGCTGCTTATAAAAAAAAAATAAAAAATAAACATTTTAAATATAAATTAATGATTGATATAATATACTTTCCTTATTCCCCTCAATACAAAAACAATATTTATATGTTATTTTTTTCGCCAGGAGCAGCGATGTGCAACTGTTCGCCCACAATTACCCATTTGTAATTGTTCATCAATCTAACTTTTTTCTCGATTGGGTTCAGTTAACCTTTCACACGGCAACGATATGCCTTATGATGACTAATATCTTATTAACGGGCGTGTTTTAAGTACAAAAAAATTTACGAGAAACTCAGAACTGTTGATCGCAGGCGTAGGCAGTGAAATCTTAATGGGAATCGCATTATTATAATGAATATCAAAGAAAGTTATTACTCTATGTTATTTTTACTAATAGATATTAGTTAACGGGCAGTAAAATAAATACGACTTAGATGTATTAAAATATTTCTATCAGAAGTTCGAACAAAAACTCTTAAGCACCGAAATAAAAAAAAATAGTTTAAGTAAAATAATATAATAGTAATGGTAATAATAATAATAATAATAGTAATTATAATCTCCCTATAATTTACTCCCCTGCGAATATCCTCTATTATTAGTACTATTATTATTTTTATTATTATTATTATTATTATTTACCATTGTCGTCAGAGAAGACTACTTTAAGTGAAATCAAATCTTATATAGGCCACACGAATTAAAGAAACATGCTAATATGTTCAATGGAAAATAACTATTGCCCTAATTGTGTAGCTTACAAGTAATATCCTAAGACTATTTCTAAAGAAAACTATACCTTAAAAGATCTCTTAAGAATAGTCTCTATGATAGTTTTACAAATTAATAATCTTGTGTGTAATTATTGAAGGGTAAATATTAGTGTACCTGCTGGGGAATGTATTCCACCACTGAATCAACTTCCGATTAGTCCTCACATCCTTTCAGACATTAATTTATTTAAGTTCCTGGTTATCCCTATTCTTTGAGCGGACAGTAGGGGCTTATCTGTGTACCTTTTTATTCGTGGTAGCGTCCTATGCTTTTATCCCTCTGGTATTATTTTTTCCGTAGATTTTATGTTGTGGTCTTTATTTCCTGTGATTTGTTATTCATCCTGTGTCGATCCTCCTATTTAGCTTTCTTGGTCCGTTATTTATCACTGTCCTGATCCATATCTTCTTCTAGTTGTTTCCTCGGTCTAGCACGTATTCTATTAAAATGATTCCTTAATTCTTCAAATACATTTCTAGTTTTGTCGTTTATTATCTCTAGTAACGACGTGTCTTCTACTTCTGTGTATATTTGATTGTTCTGTACGTACTAAGGTGCGTTGTCTTTCACTCTTAGCGCGATATTCTGCGGTCTTTTGTGTTTCTCGGCTGTATATTCCCATGCTACTGATGCGTTCGTTGTACTCGGCATTATTATGGTTCGTATCAGCAGTTCCTTCATCTTTAGACTCATGTTATTTATTTTTTCTATGAAGCAGTACATCCAGGCTCTTGCTTGCTTCACTTTGCTTTTCACAGTGTCTACGTGTTGTCCAAATACCAACCTCTGGTTATATTGTTACTCCTAGATCTCTCAGACCATTAAATGTTTGTTGATGTTGTCGATGGCTTCCTGGTGAATAAAAATGGCTGGGTTCGTCTGCTCGCAGTTGTCCTGTCATCGATACAGATTTCTATGATAGTCGTGGAGATAGAACTGGTCTTTGTGGTATCCACATTTCCTGGTGTCCTGCGGTATATCCTCGCTTCCTTATCTTATAGGACAGGAAGATTTACTTAAGTAATCTGCTGAATATCCCACTAGTCGAAACTTTCAATGACATTTCTTTAATGTAATTCTCGGTTTGATCAGTTAATGATATTATATGGATATTAATAAAAACAACAGTTTGCTTCTATAAATTCATTTGACGTTTTCTTTTATCTATTCTGTGTCTTCTTTTAAATATTTTTGCGTTTACCATTTTATATCATTTATCATCATATTCTATATCTACATATTTTGTACCGTCATTACTATGATTTATTTTTTATTTATAAACTTATTAACTTCATGTCGTAATTAAATGGGAACTAAATACAATACCTATATTTGAACAAGTTTAACAGTAATTCTAAGAAAATATTAATATATTATGTAAATCTATCGTCGAGAAGTAAAACATCAGCAACAAATAATACAGATCAGTTAACTCATTTAATAATAGCTGTTATGGTTTTCATAGATTTATAATAAATACATATGAACATTATCTAACGATATATGATTAAAATGTCGTAATCTCCTTTACCATATAAGTCAAAAGGACGAGGTTTCTTCATTTAAACTTAATCGTGAATAATTTTCTGCTTTAATTAGTTATTGCAAAAATAACAATCGCTGTAAGAATCTGCAGTAAGTAATCATAATAATTTTAATTTTGCATTAAGAAAAACTTCTTGGTATTTGTGCAAGTAATTATGAAGAAGTAATTGCATATGTTGCCAGGTATCAATTTGTTTTAAATGATAATATATTTGCGAAGGTCCTGCATGATATATAAGAATTTATTTCGAATAAATTACACGAGATATCACGTTTTTCGATATATATATATTTTGGAACAACTGAAATGTTCTCAAAATTTTAGGACTATAATTAGTCTTAAACGGTATTGGAACGCTAAAAACAATATTAAAAATACGTAGGAATACAGTTGATAAACGTTTTTAAAACGTTATAAATTAACATTTTTAATTGTTAACGTGTTCCTTTTCTATAGTTTTCTGGTAAAAAAAATTGAGAAAAGACAAAAAAAGCAACATTTGTTATTTATCATATTTCAGAACAAAGAACTTAAAACAGGTTATAAATGAAGCAACATTAAAATATTTGTTAAATACGTACTTTTTATAAATTTGTATGAAGTATAAAAGAAGAACTAGATATAAGTAAGTTAACATAGGATGCATACAGAGTGATTGAAAAATCGAAGATTAAAATCCTAACCAGTGATTAATTTGTGCCGATATTAATGTATGGAGTGAAATTTGGAACAGTTAATAATAATTGTCGCTGTTCGTCTCTTTACAATCCGAAATAGAGAACAGAAAACAATTTACAACAATTTGAACGTTTGGTGTTTTATTCACATGGTCCATATCTTTATGAAGGTTCACCGGCTGTTATATTTAGAATCTTTTATAGTACATAAAACTGAAGAAATTCCTTATCATTCTTCATTTAGATGACAAAATTATAGAGTATCTAAATAAGATATTTTCAGGGTCAAGATTGGACGAAATGGTTATATTCATTAGGTCACACGATCATCGCTTTTGACCTCCGTAGATTATTTCATCTTGTATATTTGAGGATAAAGTAATAGATAATTATTGTCAAGATTTGAAATTTGGAAAGAAGATATCCGATTTGAACACTCATTTGGAACATTCTTTGTTGATGGTTTTATATTTTCAGTATTAGTTTGACAATTTTAAACTAAATGACTAATTTCGTCTTTTTATAACTGATAAAGAAATCACTTAAAAAAATCGTTAACAATATTCTTTAAAAAAAAATGTATAATAAGCAAATTAGCTCAACTTAAATTTCTAGCAGCGTAATTCTGCCCATTAGTAGCCATTATCTTTTGCTTCTAAAACTAGTACTAATTGGTTCCTTTTCTTTATTAAATTTTTTATTATGAATATGCGCTATAATTAAGTCGTTAAAATCAATTAAAACCACTAGTCGCGCTCTTTCATCACAATCACAATGATCGTAGAATCGATCTTATTTAATTAGGCCCCAGACTATGACGAAATACTCGATACGAGCTAATTTGGTTAACTGTCATTATAATTACGTCTTACACGGGAAATCCAAAAAAGGCAGTTGTTAACAAGTCATTTAGTGCCAGTAGTTAGGAACGGTATTAATTAATTTCAAATTATAATTGCTACTGTTTTTTAAACAATATGACATTTCTGATACTAATGTCTGTATTGAACATTGCCAAGGACTATTTGCACACTATGCTGATTTAACTTGAACTGTTTGTCAATAACCAGAAGCGCTATCTAAATTTCACAAGCTTCTTATATGGATAATTTATTGAGTTCGAGAAACTAAAACACTTATGTTAGCAGGAAAGTTTTATATATGTATCTCTCCCATCCCCAACCCCTTAATTTTAAATAGGGAATATACCATGTGCGGTACATCAATAGAAAGACATTTACATGGAGTATTCAGGCATATGATCATCCACTATTTTTTTTCGATATTTACACCTCATTTGCAAAAAAAGTCTTATAATATCTTTTGTTATATAAGGTTTATTTTCTGTTTATTTGGCCAGCCCTTGTCTTTTCCAGAGCTAAATTACTGTAGCCAGAGGATCCACTGTCTAATATTTTTTTTATTTCATATTCGGAGCTTGTTTGTCCTCTTAATTTTTCATAGACATTAAGGATATCTTAGCTTCGTATTTATTAGTTTTATTAGTTTTGTTGGCATTTTAAGTTCTTGCAATACTTGGATTAGTTTTATTCTTTTTGTATTGTCTTAGACACCTTTGAAGCCAGTGCATATATAAACGTAAGTCTCTGTTGAAATTTATTTAAACAGAAAAGATCAGTCGCGTTTCTGTTTTTATTTAATTCCTGCTTAGTTTTCAATAAATGTCTGTGCTGCATATTTTATTTATTTTATTAGTGTTGCCAGTGCTTTGCATAATATTTGCTTTGTTCTATTTGCTTGATATTTCTTCCTCTTTCCATATTTGACGTAAAACATTATAGCTTTAGTTTCAAACGCTCTCCTCAGTCACGGTTTCGTTTCTTTCTGACGCTTTGTAATTTTTTATTAGATTGAGCATTTCATCAAATTCTTCTTTTGTGGGTTTTGTAATTTCTATTTCATCATTTTCATGTACAGCCTGTAATGTTTTACCATAGAATTCTTCATTTAATAACTTAAAAATTAAAAATATCCTTTACAACCTTCTTGTTTCATTTTTTCATTACCAATTAAAGTATCTTTAAATATATTTCCGACTCTTTTTACCCTTCCTGAATATACTTTGAATTTTTGTAGAAATTTTTAGTTTCTTTTCTACAAAGGTTGTGTTGTATGTTTTCTAGTTTATTTTTCAATAGTTTACTCTTCTTCATTCTATTTTTTTTTAATCTTTGTATATGTTTGTGCATATTCAATTGTAATAACTTTTTTTCTGTGTTACTGTTCAACAAATTCCTCATATAGCCAATTCTTTTTCTTTGATCTTTTTGTTACAGTTTTATCAGTTGCTACTTTTATTTTATTCTCTATACTTTTCCATTTTTCTCCAATATTATTCAGTTGCTCTGTATTTCCCATATTAAGTTTTTTTGACAGTTATCTTTGGTATTTCTTTACTACCGCCTCTGCATGAAGTTGATCTACTTCTACATCACCTTTATCTTATTTTGTTTATTTTGTACTTCGTTGAAATAATTCCCTATCTTGTTTAGAACTAAATAGTGATATGAATAAGCATTGGCGGATCAGAATGGTATCGATTTCATTTGTTTCTCCTGTCGCTAGTATTATCCATGTATTTTTATAAAAATTCTGCCAACTAAAATGTGTAGTTATTATTCTCATTCTCCTTTGAATTGTTTTATTTCATCTACAAAATTTCGATATTTTCAGTACAAAAATCAAAGGTTGGTTTCTATTCTTAATAAAAGAAATTAAAATTCCAAGACATGTCGTGCCGTGTATTTTGAACTTCAAGGAGGTGTTTGCGCTATTCGCATGACATCCATTTAACGTTCCTATATTTTTATGTATCATTCTGATTACTGATAACATTTTAAACAATTTTAACCTTTGCGGTTCCTAATGGCGTTCATTTAGCAACACTCATTGTTGATCAAGTGAATGTTTGACAATAAAGTGCTCTAAGCTATTCATTTTTTATCAGATCCTACATATTTGGTTACCGGATTAAGCAATCGCTTGCCAGATTGATTTTTGATATATTACCTTGCGTAAAATGAATATGGTGTTAAGAAACAACGGAATAATGTCAAATTAATATTTTTTTAAACGAAGATATTTATATTGTTTATTGTATATTGTTCGAAGTTTTAAATGTCAAATAACGAACTAGAGGAACTCTTGTAACATTTTTTTTGGATAATATCCCTTAATCTTACCCTGAGTTTTTACAAATCTATGTTAATTTTAAATTATACAGGGTGTTTCACTTGTAAACGTACAAATGCTAACTAAGAAATGGGAGTCACTGAAATGATGTGGTAAGAGTGTTTATCGATTTTCATATTTTTTTATCATCTATGTGGATAACGTTAATGTCTAGAATACGTAATAGCCAGAATAAAAATTTGTTATGTATATATCTTATATTAACAAACTTTTCAAAATACGTCCGCGTAAATGAATAATCGATTAGCAATCACACCTTTATTCACGCTTCAACTCGCAAAATTGCAGTTGCCCGTCGTCACCTCTAAGATAAAGTTGTCTCTCCTCGTCAAATAAAAAAAGCCCGTAGAGTTGCATATATTGTACAGTTGTTTACACTGCTGCGTCTATATTATAGAATAATTGTAGACTTTTTTAAAATAATCTATATTTACCACAGAAAATGTGCAGCAAACATGTTCTTACTAAATTTGTTGTAATAATTAGATAACCAATATTTCCGAATTTAATACCATATTAGATAATATAAAAACTGTGTAATTTTACTAACTTTAGCAGGTGATACCATTTTTTCTCAATGAGAGACCATATTTTAACATAATTGAAGAAATACCATCAAACACTTTTCAATGTAATCATCAATCTTCAACTATTACAGAGATATATATTCGCTTTTAAAAAACAACACATTCATTACATATGTGAGACAGATTCAATAACCATTAATTCAAAATGTAGTATTTCAAGTATATAAAAATATAATAGAAGTCCCATTAACAAAAATCGTCACCTGTTAAAATTTGACAGTTTCCATTTTTTTCTGTGCGTGATCGTGGGTTCTTAAAGCCTATTCACTTGAATTATTTTAGCTATAAAAATTTTCGAGACATCTCGATTTTCGAAATTAGAAACGAGACCAGACATCTTGCTTATCATATCTTATACCAACTCTAATAACTAAGAAAATTAATGTTTTATATCTTGTTGAAAACAGAAAGTTAAATTATGAAACAATTTTATGTAACAAAAAAACTTGGGTTATCTCCGAGTGAGGATCTATGATGTGGAGTTTGTGGAATCGTATTTTGCACGGTGATTTATCTGTGACAAAGCTCGACCAATCATTGGCTTCTCTAACAAAGCGAGTCAAAATAATAACGCGCCGTATCTCGACATCAATGTTCATAAAAGAAAAATTACGGTCTGACTTCAAAGGTGCCAGAACCAATTCAATTAGTTTATTATTATATCAGGTGTGAATATAAATCTGTATTATGTTATGTTAATGTCAGTATATTTAAATAATGATTTTGAAAGTGAGAATATGTTCACTACAAAAGTATATTATTCACTGTTCGTAAATATATTCTCCATATAGCTTTAACGATTCATACATCTCACTATCATTTGCAGTTATATTTTTTTATTCTAAATCTTGCTATTGCCCTTTCCATTTTCATCCTAAGTTTCTTTCTTCACCTTTCTCCATAGTAATTATCTTTGTAGGCCTTTTCCGCGTTTATTTCTAATTAGTTGGTCGGTTGGAAGAAAAAATGTGGTGGACTGAAAAAATAAATTGAATATCATCAACTTATTCAAGGTAATTAAATAGGTAAACAATGTCAAGAACGAAATACAATAATTGGGGTTTATAATTTTTTATATTTTGTAATTATAGACAATATAAATTAAGTTCGAGGCACTAGTTTCCTGCGTGATCTGATTAATTAATACTATAGTGGTTAAATAATATGAGAGACATGAATAATTTATGGACTATAAATGAAATTAATTATCAACAACATTCCTACAATTTTTTGGTTGAGTAAAAACAAATTGGTATGAAGCAAATAGGATTAGTATAAATGCAACAGAAATCTAATTTTAATTGAAATTATCTTCTATTGAGAATGTCTAATTAATAGATTCTACAAAACTGCGTTCTTTGGTCTTAAATATTGCATTCGTTAAAAAGTAGGATTCTGGCTAATACGAAACTGGAAATAATTTTGTTATTTATTTATCTGATTTTGTTTAAATGAACTTTTTTCTTATTTTATCATATATGCTGTAAACTGCCGATATTTTGCAAATGCCGAGTTGCAGTCTAAAGTTTTAGGTTATTGGCAGTCTAAATAAAAGTACAATTTTAAGTATGCATAGGCGTCTCTTAAAAATCCTTTTTGACATCTGTAGATAATATTTCGGAGTAGACATTAATTACAAAAATATTATCTTAATGTATTTTAGGTTAAAAATCATTTTTAATACAAGCAGATATTAATTGCGATTAAAGTAAATAACAGTAATTATAAGTTGATTACTATTATCTTAACTGGGTAACCAGGAATAATTTTTAACTCAACCAGATCTCTTAAATTGTGTACCCTTTCTTTTATTAAGCAAGTTCCTCACTAGTTGAACGGTAAACTGTAAAGATAATTTTATATTTTAAAAATCTTGTATGGCCAATCTTGACAAGTAGGAAGCGCATTGTTAATAAAATAGAAAAAAGATTGCATGTAAATGGGAATAAGCCAACAATGTTCACGTTTGGAACATTTTTCTCCTGAACGCAAAAAATAACCAACAGTATATTATTTTTTAAACTTTGACTACTTTTTTCATACAGAACAGAAGAACTTCAGAATGCTTCTTCTGTGTTAAAATATCAATGATTTAAGTTTCCGACTAGTTGCTGAAGCGACAACGTTCACTAACATATTTTCTTTTCCAAATGTATATTTTCTTCGCGTTATTACGAGTTTTCATTTTCGCGAAATAAAATTGATACATAAGCAAATGTCCAGGCTGCCAATTGTTTAAAATTTACAATATTACCGCTTCAAAGCGATCACAGTTAAATTATTTAAATTAGGAAAAAAAAATCCACATATTTATCGAGTTATTTGCATTATTTGTACTTCTAAATTTATTTCTTTATCCTAGATTTGCGAGAATATTTCTAATAAATAATATCAAAATTTTCGATAATTTAAACTTGTACTCCTGACTATCCCACCCTAACTTCCTTAAATATTCCTAGGACTACATAATATTTAACAAAATTGTTTTTTAATGAGGTTTTTAATTTTATGGATTTGTATATAGCTCGAACATATTGATAATTTTATTAATATTTACTATTGGCTCGCCTTTGAAGTATAATAAATATCACTTACATTGATTAGGTTAGAAAACACATATTATTTAAAGAAAAATAGTAATAAAACAAGTTTATACAGTAAAAAATACATCAGTATTTACATAGAGAGATTTGTAGATTAGATTTACTAAAATGAATTTGTTACATTAATCATGAGAAAAGTGTAGTTTATACGATAAAACCCGAGTGTCCAGAGGCTTTTGATCAAAGAAATATAGAGGCGTGTATAAATATTCCTGCTAAAAATTTTCAAAAGATGGGAGAAACGTTTTATAATTTTCAAGAGATGTCCTCAATATTTTTGTATAACAAATTTTATAATAGGGGATGGGTGGCTCAGTGGTAGGGCCGCGAGCCGGTGATCGAAATCCCGGTAGGGGTGAGAATTTTTGGTGATTCCCACTCCAGTATTCTCTGTTGGTTTCAAATTAACAGTGCTGTTCCTAAAATGGCGCCGGGAAACAGTAACAAAACCTACACAGAACACGACGGCCGATAACCCTTAGTAGTTAATGTCACACACAGAAAAAAAATTATAATAAATAAAAAATGTCTTATAATATAAATACCTTTAAAAGGTCTCATTCGACCCTATATGCTATTTGAAATTTACAACTTAGATTAACTCTTTTACCAAAATGGGATTTTTTTATATAGTTTCTCCCTGTCTTAATCGCATTTCGATAACTCACCCTGGTCAAAAAATTAATGGAAGAGGGACTTTATAAACGCTTTGTATAGATTAAGCTTAGATTGCAATTCGGCATTTTTCCATGAAGTGGACCTTTTCTTTCAGTTATTATGTAACCCTTTACATTATTGGATTTTTTAGGGCAACCTGATATAACAATAATTATTTTTAAGTAATGTTTTACACTATTTATACTTATTATGACAGCTTATATGAGATGTAAATTTAGATAATTACCTAAAACCAGTAGCAGAACATCATAAAATCATTGTAAAATTGTACCAGTTTTTTACCTTGAAATAATTTATTTTATGACATTTCTTTCGAAACAGGAAAACACTAGTAAATCCGTTCATTAAATTATTTATTTTTATTTTAGACGGTTAATTTCTAATAGGCTATGGTCATTGGCTATTAAAACTTTAATTAATCGATCCTTTATTAATGTCATGTAACTTCATAACAATCGTAATAATCAAAATAATAAAATACGTCATAAACACAATAATGACTAGGTGGTTACTAATATCCATTCTATGATTTAATAAAAATAGATTTTATATCTCGCATAATATTTTTTAATTGCTTAATAAATTACGTACAGATTGTCTCAGCACATAACTATGCAACGTGGTAGATTCGCCATAAGCAATCTGCAATGAAATGAGATTCTAACTATCCATATATTACATTAATTAAAATAAATTTAATGATACAATTCTTCAATAATTGTCTCAAAAAAAGTTGCCATCATTAGGCAAATATTTGCTCTCTGTAAATGCGAATTTGCCAAATGACTTTTTAATAACACATCGCCTAACGAAGAAAATTCCATGCCTTTAATCACAATTACTTGCTCTGAATTTGTTTTTTGCCAGTTACAAAAAATTCGTTAGTGATGGACTACGAAAATAGAATTAACATTGTGATATCTTTATATAATAAGAAGTTAAAAATAAAGTGATTAATATTAGTAAATTGTGTTACACCGACTTTTATTTTTTCAATATTTCAACTTGTTAGAAAATTCTTACATCATACTAATATTTATCTCTAAAAAGAAAGTATGAGGTGCCACGAATCTTCTTCGAGAAGTTTTATTAGCTTTACAACATTATGATGTTATCCTTCACGTTTTTCGAATAATGGAACTCATTTACCCAAACTAATTGTGGATAAATTTAATAATAGGTACCATATAATAATAATTTCCCTAATAAACATGAAAATATTATCTACAAAAATTGAGCGGTACATCAAAGAGGGTATTTTGCGCAAAACCGGTACTGCAAAAGAAAAATTTATCGGTGACTGACAATGTACTTAAAATGATTATGCAACCCATTATGCAGTTATTTGAAAATAGCGGTATCATTTTCTATAATTTTATTAGCGGTGCGCGTGATATGGTAATAAATGGAATATTTTCAGTTTAACTCTAAATATGGCGTTAAAACTGATGGATGGTAAATGGGCAACAAACAATTCATACAAGGTATTAATTACCATTGTCACGAGAGGTATTTAATTAATCGATAAATGTTAAAATAAAACAAACTGAATGAAGGATACTTCAAAATAGCGTTTTAGACCTCAATATTTATTTGTTATTCAGCAATTTTAAAATTCGCTAATGATATTGTTGGTTGACTAAAGCCAAGAAGGTGAAGGAGTAATAGGGAATTTGCTTACGAAACCTAAATTTTTTATCGAGTTCTAAAACCTTGATCAAAATCTAATCAAAAAACCGGATCTTGGAAGAAGAAAAGACTTAAAGAGTCCTCGATTGCAATAGCTAATTGTAGGCGTGTATTATTTTCCATTTCTTACCAATATTAAAATGTAACGGCCCTGAACGCAAACCTTGAAATGCACTTAGTAGCCGAGAAAAAATGTGTGTATATTTTATATTTATTTCTTATCTTCACCAATATTTTAAATAGATGGAATGTAGATTAGACTATGGGAAACGAATCGATTTACAAGTAAAAGTCTACCAGTCAATCACAATTGTACATGGAAATATCAGTAAAATAGACTAATAGCATTAAATGGCGGGGCCATTAAATGTAACTGATTAATTTGTTTAGTAGTACAATAGAAATGGATTTATTTCGTAATTTTGCTGGTTCATTTAAATATTCGGTTATATTGTATGCTCATGTTAAACTTATTGGTTCAATTAAAAATATATTTTGTTGCGTTTGCTATGAGCTTTAGATTACGTATATTAAAAAAAATGGTAGATCATATATGGCCCATCCGGTCCTGTGGCGACGCAAATAATATCACGATTTAACGAGCACGTTATCTAGACGTTACACAAATTGTTATCTTCACTGTGAAATATCTTTCGGTTCTAATAAGGCAACCAATCAATCCCCTGTCATTCTGTCCACCGCCGTTTATGGGACACGCTTTTTTAAAGACCACGCTAAGAAACATGAAATCTATTTTATTGATCATTTCTTAATGAGAATTTCACTGAAATAGGAAATGTCCTTACGAATTTAACTGCATTTAAGTTTTTCCTCATATCGTTATAAAACACTCAGTGAAATATTTCAAGCATTCAATTTCTTAAAATTATATTTTTGTGTTACTGCTTTAATTTTGGGGTATGACACTACTGTATTTATCTCAAGTTTGACGCTGAGCATTTGTAACATTTGACTTTTGTTGTGATAAGACTGATAAGCAAAAGTGGCAGAAGTATGGATTTAAATCGTGAGCATTTCGAGCAAGGATTTTGTTTTATTTTCGATCAAAAAAAGTGAAAAAAAAAGTTTGGATGAAATAAAAACTGCTTTTGGTGAAGAAACACCTTCAAAAACAACTGTTTTTTTTTGGTAGTATCAAGAATTTAAATTTGGACGGAGCAGTTTTTTTGTAAAGATCAAACAACAACCTTAAAAAGAGCAATAACATTGATGCTGTAAGAGAAATGATAATTGGTAGATCCCAAGTGATATATATTTAGTCTTGTTTAGGCATTGATATAAAACAGATTAATCAAATTTTGCATGATCACTTAGGTGGAATAAAATTTTGTTCTAGGATATATATCGGATAATTTACCAGGTCAAAAATAGATCCAAGTCAAATGGGGCAAAGAAACACTCAAACGACTCAACTGAGTTGCGTCAAATTTATTCTACAACATGTTTGGGTGTTTCAAAATGAAGCAAAGCCATCAAAAGTTACTTGAAGTATCGAAGCTAATGCTTGCCTGTTTTGTGTTAAAAACTAAGTATGTTTCTACTATTTATGTAGAGAATTACAGAACTGTGAATACTGAGTGGTCCACAACTATTTGTTTACGGGAAGTTTTCTCTGAAATGAGAAAGATCCGTAGACGACGTCCCCTCATTCTGGACTGGACACCGCAACCCTCACACAGGGCAACGAAAAATTGATTATTTAACCACAAAAAGGTGAAATTAACGACTTTCATACATTTCCATATATCAAAAATAAATTACTTGGTCAGCGTTTTTCAAGCCTAGAAGATGTTAAAGCGTTTAAAAATACCCTGATGAGCATGTCATCAGATTAGAAAAAATATTAAGACAACTGGTTTACCTGTATCAAAAAGTGTGAAGGGAAATAATTTTCAAAATAATAAAGCCACTTTTCTAATTATTTTTGTTTGCATCTGTTTAGAAATTAAAATAGCATCTCGTTAGAGGAAATACATTGTAAACTAAAAAAAATAAACGTAAGATCACCACAAGAAACGGTCATAGAACCGGTTCTACACATTATTTTAAACTAATTGTAACAACTCTCAACTCTGCTCTGTTTTCTATAATTTCTTGTTGTGTGATATTTCTTGAAACGGTATGTATTTTGTGACATCTTATACATATTTTCATGAAGTATCTGAAGATAATAACTTATAATTATGTAGTAAACTAACGCTACCTCTCGCTGTACGACTTCGCGTTGCAAGTTGACTTTCCCAGTCAAAATAATGTACGCCATTTATAATTTCTACGATTATGACTAGAATTTATGTCCGCAACTAACTAGTTTTGTAAATTATTTAAATAGATACAACTGAGCACGCTTTTTTAGATCTATAGTGTATTTTTAAATTGGGCCAAGGTGTGAACTCATCTGACCGACTTCCTTGGCAATTTATATTGGTCTATAATTCTTCTTGAAATAGTACTTATTATTTTTATTTATTTTTAAAAAATTTTAAAAAAATCGTATCGTGAAACTCAAGGTGTCTTTTTGCGAGACTTACGGAGTCTGATCTAGAGTTTCAAAGGGTCATATCTAGAAACTCAAAAAAGGAAAGTATATTTGAGAATTGTTGACTTCAATCCCTGGTAATTAAATTTTTAGGGCACAATATGGGCATTACCATTTTTTTGATAATTTTGTCTCAGTATTTTTTTTATTGTACTATTTAGTGTTACATGTTTAATTCTGAACAAGTATAAAAATGCGATGTTAGTTAAGTGGGAACTATATTTTTATGGTTCTCAGTGATAATTTGGACTGAGACGTTGGTAAATTATTTAGTTGAAAGTATTATTTAATTTTTTTTTAATGCACCACCTGGGTCTTCTTTATTTTGTCCACAGATGCAAAGAACCTTCCTTCCTAGGCCTTCCTTAATTTTTGATTTTATAAAAGTGGTATTTTTTCTTTCGGGTTGAACTTATTTCTTACGAGTTCTCGATCTTTTGCTCGAACCTAAGAGGGGATCACTTTTTGATTCTTTTTGGGTTTATTGCATTTTCTTTTGTTGAACAAGTTGTGCCTCAGTTTCGTTTAAAAAGATAATTGTCCTAGTACTTTACAGTTGTACATCGATTTTGTTTAATTGATTAAGTAAGGTAATTTGTTCTAGTATTTCTTTATTTTTAATTTTGTTCAACTCAATGTATTTTTATCAAAATATTCTTTAATTTACAGTAGTAATGAGCTCACGTTTTTCTTCACAAAAGGTGTCTAAAACCTAACCTAACCTTAACGCTCTAATGTCTGCGATATCTTCAGAATATTGCGTTTTTTTAATGGTGATAGTTAAGAAGATTAACAAAATTTCTACATGTTATTACATAATGCTTTTATTTTCTCCTAGTAATTTTTTTATACTTCATTTCTTATTTCTACTGTCTTACGATCTCCTGCTTTATTTCTATCGATTAATTTTAAATTTCTTTAAGGGTAATCTTCCTTTGATATCTGTAAAATCTCGCACTTCATGACTGTGTTTTATTTTAAATTCTCCTTAAAACTCTCCCCTTAAGTTTCACATTCTTGTCCAGTAAATTAAATATGAAGGTGTGTATTTTAAACATTGTTAATGCACTCATGCAACAAAAACTGAAATCTATATTTCACGTTTACATCTTCATAATAAAGGAAGAAAGAAATCTCCTATTTAAAATACATTAGAACTCTTCGGTAATTATCCTTGAGTTGAATACAAGCTACTCAATGTATCTCGTCTCATTTATTCTATAGCAACTAACGCTAATGTTTAGCAAACCAGCAATCTCAACAAAAAACCTCTTCTAACAACCACTAACATTTGACCCCGACACCCACGTATACCGTTTACTGCTAGTCTTACAACGCACAATACTCTTCAAGAAACATATTCATTCATTCAAGTAATTCAACTTTCATTCTGCGTTAAGAAGCGAGGGATTATTTAAAATGATAGATTAGAACCAATATTACAAAATGTCACCCATACTCAATGAAGTGGCAACGATTAGACCTATATTATAAAGTGGTACTCATACCAAAAAACTTTTAACTCCAAACAAAATAATTAAATAATAAAACTTGAGCAGCGCATTACCATCAAATTTCTTGTGAAAAATATCACCGACGGAATGTTTTAAAATGTTAAAAGAGGGGTTTGGTCATAATACTACGACCCGTGCGTGAGTTTTCGAATGGCACACAGACGATTTTCAGAAGATAGGGAGGAAGTTAAAGATGATGAACGTCCCCGTCGATCTGTGAGTTCAAGAACTGATGAAAAGGTTCAGAAAATTAATGAAATTGTGCTGGAAGACACCCCCTGAGTATTCGGATGATCGCTGAGATGGTGTACATTAACAGAGAGACAGTAAGACCAATTTTGCATGACAAAAGTTTGTGCAAAAATGGTCCTGAAAAACCACTCTCAGGAACAAAAAGACAATCGGAAGAAAATGTGCTGTAACGTCATAGCGCGACTCAAAGCAGAACCAGACTAGCTAACACATGGATCTTCCAATACGACCTTGAGACAAAGGGTCAATCGATGCACAGGAAGACCAGAATGAAAAAAGCACCACTGAGCAAGTCAAAACTGAAGAAAATGCTCATCGTTGTTTTTTTTTTCGATATCAGGGGTATCCGCATAACTGAATGGGTGCATGAGGGTCAAACGGTTAAGCTGAGGGAAAGAGTGAGGAGGAAGGGACCGGATTTGTGGAAGAACGAAGCATGGATTCTGCGCCTACCCATAATGCCCTTCCCGTAAAACAATTTTTAGCGGATAAACGCATTCCTGTGCTCCGTATTCACTATACCTGGCTCTCTGTGACTTTTATCTGTTCCCATAAGTCAAAAGTGCATTGACGGGAACACATTTTCAGTCTGTGAAAGAGGTGAAAGCAAAAACGGCAAAGTTGTTGAACAAGGTGACAATTGATGACCTACAGCATTGCTTTGAACAATGGAAGGCACGTATGCAGCTGTGCATAGATAGGGGAGAGGATGATATTGAAGGGGATAAAAGTAATTTGTTACTTTGTTTGCAATAAATCACATTTATGACACCAGTCTCGTTATTTAATTGCCACACCTCGTATCCATCACTTCTTATCCAAGCTTCCTAAGGTTTTTTTTAGTTCATAATGCTTAGGCTGTAATTTCTCATTTTGTATTATCCCTTAAAGGTCTCTCCAAATGTCTGTTTGCTAATTTGTAGACTTTTGAGACAAAAGGCAAACAATAAACTAAATAAATGGCAGCAAAAAACTGAGAAAAAAATATAGAAAATATGACGCCTAAAAAGGAGAATGTTGGTTGGAAGGCAGATAAGACAAGTGACTATTACTTCCGGAGGAAACTCTCATTTCTGTTATACTCTTATTTCACAACGTTTCACTGCTATTTCAGGAGATGAGATTAGCACGATAATTCAACTTCGACGATCTGTTTGTTTCTCTAATATACGCTTGTCCACAGGTTCAAGGAACTTTGGAAGATAGAAGAAAGTAATGGATCCCTTGCGGGTTTTAAATATTATTCCTTATTTCTTGGGAGTTTGTATGAAGCACGGCTTCCTTCTTTATGAAACGTTTCACCGAGACTATCTGTGACTACATGAATATACATATGGCAGATGTAATATTGATTGAGGTTCTGAAGAGAAATGTTTGGATCTAGGTTTTTGTAATTTGCAGATATATTTTTGTATGTGGGATTTTTTGTAGCCATTGAAGAAAGTCTTTTAAAGTACCGTTGGGTTTACGTGGCCCGTACATCCAGAAAAGGAAGGAGCATAAGTTGGAGTGTTGGTTGATTACATGATTCAGGAACCACCATTACTATATTTAATTCTCATCTATAATAGTTGGGTACTTGATTTACTATAAAGTAGGGAACTGCTTACTTAAGCCCCCAGCAATTAACGTTATTTATGATCATTTAGATTTTTGCTGAACTAGTTTCACATATTGTTAAAAATTTTCAAGAGCAGCAATTAACATCCGGCTATTATTACTGATAATTGTAATTTATCCATAATTAAATTGTCATGATTTTTATCTCCTAATAACATAGAATTACTGCACAATATTGAATCGGCATATCAGATTAAACTTGTAAATGTTAACAAATATTAATTACCTCTATTACGACAGTGACATTTGTGGTTCAAAAAACCCGCATTTAAGATAAGCATATCGTAGGAAAATATGTAAATTATTTCAACCTTGATATTTTACAGAGATTACAAAGGAATGCAGAGTCTCACTGGATTCAAGAAGTTTTTTAAATTGACTACATTTAATTTTACATGTTACTATTAAATAGATATTTGTTATCATTATCCCTAATATTACGTTTCTAAAACTAATTTCTTACCTCTTGTAAATGTTGGCAAATTTCTATGCCTGCTCTGTACAGTAAATATGTGACCCGTATAAATATCTCCTTCCTAGTTTCATGTACAGTTACACCCAACAACAGAAATTAATGTTCCTTGTACTAACAATATACTTGTATTTAATGTACCTAGATTAATGATGAAGAGTATAATTTTTTTTTCCTCAAAAACGTCTTATTTATTGTTAGTTACATAGGGGGGAATTGGTACACCTCGATACAATCACTTTTTTCAAAGAAAATTGGTTCTATATATATATATATATATTTTACTACCCTACACAGACTTGGATAAACTCTGATATTGGTATAATACTGTCAATATTTACAATACACTTCGTAAAAACAAGGTAGACTTCAGGACTTAATATCAAAAAATCGAGAATCATAATTCGAACAAGCTACGAAATTTAAATGTTTTGGGCTGGTACCATTTCCAAAGAATATAATTTTAACCTTGAAATTGAACGTTAAATATTTCTGCCTAATTTCTTAAAACTTTTATTAAGAAAATTAAATTTAATAAATGGTATCCAACACAGAGCAAACAATATTGAATGTTACTTCCGTAGAGGTGTGAAAGGAGATGGCGAGTGGCAGTATTTAATTCCAGAATACATTACTAATTTTCGTCAAGAACATCCTGAATTAGTGTTTAACTACAATAGTTCTCACCATGTTTTTACAAATTCTATGCAGTTATTCAGAGAAACTGATAGCGTCGGTCGAAAAACTGGAAGAGGGCTGGTGTCTAAACATACAGCTGAAATCATTGAAACCGTTTAGCATATTATTGATGAAAATCCAAAAACATGCATTTGTAAGAAACCCATATATATGCTGTTTCACAATTTTTAGCTCAAAATAAGAAGTATAATCCTCGTTTACAAAATCAGTAATATTTGGTTTAAGCTAGAACTGTGAATACTTAAGAGCCTATAGATTAAAACAACCAGATAAGTCGCATTACGCGATACTTCATTGACAATCAACACAAACTTACACTTAACAAAACGAAACAATAGGGGAAGTAATTCATATAAATGATAAAAAAGAAGAACTTGATTTTTTTGTAAAAATATGTAATAAATAATACCTAAAATGTCCTAAGTATGTTGTACATATTGCTTAATAATGATTGGTTAAAATGTTTATGATATGAAGTTATTTACGCTTATAAAAAAATCTGTCAATCTTATGTCAAATCTTGAGAATGCTGTAGATAAATAGCTAAACCTTGGTCGATTCAATATAACTTAAAAAGCTTTGTAATAATTTGGAAATTCAGACAAGCATAATTTTTTTTTTATATTTAAGTCTATTTTTTTATTAGTATATACACACCCCAATTGTAAAAAAATGAATCAAAATAAATCATATTTCTACAAAAAATTATTACAAATTTTTAAATCAAATTTAAAAAATGAATTTTATAATAATGTGTTAGTAACGCCAAATTATACGTTACATTTATTTCAATGTGGAATATTAAATATTATTATATATTACAGTGACATAAAAACTAGAGCAAATATAAAATAATCATGATTTTCAGTATAATTTCTCTATTTCAACTACTAATATACATTAAAAAAATTAAGGCAAAAAATCTTTTTTTGTTAAGCTGTGTTATTTTTATCAATAATTTTATTATATATGCTCCTTTTGGCAAATTTTTATTTGAAATAACTATACAAATAAATTTTTAATCAGTGATAAGAAAGATGGCGTCCCTATAAACATTTGACACTGACACCAAAAGCAATACTATGTAACATAAATCCACATGATAACTATATTTAAAGTTTACAGTATTCTTTATGATTTTTCCTTATTATAGTGCCGCCAGCGCACAATACCCATAAAACTCGTGTAGCAATCATCGTAAGTCACAGAATTAATTTAAATCATTGTTAGCTTTGTTAGCGATAATTAACGGGGAGCCAAAAGGGGGAATATGGTTGAGATTTATTGTAGAAAGCGATTGTGGCTTAGGGACAAACGCTTCCAAGGCATTTTGCTGACCGCCCACCGCCCGACATCTCACAATATAAATGAAAAAATTATGAGAGGATGTCTTAAAGATAAGGATTTAATAAACGGCTAATATAAAATATATAATGTTTTAATTAATTAATATCAGTAATTTTGTACCTCCACCAAATGCTCGGTATAGTGAATATTTAATGAATTGATAAGATTTGAAAAACCCTGTATACCGAAGCAATTTAATTGGCATTTTCGAAAGTACTACTGTAATCAATATTTCGGCAATCACTTGATTTATCGTATTCCGATACGAACAAGTTAAAACTCCCGTTCGCGAACAGAATACTTTGACTAAAAAAATTCCAGCATCCTGCCGAAAAGGTTGTTTTTCTGTAAATAAATATCAATACGTTCGACCCACATTGGCCCAATTTGGGATGAGACTGCATTGCGATTCTTGTCATTGTCTTGGTCGAGCAAGATTCAATTATTTTTTTAACGAAAACCGATGAAAAAGTGGCTCCAAAAGTAGGACGATCCATTCAATGGATGTACATGCGATTTTGACATTCTTTCGATATTTTTTAAAAGTTCGGCTTATCTCAGGGTTGACCGATAATTTTGCTTAAAAAAATTGTTAAATACTTGATCCGTATATTCAAACATTGAAGAAGAAGTTCAAAATAGATAAAATATCGATTTGCTGAATGTTGACGTATGATGTAACTTCAATATTACATTATGATGTTATAACGTTCGTTTATATGTATACTCATATTGTAACGGGATTTACAACATAAGTATTAAAGTTATTTCTTATAGTCACATTAGAAATTAGAATTTTACTAAAATTATACTAAAATTATAATGCCAAACTATAATTTTAGTATTTATTTGATTTATCCATCAAAGTCAGCCTAAACCCAAAAAATTTAGTATGACTGAATAGCTATTTTCAATACCTTTCAAACGAGGTGCCACTTGCCATAAGAATGATTTCCTTTTTAACGACGACAGAGAGATATAGGAAAGTATATACAAAAGTCGAAGGGTATAAAATTATCCACCCATTAATGAACAGGGTTTTCTATTTAAAAAATTTGAGAAAACTTTTTGAAAAATGAAATTAATTTTTGACCACCTTCTACAAAATAAGACAAAATAAAATTTCGGCTAAAAAATCTTTCGTCTATTGGATTTCTACATTTACAGTTTTTTAAATTCCTACGTTAAATTTGAGAGAGCAAAGCATTTTTGAATTGGAGTATGAAAATGTAATATTTTTGGGTAAAAGTTTTTTCTCCGAAAGGGGTGGGATATTAAAAATAATGTTTTGTAGGTATGTACTAGTAACTATAGAGTATCTAAAAATGTATAAATAGTTTGGTCATTCTGTTAATTAGAATATTTGGTTTTGCCCCCATTGATAAATATCCTTGAAATAAATCGTTAAGTTTTGCTTAGTAGGAGTTATAGAACAACGACAGAGGTATGCCGGACCCTGTATAACAATTTGATGCGAAAAATGTTCTACGATTAAAATTCAGGGTATTTAAGTTTGATTTAAATTTATTACTTATTTTATCGATAAGTGAAGCGCTTTTAAACTTTTGGATTTTGTTTAGTGTGAATAACAACAATATTTTGGTATTCTCAAGAAGATGAACCTTATCATTCAACATCATAAAAGAAAACAACATTTTTATGTAAACTAATCATCCATTTGTTAAAAGGATTTGCTACTAATTAGGTAAACTAATTGCCGAAAAATCAAATTTTAAATTAGTTTTTTATTAATTTTCTAATCAATATTTTGCAATTAGAGATGAGCAATAATATTTTACGTATTATTTATTTATTTATTTTTAAATTCTACTTTTCCACTTATTTGGCGCTTTATTTTCGCAACTAAAAATAAAATTAATATAATTAATTCTAAAATTAAATATTAATTGTTTCAACTCTTACGTTGTGAAAATTATTTATTATTAATTCTTTTACAATGTATGAACTATTATTTAATTTGACATTTAGTTAAAAATTAATGGTATTTGGTATCTCTTTAAGTCCTTCTATAAGTCTTCTGCAAATTGTTGATATTAGGACTACTTTTTTGGCACGAATTAAATGCTAAAAATTTATCTAGATGAAAACATCAAAATATAACCTCTCTACATTCTCTAGTTTTTTATTCATTTTATTATCCTCCAGTTGATGTGCTAAAAATACGGATGCATTTGCAATAAACAATTCCCATCTAACCGTCTTGGTCCGCTGTTCTCACGTGTATACCGTTGGTAGGTGTTTAATACTATTTGTGCTTATGTAAATATGGCTCGGTAGCAAACTTTAACGCCTTTTAGCACTAGCTATGGATATAAATCCCCATTAACTATGGGAATGAGACAATCAAGAGGTTATTAACATACGTAGCAGCATTGCAATAAAATGGGGTAAAATTTATTGGGTATAATGCAAATATGTTCATATTTTAGTGCTCTAAGAAGTCATAATCAACTGGAAGAACCTGAATTTACGCAAAAACAAGATTGCTACAACAATCAATAAATAAAAGACATAAATATTACAAAAAATATTACCGTGTCGTGAATATTGTTATTTTATTAATGCTACTATTGCCGTTTTTGATTTTGAAGGACTACTTCATGTTTTCCATGTAACGTTTTTGTTACAAAGATTACACAATTAGAGTATTCTTGAATAAGACAAAGTGTATAAAGGATAATGGTGTCCACCTCGTTTGTTTACTCAATACTTCTCATCACTTTTGACAGGTACTTGTGCACTGATCTTGAGCGGATTGCGAAGACAAATATACCATTGTTTAACTTTCGAAGTAACCTATGATCCTTTTTGGGTAAACGATACTCCTAGCAAAAAAAAGACCACTTCCGAGCAGTCAACAGTCTATTCAAACGCATTCCATCTTGGGAATTCATTACGATCTTCTATGTGTTTACCTTTTTAAAAGAAAAGCAGAATTCAACGCGTTGTGACAAGAGCATTTAATACTTGAAATGTTGAGTTAGGTGTCATGCATTGTTTTCAAGTATTTTTATAATTTAGGCTACTCGGAATAAAGGGTCTATCACGTAACCAAAATAAACTTTTACACTACCGCACAAGATGTTAGAGCACCAACACACCTGTCTGCGTGCACAAATATATTTGTAAATCAACAAATAAATCATTTCTGAAATTATGTTGGCCGGTTTGGTTGAGATTTAATAATTGTCTGGCTAAATTGCTCATTCTGACACTATTTTGCATAAAAAAATTATGGCGATGTAAAGATAATGAGCACAGTAGATATGAATTAAGTTTATTCGAGAATTTGTTGTAGGAAAACCTTTCTCAAATAGGTTATTGCAACATACCGTAAATTACGGTCAATATGTTTAGTAACACTCATTCCAGGAATGCATGACGCAATTTTTATCGTTTGGATTTAATTCTGAATTACGACAAATGACACGCCGTTGTGGTCTAACACAATATAGAAAATGGTCGGCAGAACATTAAAACTTGAATTATTGTAGAGCCAAATGACAAATAATTTACTTCAATACAATACACAACTACAATCGATACTCTTGACCCATATAAATATTCAGTAACAGTTTATAATGTTATTTGAACACTGGTTTTCCTAATGTTTATTATCTTTTATCTGTGGAGGGTGGTTCTGAAATACATATTTCAAAAGCACTACCGAGTAGTTACATTTCGGATTAATGAATTTTATATATTTTTATTTTTATTTTGATAAAGACTTTTAAAAAAATTTAATATATCCAATATTAAGATCAGTAAACAAAGTACAGAATATTGATTCAATTTTAACGCAAAGCCTGTATTTTTTTTAATCAATAACTCCTTTATAAACGTTAATGCATATATCTAGTTATTCACCCGTAATAATATATTTTTTTATTACGAGTATATCTTCTATAGAAATACATGCTATACTGTGATTTAGCTGTATGATGTCTCGATAAGACCATTAAAAGTTATAGCGTGAAGAAACCTATAAAGGTTATTTGACAAATTTTATGCCTAGTAAAATATCAGTATCGAGCAATAGAAGGCCATAAACAGGAAAGAAATCTTAAAATTTCGAATTTATGTGGACCACATAGGTCGACGTTAGGCACCTCTCGACCCACACGATAAAATCGGTCCAGGGGTACTTTTATGAGACGGATAAGCAGAACCGTATCCTATTTATTATAAAAATATGTTACCGGCCTCCATGTATTATTAAATTAATTAAAATAGCTAAAGGGGAAGTATGGATCAAGAAAGGGATACATTAAAAATGGAGAAAAAATACGCTGAATTAAAAACAAAAAAATAAACTTTACTAGAGGAAAATAATAAACAGACCAAAAGAAGGATAGTTTGAGAAATGAGTACAACGATTGAATATTTTTGTCCAGATTACAAAACACATACCCATAATAAGGGTGTTCGGGAAAATAATGCATATTTTTAAAAGGTACGTAGAACAAGATATACTAATAAATTTTTTCTAACATTATTAGTTTGAAAATTGATACGTGGCAACACCTCACACTTTTAATAAAAATATGTGTCATGTAACCAAGGAATATCTACCTGATGAATCATAAAATTGTGTTAGTTTGCAGAAGATTCGGATCGTTTAATCGGTTTAAATTTATCGTTTAATAAAGTAGTTTCAATAATTCAGTGTAAAATGACATTTTATTCAAATCAAGAATATCACGAAATGTTAATTAATCTAATTCGCGATGTTTTGTATCAGTGTCTGAAAGATTATTGGATAAGTGTAGTTTAGTTACTTAAAAAAAGTAGTGGTTAAAATCGTTCAGATTCGGTAATAATTGTCGAGAATACATTTTTCACTCTTTTACATCCCCTGTAATCGCCCATTCTAAATATATAAGTGTACTAAAATAACAACTTATTTTTAGAATATTTAAAAAACCATTGTTTATTATATTATTAGAATTGTATTTCACTAAGCTATCCCAATGTTGTGGTTTTTTCTAGCTTTTGTTGCTTTTCGGTAAATAATATTTGGATAGATATGGATAGTAATAAATACTAATATTTATTTATTTAAAAAAAAATATAAGACATTTTTATTCTATATATGTGATTATACTTCATCAATAAAAATGTGCATTTTTTGCGCGGACTCCCTGTATATGTATATATATTAAAAAAAATTACCATAAAATATGGTATAGGGTATTCATTTACAATTACATTACTTGATGATATAGTAAAAAATATTTTTAAATCTATAATGTATTATATAAAAATTTAAATTCAAAATTTATATTTAACTAGAAAGTAACTAAAATTTTATTCGTGTACCAATTTAGTTATTTGGTTTTTATCTCTCGCCAATGTTGTCTCTGCTCATGTTTATCATCCTCTATATCTTCTTTTCTGAAATCTGAATAGCCATACTCTTTTGACTGATCTGGTCTTGTTCATCCTTTAAAGATATCACATATTCACCAGCTTAATCGCCTCTTTTCAATGAAGTTGATTTTTCATTCTAATCAAGGAATTTTCTTATTTTTGTATTTCTCAGTATATCTTTTTTCATCACACCTTTAAATTGCCTAAGATATTTATTTCATTTCCACTGCTTGTATTTGACTTTCTTGCCTCTTTCTTGACACCCAAGATTAGCATCCAAATGTTAAAATTGGTCGGTATATTGTTTTAAACAAATTTCTTTTTTTATTTGAAATTTCTTCTTCTTCTTCTTCATAAACACAGAATTAATCTTGTAATACAGTTTTAGTATTTTTTCCACTCTGTTGTTAAATTCTATTTCCTGACATTAGTCAATCTGTCATTATTTCTCATCCGAATAAATCTAAGAACTCCCAATGAATATATGAAAAAATGGTACGTATCTACATATAACAAAAATGAAAATTTGTTCATCGGAAAGCAGGAAAACGGTATAAATAGTGTAAATATTTGTATAATAAGTATATTTTCTAGTCCTCTTCAATAAATTTACTAAAACGACTCAGTTTACCACTTATTTCTTGAATAAAGTAAGTGTTTTACAAAAAGCAACCACCGACATTTTTATGCGGGTATTTTTGAAACCTGATCCAATTTACTTATCGATAATCACCGATTACGTCGCGTATTAAATCGTACAACATAGAAGAAGCGGGTAAACAAAGTTAAAGAAAAAAAGCTAAATTGTGCCATCCCTGTAAATGACTTGCAAAACTATTGTACAATTTTTGGAACAAAACATACAAATACTGATGCTTCACATTTCACTGTCTACACTTCAGCAATCATACATTTTAACACAACCCCTCTTTATATGTGGGCAAATAAAAGTTAAAGAAAATATTTGTTCGATTCCGGAGAGAATAAAGGCGTTCTTTAGACCGATGATGACACGACAATTTTCAAACACTTAACTCATTAGTGCATTTATTGTGATATATTGGATATATCTAAAGAGCAATTATTTCATTGAAGGAATTATCGAAATATTTGAGTTTCTGTTAGCATGTTAGAGTTGTTGTAAAAGATTAATTTAAAACGTTAGAATGCATATAGCAACTAGCGAAGTGTTTTTATAATTCAGTGTACAATAAGACCAGCCAATGAAACTATTTTTTTGGTTTACTGTACACATTCAAGTATTTTGCCAGTCTTTTATTCGCATATTTATTAAATAAAAAAATTATCAAGCAAATCTTAACTAGCTTAAGATTACTCAACGTTATATCATTGTTGATGTAGCAAGCTTTTTTATATCCATTCGTCCAACTGATTAATTTTATTCTAGTAATTATTAATCTAAATAAAGATTAATCTAATATAAAATTTAAAACTATACAAGCTGCTCTTTTTTCATTAATTTTTGGTTTCCATTTTCTGGTTCATTTACGAATTTTATTGTTTAATCTTTGCTACCTCTAGTGATTATTTTTTCCTGTCTGTCAATGTAATATTAGCGATGATTTTAAATAAATATAACAATTCTATAATAGAAGTACCAAATAGGGCCAAGTCCATATCCAGAACCTTGCATGAATTTCCTTCAATTCAAAAACTAATATGTAAAAATATAATTTGTGCATCTTTCGATTTTAACAAATTTAGGAATTAATTATCTCTTCTGTATTTTGATATTACCTTGGTAAATACGACAATAGTATGAAGATCTCATGCGGCCGAAAGCAGTAATTTAATATCTGATAATATGTTTTGAATAATATTTATAGTCAATACAAAGCTTTCGACAGATTCATGGCCTACAAGTCGAACTCGGAAAAGTCTTAATCTTTAAAAATTATAGCTTGAATTTTCAATTTGTTTTGTGGTTTGCCATTGAAAACGGCGAACGGAGTTATTATTTAACAAAATTTAATAACCTAACAAAAAATAACAAATATGGAAAGCATGTGGCTGCAAAGAAAGTAAATTTTGAACATGCCAAATATATTTTTTTTTCTTCGAGTGTAACCTCTTTCAAAACCCCAAAACTAAACTTTTTTAGCTATTTTTGCCAAAAATTCCAAAAGACACTATTAAAGTAATAAATAGGGTAATTCCGTAGTAAAAACAGGATTAGAAATGTTGTTTTCCAAAGAAGCGCTATGAAATAAATTAAAAATTAATTTCAACTGTTATTTTAATTGCGATCTGTTCCACTAGTAACTACATAGTATCTAGTTCTTCTGCCAAACTACCACTAAATAAATAAATAAAAATAAATAATAAATAAACGACTTCGTTACTAGATGGCACTTTGAAACGTTCTCGAAGCCTCGGTTTGGCTTTATATAATCAGCGAAGTGCAACTTATCTATACTTATATTTCATTTGATAACTAATTGTTAATTTTTATTTACGTTATTAAAATAAAAATTCATGATTTAACAAAGTGTTTTTGTCTTATTTTGGAAATTCTCAGAGATCCCATTAGTACGTCACCGCGACCCCAGAGATTAGTTTGTATATACCTTTATATTAACCATTTCGGTTAAGAAAAAACATATAAAGAAGAATCTAATTTTTTAAAAACAAAACTCCATGCCTCTTCACCTGTTTTGGCTTCAAATCCGTCACCTTCGATTATTCAATGAGGTTTATTCCCGGCCACATAAAATGATCGGAAATGAGTGTCATTGTTGCAATGCGATGAGATAATTGATGCAGAAAGTTAATTACTGCCTTTCTAAATAGCTTGGATATAAATGGAGGACTAGCAGTCGTCGGAACATCGCAACCAAAAGTTCCCATCCATTTCCAAATTACTGAAGTACAGCTCTTATGGTAAAATTGGAAGTATTAATTCCCTTTTGGATGTCATCATAAGACTAACTAACAATAACATATACTGTGGCTAAGTTTGATATTCTGCTTTTAGATGCGATAATAAAACTGTGTTAAACGTTCCATGGAGAGTCGGGCTGCATCAGGAGCTTCTGTGCTCCACTTCAACGACTCACTTCCTTTTGTATTGCTTTTGAGAAAGCCGGTGACCAGTGCTTCACTTCTATATACATATTCAGTAGACATTTAAGACATCTAGGAATGTACGCATATCTATAGCAGTCACTGGTTTCGAATAGTTTCCACTCAATGGTTGAATACCCGCAGTAGATACAGACTAATCTAGGAATGCTATATCATGCAATTCATATATACATTTAGGTGAATTTACAAATATTTTACTATTTCAGATACTCGAAGATGTATTTGGATACTGAGTTATATTTTGTTGGAGGACACAGCGATCACCACCGATACTGAATATTTTAGGTAGAGTTGTACTTTTTTCCGTGTATGAACGTCAAGTATCGAACAAATCCGTTGGTACCCGGCCATGGTTCTTATTGCGATGTTCCATCACCGGTGAATATAAGAAGGAGTGAGTGGGCTGTTTGGATGGCAACATAAACATATTATTACGTTTAACACTAATTGTTCCCCGTCGTAACTTAACACCTATGGTGCTAAGTCGGCAACAACATAGCCGTACCGGGACCATTTCCACATTGTATGGCTCTGATAGAAATATTCCGTGCCGCGAAAGACTAATGCCGATCGATTTTGAAAATATGGTGCTGCTGCCGCGCTACGGCCCACACTTTGCACCAGGAGATCTTTATATAAGTCCCTTGTCGAAGACTTGTGGTTGCGTGGTCAGTCGCTACTGATAGAATGACCTGTAGCAAGAACTAAATACCATATAAAATATATTTTTCTAGAAAATAATCAATACTTCCGTCAGCACATAAAACAGTTTATTGAGCATTTTTCAGTTTTCGTTTAGTATTTTCTCAATTTCTTTTTGAAAGTTGCAGCATTTGATACTGCTTTATACATATGCATTTCCAAAAAGGTTTATAAATATTTTTACATGCAATGAAGTAAAAAGTACATGCAACTAAAAAGGGGGACGATAATAAAGATAAGAGGGGTAAAATTATTTATAAGGAACACACTATATATCTAACATATTGTGGTAGTCAATTTTTGAATTAATTATTTAAACTACACTTAATACACCTTCGGAAATTCTAACTGGTAATATAATGTAAAAATTATGGGAGATATTTGGGTACCACCCGTGGTTCTTAATGGACCTGGGTGCCCGGGAACCGCTCCGAACGTTTGGCGATCGCTCCCGACAGTAGTAGAAAAAAATCATAATTTGTGGCCGAAAAGCAACATAAATTTCTAAGATTGCCGCCAGGTGTCACTATTAAAGGCGCTAGATATATTAGATTAATACCATTGGGCGGTTCTTTACCCCGCGGGATTTTATTCTTATAAAAGAGGCCACCTAAACACAACCGTTTAATTGTAATTTATTCGATTTATAAAATGATTAAAGAAGGTATATATATCATCTTATGATTAAAGAGGGGTATCTTTTAATAAAATAAAAAGTGCACACATTGACATGTCTAAAATGAGTAATTTATTTGCAGTCAGTGCCGTACGGCATGCATTTGGTCTAATTTTTTTTATAATTTAAATGGTAATTAAAAGAAAAAAATATCAACTTAAAACAATATTTCGGAAAAAACAAGAAGTCGCACATAATAAAACCAGTTAAGTGATGATTTTTACAAATTTTCACTGACAACTATTTTTCAAACACTGAAAATGATATATTTAACAAAAATAAATTAGCAACATTTTCAAAACTCTATACTAGATTATGAGAATGGTAGGTAGGGCATATGTGTATCTGTGAACCATACGTTTCTTTTTGTTTTTGACTAATAAAAGGACTAGAGTACGCCAGAGCCGAACTCTCGTAGTTATTTAAATTCGTATAATATTTGCTGCCATCCGACTTCTTATAACCTTAAGACATTATGTCTTATACTATTTTCATTAAACTTAACTGTATATGTTTTCACTAGAACAATATTAAAATTATGTAGGTCGACTCTAAGTTTTTTGGAATAAAAGTATCTTATATAAATTCAGTGTGATTCTATTGTCAGAAAACATAGTTTTTCTTCTCCTCCTTTGTGAAACTTTATTGTAAAAGTGTTAACAATGATATTCTATATTTAGTTGAGAAAATATTTTGGAGTTTTGTAATTAAATTAAAAATTAGAATTAGAAATAATATTGAAATTTAAATAGAGCACCAGTAAAAAAAATTGAAAAATAAAGTAAATTTGAAGTAAATAAATAAATCGTAGGTGGTTCATTTATCAAATCGTTTTTCATAAATGCTTATTTTTAATTACAAATTAATTATAACAAACTAATGCTAAAATTAAATTTGCCGCTATTGAATTTGACAGTATTTTTCCCTAAACTGTCACTTGAATGTTATCAGTTCAGAAACCAAAGTCTCATATATAGTAAAAAACCCGATTGTCTCTTTTAATGATATTAAATACTTTCAAAAAAAATAGTCATAGCTCGAGCATAATTAATGAAAATTCCTTTTTAGAAATGGATGATTCATTTACGACATGTATTGTTGGATTGCGTTATTCTGGATGAAAAGTTTTATCTTCTCTAAAAAATCCACATTTTTTCTGTTGTTCCAAACAACCATCGAAAATACACACCACTAACAGAACACTTTTGAACAGTTCTGTTACTTATTTTTTAATATATTTTTGGTTGGTATCCCATTAAATTTCACTACAATAAAGCAAGTAGTTCATTAATTCTTAACGATTTTTTTGATGTGAAAAACCTTAATTTTATTACAAAAACATTTTTTAAATACCGTGGATTTCTATATAAAACATATTTTCACATTAAATGTTACATCAGATATATCTCTACTTTATTTTACAGTCTGGAATACATGATTTCCTGTAATATTTAAATTACCTAAAAAATTTTCAATTTTATGGAAATATGTTTCTTCTAATTTTCACTCTTTTCTATATAATTTGCTATTAATTATAATTAAATTAGCATTATAACTTTTACTTAATTCACCCTGTTTTCATATTAAATTTGTTTACAAATCATTATTTGAAATAAAAATTCCTGAAAAATTTGAAATTAGTAACCTCATATGATGCTAGATTTAATATTTTAGTTCTATGTTTAATTTAACAGTAATTACTCAAATCCATATGTCAGAAGTTAACATATCATATGAATTTACTAATTAAGATCTACAAACAAATTGCTTTTAATTTCATATATCTGGACTCATGAACTTGAATTTTCTACGAAAATTCTTGACTTTTGAAAAATATTTTAAATTTATTCTAAAATGGCTTCTAATTTATGTCAAACTTACTTACTAATGTTCAGAATCCTTATGATACTTAATGATTTTGAGGAATAGAGGGAACACAATTTCTAAAATTTAAACATATTTAATATAAATTCCGTTACAATATATTGTATTATATTATTAATTTCTTTATATTGAGAAATATTCCATTTCAAGTGAACTAATACAGGCGATATAATGGCGGTTAACAAATCGTCCTGGTCTTAAAAGCAAAACTAAATAAAGAAAGAGAGAACAAATGTGATGAGAGCCTGGCATGGGGCACAAATCCAATCGTAAAGAGAGTATGGCGAGTTGTATCAGCAGGGATCAATTCATCATCGAGAGGTTAAACATTTTAACCCTCGGATTCCTGGCTAATGATGACGTAGCGATACAGCGCGTGGAATTATCGCGCAGAAAGCACCCATCAATACTCGTTATCGAACACTTAGATAAATTGATTTTCGTCTGGAAACGTATAAATACGAACCGAAGATTGTCATTCATTCTCGTTTCTTATAAAGCGTTACTAATATATTTCTTGATACATATAAGGTATGAAAAATTCAAAAATAGGAATTAGTTTGTTCGTAATGTACGATTTATAAGTGTTACTGACTTTTTATTAGTAAAAATATAATTCCTAATTTCAACCTCGTACTGGCTTACCACCTCCATGATTTTTTAAAATGGGAAAAAGGCTCGAATGTTACCTCATGTGAAAGGATTTTTAATTCCCTATTTAACTAAAGCCGTTAAATTTATTTCATTAGTTTTTGAGATAATTAATTTGTTAACCACGTGTAAATATTATATTGTTTGATGATGAGCAGAAAATATGAAGTTCTTACCATAGATTTGTTAACATATTTATTCGGGATAGAAATAAGTTATCATTAACAATATAATATAAGAAAGCAATTACTAATGTATCAATAACAGTTAAATTAAATTAATGGATATAACTATTATTAAACATCACATTTCGTTAATAAACCGGTTTGATTCTATCAAGTAATTCAGAAAAAATACAGATAAACTAAAAAATTATAAAAATCAACATACATATAATGCCTTTTTCGCAACGAGAGTATTACTTGAGATGAGAGTGTAACATCAACTATTTCCAGAAACATATTTTTCTTCGATCTCGACTTGTAGCGTTAAACTTTCCATGACTGATTTTATGACTTTCGGTTTATTAACACACTTTGGCTATTTACAAATCTTAACATTATTTCTCTATTTGGAAATTTATGATGAGTGACAATTCTGAACGAACGCTTTTTTATAAAAGGATAAAATCGCAAAACCTCCAAACTTTAGCTCAGCTTTCACTAAACTATGCCCATTTTTCCTGAATAAAAATTACAATCATTAACAATATTTGCTGCCGTTTGAAACTTCAATTTATATTTAATTAAGTCTTCTCACGAAAGATCAATTACATTTAAAAAGATTTGTAATTCTCGGGACAAATTATTTGAATTAATCAAAAAATCTCCAAATCATTACCACATAATAATTTAATGTATAAAAAGAAGAACGACTAGTTTCGACTACGGTAAGTCATCATCAGGTCTACAATAACCAAATTAAAAGTATTACAATCTGACTGGTTGCCATTTGCCACTCTGAGTTTCCTTTTTCTTTTTCCCGATTCTATTCACGTTTCTACGTGGGAATTTATTATGCTTATACAAGTCTCATCCTTTTTTATTGGATGTGAGACTTCTGTTATTTTTACATTTTTCAACAGTATCCAGTTGTTTCTGAGTATGAACTAAAAGTTTTGACCCACTTTTTGTTCTTTTCTGTTAAAGCATATGTATAAATTATTAAAATATTTATTGTTTCAATTTTGGTGTTAAGTTCACCACATATTTTTGTTAATTTTACTTATTTTCACCTTTTACTTTTTGTCAACTTTAACTTTAATTATTAATTTTTGCTGTTTTATTAATTTCAACCAGGTAAGTTTATTGATTGTATGCTTAAACATTTTGTAATACTTTTATTGTAGTTATTGTAGACCTGTTGATGACTTACTGTAGTCGAAAATAGTTATCCTTCTTTTTATACATTAAATTATTATGTGGTAATGATTTGGATTTTTTTTGGTTAATACTCTACACCCCGTTTGAGCCCAATGAAGAACCATCTCTATCTTTTACAGGACCAGCGCTGTTACCAAAATGTGCTGTATTAAAAATAAAAATCTACCTATCCGGACAATCATCCGATTAAATTCACGTTACAATCTTCATTCTTTTTTACCTCACAAAAATACATTAAAACTTTTTTCTATGTATGGTAAGAAAATAGCATCGAATAGATACATGAAATTGATCTGAGCCAAACAAAATGCAGTTTCCACACGAATGAATTGTAGATTTATCTCATTGTAGCGGTCGGACATGATGTATGGGCTATTGCCGAGCAGCAGCTATTACAAAATGCCCAGGAATCTAGGTCGAACCTACTTGAAAACCGTGAAGTATTTTGAGAATTAGTCGTTGATTGATTTCCATCTTACCTACGATCTTATGGTAATTGAAACGTAAGCGTCTGAGAACTTTATCTTAAATAAACGTGATATTTTTATATTTTCAATTTTTTTATTGGAATGTGAGCATAATTTAAATGTGAAGTAGTTTTCAATCGAATTTAATATTTTTTAAATTAAATTTTTGTCGCTTGTATTCCTTCCTGTATAATTAAAAAGTCGGATATTTTTTATAATTTCTTTTGTATAAAAAGATAAACGGTATTCTAAAGACCTAAATTAACAAGTTGATTATATGAATACACTTGACCACACAACAGTTATTGGTCATATGTCACATTAACTACTATCTTCCGACGCTTTATGCGACTAGTTTTCAATGGGGGGTATAGGGTACCCCTCTGGGTTTATAAATATCATTTATCCGATTAAATTACAAAATAACACTTAAAAAACCACTTATGAAATTCAGAATAGTTTATTTAGAAACTTTTATATATTAACGTTTTTATAAAATGATAAAATTTACAATGATAAAGTAATTTTCTGCTAATTTCAGATGGTCTCTTTGTTTTTTGGTAACAATTAGAAGATACCTAGTTAAATATGCAGTTATTCTGCTGAAAGTACCATAAATAATAATTCCCGTATATTTAATAAATTTCACATTACTTACTAAAGACAAATCGCAAATAATGAAAAATAAGAAGAAATAAAATATACAGTAAAATCTACAGAAAGTATTAGTCAAACTCAAAACGAGAAACAAAAAAGTGATAAAATAATATTTTAAAGGAGTATAAAATATTCTCAAATTTTCTGGAAAAAAAATACTAAATGAAATAGTTATAAAAACACTATAAGAAAAAGCAGAGTAAATTAGATTAATTATCTTGGGAAGAAAATAATAAATTACATATTTAACCTATCAGTAATTAATAATATCGAAAAGAAAATTAAAAATGAAAGAAAAAGAAATTTGTGAATAATTTATTCGAAGGCTGTGCAAATCAATAATAGCAAATATTTTATCAATAAATAAATCAAAATAATGAAACTTCAAAACCAGGATTATTTAAAAACGTGTACCCAGATAGTTTAATATTGGAATAAATTAATTAAACCCAAGAAAATTAGTATAATAGAACTAACATGACCTAAAAAACAAGATTTTTATGAAAAAAATAAGAAAAGAAGTTTATAGTAGATAATTTATAGAACGCTGTCAAAAATAATAAAAACAATTGGAACAATTGAAAAATGATTATTTAAAAAGAATAATAAGAATCAAAATACTTTCAGGAAGATGTTATTTAAAATAGAAAGTAAACATTTGTATAATTTCAAAAGATCTGTTGATTTTGTTTTAATTTATTAAAAAGAAAACTATATCGAAAATTAATTTGTTGAAATTAAATAATGAATTACCCATCATTATAAACATTCTCTACCTGAATATACAGTCAATATAAAATAAGTAGCAAAGTTACTAATTTTATAAAGAAAATCAAATGTAGTAGTAGTATCAAAGCCCTAAATTAGAAATAAAGAAAAAGAATATTTTAAAATTTTAGTTCCAAAAAAAGAACCGTGGTGCAAGTTTCTTGGTTTCTTGTAAACAATTTTCTAGATTATGAAATAGTTAAAGACAAAATATCTATAGCTATTATAAAAGTTAGTTATTTGAAATAGTTTATGGAAGGAGATTATGGAGTTAGATAGAAATATGTGTATGTAGAAATTTTTCCAAAAATCTCTACTATAAAGGCAAATCACTAATTGATGATATTAACACTAACTCTAGAAAGAAACTTAACGAATAAGTTATTAGTGATAATATTATTCAAATAATTGAGTTGAGCCTCAATAGCTTTAAAAACAAATTAACATAAAAAGTGTGAACTTTGAAATAATACCAAATTTGAGCTCATATTTAAATCTTTAAGAACTATATAAAAATAACATTTTCAATTAAACAAATTCATAGTTTAATGACTACACATATCGATCCAATATTACTTTTATATTTTTTCCGTGAGGTGTAAGGCAATTTTTCCCTCTCCTCTTCTTTCTATCCCTTGCCATTTCCCTAATTCCCTTCCCTTTTTCTGCTCTTGTTTTGACATTTTCATTCCATGTTTTTCTCGGGCTTCCTCTGCATTTTTTTTTCTTCTTTTGGGTATTCTGTCTTCAGGCATACGAGATTTATGTCTAAACCATCTCAATTCTGTTTCTGTTATTTTGTCATTAATTGGCTTGATTTTTAAGTTTTCTCTGTAGATTTTGTTTTATATTTTACCATTCAATATTTCGTTTTCGATTTTTTTCAGGACTCTGATTTTCATTGCGGTAAAAGCAATTGGTATATTTAATGATTATTTGCTTACCCTGTATGTAATTATCTTCACATAGCAGAAATATTAGAAACCATTAATTCTCCAAACACGTTCTCGTTCTCTCATTATGCAAGTAACTTCTATAAAAGGTACCTACATCAAAATAGTGTTAGGGTAATTTGTAATTGTCAACAGCTATCGCTTACTTGCACCAACTTAAGTATTCACTAAATCATCAACAAAACTCCTTGTTTAGGAAGATGTTTAGTTTTTATGATTTATTGCTTTTTCAGCTGACTGACATATATGTATATAATCTAATCGACCTCATTATCTAGGTTCAAAAAAGTTTTGAATTCTTAAATAAATTTCACCTTTTGAAGGAAATAACGTAACATTAATCGTTTGAGCACCATATCATCTGCAAAAACTCCATCTGGTATTTCGACTCTTTCTCTACATTTTTACATGTAACAAACATGGTTTTGACTTTTTAATTTCTTAAAGGTACTGCCTATATGGTCTATATGGACCATAAGTACATTGAATAGAGTTGGGCAAAGTGCTTTTTGTTGCCATAATCCCAGCATTACTTTAAACCTTTCTGATTTTTTATTATATACATCATTAATGTTTGTTTTGTAAAAATCTTGGATAATTCTTACCTTTTTGTTGTTTTCTCCTCTTTTTTCCCGACTATTTCGTATTTCTGTTTTTCTAGGTCTAGGAAAGCTAGATAAAATGTTTGGTAATATTATTCTCTAATAATTATTACAATATTTTGGATTTTTTTATCTATAGGTGTTATTAACGCTATTCCCCATTTTTCTAGTATTTGTTTGTTGTACCTAACTTTATTTTGTATATTTGGTGTGTATTTCTCTTAAGTTCTTCATCACTTCATCTCTAATGTTATCATTTTCTTGTGCCTTTACAGTATTGAGCGCCTTAATTACATTCTCCAATTCTTCAATTTTTTTGATGATATCAGTATAATTTGTTAGAATTTTTTATTAATTTTCACATATTTTACATTGACAGATTTCACTGTTATCAACTATTTTACAACTTTATAGAATATATTCGCATTGCATGAGCTGTTTTCATTTTGTTTCCAAAGTCAGTCCATGTCTTTTATTTTGGTGCTTCGACTACTTTTTTACCTACTTTTCTTTAAATTTCTATATTTCATATTGCTTTGGTGTATTTTTCGTTTTTTACTTTTTATTTTATTTCATTGGTGCACAATAGTTTTTATTTCCAATTGTTTGCTCTATAAATTCCAGATATTTCAATAGCTATGTTAATGATTATCTCTTTAAAAATATTCAATCCCTGTGGATATCTCTTTGTTGTGCTGTTATATATGTTCTTATTGACATGTTTTTTTTATTTTGGTTATTTTAGTTATTTTTTATTTCTATATTGATCTTTTTAATTTTTAACTTTAGTAAATGGTGCTCGCTGCAGATTTCTTCACTTCTTCTCACTTTTACTAGGATAATTTATATATATAATCTATAATCAATTCTTAATTTTTATATTCTAGTTATTTGTACCCTGGTGTATTTTGGATATACTTGTGCTGATAGAATGAATCTTCCGTTATTGCTATATATTTCTTCTCCGTGATGTCCTATTATTGTTTTGTAATCATTGCCTTTTTTTCATGCTGCTATTAAAATATCCTGTAATGTATATTGTTCATTGTACTTCTGTTTTTGTAGTTAGACCTTCCCAAAATTTTTCTTTTTTGATTATTCTAGAATTTTCTGTAACTTAAATAAATTATTTGAAAACGTGATTGAAAACTTTTTTTGCAGTGATGTGTACCCATTAGTAATAACTAAAATGAAAACATCAGGTCTAGTTTCCGATATCGAAATTGAAACTTGGTATCATCCAACGCAAGCAAGTTCTTAACAAAAGGACGATGCACTTGATCAAACTTGTTCCACATTCCAAAACAGGTGGTTGTTAAATGGAGAAAGTGATCCGGCCACCGAATTGGTGAATTACTCTTTTGTTTTCTTTTTTGAACAGTCGATGGTAATAAAGCGATGATATTCAGAAAATAACTAGTAATTTTATAATTTTATTATTTGATTAATAGAATTATAAAATTATTTTTATGAATTATTAAATTTATTTGCAATTTTAGAGGTGGAAAATAACGTTTTCTTTACTTCATAATCAGTGCAAATTTATTATCTGTTGTAGGATTCTGTTAAATTAAATCCATTTAAAATAAATATACGGTGTAATAAACTAACAGGAACTGAAATTATTTCTAGACCATAAAAAAAGTATTTTGTCAGAAGTAATCTTCCTAAGATGATTTATTTAAGCTTCCATACAAATATTGATATATACCAATGTCGCCTCTTTTTGATTAATACAGCCCAAACTAATTTTAGTTTGATTTATGACTGCCACTAAATTAGAAGCCATTTATGTCTTTTACTTTTATTGGTAATTATATTTCAAAACAAAAATGCACAGGTATATAAGACATTCCAAATAATTAAAAAGGAAACCTAGTTAAATGCTTTCTAATTTTTAGATATTTTGATTGATCATATTTTAAACAGGAAACATCATTTATTAATTGAATATTTATGTGTACTCAAACTAGAAACATTATTAATTAAAACAGAAAACTAGTGACCTGTACGCAATATTGCAAATGGATTTAACTTGTAATTTTATTTTCATTAGTTCAGTTAACTGATAAAAGATCAAAACTCCATGTATAAAAGTACAACTTTCTAAGAAATTGTAAAACTAATAAATCTTCCTAGTTAACAAACTAGATGTGAAAGATGGAAGCTTTATTAGGAAGTCGTGGCATTTCAATCATTTTAGCGGTCTCATCAGTGGCATTCTGACAGAAAAATCGAGGAAAAGAATGGCCAGTGTCTACACATATCCTTTTATCTTGGATAAATCAAAAATGCAAAAAAAAAGAAAACTATTAGAAAATGTCGTGTTTGCCATAATAGATATAAAGACTATCTGAGAGTTTCAGAGCAAGACAGTGGTTTGACCTCATTGAACCAAACGGAATATTTCAAAATTAGATCAAACTTATTAAAACATTTGATGACAAGTTTTTAGTTTACAAACCAATATTCACTAGGAAAATGATCTATGGATTATGCTATTTTGAAAGTAGTAATCCAGTATCTGGAAAAGAGATAAAATGTAGTCACATTGTAAAAATTATAGGCAGGTGTCCAAATGAAAACTGATTAAGATCACTATGGAAGTTAACAATGCAATATTAACTACAAAGTTAAATTCCATACCTTTTTGAAAGTTGGTAGGTCAACGATCACAAACTAGATTAAATAAATTCATTATTTAAATAAAAAGCTCAATGTCCAAAAGCTAAACTTAATGATAACTAAAACTCAACTCAAACGGTAACAAAATTAATTCTGGATAAATTCAAACAGTAACTATGCTTGATTATTGATATCGTTATAGGTCAGTCTAGATATCACATGGCCTATTTGAGGCAATAGAAATCCAGACTGTCAAACATATCAAGGGGAGAGAGAAAACTCTGACCACTACTTGAGCAGCTGCAAGGCTTATCCATATCTAAGATCAGAAATATTTCATGCTACACAGATAGAAGTTAAAGGTCTACATGCTTCCCAAGGAATTTTATTTTGGTCTTCACAGTAAGATCCAGACGTTTCGAGGAACGACTTGCAGTAAAGAGAAGACATGGTTAAAAAAGATTAACATGGCTGATTGCCAGCCCACCACCTACTTAAGTGACCAGAAACATCATTTTGCAAGTCCAATATTCACTTGATTACAAATGTTATTAATGAAGTTAGCAATGTCCACTAGAGTTTAATTATAGACATAACAAAGTCATTCTTACGGAAATTAATAGCTAAATGTGATCCAGAGAACTGGCTGCAGACATCAATTTTGAAATTAACAGTCAAAATATAGTTAAGGACTAAATTATAAATGTTGTTTGGAAAGTTAACTGCCACTTATGAATCTTCCCCACAGGAGCAACTACAGCAGTTCCTTTTTTTTTTTTTTTTTTTTTTTTTTATTATTTCCCAAGAGTTTTTACAATCTATCCTATATAGGATAATAAGTAAAATAAGTGAATAAAGATAAATAACATAGAGAAGTCACTATCCATTGATGATAACACTTCTGAAACGTTCTATTACTATTTTTACATAAATGTTTTGTACGTTACAAACTACAATGTTGGAACTATATACACTTTAACTCATAATTAGCACTAACACACATTATTGTCTTTGGGGGAGGTCCAGAGGGTCACACCTCTTCAGCCTTTTTTTGGGTTGGGCAATCAAGAGATCTGTTGCCAGTTCGTTTGGGTGGACGCTCAATCTGGTATGGTATTTGTCGGAGATTTTGGAACATTCTTCGGCGACCGTCTGTACTTGTAGGTCTTTATGTAATGCTGCGTTCGTAATATACCATGGTGCGTTTGCTGCTGCTCTTAGGACTTTCGATTGGAACCGTTGGATTTTTTGGATATTAGAATTACTAGCAGAACCCCACAGTTGTATGCCATAAGTCCATACTGATCGAATGATAGTTTTGTAAATTATTACTTTGTTAGCTAGTGACAGTTTTGAGCGACGACCAATCAGCCAATAATATTGTCTATATAACTGGCCAAGTTGGAGTCTTTTTTTGCAGATGTGTTTGGCCCATGTTAAACGCTTATCAAGATAGATCCCTAGGTATTTAACTTCATCCTTTTGAGGTAGTTCAATTTTGTTGAGTCTTACAGGTGGGCAATTGAGTTTATTAAGGGTGAATGTGATATGGACTGACTTACTTGAATTAGCTTTGACCCGCCACTTCTGCATCCATTCTGCTATTTTGTCAATATGTTGTTGAAGGTTATTAACTGCAGTAATTGGGTTTTTGTGGGATGCTAATACGGCTGTATCATCGGCAAATGTGGCTAACGTAGTATTGTTTGTTGTGGGAAGATCAGCGGTATACAACAGGTATAGAACAGGGCCAAGTACGCTACCTTGTGGAATGCCTGACTTTATCTGCCTTAGTGATGTTTGCTCTTCTCTATATTTAACTAGGAATTTTCTATCTGTAAGGTACGATTTAATTAACTCAAAGTATGTATAAGGGAGATGTTTTTTTATTTTGAACAACAGTCCTTCGTGCCATACCTTGTCAAAGGCTTGGGCAATATCTATAAAGGCTGCGGAGCAGTAATTTTTGTTTTCTAGATCGTACCTTATTTTCCAGGCAATTCTGTGTACTTGCTCGATAGTGGAATGTTCGTTTCTAAATCAGCAGTTCCTGATGGTCGTTTTCTATCTTCCTGGAGTTTCTTGCCTCTACTTATGAATTTATGTTTTTATGAGGAATTGAACAACTCTGCAACGTATAACATATTCCTTATTCTTAATTAGTACATAAGTATTGATGCTAATATCGGATTTCGTTTGTGAAGCAGTAAAGAACCTTGAGGAATCCTGAGATTAATTGGGTTAATCTCTTTGATTTCCTCTTCTTCGTACTCGCTCATTACTACTCTCTCATTACCTTTACCGTGTTAATATTTTTTATGGGAAGACCCGCCACTGAAATGGTTTCGTGCTCCCTAGTGATTTCATCAATAAAAGCGGTAAAAATGCAATGCTGGCAATCAGCTAATTGAAGGTATCTAATTAAATTCGAGCAAATTGCTATAAATTACGTTCTCGTACCCATAAACGAACATATTATTTGAATTATGAAAATGTCCGCTTAGTAATCAGTAAATGGTCGTAATTGGCATTACAGCGTACGCCGAGGTTTCCACGGGAGTCCGTCTATGATTTCACGATGCCGATATGCGATTTAGATGCCGCATTTCCGCTCTAAAGTACTCTGATAGGACCTGACATATTTATCACTGTGTATAGATGTACAGGATTTACCTGGAAAATGAGTAAGGTTCATCGTTAGTATAAATTGAACCAATGTCATAATTACGGGCTAATAATGTCAATCAAAATATAAATTGCTTCATAATGAAACCCTGCTTCTCTACGTGAATGCATTTAATACATAAAAAAATAGAAATACCAGATTTTACGTTTCTTCGATTGTAGATCAATCCATTGGTTCTTTTAAGTAAACAAATTAAAGACTCATTAAAGTGAAATGGGGCAAATGCCGACCAATTTTGACATGGTTTGGTTAAAATGCAATGTAAAAATAAAACGTATTAAACAGTATTGTCCGAAATATAAATTAACATTTTTATAGAAAATTATCAAAAATGTCAACTGCTATGCTCTTGACCTGAGAATGGCAGGCTTGTAAATTAAAAACTTCATATTATGTATAAGTAATGTATGAAATTCTTTTTACCAAACTAAAATAAATATCTTAATTTAGAAGTTACATGAATTTTTAAAAAATGAAACATTTTACAGAAAATATTATGGTATAAAACATAAAAAAACTTGAGAAGATTTAGCACAAATAAAATTATAATAGAATTTATGTTAATGATCAGCGAGTGCGTCATTATATTGTTTTTTTTTAACTTCTTTTTATAAACTCGTATACCCCGGAATCAACGGAAAATTCGATTTATCACAATCTCCATTTAAAGATTTTCTATTTCCTGTGCTACTGTACTGTTTCAAAGAGAATCTTGTACATGCACATCATCGAAAGCTCAGTGAAGTAGTGTCAGTGGGTGTAAAGCAGATTCTGAGATAACTAAACTCAGTGGGTCTTGAACTGATTCTGGATAATCATTCTATTTTTCCGAATCCGAAATAACATTCCGTGAAAATGGATAAATGCCAGTTTTTCGAAAATTGTGTCTAATTATATGCTTATTCAAGTCTTGCCATATTTCTCCAGTTATTATAGAAAAATGTTTTTTAGGAAGTCTTGTTCTGATGTTCTCTTCTTCCCAGAAAGTTTTCAGTGGCTTGAACACACCTATGTCGAAATGCTAATATTTTTTCCTGCGAGTTCTTCTTCTATTTCATTATTTCTTTTACCTTTCCTTTCTCCAACATTTGTTAATTAATTGCCAATTAATTTTTCAATTATTTTCCTTTCGCGTATTTTTATTATAATTGTTTCCATTGCATTTGTAGGTATTAATGTTTTCTATATTCTATCTTTGTTTTATTTACTTTTAAGTATTTTTCTATTTATTTCCCTTGATATTCTGTTTAAATTCTTTCATTTCCGGTTTGTCCCACTGTAACCCCTAAATAGTTGTAATAGTGTCAAATTGTATGTTTCGTATTTGTAGATGATCATCTGTAGTTTCATTTTGGTCTTATTTATCTGTAGTCCCAGTTTTTGTGCTTCCTTGTTTAGACGTTCTATGGCTCTTGTTAGTTGTTCTCTTGTTTTCGCAATTATGGTTAGATTATCTACATAAGACTTTCTTGTTCTAATACGTAAAAAAAACAAGGCGAGCAGTGCTACTTCTTTTGAAGGTTTCTCAAAATAATTTTCAAAAATCTTTGCTTCCGTCCAATCCAGTATTTAATTAATCCCACATAATTTAACTATTAACAATTAGTTTTTGCTGGAACTTTGTCTCTAAAAGTTGAAGTAGCTATTGGAAGTGTTACTTATATTATCTAGTTGGATAACTAACTGTCCTAGTGCGTGGTAAATTTTTAGCACCGACTATTTTGGTTTTTGTTTGGATTTTAATGGATCTGTCCAAAAACTAGTCTACTTTATTTGTTGAATTGTTTTCTAATCATATCTCTTTAGTTTTTTCAATAGAACTGCAATTTTTTACGAGTTACTTCTACTCACTGCAATGTGTTGAATGACACCATCTTTAAAACGAGTTTTAATTTATTGCTATTCAAGAATTGTCCAACTAATCCTAGCACATTTTTTCTTCCAAATCCATACTTCTCCATTTCCAAAAAACACTCGACAAGACGAGTTTCATTTTCAATTGAAATAACAGTATTTCTACCAAATAATTTTAACTTCAGCTTGCGTTTTGCTTTTAAATGGTCAATAATGGTATTTAATGGTATATTATATGTTTTGCTAGCTTTGTAAGTATTTTTACGTCCAGCTTTTATCTCTTCAATAGCTTCCTTAAGCTATTCCTTTGAATAACTGCCTTTGTTTGTCTTTCTTGTATAACTGCAAACCATGTTAGCCTTTAATAAAACGTTAAAAAAATTATATGATGTTAAATTACCCATTCTTTATTGAGAAATGAATTGTGAGGACATAAACAGATTAGTACGCACTTACCCATGCAACAATAGATATTGAGAGAAGAGAGAAAGAGAGAGAGAGAGAGAAAGAGAGAGAGAGGGAGAGGGAGAGATCTTCGATGACTCACAGGGGCAAAAATTTTGTTTACAATAGAAAAACCTGCAATGAGATCTTTTTATGCGTTAGCCTAAATAAAACGAAACTAGAAAAATTACGCATACATCAGGAACTTCGCTCCAGGAAGCCTCACTGTTAATACAAATTTGTATAATTTTTAATCACCAATTCAATTATTGATTATTGAACCTGTAGAAATGTAGAAATTCTTGAGGAACTCCGAGAAAGCGTACTTACAAATAATAATATTTTAAGACAAATGACGGCCTTATTCTTATTAACACATTAAGAACTTTTATTAGTAAATAATCACGATTTTATAGAAAGCATATGTTTTTGTGCGAAGCAATAATTCTTACAAAGTCTGAATGTACAGGTGTATTCTAAAAAGTTGTTACATCTAATTAACCACGTGTTAACTTCATTATCGGAAGATAATCAATAATGTTGCCAATTTATTAGTAGAATGTAAAGCTGAAAAACTAGTTTAGGTGTTCACTCGAGCCGTACTTTATCATTAAGAGACAATCCAAAAGAGTTTTGAAAACTAATCCAAATAATAATAATCATAATAAAGTTCCATAAAGCGCCTGAATTTAGGGATGTTTTTTATATTAATAACAGAGAAAGTAATTTTTGAAATAAAATGAAAGTCATATTTGTAAAGCCTTTATTATTATTGTTTAGTAATATGGCTCGGATATTAAAAATACTTTCAATATGACTCAAGGTATTATTTGTACGCGAATTTATTATACATGTAAATTTTTTCACTCCCTCTTTGGATGATTTGTTTGTGTTATATTGTAAATGTAACGTTAAGTTTAGAAGAGCAACATTATAGTGCCCTTGAAATATATGAAGAGTTATTTCCGATCAGAATTTATTGAATGGGAGGAGTTCAATTTAATTGTTCTAAAGTTTTCTAAATTCTATGTAATTCCTTAAAACTCACAGTTTGCTAAAATTACACTACAAAATTATTATTTTAAATTTTTGTTACATAAGAATTTTTCAAACTTCAAATTGGAGTTAAGAAAAATAATTTTATAGAATCTTCAAAAGTTGTAGTTAAACCTATTGAAAATATTTTTTTGTAAAATGCAAAAAATACTTCGAAATTCCAATGCCAAAAGAGCTTATGGAATTTCACTAAATCCTATATACATTTTTAAAGAATCCCAATAAAATTCACAAAAAATTATATTGCAGGATTTCCCAAAAAATCCTAAAGAATTTAACAGAATACCAAAAAATCGTTAAAATTTTGAAAAATCAGTTGACTTTTTCTGACTCAAAACACCTACAAATACATTATCTATAAACACGTCGACTTTCCTCCGATTTAATTACATGAAACAAAGAGAGAAACGATCATCCAAAATTACTTTGACAACATTGCTTTTGTGATATGCACATCGACTAGAAGCCCGGTTCTAATAAAAAATATATTCAATTTTTTTACCGCACATACGAATGGATGGGGAAACGTATAATATAAAGTAATATTGAAAATTGAAAAAAAAGTTGGAATTAAAACTTTAAATTTAAAAAATCTGTCTAAAGCGGGCGCGTTGTTTTTTGTTTTGATAGTTTTTTTGTCATTTTCTCTGGCATTTAAAAGTATTTTTGGTATGTAAATCTGCATCTCTCAGTTTTTTAATCATCTTATTATCTCACCCCGTTATCGAAATATTTGCAGGTTGCTATTTCATGTGGAATCTAACTAATCCCAGAATTTCTGGAATATTAGAGAACAGCAAAAAGATATTACAGAATTTAACAGCACCCTAACAAATTTCACCTGCATAAAAACTATTATTATTAACCTCAAAAATTTTTAACAAATTTGACAGAATTCCAAGAAATACTATAAAATTCTACAGTGTCTCAAAAATTCAGTGGCATTTCAAAAAATCCCAAAAAAATCATCTACCTCTCTACAATTAAAGCCAAGCCATTTCATTGAAACTTATGTAGTTGTTCGATCTTTGACAGTAAAAATATCTTCGGTGCTGTGGTACATTAACTCACTTATGAAAAAATATAGAAGCGATATTTCAAAATAACGACTCACCGGTTTACAATCCGGAGACGAAGGAGCAATGTCGACGTTTCACCGACGATCGGACACACGCAGAGCTTTATGTGAGTGATTTACAGTGAACTAGGAAGTTCACCATAAGTCTCATATCTTCAGTTTCACCGTAAACATGCCATGGATTCTCATTTCTGCATACGTTATTGCTTTCGGATTAGATCATTAACAGTAATTGTAGTAGAGCTAATCGTTGCTTATTACAACTTTATGGATGGTACCCAACAATGAAAATCAAATCGTAATCAAGAGTAGCAATAAAAAAAATATATTAAGCTCGTGATGGAATCTTATCAGTAAAAACAATTATATGAATGTGATTTACAAGATTGTGATGAAGAGATAGATAAAATAAAGAAGAAGATAACACGGGGGTATCTATGGAAGAAACTAATACTGGGTAAAGAAAATGGAGAAAGGTAGAGGACTAATATCTTTGCCCTGTACCAAAGATCAATCATAAAGAATAATACATGTTCGTTTAATGCGAGTAATACGGTTCCTTTTGCAACCGATTCAAATCCATTTCGAGGTATATTTTTCTTCTAATATAAAAAATGCATTGTCTACCTCTTATTAATTTTCTCTTTATTGGCAAAGTGCATATTTATCAGATTGTTGTACGTCACTGACATTGATCCAAACTGAACAAGGAAAGACATTAATTGTTACTTACGTCAAGTCTTGACGTAGTCTCGCTGTGCGTTTTATTCATAAATATTTATATACGCTACTTGTAATAGATTATTTGAAAAAGAAAAACCTTCAAAACGTCGATAAGATTTTTGCGTGAAGAGCAAGATTTATGCGTGTAAAGTAACACTTGAATGGATACCAGAATATTTTATTTATGCTATTGATTCATTTTATGCTAATTGTTTGTATTTTTGTGTCAGTCAAAAATTGAAGTTTAAGAAATATAGGTTTGAAGTTTTGTAATGATAGCACTATATGTATACATGTGCACATCTAGAAAAATTAAAAAAAATAAAACAAACAACCATCATTTAGGAAAATCATTTGAGTACGCACTGAAAGACGAGTAGAAGAACATTTTAAGAAACATATTTTAAACACTTTTATGTACACAAGAACAATAAAATAAGCATCATAGGAATTCCAAGTATGTGAACATTTAAGAAATGATTGCTCTTTTTTTTACTCCCCCGGTGTATTTCTTCAATGATTCTTCATCTTTCTTGTAAACTTTCATCTTCTGTCTGTGTACTATATCGAACGTTGTATTTAGATATGTGAATACTAAATATATCCCTTTTTCCTGCTCTATTACTTTTTCTATTATTTTTCTTAAACATAGATGTAATTTTAAGATGATGTTTGCTTAAGAAATCATTTTTTTCTTTTTCTGATTTTTTTTCTACTTTTCTTTTTAGTTTAATTTATATTAATTATCTTGCTGCATCTTTTAAAGACTGTTGGTTCCATATATATATATATATATATGATTTGTAGTTTTCTTTTTATTTGCCTTCTTGCATAGTATACAAGTAGTATATTTATATTTTTCTTCCAGTTCTTTGACATTTTATTTTTTATCCAAAGCATTTTTGACTATATATTCTAGACAACTCTATTTCTGTTATTTTTGCATCACTTCCCACTTGAATTTAGTTTTAAAGTATTCTCTCCATGTATTAGGATTGTTTTCATTTCTATATTCTGTGTTTGTTCACTTTTATTTATAATTTTTAATCCTCGCACTAATCCTCTACTAATTTCTACTAATAGGTACTAACAAATAAATAATATTTAGAGTAAAGAGTTAATAGAAGGTCTAAAATAGTACTGAATTTAAAATTGTTTATTATTCTAATGACATCATAAACTCAGTAAACATATGAGAATAACAAAAATTAAACTGCAAAACCACGCTTCAGATGATATTGTTATATTTGCAAATAATCCTGCAGCAAAACCTAAACAACTAGAATTAGATCCATCAAATATTAAACAGAGAAACGATTTAACGAAAGAGCGAAAAGCAGATAACAATAGAGATGGAACGAAAGATATGACCATTAATGATATCCCAGAAAGGAATACTTCGACATGAGAAGAAGGTAAGCGAAGTAATGGTCAATCTCTTTTGAAATATCAACGGTTCTTTTTGGTAAGGTTAATATTACAGTCATCAGAAGCTTAAAAATCACGATAACACAGTTTTATCGACCTAGTGGATCATGATTGTAAAGCGCCTGTACTATAAAGTAATAGATCCAATTATAAGGCGGAATTTAATGAAAAGCGCTACCTAACAGATTGCTCAAGGGGTCTATGTTCAAACTAACCATGACCTCATCGCCATGTCTTCACTGCTTATTATCGATGACAAAAATAATTTGTCTGACATTGACAGCGAAATAATGATCAGCCTAAAATCACGACTTAAATTGTTGTTATCTAACTACGTACACGACTTTAACGGCTAGGGCTTTATAATAAACGGATTTGTGGAATAACGATTGCATCAAATCCTAACCTTAATCCAAAAAAAACCATTATTATATATCTCAACTCTTATACCATTTTGAATAACAATCTTTCACTGCTGAGTGCTATAATTTTTTAAAGAGAAAAGGCTACACAACGGCCAATTAGATGACCCGATCTAACCTTTATGGACTATTTTACACAATATCGAATATAGAAAATCATTGGTACTTTAAATAATAATAAATATATAGTGTTAGTTGGACCGCGCTTTTCTTCTCTTCTTTTTCAAAACAATACGAAAATTATAGTTATAAATGTTTAAAGCAATGGTAATACGATTATCTGATTAGTGAAAAGTATAATTATTTATCTTATATATTATTAAATTGCACTTACTATTTATATATCTATCTGTATATTCTTCTACCGTTATATGGATGAAATATAGTCTTTTAAGGCTTCCAGATGTCTAGCGTATATATTAAATTTGTTGACAGAAACGTTACTGGATTCTTTATGGTCTTTATTAGGCTATACCCGACACTCACGATTCCAGCAACTATTTCTTAATTCTGTTTATCAGACACGATTTTAAATTAAATCGAATCTATAATCAAATCATTAATTTTCACACTTTTATTAATATACCTGTCAAAATAATAACTAAATATGTGGAAAGTTTTTTCTGCAGTCTAAATCACGACTTCCGAGGTGTGATAGGATCATTTCATTGTAATAAATAAATGATTAAAAATGCTCAAAATTTCATCTTCTTTTTTAAAGTCTTGGTCATATAATTAGATTATGTGATCCCAACTTTTTCCCTTCGCATACGAGCTTGCTCTCCAACGATATATTTATTTACAAGATATTGAAAAGCATCGCTTCGCATGATAATGTTTTTCGTAAAAACCCGTAACAAATTTCAGCTAACTGTGTTCAGTATTTAGGTGAAATAAATCAGCTGCCGTGAATTACTATTTTCATATTGTAACGGTACCGCATCATACAACATATCATAAATTGTTACGTACGCTTGTATATTATAAAGTACTACCTGAACCATCATACATTATCGCCAAAATAAATATTAATACAAGGATATTTTAAAAATTTATCTGAATTAAATATATGTGGCGGTATCTGGATAAAAATATAGTATTAACTTTATTTAAGTAGGAATTAAACGCTAATATCTAACTGAAGTAGATAATGAACCCATTATCTAACTCAGTTGGTAATGAAATCAGAACCAAAATTTAATACTAATAATAATAACAATTTATTAATAAAATTTGAAAACAATCATTTATGAATATTGATAACAACATTTTTGCATTTAAACAAGTTAACTCCAGACGAAAACTGTTCTATTGAATGGCCAAAAATTGCTACTGTGATTACTGTTTGACATGTCCATTTTCAAATTCTTGTGTCCCAGATTTTTTATAGCTATTCGTTTTCTATTTTCGTATTTTATTCGTGATTTTTGTAGCTTTAGTATCGAAATGTTCAAAATATTTGACGCATAACTTTCAGATCCAGACTCACTAATATTAACGCGATTTCTTGAAACTAAAATAAATTAAAAATAATTGATGTATGTTAATAATGGCCTTATCCCACTAAAAATAAATAACAATTATACAATATACTTTGATTTTGTCTAGCATAAAAAACTTTAGATTAAATCTTAATCGCCAACTTTTGTGATGTTTATTTAAATTTTAATTTTAATGGATATTTTCTTTTATTTTCTCATGGATTTTCTTGTAACCTTTAAACAACTAACACTTCTTCTCATCATCTAATGCTGTCGACACAACGTTAATAATTCCCCTTAAAATGCCTTTAACAGCCAATGGCGACTATTTCAAATTGCATATGATTATCACTCATGTTAAACAGTTAAGCAATTAGTTTTGTTTTTTACCCCAAGGGATCTATTAAATGAAATCCCTCGATAGTTATTTACTAGAATTGATTGAATATAGATACCAACTTTGTAGTTGGAATGACCTTAAAAATTATTGATAGTGCCTAGATTATAAATCATATCGATTAAGAATTTCAGCGCAATAATAATTATGGATATTATTTTTTTATAGGTAAAATCGTATATTATCACTCCACCTACTCGATGCAGGCCGTCAAACTAACTTAAATTGCATGCAAAAAATGTTCAGAAGCTGTGAATTCTCCGTTGGATACCAATTATGTACATAACTTTAGTGTAATTAATAAATTTTACTGCTTTATTAGTTGATATTTACACCTTAGTACTATAAATAACTGAATAAAAGGTTTTTAAATAGGTGTGTAGATAAAAAAAAAGCATACTCGTATAAAGCAGTTTTATAGACACAGAATGTATAAGAGTAGAAGGGGAGAGAAATGAAACAAATTTCTCGGTTCAGATTATTAGCATTAAGCGACTCACAAATATTTTTTAATGTGTATATTTTTTTAATGTTATAAGAAATTAAGTGGCACATTTTTTCTAAAATGCACCGACCTGTATTTGCTTTAAGTTAAAAATTTCAAGAAAATAGGTACTGGGTTCTACTATTAAATCAAGAGATATGATTTCCAAAGTATAAATAAAAAATACAGTTGCGATTGAATTGTAATAAATATTTAACAAATTAGGTTGAAGTTACTAAATTAAAATTAATTTGGTACTTTAAGCTCAAGTGACATAGTATAGAAATTGAATGAGTAAATAAATTAATTGTTTCAATTCTTACTTTGTGGAAACGATCCACAAAAAATTTGAAAAAGATAAATTATATTTATCTGTGTTTCCACAGGATTCCAACGCTTTTTTAGTTGTACTAAAACGACAACGGTTTCGCTATATATATATATATATATATATATATATATATATATATAGCATTTTCAAGTTTTGTAGATGTAGATTCATTTTTATTAAATGTGAAACCTAAAATTAATAACTTTTCAAAATCGGGTATTTACAAACTAAATTGTCCGGATTGTAACGCCATCTATCTTGGCCAGACACGTAGAAATTTTATCATACGATACTGTGAACACTTACGAGCTTATAGATTAAAACAACCAGATAAGTCACATAACGTAAAACACCTGATTGACACTAAACACAAAACTACACTTAACAACACAATGGAAACAACAGTGGAAATACTTCATATAAGTAACAAGAAAGAAGAACTTGATTTTTTGGAGGAAATTGACACCTAAAATATTAATATATAGTATTGAATAACAACTAAACCTGGGAAGTTCAATTATCTTAGATCACCTTTTGAACTAAATAATACTAACCAAATATTTTTAGAAAAATAAGAATATTGTTTAATAATAATTGGTTGTTAGGTTTATGACATGAAATTTATTTACATTTTTAATCTGTCAAACTTCTTTCTGTCTTGAGAATGGTATTGTCAGATACCCAAAACCAGGTAGATTTAAATATATTAAAACGCTTTAGAAGACTGTGCAAATTCAAGATAAATATTACTTATCTTTCCATATTTACTATGAATAATTTTTATAAAGTAAGAGTTCAAACAATAAATTTAATTTTTAATAAACCTAATTTAATTTATCAATTATATACAAAATATGAAAATTTCACCATACAATTACAATTCCAATTAGCATCTGTAACGTGGGACATCCCAAAAATATAAATTCTAATCCTATTATTACAATATATAGAGACAAATTATCATTTAACTTTCTTATGTCTCGTTTAAATTTTCTTATGTCTCGTTTAAATTTGTTCAATTTCAAAATAATTTTTTTATTTGCAAAATTGCATCCAAACCAATTGACCTCCTCTGACTATTGTAAATACCTATCGAAAATAAGCATATTACATGTTTTGTGCGTTAGAATATTCAACCTACAAAACCAATTTAATATATCCTTATTTTCATCCGTTTCGGTCAATCACGTTTTGACATGTAGTAAGCAGTTACAGTAACCTCTGTTCCGTGTTATAACCACAAATAATACCGTGATTACTTGCACTGGCAAACACCAATCATGATCGTGGTATAGAAAATGGACAATGGCGAACACACATAATATACCGACAGTATATTAGACTTTAAAAGTAATTAAGATTTGCTAGATAACATTTAAATGAATATGTTAATAATATAGGTTAACTGTTACTGGAAATTCTCAGTTTAATAAAGGATTGCACTTAATTTTAACGCAACTTTCCGGGCTCTTTGTAAATGTCAAATAAATGTGTGGGACAATTAAGACCGTTTATGTAATTTATATTATTTAAACAAAATTATATGGTTATGTTATGGTATGACCCTCTGGTTTCTTATTGTGTAATATATGAGGATCGCATACACTTGAACTCTTACACTGTACCGATTCAGGTTCCATATTACCAAAGAGATAAATAACTGCATTTACATTTAAAAGAGCGTTTATACTTCGCTTGAATATACTACTTCGCACAATTTTTTTCAAAGGTTATTTCAAACAGTATACTAACAATAAATAAATGATAGTTAGAACTCTTATCAAGATAGGTATGTCAAGGAAAATTTTAATCTGATTTTTAGTACTCTGTAGGTAAGAAGCTTATTAATCTTTATTGGAACTCTCCTTAAGCTGTTGTGTATGTGAATCTGTCGACAACATTCTTATCACACATTAGCAAAATAAAAATTAAGTGGATCAAACTCGGGGCTGCGGAGCGGCCATTGAAATTCACTACCACGATGAAGGAAGATTTGATTCAGATAATCGCGTACAGCCATTGAATAATATGATGCACCATTTTTAATGAACCACATTTTTATCCTTAGTTGTATTGAAAAATCTTCCAAATTGTCGATTAAATCATTAGTTAAAAATTTAAATGTGACTCACAGTTTAAATGGGAGCTACTTCAAATGAACCCAGTAATGTATCTTCTATTACACCTGACCAGACATTTATTTTAAAAAATGGGTTGTTGTTGCCATATTGAATGTACATTAAAAAAAGGAAAATGGGGGAAATAATTCCTTTAGTCTCAGAATTTATAAGATTTTATTTTTCATAAACTGTGAGACTAAAGGACTTATTCCCCCATTTTCCTTTTATTTATTTTAAATTAGTACTGGAAATATTTTTTTCAAATTTGCTTGTTCAACGTCTACTTTGTAGCACTGAAAACGGTATAACAATTTGCACTTTGTAGCGTTGTTTTAGTAACTTTCTATGCTATACAATTCGATGTATCAACTTTTAATGTAAGACAAATAAATAAATTGTAATTTTAATTATTTTTTTTATTAAAAACGTTTCCAAAATAATAATAATAGCTATTTCTTCATAAATATAAAAATTAGCTTGACAATTAAGAGCATAAAGAAATATATACAAATTTGCAATATAAATAAAAAACAATAAAAATCTAAAAATCAATAAAAATAAAAAAAACAACAAAACAACAAAAAATTTAAAAATCAAAGCATACATCACAGATTTTTTAAGTATCTTAAAAAAATATCACATTGAGAGGAACACAATACTAGATTTGGAAATAAATTTCTCGCAGCCTTTTTTTAAATATTTTGACATTTGACCATTATAGGAAGGCAGTTATACAATACAAGAGGGAACTATAAAAAATAGTATGCAAAACTCGTCTGACAGTGACTGGTTTTACAGTATATTATTGTTTATTTAAGGAAAGGTTTTCAGTTTTCGCCAATTAAAAGCGTTTCGTAAATTTTACTTCATTAGAATGTTACCCAGTTCATTATTCAATTTCATTCTTAGCTACAAAACTCAAGTCCAGTAGAATAATTTTTTTGAAGTAAATTTTGCACAAGTGTAAAATGATAGGTACGGAGATTAATTATTTTGGGACGCCCTTTATAGTATTTTAGACGAAATCATATAATATCACCCAATCGGTTATAAATATTTTGAAATATCTTACAGTGTGGTTACATTCGGTTTTGGTATAATTAACGATATTTTCCAGATTTTACATGCCCAGAAAAATTTTGTCTTGCGTAAACGCAAATCATATCTCACATTTCTTCATTTAAAAAATGATTATGTCTTGGCATTTTTACTAATGTAATAACTAATAACTCAACAAGAATTAATCAGTAACAAAAAGAATTTTTTTAACAAACTAAACGAGTTGTATCAATATTCGATTTATAATTTCTGTCCTAGTTTCAATGCTGTAATATTCGATTCATATATTTTTATTATCTTGCAATTTACTCACACATATTCAAATAGTATCCCTCAGACATATTATTTTATACACAGAAGTTTTTTCAATTATTTATTAAGGAGACCAATTATTTTATTATTAATTACATTTTAATTACTAGCAATTTATTTTATCTTCTAACCTTATTACAATATGTAATGTTAATAAAGCTGTGCTGTAAACCGTAACAACAAATTATATGTATGAAGTGATACCGTGAGAAATAGACAATAGTAATATCGATATTAAAAAAAGACATACATAGTGTTAGACAAAGCAATTAAGCAACTGGTGAAATATTGACAAATGTAAAATAGTAATGATTTATTCACTGCACAGTTGGATCCGTGGGAAAAGTCCTAAACAAAATGCAATATCAGAATTAAACGGTGAACATAATGAATTTTACTTCGTATAATATTTATATTGCGATTGTTACACAATCAAGCTGTGAATTTACATCCTCTATTTCAACATGACGATCTACACTAAAATAACAACAATTTCTATAGAAGGAGTCACCGAATCATTTATCAAAAAATACTTTTGTGCAATATAATTTCTAGTTACACTTATACAATATTATTCTTCAATAAGTAAATTATAATCCCGATATTTTTAAACGTATTTTGTTGACTATAATTTTCAGTGACATTTGGTTTCGCATATCCAATATCTCTTTTCATGACCCAATTTGAGTTTAATTTATACCCAAGTACCCGACGTCGTTTTGCATACTCACAACTAAAGAGTTGCATCCGCCTCGGGAATAAATTCCTCTTTAAGACCTCGCGATTGCAAAATTATCAGCATTTACCCGTAAAGATCTCGACAGTAATAATACGTTATCGGGTACAGCATCGGCGATTTTGTTAATGCGTCCACCATATATTTGCCTCTCTTGATATTCTCGATATGATTGTGATTGTGGTAATATCCAGGTGTATAATTGGTCGACACGAATTTTTTATTATTTTTCGGTAGTATTATCAGCCGCCAAATCTACATATATTGTCGTGTGGAAGAGCGAAACAAGACTTGAAGAAAGCGAATAAGGAAACAATCATTTGTCTGCAAACTTTCTCATCAGTCGTGGTTTTAATAAATTGCTTGGTTTTTTATGATCCATTAAACTTTATTTGATTTATCCGATTTTTTAAGATTCCTAAAATGTTTCATTGCTTTTCTAGAGCTTTTGAATCTATTTCAAACTAAGTTATTTCTAAACTCATGTTTTTAAAACCTTTAAAGATTTCTGAATTTGCTTCAGAATCTTTTAATTATTACTAGCATTTTTCAACTTCATTGATAGTCTTGAGCTATCTCAACAACTTGAAAACTATCTGACGCTTCTTGAGGCTCTCCAAAGATTTTCTAAGGTATTTAATTCGCGGTATAATCAGTAATTATCGAAGAGAGTGACAGTATATCAAAATTACACGTGTAATGAATATACAGGGTGCGGCATTAGTACGATTAGTCCGTTATTATTGAAGTTAGGAAAAAAAGTTTTTACAAGTGTAGGCAGGCTTGAGATTCACATTTTAAAATTAATCCCAAATATACAGTGGTTTAAAATGAACATTATTTGAACCTTTTTAAAACCTCCTTTTAATTTTTTCATTTTTTTTGAAGTTCAGTGTTAGAAACTTGAAACCATTACAAATCTTTTTCACTCTTTCTAGGCTTTATAAGCCTTTTGAGCTTTCTTTAATTATTAATTAAGGTTTTTAGTCCTGTTTTTCTCTTCAAACAAGCGTACTCATTTTTTTAATTAAATTCAAACGAAATAGTAAAATGTACTAATGAAAACAATAAAATACTCTGAAACAAAATTTATTAATATATGAGCAAGCAGCAATTTGCTGTAGCTACAATTTGGTTTCATTGTTGGGCGTAACTACCGGACCGTGTGATTGGGAAAATTAGAATCGGAAACTCTACCGTCAGAAAGAAGGATGACAGGAAAGGCCATTAGATTCGTAGCCATTTCGATTTAACTACCAATTACAATAGACAATTAGGATTTATTTGCGTGTTGTTAAGTCAACTGTACACGATTCTGAGTTAATTAAATATTGTTTGTTTACACTTTAAAACATATTTCTTAAATTAATTTTAGTATTTGTTACAACGAGAAGCATGTAACTATAAGATAGTTAAAAGTGATTATAGTCCTTCTACGTTATCGTAAGCAATTAAATCAGTGACAAGAAAATAGGTCTTAGTTTTAAAGAGCCAACAGACATGAGATTAAATAAATACAGTTGCTTCGATCGAGACTGATTCATTAAAAGATTTTGGAAAGCAACAAAAAATCTAAAGACAAAATTTGAAAAGAGGGAGGAATTATTAACAATAATAATAAAAAATTAATTATTCCAGAACACATTGAGAAAATATGCTGCAGCGGGCCAAAGAGGTCCATGGCTTGTGTGGTCTGCTTTCTTCACATTTTCTTATTTATTGCTTTCTAGGTCCATCGTGTTATTGCATTTTTCGTTATTTTCTGTTATTTGGTTTATTATAAAGGTCTTTCAAATCCTGATTGGTCCTTCTTATACATCTCTCGTTCTCGTTTTTTCCTCCGTATATTTTTGAAGTATCTTCCTCTCCTATACTGCAAGCTTTACCTGTGCTTTGTATTTCTTCTGCCTTAAACGGTTTTCTTGTAAATACTGTCCCCAAAAATATTTATTTTCTTCAAATCTATAGGTTTTATTACTATCTGTTACGACTACTGATCAATTTTAAATTCATTATCTGATATTTGCCTTCCTTTTGACCTTTTCCAAGCATAGACAATACTTAACAATACTTTTTTAGTGCCATTTTATAATATTTGTTAGTTTATTTCCGATTCTATCATTAAAATCGATAAACAAAATCGATATTGTCTTCTTCTATTTAAACATTTTTGCGTGTATCTCATTTAGCGAAAATATAAATATATTATGCTCCATCCTCTTCTAAAACCACACTAATATTTCCCTGTTGTAGGTGATTTTCAGAGTTGCTTATATCCACTGTTCCGGTATTTACTCTTTTATCCACGTATTCTCTATATTATGATTCTGAAATCAAGGAAAGTGCTTAATATTCATTGGGATTTAGAACTCAAATATAGACCAAATCTGTTTAATAGAAAATTAAGTTTGTTCTGCGCTTCACATAGTCTCGGCATTTGGTAAAGTCCATCAAAATGGAATTATAGAAAACTCTTAGAATCATAAGAAACACATATGTTCTTCAAAGCAAAATAAGACAAGGAGTGCTTATACCTAAAGCGTACCACAAGTTCGTGTTACTTAGCCCCCACTTAAGACTAATGACCTACAAGTGCTGATTAATATTGTAGCATTTTAGTTGCTCAGGCATGGATGTACAGGAAAAGAAACCTAACCCAACAGCTGACTGCTAAGACAGCTTTTCGAACATTCTTGAAAACGTCAAGAATATTCTGGTAAAAATCTAGAATTTCCTAGAAATATGGAGTAAAGAGAAGTAACTTTCTGCATTATGAGTAACCGTCAAATTGTATGAGGTTTAGAAGGTTTAGATGGCGCTCCTAGAAACAATGTGTAAAATTTGAAGGAATGCACTAATACTCAACAGAGTAAGACAAAATTAGATAAAGAAAGTTAGACATTCAAATTCGAAAAGCACTATTTTCAAATTATTTGGTTAAATTTATAAATTCCAATTAATAAACTCATTCTGGCAATTTATTGAACCTTCATTTGACACATTTCCGTTGACACTTTTTCGGTTGAAAGCCCATATGAGATAACCTTCTTTACCTCCATAGTCCACATCGGGAAATTTAAAAACTGACAGTAGAAGAAGAAGAAAACAGATTTCTAGATCTAATGCTTCTCCCAAAAACATGTAATAAAGCCCATGCTCAATTTGAAAACAAAGATTATATCAAGGCATAATCGCCTTTTTCGAATGTCGGTAGTTTTAGAACCGTTAATAATTGATGATAGTTAATATGATCTGATGGGATACATATTTTAAAACCAATAAAATGAAGAATTCTATTCTGTGCCTTATCTATATGTGATCTATTTTATAAAGACTAAACACTACTGGAATACTCCAGATTGGATGTGAACAATAAATAGTCTTAAAACAATAAATATTATTAATCTCTGACAGACTGCGTTTTATGATACAGAGGAGTTTTAATGCAGTATTAATCATAAACTCATAATGCTCTTTAAATCACAGAATAGGATCAGAAAAGCCTCCCAGATCCTTAACAACTGAGGCACATTCCAAACTTTCAGAGGGAATTATATTTAATTGGATGTTTTTTCCTATGAAAGCGCATTAATTTACATTTTTGATATTAAGATCTAAACCATTACTTTTACACCATTCGAACAATCTGATTAACTCTTCCTCAAGCAGAAAACAATCGTTTGCATCAGAAATATTTTTTTAAATATTTATATCGTTTGCATAGAGCAAGAGTAAACGTTTGGAAATGTCATTAAAAAAATAATTGAAAAAAACAGGAGACATATGTCCACCCTAAGGAAAACCAGACGTAATCCTGATTTCAGAAGATAAGCAGTTGTTGATCTTGATTATTTGGGTACAATTTATAAACAAGCTATTAAACGATGATATTAATTTGCTTAAGTTAGACATGTTGGATATTAAGACATTGTGATTAATTTAGTCAAATACCTTGGAGAAGTCCATATAAATCACATCGGAGAATATAGGAGAAATCAAACAGCCTCTGCAAGTAAGAAAAGAGAACATTGAACTTCGAGAAGAAGAGCAGAATAGATGTGAACAAAGCTTGAAATAATCCACTAAAATTTAAAGATAGTTGCATTAGCATTTGTGCGGCGGAAGTGAAAAATTAGCGGCAACAATGTGGAAAAACGTTAAACAGAGAAGCTTGTCGCGCTTTTTAAGGTCCGGAACACACGCAGTGATGGCGATCAAGCTAGCGTGACTGATTATATAAATCAACCATTTATTTTCACCCACCTCTACATGCTCTTACACGAACATTCGTCATGTTTTCGTTATACTTTTTAATTAACGTTAATGTAACTTGTCTGTCAGCGTATATATGTATATATTTGTTTATGGGATGGTGAATAGATTTTATGTCAAAAAAATGAACTCGGTAACATTTTGTAAGGATCTTAATGGTATATGAAGACACTAGAGACAACTCAGCGCAATAAAATGTTTTCCTTGGTTATTGTATGTTTGTTATTTTCTTTGGTTCTTTTCTTATAAACATAAATCACAACTTATTGTAAATATACCGCTTTTTAAGCAAATATTTGGTGTATTATGGTGAGAAAGACTTTAAAAAATTGGTGATGATGGCTTGTCATTATTAACTTCCCTTTGAAATTAATCAATTTTCTTTAAAACGGAAATCGGAATAAATTACGAAATAATAACCACTCTAACAGGTAGCGGGAGTTGACGTTGCGTGTACGTAGTGTCCAAAAGAATGCCAATAGTTGATTGCCATGGGATATGTTATAACCGTTTTGGGGAATTAAACAGAGATATCCGGTTAATCGAATTTATTGCACCGGAAATTAGGTCGTTAGAACGTTACAAGATATTTACAAAAGCATTATGTGTGTCGGTAATTGCTCGAAACGTGTTGCTTCAGTGAATCTGCCCTTCTGGGCAACCTTCTTTGTACTCTTAATTTATAAATTTAGATAAAATTTCAGTTGAACGGAAACCAATTTTTTTACGACATAACAATATATTCTTCGTTTTCCTTTTTAAAAAGTGACTCTTTGCAGTTAAACTTTTTTCTAATCAGCGTCTCATTAACAGCCAATAACTAGAAGGTAATATATAAAATGTCTTTGATCTAGAATGGGAATCGTGTACCCATTTTGCAAGCATTAAATCAAACATTCATAAGTATTTCACTTATAACTGCACATTGTTTTTAAGGACACTCGATATAAAATTGAGATAGGAAATTAGCTATATTTAATACGATCATTATCTAAATCGAGCCACACCTGCTTGATACTATCTTTAGAATTATTTTCAATGTTAATACCAGTAAAAAAGGTCTTCTGTCAAATTATTTCTTGAACGGTTCGTATCTGTACCACGAGAAGACAGTTTGATATATATTAATCGGTCGCCGATTGACTCTTCTAACATCTGGCGTTAGTTATAAGCTTCGCTCGTACAAATATACAATATTTTATTTCTATTTATTCATTGAAATTCCTACGTTCCGTTACGATTTCGATTTATAAAAAGTACATTAGTCAGCTTAGGTTTCCTCTAATAAATATTGTATCTTATAACTAATAATATAATAAATATTCATTTTATGGATTCAAAGAGAATAATCAAAAAAAGTAGGCAAAAAAGTAGCCAGACTTAAATTGGACGCTGTTTGAATCTAAATGTCCAATATTTTATTATATTCACATTTAAACGTTTTTTCTATGATTTAGGGCACAGAAAACCATACTAAAAATCCCCAATTGAAACTTTACTTAATCGTAAATAATGTTTTCTTGTGGCTTTCGGGTTTCTTTGCGATATAAAACATAACAAGCTCTACTTAGTGCGGTAATAAACTTTTTATTGTTATAAATTCTAGTAACTGACTACTTGTCTGATGCGCGTTCCAAACCGCGAAAAATGGACAACGCGCTGATTTCGTTTTAACTCACAGGACTGTACATACATTAAATAAACGATTTAATTGTAAAAGTTAATGAAACTGAATTGTTTTAGCATATTTTGGGCGTATTATTAAATTAAAAAATAAAAATATTTAAACTAGAAAAAGAGCAGAAAAATCACCTGGTCATAGCAAAATTAATGAAGATCCAATGAGACCGATGAAAAGTCTTATATTTCTCAAACTACAAAAGTTCAAAATCAGTACAGTAAAAAAAAACAATAATATCTGGAGAATCTCATAGAACGATGTTGGAACCTTCTTTTGCTGTTTATTATTAATAATTTATTTGAAATGGTCACTTCTAGAGATGGCATAGGAGGACGAGAAAACCAGAAAAATCAAAGAGAAAGTAAATTGTCGAGGTGCCGAAAGGTTATAAGGTTTGAATATCGACAATTGAAGAAGTAAAGCAAGAGATAAGTAGAAATGGATAACAACAATATAAACACCAACAATCCTACCATTCTTGAAAAGTGAAAGTAATTAAAGGAATAAGAAAACATTAAAAACAGTAAAAGGGAAATGGTATACAGTGATAAAACGCAATAATATCTACAATACTATTTTTTTAGTTTATCATCTATTCTTCTCATCTACCTATTTTCAAAAACTTAAAATAATCCAAATAAAGTATTTGGTGTTTCTTCAAAATATGTTGTCAACTTTTCTTGTTTTCTTTAGCCGGTCTCGCCTATTCTTACGAACTGATTTTCTTCACTAATATCCTCTTATATCATCGATAAGGTCTTCATTTTACTTTTCTCCTTATTTTATATATTAACAGTTTTTGGTTTATCTAAATCATGTAATGTCGGTCAATCTTCTTACACAGCTGTACTATCTTAAAGTGACAATTTTTTTAATATTTGTTTTACTTGGCAATTCTGTGTATGTTATATTTATGATTTTCATAAGTATCTCATTTCTATTTTCTTTGTTTGTTGTGTTAATATCAACGTTGTTTTTCCAAATATAAATCTACAGCTTACCTTAAATAAAAATGGACCACCTTCTAGAGATGAAATCTCTTTTTCTTTGCTAAGAATCTATATTTTTTTGACCGAGTATCTAGCTTTATACACAAAATTATAATTTTATTAAACAAACTCATCTGCGTATTCGAGTGAACTAAATGGGGTGGTAAATGGGGCAAATCCTATCCTGTGTTCCGCGCATCGTAACTTTTATAATCAAAGCAATATCGCGTACGTTGCGGTTTATTTTTGTACATAAAACGAATTTATTTTATATTCGGAAGAATCTCGCGGTTTGCGTATTTAAAAAACATGCAGCGTAAACTTTGTATATTCAGTTTTATTGCCTACTAGAATGCAACAACGAATTTAAAAAAATCGCATGTGAAACGGGATTCTTATTTCGGGTTGACAGTTTAAATTTGTGATTTACGTACAGTATAAAAGCGAAAGTTATTAATTTATGTTTTACCTCTAATAATAACTTTTACACAACTTTAAGATCAATTTTTTCCTCTGTCTTGCTGCAATGATTGCCGTATAAAAGGAGTGTTAATTATCGTAAATAGAGGTTTTTTCCAAACATCAAATTAACTTTATGAAACTGACACTTGAAAGTACGTACCATCAGGTTTAATCAGTCAATTTGATCTCATCACTTAATTCTCTCTAATTAAGGTTAAACATTTGTCAAAGTTATACACCGCCTTCACAGATTTCTAATATAGAAAATTAAATAATTTTATTGTGTTAATTTCCTTGATATCAATCAAATTTAATGATAAATGCAACGGCATTTCCACTTGAAAAATTTATAATATTTTATAATCATATATTTATTCTATGTGAATGGAACCAAGGGCGTATTTCATTTCAAGATTTATTTAAATAATTATATGAAATTTTCTGTAACAAAAATGTATATATTTCTTGGTTTAGCTTCTAAGAGCATCTGCAACTCTACATTTAAAACCTGGTTAGAACCAATACTGAAACGAGTTAAATAATACAATACAATTGAAAATTTGGTAAATAATAATATGAACGGAAAAAATATGAAGTTAAAAAACTTTAAGGATCTTGTTTTTTAGAAAAGACATAACATATGAGTAAGGAGGAATGACGTTGGGTTAAAATTCAAGGAGAAAGTCTAGAAATATTTGAATCAAATACATCCAGACAGCCAAAGGGTAGTACGTAGAGAAAAAGATAAAGGGAATAATTTAATTTTGTCGGAGAAATTTAAGCGTAAGGAAGAATTCATAACTAAATTTAAGAAATAAAAAATATAGCATTTTTACAATAAATCGACGATGACATCACAAGAAAAAGAATTGCAATTTTGTCTCGTAAAGGTAACACTGTGTCAACTTTGCGTCTTTTTAATATAAACGTTTTGTTCTTTGTGCTAGTTTATTTTATATATATATATAAATATTGACTTGTCAAGAAAAGAGGTGATAAATATAGTTGTGTATATGTGGTAAAGAATAACATGCAAAGTTCATAGAGATTCAGGAGTAAATTGGTTTACTAAGTTTTAAAAAGCCACAAAACCTGAAATTTTCAAGGTAAAATAACCTAGATCCAGTAGTTAATATTCTTTTTGGAAACCTTGGTGGAGAACACTACTAAAATACTAAACTTAGAGAGCACATCATTTTTAATATGGAATTTAGATGAAACAAACTTTTGTACCGACTCATCAAAGACCGAGATATTGGAGATAAAAGGAACCACTAGAACCACTGTAGGTCCTCAAAAAGAAGATATCATGGTTTGCTATATACTAATACTGCAGCGAGAAGGGTTCTACGACTTATATTTTTTAAGAAAAAAAAAATATAAGGCCAGTTACTACCATTTAATGTAAAATATATCCGGTGCATCGTAGTCAGTTACACTTAATAGTTGAATGGAAAGTGGGATGTTTCTAAATTATTTTCAAAATATCATTTGTTGTTGTAGAAAGATCAGTTTTGCTGATTTATGCTGGCAAGTAGACTAAAACTTATAAGGTAGGGCGTTAAAAATTTTGCAGCTTCTGGGGCACTCTTAGCCACGTACTACAACCACTGGATGTTTCTACTTTCAAGTCACTAAAGCCAAAGTGGGACTCTAATTTGGTGAGACAAAGACACCATATTTGCCTGAGAATGCCAGGACAAGAGTTTGCCATAGCAATATCATAATTATTAAAATAGCAATATCATAATTTTTTAATAGCTATTTACCCAATCACCAGCGGTACTAAAACAACAGGAATTTGTTATTTCAAAAATGTATTTGCCCCTGCAATTTTAGAAAATGGACTGAGTTTCAAAAAGTTAACCAGTTTTTGAATCCTATTTGATGACATTTTCCTAGATAAAAATAAGAGAAGTTCATAGGAATTAAAATTAAAAAAGGAAAATATTTTAGCAGGATGAGTCGCATTTAAACGATTATGAATTTCTAAAAATCTAACTAACAATCTTTACAGGCGTCCGGCGTAAATAATGTACATATTTATGGAAGAGGTATCAAAACATATGCAGAATAAAAATGTATTTCTAAAGTCAGCCATTTTCAAAGAAATAAAATATTTTACATTATCCAAATATTGTTTACCGAAAAATAACTACAGTCGGCAACACCGCGACACAAGAATGACTGGATCAAGTTCAATTAGATTAATTAACATGTTGTGATATTCTTGATTTAAATAAAACGTTATTTTTCACTGAATTATTGAAACTACTTTACCAAACGATTCAAGTGTCCGATTGCTCTGTAAATTAACACAATTTTATGATTCATCAGGTAGATATTCCTTGATTACATGACACATATTTTTATTAAAAGTGTGAGATGTTGCCACGTTAAATTTTTGAGTAAATGTTCAAAGTGAATTTTTAAGTAAACTAATGTTAGAAAAAAAAATTATTAGAATATTTTGTTGCCAATGATACGTTCTAAATACCATATAAAAATATACATTATTTTTATGGACGCCCTGAATATTTTAGTTTCTTTTTTATTGTAATAAAAAGTTCCCATTCAATTTAGTATATTGTTTGTTTCTGTAACTATAATACGTATATTAAACCGAAAAATCCATAGCAAGTCTATATGATTACCATAATATGTTCTCGAATATATTCCTCCCATTCGAGATATTTTCGAAAAAAACTACCTCGCTGGTACACATTAATGGCATCAACAATGACAGCGCAGATTTTTTCAATTTGTTAGTCGCACAAATTGAAATTTTTAACATGTCATTGGGGCACAAGTGAGAAATGATCTATGAATTCGATAATCTTAAAGAAGTGTTTGTCGGAACTAGAAAATTCAAATCATATAGCCCAGCTTGAGTCTTTTCATCGTGAATTGAGTATAACGGTCACTGAATTTATAAGCGGTCGAATAGATATCTCGAAAACTGAAGAAATTGGAGAATAGTACTTATAGTGTATATATTTTTATTTTCTATTGAGTTTTGTATTGTTTTTCATGTACATACGTAAACATTTCGTATACGAATACAAATATTCGATATGAACTCGAATGATCTGAGCCCTGAAGGGTCGCATTATTTACATGATTTTAATTTTTGTTTACGCTTTCTGATTAATTAATCTCAGTTGTAGAATCCTTTAACACGCCATTCAAGATTCATTATCATTTTAGATTTCAATCAAAATATTAACTGGACAGTGGTCGGAAAAAATGAACCACCTTGATCTGTTTACATACCAAAAGATCATGCTTTTAATAGACCGTAATTTACATAGTCTGATAAGTTCTTAGTAATTGTGAGTTATTATTAACCAATAAAGTTTAAAATGATTGATAGTATCAATTAGTAAATGGAAAAATTGTTCAGAGAAGAGGAAAAAAATACAGAAAGATTGGTATAAAATTGTTAGATAGTTAATTCTTAATAATAGGGTATTCGCAGTTGGTATTGAGGCTTTAAAATTTATTGTTAGTTGAAAAATAATAGATCATGAGCGTAGGTGTGAATGTTACATGGGCATTGAGAAATATAAACAGTGTGAAAATATATGAGAAATAAATTGTACTTGATTGATTACTTACTGGACATTTTTATAGTACGTTGCAACAACAACTGTGGCATAAGATACTCTTATAATAAATCTGGCGACACTTTGATTTATAAGATTTTAACAACGCTTTTATTTACTTTGTAAACCATTGATTTCTATAATTAATCTTTAATTAATAATAATAATTATAAAGATTTTCTGACAATAATGTTGTCAATCACAATGAACATCGATTAGAAATTAATAATCTCGTACAAAGCAATTAAAAGGATATTTGTCTTTTATTCAGTGTTGAAAGCATGAAGCAATGATTATTATTTTATAGTTTATACTTCTATGAATTCTTAAATTTTATTTCTAAATTGTACAACTTGTATCTATATTATTGCACTAATTGAAAACTTTTTGACAAAATGTTGAACGATAAATGTACTCAACTGTGAAAAGCCAGTAATAAAAAGCTTTTAAGCGACTCTGAATCACCCTATATATACAAATATTTATCTTTATATATATTTTTTACTTAAGACTCTAAATTATTATGCAGAAAACCCGAAATTATTAGGCAGATATCAACACTTTTTGACATATTTTTGTGATACAAGCCAAGATTTTTAAAACAAATTTTTAAACGTGTCTCGAATTTCTTCTCAAAAAGTAATCCTTCCTTTTAGATGATATTTTAAATTATTATTAAACAGAAATCGAAATTTTTTAAACAAAATTTTTCGATAGAGTTCCAAATATTTAGACCAAATTCACACACTATATCCACATTTCGATTTTTTTAGATGGAATTTAAAATTCTGATTAAACACGAATCGAAATTGTTAGATAAACGTTAGTTAATATTTAGTTCTAATTGATTTTATGCTCGTTTACAAAGGCAATGAATGTGTTCGATAGCTTAAAGCAATTTAATAATTTTCTTCTTCGAATTAGATTTGAGATTTTGCACACCTGGTTCTCGACAATAAATAAATAACAGTACATGCTTTTCGTATCGTAATTAAAACCATGTAGTACTATTATAAATATTTTTAATTGATAAAAGCTGTAAAATTTATTTGTGAACCAAGACCGTCGACTCCATAAAACCAACGCGTTGTATAAAAACGTCAAGATTGAGTTTTATGAAAGTGATAAAAAATTTGCATTGCCATCGTGATTTATGGTGTAATTTTGAGATTAGTCGGACGAGGTTTACAATCTTATAACAAAAATATTGCTGTATCAAAAAAAACAATCCAGGATTCCCAAGAAACACAATAAATTTTGAAAATTGATTTGACAGGATGTAGTAGACTCCACTGGAATTTTGTGTTGAACATTCTGCCTTCTATTTTTTTCTAACCAAAATTATTTATTAATTCTGTATGGATTCAATGCTCTTTGCCTCTTTTATTTGTACCTACCCTTGACTTACATTCGATACGCAATTTTTTTGAACCAAAAACAAATCAAAATCGCAAACATATTATTGATCCAGTAGATTATGTTCACAGAAATGCTATCAGGAAAAGCATGCATGAATCTTTTTATTAAAGACGAGTTATTCACTACTGATTAATTACTAGAGATGTTAACGATGATCCAGACCTGTCAAATTTTAAGAGAACTACATTTTATAAATAAATTTTAAATAGAAAAACATGACGAGAACAGCTTATTAATAGATAGTGATTAAATAGTGATATGGAAAAAGGAATATTTAAGCAAGAAAAAGTCTTATGGGAAGAAAAACCTAAAACTATATTAACTTTACGAATCATGGCTAAATCTAAAGTTTGGGTAAATAATCCAGTGTCCTCATCAAGACAGACTTTAGAATGTCTCTGAACTGGGTTCTAAAATACAATAGGTAAATGGTTTATTTTACTATTAGATAAAAACTACATTTTTGAATTGAAATGACTTAAAGGCTGTTAGATTGGAACTGAGGATGGATTTGTTACTGGTGAATTATGGCCGTTTGAATCGAAACAAATCAGTCGATTACCACGAAGAAATGGATAGGAACTCATTTGAACAATATGTGGAAAATAATTATCCTCAACATATAATAAATTTGGTGAAAGTTCCATAGCATACACGAAAAGTAGAAAAGAATCCTACAACAGCAACTAGAAAAAATTATATTCAAGATTAACTGCGACGTTTAAATTTGCTGATGTGGGAAAAACGTTTGATAAGGTGGTTTACCCTCGATAAATGAAAAAAATGTATGCTGCACGTGCAGAATAAAGTGCAAAAACATATGTGGGAACTGAACAATACAGTGCAAGTGTCTGTTGAACCGTTGATAATAAATTTCTTCTTTTCTGATGAGAGTGAATTTATATAAGTATATTTCAGTCCCGTATACGGTTTCTTTTACAGTGGTTGAAGATTGTCATGAAGATAGAAGTTTTTATATTTTTTTTTCTTGAATTCAGCACTTATTAAAAATCATAAAATAAATCATTTTTTTATTGCGTCCTACTACTGTTCGTATACAAGTATTATGTATTTGTTTACGCTTGGTGACTCTTGATTGTGAATACACTGAATGTTTAGCGACAAATGGCGATAATAGAGACTCCAACGAAAATCATATTTTTCTTTCTTAATTATTTTTTCTATCTTCCTACAGAAAGAAACTGCTGATTAGGGTCTACCTAAACTATTCCTTAAGATGTCAACAGTCAAACTAACAACATATCTAGTAAGTCGAAGACATGAAATGAGAGTGACGGTGAAATCGCTGATAGAACAATCTGAGGAAGTAACTGAACAAGATTGGACTGGGAGAGAACTAACTATCTTTGTAGGTTCATTTGATTCATGTACTTTGCAAGTAGAAGAGGTGTGGGTTCACTTATACAAAAAAGAAAAATCGTAGGCAGAAAAGAACATAAGAAACCAATAAATATGACCATAATAAATCTGCAAAGATCTTTAATAATAACAGAAATTTCAATATAATCTACAATGTAGTACATGTATAATATTCCGCAGTGATGTTGTGGATCGTTAAATTAAAGTTGATATTCCTGTTTAAAATAAGCCTTTGTAAGCCAATAGTTTAGTCAATTTCTTCAACGCTAATAGTTTCGTGCTATTTGTTTCCAATTTATTATGACCTCTCTCAGATCTTCTTTAACCCCCGCTCTCTATTTCCGCCTTGGAAAATCTATTCTATTTTTTCCTTCAGGTGTCTTCCATCTTCCATATCCTCTCAACTACTTCTTGTTTTCACACATTTGTTATTTATCAAGACTCCTAATCACATACAGTGACCCACTTCAACAATTTCCCTAAGTTTGTTCTGAATTCTCCTTTCTGATTTGTTCTTTTGTGGTTTTTCAGTTCCATGAATTTTCGATCTTCACACTATTTCGTCCATATGCTTTTGTGACATTATCCGACTTTTGCAAAATTTTGAACGTGGTCACTAACATTACCATAGTTATGTATGTACTTCACTGTGTTTGTAGCATTGCTCAAAGAATTAACAACCGTATTCAAATGTGGCGTTCCGAGTCGAACAAGCCAAGAGCAATCGAAATTGTCACCTAATGCGTGATTCTTGTTAGATGGCATAATAGCATATTCCACATACCTGAGCTGCGAGTTAATCCAATTAACTGGAATCATTAAGTGGTTGTGTTAAATAAATCCGCCAGATATGTGTGCAAAACCAAACAGAGGCGGCACACAATCGAAAATGTATGATAGATATGGTAAAGCAAAGTTTTCGAAAATTTCGTACAACAATTATTGAATATAATATTCAAAGTTATGGGGTTCTATGGTAACTGCTTTAAGAAATTTCCAACCTAACCAAATATAATTAATATATAAAAGTTTGGTTCTATAAATAGTACATGAACAATAATGTATCTAAATCTAGATATCTCGCATTCAGACTATTGATGGTAAAACATGTTCTAAGAGAACTGCAAAATTTTAAAAAGTTTATTAATTTTTACCTTCTGGGAAATCTAGAATATCTCAATAAAAATCCTTATTATTTCAAGTTTAGAAATTCAGTAGTTGTCCTAAAAAAGTATATTTTTTAATACAATTTACCTTCCGGAAAATATATGACGACGCTTATTTTGGGAACTTAGTCTAAAAACAGTCAAACACAAATTGAAATTGACCCTCATATAGCATTTATTTGTTAAAGACTGGAAAGAGGTTGAAAGTTTTTGTCGGGGTTGTCACTCGCTCGGCATTGTAACCCCTTAATAAATTCTTCAAACAGAGGAGTATTTTTAGGCCAAAAGTTCGTTAATAATGCGAAAACGGGTCATTAAAACAGGAATATTTAAAGAATCGATGCCGAGATGAATCTCTCTCCTAAAAACTTACCGTAAAGTGCTAAGATTAAAGAAAAATAGTTGTAGTTTAACTCTCATTTCGAATGTTACTCGATTGTCATTACAATAGAGTTTGATTAGTAAGTTATAGCTTGACCGGTATTTTCTAAATTAATCAGTTACTAGTATCAAATTGGATTATTAATGAACTCGACGAAGATTAGTGATCGTTCAATTCATTAATTTAGCCATATTCACCTTCTTTAATTTTACTTGTTTTTTAATTTTATTGTTAATTTTGATCGACCTACTAAATAGTTTGGAATGGTTCGGTATTTTTATTATGTCTATGCCGTAAAGTAAGTATTTCCTATACTGGGTGCCTTCCCGAATCAGACCTGCAGTCCTGTGAGCACATGAACCTAGTAAGTGTTAATTTTCTTTATAATACAGTACTACTATCGGCTAACAAACCTCTACATTGCACATATGTCAATCAAGTCAATACAAGAATCTCCGTCTATTATAGCTGTGACACAAACTATTACATTTTGTGTCATACAAGCCATATATACTACGTTTGTAACGATTATTCAGCCCATGGCTGATTGTTGAATAATGAACATAAAAGAAGAAAAATAAATACATATGTGGGAATGAAAACTACGGAGGAAAATGTTTAAGGCAGGACGAAGAAAATAAATTTCTAAATGCAAAACCATTTATAAATCAGATAGCTAGGAACTTCCAAATTATGATAGTTGGGCAGTATGTTAAGAATATCACCCAGCAATCGGGCAACATAAGCAGGAAGAAATGGTTAATGGTTAGAGATAATACCTAGAATACCTCTAACCAAAAACAGGGCAACTGAAACTGACTTAAAGACTGCGGAAATTGTAGGTAAGATCCTAAATGACTAATGACAAAGAATCTGCACATTGTCGTCTCAAGACCATAGTGTTAAGCGTATTTTTAAATCGAACATAACCTATCAATATTCTTTTAAAAATTCTAATGTTGTTTTTACTCAATGTTATCAGTGCTTCGTTGATATAATGCTTAGCCTGCCTCAGCCCAGATTTATTGAATCTAACTTTGAATTAGCTGATTCTGGGTTACTGTCTCTTGGAACTTTTTTATTGACTTGTTACTTCAATTTACTATTGTTTTTTTATGAATGCATCTGTTTCAACCAACAGATTTTATTTTAGTATAAAAGTAGCTTAACCTTAATAAATACGTTACATTGTAATTATTGTGTGACGTAGCACAACCACATACAATAGTATACTCGTGACAAAAAGAAGAACCCGTTATCACGACCGGAAGACTTTAGTAGGAATTTTTCCCGAGCGTATTCAAAAGGGATTAATACAACTTTCCAAATATGGCACGATTCGAATTTTTAACCTGAAAATATACCTAATTATTTACTTGATGTTCACAAAGCTCATGTTATTTATTACGTCGGACAAAGTGTTTACATTGATCGTATTTCATTCTTATTGACATTTATGTTACATCTAATTTACTAAGGCTTATTTTCTAATTACGGACGTATTAAATGTATCTTGGTGTTATGAAGCTAGAAAATTGATTGTAGTGAAAGAGAAATTAGATTTTTTTTAATACTTAACTACCTAAATAAAGGAAAAGGAATAAAGAGGATTACAAAATAAATGCTGTAAATGGGTGGTAACCAAATATAATTAAACTAAGCGACATTGTTAATATTAAGAAGAAAACTATATGATTGCAGGATGTTACTAAATTCTTCTTGGAACATAATTCGTAAATTTCAAAGTATTTTTATATTCTATTATTAAATAGGTAATATAAACGAGAATTCTAATCTGAATTCAATAATATGGTTGAAGAGAATTTGCTTCTAATTTTGAGCAATCTTATGTTGTTGTTTTGATTTTCTGGGAAACACTATTCACAAAAAGGCTAAGAAATGCTTTCTCTTTCTATGTATGTATTAATTTTTTTATTTTATTCTAGTTATAAAAGACCTTTGACAGTAGTTAGTTTTAAAAAATTCACCATTATCAAAGTGAAATTTACCTTTACATTAAGGAGGGTTTTGGTCATATAAAATATTTTCCTTACATCGTTTGTATAATAACTACTGTCATATTAATTATTTTTTAGGTATCTTTTTGATTCGACATTCGTAAAAGTGATAAAGTTCTTCTTTAAGGAAATTGCAATGAGGAAAAAATTACCTGTTAATTATTGGCAATATACATTGCGAACGATGCATATTAAGAGCATCTCATGCTTACGTGCTAGTCGTATCATAGCGCATTTAAATCCGCATATATCCATCCATATAGTACTCAATTACAAATACCCTCAAGTGCTTAATCACAGATATATACGTACCTACAGAAAAATAACGTTTTATTGCCGTGTAGCAATTTCATCCTTTTTAATTATACGTCGGTTCGCAGAAATGTTGTTATAATTTTTTAAATAACTGGAAACAAGGTCAGATATGTAGATATGGCAATATAAATGTTTGAATAAATCATTGGGAGTCCGTTCATGCATCACCGATGAAAGGTTGTAAATAACGCGCCACAGCAAGACACGGATGCCCTCAAAATGTCCAAAAATTTTCAAGAAACCTCGTCAGAACCTACTCTTAAATGTTTAATAACAACTTCTTGTCGAGCGGAACTTTTGAGTTATTATTTCTGTCGTAAATTATAATACCCTAATAAGTACGGGAAAACAACTAAAAATTACAAAATGCTACTTGTACATATTTCACGACTTTCACGTCAAGCAAAAGTCTGACATTATTCTGAAACAGAAATAACGTGACTTTTACTCATTTCGCCATATTAAAAATAATTTTTCATCCCCAAGAGCATCTACGTCATCAATAAATTATAACATGTGTCTATAAAAACATTTTACATTTAATAAAACGTAGTAAAGCCGCAAATTGGCACGACTTACCTGTAGGAAGATGATCTTATTTAATGAATATATAACAAAATCGTTTTTGAGTTTGATTGTTTCCAATCCTCAATACCACATTTGAGAAAATGGATAATCTATATCAAATTATGGAAATTGACAAAAGTCGACAATTAAATAATGTATTACCAATTTAATTTTTTACTTTCAAATGGTTGGTTGTAAAGAAATTCTCATCGAATACTGAAATATCTAATATATATATGCTTCTTAAAATAGATTTGTTAAAAGATATGAAATAGATTGGATTAATCAGTCGATACTATATTAATGAGGAAAATTAGGAATTGCCAGATTCTTATACTTCGATTCTGGGGGACGCCCAGTATGTAGTATACCTATAGGTGATAGATCACTCAAATAACAAAAGATACACACCGAATTTTTTATAACTTGTTTATTGGGCAAGAAAATTACAATAAAATATATGAATGAAAGTGGAATTAACAATGCAACGAAATTAAATTAATGGTTTGAATAATTATTAATCCTCGCCGAGTAAACCATTTGTATTCTATTAGCTAATTAAGAAGTACCAACAAATATAATATATAATAAAATTCAACAAGGATAAAAACACTTTTGCAGGAGAGTATTGGATTTGAACTTTTAGCGCTAATTTTACTTCTACTGATTCTTTTGACTTTCGGTTTATTAAGGAACTCGGCTCTCTACAAATTTAACAATATCCTCAATTCGTAGATTTATATGACAGGATAACAATTTGAACGACAGCTTTTTTGTGGGAAGAAAAATCTGGAATACCTTTCCAGACACCATTCAGTTTTTCCAATTATGACAATTATTTCAATACAACAATTACAATCATAAAACTCATCCCTTGCATTTAATAGATTTATAATTCTCAGGTCAACTTGTTTTTTAACTATTGAATTTGTAAATTTGGATATAAATCAAAACACTTTTATTAAGATATTCTTAAAAAAATAAAGATCACTAGCTCTCTACATTTTATATTGCTTTTACTGAGGCAGCTATATTCTGAAGATTTGAAAACTTTAATACTTCCAATTATTTAAAAAAAAATATGCCTCAAGTTGATTGACTACAGAATCAAAAAAACATATAATAGCACTTGTAGAATAACAAATTATAATAATATTCTAAATTAATAATACCTTTTCAACATCTAAGACAAATCTATTTAAGGAAACATATATGAAAACAAGCGGCATTTCTAAAAAATATTTAGAAAACTTTCTAAGACCAATCGATTTCGGAGACGCGGGTACATTTCAAAAAAACGGTTGGTATGTTTCTAGTAAAAATCATTACAAATGAATCAGAAGTTCTAATTGATGCCGCGAGTGTATTTTACAGTGGAAATAGCTAACCTTTACTGCTGAATAAAATAATCCTGAGATTGTAAAACTCATTTCATATTATTAGTTAATAATTACTAACAATTTTCTCTCCTGTAGTCATGTTTCAAGCAAAGAAAGAATTAATTATAAACATCGAAATGGGTCACCTTGGAACACGGAATAATCATGGATTCTAGAAACGAAAATTCCCTTGAAATTTGCTGCAGCTTAATTAAATTACCGCTAATTCAACTCACACACCATCGGAATGTCGATTGAATTATAAACTAATCAATCAATCAATAATTGCAGAATATTTCGGAATTTTGATAGTAGGTAGTTTTGTTTCGCTAATTTATTAAGTATTTGCGCCTGGTACTTAATGAATTGGGCATTATAACTTAACATTTAACAACTCAATTAGTTCATTTCAACGTCAATGTTAGTTGAAACATTTTATTAATTATACCAATTTTAATTTAACAAACAAAAAAATAAAGACGAGTAAAGCTATTATCTTTAAGTGAAGAAAAAAATGACATGACAACCCCGCAATTTTTTACCTTGTGACATCATTTCAAGTTTATCGTGAAACCCTTTATCCGAAGTTGATTAAACCGACGAATAAGAAGCAATAATGCTATTTTAAATGCACGTCATCTGTCAAAATCTTCACATTTTTATTTTAAAACGCAACTTTTTATTTCATACATATCTTTAGTTACGTGAGTTCATTATAGGTCTACAAACTAACTTAAACGAGTTCTACCAAGCTCATGACAATAATATCATCTTACTTGTTATATAAATAAAGAGTTCTAAGAAGGAGGCAGTATAAATCTTCATATCTATCTACTTTTAAACGAGTGGAATCATATATCATCTGATTATTACTTTCCTTTTCAAAAATGTAATTGAAAAATCTGGTTCTGTGCTCTGACAATAATAGCGAATTTCTATGAAGAGAGGCTACATTTTATAATGGACGTTTGAAAACATGATAAATATCTCACGACAGTGAAAACTACACAGAAACGGTGACAAACTATTTGTTTTGGTCCAGTCCAGATATCTTTATCGTGACTTTTTTTATTTGATTACTAGAGAATGATGAAATAAATTATCAATATTCTGGATGTACAGCTCAATATTTAGATTAAATTACCATACTCAAACATCTATTATAACTTTAAAATAAGATATTTTATCTTTGGAGAATATCTTGAGGAACTGGTCTATAAACCACGAGCAAAATATGGAAATCGAGAGTAGAATTTATTATTCAAGCTAAGACGATTTAAGATCTAGATGAAAAGGATCATGAAACGGTAACCAACTGACCAAGATATGTGGGTGTTAGAACCAGTTCAACAATCTGCAGTTTCCTGTCTTTTGAAATGTCAAGTGTACAAATATATACTTTTGCTTTCACACGAAAAATCCATTGCCAACAGAAGTTTTAATGTTAATTCAAGTAAAATATATTTTTATAAACATGTAATTCTGAGTCAACTTATTGGAAAAAAAATTCCAGAAAGATACCACTTAATGATTATGATCGATATGACATTATTTTACACACACACATCGAAAGTTTTGTTTTAATTATTTATGATATAAAAATAATTCTCCTATGTTATTAGCGAATATTAACATGTTTTAGTTACACAAATTGAATGTATTAATTTCTAAACTAATTCTAAAATAATGAATTTAGTTACGAGGAATGTTTTAAAAAAATGAAAAATATAACAAATACAACCTTTTAAGGAAATAAAATAGAGGGGGCACATTTAAAAAAAAATGTTTAGTCTACGATGTATAACGATATTCGTCAATGATTTCTCTTATAGTTAGTTTGAAGAATTGTTTATCTTTTTATGTAAAATAAAAGCGATTTCGATATAACAGTTGTCACAACCCTTTAAATACCCTATATAGAGTTGTACAACCCAATATTTTGAAAACTGGGATTATAAGAGAAATCTAAATATAAGAAATTACACAGGGTGTCACCCTCTAAAGATAGGAATATTTTCCAAGCAAGGAACATATCACTGCCTACAATTTTTGTAAATAATATTTTCGGATTTCGTTTATAACATCGGTGTTAAAGATGAATCATTATTATGAGCTATACATATAGTGGGTTGAAAATAATTGGACTAATAATTAATGTTTTAAATCTTATTACTAAATAATTGACTTTTTGAATTATCACATTTTAATAATAACATGAAATGTATGATCATATGGCTATATTTGATATATGTATAAAAAAGTTTGTATTGCTCACAAGAGAGATAAAATACATGATTATGTCAAATCTAATTTAATAGCAAATGCAAATAACCAAAACCAATAAATAACTGTTTTTTCATTATAAAGTAATAATCCCACATGCAGTTAATAATTAAAATTCTCATTGATTATCTACAGTTTATAGATTTTTACATACAAGAGATGAGTTCATTTTAGCTCAATAAATCACGGAAATTCATTAGGAAATTTAAATTAGGCGACTTAAACGACCGGCTATGAAAGTATTTATGAGATATGATTAGAAGGTAACAAATTGCATATTTTTTATGTTCCTGTGCTGGTTTTCAACATTTTTATAAATATATAATTATTGAATTAGATATGCTGTAAAAAGCCGTTATATACATGATACTTCTAATAGATACCTATAATTATAAATAATTATTTATTTTTTTATAAAATAAGAAAATTCCACAGAAACATTTTTCAATCAGTGTACATATAATTGATTGAATTTTGAATATTTTATTTTTAAAATATGAAAAAAATAATTTTTTAGACGGAAATATATATTAATCACCGGACGCAGCAATCAAGTTTAAACAAATATTTAAAATAGAATAGTCGGATATTACGTTTAAAAACTGTACTTTCTTGTTAAAATATTTACTCACATCTTTTACTATAAAATAGACGTCGTAAAATTTCTTCTTAAACGTTATCTGTAGTAACCAAAAGTTATTATGGAAAAATAACGAAATCTACTCCCCTTAAAAATAATTTATCCAATTATTTTTTTTTGAACGACAACCGTAGGAAAGAATAATAAACCTGTACCAGGAAAACAATGAAGTATCAAACCCACGAGAATTCGCTATCAGCAATATTAAAATTAAAAAGACTTTGCGAAATAGGTAATCTCTTTTGAAAATTGCACAGTCACTATCTGGATCTGACATCAGAGAATATAATACATATAGCTTTGATTTGGTCTTCATAATATACATCTCATTGATCAAGATAGCAAATCAACTTTATTTGTTCGGCAGCATCACAATAGAAATTTGTAAAAGGCTACCTGTGTTTAACAGCGGCGTAGATCCTAAGTTTCCACTAACAATGCATAAACACAAATCAAATATCACATATGCACAAAAAATAGAAAGAATAATACGTGAGATAATAAATATATCAATATTTCTAGACTTAACTTAGGCTTTTGACGAGGTATGATTCAAACACATCTAATCGAAGTTCTACCAAAGCAACAGTGATAACATTTTAAAATTTAAGAGAGATACAAAGAAATTAAAACTCCATGTAAGGATACTACAATAGACCTCTGGAGTAGGGAATGAATAAAAACTAGTACAGAGTGTTAATATTTATATACTAATAATACTAATAACAATTGACTGTGGTATGTTTGGAAATATACCGTTGACCTTTAGTGTAATAAATCAACTACTTGCACATTGTATAGGTCTCAACATCTTCAAACCGCAGTAAATGCAGGGTCGGTTTGAAAACACCACTACCTGTATATTGATTTATTATTACTTAGAATTAAAAAGACATTTTAAACTAAATAAAAATAATGATTAATTATAAATATTGTTTATTTCATTAACAACGACATAATAAGTACAACAAAAATTAATGGAATAATGAAATGCTGATTTATTCATTTAAATAAAAATAATGATTTTACACTCATCAAAAAGAATTTAGTTATTATAATTAAAATTTATCATGTTAACCCTTCAACTGCGGGTATCGTAAATAAAGGATTCGTAATTTCTCTTAAAAATTAAACGCAACGCCTGTGTTTGGCTAATGTGTCACATTTTATTATCACGTTAAATAATTTGAACTCGTTCTGCAATAGCATAGACCATTTTGGACTAAATCAAAAAATATCTATTGGATTAACTAGCACCACCGGTAAACACTATCAAATGTCTTAGTAACTAAATAAATCTTTGCAAAATTTGTTGTTTTTAATGTGATAATAAAAATGTGATACATTAACCAAACATAGGCGTTGCGTTTAATTTTTAAGGGATATTACGAATAGTGTTTATTTACCATATCCGCAGTTAAAGGGTTAAAATTTAGACTATACACTACAAGATTAAAATTAAATTTTAAAATAATAAATTTTTACAAACTTAATTCTACTTTATTATAAATTTAGTTCTGTGTCACTGTCACTACCTTCATCTAAACTGCTTATTAAGGGTTGAACATTGGTACTCATATACGTGTAGGAATTTTCCACCTTAATTTTATGTTGTATACATTTTTTCCAATTGTCTGCAGAGATATTATTTACTACATTTTTACTTAATTTTATTACAGATCTATTTTACTTGGTGACATATTAGTTCAATTGGATTTTCTGTTGCATATTTATCACACACGTATTCTCTATCAATTTTAAAACCCTTTAATTCTTCTAAGAGAGAGTTTCTTCAAAATATAAATTATTATTCATTATAAAATTTTGAATTTCTGCTTTTATACTATTAGAATTAGACTTCTATTTTATTTGATTTTGGCAACTAGAACTACAACAACGCTATTTTTGGTGTATTTTTTAGAATTTGATATTGAAACCAATCTTCAGTGTCTTGGTGGTAATTTAGAAAAGATTCTTCTACGTCTCTATCTGAAAGCAACAAGCAAATTTCTGAACCTGCGTATATTATTGTTATCCTTTTGCCTGTATTATAAGAAAACTTGGTTTGACATTTTTTTGAAAAATCTTTCCATCCTTTTCTTGCAGTATCATGTGTATCGAACCATGTTTCATCAAGGTAGATAATTGGACAATTTTCTACTCTACATTGTTTAAAAATTTATGATGCCATTCCCATAAACGTTAAAAGTTTAATTACAGATTAAAGTTAATTCCCTACTATTGGCCGGATTATAATTCGAATACAACCTCTGGTGAAAAAAAGTGAACCATTCAAAGCAGTAAAATAAATCACAGTTGTGCAATCATGCTGGAGTTTTTTTCGAGTTTTTATTATGCAAATTTGTTGATGGCGCCCTCTAACTACTGTTCACAATAAACTCTGATTCTCTTCGTCAAATATGACAGTTCACTACGACTTTCCCCGTCAATTTCTCGTTTTTATATTCTCTTCTTAGCTTCTCGAAGTTTCCCGATAATTCTTGACGTTTACAAGAATCTCATGGCTGTTAGTAGTTATGTTCGAATGTCCTTCCTGGGTCTTCTGTGCATTCTCACCGCCAGTGGTCTTGTCCTGTGCAACCAAACCGTTACAATACTAATAACTTTCGAGCACCAAGTATTTAAAAATTCTTCTTATAAGATTAAAAAGTATTTGTCAGGTTAACTAACGAGAACATCCAACTCGTTTTCATCGTGTGACAATTAGTCATTAATTACATAATATATATAGTTCGTGGGTGGCTCCCCTGCTAACTCTCGGTCCGCGCGGGTAGAGGAAGATTAATGCCAACCTAATAAATTAATAGATGATCCTTCATGGGTCTTAATCTCCACAGATACATCAACATCTGACGGTAACTTTATACCAGGTAGCGAGTTCTTTTGATCATTGTTTCTGAACCGAAGAAGAAAAAAAAATAGTAGTATCAAAACAATGAGAGGTATATATGTCTCTTTTGTTTAATATGTTTAATACGTATTAACAAATGATAAGATTTTGCATATTTAGGAGAATATTACATTAAAGTTAAAAAAATAGTTTTTGAGTGATTTTGTCAAAGGTTCCAGTCTTAAAAATGTATTATTATCAGTGTGCTCCATTCCTTTTTCATGAGATGTGCCAAATTCATAACTTCTATACTATTTTCTTCTTTTCACAACTTTGTCGTAAATAAAATTGTTTCTTTTAATTAGCTGGGAAGGAAGAAGAACTGGTTAAAACAAAACCTTCTAATTGAAATTTTTAAAATTAAGCTTATGTTCGACTGAATGTTGAATTTGTTATTTAGTTCATTAACCGGATGTATACATATAAATAAAAGGTTATGAAAACAATACAGATTTCTATCAGTAACAAAATTACTGCTGTATAATAGTTTCATTATTCTTAACATTCCATTTAACCATAATCACAAAGGGATTGATTTATAAACTGCAAACGCATTAATAATAACAATAATACTTTAGACAAAGTAAGCAACAACAAAGGCTCCATCTAATTAAAACACATATTATACTAGACTAATCGAGCTATCTTGACAAACGGTATTGAGTTACTTCTATGAAAAATAAGTCAATCAGTAATAATATTGGTCACGATTTTGAAAAATGTTTTTATTATGTAATTTTTAGACCTTGACCTTGTATTTTAATATATTTTAAAACAAATTATTTACATGGAATGCACATAACACTATTAGAGGTTTTTTTCTATTACTACATGAAAATAAGGAGGAATGAATTCAAAAAATGTATGTGGCAAAATTGAAACGATTAAAAAGCTTCTGGTTGAGAAAATATATAGAAAAAAAATTACATGTAAACTTATGGAAATTGAACCAAAATTATTCACGTTTGGAACGTATTGTCGATTTGGCGATTTATAACTTCTTCTAAAAAAAAAAGAACAATTAAATATAAATGACTTACAGTTTTTGCCATTAACTAATTGGTGAAGTGGCAACGCTTTATGTGCTGTAAACCATTATGTTTTGGAGGTTATCTAAATTATTAGATTTTCGATTTTTCGCTGACTCAAGCGATGGAAATATATGTATATCTTCATTGACGTATTTTAGCCGTTAGAAAAAATCATTAAATTACACGTATTTGTTGAGCAAATTTTGCATACATCAGTTTGATGTTTCAATTTCTGTTATCGCAAAACTCGTATACATTGTGAGTAAAGAATATTCTTTTAAAACATCATTAGTTTTCTTCAAAAATTTACTTTGAATATTCACTCGAAAATTTACTCGTGATATCACCTCACATTTTTAATAAAAATATGTTGCATGTAACCAAGGAATATCTAAATGATGAATCATAAAATTGTGTTTATTTACAGAGGAATCGGACACTTTATCGTTTGGTAAAGTAGTTTTTTTATCAGGGTCTTAAAGAATGTTAGAAAACTGTAGTTTATTACCTAATTACCTATTACCGAGAATGCATTTTTCAGTCTTCTACATCCCCTGTATTCGACCATTCGAAATATCCAGATGTACTAAAATAAAAACTTATTTGTCAGCATTGATCTGACCCAGTTATTCAAGTCTCGCGGTGTTGCCGGCTGTAGTTACTCTTCGGTATAGAATATTTAGATAGATGTAAAATACTAATAATTATATCTTTGAAAACGGCTGACTTTAGAAAAAAAATGTATGACATTTTTATTCTGCATACGTTTTTATACCTCGTCCATGAATGTGCCCATTATTTTGCGGACACCAGGTATATTCTTCCTGTTCTTTTTTTCATTTTCGTGAAATAAAATTGAATGCTAACTTTACATGTACATAAATACCCGCGAGCAAATGTCCATGCTGCCAACTGATTAAAATTTACACCATTGATGTTTCAAACCGGTCGAAAAAATAATTTCAATTAGCAAAAAAAATATTTTTAGAAATCCACATATTTATCTATTTATTTGCAATCTTTTTTGTTATTACTTCATTTATTTATCAAAAATTTGAGAGAGATTTGATAATAAAATTTACCAAAGCTAAATTTTTATTGATTATTATGGCACCACAATAGAATATTACTAATGATAATTCTCATGTAAAATATGTTAAACCAGCCAAACTATGTATAACTAGAATTAAGTTGACAAAAGAAATCTAATTTCTCGGTGTAAATTTTTACACCTTTATTCAAAAATTTTTACATTATATTACATTAAATTAATTGTTTTAACTTTTACTTTATGGAAATTATTCATAATAAATATGGAATGATAAATAATACTTATCTTGAATTTTGATAGTCCCAAAGCGTTTTATATATTTCCATATTTATTACATTACATGTCTGATTAATTTACCACCTTTGTTAATAAACAAAAAATTTACATTGCTATGTATGTATTAAATGTATTTTAGTGGCCTACGGATAGTCTTATAAAGTCTAGAACATTGGTATTGAAAAAAATAGTTTTCTGTGTTTTTATCCCTTACAACTCTTAAAATTGATCTGGGTCATAAAACATAAAAAAAAATTCTACTAGTTTACGGAAAAAGTTATTGAAATTTATTGTTTTATTCTCAGCACTTCAACTTCAACTGCAATTTGCATACATGATTACTCTTTTCTAATGAAAATAACGGTACAGTAGGTACCTATTGCAATTAAAATTTAAGGTGCTTTTTAATATATTGTGATATAGTAACCTTGAGTTTATATCCAATAATATGTTGATTTAATAATATATGAAGAAAAATAATTGTTTCTCAAGAAGATCACGATGTAAAAAAAAGAATATGGCATTTTATTGTTGGCAATTATTAAATATTTAATTTTTATTGTGGTACATATTTTATAATAATCTTGACCTTCATTGTAATACATTTTAATGAAGAAGGAAATATTTTTCTAACTACTGATTAATTTATAGAAAAAACTACCATTACTTTTATTGAAATTGATTTATTATAAATATATATGGGAAAATTTTATTCTTATTAGATCATGAACGAACAATTTTAATAATTTATTTTATTTATAAATAAATGTAATTATTTTTACACTGTTACTTTTACCACACATTTTAATATTTATATAAAGCAAAAAAAAATTAAAAAAAACATTTCCATTTAAGAAATGGTGATATTTTGAACAAAAAGAATTAACAATATTCAACAGAAATAAATACAGGTATTATGCAATATTTCAAACAATGAACCATATGGTATACATCCGAATGTGACCGGTAATGACAAATTTCCTGCCCGACTGATCGGATCCTGATAATGAGAACTGATACACTGACAAATCGCATTGAGAGTACCATCACTCGCAAAGTACAATTCTAATGACCTTTTTCACGGGTGAATTGGAATAGAATGAAAATGGAATAGAATTATAATAATAATAATAATAATAACAATAATAATAATAATAATAACCAACCATAATCTGCATGGAGTGGAAACATCCATAATCTCCGAATACGAAAAATTTCGAGCTCAAACTTCAGCAGGAAAAGTAATGAACCCCGCATTATTGTAAACGCTAAATGGCGTGTTTCTTCTACATGATAATGCTTGTTGTCATCATGTAGCTCAGACGATTTAAGATCTGTTTGGTCATCTGAAATGTACAGTCCTGACTTAACCCAAGCGATTTTTATGTTTGACTCATTAAACAATCATTGAATAATTGAGCTATCCTTGTATTTTACGTACAACTATTTTCCCTCCTTACTGCCATGTTCGGTTATATTAAAAACACACCGAGCAATAACTCTATTGAAGTGTGGGCGCCATCTCTCTTTGAGCTCAGTTTTAACTTTAATTTAAAATTAGTTGCAGCACCCTCACATGATAAATATTTCTACGGTTAATCTCGAAACATAATTTACGTGACTCAACTAGTCATAAACGATATTTACTTTGAATAATTTCGACATAAAATTATTCAACACACCCAGTGGTCCGCACTTAAGACCATCCTCAGTACATCTTTCATTGTTTCCATCAATCGAAGATGGGAGAGTAAAATAACTTGCTTGTTACAAAAATTAATATATAGTTTGAGATCTACAGGGTGTTTTTTCCAAGCATATTTTATGAAAATAAAATAAATAGTAGTTATGTATAATGTTACTATTTATAAATAAATAGTTCCAAGTTGCATGTAAGTATTAACTATATATAAATAACTTAATACATACCACCCTATATATATGCAAATGGCTCTGTTTAAGAGTTTAGCCATAAATTAGCGTTATAATTACTATTGTTAGCGCCAATAATATATCATTTTGTACAAATGGCATGGGCTCAGCAGATAATATATACAATACTTGTAAAGTTCTGTAACGCGATATATAATTTCTTAGAAAACTCAAGAACTAGTTCCATATTGCATATAGACGTAATAAAATTACAAACGTGTTCAATGAATCATTTTTATGGATCTAGGTGTATTTTGTAATGAATCAATATGAAAAAAATACGTGTCTAATGTATTTGGCAAACTTCCTAATTGTTTAACGATGTTCACTTCAAGGTTCCTCACCAACATTTGTTAAGTTTATCATACTTAAAAAACTTCATGCACTGCAGATTAAAAAAAATAATTCTAGAGGAGAAACCGTTATGGTAAAAAAACTTTTAAACACACAAAACTAAAAGATTATAAATATGTTTATAGATAATTACATTTTTGTAATTGTCAGTCTGAAAAGAACTATCAACATAGTTAATAGGTATAACATACACTGTAATATACAATTAATGATTGAGGATTTTTAAAATTATTTTTCATACATTAAATCTTGCTTTGAGTTTCAAAAAATTAAATTGATCTCAAAAACTAATAACAACAAAATAATTCTAAATTTAATTAAAGAACATCTAAATCCTTCACTAAATGTTTATCAATTCAGTAAACAATTCTCATATACCGATTTGGTCTAAATATATAAAGACATACACGAATCCATGCGAATGATAAAGAACGCGTTAAGAAAGAGAGAGAATGTATAATTAATATCTTGAAGTAGTGATAAATGGAGGTGGGAACATCGTTCCAGTGAATTCGATAGTATATACATATATTTCGTATTTTACTCCTTAAAATTTCTCCTATATCTTCTTAAATACTTTCTAAATCTGTATTTAGTAAATTTGGAATCAATTGTCTATGTGAATGATTTAAATACTTTAAAAACATAAATCAGGCAAACCATTTTATCTTTAATCAAGGCACTGGCAGAATTAGTGACACTTTTTATACAATTGAGCAATTTACTTACCACACGTGTTGTTGTGTTGCATGCTGTTGAATGAAGAGATTTGTCTTTACTGAAAAGTCCATATCTGTTGTGGTTCCAAACAAATATTGAAGAAAATCATCACTAAAACAAAATGAACCAGTTGTTAAACACTTTTTGATGAAAATTGACGGTATGTTGATTAATAGAGGATAATAAATGTTTCCAACTTATTCAGGAGACAGGGTTTTTAACAATAAATTTTGTGCACTGTACAATGTTCAAAATAAAAGAGAGCGTGAGCAAATTTTGACATCCCTTTTATAAGTTTTGGAAATAAAGGCATTTGAAAAATTATAATGTATGGATTTTATGTAAAATATGCTTTCTACCTTAAATAATTACATCATATTAATCTTTATTTTCTAATCTGGATAATCTAATTTACTGAGAGAAGAATCTTTGAATTTTATACATTTTCCAACTTGAAATTTTTACTATTTTCAATAAAAGTTATAATTACATTATCATTAGTATTATATATATTACTTATTCTCCATTTTTTTTCCAAATATTATTTACAATAAGATTTAAAATTAATAACCTCATATGATACTATATAATTAAATTCTAGATTTAATTAAACACTAATTTCTAAAATTAGGGCAAATGTCAAAAGTTAATATGTCACATGAACTTACTAATTAGAATTTATAAAAAATACTTTTGAACCATATATCTTTTTAACAAAATTTTAAATAATAATTTATTTTATAATTTAGTATCCTTAACAAATTGATTTGTTTAATACTAATATATTTTTAGAAATGTTCTTATATTAAAAGTATCAAATTTGCCAGGGCCATAAATGAAACTAAAAAAAAATATCAAATATAAATTCTCTTACATTATGTGATAGTTTGAATTTCAATTATTTGTAAAATATTTTTTTAGGTAAATATACCCCTTTAATTTGTGTTTTAATTATTATTAATTACGTAGATCTACCCTGAAATTTCGGCTTCAGTTACTTGGCATTTCAAATTTCAATGAAATTTCTATTGCTATTCTATTCAGAGGTCCCAAGTTTGTTTCAAATATCTTGTCAAATATAATCAAGCAGCAGACCGATATTATTCTTTCTTATAGAACTCTATAATATTACATAGAAACTAATAACTAAATATTTGTTACTTATATTAACAGAAATATGTTGTTTCAATTTATTTAATGTTATCTTTTATTAAGAATGATTCACTTATTTATTTATACGACAAAACAATTATTATTAATATAATCTTATATTGTGTAACTATGAAATTAGAAAGAGCAATTAACTGATCATCTCTTCTCATCTTTCTCTTAACACCTACAATGACTAAGAATGCTATATTTGAAGAGTTATCTAAAGTTCGTGTTTGAATACCACAACAACAATAGTTTAAACATTTCAATTACAAAGAGGCCGCCGTTGATAAATTATTGAGGAAATTATTGTAACGGCGTGTAATATTATTATTTATTTAATCATTTGTTGACATTTTACTTCCACGAAAGCAAAGTATTCTTGTTAATTTTAAAGTGGGTTAAACAGATAATGGACAATAGTAAGTAAAGTGTAAATAGCAAACATTTTAGAATATTAAACTTCGCAAATATTTACGAAATAATTTCCACAAGTTACATTATTAATCCCTTATGGTTATTCATAGAATTTAATGGAATAACTTTCATAATAACAGAAACAGAATAAGAGGTTCGATGTAGGTGATAATGAATATTTGATTGAATTTCTCTACTATTATTGAGTTTTAATTTCTTAAAAACGATCAATTTTGGGATGATACATTATTCTATTATTATCGATTTGAAAGCCTACTTGCCGTATTAGACACTTTTTTGTTATTATTTGCAAATCGCACTTCTACTTTTAAGATTAAATTACTCGAAAACGGTGCTATTTATGGAAACATATTGAAAGTACTTTTTTGCGTATAAAAGGACGGAGAATCTTAATTAATAAAAGAAATATGACGTAATCAGTGGTATTTACCGCCGAAAACAACTCCTTAATCAAAACGGATGAAATCATTAATAACATAAAATTAAGTACGCAAAAATTCTATGTACAAAATTTGAAATATTAAGTCATTTACAAGACCAATTTTGGAGGCCTGCATATCCAATATTACCGAGCTTTCGAAAAAAATGTATATAAAAAGGAACCTTTATTTTTAGGGGAACTATCACCCCTAGAAGTATTATTCTATAAGTTTGAACCACTCTGTATAATATACATTGCAACTGAATTTACATCATATTTCTTAAGAAAATGGGTAAATAGTACTCAGTAAGTATTAAATTAACAAATATGGCAAAGATACTAAATTACAGTACAAAATAACATTACAACTGAGTTCTACTTAAATTATAATAAATTTAGAATATTTTCTAAAAATTGGAATGTTTTCCGAAAAAAATACTGACTGTAGAAGAACCAATATTCATTTTTGGATTTTAAACATTAACCCTGTGTATCTCAAAAATGGGAGGCGCTAGGACTTAAGTTTATTGGACAAATCTTATTTATTTTTAGACGTAGATACTATTCACACTAAGAATATTGGAATGTTTTTTTTGGAACACCTTATATAAAGAGTGATCTTGTAAAATACTTTCAAAAAATCAATTGTTCCTGATTCGGCTCTGTATTTTCTATTATTTGATCACGTTTTCACTTAATAGATAGTAATATTAAATTTGTTAAATGCAATATATTAAAAGTAAGGGAAAGGAAAATATAATTTATTCATTGAATTATGTAAAAACAACAAATGTTTGCTGTACATATTTCTATTATTTACACTTTTTTATAGTATAGGTAATTAAAGCTATTAATTTTTATATATCTGCTGATATTTCAAACTGATTTGACAAGCAGTTTGATTTTACAAACATTGAAAATATGAGTGTTTTATTTGATTTGAAGAAACATTTGAAAAATGTTCAACAAATATTATTCATCTAACAGAAGCAGTTAAGTAATTCTTTACTCACTATTCATTATTTATTTGATATAAAAATATTTTTAAATTTCATGGTAATATACAACTGTTATTTTTTTGTAAGACCTTATGAAATAGTTAGTTCATAGTATACCAATTATTTCCTTAGAACAGTTAAGAGATAGAATAAATATGGCAGGTGTAAATATTTGAGAGATAAAAGATACCACTCGATTGGAAAACCTGGGAAAACCTATTATTTACTTTAATTAAGATAAAAAGAGTGTATGAGCTATAGAGAAATCAGATTATCGAGCATCCCAGAAAATATATAATGAGAGTATGATAGAAAAACATATATAAGGGAACAAATAGACAAAACAATAGAGGAGACTCAGTGTGGTTTCAGGAAATCGAAAAGATGTGATTGTTGTCATAAGACAGATAAGTGAAAAATTGGTAAATAGAAACAAAAATATACACATTTGCTTCATAAGCTTTGAAAAAACCGTTGATTGAATTAGGAGAGAGGATATTTGAAAAAAGTAAGGTAAAAAAAAGATCCAATTGACATAATAAAAACAATGTACATAGGAAATGTAATTATTATGAGAATAAATAATGTAGAAGTTAAAGAATTCTCAACAGAAATAGGTGTAAAACAAAAATATGTGCTCAGCCCACTACTATTTGTTGTAGTAATGGATAAAGCAATTAAAAAACTAAGAAAAAAATTTAAAAAATTAAAAAACTAGACATGAAAAATGGAATAAAGAGATAAGTGAATTGATCTTCGAAGACGTTGCAGTAAAAATCTGAATTATAATTTAAACATTCTCAGCAAGGAACTAGACAAATTTAGTTTGAAAATTAATGTAATCAAAACGAAAATTATCCATTGATTAGAAAAAAACGCAAAACATAACGCTTAACGAGAAAAATGTATAATTATACAATTATATAAGAACACGGAATAATAGATAAAGAAATTGACGAATGAGTTAAAAATGCAGGCAAGATATTCAATTCACTGACATTTTCATTTATGGAAAGAAAGGAAATAAGTAAAGAAATCAAAACAGAGCTAGTAAAACAAATTGTCACACCATACCTATTTCCTATACAGTAGTGAAACATTAACGGAAAAAAAAGAACAAATGCAACAAAAATGAGATTCCTAGGTTAAATACAAGGTAAAATAAAATAAGAAATGAAACATTTATGCAACTGTTAGATAAATAGAAGAAATTATGCAGACTAAGTAACTAAGCCATACTTACACTGAAAGTAGAATTGCTTTAGATTAAAAAGATGAAGAAATTCAAGAGAAGCCCCAGATAATTTGCAGGACTCAAATTTCTTTGCATTGTTAATAAATACTTAAGAGACGGCATTTTGAGATAAGTATTATAATTTTACTGGTAAAGATTTAGCAAGTAAATTAATTATTTATCCAGCAACAACGCAATTAACGTGTTAAGATACAGTATGTCGCAAATGATATTTTATATAGCTCCTCACGATCTTTGGAAAATAGAGTAATTGTACCATTTTTTAACTCTCGACTTTATAGAAAAGTTACGGGTATCACATACACCTCGCCGTTATATTATTTATACATATTTCAATTATATATACATGTACCTCCGTTACTATCGTCATCGAGGGTTGAAAATGACGAGAGGTACTGCAATGTTGCCGGATTGACAATGACCACAAAAGTAAAAAATAAATCTTTAGGGACACAAGCCCGATAAATGATATATAGAGTTTGGAAATGTTCCCATAAAGAAGCAGAAAATGGAAATTGACCATAGATTTACAAAAAGTACAAGTGCGAGTTGTGTTTCTAAATCGTCCATCCGTTATGGAGCGGCGATAACCGAGAAATGGAATGAATGACAATAAATAAGTGAATCGAACGAGAGCGGATGGGATTGGTGCGCAAACGGTAGCCAATGCCAAGTGGGTTGTGCCACGTTGCTAGGAAACGGCAGCACGTGTGGTCGAGGCACCATCAATACTAACCAGCAAAAACACTGATTTTATATTAATATTTGTAACCTATAATTATGAAAAATAGTCCTTCACCAAGAAGGAGATTTATTTGCGGCAATAAAATTGTGTACATGGAAAAGAAATATGATTTTCTATGTTTCCGAAATAATGTTTATACTGAATAGATGACCACCATATATCAAATAAATGGTTTTTATGTCATAGCATTATAAGTGTACTACTGTGACTACAGTTGAAAAACAGTTTTGTAGTAAATATTTCTTATATATTTTGATATATAAAGCACGTTGTCCAATAAATTTACCTGTAATTGGCTTTATTTCTATAATTATTTCCTTTGTAGTTTTATAGATATGGTTCGATATCACAGAATCATAGTTTCTTGTACCTCATAATTTTCCTGGTCAGTTCACGTGAATGTGTTACATAATTATAATATAACAGCAACGTAAGTAATCATTTTTACATATAAAAAATAGTGGACCTGCTGTGTTATACGCACTTACAATAACGTTCGATAAATTTGCACTATAGTTTGTGTGTATATGTTATCTTGGCATGTTATCTTCATATAAGGAATAATTCTTTTCCAAGTATATAAATAATGACTTGCAATTTTCTATATATTCAAATTTTTCGAAATTTTTACATGTACACCTACATTATAAAATTCTTCTGATAGTTTCCTTATCAAAGATTATACACACAGTATATATTTTAAAATATGGATTTAAAAAAAAAATCATAGATCCACAAAGAAAAAGTTTGTAAACCAATAACGACAAAAATTACGTCTGTATATGGAACAACAGCACTATACGAATAAAAAATAATCAAAAGTAATCTTAGTGATATAATTTATCTTTTTCATACTTATTATAATAATTATCTTTAAATCTTACTCACTAAATAAAACATTGGATTATGGTTTTTGGGCAATTATTTTAGATTAATTTGACAAATATTTAAAAAAAGTTTTCTAAAAAATTGACCTACAGAAGAAACTATTAACAATCTAGTCACAAAAGTTCCAGGCGATGAGAAAATGTATGCAGACGATTACAATTTTGCCAATTAACTGATGATAGTTATCACAATAATAGTGTAAAGCTAATAAATTAAAACTGTTCAAGACAAAAACTGATTTTTAATAGAACCAGTGATAACACCAAGTTTTTAGGAACAAACAATCTCGTTTTATGTTTTTTAATTTTTTTATATTTTTCTAGCAGCCAACGTACCTTCGTACTTTTTTACGTCGCTTTTTTATAAAAATTTTTGCTCATTGTTTACCTTAAAAATATACGGTTCACTTTTAGAAAAAAATATTTTGAATTTGGATGATTTTTAAATTAAACCATAATTTTGCTAAAGAGTATATTTAGTACTCTATGCATTTTTTCTTCATTAATATCTACTAAAATATAAAGATTACTGTTACACTTGGAAAAAAAAATGTGTGCCATTCATATATAAAGTAACCTTTTTCACTCATTGAATTCCAATTACATACAGAATGTTTCTAAATTTGCACCCCACAGAGCACGTACTTATTATTTATGATAAATTATTCCTATTTTCTATGTATAATTTTTTAATTTATGTCTGGCTAAATAAAATTTTCTTATAACTTTAGTTTTGTTCCTGTTTCCTATTACTAGGTAAGTTTTATAATCTGTAGGCTTACTGTTAACCGATTGTTTTGCTTATTTTAACATTTGTTATTATTTTATATTACAGAACTGATGATGACTTTTTAGAAGTCGAAACTAGTTGTCACTTTTACTTTTAAACATTGGAATTTAATAAATAATTTTTGAATTAAATAAAATATAAAAAAAAGATTTTTATTCAATTACTTTTATATTGATTAACATTTTTTAGTTAAGGGCAATATATTGATAAATAATTTTGCAGTGGCATATACGAGTATAAGAGGTAGTCCTTACATAATTTCTAAAAAAAAATGGTACACGCTTTTATCTAAGTCTCTTAAGTAAACTACAGTGTGTTAAATTATCTAAAAAAAAATGTAAATAACAAAAATATGAAAATTAACTATCTAATCCTGACCAGTATATAAAAAAATACCTAATTTCTTCCAAATAATCATGTGTTTTGGAAAATTTTAGAATAATGAAGTTTCAACTTTATTTAAATGCTATACAGTATTAATACACCGAATCATAAAATGCTAAATTCTGATTAAGTGGAATGGAATATGAAGAAAAGTCAAGAGTAATATTTTTGATGAAAATCGGTTTAAAAAACAAGTGACGTACTATTTTTTTTTCTGAAAATATATATTGACTACCCCGTATCTACGCTTAAATCAAAAAGTGGTACCTAGAAAATGCAAATAATTTCTGATAAAGAATAAGGGGCGCTAATTTAGAAACACCCTGTATGTATGTATGTAGATAACTGATTCTTAAATAAAAGTAAAAGTAAAAAAATAGAAAAATGGATAGATTCAAACGGCCATTCCATTTATTTAGAGATGATTTATTTTTTATTAAAAAATAGTTTTAAAATTTACAAAATATTAGTAGCCTAACAATAAAAATTGATCCGTCAAGCAAGACTCCTTCGTCCCCGCTCCGTCGTAACAAATGAGTTTAGTTTGTTAATGTCGCAAATATTGTAGAAACGACATCTTTTATTGACGGTGTGACATATTTATGGCTAATGGGTGAGTGTAGGAGGCCCAGACTGTTTCTGCGATAAAATATTCTACCTACTATAGAAAATGCTCGATTTCGAAATGCGAAATGTCATTCCTTATTCGAAAAGTCAATCAGATTAAATAATTCTTTTACATCAGTAACCATAATTTTTTTTATTCAATTCCATTAAGTGTTTGCGAAAATATGCATATAGCGAATAATTATTGACAAGCAACAACATTAAAATATTTTACAAAAATTATTATGTAAGTTTAATCACACTGCAGTCAAATAAATATGAAACATCGCCAAAAACAATTTCCGAATGACTCTTTTATTAATAATATCTCTACTATTTAGATGTATAAACATTTTTCTTGTCGATCATTATAAGAAAAAGTGTTCTCCAATATGCTCTGATGAGTGAATTCGCCCGCGGGTCCAACACTATCCACAGAGTGTTAAATATCGGGTTAATGGCCTGGCCTTAGACTGGTCGCCAGCCACCAGCCACAGATGTTCATGAAACACAATTCGGTATCGATTCGATATTAATTGTGGTCGATAAAACATAAATGACAGGGGAATATTAGAGTGGACGCCCAGAGCACATGGATGAATGATGACGCGCATACGTTCTTCATCCAACTAGTTCCACTTTTCCATTAACTCGTCGCGTCCTTCTCATTTACTTAATTGTTTCGAAGACTAGAAAAAAATTGAAACTAGTAGACTCATAAAATATCTATAAGGAGTATGGGAGAGAGATACTCGCTGGCAAAACTTAGAAAAACCATTTATTAAAATTTTTTTCAGTATGTGACCACATTGACCAGCGGAAGCAACCAATAAGTTTTTCCTTGACGATTATAAACGTCCATTGTAATTTGATTCAATAATCATGACCTAGATTCGGATTTGGTTCGGATGGAAACTCGTGTTTAATAAATACATTTGTGACTGATAAAGACAAACAGTTGACTTCCGCAGTTAACGTGTCAAGGGTGCTTTTTCCCTCTTTTTGCTGTGGCTTTGACACGTGACCGGTGGCGTGTACGTATTGCCATCAATCTAAATTATGTTTAAAAGCTTTCTTAATAAATTACACATCACGTTCACGTATACCTTGACTAGCCAGTCATACTTTGGCTGTTAACACTATGCTATTTATTGTGTTAATTATTGCGACAAACTATATACATACATACAAATATTTTTTCCGAAAAAATAACGGTTCCTAGAAGTAAGACCGATCTCTACTTTAATGCATCGGCTTGTAAATTGTATTTTATGAATTAGGAGCCAACATTATCACCATTTTCCAACTAAAAACATTTGCCTCTTTATAGACCATATAGTTCATATAGACCTACAAAGACATCACGTAGAAAACCCGTCTCCTTTCTTCCGATTTGATTTCGTTAAACAAAAAGAAACAAATACGATTTCAACAGAGCTGTTTTGGCAACATGGCTTTTCCACTAGAATAATGCACAGGTCCGGTTCTATTAGAAAATAGTTTTTTTTTTGGCACACGTACGAATGTATGAGGTATAATATATGTTTGCGTTGGGTTAAATTTATGGAGAAGTGGTGCACTGAAAATAATCCAAAGAAAAAGTTTCCAAAAACAGATCTATACCTAATCACAACGTTAATGGTAATAAAAATTTAAAAGATACAACAATTATTTGCCTACTTATTCCAGTCAAATTTCAATTGAGTTTCATAAAAATGCTTGAATTAATTTTTATCACAAAATAACGAGCGCATAGGACAAGTAATTTGGTCTGAAAAAGTTTAATTATTTTAAATTTCATCGAAAAAAATTAACCTCTTATGTAAATACTTTCGAAAAAATTATAGTAATTTTTTAAATTCGATAATATATTATTTTTTAGACAAAGTTTGAATAATTGAGTATATAATAAAACATTTTTCCGAGAACTCGTTCATGTATATGAAAATGTCTTTTCTGATTTTTATCATTCTCGGTCAAGTATGCTCTTTGATTACTTAAGTCTGACTCAAGTCGTTTACAATTTCCGCAAACGGTGCTGTATAAATAATACTTTCCCGAAAACCTTTACTAGTCCGCAGTTAACGTCAGACGTGAAAACATAATGTAATAATCTGTCAAAATGTATCAACAATGTTGCAAAATTATAAATTTATAGTATAGTATATTTGTAGGGTACAGGCGTAATCCACTCACTAATTTTTTCCAGTATTTGAAATGTCGTTTTACTGCTAAGCGGTTGAAATTAAAAAAAGTTGCATTAAAACTTAAATTTAAAAACCTGTTTGAAGGGGGGGCTTCTTTTTTTGTTTTGATAGATTTTTTCATGTTCTCTGGTACTTAAAAATATTAAAAAAAAAAAAACGAATACGTCCCCTCCTTTGGTGTAAAAATCTGCATCTCCCAGTTTTTGAATCATCTCATTATCTCAATCCGTTTTCGAAATATTTGGAATTTACGTTTTCATGCGGTATCATTGGCTCATAATTATTAAAGTATTTATGAGGAATTTGAAGAAATATGTTTTAGTAGGCTACTTTTTGGAATTCTTAATTAAAACTATTAAAAGTGCTAGAGCTATGTCTAAAATTTAGAATAAATAAAAAGACAATTTATTTATATCAATGAATTTCATTATTTCGAATATAGGAAATGGTCGTTGATTACATGTGAAACAAAAATTGAAAATTAGATGCCATTTGTGACACGTTTTTTGAAAACAAAGACAATCTGTCACATATATTATGGCCTTCAAACCCAAATTAGTACAATATTCCTAGATTTGTATATTTGGGAAGTTTTTTTTAATATCGTATTCAATATTTTGTTTATACGTGATTTATATAAAATAATTATTATAAAATGAGTGGCGAATATTACGGAACTGATGACCATACCAATTTATATAATGGTGAGCATTTTACACATTATTTTTTGTACTGTCTTCAGTAATTCAGAACTGAAAAAATGTATAGGATGTCAATAATATTCTCAGATGTACCTAATTTTTCCATTTCTGAATTTAGCACATTTCTTAAATAGTTTCTCAGCAAGAGATACCAGTACATAGTTTTAACACGCCACACAGTTTTAATTAATATAATTTAAAAAATCTAGCCTTCTAATATAAAAAAAATATCTATTGAAAAATACCTGAGTAACTTATTTTTATATCACGAAGTGTTATTTTCTTAAAAACACGTAACTCAGGAATTAAAAAAAGCATTAATGTATAGTAAACTACTTTTGTATTAATTTAATCAAAACACATATCATTTTTATACCATATTGGATATTAATACATATTCAGGTAATTTTTTCATGACATTGTTTAAATATTTGCAAATTACCACTCGGAATTATGAAGTAATGCAATTTTATATATTCTGACACTCCAAGCTGGTTTGACATTAATACAAAATTGCACTAGAAATATCCTCAACCTACAGAAATGTAAATTTTTTTGCGAAATTATATGTCAAAACTATTTAGCTAGAGCACAAAAAACCTTTGAGGCGAATGGATTTAAATCTCCTACTTATTAACACTGTATTTATTTCTATTCATGGGTTTATCTCGCCATTTTAAATCTTAATGTTTTTAAGAAATTGTCACGTACCATCCTATTTATTTTTCGGTGTCCTCATTTGGATCTTTATTCCTTTAACCTATCGCTTCTTTGCGGCCCGTTGACATCTTCTAACTTTCTCGGCTGTTATATCAGATTTGAATTTTATAATCACACGTTAATACATTCAGTTTCTTTTACTTCAAATATGATTCTTAACCTATGGTCACAAATATCAAATACTTTATTTTTTATAGATGAAGAAAAATTTAAATCAAACTTTGATATTCAAGCGATATCCTCTTTTTTTTTATTATTTTTTCAGATTACGAAACTGCATCTCTCCATTCGAATAAAGACAAATATGGACAAGATCATCGACTAAATGGTAAGAAATAATATTAAAACTGCTTAACCTTCCATTTTTCCTAATTTGTTATTTATCTTAGTTTTAAGACCCGAATTAAAAATAGTTGCTAAATAATATATTACATAAAAATATATAAAAAAATCAATCTCCCATTATATACATAGAACTGGATGAATCTTGTACTTTCTTCGTCATGGAACTGAGGCGTTCGCATAAACTGTTGAAAGAATACGATTTCTCAAACGCGTCCTTGGCCATATCTCCAAGAAATACTTGCAAATGTGGACTCATTATCACCTTCTTCATTGCAACTGCAAACACTTTCGGTTCAGGGTCTATAATTACACCGGAGAGCCTGTGAGCCAGAATTTTCGACGCGATGCCTTTATTCGTAGCTATAATTGGTTTTCCTAGGTACATAGCTTTAAGAAGGAATTCTGAAAATGTATCGTTTTTGGCTGGGTGGATTATTACGGCGGATTCCATTATTAAAGTTTTTTCGTATCTTGTTGGTAGGCATTTTAGAAAAATGATTTGGTTAGCACAATATCTTTGTCGAGCGACCTCCATGAGCTCATTATAGTAATACATTTCTTCGTCTGTGTCACAATTTCCAGCTAAAACCAACTTGAATTTTGTGGTAGAAACTTTATCATCGATTATATCCAGGAGAAGCTCGAAAGCATCCATTGATAGCTTAAAATTTGAAAATCTTCTGAAACTTCCAACCGTAAGAAAGATTACACTGTCCTCCATTAAATTCGGTATTATTCTTAAAATGTTCGCACTCGGTTCTTTCCACAATCCTAAATCGACTGAAGGGTAAAAAACTCTCGGTTGCTTAGTAAGGAACGGGTAGGACTTCAACAAAATATCTGCAAACCCAACAGTTTGTACTATAATCTCATCCGCTAGATTTATCCATTTTGCTGTTAATAATGTAGGTATAATTCTGGAGTATTCGAAGCATGCCTCGTTTGTCTTTAGTTCTTTGAAATTTTCGATATAGAAGATCTTGTAGTTAGTGAAACACTTCAATAAGTACAACGCCCACAGACTACCATCGAGAAGAACAAAGTCAGGTTTCGGTTCAGGTGGTGAGAATAATAATCTGCATGCCATACATGCTGCTTTCCAAGCAGAAAAAATGTCTTTAAAGAGACCTAAACAGCTTTTAGGAATCCACCGTCCTGAATATTCTACAGATAGTTTATCTGAAAACTGTTTTCTCGTTATTAATAGAAATTAGTAGATAATTGTTTACATACCCTAATTTCGGTTATAGAATTTTCAGTTTCAAATTCGGATGTTAAAATAGTGACTTTGTTTCCGAGTTGTTGATAAGCAAGTGCAAGATTAACAATGTATTTGTCAATATTACTTTTAGCTAATTTTTCATGTAAAATTACTACGTGGGATTCTTGATTCGGCGATGTTTCTACGGGTTCGGTGTCCATTTTAAATTTTTTGTGATTACGTTTCTGACAGTTTTATGTATTTTGAATTGACATCTCATAAGTCACTTCCTCACTTCATTTTGTTCGCCTTCCTTGTTTTGCTATTGGAGAAATTTTTTAACCAATCACGCGGAGAACAGCCAAGATGAGCTCTTGATGTAATTCAAATATAACTTTTCCCCATGGATCGGTCATTTAAACTAAATTTTTTATTAATTTTGTAGATATAGAGGAGCAATTAGAAGTTGCCGAAAACAGATGTAATACATTAAAAGATCAGTTAGATCACATGAAAGAATTCTATGGGGTCAAAGGAGTTGTTGGACCCGGACCTGGCAAGTCCAGGAAAGTTTCTAATATACCTCCCAACAAAAATGGAATGTCAGGTAATATTTTAAATATATGCTTTCGTGTGAATCAAAAATTCTTCGTTTTTCTTTTTCAGAGGTGGTTCTTTCAGGATCCTCCTCAGCAGCATCCTCAGAACGAAACAAAGGCCTGCAAAATAAGGATAATACGCAATCTGTTATTGGAACTGACAATACTGGAGCTGCTGTGAGAACCATTAATAACATTCTCCATGGAATAACCCACTCAGTTAATCGCCTTTCCGACTTACACGTTCAGATATCTGAGACACCCAGGAGTCGTGTAACTTCTGCAAAATTATCACCGAGTAAATAAAATTTATCATTTAGGGTTCTAATTATTTATTTTGTATAATTTCTTTAGATCGATATTGTGATATAATAACGATCCCTCCTCCGAGCAGCCATGGGGCTCAAGGTGATCAAAAGAAACATATGACGCCAATGGCTGAGCCAGCTAACTTGCATACAACTACTAGCAGTACTAAAAGTTTAGCAGGTAAAAGTAAGAATAAAAGAAGAATTAAAGACGCGAGAACTGTCAGAAGGCAGGGATCAGCTCAAGTAATTAAGAAGAATGTGAAAGTCGATAAGAAGATGAAGATAATAAAATCTTCAGATGACCCAGTGTCTTCTTTTCGACCTATCTTAAATTTTGGCGATGTTCCCAGTCAACATGGTAATTTCTTTTAATTTTTTTAATATATTTTTATTTGTTTGAACAAAAAATCAATTTTAGCTAAACTGGTTGAAATTTTTCATAATAAAGAAGTGAAAAGCAGCGACTCTGACGAATGTCAAACGAACAAAAAACAGAACAAAGTTATTTGCGAAATGGGCAATGAATTTGTTAATCCCGATGTTCCCGTCTTGGAACTTACAAACTGCAACAATTTGAACGACCTTCGAGTTCATAGCAGAAGACTAAACCAAGAGTTTTTTGATGGACCAGAAGCGCCCAGAGATTTTATAAATAGCTTTCAAAAAAGCTATCAGTCGCCAACAATAGCTTCTAGAATGAAACAGGTTGCCAAAAGTTATTTAAACGCGTTTAGTTTTAAGGTTAGTTGAAAATTGTAATCACTTGCAGTAAACGGATGTTAAATATTATGACTCGTGATACATATGAGGATACGAAATCTTAACTATTTTCAGTTCAATCTTTGTAAAAAACAGGTTTCGGAAATTAAACAATACCAGCGTTCGAATCGTTTTGGTAGGCCACAAAAATAGCTAGTTATGAATAGTTTCACTCCTGGAAGCAATTTTTTTTCAGAAATTTTAAAAATAATTAGTTTTAACACAATTTTGTTATTTTAGACCATGGTAAATGCAATCGTAGGAGGCAATGGCATAATGAATATGGGTCCCATGATTCATACTAAAAAGGTAATTCATAATAATTGATAAAGTTATTAAGCATAGGGGTCTTTCTTCACCACTTTCATCAGTTTATTTACCAATTTCGAAGATACTTCTTCAGTATGGTTTCTCGTAGGAGTGAAACTACTCATACTAAACTCGAGCGTGGCTCAATAGAAGGTAAAAATTAAAACTGTGATATTTTTAGGCAATTCCATTTTGCCCAGCGATTTCTACTAGCCCCAGTCACAATATTGGAATTAATATTCAACAAGTAATGAATATATTGAAGAATAGACAACCAATAAACGGAATATCACCAACTCTAGCTCACAATATTGGACTAGCGGCTGACAGACTTAACAGCAGACCACTCTCCACATTGGTGTCCACCATCAACTCAAAAACTTGGTATTACAGCACTATGATCCTGTTTTCTTTTAAATATATCAATTCTCAATTTCAGTTACGTAAAACCTCAGCAATGTCCCTTATCCAAATGCAATCTTAACTATCAGCAATTGCAAGACTTGGCGAAGAGTATTCCAGAAGAAACCCTAGAAGAGGTTGAGTGTGAAGACTCGCCAGAGGTCAAAACTATAATTATTACAGGGCCATCCGGAGATATGGAAGTCAAGAACAAAACTGTACCATCTTGGGCTGTAGATGCCACCAAATCCAAAGAATGCACTTGCATACCTCAAACTGGCACCGACATCAATTACATTGCTAATAAAATCAAGAAAACTTCTCCTGGCAAATTTATTACCTCACAAATTTCTATCTCTCAGGTTTAATATATTTTTTTATCTCTAACTTTAAAGAAAATGCGACTCATTTTCTCTGTACAGTCCAATCCTACTCAATTTCTGCGTGTTAAAAATATCCATACTTTAAATAGCCAAAATTGACTAATATGTTTTTTACATCGGTGTCTTTAATCAGCCACTGGGCTAAAATATTTCACTTCAACTTTATATTCCTAAAAATTCTTTATTTTTGCCATTTGTGTAAACACGTCTCTGAATTCCAATTGGAATTATGTTCTTAGAATTCTGGTGAAGCCTCGCTATATTAAGCTGTTAATTTGATTAAACCTAATGTTAAAATTGCGAATACTCAACTACAATTTTTTCTTAAGAATTTGACAAAATTGCTCCGAGGTCCAGTTATACTGATTCTAAAGTTTCGAAACAGCAGCATTTCTGTTCTTTTATATCTGTATACAGATTTTTTGGTGCATATGATTAATTTGAAGCATTACCACGACTTATTCGGAATTTTTCTTGAAATTACCTTTATGCCCAGTATTTTCACCTACAAATAAGTTCCAAATAACTTATATGATGAAATGACGTTATTTAAATCTCAACTTGAGTTAACGCCACAGTTTGTCCATCAGATAAGTTGTTTGAAACTTATTTGGAGGTGAACATACCGGGCCTCTAACTCGAAGAAGCTTAGGTTCCTTCTTAATACTTTTTTTTAAATCTTTTGTTTATGTTATTCCTAATGTACCAAGTATAATGATTTTAGAAACAGCCAGCAATAACACCAACAACAGCAAACAAGTGGAATCCCAACCCAAGAACCGTTATAAAACGACCTCATACGTCCACGAAACTTAAAGAATCAAAAGTGGTGCCGATTACTGAGAGAATCGACAAAATAAATTTAACCAAAACTGTATCCGACTATCCATTAAATGGAAAAGAAAAAAATTTGAAAGAAGTCTTAACGCATCTTCACGACGAATTTGAAGAACTTAATACGTAAATATTCAAAGTTGTATTCGACTGATTCTTCAGTCGGCCGACGCACATACGAATTCGGCCAACTGGAAAGTCGGCCGGTCCGATATTATTGAATTTATGATTACAGGAGATACGAGCAGGTTTCCAAAAATGCTGCGCCATCAGACGAAGATGCCGCCAAAGAAATGAGTCAGCTAGAAGACGAATTGAACAAAAAAGAAGAAGAAATCACAATGGTGATGACTCTATGCAAAGAGGTGATGGCGCTCAAACACCAAATCAAATCACTAAAGAAGATTTCGAGTCAATGCAGTGTTTCGCAAGAGCCAAAAGAAACTCCAACTTCAGGCACGTTTAACGATTATAACAATCCCCAAGCTGCGTTCCATTTAACTAAGTTACTTAAACAAATTCAAACGTATCAAATGCGATACAAGAATGGCGTGAGTGTCTAAAGGCCCTGTTAGTTTTGAACATTACACTTTTACATTCTAGCAAAGACTTTTTTAATAATAAATATAATTTTCCAACGTATCAAATACATATATTACGCTTGTGTATAAGTGTAAAAAAATTTGCTAGTACCGTTTAACTGAGTTTTTTTGATTAATATACTATTGCACACTTAGTGTTGTTTTATTCATAAAAATAAATATAAAAGATGTAGCAAATATATTTATGGTTCAGATACACATTTTTTCCATATGAATATGTAGCATGTGAGGCATATGGCTTGCAAGCCAAACGCACCTACCTCAGAGATATTCCTAAACCATAAAAGAGAACTTTTTCTGGATTTATATTGTAATGGTTTGATTGACCAGGGCACAGGAAGAGATCCAGAAAACTGCACAGTTGATTTTTATCGAAAGAGACAAGTAATTTTAGTTCTTTTGTAATACTATTGATTGCGGTTAAAAATAATATTGGGTTTAAAACGGAACCTTGTGGAGTGCTGTTTTTTAACCTTCTCGGGACTGAGGCCATTTAAAAATAAATAATAATAAAATAAGTGTTGTTGTATCACGACTAATGGAAAATATCCTCATATATTTAGATGATGACACTATAATGGGGAAGATGGTTGATGAACATCTTTTGAACTTAGAAGAGGTTTTTAATAGACTACAGACTGCTAAAGTTACAGAAGTTCCACCTATTTTGAACCACGGTTAGTTATCTGGAACATATAGTGAGCAGAGATGGTATCCTACCATGTACCACCTCAAACAAGTTGCGGTGGTAAATGCTACCTTTTTTTTCTCAGCAAGAACCATTTGAGTATTTTCCTGCGGCCTTGGCCTATGGAACCAAACCGTTACCATGTTTTATTTTAATTATCAGATTTCATTCACATCGTGGCGCTTTTAGTAATGACTACAAATTATCATCACTTGTCACCTGTTCAACAAATATCTGCAGAATTTTAATTAGGGCTATTGTTCTGAAATAATAACTGGAATGATTCAAATGCATTCCTAAACTGTCCACAGTAATAACTGCTCAATCCTATAATTTTCTACAAACCTATACTCTCTGTCTTTAATACACGTGTTTTTAAATATTTACATATAGAAGTATAGAGGAACGTTAAAAATACTATTCAATAATGCGTGTCATTTGAAATGGAATGTTAATGGTGGGTTAAAGGTGAACTTGAAATAATTCTTTTAATTTAAATAGTGTACAGCTTAAAAATCAACTATTGAGCCAATAGTTAATGATTTCGTTATTAATTTAGTACCGTAAATATGGCCGTTTACTAAATACCAATAAGGCGTGAATATAAGCAATTCCGTTATCTCTTCATGACTATGAAATAACGAACGTTGTAGAATATTTTATTTTATTATTATTATCCCTTTCAAGGTTCACTCCTCTTCGAATGCGAATGATGAATCTGTGAAAACGGAGCTGGAAATCTTCTCTGAGCTCCTTCATGATGCGTAATCGCTTATTCCTTTACAGCTTCATTGGTCTCAAATCTTGTTCCTTTTTTATTAAGATTTGACCTTAGAAAACATAAAAGTTAAATGGTACCAGGTCCGGCGATGGTTTAACACTAAGAATTTATTCTTGCCTAGACACATTTTAATGGAGAATGAGTGTAAGACAGTGCGTTATGATGATGAAAAACCCAAGACCTTTTTATCCAAAATGATGATTGTTTTTTCGTATTTGTTCTAGAGTTGTAAAACTCAAATTTTTAACCTTCTGGAACCGAGTGCTGGTACAATTCCGTGAATTTTGATATGTTTATGCACTTTTTTTTAGCTCTCGGAGAAGTTTCGGATTGGCGCTTACTTGCTGGATCATAAGTGAAAACCAAGGTTCATCACATGTTATTACTCCGTTCCAAGGAGTTTGGGTTATTTTTGATGGCTTTTAAAGTGTCTTTACAAAAATATTTTGTTTTTGTTCGATTGTGAAAATTTCAGACACAATTTTCGCACAGTTTCAACAAACGCAGGAATAGTTAACCGATGTTTATATCTGATTAAATTACCGATTTCTTCAATATTTTTATCCATTTTTAACGTAGTAGGAGCACTCAAGCGTGCATCATACTAAATCGAAAATAGCACGTGATAATTGAAGACCAACGTGAGGCACGAAAATTTGCTGTTTCAATTAAGTTCTACTAACGGAAAACATTATTTTAAAAAAGCTTACGTGAGGTCACAAATGAAATCATTTTGGGTGTAATAGCGTAAAATCAAACAATTATCTATTAATCATAAATACTGATTAAATTAATTGACATTGGCATTGTTTTTACATTAAACGCTAAAGGCGGAATTTCGCGTGTTGACAGATTGCTAATTTTAATACTATGCACTTAAATCAAACAAAATTGATTTTTGTTTTCTAAAATTATACCTCGTAGTGAAGTCATTAAATGTCTATATAGTAAGCGACTAGTTTTAGTTCTCCAATTATAACTGATCTCATATATCCGCTGATTCATATCTTTCTAAATATACCCCGTTAATTTGCTAATATATAATTTGTTAGGATTTAAAACGAACACACACAAAATTACTAATTAAGTACCGAAATTAGAAATTGTTCTACATGGCATGGTCAAAAATTGTAGAGATAACATCAAATGGGACATTAAAAACCATCATTAAAACGAAGCAACATTAAAAATATACGTCCATTAAATTTGTTAATAGACTTGCTGAAGAGTTTAATTTCTTCTCAATTTTTAGTTTAGAATCGGTATTTAAACATATTATCAATTTATACATAGTTTTTTATAATTTCCTTCATTGAATACGCAGGTCACTTGCTGTTAGTTTTACCCCAAGAATAAAAGAATGGACAAACAGATTAAACAAAAAAGGGGTCAAAGAGGGCTCCGTTGCTTCTACAGTATTTGATGTAATAACTATTAGTAAACTAGCTATTTTATTGTACTTTATGATTCATAAATTTAATGGAGTACTTTCCTATTTCCGAATTCATGCGTCGAACGATTCTTTTTCGCATGATTGATTGGTTAGAGGTTGAACGTAACTTAAATGCCAGCCAATTAAATCTTTGTAAGTAAAGATCGCTTATATATATAACTAATCATCAAAGCTTCATTATCTTGAATTTCTTATGAAAAAGAATCACGGACCTACCGTTAATGTGTTAAAAAGAAATAGATAAAGAATAACGCACTAAAAGAAGATGTTATTTCAATTACTTTTTAAAGAAACAAAAAAAAATTAGTCTTATTTGCTTAGTTCTTTTAGCTTTTGTCTATATTATTATCTAACGTACCAAGCCCTAGTGTTGTTTATTTTTTTTTTAAACTACATACACATAGACAAATTGTGATTGACTAAATGACGTCGGTCTATACCATAACCAAATAAAAAAACTGTGAACCTATAACTGAAAATCAACCTTATAACAATAAATTATACTAAAAACTATAATTAAATAGGTAAAAAACAAGCATAACACTAATTAAGCGCTTTATCCAAGACCTTGAGAAATAAATTCTGTAACAAATAGCGATATTGTTAAATTTAGTAGTATACCTATTTTTATTGTTGACGTAAAGTTCATAAGAAAATCCATGTATTTTACTACATCAGACAAATTGAAAGTGTCGCAGAAATCTATATGTCCCCAAGGGACCCCCAAAGGTTAACATATACATTTTCCTTTTATTAAAAGTTTATTCTAGGAAGTAATATTAATAGTGTATATAAAAAGACTTAGTTACGAGTACACGAACTTTTAAAATAAAAAAAATTGATTAAATTAATTAATCTTATGTATAAATTGTATCTAATAACCATTCCTCCAGTGTAACCTGTCGATCTCTCTTAGATAGATAAACATCTACAAGAAAATATAATTTTTCACGTTAATCAACATAACACAGTGATTTATATTTAGTACCTATCATTATGTTCAGTTTAATACAACAATGCAAATAATCCTCCATATCCATTTCCCCATCTTCATTGGCAAATCTTAACAATAGCAATCTAAGCAATTTATTACTGACTTGAAAATTAGATGCTTTCAATGCCGATCGAAGGTCACGAGCAGATATTCCGCTTGAAGTAGCAGAGTCATAGTTCCTGTAAATACCCTAAAAAAAACGAACAATAATTTTTGCAGGGATGTTGAATACAACTTACCCTTAGGTTTCCTATAGTTTCCCAAAGATGGTAAAATTCGTGGAAATTGAGCTTTCCAGAGTGATCAGTGTCGGAAAGGGCAACCATACTTCTACATAATTCTTTGGAAATGTCATGATTTTCTACAGAAAAATGGTTAGTTACAAATTATCTGTAGTATCAACTAATTTTACCTTGTTTTAAAAGAAGATCGAAAACTGATTTCAAACCCTTCCATCCCATCTCTAAATCCTCTCCTGCAATTTTTGCGAATACCTCTTTAATTGCTTTGTCTGCCGATGCGCTATCGACAGTATCAGGACTAACCCCAAACTAAAGAAAAATATATTTGACAAGTATTTTATATAATGAACTAAATTATTCTTACCCCTGCATATCCTGAAGTAGCAATGAGCTTAACTTCTGTATTGTTTTCACTAAAATAATTTATAATATTTATAATTAATTTCTCATAATCATAAGTTTTAAATGTTTTTAAACCTACCCTAAGTTGAAGGCAATATTAGAATAAACTCTCAGTAAAAATTCGCAACTTGACTTTGAGTCCTCAGAAAAAGGTATTATACAGTATGTCCCATTCGATAGTTCCACGTGACCTGTTATTTGTGTATTAACCTCTGGCTGTCTTACGTAAATTGGTTTAATTGAAGAAAAGAAATTTTGGGACAAAGATCCATTTGTTGGAGCCTTTAACTAAAAATTAGGATAACAATAAATGATTCTTGCTCAAAATGGATAATACAAATTGTAGATAATAATACCTACTGCATAAATTGCAAAACCAATTGGTAAATTTGGTAGATCGTAGATTCTTCTATTTTTTTGCATAAGTCCAATCAGAACTTTATGTTCCATCGAAACTTTGTCATTTATTGAAAGTATATATTGGGAATTTAGGCAAAAATCTACAATTTGAAATATTATTTCATTATCAATTTAGACGTAAGCATTTTTACCTCTGCTAGTTGGCAATCCACCGTTACTGACTTTTGTTATCCAAGCTCCATCTACCATGAAACTTTTCCAGTTATTAACCTCATCGGGATTGTAGGTCAATAAATCTGGATTGGGATGACAAAATTCCAAGAGATTGAAAGCGTCGATAAAATTTTCGTATTGCATCCAAAATTCACCATCATTTTTCTTCTTTAACAACGCATTCTTAGTTTCTTCTGGAAGAAGATCCCAAGTACTAGAACTAGAATAAAATACATAGATATGTATATATATATATTAACAATTTTAATATTAAGCTTACTTGTCACTCCAATCTCCTCTCCACTCACCAGTGCCCCAAGGGTTTCTAAGCCTAAGGAGCTTGTAAATATTTCCTTGTTTACATTTAACTTCTTTGACATTAGTTATACTGTAAGCATGTTTAGCATATAAACCATCTTTTCTTTCTTCTTCGGTATCTCCAGAATCCTTAAAAAATAGTTCCCAATTAAATTGAATAAATATGCATTTATATGAAATATGCTACCGTTATTCCACATCCCATAAATGATTTTCTATTATAAGATACTAGCATCATGTCGTAAAAATTCAGTACTTTGCTAGTTTCGCGTATATTCAAATAAGTTTCATTTAAACCACCAGTCAAATCTTCCAAAGCTTCAGATATAAAACCGCCTTCTATGCTTTTGTAAGATCCGTAAAGCCTGAAACAACAAAAATAAAGATTAAAAGCAACCAAAAATGGAAAGTAATTCAAATACATTGAGAGACTCACTTGGCATAAGCCTTTTCTAATAGTGGTGCCCAAAAAACATGTTTGTACTTTGATCTGTTGAAAATTAATTGTCCTTCGATTGCTGGTAATCGATCATCCACTACAATATCAATCCATCTTCCATATTGCCAAAATCTGGAAAATTATAATTCCCTCTATGATCCTCTATACCCTTTTATAACACCCTTACAAAACTATTACCTAAAATGGAATACTCCTGCATATTTCTCAGAAAAATTTTGATCCTCTGGTACAATGAGTTGTAACAATTTGTCATTTCGAGTAATTTCAGCTAAAGCTGCTAAAAACCAACAGTCTCCAAGCATACCTTGATTAATATCAAATTTTTCATTTTCGTCACCAAAGAAACAAGGTTTTGAAACAATCTCCTATAAATATTAATAATAATAATTAAAAAGTGTATATGTTTAAACTATACTGCAAGGACCACTCTGATTTAATGAATGTTTTTATTATTTATTATTAGCAACGCCTTTGTGATGAACCTAAGAAGATCACTAATTAATCATTTAAATTATTTCATAAGACAATATAAAAATTGTTTATACCCACCTGAGGTCTCAACCACTTAATTTTACTCTTTTGGTCGTCCCAACGTTCTCCAAGCTCAATTTTTTCTGGGGGAAATTGTGGGTCCTCGAAAAGAGTTTGTTTTGCTAAGTATTTATCTCTTATCTCCTCGTATTTTTGTAAGGCTCCCCTTGCTTTCAAACCTGAATTCTTTTCACCCAACTGAAAATGCACTTTCCAATGTATTGCTTCAAAATTGAAAATATCATGTTCATAGGAAAAAAGATATTGCAACAGTTTACAGAAAAGCGACTTGATTTAGGTCTAATAATTTTAATTCCTTATAAAGCATGAGATGGTAAAAACATGAAAAGAAGAGCTAAATAATACCATCACAGAAAATCTATATCAAAATCAGTAACCGAATAATCTTGTTAAAAATATAAATAAAGAAGAAAATATCACACAACAGATGAACAACCAGAAGTAATTAAAACCTGATTGGTCGACAAATCAAAATTAAAAACATAATTCACCTGAATAACAACTTTAAAGAACCAGCTGAAAAAAACCAAATAGCAAACACCGTAGAAGGTATATAGGACAAACCCAACGACCTAACAAAATAAGACTTATTGGAGTCGTACAAAACTGAGAAAAACATCCAAATTCGAACCCGCGAAGTGTTAGTTCCGATAATATTTGAATACTGTACCACTTTCTACTGAATAACTTAAGTAAGTCCAATTTGAATAAAACATTTTGCTTTAAAAGAACATATTTTAAACACGATATTTTATAATATGAGGACTTCAAAGTGAAGGTTTATTAAGAATTTATATATGTAAGTTGTTTCAATGACCTATAGGGAATTACTACTGTTACTTCCCACTTTCGGAGACGATGGCAATAAAAAAGTCCAAAAATAAAATCGATTTTTCGCTATAAATCAAAAAACAAATATTATTTCTTTAATATAGGCATACTATTTCATATTCGAAACTTTTTAATTCTAAGTAGAAGATACTTTTATCATTTTTTCCAGTGACGTGCTACAAGGACTTACGGTAACATTATCAAGAGCTTAGGATAACCTTATTCCAAATTATTCGACGCCACTGGCAGAACGTTTTTCAGCTATTCTATCATACAAATGGGTTTTTTAATTATGGTCATATATGGCTCAATCTTATCTCTAACGATTATTTCACCTGGAGAAGAGCGATTAAAATTAATTAAAGATAAGAAAACATGAGTTTTTGTCCTTATTTCTTGTGATATCTACTTAAATTTTGAAAAAATATAACCAGTTGGGGGGACCGACTTTAGATCTTTTTCTATGTATACACGTTTTATAATTTATTGAAAAACATTTTTATTACGAAAAAAGTAATTTTATTAAAAGTTTTTTTTTAATTTGATATAGTTTTTTCTATGATGATTAAAAATTGCTCCTAGCCAAAAATCTATCAATTTTTTACGCAATAATAAGCAGGAAGAAAATCCTATCATTAGTCACAGTTCCCCTGAAGACGATGGGAGATACAAGGATTGCAACTAAAAATGTAGTGAAAACCCAAACGTTAAGCAGTGATAATTGGGATAATGGAAGGAAAGCGGTACATAATAGTTAAATATTATATAAAATAAATTACGAATATTGCAATGCAAAATTTTAAATGTGATCGACTTACACAATAAATTTTTCTTGGGTCAAAACCAGAACATATGTTTCTATTTTTTTCACCGAATTTACCTTCTTCGAGATAATTTTTTGTTAAATTGTTCATCATTTTTAAAATATATTTTCGTATTTTTGCAATGAATTGTGATGATACACTAATGTGGTATCAATACGAGGATATTCAATTTTTTTTATCTTATCAAAACAGTGTATCCTTATCGATATATGTTTCATATTTAATCTAAAATTATTGGTAATAACTAATAAAATAATAAATTTTCTAGCATTCGCTTTTTGTATTTAACTAACACTCTGGATGTTCTGTTAAATTTTATTTAAGATTTTTTAAACTTAATGCATATAATTATATATATACAGAGTGGACCAGGAGTCTGGAAACGGCCAATTATTTCGTAAATTGTTAGTCCGAATTCTACAAAATTTGGGATAAGCCTATTTTGGGATACGGAAATTCCAGATTTGATATGTTTCCAATCTTTTCTTCAATACGAGTTCAACCATATGTAACACTTATCATTTTATCTAGTCTAGAAGATCTTAATTAAATAAAACAGAAGTCTGGCAACGCCTAACTGTCTCAATAAATTTTTTATTACAAACTATTTTCAACTACATTAAAACAATTGAAAGATTACAACATTTTTAAAATAATGATTACTTAATCAAGTGTTCAAAATGTGCTTCATTTGTGAGTTGACAGTACCCTAATCGATGGTAAAATGCGTCTACCACATTTCTTCATAATTGTCTAGAAATTAATCGAGATTCATCTATAATTCGTTGCATGAGCTCTTGCTAGTTTAGTTTTGTAAACTGAATTTTTCAAGTATCCCCAATAAAAATAATCTTTAAGATTGAAATCAGGTGAACGTGGAGGCCATTCCATACTACCTAATCATAAGTGTTACATATGGTTGAACTCGTATTGAAGAGAAGATTCCAAAAATGCCTGAATGTAGAGGCTGATGTATTTAAAAAACCAAAGTGACTAGTAATATCAGAGAAACGGCAAATCTAGCAACAATGGAAATGTCAAATATGGAATTTCCGTATCTCAAAATACGCTTATCCCAAATTTTGTAGAACTCGGACTAGCAATTTACGAGATAATTGGCCGTTGTCAGACTTTTGGTTCACTTTGTATACATATATCAGTGATTAATACACTTTTGTTCGTCAGTAAATAAATATTTATTTATGATTCAAAAATTTTAACAGGAATTGTAAAATTGCACTTGATGAAATGTATATATTTCTATAACATTGAATATATAGCTTAGTTGTATAATATGTATGTATAATTAGATTTTCAAGAATATAAAAAAAGGTAGATATTTCTAAAAAATGTATTCAATAAATGTTTAATAAAATTATGAATATATAGTTTTCTCCAACCATTCTTCTAAGGAGAAACTGGCAGTATTTTTATTTTCAGGATCTTTCAATTTATATAATTCTAAAAATAATTATTTGTTAATCCACTAAATTTTACAGAGATCCAAATTTTTCTTACCTATCATAGTTTTTAATTTTATAGAACACATCATGAAGTCATCAAAGTCCAATTGACCTCCTTTGTTACCATACCTGTGCATCAGTACATTTAGTATCTTGCTATTAACTTTGTAACCCGCTGATGTCATAGCGTCTCTCAATTCGAAACCACTAAATGTTCCCGACTTATCTGTATCATACATGAACCAAACATTCTGAAAAAAATGTTTTTAACTTTTAAGTTTTCCAGTCGTGTAAAATAATTACCTTCCATTGTCTAAGAGACTCCCACAACTTCTTGAATTCTAGGTAACCTAGTTTTCCAGATTTATCGTCGTCTAACATGGCTACCATACTTCTACAAGTATCTTTCGAAAAGCCTTCTACCTTTAGTTCTGTAATAAAGAAAACGAACCAATTATGGACCAGAATTATACAATGCGTTCATAAGGTGTCGAAACTCCTTATTATCTATTGAATTGACAATAGATGGTCCAACAGGTCAACTTTTAATTTTAGTTGCACACTTTATTAACAAAAAAAATATTACCCCACCAATACGTTATGAAATGATTGTATTTTTTTTTCATGTAAAAAAGGAAAAGTTGCAATTTTCCTTAATTCAGTAATATCCAAATTTAGGATCTGCTTTTATATCTTTATGAATTAATTGTAAGAGGAAATTAGCCTAATTGCAGAGAATATTTATTTTAGAGAAAAAATAATCAGAGTAAAATCAACAGAATAAATACTAAGAGACCCAATTTGCATCTATACAAAGTAAAGTTAATTCAAGAAATGTTCCCTGAAATTCTAGTAAAAACTTTTTTTGATATATGACCGATCACCATCCTTTACCAACCACTTCATAGATCTCAATTTAACACTAAGTAACTGTTACATTTAGAAAAAGACCTACAACATAATCTCAAAGTAATAAATATAGAAATGAACAAAATAAATTGAAAAAAAATTAGCAAAATTAAGAGTATAATAACATCAAGTGCACAACACCCAAACAAATTGAACAGGTAGTAAATTAGTTCATAGATTATTCATTTTGACAAATGTGGTATTAGGGATTAGAAACAATAAGAACTTCAATATCTTTACCACAAAATTACTTTAATTTCAAAAGCTAGTAAGTTAGAAATATTTAGGAACTATAGTAGAGACAAATATTCTTTAAAGTAAAAGAGGGTAAACTAATAACAACAAATGAGAATTTTTAAATGAACCACAAGTAAAAAGACAATTTGGGCGATATTCGCAACCAACGAAATGAAGAAAGGAAACACTAGCAACAGAAGAAATAAGGGATATAAGTAAACTGAAAAAATATGCAAAAGACTTAGTATTACTAGCAAAAAGAAAATAAAAAATAAAGTAAGTTGTGAAGAGATTAGAACACCAAAAATTCCATTCGGGTTACGTATGAATGAGGAGAAAACTAAATACATGGAATGGACAGATAATGAGTTCAAAAAATCAATACTTAACAGTTATAACACACTCAAAAAAACTACAAATTGTTTACAAGCAGAAGAAATACAAAGCAGGTTGATGGCGGAAAACCGCAGCACTATGAGTTAAACTGATTAATAAAAGAAAAAATATCCGTTAGAGTGTATAAAACAAGTATAAGACTCATTGTTACTTAAAGAAATAAAGTACGGACATTAAATAAAACAGAAAAAAAAAGTCTAGCAGTATGGGAAGAGAAGATACTTCGAAATATATATGGAAAAAAGGATAATAACAGACAGATAAGAAGGAACAATCAGGAATCGAAACACCTTTATAATCTAGAAAATAGTAAGAGCATTGTAAAAGTCCAACGACTTACATAGATATGACATGTTTATGGAATGTTAAAGATAGAAATTCGAAATTAATTTTTACTAGGTCCATATATGGGGAAAAATGGAGATCACCGGATCGAAAGAGAAAATAAATGTTAAAAGCAGCAACTGAAAAAAGTGTCTAGCATGGGAAAGGATCAGGGAAATGAAAAGAAATAGAAAGAAGTGGGGAGAGAAATAGGATTTAAAAGAATAATCCAGGATCATTATTATGTTGGCCATATAGCCATTAAACTATGGCTTTCATTTAATTCAATTTTCATATGGTTTTTGAATTTTTCTATTAATTCATCATATAAATGATTTTCGTTAAAATTTGGCATTACTTCAAATTTCTTAAGTTTTTCTATTACCTAAGTTTCGAAAACAAAATATAGAAACGAAACGAAATATAGAGAAAGGCTAAAGATCAACCAATTAGTAACAACACAATGAACGTGGTTTGTACATACATATATGTAGGATGTATACCTAAAGACAGAATTGTCAAAAATGTAAGTATTGATTGATTGATTGAACATATTAAAGCAGGAGAAGAAAAAGAAGGGTATGGCATGAAAATAAATCAAGGAAATGACGAGGGGTACAAAGAAGTTGATGAAAAAATACATGGCATGACCCTATACAAACCTGCCTAACACCTCTCGGTAAAAAACTTAGGATTAAAAAAACTGTTACATTTAAAAAATACGATTAAAACATAAAAATAGTGTCAAATTTGAATTAAATATCGACCTGTTGCAGCCAGTCATCTTCTAAACTCTTGTTAATTTTAATTTTAAGGTCTTTCTAGACTTTATGAACGCGCTGAATAGAAAAATGATCAGGGTCTGAGCAGAAAATAATAAACTTCTATAGACTCAGTTATTTTTGCTAAAAAATATAATGTTTATTAAAAATGGTGAATAACAATCAAACACATTCCATCATACACTTTCACTAATAATAGTCAATACATTATAGAGCTACGTGTATATCGGATTGACTAAAATTAAGGTATGATAAAAAAAATAAATGCGTTAACATTTATAGTGGAATTAATGAAGCCAGTTTAGTATACAATTCTGTATAATGATGAAATAGGCAGATTATGTTGTGTTGAACAAATTAATCCGCCCCTTTCACAGTCATAAAGAAATGAAAAAGTGTAAATGCGAAAAAAAGGGTAAATGTTACATATCCATCATAGCCCCAAAATAAGTGCACTGCATGCATTAACCTATTTTAATTAGTATCTTCACGAATCTAAAATTACACCTCATGCAAGAAGCTAGGGAAACAACTTAGTTGAAGTTAGATGAACGAATTAATTTTTTAAGCTTAATTAGGTAAAACTAAAACCATCAATAATCAACTAAGTGAACCAAGCTAAGCTTAAGGGTTCGAATTATGCTTAATTTGCTTAGCTTGTAGCTTCCCCAATTTTTACGCACATTCAACGTACCAGATAACGCAGTATTGAGTGTTCCCAATTCAGTTGAAGGTGGAACTGTTTCACTAATATCTTTACAGAGTGCTCCACATAATACAGATAGAACACTTGTGAAACTGTTACTGTTATCATACACCTCTGTCTGTGTTTGGCTGGGAATAGCATTTAACTCTTTAACTGTCCTTTTCGGTTCCTGAGATATAATTTTCTTCTGGTGAAGTTCTTGCAATAATATTATTTAAATCAGTATATTGTATCATGCAAGAAATATAAGAGAATGTAAAAATAATGGGATTTCTTGCATACATAGCGCCATCTACTTACTAAATCGGGCACCTAATAGGTTTAAATAGTAGGAATCTATTTTTTGATGGCGTTATGGAAATAAAATTTGTCGGTTCTAACCCCTTTGATTTGTTTTGTTTGTATTAACCGATTTCCATTTAAAATTTTAAAAACATAGTGGTACCCAAAATAAATATCGATCATGTTAATGATATCAATAAAGTACAATGGTAAGAATATTAAGTTTTAAAACATACATCTAAAGGAGATTTTATGAAAATTTTTACCGTTGCCCTGGCAACAGGTTGGCGTCCTTTTAATGACAACAATGAAAAATGTGTGAACACTAAAACACAATGATGCGAACAAATAAGTTAAAGAATAAAATAAATTAACTCATATCTAAGAACAATGAGGTATATACCAAAATGGGTGGATAAAATCCAAGATAGTGAAAAATGTGGACAAACGTAAGTGTCTTCAAATATAATACCGATTTTTTAACCTATACTAACACTGATTAGATTTACGAAAATAAAAGATATTTTTTGTTAAATGCTACAAGAGTTTTATACATATGAGAGTAGAAACTTGGTTTAAATAAATCTCCTTTTGGAAATCCAGGATCTTCAAAATACAAAAGTTCATGTTAGTAATATAACTTAGCAATATTAGCAATATATAAATATAGTTTAAGAAAAATCCGATTTTATTATTTTACAAACATATTTTTTTCATAAATCGTTTCAATTTTCAAAAAATGATATTAAGATGTTTGTCTAAGTTTGAAGGTACTTCCTAATAAGGTTTCAAGGTCTTTACTTTCAATATAGTATATTGCCATCTTGAACTTTTCTGTTTTGGAGGCAGATCTTTAGGCTTGTTATCATGAAACTTTTGTCCTATTTAACAATCCTTGCATCTTTTATTTCTGATTTATATAATGTTGTTCTCTAGTAAACCCATAGCTTGATATTCTTTCATCTTTGCCATACTCCCTCCACCTATCAATACTTTTCTTTCCCAAGCTTCGCTAACTAAACTTTATTGATTCTTGGCATTACTAATTTGCATAAGCAATATAATCCACTACAGTTCTACCTACTATATTATTTTTTTTTTTTATTAATTTTGCTTGCTTATAATCGAGAAGAGAACATGTGTTGATTGTTTGCGCTTCTTTTGCTTTGAATGTGAATTATCTCCCCATTTTAAAGTTTACCATTTTTCAAAATATTCTACCGACTTTTTATTATGTGTCCTCTTTCTTCAGATGTTGGCTTTTGCCTATTTTATCTGAATATAATTAATTTTGGTGTTTGTATCCCTTTTTTTCTATTTTTACTTCTGTACAGGCTCTTTAATTCATTACTTTTTAAATGTTGTTATATTTCTTTTAGGTATTCTTCACGAAGATTCCTTTTTTTATTTCTAATAGTGTCTCTGCACCACTTTATTTTTATTATGATCTTTTTGCTTCATCCGTGCCTCTTTTTAAACATTTCAATTCTTTCTATATTTCTTTCCTCTAATATAATTTGCATTTTTTTTTATTACGTTTCTTATGTTTTATTTGCAGTATTTATGACTTATGTTTCAATCCAGATGGTACCCAATTAATTGTAGCAGGTGGTAATCACGTCCTTGTGTATGATACCAATGATGGATCACTAGTACAGCTTTTGAAAGGACACAAGGATAAAGTCCATGCTGTTGGCTATGCGAAGAATGGCGAAAAATTTGCCAGTGGCAGCGCCGACAAATCAGTTATCATATGGTCTAACAAATTAGAAGGTTTACTTAAGTACAGTCACAGTGACTCTGTGCAGTGTCTAGCATTCAATCCATTATCTCATCAATTGGCATCATGTGCTTTGTCGGATTTTGCATTTTGGAGCACAGAACAAAAAGCTGTCCAAAAACACAAGATTAATGTATTAAAAAATAGAATTTTTTAAATTTGAATAAAATATTTTTTTAAATTTTAGACAAGAATAAACACATGTTCTTGGACTAATGATGGTCAATACCTAGCCCTTGGACTAAGCAATGGAGTTATTTCAATACGTAATAAGTTGGGTGAAGAAAAAAGTAAAATTGAGAGGCCCAACCATTCAGCAATATGGGCCATCAGCTGGTGTACTAATAAAGAAGATCCTACAGATATTCTTTGTGTTACAGATTGGAATAAAAGTTTATGTTTTTATACTTTAGGTGGTAAATTAGTAGGAAAGGAAAGAAATCTTGGTTATGAGGCTTTGAGAGTTACATATTTTCCTCAGGGTGATTTTATTTTAATTGGAGGGTTAAATATGGCGTGTACAATGTATACAAAAGAAGGAATCAAATTGGGGCTTATTGGAGAGGTACAGAATTCATGGGTATGGTGTTGTGAAGCTCATCCTAACGGAAATTTTGTGGTAATTCTTTTATCAAATCATACTTTTCAAGATTTCTTTTTTTTTTTATATGTTTAGGCTGTGGGTTGTGAAGATGGAACTGTTGCTTATTACCAATTGGTTTTTAATATGGTGCATGGATTATATAGAGAAAGATATGCTTATAGAGAAAATATGACTGACATTATTATTCAACATTTAATTACTGAACAGAAAGTCAGAATTAAATGCAGAGATCTCATTAAGAAAATTGCTATTTATACAGATCGTCTTGCAGTAAGTAATGATTTTCTACCAGTTTTTTGGTTTTCTCCTTTTGACTCTTCAATTATGTTTTGCCTTCTCCTATTTATTCGCCTGCCCCAAATCTAAACATTGTCAACGAAAAATTTAAAAAAATTAAGAAATGTGTGAAATTAATTTTAAACAAACAAGATTTATAGTGAATAAAATAGGAATATTATAGTATATAGTATATCCAACAATGAAATAACCCTTTTTTGAAATAGTGGGTCGCCTTTACGGTGTTTATACTTGTGACTGCCATATTCTTATTATATACTACTTTTGATGCCTTAATTCCAAATTTATTTGGGATATTTTATGTATAATTATTTCTTCTTGGTTCATCTTTCTAAGCCATATTTCTCTTTTCCTTCCCAAAAAATTCTTAAAATTTCCTTTTCCTTCATGTATAATTTTTATTTTCATGTACTTTCTTTAATGTCCAAACTTCAGTGGTTTAAATATTGCTCAATTATGAAATCAGATTTCAATTAAATTGGCTTCTAATCTTTTTCAATTAAACTTCTGATCGTCTTTAATAAAAAACAAAGGTTAAGCATATTATCAAAATTGTGGTCTATTTTAATTAAGCTCCTGTACATTCGTCATCCTGTATCCTGCACTTTCTGGGTCTGTTTGACGTCCTCAGTACATACCAGGATTTTTCTTTTGTTTTCATTGTTCCTGTCCTAGATGAACCTCATCTCCTGACTCGCCCATTCTAGTATCGCATTCACTATGGTTGTTAATGGGTAGATATCCTTGCTTATCCTATTTATATTTTTCTTTATGTCTTACTAATAATATTTTTCAGGTTCAGTTACCAGAAAGAGTCGTAATATATGAATTATATTCTAAAGACACCAATGACATGCATTATAGAGCTAAGGAAAAAATAACACAAAGGTTGGAGTGTAGTTTACTTGTTGTCTGTTCAGAGCATATTGTCATTTGTCAAGAAAAAACTCTTCAAAGCATGTTTTTTTCCGGTGAAAAAGAAAAAAATTGGAATTTCGTTAGTCCCATTAGATACATCAAAAATATTGGAGGACCACCAGGCAAGGAGGGGTTGTTATTAGGCTTAAAAAATGGTGAAGTATGGGAAGTTCATTTGGACAATTTACATCCTCTCCTGAAGGTGATTGTCGCATATTTTTTAGAAAACAATTTTATATTTTATGGTATTCACATTTAAGGTTTCTGTTAATGAAGGAATTAGATGTCTTGACCTTAGTCAGAGGAAACAAAAGTTAGCAGTTGTAGATGATTCCGGATTATGCCAAATTTTTAATTCCCGTAATGGCGAACTGTTGTTCCAAGAGGCCAATGCTAATAGTGTAGCTTTTAACAATTTGTATGAAGATATGTTGGCTTTTAGTGGAGATAATACTCTATCAATTAAAGTAAATTGTTATCCATTTGAAATTATATATATATATATATATATATATATATATATTTACTCTTTCTTTGAAGGTAATGGACTTTCCAGCTCATACACAGACGATGGGAGGTTTTGTGGTCGGATTGACAGGTTCAAAAGTGTTTTGCCTTAATGGTTTTAGCATGAATACCTTAGAATTACCGCTAAGCACTCCAATGTATCAATACATCGATAAAAATATGTACGATGAAGCCTACAAAGTCGCATGTTTGGGAGTTACTCAAGGAGATTGGGAAGAATTAGCGCATGCAGCTCTAGAACACTTGGAATTCAAAACTGCTAGAGTAGCTTTTGTAAAATTGCAAGATTTTACTCATTTAGAAATGATAGAGGATTTACAAGAACTCCAACAAAAAGGTAACTTACTTTCACATGCGTGTAAGGGTACATTTGAATTAATTTTATGAATATTTAGGAAATTATCCAAAAGAAGTAATGCTTGGTGATATACTTGCCCACAAAGGAAGGTTAAAAGAAGCAGCCAAAATGTACCAAAGGGCAGGTCATGAATTCAAATCTTTGACGATGTATACAGATCTCAGAATGTTTGATGAAGCTCAAGAATATTTGGGATCAAACGACAATACAGATTTAATCCGAAAGAAGGCAGATTGGGCGAAAAATATTAACGAACACAAAGCAGCCGCTGATATGTATCTTTCTGTTGGAGATAGTATGGCTGCAGTAGAGATTTTTGCTGAAAATGGGTAAGGCAAAGATTGTTGTTTGATTAAATACAAATTCCATTTTACTTTTTTTAGTTGGGCTGAACAAATGGTAGACTTATCAAGAAAATTAGAAAAATCTGACAGAAGCACACTACTAACCATAGCTAAACATTTAAAACGCCTTAATAATTCATCGGCAGCTGCAGAAATTTACCGAAGACTTGGTGACTCCGAAGCTGTTTTACGTTTACACGTTGAAGCCAAAGAATGGAAACAAGCGTTTGCTCTTGTAAGGGACCAACCTCAGTACAACGCCTTAGTTTATGTGCCTTATGCTCATTGGTTAGCCGAAAGCGATAAATTTGTTGAAGCCCAAAAAGCTTTCCATAAGGCAGGAAAATCTCAGGAAGCATTTAAAGTGTTTATCCAGTTGACGGATAATGCAGTCAGTGAATGCAGGTAAGCTCAATTTGAATCCTGTTATATACTACATAAACTTTCTTTAATACTGATTTTATAGATTTCAAGATGCCAATTATTATTATTGGATCATATCCAGGCAGTATCTGGAGATGGCAAAAGACAATGAAAATAAACGAGAACAATATTTGAAATATTTTGCAAGTAACGAAAAACTTGCAGAAATCTATTACGCTTATAACACTATCCATAAATATTTGGAAGAACCATTCACGTCTTATATGCCCGAAGCTCTTTTTAATATCGCCAGATTTTTAATGACGGAGGTGACTGAACAAAGACAAAGAATCAAAGGAGTTTCTACATTCGCTATCCTTTATACTTTAGCCAAACAGGCTAAAAAACTCGGTGCTAATAAACTAGCTAAACAGCTATTAGATAAAATCCAGAACTTAAGAATACCCCAAAAATTCCAAGAACAAGTCGAAATAGCTACAATAGCATCCAGAGCTAAGCCCTACAGCGATCCTGAAGAATTACTACCAATGTGTTACCGTTGCTCTACTTACAATCCTTTGTCTGCCATGACCAACAGTTGCGTTAACTGTGGAGAGAAATTCGTGTACTCATTTGTAAGTTTCGAGTTACTTCCTCTAGTAGAATTCCAATTAGAAGAAGGAATAAGTGACGAGGAAGCTGTGAGGCTCATAGAAACCCCAATGGTCGAGAAAAAAGAAGAAAACTGGAAGGAGAACATTACCGAGAACCAACAGACTCTCCAATTGGAAACATCGCCTGAAGAAGAACCAGATCCATTTACCTCCAAAGTTGCCAAAGGTGCAGAATTCCGTCCAGTTATTGTGGGTACAAAAACTTTGTTGTCACTAGATAGCTCTAGTGTTTTGATCTGCAAATGGCCACCTCCGTTACGCCACCAATATTTGAGAAATCTTTTACCTGAAATGCTTATCAGCATGTGCGATTTTTGTTTCAAGTGTTTTCATGTTGACGATTTCGAGTTGCAGATGCTGCAGAATGGACATTGCCCATTCTGCAGACATTCACATTCAAATGATCAGGCAGCGTTAGATACCAGTGATGAAATTATTTAATTTTTATTTTATGATATTTAATTAGTTACTTATAAAGTATTGTTTTTAAGCTTTAATAATGATAAGTTATGTTTTTGTTACGGATCCTGACAAAATTTAAATTTTAAGCACAGTCATATTGTTTTATTATATCATTTATTTCACCAGAGAGAAAAACCTTGGTACGTGTTTTTAAATTACAATACAGCATATTCTTAGTTAGAAAACTTCTAAATTAGCAAATACCATCAGTACCGCAGACCATCTCTGGGGCTTAAAGGAGAACATGAGCAAGGTTGGAGTATGAAGCACAAATAGTTTGATTTATCCAACTGGTTACTTGCTTAGTTGCATCAGAGACTAGAAGAACCGAAACGCAAAGATGGTTGGATAATCTTTAAGAACTTTCCGTGTATTATTGTTTGGATAAAACATAAAAAATACTTAGCTAATATATTTTTATAACAAATGCTTGAATTTTAAAGGATTTTACAATATTTTCTCAGTATTTGGTATATATTAACTTTAATACTAAAATCAAAAAACTTGACGCTATCTCGGTAAAACGTCAATGCTCCAAAATACATAAAAGACGTAATAATATCGACTTTATTTTATGACAGACATAATACTTTTTTTATTAAATTCCTTACCTGATTTTAATGAGAAATCTAAGATCTCTTTCAATTCCATCCAATCTACCTCCTTGTCATCGCCAGCTAATTTTAAGAAAAATTGATACACCCTATCGGATTCACTTTGTTCTTCTTCAGTCGGTTCTGCTTTTGCCTGGAGAATTTTTAATACAAATGAAAAAACATGTTCCAAAATATAACGGCATATATCTTAGCAGCTAACAAAATTGAAACAAAAAATTTTATAACGATCCTTTACTACGCCCGTTATTGTATTTAAATAGTTACGTTCATCTGTTATTCCACTGTAAATGCTTATTTACATTCAAAATGATGCGTATGCATTCTTGTTCAAAAATCTACAAAAAATGAAAAATTGGAAAATCCCTAAAAATGTAATGTGAGCATAAAACTAAATAAATAGAATGAAATACAACTAACAAAACGGAACAAAAGAGACTAAGAATAATAGACCTACAAAAAAATCGAAACTAACAAAAGACAATATATGGAGCAATGAGCAAAAGTTGAGAAGTTAAACAGAAAAAAAACGAGCGTTTTATGAAAGTATAAGAGAGATCTTTGACCAATATCAAATAAATGAGATTAGTCATTTTTACAATAAAGTTAGGGAAAGTCTAGAAACAACCAAATGCATTAAAGATAAAAAAAGGAAAAAAAAACTAATAGTACATGTAGAGAATATTTATTTCTAAGAACCGTTCAACGAAGTAAACAAAACTAAAGACACATGGAATGAATGAACGCTAAGAATCAAAGATAGATACAAAGAAAAAAACAAAGACAAAACAATATATTTGTATAAAACTAAAATATATTTTTAGATTCTGCAAAAGTGACCAAGTAATTAGACTCGCATGACCTAACATTTATTGCCAGGAATGAAAAATCACTGAAAAGTACAGTAAGAAGGACGGTAGAAACTGCACATACCCATAGTATTACAAATTAACAAAAAAGAGAGTAAGGTAAAGAAAAAATAGGAAAGGCAAACTTCAAACTATAGCATTTGAAGAAAAGGTCAAGAGTAAAAAATTGAAGCAAGGGTAAATAAACAATTAGTGCAGGAATAATAATCTAATAAGATCGAAACATTTATCGGATAGTTCAAAATTGGAGAATATATCAAACACTGCTTAGGCTCTCCTCAAAAAGATGATAAATGAGAAAACAAAACACTCTGTTAAAATAAGAAATAAGTTCTAATTACACCATTAGCATTTACAGAAAACGTTTAACTTGAAATTTTATATTTATTTATACTGAATGGTAGTGATAATAATGTTCGTTTTCTGTATTGGGTAATTTAATCATAAGTAGTAACTAAATTTTTATATATTAAAAAACATTCTACATTGGCGTAGAAAAGTATATTTATATCACAAGTAAAATTCTGTTTACAGCTGATTATGTAGAAGACCGTTACAACAAATAGCTGGTAGAAGCAGTAGAACTTTTTTTAATCAACTTACATTCTCGTCTACTTCTCCGAATCCTACTTCTTCTTCATTTTCCCTATAAAAATGAATCAATTAGTAACACGATTGCAGAAAACATCAATGAATGCGGGTTAAAAAGTGTACATGTTAAAATAACACGTCTGATCGTATTGTTTATAAATATTTTTATTATATTTATCAATATTAATAAATATATGAATCTCAACATTAAAAATGTATCTGTACAAACTTAACTTAATAATGGTAGAGCAATACTAATAACAATGTTGTAAAGCGAAGAGTTAGAGAATGTCTATATAATTATAATGATTAAATGAACATTCAGTAATACATTTTTATTTAGTATATGGCTCAGACTCTAAAAAAATTAAAAATTAATAATTTTTAATGGCTGAAAATAGAATTATTTAACTTAATATTTGACCTTTTTTTGAGGATCAACATCTTTAGACAGAAAACCAAGTTAAAGGATTTTAAATTGATCAGAATTAAATAAAAATATAACTGTTTAGAATACTGTCATAATAGATTATTACAAATGTTTTAAAATGCAATCTAAGAATTCTTTTGTTGAGCCTGAACCCAGTAAGAACAAATTTAGCTATGGTTCTTGTTTTAATAATTCATCGATTTTATAAATTAGGGGTCAAAATGAAGTACACATATTTTTACTATTATTATGAATAAGAATCTCAAAAAACACTGATTTATTTAAAACCTGTACATTATGAATAAATATTAAAGAACCAGACCTAAATTAAAAAGATATTTCTGAAACAGAAAGCATCGAAGAAGCAATGAAAAATAAGCAAATGCGAGGAAAAAAGTTGCCTGGAGAAATAAATATAAACATAAATCAAGAATTTCAAGTTTAGTTAGGCCTTATAATTCCAGCGTTATTCCTAAAAATATTTGCTAAAATAATATTGAAGTAGTTATTTATTAAAAAGTGCATCTTTTGAAATTTTATTATTTCTGTAGATTTTTTAACATTTATGATAACTAATAAAATGTCTCAGTACATAGTTTCAACCAATGAATTATTAGTGATAATACAGCTCTAGTAATAAAATTCCTGAAAATATTCACTGTGATTTGATTTGATTTCTTCAAAAAATTGTCAAATACAATTTTTATTTAAAATGTCCAAGACAATTCGATATGGTTAAAACATAAATTAACTGTCGAAAAATAGTGCACTCAAATATAACTTATTATATTATTAAAAGCATGCTGGTAAGAATCTGCCAAATGTTATTAAAAGACCATCTTGACGTATTCTGAAAATTAGGTAACCATAGAAAACGACTTAATATAAAAAAAACCTAGTCATAACTTGTTAATACAGCCTACAACAAATATACAATCTCCATTTTTTTAGATAGAATAAATCTCAATATATTATTAAATTTCGAATTTAATTCGTTGAATATATTTTTGAAATATATATATATGTTTAACCTGTCAAATTTAATATTTTCTTCTAATCTACAAAAATATTTGTAGACGCAATATTTCAAATTTAAACATTCAAACAGCACAGCTAGCAAAACAATTATTTAAAAAGCTTATTAAAGAAATTTGTAATGCCTTTGATAGGATCATTATTATCGTCATAGGATTGCCTAGGAGGGGGATAGCCAGGATACTGATTAGGAGGAGGAGGAGGAGGATAATAACCTCCAGCCGGACCATGTTGCGAATATCCAGGATACGAGGGGTATCCTGGAGCAGGAGCAGGAGCAGGATATCCAGGAGAACTAGGATAAATGGGATACGCAGGATGACTGGGGTAAGACGGCTGCGCGGAATATCCTCCTCCTCCTCCTCCAGCTCCACCGGGATAGCTAGGGAAAGGTTGAGAATGAAAGGGTGTGGGGCTGTGAGGGTCAGGAAAAGAGGGGGCGTTAGGCCTCTCCTCTTCATCCTCGTCCTCATCGACCTCATTTCTGTGATAATTTCTAATATTATCATAATTGTAACCATACTCCATGACGTTTTGTTTTTCTGTGAACACTCTGAGTAGAAATTCGCCTTCTTCATTGGGATCGAAAGTCGATGGGACGATGCAATAGGTACCGGGTGGTAGCTTGAACCGACAGCTTACCTCGCGCAAGTTTATAAACGACGGCGAACGAGCTACTGAAGCGTTATATCTGAAGAAGTTCAAATCGAGTGGTTTCGGAACCCTATCCGGATAGGGCAACTGAAAAAGAAAACAATCATTAGATCAAAACAGATGTGATTAAAGGAAATATTAAGACGATTCAATTAAGACGAATAAGATACCGGAAACTTACATGATAAATAGCGAATCCTATAGTAAGCAGATCCGCTCCTGAGGCAGATTTTACTTGTCTTCTATTTTTTTGCATCAATCCAACTATAATCGTACATTTATTTTCTTCATCGTCTTCGTCAACATCAGTCAAAGTAATCCTGTATTGAGGATTACGCCAGAAAGAATCTGGAAAATATTTTAATATGTGCTTTAACACTTTAACACACTTGAAATATTGAAGCAGACATAGGATTGTAGATGTAGATATTAATTTTATCTTTGATAAATAAATGTTTGCAGTGATATTCATAATATGTAAAATATAATTTAAAAAGACTTACCTATGTAATTTCTACAACCACCGGCAGTAACACCTCTGACCCATTCACCTTCAAATACGGACATTTCCCACTTTTTCTTACGGCCTTCTTGTATTTCTTCTTCCGATAAGGAATCAGGATTAAGATTACATATTTCTAATCTACTGAAATATTTCATAAAATCTTTGTATGATATCCAAAATTCACCATCCTCATCAAATGTCAAGCCAAGTTCTTCTTTTTGAGAGTCGGATATAAACCTCCATTCTGGTGCACTAAGAAAAAATATTTTATAAAATACTGCAGATACTCAGAAGAGGATGATATCTTTGATTAATTAAATAATAAATAATATTAAAATTTGATAGATTAAATAATCTTTTTTTAGATATGAATAATTATTTAATAGCTTTATCATAAGAATACATCCATCATTAAAACATTTTAATTATAATGTAAGACAAATTGAATAAAATTTGTTTACAAAATTGTTACTTATTTTAATTAGGCAATTACAAATACTTTTTTATTAATATTGCATCAGTATCGAAACAACTGTTGTTTAGATGATTATATTTACATCGGCGTTTTTACTTTTGGTGTTTTGGGTTTTAGGATAAAATGTGTTTCTTACCCATCACTCCAGGCTCCATTCCACTCAGTTTCGTTTCCCCAAGGGTTTCGGAGCCTGAGAAGAGGAATTTTACCAGATACATTTGGCGTTTGGATATCTATATATTGAACTCTGGTTATACTATATGCGTGACCTCTAACCAAACCTTCTGAAGTTTGGGCTTCAAGCACGTGGGGATCGGGCTAAAATTTTAGTTTTAATTAAAAGCCCAATGTATTTGGCGCACAAAATATCTTACCTCGATTGAACAGCCCATTAAAGAGGATCTCTCGTAAGCCTTAAGAATAATTTGGAAAAGGTTAGGAGGACTGGAATCCATTTCGTACATCTCAGTTACACCTCCTGTGAAATCTTCCATGGCTTCACAAGTCGAACCCCCTTTTAATGCTTCATAGGAACCATTTAACCTACAAATGAATTTATGTATAATTGAAACTTCAAATAAGACAAATTCATTCTCACTTTGCATAGGCTTTTTCGAGTAAAGCACTCCAGAATTCATTTTCTTCAGCCGAGTGTAAATAAACTAACTGGCCTCTGTAAGTTGGTAATTTATCGTCTATTACTATGTCTATCCATTTTCCATATTGCCAAAATCTGGAAAAAATGTATTAATTTTTTACTCGGAAACGTTTAGAAAAGACGAATTTACCGAAAGTGGAATATGCCTGCGTATTTTTCATCAAAGTCTTGATCATCCGGGATGATTTGGAAGAATAAACGTCGGTGAAGGGTCAAATTAGCTGTTGCAGCCAAAAGCCAGCAATCACCTAGTTCTCCCTGTTGTACATCAAACCTGGAAAACCCTTCCACGAAAAACTTAGGATCACTAACAACTTCCTGAAAATAAAAACTCTTTTGAAACACGAAAATTCGACATGTAAAATGGAATTTTTATTTGTAGCTTTGAAATCACGATGGCTAATTCGTAATTCAGACTCGAACATCGATATTCCGATTTGTAAATAGATATTCCATATTTTAGCTCGAAATTTCGATTAGTAAGACATGAATTCCGACTTAACTAGTAACTTTAACTATTATATCGATTAAAGGACTTTTAACTGGTTATTACAACTTTATGAGTAATTCCGGTACCTAAGTCCAATCACAACTAAAAATTTTGTAAATAAGAAATCGCACCTTCTATACCGGATTTTTGACTTCTATCTAAAATATTTCGATTTATAATTTATTATTACAACTTTTAACTAGGAATTATGACTTGTACCTTCAATATATGTCCATTAGCCCATAAAATATATTTTTATAGAAGTGAGTGCTTTCTTACATTAATTGTTTCAACTCTTACTTCGTGGTAACTATTCATAATAAATATGAAAAGATAATATATACTTATCTATTCATATCTATTAAGTACTTTTTGTTCTATTTTTTTCATTTATTCTTATTCACTTGTCCTTGAAAGATTCTATAACATCACTGATTAATTGAGAATTATCTTTAGGTCAATATTTTTCACCCACATACTATTATTTGATCTGATCCATATATCCCATTACACAATACGCAGCGCAGTTACTTAGAAAAATACAAATAAAAATAACTATTAAAAAACAATGACTTAGATGAATTGTAGTATCGGTTTTGTCAAATTGATTGACTAAGACTTAAGTTTGAGGTCATTGAATTAATTTTCTTTATTTTGTTTAACTTTGTTCTTCATACCCTTCTTCTCTAACCCTAAGATAACATGTAGTTGTTTGACTACAATGATTATTTAATTTAAAATAGTAGGTAACATCGAGACAATTGGTCAGATAATTTTTATTACCTATTTAACTATAATAAAATTAATTTCACAGAGAAAGTCCTTAGAAAAAAATTAAATATTTAAACGAAAATGCTAGATATAACAAACATCTTTCTAACTCCGTTTCCATACTTGTTAATTTTAACTTTATTAGAAATAGGTGTATAAATTAATCAAAACTTGTTAAAAAGCTAGCAATGCTGTACGGAATTTACAAACACACAAACCACTATCTCAACCACTCGAATCTTTCTTGATAGTTTTAACGGATAATGTGGTCAATTCCGTCAGTTTAAAATAATTTTCAATGCATTGGATACAAAAATGTATTATACTTTATGTAAATAAATAGATTATGTCCCTTATAGATAGACATAATTTCGCAACGTTTTTAGTAAAAGTACATGTTTTACTTACGTGTGGTCTTCGCCATTCATAATGTCTGTCGGATCTTTGACTAAAGAACAAAGAAGTATCATTTGCTGGAAATTCGGTATCCTCAAAGAGGGAGTTGTTGTTTAAGCATTCATCACGTAATTTGTAGAAATCTTGAGCTTCTCCACTTTTTGTGTGCGTACCAGAGCCTCGATCACCAAACTAATATAAAAATACTGTTTTAGTTATAGGGTTACGTTTTCATTAATTATGTTACAACACAAAATGGTCAATTAATGAATAAGAAATGGGTGCAGACATAAACGTGTCCTGCTTAATGGGATTCAAAGAGTAATACTTTAATCTGAACTTAAATATTGTTCAAATTTATTCTAATAGATGATACCATTATTATACCAAATACAAGGAAACAATTAGATGTAGTTTTGTTTCTGTCTGGAATCAACTTAGGAAATGACAAAATACAAATATAACTGGTTATACCCATTTTAAGATAACTCCGCAATATAGATTTTTATATATTTCTGTACTGCCTTGTCATTTAAGCAAATAAAAAACTGAAAATTATGATTAAAATGATGTAATAAACGAATCAAACTTAATTCCCAATGGTAATCAATTGTTTAAATTGGAAAATTTAACAGTTCAACATTGAACCTGAGATTAACTTATTGATGAAATAAGAACAATTATTTTAAAATAGCATTCATAAAAACAATTACAAAATATTTTGTACAATGGCAAAAGTATCATCTTAAATTTAGCATATATTTCTAATATATTTCTCAGTTCAAGTATCGTCTGATGTAATTTAAAATAATAATCCCCAAGCTGGCTTTTGTTTGTATAAATATTTATACAATCATCGCATCTTTCCACACTTTTTAGGCAAATTACACTACAACTAATTTGTGACAGAAAACACATGCTGTTAGATTTATAACATGAAAATACATATATTCTGAAATTCAAAACCAGTAAATACTCAAAATAAAAACTAAGCACCTGAACCAATTTTTTTTAAGAAACTAAATTACAAATTGCAAAATATTTATTTTAAACAAGAGATTTTGTAACAAACTCAAAATTTTCCAAAATTTCACTTCATACAACACATTTTTAATTCAACTGTTTACTATTTATTTGCCATTAGTTATAAGCTTTTCTTTGAATTAAAAGGCACTTTAAGTTAAGAAATTGTTAGTTTCAATTGTATACCTCTCGTAATACCTTTTTACCTCAAGTGTGGTTTGAAGTTCGTATGAATGTGAATTGTTAAGAGAATAAACTAAACAATGAACATATACGAGACCTTATATTTTAAATAATTCAATATATTCAACGGTTTTATTTGCATATATAATAATTTGGTCCATTTTGTATGTAAAAGTAAGATTAGCAGAAAATTTAAGTGCCAAAAAATGGAAACCGCGGTTACTAGTCCTATATTCAGAATTTTAACATGTAGATATTTATATTTTAAGCATCGGATATATAATTAAAATTTAAATTACTTAAAAAGTATTTGACGTCAACATTATACAAAATCCTGTTTATAGTAGAGATTGTAAAAAATAAAAAATGTGAGGCCCATTCAAAATATCATAAATGTTTGAGTGTAGTTCAAGCTTCTTGAACTGGTCGAGTTAAATCTACTTAACTTTGTGAGGTTTAATTTGTCTTTTAACTTTTTTTTGAATGAACACTTCACATAAAATACTCGACTAACAGGGAACTAAATATGTTTCAGCATAACAAAAATTATTTAATTCAACAAATATCCGTATATTTTGTTGTTAATGTCACCTTGCGAAAAACTTGATTCTCTGCACAAAAAAAAATTAGGAATATAAAAAGTGCCACATAGAAATATGACGACCATAAATAAATTAGTTTGGAAAACGATAAAAAGTAGAAAATTTAAGAAAGAGGACTATGCAGACAGTAAAAGCACCAGGGAGTGTTAGAAATGTCGATTTTATCTTTGTTAAATGATAACTGATTCAGTTTTTCTCATCGAATTTAGGTACTCTAAATTGTTACCTTAAAAAGTGGTTTAACTTGGATGGTTCTTTCTAGCGCGATTCCGATGTTAAGATCCGGTTTAGTATGAGGTTTCGCGGTTTTCGGTTTCGCGGTACCCGATTTTGGAGCCGCCGGTTTTCCATCACCAGGTTTGACACTCGCCGCGTTTTGAACACTCGCTACCGAACGTTTCTGCCCGACGGTTTCGCCGTCATCTTCAGTAAAAGCCGGTCGCGCTTTGGAGGCCTCGGGACCGACGCGGCGATAGGCCAACGACGACTTACTCTGTTTGTCAATGGATTCTTGCATTTTGTATTGTGTCTTTTGCCGGATTTCGAGTAACAGTGCCTTTACACGAACATTGCTTGCGAATGTTTCACGCAAACTGAAAAATATATCACGATTTGATACGATACCGTGCCTAACCCTAGAGCCGGACAGGAAACGCACTTGTGGTATTTAATCTAGTGCTGATAACAGAATCGCATTACGCTAATTAATAATATTATGTGTCCTTCCATTTTTGTTAACCTTTTCCAAATGCCAATTGCTTTGCTCCCAATTTTCCACCAACAGGTTTCCAGATTTATCGATTATGATTTTAGTTCTGAGGCGCTTGCTTTTTATCTCATAATCAATTTGTTATTTTCCTTAAACTGTAACATTTTTCTGGTCGATATTTGATGCTTATATACAGGCTGATTCAAAGTTAAATATACAGATATTAAGACACTGACCTCTACTCATTTTAGTAGAGGAAAAAATTATTAAGTAAAAATACTTGTCCGGAATGTTTGCTGTTTTTAATAAACCTAAAAACAAGACCATCTTCATCAGAGTATTTCAAATCTTTTAACAGATTTGGTCAAAGCTTAAAATGTAAATCAATACTAGAAGCATTAACGAGGATTTGCATTTTTTTTTGAAATATTTCATGGTAATAGGGATCTTTAAAACCACATCTTTTAAACGACCCTCTATAATTGTTGGTAAATAGAAATATCTCTCTAGTGCTACAAATACATATAATGAAAATTCAGATCAGTGCCTAGAAATATAAAGAACGCACTGTACATAACATTTGAAATTCTTTTATCAGATTTGGAAAGAACATAAAATATATATATTTTTTTGCTTCTAATTCTATATTATTAATTTTTCTTCTGATAACTCTATTTGGGTGATAGTAGAAGACATATGTATTGAGATCATTATATTTTTAGGATTGGCTATAATTAATTCATTATTTTATGAAAGGTGTGGTTTGGGAATTAGCACGATGAATATCCCTACAGTTGAATTATTACTGGTTATCATTTATCCTAATGCTAACGGTTATTAGACGTTTTCTTTAAGAAGTAATATTTTCCCCAAAAAATACTTTCACAAAACAAACAACAAATCCCTACATCCAGAAAAATAGGAAAAAAATTCCAAATAAGCTATTTTTAGGAAATAATTAATTTACCCAATAGTATTTCCAAAAATCTTCCCTTACAGCCGCTTTCTTTCGTTTCACAACAGCTCCGTTATATAAATTTGGATCACAAATTAATTCGTCACAAGGTTTTTTCTTGTTTATTTTAAACGCATCAGAAGGCTTTTTCGTTTCATACTCATTTTCTTGTAATGCATAATGGGTTCCAAAAGCTGAATTAGGCTCCGATTTTAAAATAGGATTAGGTTTCTTTCTTAAATCAACTTCTTTTCGTTGATCTAAACATGAATAATATAAATGGTATATAAGTGAAAAAACAAAAAGCACTTAAAGAGTGGCTCCGGCATCTCTTTAAGCTAAAAATATTTTTTGTAAACAATCTATATTTACCCAGTTTTTGTGACAGAGAATGGAGAGCATCAATTTGTTTGGTCGATTCAGGTATGAGCTGAGCTAAGTTTTTTGCAAGCGTAGCATAAGTCGACAACTTTTTTTGCTTAAATCCGCATTTGCAGTCTTGGATTGCTCTGCACGCTGGAGCACTTACAGCTCTATTTTTCTTTTCTGTAGCTTCTGCGTTTACTCGATAATACACAGGTATTGGAATATAATGTTTTATAGCAGAATTGCTCCTTTGGGACGTTGTTGGAGCGCCCTTCTTCGGATTCGCTCTGGCTCTGGGTTCTTTCATATGTAGCGGGTCTAGATGGCACAATATTTCCTTAGGAATATAATTTAAAGACTCAACAGAGAAAATATCGGTTTTTGTATGTCTGTGAGACGACGAATTTTGGTTTAATTGGCCACATGATTGAGAATTTCTATCCAAGAACGAATCCCACATAATTACCTACATATTCAATTTTCAAAATACTGGAAAATAATGATATATGAAAAACACACCACAAAAATTATGCATAAAATGACAAAAACTGTCACACTGTCGACTGTTAGCTAACGTTAAGACGTCTTAATGCTTAAATACACTTATTTATCTCTTTTTAGCTCGAATCGACTCCATGAACACTATACTTATATTTTTTTAGTTTCTATCAAGTTATATACAGTTACTCTTTCAGACAGACGCAATATTGTTGCAATAAATACCATTACAAAAAAAATATTACAAACCTCTAAATTAAATATATCGTAAAGGGTTTGCCGTCATGCCTTTGTAGTCATTTATTTAAGTCTTAGCTTAGTCAGAAAGTTATAAATTACGCTAATATGCAAGATTTAGAAAAGTAAAGTTGAACAGTTAAATAAAAATCCGATTATAGTAATTATGTGGTTAATAACACGACTAACAGCAAAAATGCTAAGCATGATTTATTTTAATATTAAAACAAATTTTGCTGTTTCTAATGCCAGTCCTGATATCCCATATTGTCAAACGTTGATGGTTAAAAAATAGGTCCGTATTAAAATTAGAATATAGACGCTAAATATATTTATTTTTTAAAGATATTCTTATTTGTAAACAACTAGAGCGAAAGCTGGAAATTTAATTTTCATGATTTTTTCGAGCAGTTGGTGCCATATATCGGCAATAACGTGTCTAATGTTGGCTTCCAAGTCTCCCTTCTTCTCTGGTTTTTCAACGTAGACTAATGACTTCATATATATTAAGAGAAAATAGTCCAAAGGTGTTGAATTACACGATCTTGAAGGAAATTCACAAGCTATTATGTGCTGTTTCATTCAATAAATTGATTATTGCGTAAACTGTGTGGCATGATACGCCTCTTATTGAAGAAACAGCCCTTCCACATGCTTGTCATTGAATGGAGGAACGAAAAAGTTAGTACTCATGAAACTATAGCCCTCTGATTCTGGACAGCATCATTTTTATAGAAATATGAACCAATGAACCAAACAGTGACTTTTTCTTGATGTAATGGTGTCTAAATGCTTCTTGATTTTCTTCACTTTTAATTCAACCAGAAATGAACCTGACCGCTGAAGAATATTTTTAGTTATAATGTAGATTAAGAGCAATCTAGTTTTTGGTCTATTCACTAAAAGCACGACGGGCACGATATGATGGTCATGCAGCTAGAATTCTTGCAGGAGTTGGATCTTGTAAGCTAGTAAACCAAGATCTTTTCACGAAATCTTCCAAAAAGTGGATGGACGTAGCTCCAATTGCTGCGTACAATGACAAATCGCCTCTTTCGGATGCTCCTCAATACTGTATGTATATATATATATACGGTAAATTTCGTTAACTAAATCCACAATTTACCTATAACTCCTATTATAATAAATTTTGAAAAACTCTTAAGAGCTTTGGAATATATGCGAAAAAGTAATATATCCTCTAATGTGTTTATAATGATTTTGTAAAATTCTCAGTTTGGAACATAACGAAAAACTACTCACACTCTTCCTAATAAAAAATTATTTGCAATTTTAACAAAATGCCAATAAATAAGTAAACGTCAAAAATATTAAAATGTAAGATTTAAGAGAGAGTTTAAATGTACATTTTATAATTTCTAATGAATTAATTACAAATAATACAAGCCATTTAATTTCTGCCAGAATTCGTATAAACATGATACGACACTGTGTATAATCTAAAATTTTATCCATTGTTCTTTGAACAAAAAATTAATCCTACAAAAGAATGACATTTAGACTTTTATTTTTAAACATATTTAACAACAGTTTCCTATTCGAATTAGTGGTTTATACGATGTCCCACCTAACTTGACTGACGTGGGATTTGGACCAATCTTTATATTCGGTATATCAAACATAGGACCTCCTGGTGGACAACATCCTTTAGGAGATGTTGTATATGTTTCTATATCCACCGTGCAGCCAGAGCTTTTTATATCACCCACACTTTTTATGCAGGTTTTCTTAATTTTAAATTTTCCACAGTCATGACAAGTGGTTGCTACTAGTTTAGGAGTGCAAGTTTTTGTGGGTTTTTGAGAACCCGAAGGATTTACTTCTATGTCAATACACTGATAATTGGTTCTTGGTTTAGGATTTCTACTTTTGGGTTTTGGTAAACACAATTTTGGTGGACAAGGAATACAGGAATTTTTTTTTGGTTTAAGCAAACAAGGATTTAATGGCTTAACACAGGGTGTTGGGTTTCTATATCGACATGGGTAAAAATATTTCTGCCCACAAGATCTCGATTCCCAAGGCGGAATAGTCCAGCAAGGTGTTGGCGGTCTGCACGGTCTTTTAGGAAAACAGGTAGTTGTAGGTGGCCTACAATCCTTCTTAGAAAAAGGTGTCATCGGTTTACAAGCTTTCACCGGCATAGTCTTACTTCTTAATGGTTTGCAATAACTAGGAATAGCTCTATCTGAACCTGAAGATTCATTTTTAAATTCTTTTATATCATAAACAGTAGCTGTATCTTTAACATCTATTTTCAATCCAGAAGTGTTAGCATCGACACTGGTTTTAACTGCATCTACATATTTAACAGCGTACTTCGAGAGTTCAGATTGAGTTACTGTGTTGACACAATCTTTACGCCTTTTCATTAGCGGAAAATATACTTTTTTCATAATTACATCCGAGGGCGCTTTTTGCTTAGGAGAGACAGACCGAGCTCGCCTATGACAAATAACGCATTTTGGGTTGTCTTCAGCTGAGCTAGTACAATTTGTTTTATTTCTAAACTTATTCCTTGCTGATAAAGCTTCAGGGGATGATTTACCAGGGACACATCTTTGTAAGATCTCAGACTGTTGTTTAGTAAATAATTTCGAACATGGAAAAGGACCCCTCAAAGAACTCGAAGTTGAACAACAAGAACCTGTTTGTCTACTGCTGGAAGTGTAACAGCTAGAGGAAACAGACAAACAAGATTTCTTGTTAGATTTTGGCCGGTTATACATGGGACATTTTTTACTTGTCAAATTTTGAAGATATGTCAAAAATGACAAAAAAATCTTCTCTTTTATTCTAAATTTCTCCAGAGGAATATACTGAATAGATACGAAGTGTTTTAAATATAGAGAAAAATGGATTTGTGGTTCCTTTTTATACAGCGTGTTCAAAAATGATAATAAATAATATTTGAAATGATCAATAAATCGCAATAATTAGCTGACAAAAAGCAAAAAAGCGGAGTCTCTTGACTTACCGGACCAGAGAGCCTTGAATTGAACTGGTAAATAAAAATATAAATATTAAAATACAAAAAATATTAAAAGGTACAAAAAAATAAGGTTTATTAGTGACAAAGCAGATAACTGTTTGTTGTGTGTAAATTTATTAAAATTGCAAATAAAGGAAAACATATCTGAACATAAATCTCAGGAGCTGATTGTAGTCTAATATACAGATTCAGAGCAAATATATCTGTTTATTTATATATTTCTAGCCTTCTATATATATTCAAATTTTAATATAATATGGCCAAGATAATTTGTAATAAATGTACTCGACAATTATGGGATATTTAACATTTATTGTTATTTAATGTTTACTACTGCTAATTGTTTTAGTAAATAAAACTCCCTACTGTATTTTTCAGTTCTTACAACGGAATGAAATTTAAAAGAATGTATTTTTGTCTTGAAGTTTTATAACCCTAAAGATTTGCATCCAGAACATAGTTTAGGACCAGTTCTTTTTTTTTTTCCACATCCACTGCAAGTTTTGACAGTGTTTCTTGGTTCTGGAGGTTTAAACCTGCTCTCCAATATATCCGTGCTTCTACAACAAGCATTAGGAACCGGACCTTTTCTTAGTCCTGACAATGTAGCATCGTCGAAAGTTGATACAGGCATTGCGGTACCTCTTACTGTTGATTCCTTATTAGAACTGACACTAGCTCTTTTTCTATGACCACAGACTTCGCACCTAACCATTTCGGTATTTTTGCTCGCAGCTTTACAAGATTCTCCGCACACCATATCGTTATTTGTATTACCACAGCCACATATTTTCCCGGACGATGTAGTCAATTTAGATCGTGTATTCGAACATGTGCACATTTTCGGCGGTGGTTTACAAGTGCAAGCCGGAGGAGGACACGGGGGAGGACATGGTTTGCACCCAGCGCACCCACTGCATGGACATGCCCTACAGCACTCACCCCCTACGTAGCATGGCTGATCTGGTTTTGGACCCATACACATGCACCGTTTACAACAACGACAAGGATTACCAATAGCTATGTCTTCGACTTCTACTGCTGTGGCAGACGTAGCTTTCTCTATAGATTCCTTCTTCTTTTTCCTTTTCTTTTTTTTCTTTTTTGGAATATCCGGGAAAGTCTGTGGAATGCCGAGCTTTTCTGGAGGCGGGCATGGGCATGGTTTGCAAGGCCAACATGGGAAGCACGGGCTTATACATGGTAAACATGGATTAAAACACGGCGAGGGACACGGAGGACATGGTAAACACGAATTTAGACAACCAATTGGTGGACATGGAAAACATGGTTGCAGTAAGCAACTCATAGGACATTGTATACTTTAAAATTTGGAATGATAAACTATTTGACAAGGGGAACTATTGACAAGAATTTCGAATGGATTCTAATACAATTGACAGTGACATGAAAAGTGCATACTTATCAAAGCCAATCTATATCTAATGACGAATTTCCATTGTCACATTTTATTGTATGGTCGAATTAAAATTGTGACTAAAGCAACTCTAATTGGTAGGTATCTATAATTCTTAGGCAACCAATAAACATCTGCTACAGAATAAAACATTCCTCATACAGATATCGATATTTTTTACCTAAAGTTTAAAATACACGTGCTACATAGATAATAAAAACTGATATATAAATGGTGAAAATAAATATAATAATAATACTTGTATCTATTTTATTTGTATCAAATTGGAATCATTGAGTACTTGTTGCAAGGTTTCTCTCATATTTTATTGAGCTGTATCTGCCATATGTCAATTGGATTTAAAATAATGATAACTTGGACCCAATGAAAATCATTTTAATTTTCAGAAATATTGTTTACATTAGCTACATTAGTTACTATCTACATTAAACGCTGACAAAGTAAATTATGAATGTATGCAATGAAAAGGTTTACAACAAACAATAAACGTATAATGTTAATAAAAAAAGCATAAATAATATTACTTACCGGATCGTAGAACCGTGGTTGATACTAAAAAAATAAAAGAAATATTAATTAAAATATTATTAAAATTTTATAAATAACAGTTTTATTATTATATAAAATTAACTTAAAATTCGAGTAATTTTAAAAATATTAATACTTTAAATCGGAAAACTATAGACATTTTTATTCAATCACATATTGATATTGATAAATAATTATATTATTTATCATAAACAAACCGTATATGAATAACCTGTTCCAAATTATAATTTTAGGAAGTCTAATTTCCTTTAAAAAAACTATGATGAAGGTCGTATTCTTGCTAATAAATTAAAGTAGGTTTTATACTAACAGCATATACTAGAACATCGTTTTAAATTCAATTTCATCATTTCCAAGCGATTAGTAATTATTAGGTTAATTAAAACTGGCATATTTTTTTCTGTTTTAACCTAACACGAAATTGGAAAATTCCAAATATTGATTATTAGAGAACCTCAAAAACGCAGTTATTTTTTTCAATGTTCAATGTCTTAAGTTCCACTACTAATGCCATTATCCTCTTATTTTGAACAGGCTTCGTTACTGTTACCGAGCAATTTTAGAAACATCTCTCTTAATTAAATAACGGAACTATTTATCTGCTATTAAATATTTTTTTTTGTAAAATGATTACTTACCCATGCGTCTTGCTTGGCTACTTTTTGTGATTGAATCGGGGGCTCCTCAACAATAGGTGTGTCTTCGGAAAGCCTTGCCGGAGCTACTTGCCAAGCTTTGGGATCTAGTTGCCATCCATAACCATTCCCATGCCATCCGTACCCATTGGCGGCGCAAGGAGGCTGTTGGTAATTGATTACAGGGTATGCGTTGAAGTATTGTTGATAAGGCACCACTGGATAAGGTGGACGATTCATATTGGATGAGTGTGGAAGTTGGTTAAACTGTAAAAAAAAGAAAATTGCAGAATAATATTTGTTTCTTAAAAAATATAGAAGGTATTTTAAATCTGAATTTATTTGAAGAATATGCGTTATAAATTATAAATCGAGTGTGTTTAGTTAAGTAAATAGGCCTTTCTGATAGTAGATATTTTTAATTTGACATTAAAATAAAAGTATAGACCTTATATTATTATAAACTTATTTAACACCTTCGTGTTCTTTTTTCGAGGTATATTTTTACGTTTTTCCTACATCCAAAAATTTTTGCAAAATCAAGTTTATATTCTTAAAACTCGATGTATTTTGCAAGACAGTGTATACATAGAAAATGTAATGAAATCGAATGGGTAATTTGTATGAATTACAACATCATTGCTTGCTTCAGGAAATTTCTCTGAAAAAATTCAAATGTTTTTTATTTTTAAACGTCGTGGTTCTATTTTTGGAAATGTAATTGCCATGAGTTGACTGATTTAACTAAGCTAAGCTTAGCAATTCCCTAAATTCTTTATATTCTTTTATTTTTTGATATTTAATTTTTGTTTAAGTTCTCTTAATTTTTTTATCTTTTCTCTAACTGTTATTTTTCTTTTATTTGGTTTGTTTTCTTTCTCGATGTATATTTCCATTTTCGCCATAAAATGAACGCTTCCTATTTCCATTTTTCTCTTAACTTTAAAATCTTTCAAAGTTTTGGATTTCTTTTTTTTTTTTAATATATAGTCTATTATATATCCTTTATTACTGTTGCTTACGTCACGTATATATTTATAGATATCTTTATGTTTAAATTGTTGGATTTGTTAAGACTAATTCGGTTTCTAAACTGAATGCTATTATTCTTGCACCATTGTTAATTCTTGTCATTTCTCCTTCTTTGTTTCATACTTATTCTATACCTTGATTTTGGTTACCTACTCTTTACATCCTTAGTAGAAAAAACGTAATGAAAGCGAAAGTTATTTGTATTAATTGTTAGATCATTGCTTGGTTCAGGAAATTCCTCTGGAAAAACTCAAACTCATTTTATTTTTAAACGTCATGGTTCTATTTTTGGAAATGTAATTGCCGAAATACCATCAGTTGACTGATTTAACTTTAAAATAAAAGTGTATCTGATAAATAAACGATTTTATTTCTCTTATAAAAAATACAGTACATTTGTGAATACTGCTACGTATTTAACAAATAGGAATAGTATATCGAGGGTAGAAAGAGACTAAGAGTTAACAGGAGGCAAAAATCCAACTTTACATGTCCCTTCGATGGGTGAACCCATTAAAACAAAAAACAACTTTTATTTATTTTATCCATTTTCAATATCAAAACTTCCTTGTAGAAGAGCAATTTTTCGTCATTTTACCATTCAACGCTAATGATCTGCTAATAAATCGTGAAAACTGCCAACCAAATTGAAAAACAAGATTATTACGTTCAGTGTAATATATTTTCTAAAATATCCAAGGATATACTTCTTAATGGCTTTGAATATGGACAAGAGGGATGGCAAAAACTATTTCGACTCGGTAAAATATCTGGCGCCACACGTAAGATTCTAGACATCTAGACCAACATAGAAAATATAATTTCTGGTATTAAAGCCGCAGATTAAATAAAGAATGATCTAAATATGTTACTAAAATCGAGCATTATTCCGTTGAGTATTTCTTTAGTTTATCAGAAAATAATGGCAAGTGAATAATATTCTTACTGTAAACCTAATCGTAAAATTGTAAATTTAAAATCACCGGTCGTGGGTGCTACAGATTACTAATGAGTCATTGTCTCTCCGGCTTTATATAAACAAGACATTAGTATTTAAATTTATTTCAGGATTTACCGGTAATTAACATCAAAAAGATTATTATTTTATCATATACTGTCCCCGAACACAGCCTCAATCAATTTATTAAAAAACGACCTATATTTGAACGGGTTACAGGTAGATTTTAGCCTCCTCTAAAAATTACATCTTTACTCTTCACTTTATAAGTCCTAAATGTACCTATTTTAATTAGGATATTAAATTTGTAAAAGAATTGCAGTCATATTTTTTTTAATTAAAAACTACATAAACGTGCTAGTTCAATTTAGTTCATTACCAAAAAAGGAAATAAATTCATAAATGAGTTAACCTTTGAACAAACTGGTTGGGTGCTGGATCAATTTAATTTTTCACATTAGGTTTTTATCAAGGCCGAGGTTATTTCATAAAACGATTAAAGTTACGTAGTCGGGCCAAAATCTTGTATGTATCTTACATGGGCGTCGAATTATTTATTTTAAAATAGTTTCGAATTTAATTGTGTGGCAGATATAATTTTATCTAAATCAATAAGATTTTTGTGGAAGTAATAAGAGAAATAAAAACTTAATAGGATCAACTAAAAAACCTAGAACTGTTTTCGCAATCAAGACTAATAATAAATCTTAATTATGTATGCAAACTACAGCACATAAAAAATGTCAATATATTTTCATATTTTTTTTTTATAAAGCTTTAATAAAATACATTCTATTTTAATGGGATACAATAGAGGACACTTTTCTAATCCTAGAGTTATTGACCAGCTGAAGTGGCATTATTGTATCACCGAGGTTTTTAAGACATATCTTGTGGGGATGTTACTGTATACAAATCAAAACACTTTCGTTTTACTTTTTAACACTTATTGCGAAAAAAAATTTTGAAATGCACTAAAAGATAACGTTGAACACGATTATATTTTCTTGTAAAAACAGTTATGATTTTCATACATTTTTAAAAACGTTAAATATAACTTTTTATAATAATTTAAATTTACTTGATAATATTTACTGAACATTTTGTTAAAAATAGAAACGTAATAAATATACTCTTCAGAATAAAAATATAGAAACAAAAATTATTAAATGTTGCTTCATTAATAGTTTTCCAGAAACTCCCAAATATCGCTCAGCTTAAAAGTGTTTTTCCTAGCGAATAACTTTTCTAACTTGCGCTTATATCAGCCTAATTAGGATAAGTTCACAGTGATAGGAAGGAAGGCGGAATTTATCAATTTCATGTGCAAAATCATCAACTACGTACAGTATAATGTTTGTGTTTCGAACCACTTAAACTCCAAATCATATCCTCGATGTAGTTTATAAGTCATCAAATGATTTAAAAATATTATTTAGAAATTCAAAACAAAATGACACCTTTAGAAAAGAATGGAATATAAGAAATTAGATGCACAGAAGTATGTTAGACAAACGCGGGTTGAATTTTACAATTACATTAAAAATTTTCTTTGAAATTCCTATAATATTTTTCAGAAAATTAATAGTTTTCGAAACAAAAAACAAAATGCAATACCATTTTATTTAATATAACATAAGTAAAAATAAATGTTATGTTATAATGGTAATACTGAAAAAAAACTACAAAAATTTCAAAAAAAAATTAAGGACTCAATTTCATTTTCGTCCTTTAGGAAGTGATATTTCTTTAGGGGTTGGCCTGGATTTTTTTTTATAGGGAAAGCCCCTCATAATTATTAACGAGAATGCTCCTACATAATTTTTTCACATGAATTTAAAATGTATGTATAGTTGATTTTCCGACACTTACTACAGGCTCCTCACACACATGTATGTTCTCTTTTTACGTAATGGTACACTTTTTTTAAAATAATTTTCTCATTCATTATCCTTTTCGCTTTTTTTAAAGATTTTTGCCTATTCTATTCATAATCTCTGTAACAGATCCTCATTGGTTATTAACTCTGGTCAAAAGATCCATAATAATGAATCTAAATAATGACTTGCACGTTTCCTTTTTGAAGAGGACCATTTTTTCCTGAATAAGTTGAAAGCAACATCAGTTTAAAAAATTGTCTCATTTTTTATATCCATCCGCATTGGTTGTACTGCTAAAGTAATTATATAGTAATATCATCCTCTTTTTATGATTTTCTATTTTTGGCACTTTGTATATATTTGTATAAAAATGCTATACCAGTACTTTAATAAACATGCTTAATCCTTATAAATTGGACACTTATCAAGAAATTTTAACAAAACGTAAGAAGAAAATATTGAAATTTCAGTAGGAAAAGAGTAGTTAGTTATGAAAGATGAATCAATCACAGGCAATTAAAACGAAAAGGCTGGAGGTTGGAGCATATTGAATATAAGTATAACAAATTGCATTGACAAAAAGAAAAAACAAGAAGGTTGTAAAAAAGCAGATACAATACTGTAAAATAAATAATGGAAATATTTCAAGAACTTGTAATCAAATAAATATATAATATTACTGAATAAATTAAATGACTATGCAGTTCAAAGAATTAAATTAAAGATCGATAATGGCTTAAAACTTCTAGATTTAAATTTCAGCATAAAATGAGTTATTCTTAAAGAATGTTTATATCATACTAATCATTTATTATAAAATCGTCTGAACATGAGGTCATATAAGTACAAATATTTAGCAGATCTATTACGCTGTAAACTATATTTTTGTAGTTACCTTGATAAAATAGAGTAGTACTTGTCAAATTACAACATAAAAAGGCTGTTATATGTTTGAAAAATAATCCCTGTATACATAGCAGGGTAATTAGATGTTTAAAAATAGAAATTTCTTTACTCATTAACCACAAAATAGCTATCATCTCTATAGATAGGATATAAGTTAGAAGTATAACTATTTTATTTTGAATTTTAGAAACTATAATAATGAAAACTTTAACAAACTAGTTATCAAAGTGATAATTAGTTTCGATCCAGTTGTTTTTGGCACGAAACCATATATGAGATGAAAGATATATTTTTCTGCAATTGCGGCACAATAAATTCATAAATTCATAAATTCAGTGACATGAATATATACTCATGTTGTTTTTACCTAAATTTAATTAAATTGAAATATGTTTAGTTAATTCGCATGTTGATATCCAATTAGGAACAAAATAGCCAATCGTTAAATTTAAGGTTAGGCTTTCAGAGACAATAAAAAGATAAAGATATTTAACGTAGCAATTTTTCATCAACACACACGAAAATTAGTCATTCCTGCATCTAAGATATTCTTGCACAACCACAAATGTTAAAAATTTATAGCAGTTTCACGTACCTAACCTATGCCACATACCACACAGTTAACCAGCTGATGATTTTACACTAAAATTAACCCAAAACGAACTTGTATAACATTATTTGCTTAAAGCACCTTATGAAAATAAAAACAACACCTAGTAATGAAATTAACACTTTGAAGATAACTTTATTCACTGGATGAAACGAAAACGAAAACTAAAGAACGAAAACAGCGAAAATACAGATGGGAGGGATGACTCAAGGCCGCATTTCTTCGTTTCAAGGTTGTAAGGGGATTGTAAGTTTATTTATTTTATGAGCTATTTTTTCCAAATGACTCTTATCTGGTTTTTAAGTGATTCACTGGTTTATTAAGGAATCACCTTATCTTTATCATGTGTTTGTATCTTATTGTTTGCAAAATAAACGTAACAGTTTACACCTTGTGAGTACGCATCTCAAAATATTTGATCTCTCTCATTTCAGCAAAGTGTTACATAATATTGTATTGATTGCTGCAAAATAAATTTGGTTAAATATGTTAAAAATTGGATAAAAGTACAACTTAAAAAATTTAATACACGTTCCTGAAAGTCAGGCAATACATTATACACATATACGAAGACGAATGTTAATTGGTGTTGAAATATTTATGTATAAATTTGAAATATAGGATAATTTTTTTTTGTTATTTCTGGAGATAATTAGGTAATTAAATCAATCCCTAGAATCTAATCTAAAATATTATATATATTTATTTGTTATCGGAATTATGATTATCAGCTCTTTATTTTGTAATATTTATCAAACTTTTTGTTTGTTTTCTTTCTTTATCGAATTAAAATTTATCTTATTTCCTCTCTCAATCGGATAAGATATACCTTTTGCTAAAATTATATGTAAATATCTAAATATAGGGTGTCGCTACTAAACAGATGAATAGGACGTCCTAGATAGCAAGAAATATTACTAAAATATTTTTTTAAATTTTAAATATTTGTTGAGACAGATTTTTAAATATTCGTTAAGTAATTTCTCTACATTGTTATTACGAAAATTGATAGATTATTAATATTAAAATGTTGTTAAAAAATGTCACCATTTATAATATATTAATAATAAGATATACCTACCGGCTTTAATGATTATCGTTAGAGAATTTTAATGTCAAGGTTTTATTCAATCTCAATTTTAAAGCAGAAATTTTAAAGATATCGAATTTTACTTTTAAATTATTCTCATGTTATGCTCTCGATTTTATATCCGAAATCTTAAAAAGTGTTTTACTTCATATAACTCGACTTTCTGAAGTCAGTTTTTCAATATTCCTCGACTTTAAATCTTAATCTTAAGAAATCTAGATTTTAAATCAAATATATTAAAAAAATTATGTGTTTTTCTTTAAAAATACGATTTTAAAGTCTAGATTTTTTTGAATTTTGCAAAAATATTTGAAAAATCTTCTGTTACTTTAAATCTCGACTTTTGAAGTCCTTATTTGATCTAGACTGAAAATCTGTATTATTAACAAAAATCTCGTATTTTTTTTCAGATTTCGATTTTAAAGTCTTTATTAACCTTGATTAACCTTGATTTTAAATCAAAAATCGAAAAACATTTAATGGATCTGTTTTGTCGAGTTTAAAACAAAATTTAATGGTTTGGTTCAAAAACGTTCTATATATTTTTTCCCGGACTTCCCCTTTCAAAATTAGTTATTTTTAAAAAGTGAACTTTGAAAAAGTAAACAACAGTACATTTTTCCATTAAATTTTTATGTAGAATGAAAAAATATGTTGACTTCCTACAAATAAGTAATGATCTCGAAAGTGAGGCGTTCTAGAAAAAAATGTAATCAATTTTTTAGTGTCTATGCCAAATTGTGCCTTCCTTAATTAGCTTCAATACTTCTGGGACACCCTTTATAAATTCCAACTCCATATATGTAATCATAATGAATGAAATAAAACACAGCTTTATTTGTAACACCTATAAATTTAATGTAACATAATAAATACAGCGTGTTCTATATATTCTGACCATCCTCTAAAATACATACAACAGACTTATATTGTCAAATATTACATTGGCAGAGTTGTTCGTCCTGAAACTGGAGTTGTGTCAACTAAATAACCAGTCTTGTTTCAATAAAATTACTACAGAGGATCCTCTAAATATTTTCGCGGTTATGTACACGAAGCTTATAAGTAGCAACTAAATTTTTCGAACATCGCCAGCTTCAGCAGGAATAGCTCTTAAGAATTCTTGGGGTAACGTTACTGAAATTTGAATGAGTATCAACTTTGCTTCATTCCCACCAAGTCAATGAAAAATTTTCCATTAGATTAAATTTATGCCATATTCACAAAACTACTTATACAAGGCATATTTTTTAAATAGTTGAAAGTTGCCTATTTAACGACCAACAAAAATAAGCAATTGTGTTTTTTGTACCTTTTTTATTTTAAAAACTAATAACAAATAGAAAAAATATTGTCTTAAACAAGTAAATTAATAACTGTTCACGGTTATTAAAAAAATAGAAACTTAGGTGAAAATTGATTATGTCCCAAATGAGATGTTATAATCAAGACTTGTTGTTTACTTAGAAAAGATAATAGCAAATACATTTTTACAATTTTTAATAATATTAAAAATACAATAACTAGATTACTAAATGACTTATTTTTATTTTTCCCTGTATTTACAATTGAATCATAACTATTTTAATTTTTTATATCAATATGTTGGTGTTTTAAATACGCAACTTTTTTCCTGTGAAAACGATTTTTTTCCCAATGACAGGACCATTTAAAAAATACATTCGGTACAGTGTCAAATACTGGGTATATTTTGGATAATATAGTATTGGACGTATGATTTCAAAATAGTTGAATTTAAATTTTTACATGGATTCATATCCCATTTGCTATAGCCAAAAGATTGAATTGTTACATTCTTGTGAAATTATTATTGTGAGGTGAATGTTAATTATAACTTGAGTTTGAACCAGACCGTGGTCTTCAACGTTAAAAAATAACATTTAAAATGGGTCATTTAGGATTTTTATTCCAAACGATCCGAAATAAGTTTTTTTACAAACATTCTTAATTTAAAACCTGATCCTTTCCTTTACGTAGATATAAATTAAGGAAAATTTTTCATATTTGAAGTGCCATATTGTAAAAATTGACCTTTCATTTAAAAAATAAATAGAATTGTCTCCTATCTCATGGAAAAAACTTTTAATTTTTAAGTTATTTTTCTATAGGCGTTTTTTTGTATATAATTTAAAAAAAAACAAAGAATAAAAAGCTACAATAGTAAAAAAATAAAATATATATATATTATAAAAAATCCCAACAAGATAATACCATAAAGTTTTAACAATGGCTTTCTTTACTTATATATTTAAAATTGTTTTGTGAGATAAGAGATAATTATACAGGGTGTGTTTATAGTTTGAAATTAATTTTATAAAATTTTAAAAAGTGGAAAACAATTTGTCTGTATGGCACAATTTTGTCGATAAATAATTTATATCAATTGCAATAAAGAAATGCTCATGACTATAATTATATCTAGATTAAACTAAATAGAAATGTATCAACCCCCTGTATTAATATACATTCTTAATAGCAATAGCACCTTTGAATGAGCCTGTTATAATTTTATTTATTATTCTAAAATTTGATAAAACGTTTAATAGATAAATTTTAGATAAACAACAGAACAAGAATTTCTTAATTTTTTTGTTTAACTCAAGTGACTAAAGATAATTAATTAGATATATAAAAGGTTAACAATAAATATTTATTTTCAACAAATATACTTTTTAAAGTTACAATAAAATTTTAGATAAACAACAGAACAAGAATTTCTTAATTTTTTTGTTTAACTCAAGTGACTAAAGATAATTAATTAGATATATAAAAGGTTAACAATAAATATTTATTTTCAACAAATATACTTTTTAAAGTTTACTAGAATTATTTTATTCAAATTTAATTTTTTGTTGACTCTTTATATAATCACATATTTCTCTAATTTTTTTTTTTCAAATTTCAGTATAAATTAGAACATTTCATTTTGGATATAGTTACCATATACACTCATTATTTACAATACTTAAGTTTAAGTAAAGCTTTACCTTTATTAATTTTTAAAAACATACTGGGTACATAACACCTACACACTAAATCTATGTAATAAAACTTAAATATAATAATAAATAAAATATTATCTACCGATTTTTTATTCTAAATATTTAAATAATAAAGGTGTTGTAATTTTTCATTGAGCTCTAATATATTCGATTTTTTACAATAAAAAGTGCACTATACACAACCATAAAGTTTTTAATTCTATTTTCCAATAATCAACATAAAAGCATAAGTATATAATTTAATGTTTCCGTGGTTTCCATTTTTAATGGAATTAAAATGTTTCATTCTTCATCAAAATATTAAGAAAACATTTTATAATAAATTTCATAATTAAAAAGAAAATACTTTTTGTTATTGTACAACTTTTTAAGCATTCTTTCTTCTTCTAAATAATAAAAAGCCATTGTAGATTTCAAAAATTATAATTCCATTAAAATATTGGGTAGAACCCTTATAACATATAGGTACATGTATTATTTAGCAACAAAAAACGTTTTGTATACAAAGTGTTGGTTTAGAAAAGGAATTTATTCATCTTAGCTAACTATCACAATAAACTCTCTTTTCTGAGCATACTTTGTATATTTTATAAGCGTAACATGCAAATAAAGTCACTCAAATTTTTAGACAAATTCAAAATTACGTCACGAGAGAATGATGTTCATCGACTCTAAAACGTTTAACAGTTCTTTTATTAAGTTTCGTTCGAATTTTTTATAGTTACGTCCAAAACATTTAAAAATATCTGGAAACAATATAATTCCTTATAGCAAATATTTTTAGGTTACATATTATGTCATCTACAAATTCAAGATGGCACTATGGTTTTCATTGGATGCACATTTTTAATATGGTACCGTGTAGACATTTTGAATTTGAATATGAAGTAATATACCCTAAAAATGTTTATAATGTGATGCTGCACGTAATTCTCAAACCACAATATTTTTGGTAAACATATCAATATTTTTGACTCAATAGACATTTCTTTTAAAATACGATGACGTACATCGAACTGGTCTATACTATTATATCTACTAGCTGTTTATGGTCTGTACCAACCAGTTGAAAATACTTATAAAAAAATTAACAAATATGCCATTCTCAGAACTCAATTTTACTGCCATTTTATAACTTTTTGGACCATTCACTCTTAAGTTTAAAAGTTAAAATTCAGATCAGATGTTTAGAAAATAACACCACAAATTAAACTACATATGCAATACCCTGTATACAAATACAGTAATCTTTCTACCCTTAAATCTAACAGTGTAATACCATGTGTTCCAGATTTTTTTTAATAATAGAAATTCAACGATGAACTGGAAAGTTTGTTACAGCCTAATTTTGAAAATATATTCTTTATACACATTGAAAATCTGTATATAAAAATTACTGTTTGTCTAAATTAAACGAAAGTGATAGAAAATATCCGGAAAACTTGTTGTATATTTTCAAACCTTATTTTTAGTATTTTATCAGTAAACGTAATAAATTTAAAAATAATCAAGTGATAAGTCGATAAGTAAGAAAAAAGGATCTAATTTATGTGTTTAAAAATAATTAGCACTTATCAAAAATATAAAACGTTTTTTGTATGAAATGCAAAATTTAAGAAGTACTGTTAAAGCAGTACAACATTTTTCAATCTTAGTTTTTAATAACAGTTCGCAACATTTTTTTTTCTCAAAATATTTTAGACCCTGAAGGGGTGCCCACGTTAGTTTTCAGTATAAAAAACTAATTTGATAACAATTGCATTCATACTCTAATTTAATTTCTGTCCAGAATCGGATTCTAGCTACAATATCTGTACAAAATTCTCCAATTACAAAATATCCCTTACCCTATAGTTTCGTTAACTTAATTCTGTACACAACAGATTTGCCAAAATTCTAAGAACGTGTACAGATAATGATGTAAAAATCTAGAAATTTCTTTTCAATTTACATATCGATATGCCTGATTAACTTTCCAGAATTTCTTCGTTCTAAATAATACAATTTTACTGCTTTTAATATGGGAATTTTGCAAAATTAATTCCAGATTGAGAAGTTTTCTTATGTCATTCGTTACTTTGTTCAAAAAAATACTAAATTTTATTTAAGTGATTCTACACTATATACATTATCTATTTTTATGCAAAAAATTGTCTTAATCTTAATATTTTCAAATTCACAAAATGTAATAATAATTGTTCATACAAATAAGTCCGCGTCTAAGTCTTCTCCCAACTGAGATGTTCATTATTCACCCATATCACTTTAAAATTCTTCAAACTACAACTCTATCTTATAGACTAGTTATCGTTTTTCGTTTAGTACTTAGTAGATGGGAGAGACGCCAACTGTATAAAAAATAAAGGTATTAAATCTGGTTAGCTAGATGGCGAATTCTACATGTTAGAATTTACTTTTTTCGAAATGTATGTATGTTTCCTTTTTTTATTTAGGAATGAATGTATAAGTTAAATAATCCGATATTCCTTTAAGCTGTATTAAAATATATAAAATTCACCCCTTTTTTATAGCAAAATTTGTTGAAATGTGTTATCCAGAACGAAGATTTTCTGAATATTCCCAAACTTAACAATTTATTTCCTGCTTTTGACCAATATGATTGGAAAACGGATCATTTTGCAGCACCCCGTTGCTAGTGGGGCCATCTCCTGTAGTAATATTGGCGTACTTGTTGGAATTGGGAGTCATGACTTGTTTGGCCAAAGCTCCGGCATCTAGTGACACCCCGGATTTGAGGTTGTAGTCGGATTTACTGTTGTTGTTGCAATTACCCTGAGTTAGTATATTCCCAGGAAGCGACAATGGAGATACTTTGGAATTGGTTGACGTCGTGTTGTCAATAGATAAGAGCTTGTCCACCTAAATATTAAAAAGTTATTACTATAGAGTTTCAAGAAAGCATAGATCTAGTTTTGGAAATACACCAAACTGAAACGGAAACTGTATAGTATATTCCAGGAGCTCTTTTGTCCCTACCTACTCAATCAAGTTTTGGTCAGGTACTCCAGGAATACCCAAAGAAAATTTATTAGCACACTGTTATGGTCCTATTCATTAAAAAATGTATAAAAAGAGATAAAATATATAGAAAATAAAATTAAGAAAATTTACTCGTTCAACGATAATTTAAAATCAGTGTATTTTCAAAACTTAACAAAGCAGTCACTCCTCGAGGCAATCATATAAAAAGAACTGTTTGGTTAGATGAAAATAACAGGGAACTTACAGAAGTGGCACCATCATCTTCTTTAATGTTTTCCAATAATAAAGGTTGTGTGGATCTCGAATGGGGCATAATGAAGGAGGTTTCCCAATTGTCTGAATTATCTGGTAGTAATTTTTCCACGGAGGATGTCGATTCAATTTGGTCAGGGGCAGGGTTTGAATGGTTTGGTATGAGGTAATCGGAGGATGTGGGTACCACCTTAAAGAACACAAAACACAAATTTGGCAAATTCCTCCCTCTAGATGTCACAATAACAGAGGTACTAACACTTCAAAGAATAATTTTTCTAGACTTATCTAAGGTAATTAACAATATAACGTTACTATCAGATATATAGTTAAAAAAATATATAAACAACAAAAATATAAAAATAGGTGGAGCTCATCTGTACCTATTTCTCAAACAAAAAAATAATCATTCTCTTAAGAAAAAATAAGATGCATATTTACCTGCAAGCAATTTTCTTCTGATCCTGAAGGTCTCATAACTGTTGTATCTCTTTCATAAGAGGGAGGTCGCTGGAAAACCGGCAATGACGCGTTCATAACCTGAGGGTCTTGAGAACAGTATCCTAACCGTTCCAGAATTGTTGTAAATGTCGGTCTGTGTTCTGGTGCTGGATGCCAACATTGCGTCATTATGCCATAAATAGGACCTATGCCATCAAAATTAATGGTTATACCGAATCAGAATGAGGAAAAAGATAAATGTTTTCATACCAGGACAGTTTGCTGGTGGTTCTAATCTACCGCCACTAGTCACTAATTGCATGACGTCTCTATTGGCACAACCTGTGTAGGGCATATAACCCATGGACATGATTTCCCATAACAAAACTCCAAAGGACCAAACATCAGTCTTGCTTGTGAAGATACCGTCTAGAAAAGCTTCAGGTGGCATCCATTTTATGGGGAGCATAGCTTTGCCCCCTTTTCTGTAATAGTCTGACCTAAAAATATTAATCACAACTCAAATTTGTATATTTTTGACATATTTTATTTGTATTTATTTAGTTGCTCATTAACGTTTATTTTGCTTTAAAAATTGAATTCTTTTAAAATAGTCAGAAATATTTACCTGTAAACATCTCTGGACATTCCAAAATCAGCAATTTTGACTACTCTTCCAGGTCCTTTAGTAGTAAGTAAACAGTTTCTCGCTGCGATATCTCTGTGAATAAATCTGTTGTTTTCTAAATATTTGCATCCTTTAGCAACGTCAACTGAAATTAAAACTAAATCTTTCATTGTTAAAGGAGTGGCTCTCTCTGGTTTGGGTCTTGATTCTCTTAGAAAATTCTTAAGGTCTCCACCTGCTAACAGTTCGAGAACTATGAACCGGGGATGCTTATCAAAGCAAACTCCAATGAAATGAACGATGTTCGGGTGATTAAATTTAGACATGATAAGCGCTTCCATTAGAAAATCCATTTCAGCTTGGGATGTCGACATTTCTGGGAGTGTTTTAACAGCGACCGGCATTTCTACTGTGTCGCATGGACGTTGTCGATAAAATCCTTGGTACACCTCACCAAAAGCCCCCTGGCCTAGTGCCCTAATAAACATATATTTAGTAAAAGTAGACGAGAAATTAAAAAATGTGCTTACTTGACTAAACGTAATTGTTCTCGAGGAATATCTTTTAAATCTTTGAGAGTATAAACAACACCTCCAAACTCGTAATTTGGATTGTATTCAGTCATCATACTGCCGGAAGTCATCCTTAACCTGTCTAGTTGAAGATCTGCGCCAGAAAGCATTTTCCTCCTCATTATACCAGTTGCTCTTTGTTGATATCGGTTATCTAAAATAACCATGGTCATAGTGCATATAGCTATAATAATTTATTTCTAATATACTTACATAAAACAAAGCAGACCACTCCAAATGCCACTACCAAACAAAATATTGTAACAATAAGTACAACAACAAACCAAGTGGGGTAAGATCCTTCGATTGGGGGATCGTCTACAGCTGTAAAAAATTATAGTAAAATCGACCTTTTTTTTTTATCGAAAAACAATTAAACTTACGTTTGCAAGTTTTCTGATCTTCTACTAAAATCCATCTAGGAGGACAAATACAGGTGATTTCCGATCTGTTTTCATCTAGGGCAAGACACTTGTAATCGCAATCGCAGCCATCAATGTCTGGTATAATCAGTACATAACCTGGCCCAGTATTATAACCACTTTCTACGGTGGTAAGATGGGCAAGAGCTTTGGAGAAGTCTAGATAGGAGTATCCCCCTTCTCCATTGGTAAAGTTACCTGATGGAGCATCGCCCCCTGCGAAACCACCTCCACCTCCTCCATAGATACATCCACCTCCTATAATAATATATAAAAAATGTTAATAGGTAAGGATTGAAATGAAAATTAAATTAAAAGACTGACCTCCACCTCCAAAACCACCATCGCCACGTTCATCAGTAGAGTTATAACAGGCTTTTCCTCCAATCCCTCCTGCTACTAAAGAACTACCCATCATCATTTTATGCATCGAATCTACCAACCCATCGTACATTTTCCAACCTCCTCCCGCCCCAGCACTCCTAAAAAAATAAAATAATTTCAATGGAAGATATATTTTTCTTTGTTGTCACTTACTTTGACAAATACATCTTTCCCGTAAAAGGCATCTTGTTCTTAACGAAACCACGTCCATGTTGTTCTATATTATCAACACTAAAATGACCAAGACCCAAACCACCTCCTGCACCAGCTATTGCTAAAGGAATTTTCTCTTTGGTTCGATTACGCTGTGAAAATAATAGTTTTTTAAATTTGACCCATTTAGTATAGTTTTATATTTACCATAAAAATAAAAGTTCCACCTCCACCTCCTCCTCCACTGTCGTTAATACTAATATTTAAAACACCTCTAATTCCAGTACCAAAGTTCTGGTTTGAGTGGCAAGAAGAATTCCTTAGAGTTCCAAGGCTCTGAAAATGAAATAAGGATAGATGTTCTCTTTGGAACTTGAAATTTGACATTCGACATGTCTGTTAACAGTAACCTAACCAAAAATAATAGTTATTATATTATACCCCTAAAAATATTACCTTCACACAAGAACTGGTCCCCTCTTGTCCAACAAGCATAAATATTTCTTGACCCTGCTTCAGTTCTAATACAGTTCTTAGTACAGCCCCTCTTGATGAACCCATGGAAGAGCTTCCTTTACCTCCACTAGCGCCCGCTAAAATGAACCTACAATATAAAAATAATAAAATCTCGATTCAAACCACCCAAATGATCTTTGTTTACGTATAATATCCTGCAATTGGTACGATCCATTTCTGCACTCCTGTCAAACCAGGTTCATGAACGACCTTAATATTAACCATAGAACCATTATAAGCTTTTGTACAATCAGGTTGGGTTGGTCCAAATCTACCTTTAGCGTTACAGGTGGTAATTCGGTAATCTAGGAATAAAAAATATTTAGGTATGTCAATTTTTATAGAGCTATAAGACATTACAAGTTTTGTTAACGAAGTCCTTGTAAGTTTCTTTTACATCTTCGTAACCATCTCTGATGTTCCAGTAGTTGTATCCATTAAGTTCTTCTTTTGGTATATTGAGACCAAAACATTCAGGAGTTAATGAAACGTCATCGATAGCAATATCGCTCAAGTATCGAATGCCTTTTCTTGCTTCAAAATGAAGAAAATATCTGAAAAGCAAAAATTAATTCGATTATCCTGGTTGGGGAAACGTTAAAATTATTCACTACCTGTAAGTAAGATTTGGTAAGATAATAACTTGTCTAATCCACTGATCTTCAAAAAGGTTGTATCTCCACCAAATTTCCGTGGAAACGTTTTCTGATGGTCGCAGTTCTGTTACTTGTAAAGAAAAACCGGCTGGATGTTTTCCAAACTTATGAAGATAGAAACGAATCTGAAAAAGGTGGCGATTTAAAATAACCCCCAATAAAACATAACTTAACTTACCGCACAAGAGTTATAATATCGAGATGAATAATTTCCGTGTACCCTGGGAGGCGGATTGAAATCGACGCTCCTAAGTGTTGCAGATGTAGCGAATTTTGCTTTATCAGTGAGCATGTTAACAAAAAGATACTTTCCAGTGCTGTTTTTGTACGTATGATCAAAGTTGGGACCAGTAAAATCTGTGGGAGTTGATCCATTGTGACGGATCCAAGATAGAACTTTAACATCTACATTTTGCCATCCGCACCAATCGTCCTCAAAATTACATCGAGAGCCGAATGGCATTAGATCTATAATAACAAAATAATTAATTAAAAATAGTGCAATATTAATTGAATTCACAATGGAAAGTGATGTAGGTGAATAATTCAAAATATATTTTAGGAAAAAGAATTGGGACAATTTATAACGAAATTTAGTACGTATCCAAATCAGGCTAGGAGCATTCATGCTCCTTTCTAACGAGAAAAAGAATTTTTGATGAAATAGTTGAAACTAAGTTCCAAAGATGTATTTTAAAATAAATGGGGATGAACAGATCTAGTTCGAGAAACTTACCACTTACAACAAAGTAGGTACTAAGATGAACACTCATGAAGTTAAGGATAATAGCAACTCGGTTTATTAGAAAATAGCTCAAGTACTCTTTGAAGGATTAAAGTCCTTTTATAACAATATTAGTAAGATTGAAATGGACAAAAAGAACACTGAAAAGAGCTTCAAAGGCTAAGCCAAGCAAAGTTACTTTTTGGAAACTACAACCAAAGAAGAGCATATACGAATATGAGCATGTAAGAATATACTACGTACATAAATGGGAATTTCAACCGGATATTGCCGTCTGTCGGTGCATATTGGAAAGGTTGACTTACAAAAAGAAGAATATAGATTACATAAAGAAAACCAGGCCTACTTGCTCTTTAAGAACAGAATTAAGGGCTCTCTAGGAACATACCAAAGTGAGGGACATATATGTACAAATTTCTGACTTACCGCAATTTTGATTTTCATCATCCCCAAACTGGCAATCTGTTGTAATGTCACAAACACTTGTACTGTTAATACAAACTTTTGTTCCAATACATTTGTACTGAAGCGGTGAACAAGAGTCATCACTTTTGTGATAACACTGGAACAAATGAATGTTATCAAATGCTACAGTTGCTTGATCAGATGCTGTTTCAGACGGTACTACTTCCAAAATAATCGTAAAATTTTTGGAGATTTTTCCGATAGACACTTCGTACTTGCGCCATTCTCGACTGTCGTCGCCCTGTATACTTTTTGCTATCCACTGTGCGTTTTCTTTATCGGTTACAATTTTAATAACAGCGTTTTCCATTTTTTCTTGATAAATCCATACCGCGAATTTGCAAGAACTCACAGTTGGGGTAAAAAATGGACTGTTTACTTGAAAGGTTGTAGACTTGAGAGGGGCTCGTAGCAGAAGAAAAGCTCCTATGAACAAAAAAATATAGTTTATATACACATTAGGAAATTTTATTTTTCGAATATTATTTTGAATCCGGTCCTGTTCTAAAAATCGATTGTATGTTGAACATGCAGCTCCCTCTGTAATGATAATTTGTTTCTAACCTCAATTTTGTTGCTATTTTACTGAATTTCACTCCACTTTAATATTAAATAAATAACATGTCTATTAAAGAACCTATCAATCTTAAGTAAGAATTATAAATGTTATTACTTAATTTATATTTGTAATTAAAAATATTTTTAGAAAATTGATGGAAGAAGGAGAAGTTTTTACGGTCAACACCGATGTAGGTGAGGAGATAGAAAAAGAGACGGATGAAGACATAGATTATAAAAATAACTTACTAAAATTTCTGAACCTTCAAGTTACGGGGGCTGATATACAAGATGAAGACACATACATAGAAGGTCAACCATTTGAAATTATTGCTTCCAAAATGGAAAACCTGACCCCAGATGGGTCCATTAAAAAGAGAATAATCTCTGAGGGGTAATTTCTTATATTATTTTGTTGCCATCTAATATTTATTGAGCATCTACATCTTTAGACATTATTAAGGTTGTTGTATCCAGCAAGAGTAGAAATGCCTCTAATCTTAAGATGCTAAGGGACGAATCGGGCAATAAGAGACGGAGCTCAACTTCTGAATATCTGATGCAGCGTGCATTTCGTAAAAACACTCTACAATTCTTAGTAGTATCTTTTACCTGTTGTCAGTTTTCTGTCATTTGTGTACATTTTGGAGACATTCCTACTCTTGCTGTATATTACTTGGTTAAACATGTAGCAATAGTTTTAGTTGAATTGAAGTATTTTTTAATTTAATTTGATTATCTCAATAAAATGTTCATTTCTGTTAATTCTCTTAAGATAAAATAAAAATTGTAAAGTTTTTAAAACCATTGCATATAATAATTATTTGTTTTCCGGTCTTTAATTTTATCGACTTCTACAGATTCAAATCTTCTATTTTTTTTCTATGAACTCCACTTTGTGAAATGTATGAAAACAAATATTTAGATTCGTTTTTATCTAGAAATTATTTGAGGATTTTGTATTATTTTGTTATAAACTCACAATGCTACGCTTCCATTTCCTTTTTTTGTCGCTTTAGGAGGCATGTTGCTTATTTTCATACTCCATGAGCATACACATTTATATTATTATTATTATTTTATATTTTAGATATGGAGATAAACCACAGGACTCTGCTATAGTTAGAGTTCATTATAATGCATATATCGAATATAATGCGGAGCCTTTCGATTCGACTTTAGCGCGAAAGGCCCCTCATCAATTTCGTGTTAACTGTGGAGAGGTAATTGTGGGGCTAGATATAGCCGTTCAAAGTATGAAAGTTAACGAAAAGTCTCAATTCATTATTCAGCCAATGTTTGCCTATGGCCGTTTAGGGTGTCTGCAAAGGGTCCCTCCAAATACAGAAGTCTTATTTGAAATAGAATTAATTCAAATAGTGAATGTATCCGCTGCTACTAAATTCGACACCTTAGACAAGGAAGATCAGAAGAAATTTATTCATGTTTATGACTATTGCTTAGCTCTGTGTGCTAAAGGAAAAGACTTGTACAAGAAAAATACCAACGGCGCAATTCGCGAGTACAATTCAGCTGCTGCTAAACTTGAAATGTGCCAATTAGACACATACGAAGACCAGGTTAAACAACAAGAATTGCTTTTGAGATTATATTCTAATCTCTTGGTGGCCTACACTAAAGTAGAAGAACCTAAAAAGGCTTGCATTAATTTTAATAAAATAAATGAATTAGTTAAAGGCACAGATATTAAAATTACAGCTAAAATGTACTTTAATAATGCCAAATGTTTAAGAATGATAGGAGATCTCAAAATTGCAAAAAGGCGCCTGGATCAAGCCTACAGACTCGAACCAAAAAATCCAGAAATATTGAATGAAATTATGGCATTAGAGAATGACATAAAAGAATATAAACAAAAAGAAATGCTAATGGCTAAAGCTTTGATAAAGAATACAGATAAATATTGATCTATAAAAAGTTTTTTTTACAAAAATTATATTTTAAGACTAAGACTTAAGTATTAATGTGGAATATAAAGACTTGTTTTATGTTTAGTTCTTACATATTGGCATGTTGGTTACTGAAATAAATTTTGTTATATATAAATCCTAATTATATAGAATGTCATCAGAATCAAAGTATTATTTTGTTAAAAATTTGAATCTCCTAATGTTATATAATGATGTTTATTTAATAAGAATAAATTGTTTTTCTGTAACTGTGTCTTAATAACCATCTTCCTTTTAATGACATTTAAAAAAAATAGCTTCCAAATTCACCAAAATATATTGTGTAATTTCCTATTATGTTCAGTCTGACTGCATGTTTTGTCATATTACATTTTTTAATAGTTTGGAGTTTTGTTTATATTTAATAACTGTCTTGTAAATTGTTCACTTGAACAGTTTATTATCCTCTTTATTAGTAAATGTCATCATCTGCCATAGTTACTAAATAATTTTTCATGAAAATTCAATAAAATAACTAGATTAATAAAAGTTGCAGCTATTAAAATAAAAGCTAAAATTCAATAAATCTTTGAGAACGTTAGAGGAGTTTAAAATGATAAAAAGGAGCCTAGATGAAGCTCACTTATTTAAATAAAATAAACAAAAGTAACTCCAAATAGCCAAAGTTTTGGTAAACAATAAAGTTAAATAGCTGTTTTTCAAGGTACTCTGTTGCCCCTTTATTGGAATGTTGGTGCAATATTACGCCAAATTAAGCAATGATTAGTCAATATAAATATATGTCACTGTACTAACGATATATTTATTGGTATGTAGGATTTCCATTGACCAAATATTGGTCCAATAAATGTCTAATATGAATTTTTCAGTGGCTTTAACATTTTTAATATAAACTTTGGGCGAACATTGGGAAGCGTTAACATTTTATGTTCTTGACAATATTGCTTATCTTAGCACCCTATCTTTAGCCTTTATTGTGTCAGGCACTATTTCTACAAGGGTACTTTTCGTATTTTGAACTAAAAGTTAATGAAATATGTGCCAAAATGTTGGCAACAAAATAATAAAGGGAAAAGATGACTTTTATTTATTTTTAAATAATTTTCCATTTTTTATATTAATGTTTTACCGCAATTGTTAGCAACGAAGTTTAATAGCTTTTTTAAACATTTAGGAATATTTTTGTCTAGATAAAATATAGGTACCCATTTGTATATTTTTTAACAAGATATACTTCACATTATGGTTCTTAGTGGAAAACATACTGACACCTACTTCTTTTAAAGATTGTTTCACGGGTATATTCACTTAGAAATTTAGTAAATTATCAGGAAAGATTGCCTTGTTTGCATGTTATAACTGCTATAAGTTAAGACTCTCATATGCTTTGTTAGACTGGTATCATACTTCAAACATAAAGAGGATATTAGGTTTTCAAAGAAAGCCTAAAAGAGCAATTGCTAAAATTCACTACACCGAGCCGACTCTAAATAGAGTTTTATAAATTTAATAATTTTAACAGTTTGCCTTTATATTTTTCAGTATCTTTGGTATGTAAAGAAAAACCTAGACAATTTTAATGACACAGCAATATTCATAAATATTGTAAACGAAATAGAGTTAACATACACTGATTATCACAGAATACATAAAATAAAAACTTCCTATATTTCTTTATGCATCAAAAAATGTTTAATTTATTGTAACCTTTCCTTAAAATGTTACCTGTGCAGGATTTAAGGTAACAGTCAGAAAATACCTAGTTCGAAGGAGTTTCTTTTCATTGGGTGAATTCTATAGAAATAATTTCTCAGACAATGGGTTTTTTTTGCAATTTTAATAACCCACTGCCAAAAAACTGTAACTTTTTTGTAACAATTTAAAAAAAAGTTTATTTTTTTCAGGTACCTTACCTCCATCGCTATTATCGGCATCAGTTCTAGGCCCGGTTTCATTAGCCGAAAATTTAGCGCCCGACGTGATGAAAAATCCATTAGCAATATCTTTTCTCCATTGCCAGAGACAATCATTTTCAAAATCACAGTCGATACCCGGCTCAAATTCGTTCATTTTTTCTGGCGGGTTTTCCCCCTTGACGATCCTAATTTTGTCTGTTATCTTGTTATACTTCTGTTCCGTATTCATCCCTGGAAATTATTGAAATCACAAAACAAGAAGTTATAATTTATAATTCCAGAAAGGTCAGACAGATGACAAATATGGCGGAACTGCGATGTGTTTTCCGCGTTAAATAGGGTACGAATGTTATATTACCTTGTTTCATTCTGTAATCGAAAAGCCCACCAGCCATTTTGGCAGCTTCTGTATAGTTCGGTTCCATTCTGGGGTTTGCATCGGCGGCCATCATTTGTGCTTCTTTTCGCCGTTCTTCATTTAATTTTTGCCTAATATTTGCTAAGCTAACGGGCGGACTGCTTCTTTTACTTCTAAAATAATTAAATATCCAATATTACACATGTATTTAATACAACAATAAAGGATCAAAGAACTGAACATTAAAACAAGAGAACCACAAGTAGATCGAAGAAAGATTCCTGCAAAGTCCTTAAGACAACACCAGATTAGTTGTAACGATATTCAGATACCAGCAGGTGTGCATATACGTTAATATTCAAATAGAAAAGAGAAAGAAGAATAAGTAAATGCAAGTTGGATCAGTTGCAATTGAAAAACTATCTGGGACTAAAATTGTTTTCATTCACTAAACAGTTGCTATGAAAACTTACAACTCGAATGTCTTCAACTGGTTTGGGAAGGCCGTAATATAAGATTGCTGTATTCTCTTCTGAGAGCAGAACGCTCATAAGGAGTTGGTGAGGGGAAAGAAAAAGTAGAAAGACTGGAACACACCTTTCTCTAGGACCAGAAATTAGTAGCAACGTTTTCATGAGAAAAGGGAATGACACACATTACATTAGACCATCGAAATCTATCAATTTTCTTTAAATTTCAGAATTCCAGAATTTAAATACCCTACTCACTTGACCTAACACCATGCTACTTTTTAGTGTTGCCGAGGATGAAATCAAGCTTAAAGGACGTTGGTTTGACAACATCGAAAAAATTCAAGCGGAATCGCAGAGGTCCTAAAGGCATTGACTGCACTCACTTCGAGGAAATGTTTCTACTAACAATAGAAACGCTGGCAAAAGCTGTGTAGACTCAAAGGGTGACTGCTTTGAAGGAGACAATTACATTTTTAATTAAAAATAAGTAATTCTGTAGTTCTTAAACAACTTTCTTGAGCAACTCAATTTTACTAGGTCGCTAGGGAACAAAGATATTCTATGGAAAAACTATCTTAGCATTTATTTTTCAAATCTTAAAGCAAGCTTAGCATCATTTAAAGCAAAAAGTGTTTCTGAATGTAGTTGCTTACCAAATTAAGTGGAGTGATCTTAATGCAATAATAGTAAAAAGGGCCAAAAGAATATAAGTATATAACTTTTGTTTTCATACCTACTTTATTATCTGCACCTACTTTTGCTAATTAAATGATATCTTTGTAAGTTAAAATATTCTCCTAAGATTTTTGAACAACTCAAAAACTATGGCCAAAACAGATCAAAAGCCCATATTTGTAAGTACAAAGAATCAATCCTAAGTGGAAATTACTGGCTAAAAGGAAAACTTAGAAATTTGTTTAGGAAGCGCTTTGTATACAAAAATTCCGTTTGTCTAGTGTTTCACTTTCAGTGAATGTAACGATGGAACAATTAAAGCCTCTATAGAAAATATCTGTTTTTCCTTATTTGTCGATAATACTAACCTAAAGAACCTTATTTTCGGGTTATAATAATCAGGATTAAATATATCCTTAACTTCATCGTCTTCTATATAGCTAAATGGACGCAATTCTTGGTGTGAACTTAATGTGTAAGTTTTATTAATTTTCGAGCTGGTGTTGTGGTCCACGGCTCTTGTTTTTTCGGCTTCATCTTGGCACAGAATCCCGAAGCACCGTAGTATAAATAGCAACGTAAAGGGTAAAAACCTTTTCACGGTTATTTCCATTTCGATTGTGACTTAGTTGGGAATGTTGTCTATCGAAAATACGAACGGATTCGACATTTTTGTGGTGCGTCTGCCCGCCAGTCTATCTAAAACGAAAACAAAGGTTATTTTAAAAAAATTGTAGTCTCATGATTGTACATTAACGGAACGGAGACAGATATTATCTTTCTCAAAAAAAATTTATGTAGGCTGATTTATGATGTTTAATAAATCGGGCTTTAGAAAAAATAATTCTGGTATTCACCTACATATACCCCTACTATATTTACCGGGACAATTTCCCAAATGGAATAAAAAGAAATGATTATTATTGTCGGTAGGGTACAATATCTACAGGGCAATTAATACCGTCTCACAGCGAATAAAATTATGGAATATTTTCAAAATATACAATCACACCAAAAAGTTTCTTTTATTTTGCAACACGCTGTAACTAAAGCAATCTAAATATTTCACTGGAATTAACAAACTCAAATATAGATAAAGATGTAGGCATTGGAATTATTCCAAAAATATGGGAAATTTTTGTCATAACAATTGACGTCATATGTATTTCGAGCTTTGTATATTTCCCTTTAGCTGTCTTCATATTTTCTTAAACTGATTAATGGAAATGAAATTTGGAATAACGACAATACTACGCAATGTAATGAATACAATTTTCAAATAACCGCATTAATACGAGGTTGTTTCAAAAAATAGTGGGCTTAAAAAATTACATCAATATAAAATATAACAATTAATTATTAACTTATTCATCAACTATTTTGAAAATAACTCGTTCTTGCTTCTTATAACTAAGAAAAATATTTCCAAGAAATAAGTGTCGAATAACTTTCAAGATGTTTTTATGACGACATCATTTCATATGTAACAACCAAGTGTTTGTTTGCGGAAATACATTAAATAGCGAAGGGTTTCAATTAAAATTACTAAGCCAATATTTTACCAACAAGAAATATTAAGAGTAATATTGTACTATAATAATTGTGCGCAGAGTGTGACTTGTGCTTTATACAGAGTATTATATAAATATTGCACGAAATTTTAAAGTCGAATTCCGTGGGTCAATATATGAAAAAGTTATTATTAAATAAAAAAATAAAAGTCGTTTTCTAATTAATATCTCGGGGATAATTTAAACGAAATTGTCTTCATTGTTGATACTTTAATGACCTATCTTTTGGATCTATTACACTCGATATTGTAATTCCAGGGGCGTACATACGAGGCAAGTAGGTTAGTTTTTTGCACGCAACAATAGAACACCATCGAATTTTTGTAATTTTTTAAGTACTAAAAGTACAACTTTTAGGTTTTTAATGAATTATTTTGTTTTTGAAAAACGAGGCGGTATGCCAAATACTCAAGAATCCAAAGAGTTAGATTTTTAGTTACATTATATAAAAAACTTAGCCCCTCGTTATAAGGGCTAACAAGATAGATATATAGAAAAGTTAATTAAGACATATATAAAGTGCAAAATAGAAAAAATGAAAATAAGGGGCATGGAAAAGGAAACCAACTCCTTCCGGTCTTTTTTGAATTTCCATTCTATTGTAACCACACCACATCAATTTACAACTACTGACAGAATTCTTAAACTACCTGCGGGAACAACCAGAAATGAACATTAAAAAAATACATCACGAAATAAACTGAATAACAGTGGGAACAAAAAGAATTTTTATATGCTTATGCACTTTTTCTGAAATAAGAAAATCCTAAAACAACGTACTAAAAAGATTAGTTTGATTAAACTAATATTAACAACATCTACATAAAAAGTAAAGAAAATTCACATGTCGTCGTACATTACCGAGTTAAACAAAACTTAGATCTATCTCCTTCTGATACCGGGATAATAAGCGACCATTAACTGTAACTGAAATTGGAATACCTCCAACAATGAATAGAAAAACGAGTAAAAAGACTTATAAAGAATTATAGTGAAGGTAATTGTAACACCAAGTTTGTTATATAAGTGCAGGGCAACAAAAGATATATAAACATTATGAAACCAATTTAAAACAAAACAAGACAGTACAATTGTATAATGAACCCCTGGAAGGACTGGTTTTGGCAGTGTAGTAATGCACAAATTTTCAATAACTTAACTTTTAATGAAATAACTTTTAAAGAAACGTATAAATTAAACTGAGTTATTATAAATTTTAAAACTAGTATAGGATGATATAAACAATTAAGAAAAGACTTTTCCAAGTTACATACTAGAATTGAATAATGTTCTTGCTTTTCTCTTGACAGATTAAATATAATTTATTCAAAGAAAATTATTTCGAGAAACATGGTGATATTTTGAGTTACTAGAAATGTTTTGAATGAACCTCGAACGTTTACTGAGATGTTCATTAATTTGTTTATTGTTGACTGAGATTGGTAAATATTTAATTTAGACATTTGTCTCCAAGTTCCGTTACTAATTATTATACAGGAGTTTCAGGTACATTACAATTGGTTGTAACCCTCAGAACGGAAAATTAACTCGGAGAGACGAGATAAGATAGCGACAGAGGGCAATATTAAATGGGAAGATATTAAACATATTATGGGATCCCAAGATTGTTAAAGATAACAAATTCCATATTCCTACACCTAATGCTTAGAAATATTGTTCGACAATTTTGAACCATCTTGCATATCTACTTTCTAAATGAGTTTCTTGTACACTGATGACATTTTATCAACTTGTCAATGTTTTCCATTGAAATATTTATAGAGAATATGAATGAAACTAAAAAAACAATAATCGGCAGTCGAGACGCGTGACTTTCTAATTAATGTACTGACGGAAATCATCCTTTTTTTTTGGAGACAGTCCAAAATTTCACAACTTATTAGTATTCAAACAAACAATACAGATCATTTGGTCTTGAATTTATTATTTTTTTAACAGAAACCATGCGAAGCTCACATATGCAACAGTATCAAATCTTGCAGGTCTCATCAAATCCGCAAATGTCAAAAGGGAATCAAGGGATTTTTCTACGCAGAAGTTTTGATTTATTTAGCTTGATACTAAATATGAAAGCGCAACTTAGGCTTCAAGCAAATCGTTTCACTGCAGCAAAACTGTGCGCTTCGATAAATCAATCAGTGCATTAAAGAAAATTTACCTTTTTGCAGAATCAATGTCTGGACCACTAAAATACATTCACCCTTTGGAGGGTAAAGTTCCGTTAACAGTTCACACACCGGAAATTCGCTACGGCGGCAAAAGACTTGTGCGTCACAGAAATGTCTTGACACTGTAGATTTTGTCGTTGTTTCAATTCGTTTCACTGGTCTTTAATTTTAAAATTGCAATAAGCGGACACTAAAAATATCTGTGGTACAACCCATAGTATATTATGTGTGCGCCAGCCAATTCGTGCAAACGGCGCACTATAAATTTCAACGGGAGCAACAAAGACGGAGGTCGCATATCGATTTTTGTGTTCTTTTGGCTTATATCTTTGGAAAATAAGATGAAACCGAATTGGGGCCATCTAACGGGAAGCTGCGAAACCTCAGTTTCATTTTCTGCAATCTATTGTTTGGGACAAATAAGCTTCTATCGATTCCAGCAATAGTTGCAGGAATATACAAGCAAGACTGCAATTTTGGTTAACATATCAGGCAGCTTTAGATAGACACGTTATATACAACCTATTTTTATTCCAATAAAAATTTCAATAAATTTTTAATTTAAAAAAAATTTATATACGGTTTTCACAATTTTTCCGATGTTCTAATAGTATGTGGGTTACTTAGAAGAAGAAAGCAGGAAATGAAAAAAGGACATTTGTAACAATTAAGTTTTGTGTTGCATCTAATTAATCAAAAAAGGTTGAATCCTTACTACTGAAACTGGGCATATAAAAATGTTTTACAATGCTCCCTCTTTCGCTAGGAAAAACTACGAAACTATCAAATCTAGATGAAAAACTAAAAATTAATTTAGTATAATATTTTGCACAAACACATTTTTTAGAAGGAAATTTTGTGATTTTACAAAATGCTATATCATATGCACTGTTCGGCAAAATGATGTATCAGTGTAATAGTTATAGTATCTCTGTGAATATAAAATAAGGAATAGTGTTTAAGAAAAGGTATTTTCAAAAAACGTTCTTAAAAGCATTTTATTTTATAATTTATTTGGACATTAAACTGATTTGTTAATTTTGGCGAAGCTTGTATATGACCCTTATCTCTATTCCATATATTATAAAATATAAAATTCATTCTAGCATCATCTATAATTTTTATTTGGTCTAGTTCTTAATTCATTTTTCCAATTTTCTTTATCCTATTTATATTTGCCAATTATGTATATTAATTTGATGTTTAGAACATTTGTTCTTCATGAATTTCTCCTTTTTTATGTCCATGTAATTTCTATATCCTGCCTCATTACTTATTTAACTCTTTAAATTTATTTCTTGTTATACATAATCAATCTTTTCTTATACTTTCCCAAATTCTCCCTTCATGAGTCTTTCGTTATTACTAATCGTCTAGTCTATTTTTTTTATACTCGTAATATTAGTTTGTTTTCTATTGTCTTGTCTTCTAAATCTCCTAATTAATTTTTCATGTTTGCTATTTTTTTTTCCAAATCTATTTCAGTTACTTCTTGTACTTCTAAATTATTATGTTCTTCGCCACTTGATATTTCTATTTCTTTATCTTGTCTACCTTGTTTCCAATATCCGATTCTGAAATCTCCAACTCCGCCTTCATCTGCATTTCCTTGTTCTTCATTTCATCTCATCTTCCCCTCTTTTATAATGTCCTTTTCAAGAAAACAATTTTGATACTCTTTTTTCGAGTGCCTCACGTTGTAGGCGCTAATTCTAATGAAAATATAATTTTCAACTTTCATAAATAACTTTATTTTTACAAAAAAAGTTAATAATTTTTGTATATATTTAACTAATTATTTCTTTATTAATATTTTAAACAACCCAAAAACTCTAAATTGTTAAAAAATTAAAGATGGTGACAAGTAACTAGAAATAAATATTTTGTGGCAAATTGTACATACATTTCATGCTGAATGAGAACATACATGTATATTTATTATAATTAAAAGGTAGTGGGTGGCTGTCGACTTCATAGTTAATTATAACTTTACATATTATTTACTTAATAATCCTTACAATCGCTAATAAAATTTGATACAAGAATTTCATGACAATTGGATTAAAAATTTATTTAATAAGGTCCGCCTTGGTTAAGAGATGGATATGACAACTTTAGTCTTATTGTAACTGCCGATCTCTTAGTATCAAAAAAGTTTTGTTAATTATTTTTCAAGGCAGAATTTGTCGGTAAATTTATATATTATACGCTATTAGGAGTGGATATCATCCTTAGAATAATAAATAATGTTCAGATTACGTTCTATTAATTTACAATCATTTAATCGTTTTTCTAGTTTAATTAAACTATTAATAATTAATACTGTTTTTAATTTAACTATTGACAATTACTTCTGACAAATTTTTGGTGTGGGAGATTCAATTAAACCAGTGTTTGATACGCCACTGTGTGCAATGGAACCAACTTTTCAAATGTCTAATGATTTTTAAATTGCTGTCAAATTGGGATAAGTGATAAATAAAACATTAGCCATTTTAATTAAATTTTATTGATTAGATTTCAGTCCAAATAATTATATTTACAGTGGCAAGTCAGTTTAAATTTATTAAAACTAATTTACGCATTGGTTTATGGAAAATACCTGAAGATTCTTCAATATTTTATTAGATAAACGCAGTTATTAAAGCATAAAACACGGAATTGCCACTTAACAAATAATCACTGTAATCATATTCCACCACTAAATAAATGACACAACCATAATTTAAGTAAACAAACAATATATTTTTTGGTTTACATGTAAAAATGTTCCAAAATAGTTTTGGTTTCAAATATAATCCTATTATTCTCAAAAACTGCGACAGATTTTTATCAGCTTTCAACTTCTTCTTGCTCTTAATTGTTCGCAGAAGCGCATACACGACCGGTACAATCTGTACAAACATTTAGTTTTAAAATTTTGTATATCAATTATATAAACCCCTTCTTACATCCATACCTATTTTTTACCATAAATAAAAAATATATTCTAGTGATTACCAGAAATTAACAAATTTAATACAAACAAAAAAACTACCTAGAATGCCTGTGCAATACTTCAGACAAGACTATAATGGCCGCGGCACCAAGGAGAAAGAGTCCTGCGGGAACAGCCGCTGCAATCTTCTCTTCTAATAAAAAAAAAGTAATAAAAATAAATAGAAGTTTGTATCAAAGTTAAAAATAAAAATTCTATAGAGGTAAGTATACAAAGTTGCACCTCCTTCCTACAGATTTTTCCTTATTAAAAATGATATATTTCACGAATTGGTTTTAAGGATGATCATTTACGAAAATGGCATCCTGGCCCTAAAAGGAAACGAAACAGATGTGAATATTTTGCCGTCTCGGCGAAAAATGAAAAGAGAAGGCGGAAACGGAAAAACGATCTAATATGATTTACTCTTATTAGAGATGAATTACTAACTAAAGGTGCGGTTCAGAGCCCTCATCAACTTTTCCTTATAAATTTTGAATCAAACCCATATCGAATGGTCTGAACGGCCTTAAATTAGCATATAGCTGTCTGAGATTACGTATGTATTCTCGTTAAAAATTTTGTTTCCACCTCCATTTCTCTTTTTCAAAGTGGTATTTCTAGTTAGTAATTCACCTCAACTCTTTTGTAAATGATAGGAACATGATTAGAAAGAAGATAATTATGAAAGGGCAAGTCAATAGGACCTATGAAACAGGGTTCGGGAATTAATTGAATTCTTTCAGGAGAAAAATTAATGGTATTTAAATAAAAGTAATTTTAAGAAAAATTAAGATGAATTCATTGTTTCAACTTTTACTTTGTGCAAAGTATCCATAATAAATATAAAAAGATAAATTATACTGTGGAAACTCAGATAAGTATTATTTACCTTTTCATATTTATTAAGATTATTGTTTTTAAGATATTTTATAGACGAATCCTATAAATTTAAGAACGAATCAACCTGGATATTAATAAAATGAAAAACAAAATAGAACCCCACTATATATACGGTTGTCAAAAGTACAAAAAAAAAGTTTAAGATAAAGACAAACATCGGCTGAAGTAACAGAAATAGTACTCACAACACTGAATTGAAGAAAGAATCTAGCAAACAAATTAGAAAAATTTGTACATAAAACATGAATTTAAAAGTCTATAAAATATAGAAAATAAATTGAAATGTAATATTCATATCCTACATCATTATAAATGATTTATTATAATATCTACATATTTTAAGGTAGGCCTTATTTAAAAAAATTATTTACAAAACTAACTACACCAACAATATGAGAAGATGTAAAAAAAGGATACAGAATATTTTAATTTTCTAAAATTTCATCGTACAATTATTATAAACTAATAAAAAAATATTAGAAATATTTTTTTAGATTTACTGAACTGTATCCCATTAAAAAAAAAATTTTTGATAAACTGATTCATTTGAAGAAGTCTTATGAAGAGAAATATTCTGTTTGAAGTAAAGTCTAGTAGAATTTAAAGTATGGTTTCTACCTCGAAATTATTAAAGTTTCTAATTATTAATTGAAGGAAGGATGCGTGCTTAGTTAACTCACCTCTTATACCGAAAAATATTAGTTGTTAGGAGTCAATAATGCATTTTTAAGTCTCTAGTGATATTTAATTTGTGTTAAAGATGAATTTAGTTAATAAAGTAATGTTAAATAATAATTTTCTACTATGATATTTTAGGCTGAAAACTTTCCAAACAAACCTCGTACTTAAGTTAAAAGGTTAAAATTTAATTGATGAAAAATAAAAATGGCATTAAGAAAGTCGTATATTAGTTTAAATAAAATAATTTTATCAGGCTTAAGGTTCGGCTAAAAATCTTTGTCCCCAAAAAGACTAATTTTGTTAAATAGAAATGTAAATCTATTTTTTATTAAAGTTAAAATAAAAAAAAACCAACGGGACTCAAAAGAATTAAAAAGAAAAAAGGGACGTATCAGTATAAAAATTTAAATTTTTTGTGAATAAACGTCATTGATTCAATATTCTTATAAAAACCATTTAGCCGATTAGATGATAAAATTGATGATGTTGCCGGCTATGTTAAATTATTTGTGCTCTAATTAAGAAAACAAAACATACTTGAAAACATCTATCTAATGCCAATGAAACAAAAATTCTATATAATTTACCTGCTTTTTTATTGTCCCATTCTATCATTCTAGGTAAATCTAGCAAAAATAATTAATTATTTTATTAATAACAAAAAAACTAGTACTGAAAAACAAAGAACAATAAAAGACTTACTTATTTGGTATGCTCCACCTCTAGCTTTAGCCCAACCCATACTTCTTTCAATCGCCATTTTCCACTTTGAATACTTAATGTTTTTTACTAAAATAAATATTATTTCTATCAAATCGCTCAAATACTTGTCCTTCAAATAAAAAGGAAAATTGGAATTTACAAATAATTTCTGTAAAATACAAGGTATCTGTATTCAACCAATGAACAAATTTAACTGACAGATTTTGAAGTAATTAATACTAAACTTAATGATTATTTGTATTCGTTGTGAAATCTAACAATTATAATTTTAAATTATGTCATAAGAATATTTAAACAATTTTAGAATACCCTGGAATTTTAAGATAAGTATATTTTACATTTATAATAAGAGCTAAGGCGTTTTCTTTTAATGTTGAAAAACTCCTTTGTTTCTGAGTTTCTGGGGAGGGGATCAAATTTTCATTCAAATTAATGAGCATTTAGTTAGAACGGTAATGTGTACATTAGTACATAAATATTTTTTATAAAATAATCATTTACTTCATATAAAGGATTATAATTTTATAAATGTTTATGTCTGAACAACCATAATTTTTAGTTGGATATCAACAGAATATACATGCATAAGTTTTCTATATTTCATATTAATGTTACTTACTGTCATCAGATATTTGAGGTTGGAATGTATCACAAGGCACTGGAAGGATATTTTCAATCTCCCACACTTTAATCCCTTCTGCTATACCTGCTACTATAGCAGCTCCTAATGACGTTGTTTCAGTCATCGTTGGTCTAACTAAAAAAATGTAAATTATAAAATAAGGACGAATTTATATAACTAAACTCATTCTTACCTACAGGAATTCCGCAATAATCGGATTGCATTTGTAAAAGATAATCGTTAGCTGTCATCCCTCCGTCAACTAATAATTTATGTAGAGGCACTCCACAATCTAAGGTCATGGCTTCTAGAACGTCTCTTACTTGGAAACAAACAGCTTCCAGTGCTGCTTTTACCAAGTGTCCAGGTTTGGTTTCTTCAGTCAATCCACATATTACACTAAAAAATAAATTAACTAATTTGGCTTTACAACTACTGGTGCTATTACTACCTTCTAGCATCTTTTCTCCAATATGGCGCGTATAACCCTGAAAACGCAGGCACAAATACTACTTCGCCCTCAGTAGAAACAGATAATGCCATGTCAGTGGATTCGGATGCATCTTTTAAAATTCCCAAATTGTCCCTTAACCATTTCATGGCTATACCTATTAATTATATTTAATTTTGATTGCAGATTATTAGTTTTCATCTACAACTAACCTGCTATTGCAACTGATCCCTCTAAAGCGTAGACAGGCTTTTCTTTAGGCCCTAATTGATAAGCAACAGTTGTAAGTAACCCATGGGACGATATTACCCTCTAAAAAATCATAAGTTGTAAACATATTGAACAGCAAAAAAATTAAGAATACTTACATAATATCCTGTGTTGTATAAAATGAAACACCCCGTGCCATATGTACATTTGGCTTGTCCATGTTTAAAGCACATTTGACCTACTAGGGCGGCTTGTTGATCACCTAAAATCTGAAAAAAATTGTAAAATTATGTTTCTGGGTATTTCTTTTACTTACACCTGCTATAGGAACACCATCTATAACTGAATCTATAAGCAAACAAGCGTATATTTCAGACGAACTTCTAATTTCTGGTAAAATATCCATTGGAATGCCAAATACATCGCACAATTTTGAATCCCATTGTAATGTTTCAATGTTCATTAGCATTGTTCTTGAAGCGTTTGTGTAATCGGTAACATGTATTCCACCATTGTGTCCCCCCGTAAGATTCTAAAAAAAAATATTCTTAAAGGAAAACCAAATAATCATCAAAGTAATTACCCAAATTAGCCACGTATCAATGGTTCCAAATAAAGCCCTTCCTTCATTTACAGCTTCTTTGACTCCAGGAACATTATCCATCATCCATTTAATTTTCAATGCACTAAAATATGTACTAACTGGAAGACCACAAGCTTGCTGCAAAAAATTTTGACTGCGCATTCCAAATTTCAGGATTTCATCTACAGTAGAATGTGTTCTAACATCCATCCATACTAAAATTAATACTTTTAACAAAATTTCTATAATAAAACTTGATATAAAATACCTATTGCATTGTATAATGGCTTTCCTGTAAATTTATCCCACAAAACAGTGGTTTCTCTTTGGTTTGTAATTCCAATAGATACAATTTCTCCAGGATCAATAAAAAGTTTTTCTAAATTATCACAAGTTACTTTTATGGTCTCTTTTACAGCATCTAGTATAACTTCTGGATCTTGTTCAAACCAACCTTCTTGAGGTACAATTGAGGGTATTTCTACCTGGTGATAAGTAAGAACTTCTGCTGTTTTGGAAGCAAATACCTATGACCAAGAAGTTGGTGTAATTTAAAATAATTAGGATTCATTTATTTATTTTTACAATTTTATAAAGGATTTCTACATTACAATCTAAGACGATAAAAAAAATTACCCTTAATTAGCTGTAAATTCTGTGCATATTTTTTTTGAAATAAAAGTTTAGAAAAAACTTATAAGATAATCTGACATTACTTACCAAATAAATAGAAAATCCAGTACTAGCAAATAATCATTATTTAAGAGGGAACGCTGTATCAGGTATAACGAATTTTTATTTGAAAAGGTTGTTTGCCATTGTTTATCAGGAAAATATCTTTATTAATTATTTAATAATATAATTTCTTAATAGTTAAATGTCTTATAATATTTGTAAAAGTTCAAAATCGTTATTTTTTTATACTCCCAAAATAAACTCATAAAAAATAGTGTTTCTCATACTCACACATTGTTTGAGGAAGGAGAGTTTGCTATTTTATACCAAAACTATCTAGGGATGATTAAATGATGGAAAATAATTTGGCCAACCAGATATTTTAAAAAAGCAATTGAGTAACAAACACAATTTTTTCCATATATATATATATATATATATATATCTATATAAAATGCCTATTTGGCTAGTTCATGTTTTATTCATTGTTATATTGTCAGATGGATGAGCAATGGATTGATTATGTGCAGATTACATGTAAAATAAAGATGTTCCATATAAGATGTTCCTTTTAAAATTGAGTTTTAAAGTTCTACTCTAAACTCATCTAAATTAGTTTTGTTTTCTTATGGTTTCATATTAAATATTAAATAAAGTATTTCTGGAATTAAAAAAAATTATATTGTCATGCCTTATTCTGTTGGTAAGTTTCTAGTAATATCAGGGTGAGTATTAATACATGCATGTTAACAGTAACAAGATTCTACGAAATTTAGTGTCATTTGAATTGAATTGGGGAAGAATATTTTCTTACAGTTTTTTTGCATCTGATCCAGCTTGCACTATTAAAGATAGGTGACAGCTAATACTTAATTATTTATTTGTTTGTTTGTTAAGTAATATAAAAAAGCATATCAATGAAATGTTTATCAAACATAAGTGAGAAAATATGATATAAAGTAATAAAAAATGCATATAAAATAATAAAGTATTAAAACAAGCTGGAACAATAAAAAAAATTTAGATGAATGTAATTTATATTGACAAATTAAGAAGTAACAACTCTGACTAGGTATACATTTTAAAATTAGGTACTTTAGGTACCTATAAATAATCTTTAAAATTTTTAGTACTTGATTAATGATACTTTGAGTATTTTTTGAGTGAGGACAACTCCTAAAGTATGAGTATACGGGTACACTCTTGGATACTTTGTGGAGCTGAATTTTGTCTTAAGCACAAAGAGATATTGATTAATTCACATTAAATGTCTTAGTCGTTCTCCTCGCTAACAAACATAATTTTTTTAAACATACAAAAGAATTAAAAAATGTTAATGACTTGACAAATAGATATAAAATCAATATTAAAATAAGTAACAATCATTTAATACAAATGAGGTGCATTATGTTTGCTTCTATCAGAAAGTGATTAAAATATTTTTTCGAGAAAAATACAATATACATTTGTTTTAAATATAAATATTGCTTACTAGGAAACGTGTACTAGAGGTACCCTCATCAATAGCGCCAATTAAAGGACCATATTTCAGTGAAGTATCAATTTTTATCTCTTCATTAAAGGTTTCACTCATTTTTACAATGAGTTCTATTTCTGGAGGTATTTCTATAAAAGAATCATTGCTAGTCATTTCATTCGGTTCTGTAAAATCTAGAGTCTCAATACTAATATCATCAGTAAAATTAACAAAGCCTTTTGGAATGTATGTAGGTTTTGAAGTGGTAGGTTCTTTTGACAGTGTGTCTTCAATACTATGATGTTCGTCGTCGTAACTTATTGAATTTTCATTATCCGCATTGTTTAATGATGTTTTTTTAACCTCATCAGATATTTGATGAAGCGCATCTGAAATAAAACTTTTTAAATCATCCTTTTCTTCTATTTCAGGGCGAAAAGAAACCTTCGTCGGAGTTTCCCTAACAGTTGTACTTTCAGATGATTCATCGTTGGAATGTAAATCGCACTGAGATTGGCCTGATGATGTGCCGGGCTTCAGATTTGAAGAACTCATATTGATTTTTTTCTGATATATTTACTTTTGGGTAAAATATCACTAAAAATAAACGTTAAAAAGATGTCATTGTCATTTGTCATGTCAATAAAAATTAGGCATACTGAGTTAATCAGTAATAAAGTTTTGAATTTTTTTTTGTTGGTGTTTGAAAATTGACTTTTAAAATAATTTCCATAAAAATAAAAGCTTATAATTTATAATAATGGTTTTTTTATTATTCTCCCTTCAAGATTACTTTAATTAGTAATGCTACTTCTGGATAATAGATGTCGCTATAACTTATATACAGCCGATTGTAATACCAGATGTCGCTACTATTTAAAAATGAGAACTTTTACTTACCTGTATGACCACAACAAATACACGAGACATTGGCAAATAGTACTGTTGGTTAGAAGTAGAAGTAGTAGTAGTATCGAGGAAATATATAGTTATACTTTGCCTCAGAACAGTGGCGTTCCTACTCATAAAATGGAAACTAAATTTCTTCCCACATTTCCGAATAATTTTTTTTAATGATACTTTTGCCAAAACTACCGATAACCACAAGAGAATTTCTAAATCAGCAATTTTTTAAAAGGTGGATAAGGCGAAACGGATCCATATTGTGGCCTGCTAGATCTTCAGAATTGTCCCTCTTCGACTAACATATCTCATAAAAAAATGGGTGTAGGTACAATGAGAAAACTTAAGATTCAAACCATTTTATTCAAAAAACTATTGAGGCAGCAGACATAGTGAAGTCTGTAGTGGGTACACAAAAATGAGACGTAGATATCCATGTTGGTTCTCATTTTGAGCATGAACCGAAAATGGTTTAAAGACCTGGGATATTTTTCTTAAATTAAATATCCCAAACAACATTAAGTATGCATCTGTTACTGCATTATTCGAAAGGGTACCTAACAATTACGGAACTTGGATCTAATACTAAATTATTTTGGAAATTTAACTGAGTCAGAAACATTTTTTACCACAACTATCTAAGTTTATAAGAAAAAACTTACAATAATCGGCAAATACAGTTTTATAGTAATTATATGGAACAATTAACTGAATTTGGTAACATTTTGAAAAATGTTATTATCTTGAAATGGTATAATACATAGTATACAAGGTGAACTATATTCAAAGATCTTTCCTATGATCCTCTTTCAGATATACCTACGTTCGTGTACCAAACACCCTATATATAATCGGATACTTCCCAATACCTTCCAACATTACCTCTTTTTAAAACTAATAATATTAGGGAAATTTATAAATACTTACCAATATGTTTAATCGCATTGCATTAATAAGGTGTTCAAAGAATATAAAAAAACTAATATTATCTGTTTTTAATAAACATCAGATTTATCCACCAAGGAATTTTGAAGTCCACAAAATTGTTCAATAACTAATGCTTCTGTCAAATTAACGAAATCAATAAATACATCTGTCTATTAATAAAAAAACAACCCATTATCGCCTGTGTGGCGATCTCTGTATTTTGTAAAATAATGTTCCTTGTCTAAAGTTATACTGCTCTGCCAATTTTCACAACATTTATGAATATATTGTGAAATTATTACCAAAAAAAGGAAAAAATATTTCAACTTTAACACCTTTTATCTTTTGTCCAAGCAATAATTTGTTCATCCATAATTGGTCCAATCCTCATAGTATGACTCACCCTGTATAAGAAACCAAAAATTTACGCCACAGAAACACTGTAGGTGGTAGTAAAACAGGGATATTAAATATCAAACATTAACTCATTGTGAAACTTAGACTTCTGTATCGAGTTAAAATAAAAAACAAATATTCAACAAGTTCCATTTGTATAGTGTGTCCTAACAAATTTTAAATAAATGGGGAAAAACTTTATCTTACATTTAACAAAAAAATATTGTTGATAAAAAGCTTTGTATCACTTGGAAATCTTAATAAAATATTGGTTAGTAAACAGGAAAAATAAGAAATAATGATTTATAATAAATAGAAAATAGTTATGTTGAAGTTGTCTCAGAGTCTTCCTTTTATAATTTCAAAAAGTTCGTTGTAATTTCGATTTTCTTCATTCAATACATAATTCAAAAATTGCTAACGTCTTTATTGAATTTTTTCTATAAAAACAAAGAATCTGAACGAAAGCATAATGTTTTGGTTCCTATCTTCGATAAAAGTTTCGCCCTTTATTTAAATTTAAACATACTTTACCCTTCATTCTGAATAATTATTTATTATTTTCTCTGCATTCTATGACTATAACTATGAATGAATTTTAAAGTAATGCAGAGCGTTTTATGGAAAAACAGAATTTTATAAAATGTAAGATAAACTTGTTGTGAATTTGTATAAAACTTTTTGGGCATACTGTATAATAAAAATATAAACTAGATGCTCTGATTTTTTTAAATTATTTAACCATTTTCCATTGAATTAAAAAAATAATTCAATTAAAAAAAATGAAAATTTGCCTTTGGGAAGAACGACGTTCTATTTATTTTCAATTATTCCTCGCTCATACATATTGGCTCATATTGAAAAACGCTGAATTGTCATTTCTATATCAATGGAAAAGCGTTCGCTAAAAATAAATAAAAACAGCGTAGAATTTTTCTTAGCACTAGAAATTTATTAGTTCGACTGCGCATATAACATAATACATGCACATCTTTAATGAGGCTTTAATATTAATCATGCAATTTTAATATTCTTTAGACATTATTATTAAATACTAATCCTTTCAACAATATGTGTTCTGTTTGAGTAACATAAATATATTTATTTATAACTACAAAACCCTTCTGATATTAACGGTCAAAAGTTAAAATGGCTGGATGAACTACCATATCATTAAACAGAAATGAAATTCAAATTAAACATTATTAGTTTTTTGACTGAAGACAAAATTCATTTTTTTGGCGTTACATTTTTATCCTCTTGTGTTTTGTTGGGATATATTTTTTCCACGCTTTTTTCTTTTATTTCATCATCTTGTTCGTTTAAAATATTTACTGAATTTTCTTTTTCCAAAATTTTTTTGTGCTGTTATTGTTGTTCAGTATAACGGGCTGTTAAATTTAAACCACAAACTTACAATATTTCACAGAAAAACTAATAACATATCACATTAAATAAAACAATAACAAATGATCAAAATCACAGCCCAATATAAGCCAAGCCGGAAATTTTTCATCCCATCCTCGTACAATAATTTTAAAATTTTGATAGATCTGTCGTTACAGCAATTGTGCATAATGAAATATCTATGTTCGTTTGCCTTCTATATGAATTTTTAAATGGAACTAATTAATCGAAACCCATGCTGAGATATAATCGATATACTCTAGGAAATCCCTAAAACATATTGAACTAACAATTTGCTTGATTTTTATCCATTTCTTTGAGTAACAAAATACATAACAAAAATCACCGAGGACGTAGCCAATCGCATAAGAATAGCTTATTAACGAACTTCAAATATGCAGACAACTTGTGCGGTGGTTATTGTTACAACAATTTACAATTCAATGGGCTATGACTCCGCATGTATTTATGATTGATAATAATCAGGGACGATCACTGATGATAAACATCAGTATTATCAGTAATGTATGTTAAAAATCAACCAGCAACAACTGGCCGAGTGTTTGGCATTTATTTATATATGTATATGTACATATTGTGATGTTAATTTTTGTCGACTACGTAAACCGTAAAGGAAGTGGCTGACAACAAATAAATTCAATGATTTATTTACGCGGTGATCAATAAAAACTGATATTTATGATAATAATGTATGTCTTACCATAGAATAATTAAAACAAGGAACTTTGAATATTTATTATCTTGCTATATTTTGGATACAAAGTGTCATTCCTTAAATCATTTTTCGTGTAGTTAAATAAAAAAAGTACCTTCTCTTTGATCGAAATTAAAATATGTAGTAATATTCTAGAAACACAAAGTATTTTGTAATAAACAAATGGTTTAAGTAGAACCTTTACCTAGTATTTATGTCACAAAAATAGGCGCTAAAAAAATTTTAGTTCATAAAATTGCAATATCTTTTTTTTTCTTCTCTTTATAAAACCACATATTTTACATCCTTCCACTAAAGGTCTAGCTTTACAAATTTTTTTACAAAACATCCTGACATTGTGTTAATGTTTTTAACATATAAGGATAGAATTATGAGGACTCTGGTTTACTATTGACCAGAGAATCAGGTTCACTTTGAACCAGTGAAACTGGTTTATTGTGAATATACTCTTTATTGGTAAAATTACTAGAAGACATTTCATCTATGTTTTTATCAAAGATTTAATAAGAATTTGTAGATGGGTCGAGGTAAATTCGATTTCCTCTAATAATATTGCCATTAGCTTTTTATAAAATATTTGATCTAGAAGTAACGATAATATGTAAGATTTTTCCAGGTTTATGGAAATTTTTTACATGGTCATACACTTTTACACTTGATTGTCCTGGAATCTCTTTTACATTTTGCCATTTTAATTAAAACTTTTTTTTCTTATCTTTTTATTTTTTTTAAATACATCTTTACTAAGTCTTGGATCTAATAATTTACCAGAGACTGGCTTTTTTTAGTTTTGGTTATTCTGTGGGGATGGTGCATATCCCAGATCTTTTAATGTATTTTTATAGTTTAAAAGAGCCAATTCTAAATCTTTATCTTCCGCTAAAGATTTTTTCATATACTCACGTTTTCTCTACAAAATGAGGATAATAAGGAATTTTGAATGATTAATGAAAATTCCATTCTCGAGCCTATTCTTTGAATTTATTACTATTGAATTATACAGTATCTGTGACTAGTAAATCTAGGGGATTAAATATGGCGAAAACTCGTTTTTCACGTATTTGACATGATTTAATGTAATTTTTCTCATCTGGTGCTTGCTATAACCAATAATGTACTTTTTGTAATGTAGTTTTTGTTTTTTCCTTTCCTAAATGACCTGCACGTGAAGCTTTAAACATTTCTTTTCTGAGAGCATTAAGAACAATAACTTTATTATCTAGAAACAGTAAACTATCAGAAAAGAAAATTTGTTTTTTAAGTTTTAAATATTTTTCTAAATTTTCAAGTATCTTACGATATGTGTAGGCTGTCCTTGATGAATAACATTTACTAAAAGCTTCAATCGAAGGCCATTATTTTTTTCGCTTCTAAAAATGTTTTTCTTTTTATCTGATTTGATTATTGTATATACAGCATACTCAATTTCTGAATTGGATTTAAGAACTTTCTGATTTATATCAGCTCTTGACAGAGAATTTGAAATATAGATAAATTTCTGAAAAATTTAGGGAGAGTTCCAGAAACTTTTGTTTATGATGATATTACTAGAGATATTCCTACCATTCGTCGATTAACAACTTTCCTATTTATGTAAAATGTGAATAATTTTTTAAGAGATGAGAATACGTTATAATTGAGTTAGATACTGAAAGTATTTAATGCGAATTAGGCTTTAATTCCCGCTAAATCTTTACTTTTATTGCCATTGTAATGTTATCGTAAATAGAATTGTTCAACAATACACACCCAAAAATTTAGCTAGACACACCATCCTCATTTGAAAGACTTTATTAATCAAAAGTACATATTGACGATTCCTTTCAGTATTTTCAGTCTCCCTTTTTTACAATTTCAGATATAACTTTTTTGGAATGACTTCCTTGATGTTGCGTTGGAGACTCAGTCTTTATTTTCGATCTCATGGAGTAACTTGTAGTCGAACTACACAACACAAACCAAACAGAAGTGAAGAAGAAATTATTTGGATAGCTGGAACTACGGCAGTGACAAATAAAAATTTGACGGTGGAAAAATCATATTTGTAGATACTCCATAGGTTTTCTGTTATGTAATTCGACAAATTGGAAGGTTTTTTTCTTATCAACGACGATCAACCAGAGTTACATTTATTTCTTCATAATTAACTCTTGCTTAAAATGTATTACTTAAAAGATATGTAAGAAACAGACTGGTACGTCCCATTAGTTGAAGCAGTCGAAGTGATGCAAACGGATATCGAATATGTCTTAATTCATTAGAAGAATTAAAAGCCATTAACAAAAGATTTACTTCAGAAATAAATTTTGATGATCATTACCAAGAAAATTTAGCGAAAGTTCACCTATACTCCTAAGAGGAGAGGAGTAATAAGAAAGTTACCAAAAAAAGTTTTTTTATACCTCTAGAGCGGAAATGTATCTTTTAATAAAACTTGTCGTAATATACAATAATAAGTGTAATGCTGTGTCCATCCCAAATAGACAAAACAGAATCTTTGAGTTTTCCAACAATTCTGCAACAAAGCTGATACACTTCAACGACTTTTTTGTCTCGACTCTGTTTCTGATAAGCTTTTGTTTCGTTTCCTGTTTCTGTTTTGTCTGTGTGGCCTGGACTTTACAAATATCTTTGTGTGTATTAGTCTATATTAGGCTGTATTTGTATTTAGTAGGCAGGTGTCCAACAAGTTACAATCCAAATTTTACGCCACTGAAAACACATTGAATTTCACATTTTTATTAAAATTGTAACATTTTTGATATAAACACATAATGAAACATGTTACGGAAAATATTCTTAACACTTGAAATCTTGAACAAGCTCAAATGTTACGCTAATGTATTATAGATATACGATTCTTCCAATTTGCTTTGTGTTAGTTTCAACACCAAAACAAGGTTGTTCGATTAATTGTTATTATTATTATTATTATTATCTAGCGGTATAAAGTAGGTCCAAACAAGGCAAAGAATTGAAATTTCTTTTTACAACAACACTCGAGATATCAATGAATAACATTTTGCATAAGTACAGCTAATGTTGAGAAAGAATTTTATAGTCGTCATTAACACTATCATCTTTACCACGAAGTCCAATTATTTAGAAAGTTAATCGACAGATTAAGATAAGAAATGTGCTGTACAGATGCTTTCGCATAATATTCTAACAATTAGATTTACATATGTTTGTTTAAATAGCGTTTATTCAATTATTTACATTGACATGAGTTCCATTTCGAGCCAAATTATTTAAACACAATTAGTCGGTAAAAAAGAGTGTTTGTATACATAGTAAAAGACTTGTAAGTGGTATTAACTAAAAATTTGGCAATGGTGAATATGATACAACAAGTAACGTTAATAAAATGTATTAAATACTAATAATTATTGTTTAAAACGATATTTTAAAAAATTAGAGAGACCCGAAAATAATGTCGTTTTTTTATACTAAAATTAGACAAATAATAAAATTTTAATAAGTTTTTATTATTAATCAATTAAGTAGTTTCAATAATCATTTACTATCTTGTGTGCAAATTTTCAATGCAAAATCGTTAGAAATAACCAATTTATTTTTGAGTAAAATAACCAAATATCATATAGATTTGAAAATTTTTCACTTAGAGTGTAGTAGCAATTGTAATAAATGGAAATTCTATGCGGCTATTTCGAGCGATTATTGTGGGACTCTACCTCCCACACTGATTCATTAATTTTATCCACTGTTTGTCTTGCGCATTATCGTGTTATATAATAACTCCTTTTTTATTGACAATTTCTGGATACCTGCAATTAAAGATTGATTTTCTCGTCCCAGTTGTCTAAAATAAAAATCTGGATTCATAGTTTGACCAGGTTCCAGTAGTTCAAAATGAATACTCCACCAAACACACAAAGGCGTTTTTTAGAGATGTGAAAGGGTTTTTCATTTAGAGTGAGCCATTGCCTTTTGTTTTTCGGATTATCATAGAGAATCTTTTTTTCTCTCTTCAGTGCTCAAGGGATACAAAAACGCTTTTATATTGTGTATTCAGAGAGAATATGTGGAACCTAAACACCTACTCTGCTTTCCCAATCTGCTTTAAGTGTTTGACCAAATGGTTTGGCAATTCTGTAATGGTTTGATATGGATTTGCCTCTACTTCTACCCTAAACACGTCATTTTCTAAAGTTGTTGATCTTATGATGTTTTTAGTTCCAAAATTCATCAATGTTATATGTATATTTCTTCTGGTTGCCATCCCACAAATTTTTGATGTTATGGCTAGAAATGTTAATAAAAATATAATATTTATTGGAACTTTAACAATTTGCTGTTATTATCAATTCATGTGTTTATTGGGTATCAACAATTTTAAAAAGACGTCAGAGTATCACAGTGTTTGTAACCATTTTATGATTTTCTTATTTTATTAACGTTTTTAGAATGTTTTGATACATTTACAATTTATTAAAGTATTGGTCACATCGTAAACTATAACGAAAGCTTCCACATAACAATTAAAGAAAAACAAAAATATTGCTATTTCACTTTTCTATTAGTTGATCCCTTTCAAAGACAACATCTGTAACCGTTTCATTATATTTTTAGGACGAAATAATTTCTTTTATGGGCATGATTCTGTCTGTCAACTTTGATTGGCCAAGAAACACAGAAAAACGCAGAACAAAGGCAAAGAAATATCTAAAAAAAATTTTATTTGAAATATATTATTAATCTGTATTAAATGATTATGATACTATATAGCAATAGTAACAAAACCAAGCAATAATATTGTCAATTATAAATAAGAAGAGCGTTAAAGTGAAAAATCCACTTATAACGACATTTATTCATTTTCTAACGCCAATTTTATAGAGTGTGGCACCTTTTACTACTTTTTAGTTGTTTAATAGACCAAAAGTTTTGGATTTTATTTCCTGTTTTTCAGTGCTAAATAACTGTCAACGAACCAGCAACTTGAAGCTCATTCTTATTAAACACAAATTGGAACACCATAATTTTCATTTAAAAACAGTAACAGTTGTTGTTAATAAATAAAAACGTTTTATTAACGTTGTTAACTGCAATGCTCAAGTTTGACGGCGTTTCTCGGTATATGTGTGATTTTGGTTTATTTTTTTCTTAAAATTTGTTTACATTGTAAAAATTATTGTCAAATTTTATACATAGCATGACATTGGATGAGAATCATGCATGCATAAAGTCTATATGTAAACAAATTCATAATATTCTATATAAATAACTGAGAGACTGTTTTATTCTTCAACAACTTTAATGAAGATAACTATTTTCAACCATTTAAATTTAAATAATAATGCGAGTGTTTTAAGTAGTGTTTATAATGGTTGACAGGAATTTTTACTGATCATAACTTAATCTAAAATGAATATTACATATTTTGTGGTCTGAAGAGTCATTAACTGTTTAAACTTAAACTGGGGTTGACAATGTATAATTTAAACTAGATGAAGGGTAATAAACAATTTGAGAAAATCTATTTTAGAGCTGAAAGTATGTTTGTGTGTGTGTTGCTCAATGACTCTTGTTCGTTCTGGAGTGACTGTGACTTCTTTGGGGTGATTACGGTTGTGATCGGTTAAGTGTGAACTCAGAGAGGGCAATTTTCATTGGTCAATTTTTATGGAGTATAAAATGTTGATTGGCTGAAGTAAAAATTGCGGACGTGAGAAATTACTTGAATAAAATTATTTTGGAGAAGACCAGGGTGTACAAATGTTAGTTGAATATTGTGATTTTTGTGATTTTTAAACAATTACAATAAGTTTTTTGATAATGGTAAATAACTTTGTTTTAAATGATTTTAGATGTTGGTGCTTTTTATATCCGTCTCGTGTTCTGTGCAGGCTTTATTAGTTGTTGTTGCTTAGCGCCACTTTAGGAACATATTTGTTTATTACAACCAAATTGAATGGTCGAGTGAGTGCCCAACATACGAAAATTAATTTCTAATTGCGAAATACATACAAATTATAGATACGTTTTGCTTGTTCTTTGCTTTAACACTATTAACATTCACTTTTATAATGAATAGATTCCACAAAGTAAGGGTAGAAACAATCATTATGACTATTAACACTGTTGATGTTTTGTAGATTTATATTTTGTTAAACAATGGCGTCGCTAAAATTTAAATAGAAATTTGATTTATTGAGGCACTGCATGAATTCTCTGCAACCACCAATCAACATAAAATACTGACCCCAGTTGTGACAATGTTGTGATCTAGAAAGACATAAATGAGTAATTTTATTGGTCGTAAAACTGTCAGAGTATCACACGAAACCATCGTATTTTCAGTGGGCATGCTGGTTTTGTTGAAGAGGCATTTCATAGCGATACTTTTGATTCTCATGCATTCCCGCATTTTTAAATAATTTTTCATAAATCTTCGTACTCACGTAAAGATTGTTTTATGGGCAGTTTTGACGTTTTCATGACGTGAGGAGTGGAGGATGCAATGAAAATAAAAACAAACTGAGTGAAATGGAAAAATTAGTAGTTTTAAATGTTTTGAACTATTAAGGAAAATTACGAGTACAGTAAAAGAATAAATAGAAAGCCTGCTGTTTATTGTGACACAAAAAGCAAGTATCGTGAATTTAAGTGGGGAATTTTTTTTTGTGGAAATCAATATACTGGGAGTCAATTTAATAAAAGTTCACAATATCTTAAAAAATTTGGATATAAAATTAAAGCAGTAATTCTAATTCCAACACATAGAAGAAATCAAAGTTACAAAATTGGAAATGAAAGATTATCTATATTTAGAAATGTTTAAAATGAATTCGTTCTAAGCAAGTTAAAATATAACGGCAACCAATCAAAACGTTACCTAAAATCACACTATATAAATTGACCAATAAACCACTAACCAGTCTTACAACGCATTATGCAAGTTCCATTTCGGAGATCAAGTCGCAGTTGATCACCACAAACTCCAAAAAAAACTTTCTCTAGTAACAGTCACACTTTAAAGATAAATAAATAAAACCAGTAAAGTTGCATTTGTAATTAATTAATCATATTGTTCAATTTGTTTTTAGTTTCTTAATCTCTCACGTTAATAATTTTAACGACTCGTTAGTAAATGTAATCAAAACTAGATAAAACAATGGTTTAAGTAGTGAAACGTGAATAAAAGTAAAATTTTAATGTCGTAAAAGGTTCTGCATACTGCCCAAATGTGGTAACATGGAATGATCAAAGGAAACTCAAAATTATACCACAAATATTTATTGTCACATACAACTAGTTTCAACTTTTTAAAAAGTCATCTTCAGATCTGAAAAGATTTTAAGCTAAATTACAACACATTACAATAAATTATGAACACAAGCTACACTATTTACCTAATTATAAAGAATCAGGAATTGAAATTAATATATTAATGCAAAGTTACATGTGGTAATGAAGTTATAATTGTAAACAATAAACGTCAAAAGTTGAAACAAAGTTAACTAATAAACTTAAAAACATCTAACTATTTAAACTTGAAAAAATAAAATGAATATCAAAAAGTTGGTCTAACAATGTGTGATTTATACAACAAAGACCTTTTTTGGTAAAACACAATAATGTAAATTGTTGGGAAATTGTAGGTAACAATAGAAAACATTCGGGAGACAAAAAGATGCCGCCACCAAAAGCCAAGAGAAAAGGGTAAGTAAGTAAAGTAGGGAGAAGGGAGAGTGTCGATAATGTTATAAAGCCATGGTGCTCCGTTCACCTGAACCACCAATATTAAAGGAGGAGGCAAGCAGAGATCAAACCAGTGACAGATACAATTAACCGAAACGTAGTAAAAGGACATAAAACAAGATATCAGGGTGGACAAATTAGACCTTCTAGGACAAATATTGTTCGCGAGCTTTGAGGATAAATGTAAGAAAAATCTTACCGGGGAGGTTGGAGAAACGTACCACAAACGTGTGGACTAGGGGGAAGAAACTAGTTGTCTGTGACTTTCAATAAATATTTGTGGTATTATCATTCTAAATATGTTATTTCTTGAAATGTTAAAAGTGAGTGTTTTACGAAAATGACTCATATGATTTTTGCTCAGTCATTTTGCAATGTTCTAATTCCATCCAAGACATTGGAAACAGCATTGATTAATCTAATCATAGAAGAAATGCAACTGAAACAGTTTGACCACTTACAAAGAATGACACCAGAAAGGTTAACAAAACTAATATTTTTTCATTGCTAAAGTTTACAGAACTTATTCAGACACTCGGTAAACGGTCGATAACTTTTAATTGTAGATCCGCACATTCGTGCATTTCTAGCATACACCCGCAGATCATCTTTGGTATAGTTTATTACTAATATTTCATTTTAATTTTTCCCTTGGAACGGTAAATGTGCAGAATTAAAAATTTTCCCGCCTCAGCATGGTTTGCGACCGTACTAAATAAGATCTTAGTCGTATTGACCGTCACGAGTACGGCTAGGCGTGATCCGGACACTGGAAAAATCTTTGGCAAATTCACCACGAACCATAACTGTTTGGTGTAAAGTGAATTATACTAATTAGTGTTCGTTACTTCTTTGAATTACACAATATTTCAAATTAAAGTAAGTAGTGTATTGCCTGACTAGTGCAGGCCAATTTCCGATATCGGTCGTGAAATTGTCTACAGGGCATGTCGAAAAACAATCTAATATTCTTACACACCCCTTTCTTAAATTTGTTTGGGACTCATTTTTGTATGTATAAACATACAGAGTAGACTAAAAGTCTGGAAACAGCCAATTATCTTGTAAATTGCTAGTGCGAATTCTACAAAATTTCGGATAAGCCTATTTTGGGATACGGAGATTCCAGATTTGACATTTGCAATGCTGCTAGATTTGCCTTTTCTCTGATATTATTAGTCTCTTTGATTTTTTAAATACATCACACTGTATATTCAATCATTTTTGGAATATTCTCTTCACTACGAGAAAAATGGCCGTAAATCTTCATAATCATCAATAAATTCTGCAAGTAAACATTTTGTAGACAAATAAATATACAGGTTTGTAATTGTAACCGTTTACCCACATTAAAGAATTTGCAAAAGGGACCGTCCCGGTCAATAATCAATAAATTAACTGAAGTTATCACTTTAGTGCTTGTTTCTAATTAATAATTATTAGCCATCTATGCTAGATTTACATATTCCATTAATAACTATGTTTGTAAACAAAACAAATTACACTGTCCTGTAAAAAATAACATGTATAGAAATTTTCATATACAAACATCCTTATTTCTCATATACGCCCACACGTGTAGAAACGTTCGTGAAGTTTCTAATAAAGAATTTTTAATTAATTCGCTTTTAAATGAAAACCTGTCTATTTAAAACTTCCACCAATGAAAAAAGTGATTTTTAATTATTCTCCGTTGACAGCAAGAGAAATTATAAGACAGTAATTCTCGTAAATTTTAAAATGTGAATATTTTAAACTAATAAAAAAAATAGGGACAATAATCTTTAAAACTGGCCAATTATTCAAAGCTACTACCGTTAGTCCGATATAGATATATTTGCTCTTTCGATAAATATATTAATTTCGTAATTTGAAAACCAGTGACGTATCAAACTGAAATTTGAATAAAAATAAATAACATAAAGGCTAAAATCATAATTACCCTTTACTGAAACGGGGTTTATAAAAAGCATAGTTTTGCTGGCCAGAGATTAATGAAGAGCACAAAGTTTTTAATATATATTTGGAAAAATATCAAATTTTTGTTTCAATAATTTTATCGTTTTTATAAAATTACAAGATTATTAATAACCTTTATAAATAATTTTGCCACTTTAAGTCAATCTAGTTCAATAGCACTTTGGTTTGCTACTTGCTTTTTTAACTCCAGTTTAGGTACCTTTTTCCTTTAGTAATATTATTAAATCATTATTAGTATAGTATTAAAAATGACTACAGTTAATCCCTAAAAGTGTAGATCAGAAGCTCTGCAGATCTAAATTTTTCCGAAGGTTTATTCTTATTAAAATATTTGTTAAGAGCATTGGTCAAATACAGCAGCTTGTAAAATAGATTGGTTTGTTGTAATAAATGTATTTAGATCAAAATTATAGAGAGTCTTTTCGGTAAAAATAATATATTTTTATAATTTAATCTAATCTTTTAGTTAAAACCACATACTTAGATATCTATATCGAGCGAAAGAGGGCAATATTGGTTTGCCCTATTGCAGCCATTTTGATACATATACTACTGAGAATATAAACAATACATATGTATTGAATGTATTAAATAGGTTACTTGTTAGTAATCTATTTCAAAATTGTTCAATAGTTCTGTTTCGTACTTATTTATTTTTTAGATAATAATATAATATTTGTGTGATATAAATATAATGAAAGTATCCACAATTCGATCCCAGCTTTCGTCAGGAAAAGTAATGTTCACCGTATTTTTTAATTAGCAAGGTGTGTGTACTATTCTTGGATTTTAAAGAACCCGTTGTCAACATTAAAAATAAATGTTATGCTTACAAATGGTATCATTCTTCACATGATAATTCTCAATCTTTTGTAGCTTAGACGATTCAAGATCTGTTTGGTTATAATAAAAAGGGGAGTTTTACAACATCCAGCTTACAGTCCGACTTGTCTTTATGCGATTTTCATGTGTTTGGTCCATTAAAACAATCGTTGAAATTATGGCGGTTCATTTAGAACGCTGAGGTAGCTAAAGAATGGCTCCTCAAACTGCCATAAGCATTTGACAAACAGTTTGCTATAGACTAATCTACAACTGGGACTTGTATTAACGTTAATATTAATGTCTGTATACGTGTTTCTATTGAACTATCCTCGTACATTCTAAAATATTAGAAGAGATTTGATAGTAACAGTATAATTTCCGCTTCCGTTTGGTATGGTAATGAATATTTTTCTTTTTTGTCCAAAAGAACGGGTTTTATAATTTATTTAGATTATACCTTTTGAATTTGGTCAAGCATATGTGTAAACATGCCCCTTTTAGGGTAAAAGCATTAAACAGGTTGAACAAATTATTACATCTCTATAAAAGCTGTTCTACATGGTAAATCGTTAGATCCTTTATTTTTTCTATTATATATTGTAATTGAAGGAAATCTTGAGGTCCTGCTTTAGTAATTTTGGAATTATCTGTAAAAAATTTGCCATTTTGAGCATGTACAAATCTAAATAAATTAACTATCAATATGTAGTTCTGCAAAGTAGTGTTTAATAACAACAAAATCAAGTTTTATTTAAAAAACAACGAAATACACAAAAAATACGTCTATTTTGGAATTATATTTATACCGTCTTCATTTAATCGAGGTTTGGTTGAAGTAACATGTGAAAATGCAAAACGTGCTTTATCGTTGATACTGACCAGTAGCGCTATTGATCTATGACAATCATAAATAAAATTATTTGAATTCCTAGCACAGGCACATTGTTTTAAATGAAAGGTCCGATGATATTTTTTAAAAGAAAATACTACTTTTATCAAAAAATATCGTGAAGTAAAGATAAAGTTCAATTGTTTTAAATTTGTTTAAACTGTCTTATAACTGATTATTAAAATTTTGTTTTTGAATCCAATTTCATTCTTTACAAAACCCCAAAATAAATACCTTACATTATATTGTGATTGGGTTTCATATATATAGTGAATCTGAAATTTTGTAAAAGTTTGTTGATAAACGGTTAATAAAATACAAGATTAAATTTTAATTAAAACAAAAACAAATATAAACACTTAAACCAAGAACGAAATTAGGGCTGATTTAAATTTCCCAGTATTATTTACCATAAGTCATAAGTACCATTAATTGTCAAAAAAAATATTTATGTTGACTATCAATTTAGTGTCTATTTAAACGGTAAATTAAAAATAATTGTCTATCCTAGCAACTTGAATAATGAAATATTTTTCATTTCGATTAAGTTATATATATATGGCAACTCACCCTTAATCATTCTTCTTGAGCTTCCAAAGTTCAGACAGCTGCAATTTCCTAACCTAGGAAGTATTAAACAGGTCTAAATGAGGAAATTGTTTATTAATCTTACTTCAAAATGAGGGAAACTTCACTACATAAGTTTTGTTAATGTACGCAAAGTTCTATAATTTGATCACAAGTGTTTTAAGTTACATAAAAAATGTGAGGTTTTTGTTATTGGACAGACATGTGGATAAATTAATTGATTAATCACCTTCTCCAATCTAACTTCGTAAAGGGAGTTGTTAATTTTTCCCATGGCTTCTAGAAGTTTGTGATTCCAAAACCTCTTATGCATAATATTTTATAATTTGACAGTTAATTTAATTAAATTTTCCTATAATACCAAACTTTAATTATCTACATTTAAATAATAAGAATAATTTTACTTAAAATAACAATATATTATAAAATTTTAGTCCTATCTTCTAAATATGAGTAGACCAATTTTTTTAAATAATTTATATTGTTTGAAATATTACCGATTTAGTTGTTCAATGTTAATCGTGTTACTATAGCTCGAAAACATTTATTAACATTGGCGGCGGCTTTAGCGGTAAAAAGGAAAATTAGAAAAAAACGTTCTCGTTCACACGTAAACTTATTAAAGGAATTAAAATTCGAAAAAGATGACTGGTTTAATTATTAAGATACTCAATTGAGAACATCCATTCCTCATTATTTTGTTGGAATAATCCTTTAACTTTATCTTCCAAATAATGGGTAACTACGATATAGTTGACTAGGAACCCTTTATTATGTTAGCTGTAATAATAATATCATAAACTAATTTTTTATTATGTATGTATGTCAAAAATTAACCTACTTAAAACACTTTTCGCAGTTTTTGCATTAATTATTCGTTACTGTTCTAGAATTTATTCAACTTATAATATAATTTGTTCTAATCTATTGTCCAAAATACACTTTTTGATTTTAATATTCCTCCGTCTATGTTATTGCGCCTCAAAAATAACATCAATTCTAATAAAGACAATATTAATTCGTATCAGTTCGGCATTCGAAAGTTGTTTCTAAGAGTCGAATCACATAAAAAAATTTTGATCAAAGCGCATTAATGAGATATTCAGCATTTTATGAGAATTTAGATAGCTTTACCGTTTTGATTTAAATTTCTCAAATAACTTTCTTGTACGCTCCGAACATGCCCATAAAGACACAAATGGAAGTATTCATGGCTGTTTAACGCGTTTACTGCGGTTATATAACTATAAACTAAATGTTGAAGTCGTATATTTAAGTAGAAAACTGGGAGGTTTATTGATAATACAAATGGTAAGTCCGTAGAAATTGTTAAAAATAGTTTTTTTTGTTAATAATTAAGAAGTTTTTGATTAAGTCATAAAATTTTATTCTTTTTTATGTTTTGATCCTTGTGGTACACCTTCTTTTGAACTCTTATCCACTCCACCAATTAATTTAAATATATTGATTTTAGTGACAGATCTATATAGCAATAATCTTTACATAAATTAATATTTTTGTGTAAATGTGAAAATGCAAATCACTAATACTTAATAATAGTTCACTTAAATATGTATATATACTGGGTGGCTATTTTTTACAGGACAGTAAGTATTTCTACCCCGTTAAAATTAGTAAAATGAAAATGGTTTCAATTCAAATTAAACGAATTTACTAGATCTGGAATATTCGGATTGTTTCCAAACATAATACGAATTTGTGAAAAATTCTTTTGTTCTTATATTTATTAAAAACTTTATTTGGTTTTTTGCTTGTAGTCTAACTTTGGTATAAACTGCTATATTTAAATCTAAATTGTCCTGTTTCGTTTCTTTGGGACCATTATCAACTTTATTTGTTTAAAAATGGATCAGTATTTAAAAAAAAAATAAGGAATAATATATGTCTTTACTCTAGCATTTTATCTCAATTAATTTATGGTGTTGTAGTATAACCGAAAATTCTTAGAGAAATCTTTAAAATATGATTTAGTAAAAGAATATTCGACTCGAAGATCTTCCACGAAGAAAAATTTTCTAAATCAAAATATGTTTGCTGCTTCTATAATTTATCATTGAAGATCTTGATGATTATTTAACTAACAAATTGGAGTAGAATTATCAAGAATTATAATATATCTCTTAATTTAGGGATTTAGTAATAATAATTGATGATTTATATATATTACGCTTTAGTCTCATATTATAAAAACAATCTATAAAACAATATTATAATCAACAAGGTAAAGAATATAAATATTATACCAGGGGCTTCGACATAGAGGGGGAATCTATACAGAGGCGGGTAAAAACAAAAGTAGTAGTGCGTAGTATTAAAAACAACATTACAGAATTCGCCAGACTAAAAAAATGTACAGTATAAAACATTCAGTAGAAGAGAGTAATTTATTAAAATAAACACAATGATGTCTGCTAGAAAGAATTTTCTTCTCTGGCAACTTCAAATTGGTTACTGCTTCCCAACAAAGTTGAAGAATACACAACACTATACAAATCCAAAACTATTTAAGCACTTTCACTGTTTTATGAAATTTTAAGGTTATTTTTGGCATGAGTCGTCCATTTCCAAAGCGCGCCAAAATCAATTTCTTTTTAAATTAGATAAATATTGATTTTCATAGAAAAAGACCCAACAAAGATCATGGTATATTAAAACGTTTAAAAAACTAACATAAATATAAATATAAACAAAAAATTGACACGGACACCACTATTTAAAAATAGAAGATAATAGTGTTTTGCGTATTTGAAAAGTTGTCTTGGATTGATAATTCATATTTTATATACCATGGTTTTAAATTATTGAACGTGTTTTTCTATGAAATTTTACATAATAATTTGTACTTCTCTCCTTCATAATTAAAATTACTTGAGTATCTCCAATTTTATATATATAATAAAGTTTATTTAATTGTTAAATGAAATTAAAGTTTTCGTTTGTGTAAAAATATGAAAATCTAAATTTTTCCCAAAAATGTTTGTGTTTTGTAAATTTTGAGTAGTTGATTACGGATCTGTTCGAAATAACTTTTTGTTTGTTCAGACACAAGAAATTTTAAAATTGGACTTTTATTGATATATTAATTAAAAATGTAAATTAATATCCCAAAAATCTGGATCATTAAGAATGTAGATAACCTCTTTATTGTAGGTGATATACACTTCTGATAATTAAAAGTTCGTTCACTCACCGTTATCCCGACAGGGGGCAAATTTACATTTTTAATGTATCTGCATTGACCATAACTTCCAGATCGTATAAAAATTAAAAACAAATGTACCAATAAATTAGTAAAGATTTAACAGTGTCCAAGTTTTCATTAAAAACGTCAATATTTTTAGCCCAGTCGGAGCACGGCATGCTGATAATTGTTATAAAATTCATGGCGTAGGACTTTGAGTTATTGAGAAATTTTACCAGTAAATCAATAGTGGAATTAATCAGTAGTCGGTCTCACCAATGTTTACCATAATTTATACAAGAAACTTATTAATTAGGCGATTTTTCAAATAAACATAAGTCTGCGGGTTAAAAACGGAGGCGATTAATATTTCAAAACAACCAAATATTTACTCGAAATTGCTTTTTATTTTTTTGAATTTCCAATTATATAACTGATTTTAGCAAAATAATAACTAATGTTAACTTACAGAACGAGCAGTTTATTATCCATTTTTGTTTCTTGGTTTGTATATTTATTTCATAAAATTGTGTTTTATTCCCGTTTTTATGGCACCGATTCCCACCGTATCCAAATAAAGAATTGAATCATTAAGAAAAGTCGAAATGTCATCAAGAAAAAGTAGTGTATAAAGTCAAGGTAACCAAGCTTATTAGGTTCACTTCGGTGATTCAGTGTCACTAGTTATACAGTGCTGAGTTTGGTTACTACTTGGATGGATGACCAAGCAATCACTACGTACGTACTCGATAAATCTAGCCTAGTATCATAGTTCGTATTGCATATTAATCAGCACGAGATATAATGATGGTAAAGGGCCTGGAGTCTATGAATGTTGAGTTCCTTTTGCCTGGAACAACAGAGGTAGTGAAATTCTCAATTAAGCCGGTCCTGGTTTTTCTTACCTAGCTACTTTTCGGTCCGCTTGACTAATTGATTAGCTCGTTTGTATTTTATATGTATTTTTAGCCCAATTACAAGTTCTGCGCCACCGAATCGTTTAGTTAGCTTTACATGATTGTAATTCCCGTTTTTGTGGGTATTTGACTTGTACTTTATCTTTCTTTCTCATATATGGATTCTGTTAGTTTCTTCTAAGACATGAGGTGGTTCCTTCTATGTCCTTTCCGGCCACGTATCCCTTTGCCTTCCTACCTTCCTTATATTTTGTGGTTTCTAACTTATTGCCCATCTTGGTATTTCATTTCGGTTTTTCCTTAAAGTGTGACCTATTCATCCAAATTTTCTTTATTTCATATTGTTTTGGGCCACTAAATTTGTAAATTATTTCTGAGATATCGTTTGTAATTTGTTTTCTATTGTGGGGGTGACTGTTCAAGATTCAGATTCATAAAGTAGGATTCATTTAACCATGCTAAAAAGATCTTTATCGTTAGCTGCAGTTTTATAATTCTTGTTTGTCAGACATTTTTTAGTGATACAAACACCTGCCTTGCTTTAGATATTTGTTCATTAATTTCTCCTGTACTGCCTTATACTGCCGATGAAGTTAAAAACTTCTATTTTCTCAATGTTCTCCCCGTCCAATTTTATATCCTGCTCTGTTCTTGTATTGAGATATATAAATTCAAGAGATGAGAGTCAAAATTTAGGAAGAATAGACATAATAATTTATCTTCGGAAAAAGTGGTAAAAGTGGTTTAATAAACTCAATCGGCATCCTTAAATAATTTATGTTTTATATTGGGAGGTTTATTCATGTAATATTGATTTGTGCAGACAACATTTTGAGTCATAAATGGTCAGATATGGCCGAAGAACGTTAGAATTAAAACTTTTAGGCTACTGTTTTATAAATGTTGTTAATGTATAAATACTTTTGTTGTTTAGTGAACATACGTGGTAGAGGTGATCCTTTCATGTATTATTAATTTCTTCAATTATTATCGATGGAAATTGATAGCTGATTTTAAGTTTGAATGCTAAACAATTGCGAACAATTTCATAGTATATCAGTGGCATAATATATCTTTTTATTGAAAGAAAAATGTCAAAGGATCATATTCAAATCTAATTTAGTAAATAAAAAAATGTACGGTTAAAATTGGAATTGTCTGCTTATTTGGCTCAACTGCAACGAATGTTGGTATAAGAAGTGTATAAATTAAGCAATAAGGTTCTCCTTCAAAATAAGCCACAAAGCGCTACAGATGGTTCTTCTACTTCTTATAGCAGTGCTAGAACTTAAATAATGGAATAGCTATCGACTTGCCGGTTACAGTCTTTTTAATGTTTTCTACTGTTTCAAAGTGACATCCCTTAAGGTGCTTTTTTTAATCTCGGGAAAGGAAACTAGTCACACGGTTTCAAGTTAGGTGAATAAGGCTGAAAAGCCACAGGAATGTTTTTACAAGCCACAAAACTGTTTAATTGATTAATTGATATTAGTGTGGGACAAGACACATTGTTGTGTTGTAACATCCAATTCTTCTTGCATTTTAATCTCAAACGCATTTCAAGTTAATTAAACTCGATAAAACTATTGATTAACTGTTTGGACTTGAGACACCAAACTCTTTATGAACGATACCCTAAGTATTAAATAAAGAAAGTCAGTTCCAAAAAATGAGGATCATTCACAGTCGAATCTGAATCCAAAAAGTCTTTTTGATCTTGAGAATGAATTTTTGGAACCAATTTAGTGAAGATATTCCTCATGTGTAATTCATTAGTCAAAATTTGATGAACAATGGTGTGATTCCAATTTAACTCTTCCCCAATCATTTTGACCGTTAACCGACGGTTTGAACGTTCAAGATCCTGGATTCTGTCCAAATTTGATTACTGGAGACGAAACAACAATCGACCGTTTGGGTATTTGAAGGCGAGAAAAAGCTAACAAAAGTGGTACGATCGCGTAGTGCTGGGAAAAAATGATTGCTTGTTTCTTTAGTTTGATTGGACATGTGGCAACCGTCATATTTGAAGATAGAAAAACAGTAAACGCCGATTAGTACACTACAATTCGTTTTCCAGAAGTCAACGATATATTAAGAGCAAATAATCCAAAACGGCGCATTATTCTTCACCATGGCAACGCTAGCTCTCATTCAGCACGTCAAACCATTGTTTTCTTGGGCAATCAAAGTGTTGAATTAATTACCCATTGCCCATATTCACCTGACCTATTACCTAGTGATTATTTTTTATTTCCTGCAATAAAAATAAAATGCGTGCTGAGCGCTTTTCTTCACTTGAGGCGGCAGTAGAGAAGTTCAAAACACTTGTTTCTGAAGTGCAACTTGGTTCGAGAGAATGCAAAAATGCATTGATGTTCAAGGTGAATACTTTGAAAAGCAATAAAGTTATTTAGAATATTTTTTTGTGTTTAATTAGATTGTCTCACCTATATTCCAGAAATATTAACGGTTTTATGAAATTATTTGAATAATTGTCTAATGTACGTATAAATACTTCACGCTGTGTCGTTCATCTTTAACTGATTTTTTTCCTTCTAAAAATGACAACCGAAAGGCAATAAGGTTCGAGGAATTTAAATTTTAAAACTGAAAACATATCACACATTTTTATACCTCTACGTACCCCATTTTCAGCCTTGTTATAATGGACACTATGTTGCCAGTCTTTTAATTAATTTACACACCTCCATCAATAATTGATTTTTCCGATTTGTTTTATTTTTACCATCCCTAGAATACCATATATTTTCTTTTATTATAATTTCAATATCGCCATTGGTAACTGTATTACTTATTTGAGTACATTCAATTAAAACGCCGCCAGAGCAAATGCACGAGCCCATAATTTTAACAATTCCTCGAGTCTATAAACAAGTACATAAAAGCTGGTTTCCTGGTTCGCTTCGAGCTCACGAACTTTTGATTTCCTTCGGTGGATTGTGCACGACACTTTTACGGTTACTTTGCACCTCTTACGAGTATTCGAAGGTGGCTAAATCAATTTACCTCCACCAGTAATTGAAATCTTATCATTATGAAGCCGTTAATTATATATAAGTCGTCAGATCTCAGCCAGTTCCCAGGCATGTAAACGATTTTTAGAGATGTTGTGATAGGCGATATTCTTCACAGAAGCATGCTGTAAACAGTTTTACGACTGCCTTTATTGTAAGAAGACCATTATTAGCTAAAACCGCACCTGGAAACATTTAAACATTTAAGCTTAATAAAAAGAAGAATGACATATCAAGTAAGTAATGTAAGTATGAGACAAAATGGTGTAAAATGTTAACATCAGAGATAAAAAGTTGTTTTTGTTCAAGAAAACTAAACTGGTGCATTTATTTTAATTAGTTTGGAATCCTGATAAATCTTCTTAATATTTAATATTTTGTTTTCATTTTAATTGAGGAAGTAGAAAATAGTATATTGCGAAAATGTTTTCTAAATTAAAATATCTGTTGAAATGTAGTTTTTTTGCATACTTTTAGAAATAGTATATTGTGTAACAACTGAGGAAAGTGAGACTTTCCTCACGAGTTTGAAAGTTTGAGGCACGAGTTTTTAGGGCTAGTGCTACAATTACAAGAGTAAGAAAATATTTCCCCCGTGTGTTACACACTATACCAGTGCCAATTAATATGATTTAAATTTTGCACTTTTTCGTTCATTCCATAACCTGCTTATAAGATATTTCGTACTTACAGTACATTTTTCTGGTAATAAATCTATAGTGACAGTAACCGCTTTTTCCACAAATTTTGATGGTGTACTTTCAAAATCAGTATCTATTTCCATTTCAAGATTTTTTGCAACCGAATCTCTTAAAGTCAGCTTTGTAAATCTTAAATGTTTTTGATACTCAATTTCAATGTACATAGTTTGGGATAAATACCACCAATTTTGGCAAATATTTTTATGGATAGTTTGGAAGAAAACATTTTTGATTCAAATACCTAAAAAAATGTATTGTTTTGGTATAGATATGTTGATGATGTTTTGGCTGGTTTTACAGGTAGCGATAGACAATTAGATATTTTCTTTAATTTTATTAACAATTGACATCCAAAAATAAAATAATAATAAAATATACCAACCGGCTTTAATGGTATCATTAGAGAATTTTAAAGTTAAAATTTTATCTAATCTCAATTTTAAAGCGGAAATTCAAAAATATCGAATTTTGCTTTTAAATATCGACATTAAGTTTTCGTGTTTTACTCAATAACTCGATTTAAAAAGATTACTTTTTTTTAAAATATCGATTATGAAGTCGAGATTTTAATCTTTAAGTTTTGATTTTAATAAGGTTTGTAAAAATAATTGAAAAATCTTCTTTTTTACTTTAAATCTCGACTTTAAGCTTAATATTTTAATGAGTCTCATTTTAAAGCAAAAATATTAAAAAATATTATGTTTTTCCTTAAAGCTCGATTTTTAAGCAAAAATATTAATAATTAATTGGTATTCTTTAAGAATTCGACTTTAAAGACGTTTAATACCGATTAAAAAGCATAAAATTTCGTGTTTTCTTCAAGATCTCGAGATTTTAATTAAACTCCACTTTGAAGAGAGAAATTTTAATAAAGCGCGATTCTAAAACAAAATATTAAAAAATCTCTTGTTCTATTTCAAAATCTCGGCTATTTGAAGTGAAGATTTTAATAAATCTCGATTTTGAGGTTGAAGTTTATTAATCTCAATTTTAAAATAAGATATCCCAAAAAATCCCAAATCTTGACTTTGATGTCGATATTTTAATTAATCTTGATTTTAAAGAGACAAATTTTAATAAACCTCGCTTTTAAATCTAAAACCTTATAGATGTGATGAAAAAAAATCAAAAACAAGAAAATTGGGGAATTTATATAATGTAATGTAATATTTTGTATACGTAAAGAAACGAATATTTACTTTATGTCATTTAGCAAATATTACTTTTCAAAGATATAAAAAATATTCATTAAATATTTGACATAAATATTGTAAAACAAATATTCTTTATATAAAGCAGATATTTAAAAAATATTTGGTGCTATCAGGGTAGTTTTGAAATGTGAGAAAAAAAGTATTCCTCAACAGTCGTAGAAAAAAATATTGCTTTATCTTTTGACATTCGACTAGATTTTCCAAATATTAACGAGCACAGGGTGTTGAAATATTGAGTGTCAAGTGCTGTCGTTGTACAGATCCGATAATTTAAATTTGATAACTACTCCGGATAGATAAAGAAGGTGATTATTACTATCAGTAAATCAACTGGTGTTATATAACGTAAAAACAGTTTTACAAATGCCGTCCAAAAAGTAATCATTCACGTTTGGTTACGCCGAGGACGAGATGGGACGAAACGGGACGGGATATTTGTAACGCTTAAGGGACCATCTGAAAAGATTGGGTTATTAATCATGGAATACTGATAAATTCTGATATTTGACCATCGTTCCACTTGACACTCCCGATAAGATACGGAATTGTGACATTTATCTTGCTCGACTATACTAAGTTTTAGTCGTAAAATTAGATATTCTATGGGAAAATTCAATTTATTACTTGAGTAAGGTGATAATAACTTGCTTTAATAATTTATTTCTAGTTATTTGGTGTAAGATGGGAAAGATGTTAACTTAAACCTTTTCAGCAATAATTCAAAATATCAAAAAACCTATTTGGATAAATATTCTTCAGTAGGGTTAACGTCTGAAAAAAAAGATCTTAAAACATAAATCGATTATCATTAATTGAGTATTGTTTTTTCCACAGTTAACTGTGGTAGAATGTAATGTTTGTAAATTTCATACACACAAATAGAGATTTTATACATATTTTCGATAATAAGTTACTTTAATACTTGAAATATTAATTAAAAACGATTAATTTCTTTTTTAAATACCCATTCAGTAATAAATAATAACCAATCTGGTTTTCAATCTAATAAATCAACAACCAAAGCAGTAATTAGTTTAGTTGATTTCTTAATAAATAACATAGAAAAAGGCCTTGTATTCGCTGTGACGTTATGTGACCTAAGCAAAGTTTTTGATTGTGTAAATCATAACCTTCTACTCGCTAAATTAGAATATTATGGTATACGTGGCACCCTAAATCTAATGGAATCATATCTATGTTGTAGAAAGCAAATCGTTCATACATATAACAAATATGGTGCTTGTAAACCAATTGCATGTGGTGTTCCACAAGGCTCCATATTGGGACCAATCGATTTTATCGTTTATATAATGGATATCTTTAATCATCTACTACCAAATGTATCTATCTGTTATTGTTTCAAACTAAATAGAGACAAAACCCAGAAAATTTTATCATCTAATATAATCGACTAATTTCATTTAATCAATATGTTAACTTATTGGGTTTTAAAATAGATGATATGTTAAATTATGACGTACAGCTTATGTAGAAAACTTTCTACGCAATTATTTCTACTAAGACAATTAAAAACTTGCCTTAGTCACGACATTTTAATGATATCATACTATTCTGTTTTCCACATCTACCAAAGATACGGTCTTATTTGGAGACAGTCTACACATGCAGGAAAAATGTTTTGTATGAAAAAAAAAGCTATCAGGCTCATTTTAGGAGCCTCATGTAGGTAACACTGTCGTCCTTTATTTCAAAGACTAAAAATTTTACCACTGCCATGCTTATTCATTTCTACATAGTCTCTTAGAGATACATAAAAATAGTTCTAAGTATCGTACAAATGCTGATTATCATGAATATCCAACCCGAAGAAGTTTCCAACTGAGACCCTACCACTATCTACTAAATGTATCAAATCGAAATACATTTATATAATAAAATACCTGAAAAAAATCACTAAACTAACTCATAATCGATTTAAGGAGAAAGTGAAGCATTTCTTATTAAAATACTGCTTCTACTCTATTGATGAATTTTTAAATTGTAGTAGACCAATATTCTAATATCTTTTAATTTGTATGTACATTTTATAACATTTCTTTTAATCTGTTATTTTATATACATTTTTTTTAATTGACTTGTCACAAACATAATAATTGTAAAGTGATCAAATAAAATATATCTATCTATCTATCTAATAATTTATTTCTAGTTATTTGATGAAAGATGAAAAAGATTTTTTTTAAATTTTATTTAATTAAAGTAATGTCTAAGAAACTAACAAATCATGTTCATTTATTTACAGACATTTGAAGTAAACCTAAATTTTCAAAAATTTAAGGAAACCGTTTTTCACCGCATTTTTTTAGTCAAATGGAAGGAGCTTTTTTGTTCAAACCTTTTTGAAAGCATGATTGGTTATTGCTATTTCTTTTGAGGTATCATTTACGTGGAAATCTTACAAACTATTGAAATAAGGAAACCAAATATTTTAACAAAAAAATATTTTTTATGCTAGAAATAACCACTGAGTTCAATTCTAAAATTCAATTATCATTCAATACTGCCATTATCAGTAATTAGCTGTAAAGCTGTAAAATTTTGGGATTTTTTGCCGAACACCTTTATAAATAGTGAGACTTCGTGTAAGACAACCATAGCTAAAATGGTTCTAAATGGTCTATGCTTGCTTGCCTTAAAGCTTTGCACCCATCTTCCAAACACCCTGTATAAGCTATTAAAGACAATTTAAAAATATTTAAATATACAAAATATAATATTTAATAAAAAGTATCATTAAGTTGTTACAAGTGTTTGTAACACCTAAAAAAAATTAACATTAGATAGAAAAACAAAAAATAAGAGAAAATAGTAATAAAGTTCAAAAGAAAGGAGAATTCAGGAAAATACTACATAACAATTGATATTTTTCTAAAAAAACGTTTTTTAATATATACAGCTTTTAAGAAATGAAAATCGTTACTATGCTAAATTTCTTCCTCCAAACTAATTATAATGCATATAACCATACTATTGACCATTTCTTTCCCGCGGTGTGGATCCGATTGGAGATTCGGCCATGTGCCACAGTAGGACAAAGTTGAATAGACCTCCTCCACTTCGAAAACTTGGATGGATGAGTTTAATGTCTTCTACTGCAATTCAGTCTTGATAGAGCATCTGCTACGACCACCACGTTCCAGCGGTCGCCGGGTAAACATTTTACACGCGGTTAAGATTACATTTTCGAATTAAAGTTTGAATATTGTCCGTTGAATTTTGATGGTTTCATATGGATTTTTGAAATCATGAATAGTTGATTTGGTGGTTTTATTTTTTTATGCTATTTTCGGTAAGTTTAGATATGTATAAATAGTAAACTATGAAAAATTAAAAAATATTTTTAAGCGTTTGCGCAGATTACATTTATGGGATATTTTGAAATTATGAAAAGGTAATGGGGTTTGTTGTTTTTTATACTATTTCTGGTACCTTTAAGTGTATTCAAACAGTTGCCAATGGAAAATAAAAGTATAGTTTATATACAGAGTGGACCAAAAGTTTGGAAACGGCCAATTATCTCACAAATTACTAGTCCGAATTCTACAAAACTTGGGATAAGCCTATTTTGGGATACGGAAATTCCAGATTTGACATTTGCTAGATTTGCCATTTCTCTGGTATTATTAGTCACTTTGGTTGTTTAAATACATCATCCTGCATATTCACTCATTTTTGGAATATTCTCTTCAATACAAGTACAACTATATGTAACTCTTATGATTTTATGTAGTCTAGAAGGTCGTAAATAAATAAAACCGAAGTATGGCAACGCCTAATTGTCTCAATAAATTTTGTAATACAAACTATTTTCAACTACATTAAAACATAACAATTGAAAGGTTGCAACATTTTTAAAATAATGGTCACTTAATCAAGTGTTAAAAATAAAAAATTCGTTGCCTTAGCTCTGCAAGAGTTGCTGGTTTACTTTTGTAAACTAAATTTTTCAAGTATCCCCAATAAAAATAATCTTTAGGATTGAAATCAGGTGAACGTGGAGGCCATTCAGTACTACCTAATCATACGTGTTACATATGGTTGAACTCGTATTGAAGAAAATATTCCAAAAATGACTGAATATATAGGGTGATGTATTTAAAAAACTAAAGTGACTAATAATATCAGAGAAACGGCAAATCTAGCAAAATTGCAAATGTTAAATATGGAATCTCCGTATCCTACAATAGAGTTATCCCAAATTTTGTAGAATTCGGACAAGCAATTTACAAGATAATTGGCCGTTTCCAGACTCTTGATCCACTCTGTATATAACCGTTTGTACACTACTTATTTATTTTATAGTTATTTTTTCATTTAGTTTACACCATAAAATATATTTGATTTTTATTTATTGATTTATTTACTATCTAAAAATGATATAATGATAAATCTTCCTAATTTAAATTAACTTAATTTGGATGATACTCGTATAAGCACAAACATGTTTTAATAAATATAAAATAAAATAAAATAAAAAGCACTGCTAATTATTTTAAAACCAGCCACGTTTTGTCGAAACAGTAGAAATATGAACATAATTAATTTAACATTTCGAGAAATAAGAAGGTAAGACATTGTTTAAACTGATATATCTTTTAGACAAATGTAAATGTTGACTACCTTTGAACTGAAAACAATGGTACCATTTACATGTACTCATGAAATATGGATGGCGATTTTAATCTAAAAATCTTAAATACACTTAACAATTTGCGGACTTCCGTCATAAAAGGGAATATTTTAAAATTTAAATAAAAATCTAAAATGAAAATTACTTACCCAAGAATTTTCTTTTAATAACGCACCTTAAAGATTTCACTAAAAGATTTTTTAAGTATCATTAAAATAACATTGTGATAAATAAAAGTTGAAGGGTTCTAGGATTTTCCCCTAAAATCGCCGATTTACGAAATAATGAATTCCTTTCATTTGGACCATACTGTATAAATAGATATTTTTATGTGGTCGTAGAAATATGTCTAATTTAAAATTTTTAATAATAAGACTTCCATCACAAAACATGAACTAATGTAGCTACTTTTTAATGGACTTAATTTTATGAAATGCCCTTATTTCTGGTGAGATTAAATTCTGCGGGTACAATTTGAATTCCAAGAAGATAAATGAGTCTTAAATGAAGAGCACACACATATTTCTTACAATTTTACTAAGAATTGATTATTTTATCACTCGTTTTTTAAATGACTTTTATCGAAGAGATATTGTTGATCCTCGTAGGTTTTCTCAAAAGATGAAATAGTTGAGAATAAGATATAGGTGTCCCAAAAATGATTTTTTTATATGAGTAAAAACTGTTTTTTTCAACCATTTCTAATATATAAAAATGAAATAATAAGAAGTAGGGTTTCTAACATGTATGTATATTTTACCCATAAATTTTCAGTATTAAAGAATATAAAATAACAATGTGTTAGTAAAGTGGTTCGAAAAACCGTGTTTTTTCTACCTCATTTTCAATATACGCTAAATTGAATAAGAAGTTTGGCAATAGCAAGGCTAGTTATTAATAGCTGAGTCATCCTAATTCTTTAATTATCAATTACTTACGGTAAGTTTAAATTATATTACGGCTAGTATACGAACGATACAATTATTCCTCAGGCGACAAATTGGACGTATTAATAAACGTAGTAATAATTGTTAATCAGTGGCGGTCATATTTTTGATTCATATCATCTTACGATTCGACTAAACACTTCTATAAATACATTTTAAATACTTTTAGAAGAACATTTTAAGACAAAAATTTTTAACTGTGTCTCGTCGTATTATGTTTAAAATAAAATCAATTTTTTTCTCTCATCCTGAACAGATGACTAAGTGGTATTTCCCTTGAGGTATTAACACTGGATCCTACGATATAAACAACCACGTTGCCTCAAAATTCAATTCCATATGCTTTTATGAATAACTCTATTAAAATACACACTGATTTCATACCTTCTTAACTAGGTCTTACATACATCTCAGCTAAATCTATAATATGACTATGACTGATTTAGCTAAGTTCTAATCACCTGAGTTCTAGTCGAGAAAGTCCTATTCAACTTAGAACAATGTCACTTCTATTCCTTTAGCCTTTTAGATAAGTTTTGCGTAAGTTTTATCGCCTCAATCAATTTATATGTGCAACAGTTTCACCTAAATAATTAAATACTTGAAAATGAGCTCACAAGAATATTGAATTTACTAACATTATTACTAAATATTTTAATAGGTCCAAGCTTGAACTTAGTTACCTTTATTTTAAATTTTAAGAATTTAATTTTAGTTTAACATGGTCTATGTCAGGGTTTTTTACCACCAGCGCAAAGTATTATTATTTATCCACTAATGGATCTATTGGAAAGTTCAGGTTCTAATAATGCCTGCAATGCTCCATTTCTGACAAGTTCCTCAGCTTTCTCGTTGGTTTTGATTCCTGATACCATGAAAACTGGGCTAATTTAAGTTTACAGTCACACAGCTATCATGATGTCAATTGGCATGACATTATCACTTTAAGTGCTGATTGGCACCTGAGCAGTGGGTAATTCTTTGGTTATATGCTTCTACACAGTGTTGTGTGGTCAATTCCAATGGGATGTTTACTAACGAAATTATTTCTATACTCTTCTTGACCATATAAAACCTGTTTCCAACTCTTGATTGGATTTGGACCCACTAAAAAAAATGAGCTTTTACCGTAGGTTTTTGTATTGATTCTTAGATCTTCATATAAGTTTTAATAGAATTTACCTCGACTTTGAAGTAATTTGTAGCTGACAAATTTGACTTTTCTTAAATATATGTAATAGTAATAGTTTCAGAATTACCCCCAGAAGGCTGCAGCTGGGATTGCTCTAACCACTTCAGTGATATTTAGGTAGGCCTGCCTTTGTCACTTAATTGCCTTTGTCTCCCCTTTTCCCATGTCGTAAGCCATCAAAATACTGCTTTGCAGATTAATTACTATTGACCTACATCAACAAGGGCCATTGATGCTGTTTTCTATCTTGGGATTATACGTTTAATCACTAACACAAACATATCTAGTACTAGAAAGTGGAGCAGATACAAAAGGAACCGACCAAAGAGGAAATGGATGGAATCAGTTAAGCAGGAGCTAAATGAAAACTACATCTTCAAGACTAAAAAGAACTAGCTGGAGATAGAAAGAAATGGAAAACTGCAATTTAAACCTTGGGCTATTTTATGCTTCTCATCTTTGACTGTATATGTATTCAACATATTTTATAGAATTCATTTTTAACGAGGCAACTAAATGTTTCTCGCATTTTGATGATTATTTATTTGAACAAAATATTTGTTGATTACGTTACTGCTAAAACCTACCTAATTTGTCCAAATTCTCCAGATTTAAAATAACTAAGTACTTTACTTGGATGGAAAGTACTAACTGAATAAAATCTAATTTGCTAACTTATATTGATTGTTAATACGCCTTTAACTTGTTTCCAATTAACATCCAGAGAAGTTTTTCCTATTTATCTATAGATTGTGTTGAAGAAAATCCTATTTGTATGGAAATTAAGCTCTATCTACATTTCAAATACGTCTGATGTAAATAGTGATCAGCGCGTGTTAAGCGCATGCTATCCTCGTGATTGCAAATTCTCGCAACGCTATTGGGCGAGTGAATTCGGTGGTATTAGTTATTGTAAATATTTTTCAGTGTACACTTTTGTGCTATCCTTAGTTTTGGTTGAACAAACGCCAGTTTTATTCCACAACGTAGGTGTTGTCATTGTCATTGTTGGAGTATTTTATTTCAGCACAATACGGCCATGTTATATTTAGTCGTTCACGTGATTATGTTGACCTATTTAAAACGGGAATAGACATTAGTTGGCTAGGCCCTAATTTTATTTGGCTAAATACTCCTGGCTGGGTTGGTACTACTTTCTCAGACGAACTAAACATGTTTGTTTTGTTTCTCGAGATTTTTTGAATAATTTAAATCCTAACGTGAACACTTTCTATAAATAAAACTCACAAATAAATTGTTATTGGTTTTAAAGCGCATTTTACACCTCGTATAGAAGTTGTGGGAACGATACGCTCATGTTAATTGACGCCCAGCATGTGCTTGTATAATCAATTAAAGAACACGGCGCACATTTCACGCATTGTGTATCAAGCAACGCTTGTGACTTTTTAAAGAGTTAGAGATAAATTCACAAACAATGCTGTCATCACTTAGGTTTTCGAGCAACCCACTTGCCGTCATGGCATTTCTTCGGACCTATTAGGCAGTTACAACTGGTTATGACGGGTGTTGTTGCATTTGATGAGATGACAGGGTTGTTGAAGATGAAATATATAGTAGTTGTGGGTTTTCTTAATGTAAATCTACTGATCATGTAGATATTCTATAACGATGAACTGACGAATGTTTCAAATTCTTTTAATAAATTTTCTGTTTAGTTACAATTTTTAATAGTTAGTTGTAACAGTTATTCTAATTTTCTATTCTTTGTTGTTAAAATAATAATATCCTTCGGCATGACTCTTATTTTACTTGAGACGCGCGTTGTTTGGAATTACAAAGCCACACACAACAGATATATATCGATCTATTCCGTAATTACAATATTTAAACATGACCATCGGTCTGTAAGTAAGTCAGTCCACTTTACATGGACAATCAACCACGGAGCCGATCGCAAAACACCATTATTCTCAACAACGGTATCGCCATACAATTCCACCAACAAACTTAAAAAAAAATAAACTGTAATGCCGTTTACCGTAGTTGCATTCTCAAAAGGAGAGTCCTATAAACACGATATGAATCAAATAAAAATTTATCGCTCTTGTTTATCGCGATACGGATAAACGCGTCACGAATTTTGTCGCGATACCGATTAAAATCGATTTCAAGCATTTCCTTTCATCGCAAACAAAATAACTATATGTACCGTTTTCAGCTCTGTGGAACGCTTTACCTTTTAGGAAGTTTGTATAAGATGTTTGTGAACGTTTTCTTTAAAAAAACAGTTTTGAAATGTACTTTAACTAAAGCTGACAAATAGTTTAACTGCCAAGAATAACATTTGAATTAGCTGTATCATTCTTTTCTTTTTCTCCTACTTCGAATTCAGATCTCAGCTACCAGAGCTATTTGGTCTACATTTTACTTCTTTCTTCAGATAGTCCTGAGTTAGGTTAATTTCATGTGATCGTAGGATTTTTTCTATTATATGAGTACTGTTAACAAAAAGATAAAGAGTTCTTTTATTTCTGAACACATTTGACAAAAATTATAGTTGAACGAAAATGAGGGTTTTACAATCAGTGTTTGGTTAAGTCGCTTTCTTACAATTTTGATTTAATTCACACAGTTCCTTAACATAATTTTTCTTCTGACGTACACGAGTTGGTTTCTTGTTGCTAATTTAAGGTTCTAAATACTATGTTTATTATTTTTGTACACATTTTTGTTATCGTTTAGATATGTTGTTATTCTCGTTGTTGATGAAATAAAAACCTACTCGTTAGATACCAAATCTCCTTTCGAAAATGAAAATCCGAACAGAAAAATGATGTACATATAAATAATAATAAATGGTCATGAATATTGAATGAATGAAAGAATAAAGACATCGGATTAAAAAAATATAAACAATTACAAAAGAACCAGAGTATATATTTTAAAAGAGAACTTGTTAGAATATTTATAACGCGCTGTGTAAAAGGAAATTACTTTGTTCTAACAGTTGTAAATTTCTGCGGGAACATCGAGGGTATCAGGAAACTAATAATGAAGAATTTATTAAAATTGTACACCAAGAAATGGTTGAAATTATAATTTGTTAGTACTAAAAACAGACTTAACTAATCTAGAAGTGCTGGTGTGCCTAAAGTTATTGGTTTTTTCATAATAAACGAATTTTAAAGTAAAGTAAAATGTAGACTACTGAAGAAACTTTTAATAAAGGAACTAAATGAAATATGACATTTTAGGATTCATCTATAATTCATCTATAATTTACATTCATAGTAAGATATAATTGATTTGTAAAGAAAAACAGCAAAGTTATTAATTATATTATATATATATATATATTAGGATAGAATTCGGCACCTTGAAGTCCTATAAAGGTATATATTTTTGTGTTGTTCATTGTGATGGCATCTGCTTTTTTATTCTCTTTGATGCTATTGTGTAAACTAAATTAACTTATTATTGACAAGTGGGAAGTTACTGTGTTGACAGCAAACTTAAACTCCCTGTCGATCTTTAATTAGAGAAAACTATACTAAATTGGTTACTTCAATTATTCAAGAGATTTCTTCAGTTTTTTTGTTATTAAGAGCCTATTCATAAGATTAATAATGTGTACAATAAATAATGTTAGCATAAAAACGAAGTCCTGGCACATTATGTCAGTAGACTGACAAATAGCATACTATTTATTATTAAATGTTCTATTCAATTTCAATAAGTATTCTCATCATTCGACAATATACGTATTTAGTAAAAGTGACGTTTGAATCTTCTCAGCAACGGTGAATAATTATTTGTCTGTTCAATCCAAAAAATGATTACAAATTATCAATAAAAACTTATTCCTGACTTTCTCGTATTGTTTCCTTTGCCTTTTTACTAGAAAAAGTAGTTCTCTTTAAAATTTGATCTATATAAAACCAAATAATTTATCTAATGTTAATAACATTTAAATGACCGTAAATAATCTTATACTTAACGTTTTTGTTTATTCTTTTGAGATGGTCTCCTTACGCCTCAGCAGGCTTCTCTCAGATTATTTTACTGTTTAATAATAGTCAACGTTAATTGGTCTTCTATCAGGTGTGTTTTAAATTAAATATTTTCCTTGATAAAAGCTAAACTAAGAACTAGATACAGAACAGGAGTCGAAAAATAATAAAATTAATGGACAGTTAACTGAGAATACGTAAAATGAAAACATAGGGAAAACGTAGGGAATGATACAATTACAGCCGAAATGCTTAAAAATATAGGAGAAGAGAGGGGTACATACAATTTGCAATTAGGTCTAAAAAGAGTAACAGATACCAAAACATTGGCAAATTTGATTTATTTTTCCTGTAATCAAGAATCGAGACAATAAAAATTGCAATAACTGCAGAGGTATACGATAATGAAGTTATTTGAGCAAATAGTAGAAAAAAAACTGAAAAAACAGATGGAACCAACGTTAGTCAAAGAACAGTGAGGATTCTGTATAGATAGAAGTACCCAAGAACCATTTTGCCATTTAAGAAATCAGAAATCAGAAATCCAAACCAGTTTATTACGGATTTATTGATATATAGAAAACCCTCATAATTCCAAGAAGCAAGATCTGGAAAAGTTTTAAAAAAGTGGTAAACGATAAGTTGTCGAGAGTCATACAAACAAAGCAGAAATGTGTAATTATCAAAAACATGTCAGAAAAATGAAAGTCAATGCACATTCGTTACAGCAATTTATAAAGGATTATGTATTTTAGATATCTAAGAAGAATTTTTGGATGTACCAGACTGAACAATGTAAAAAATGAAGTATTCAGAGAAGAACTTGATATAGAACAAATAAAAAAAAATTATAGAGCAAGGGCAACTGGAATGGTGGGATCATTTACAGAGGTAGAGTAATAATGTACCAGTAAAAAGAATCTGCGAATCTAAAACTTTGGGCAAGAAGAAACGAGGACAGCCTAAGGAGACGTTGGTTAAGGTCATAAAGAAGAAAGACAAAACGTATTTAGTTTTAATATTTGATTATATAGTACTTTAATCCAAGTTTAAATTCCCTTACACTCTTTTTAGATTATACATGGTTGGGATAAAGTATGGAACCAATATCTTTAAAACGAAACGGACGATATTTATGAAATTTTCTAGGTAAGTGCAATGGGGCAAAATGCACCGGAAATACCCTCAACTTTTTTAATTTAAATTATTTCCGGTTACTCCGGAAGTATATTATTAACAAAAAAATATACATCAGATTCATTTCGGCCCATTGCACTTACCTACAAAATTTCATAAATATCGTTCGTTTCGTTTCAAATATATTTTCTTGGTTCATTACTTTATCCCAACCATGTATATATTCTCCTTAATAAAATTTATTTTTTTATGTGAATAGCGCTTGTTTTCATAATATAAATAATTATCAAATAAAAAATATGAATCAAAAGATTCATGGAATTTAAGAAGTTGATTTGTAGCAAATTACTTCATGTGCTTTGTGATAGTTGATAATGATTCCAGTATTAAAATAACAAATTACTTTCCTGCAAACACATAAAAAACGATATATTCTCAATTCTAAAAATCCCTTGTTTTAAACTGATAAATATGAGCGTCACTTGTTGATTTCATGTTCATAATAACAACATTACATATTTTATTAAAGAGAATACCCCATATCGGAGAAATATACGATAACGTATCGAAGGAGTTATTGCTTTTTAGTCTGTTGGCAGCTGTGCTCTAAATAACTTTGGTAAGTTGTTTTCTTCATTATATTTAAATCACAAAAATATAATTTATAACTGATCACCATCAAATAACCTGAAGTTACAAGAATTATTTTTATAATAGATCTCAAATCCAAACATTTATGTGGCTACTGTATTCAATTTACGTAAGTTTCGCGATTAATACAAAATTTACACACAATATTGTTGTTTTTGTCTCAAGGACAAAGTTTTTTTATTTAGAAATGGAATTTTCAACTAAAAAAATTATTATTCATAACACTTTGATGAACTACTTTGAATAAATAGGTACAATTTTAATTATATTCAGGAGACAACAATAATATTGGAAGATAAATGTGACATCTGATTATCACGTCAAATTGACTGTTGTAGCACAGGGCGGTAAAAAGGCCCAATCTAGAGTGTAAAATACTTATATTATATAAAATTATGTTTCAGAATTTGATTTTATACAGTGTGGCCATTTTTTAACTGAAATATATAGTTTCTCGCAAACAAAACATTTGTTTATTTTCAAGTTTAATCTGGAGATACTTTTAAATCTAAGATTTCATGGTTTGGTTTTACATTATTATTTCCATCGATGTGTAAATTATTTCGTCTGTTACACCCTTTGCCCTTCATTAATATGAATATGTTGCGTCATTTGTTGTCGTTCTACTGTCTCCTTTTTCCCATTGTGGTAGACATAATTTTGTCTTTAGCTTTATCAGTTACATAACAGACAAAAATGTGTGCTTCATTAAAGATGTTTGTAGTAAAAAATTTATGTACCATTAAATCTATTTGGTATTAAAAAGTAAATACAAACAATCAATATTTCAATTCATGACAGGAAATATGCTTCGAATGACGGAAGCAAATATTGGGCTATTATCCAATGAAGCTGTTATAAATTATCTCATTGTTACAGGTAACACTCATAAAAGAAAATTATGATTAATTATTACAAATCTGGGATATTAATCACTGTCCATGTCGAGGAACAAGCATTAATGCTTCGTGTATCACCGGTTGCATTCTTTTTAAAATATTAGGTAGTATTTTATTTAACGCGAACATCACGACTGTATCTCTTTGGCGCCGCCGATGTGAACGTTTAATAGAGGAAAGATGTTATCCTTGTCAAAAATCAAGAAAAATTATTATACGAGTTTGTTGCTGTAAACAGTAATTTGTTTGATATATCGAAGAAGTGTTTTTTTTTGTTGAGAATTAAGAAATAAATTTTGATTCTAATCTCATATTATGTTTTAATTAAGACTGGTTATATAAATTACATTTTGAGTTAAAACCACCCAGTTGTTATATGCTTTTATGGAACATAACAATTTAAATATCGTTCAATTGAACTTATGTTGAACTACATTTGTACAATTTGTAGAAGATGTTAGAAGATGGTAGAAGAAAAATATATTCAAGTTTATCTCTTACGTTTTTGAAAAATTCTATAATATTATTTAAACAACGCTTTGTTATTATTGATAATTGTAGATAAGTTGAGAAATTATATTCTCAATCAATAAGAATTCTTTTTTCTAATTTCTTTCTATAATTGAATACAGCGTTATCTGGATTGTGAAATAAAATAACGTTCTATTTATACATTGTCGTCGTTTTATCAAAAGCATTGACTTTAAAAATGATGGATTAAAATGTTTTTTGTTAATTCATCTGAATAATTTTGGAAGTTATGAATCATGCGATAATATAATTTATTTGGAATATTAATAAATGTGAAAGCGAAATGGGGACATATCAATATCAAGAAAGATATTTGATTCTTAAATATTATTTGTTGACTGTTTTGCTGGTTCTATTTTAATGCGAATTTTCGCTCGCTTCTTCCTATGAAAAAATTACGAATTTACAATTTTTTGAACATAGATTACTGAAGTTAAGAGAGAACGTCTTATACAATAAAAAGAATAAAACGGAAGTTAATTCCTTAACAATTTATAAACAAAAATTATACATAATAACACACTTTGTGTTTAAATATGATAAGCAACAAGAATAGCAAACTTTGTAGTTTCAAATGAAATGTAGGTCAGGTATCAAACAACTGTTTAAAGAACGTGTGGGTACAAAGTTAATCCCACCCATGCTGTGTACAAACATTTTGGGAAAATTTGCAGGAAAAAGCAGGCTGTGTTGAAAAATTATTATTAGCAAAACAAGTTAAGCTACAATTTTTCTAGGGTCATAAAAAATTCTTATCGAGAGGCTCGGAAGAGTCTTATCGTGGGGCTAAAAACTTTCTTCGCGAATAAGTCTTATTGTGAAACTCGAAGGGCCTTCGGTGGAATCAAGTTTTTCGTGTTTTTTTTATTGACTTGTCTCTGTCAAGTTAATTTAAAGCTTTGTTAATATTTAAGGAAAATAATTTTTCTTTGGTATTTTTTTGCAGTTAAAAAGTGAATACTTTTGCGTTTTTTTATTACTAAGAAGAAAATTGAGTTCGTTCGTTTCTTTGTCGGGAGCAAGAATTCACCTCAATTTCCGCATCATTAAACTTTCTCTTCCAATTTCTGGCATTTTGCCCGTACCAAGGAAGAGACGACCTTTTAAATAATTTCTTTTGTCAGTTGCAGTACTGTTTTTCTAATCAAGTTGTGGTTTAGTTTGACTCAAAAAAAAATGTCTTATCTCCTTTTATTAATTTCTTTTATTTATTTTGTTTAAAGAAATAAGTAACTTAATTTGATCTTGATTTGTATTCTAAAAAGAAAATAAGAAAAACTCTTAGATTCACCAACCTGCTCATTAAACTGAAGCACTAGTGAGTACTGCATTTATAAGTCGGGCCTAAATTTAACATTTCTTAAGGACAAAACTTTACTGCTCTAAAATCTCCGATACTTCTTTAGAAATATTGAATTTTTTTATATTAGTGACTCTTGGTTTTAGGTATCGTAATTGTCGGAAACTGTATTCAATCATTAATTGCAGCTGCTCACTCAACAAATTATATAGTCATTAAAAGGGAGAATCGCCAGATTGATTAAACTGATGTCAGCAGTCACAATTCAAAAAATAACAAAGTTTATAACTGAGTTATTACAATATTTGGATAATGCTTGACAGAATGATTTTAAAAAATCGACGTTATTAAAAGAGATCTTGTTGAAATTATTATACTGAAATTAGAATCGGGTATTTAAGAAAGAGAATGCAATAAATAAAAAATGTTAAATCGCTGTTTCATTTGCTTTCATGTAATTTTATAAAAATGATATAAGTTTCTTCTATAGAAAAGGTAAAGTTACACATTTCTTGGCAAATAAACATTATTTGTCTATTCTTACTGGTTTCATAAATATTCTAACCAAGATCTCGAATGGTACTTGTACCCATTGTTCTCGTATTAGTGACTCTCTCTGCACTTTTTGCTTATCATTGTTCTTTATTGCTCGTGAAATAACTAACTGTAAACTAAAAGGAAGGCAATATGTATTATAAAATTTTTATTTTTAAATTATGGATTAGTAATTTCAAATTGTTATTTTCTTAGCAAATTAATTCTTTTTTTATAATATATCACGAACTGTAAAGACATTGATATTTATTTCTAAAAACTACTAATCTATTTAAAGAGAAATTGAACATAATTTTTGTTTTAAAAGAAAAATACCCTTTGGTCTTTCTAAGTTGATTTATATTTTTTTAACTAAGACTCTTTTTTTGTCCCCGTATGAGAAATACCGAGCTGTGAAGAGGCGCTATTTTTAAAGAACTCCAACACCCTAAGCGAACATTTTTGGATAAGGTGTTGTACGTCAAATCTGCATAAACTGAGTTCTAGAATTTCTAGCTTTTTTTTTATGACAAGAAATTTGTGGACACACTCTACAAACAAGTAGTAATACTTTCATAGCAGAAAAAATATATTCAATCTTTAATGTCAAGCTGAGAAAGTTAATATCTTCATGCTCAACCGGGGCTAAAGTGAACATTACTGATCGCTTCAGCATTTTAATAGACTGACAACTCAGGTTAATAGCTACATGCTGCGCTCCTTAAACGCCTGTTCTACGGAAAATTTTATTTAATAGTTTCACCGCCGTCTAATAGCTGATGTATTTACAACACTTTTAGTTTTGTATGAAGTATAATTATATGGTGCTCCTGAAAAACCATCCCTTTTCGAAATTTAGCAACTGATGGATAACAAAATTATAGATACTTTTTTACTTTTTACGAAAAATTGTAATAAAAATGTCAGTGTATTTCAAAGACTTTTACCATAAAGCATTATTTTAGTTTTACAATGCTACACGGTATAATCCACAATTTTCAGACCTTTGTCTAATTCCTGATTAAGTGACCAGCATACGAGGATGTATCAGAAAATAACGATACTGGTGCTATAGTATAACAATGAAACATTTATTTAAATAACTTCAACAACTATTCTTCAAAGTACTCCCTATTCTGTTCAATACACTTATCCCATTGCTTTATCCACTTGTCATAAACTTCTGAGAAACCATTTTGGATAGTCTGTTTAGTACGCATCACAGCGATGTTGAGCTCTAAATCCGACTAAAATTTTCGACTTCTCAATTCTTTTTTGACTTCAAAAACAATTGGAAGTCACATGGAGCAAGGTCGGGAGAGTAGGGGGGTGAACCATAATTTCTACTCCTAATTCTTCAATTGTTCGTTTTGATTGATCTGTGAGCCGGAGCATCAAAAGTATTGAAAAAGCGATGGATAGATTTTTCTTTAATTTTGCCTTTAAGGGTTCTCGAAGTACGTTAGAATAGTACTTCCCAGTTACTGAATTTCCTCTAGGTACAATGTGATCGTAAGTAATGTCCCATTTATCAAAAAAAATCAAGTGCATCACTTTACCAGCGCTTTTAACAGTTTTAGGCTTCTGCGGTCAGAAATGTGTTTTATGCCAATTCGGCGATCATTTTTTATCAAGTCGTTAATTTTTGTAATTTTTGTGTCTGTTCGCGCAGTTTGTGGTCGACCAGGACGAGGTTCATCTTCAACTGATTCACAACCGTCTTTAAACTTCTTATGCCACAAACACTTTATATCGTGATCTGGATTTGCATTTTTAATCATTTCAAAAGTTTCAGTTGGTGTTTTACTCAACATTTATTTTAATAATCATTTGGAGATAATTATTAGAGGTTCTACCGTTTCTTTTGTAAATTGGTCCAGTTTCCACATTTTTTTCCAATAAATAATTTCGTCATTATGATTAAGCATAGATTTCCTATTTTTTTTTGACCACGTAAAATTTAATTTTTTAAGGGTTTGCCAAAGTTTTGTTTTTTATGTCAGGCAAATAGGAATCTTCTCTTAGAATAATGAGAGCAGCAATTTTTATAGCGACAATACTAATATAACATTACTAAAACTAATAAGGCTTACTATAATAATAACACCGGGAATAATTTTATTAACAATATTTAAGTAATTACTAGAGTGGAATTCAACATTTTTGCTAACGTTGGTCTTCTTTTGTAAAATAAAATTCATATACCTTCTTTTGATCGCTCTTTTGACATCTTCTGGAAGTTCTTCTTTTTGTTTAGCATCATTATGTTATTTTGGTGGATCCGCAATCCTAATTTTTCTTCTCTAAACAGTCTATATATTTTCCCACACCTGTCATATTTGATGTTGTTTGGATCGAGTTTTTCACAGATAAATTTTCTCTTCTTAAGGAGTCATATACATTTTTTATAATAATTTTCTCTGTTACTATAAAGAGAATTACAAAATAAATGATGTAAATGGATGTTAACAAATATGTAGAGTCAATTAAACTAAGAAATATTGTTAATTTAAATATTAAGAATAAAACGGTCTATGATACCGAGAAGCTATTAAATTCCTCTTGGAATTTAATTAGTAAATTTCGTAATATTTTTATATTCTATTAATAAATAGGTAATATAAATGGGAACTCTCATCTTAATTTAATAATATTTTAGAATGATGTGCACGCCCATGATTTCCCGATCAAAACCCATTTTATTACTCTCTCCTGATGGCGAAAATAGTATAGATGTATACAATTTCATATTTTCCCTTACAAATGTCGATTCTGGTTTTATAAAAGCTATTAAATGTAAATACAAGACAACAAAGCGTTTGTAAAAAAATTGTCGAATCTCAAAAAACTATTTGAATTAAAGGTTATTTTTCATATTTTGTAACAAGTTTTCAATGTGCAAGTATTTTAATCTATCGTAATGAAAAAAACGATCGCAATCTAGTTATATTCTCAACGGGAACTTGGCATATAGCTAACATCTCCAATGATACATCGACCAGCCATATAAAAGGCGGATATTGGATTTTCTCCCGGCGTTTTATGATAAATCACTTAATGCCATTTAATCCTGCAGTTCATTCTAAGACAATGTTAATTTATTCATGCCCGTCGGTATTGATAAATGGAGTGTCCGGCCATGCGGACTTGGCCCGTGATATTTCTCAGGTGGATTATGGTTTATGAACAACGCACCGTATATTCGCAGGGCTCGAGCTTAGACCCGTCGTGTGCACCACGCCACGGCGGTTGACGATTTATTGCGGATTTAAATTGAGAAACGCATCTCAAGAGCTCGTACCCGATGGATAGACGCACACGATTTATGTGTCTAAAGTTTTACAAATCCCTGACACTCCAATCAGTTCATTCATTCATTCATTCATTCAATTTACTGCTGATTTGGAAAAATGTACGTCTGTTATTACAATTTCCGTTTCTCTCGTTGTTTCATGTATACAAGTTTATATTATAAAGGATGATTGAAAATTCGGATGTACTTCATTTGAATATTAAGAGAGAGGAAATTCCCAGAATTATGTTGCATTAATCAGTCCCAGAATGAATAAACCACAGGCGTGCGTTACCGAAATAAAGGAAAATTCAAGAATACAGTATTTTGTGATTTATTTGATAAAAATGCCCATTTATGCCAATTTATATAAATAAATTATGTTATCAAGCTCCCACATTGTTTTCTCTATTCCAATATCATGATTTATGCATTTTTGTCAATTCTCATAGAGTTATTTGAGATATGGACTTATTGAATAAATGTTTAACATCTGATAATTTAAAAATTGTGTTATTTCAATTTCAATTCCTCCTTTTTTTTAGCAATTCCTCAATTTTTGCGATTTTCCTAATTTTCTTGACAGTGGTTAACATTTCTGCTTTCTCAATTGTATCGTTAAAGGCTATATTTTTAGAACTTAACCTTGTTGCAATTAATTAACTTTCTTCCATTTAGTGATTGGTAAAGTTTCAAGTAATCTGGAGTGGTAACATTACAATGACCGAATCTTTTGGTAATAAATCCATCATTTGTTCGAAATATTCTTCAAGTGCGTCTTTATTCGTGTCTTCATGATAATCAAAGGTCTTTTGTGAATGAAATAATAGTAAACCACCCTCAAGAAAACCGTTCCTAGTGCCTATATGACAAACAATTATTCTTGCACTTTTAGCTGTAGATTTCTTAAAATCAGTAATAAATAATAAATTCTTGTAAAAACTCTGCTTGAGATGAGTTGTCTTAGCAAACTTCTCCTACACAATGCATTAACCGATGTTTAGTCTAAATAGAAAATGCTTTTTAATTTACTGTACTAATTTGTTTTATACTTCTTAGGCACTGTGGTCTCCAACATATAATTTGTTTAGAATCAATTAGATTCGAGTGTCAGCCTATTTTTTCATCTTTAATGTTTTATTAATGTAATACTTTCCACAGTTTATCGGCTGTTCAGGAAAAATGTGTGGACACGCTTATAAATTGCATTTTTTTAAAAAGCATCCGCGTCGATTTTTAATAAGTTTGATCTGCCTGGTTTTAGCTTTGGTGAGGTTATTCCACCAAATGTTTCCTCCTTTAAAATTTTATATATAATAGATTTTCCATATCGTATTGCTTTAGATGACATTTGAACTTTGGTGTCAACAATATTTGAAGGATTATGTTGTCTACCATAGTTGTAGACATTCAATAAAACCCTCTCTTCATTAAGTGAAAAATAGTCTAGTGTTAATTTTTTAACTAATACTCACAAGCTACTTCCGTTTCCATTTACTACTATTCTGCACTTTATACATAACAAAATAACTGAATTTCTACAAACTTGAATTTTATTTAAATAAAATATCAATTATTTTTGATACTGTAGTCGTCGTCAACAATTTAAGATTAGTTACAAATATTGAAGATTTACCGCATGTATGATTCGCATAATAAAATAGGTATAATTACAAAACAATTCTGAAAATTTACACTCTCATAAATTATTATTATTAATTATCAATATTGTATTACATGTGAACGTTCTTATAAAAGCTGTGCATAATTTTTGACATGCTCTCTTGCAATTTAAACGTGATAAACAAATCATTGCACCCTTAGTTAACATCAACCTCGTTTGATTTAATCACTTTAATTATTTTGATGTCAAACCTCAAATTGTAATAGATGGTATTGGTTAAAATTAAAACTAATTTACATTTTGTGAATAAGTGAAAATGGTTAATATATATATGAATTATTAACATAGGCGATTTTTCTTTTAAATTTTTTATTTCATAAACCAAATTGTAATAATAAATTCTGATTATAATATAAAAGTGAATATACATAATTGTATTATCTTTCTACAAAGATGTAGTGCCTTGCTGTTTTGACAAGTCTACAACAGATAATTGTTTAAATTATTTATTGCTTTATGCCAGGAGCAACGAAATTCGAAGCTCAAAAGAAAGTTAACATAATATTTTAAGACGCACACACATACATTTTAATGAAAGAATACCAATTTATTAAATTTTACCACCAATTTTTTTATGTCGAAATGTGTTTAATGTTGGTTTGTAAATTTCTCTTCCCTCATTTATCAATCTTTCTATCTTAATGTTCAGTTATTTGCTGAATAAATTAATTGTTAACAAATATGTGAATGTCTGATTTATGGCTAAACAGTGTAGACCATGCGCCTATCAACTTAACGTATAGACCGATATACTATACTCTGTAGATTTTTAAATATATGAATTCTAAATATGAAAAGATAAATTATACTTATCTGAATTTCTACAGTCTTACAAATCGTTTTAAAAAATGTATTCTAATCTAATCTAAGGTTTCGGTATTTGACATACCATTTTCCAAGATTGACAGATCTTTTAAACGTAAATAATTTCATGTCATATATATCACAACCAATCATTATTAAGCAATATTCTTCTTTTTCTAAAAATATATTTGGTTAGTATTATTTAGTTCAAAAGGTGATATAAGATAATTGAACTTTCCAGGTTTAGTTGTCAATCTTGGAAAATGATATGTCAGATACCGAATACATTTTTAAAAAGCTTTGTAATATTGTGGAAATTCAGATAAGTATAATTTATCTTTTCATATTTATTATGAATCGATTTCACAAATTAAAAGTTGAAACAATTAATTTAATTATATGGATTATATTTAATCTATTTTCCCCCCAATTTTTTTAAACATTTTATATATTTCTTCAATCTTATTCAATTTTCCCAAAAATGATACAATATCACCTAGGAAGTATTAAATGTTTAATAAAAATGGAAAGATAAATAGTATTTATCTTGGATTACAGTCTTCCAAAGCGTTTTAATATAAAATCTACAAAGGTTTCGGTATCTGAAAATATTAAATTATATTAGAACGCTGTGGAAGTCTGTGGAAATTCAAGATAAGTATTATTTATCTTTCCATATTTATTATGAATAATTTCCATAAAGTAAGAGTTGCAACAATTAATTTAATTAAATGTTTAGGCAACGTAACAATATTTCGAAATAATTTGATTAATTTAAAAAAAATGATTATTTTTATTGTTGATTCAGAGCATTTTTATAATATTTTTTCATTGAGTAGAAATTTTGTTTTTCAGCAATACAATGGTCCTGGTACTAAATGGAGTCCTGCAGGAAGATTGCCCACCAGATTCCCGATCTCTGTACCACACTCACCCCATCTACAGGGAGACTGCAGCACAGTTGTTAAATGTTCCTAATAAAATTATCGGTACTGTAGGACTTATATACGTACAACAGAGGGAGTTAGCTGCTACGGTACCACACGACAGTAAGTGTAACATTTATTGTTTATTCATTTTATTGTTATAATTAATTTTATGATAAGTTCTGAAATATGTTGTTCTTCAACGTTTAAATTAAATAGGTTTTTATAAGTATCTAGATGGTCCACACCGTGTCATTTATGTACATTATATTTAACAATAATAAGCATTAAATGTCTTTTGTTTACAGAAAATGTGAGCATTCTTGGAGCAGATGATGTTACCACCTGCTTAATAGTGGTTGTACGCCATTCTGGTAAGTAGTCACTCAATTAATGATAATAACAGCAAGGCGTATCTTTTATAATTAATTTTTTTTATTTGCGAATTGGAGGGAACATTAACTAGTTTCTTTCATTTTCATTAAAAACAGTAGATTAAATCTAATTTAATGTTTCCTTTCAGGAGGAATTGTATGCATTTTTTGAGAAGATATAAATCAGTAGAAATTTATTTTTTACCCTTTTGTCTGGTGTTATATTACTTCCTAATTTTATAATCATTTAGGCGTTTCTAAAAGAATTTTAAAACGTAGACCATAATTTCTCATTTAGTTGGATTTAGTGATAAATTCAAAACTTGAGCTGGTCTTGTAATCACCAATAGACACTTACCCCCTATAAGGTGTTCAGCTTTAAATCATAAGTATGCAAAAGGAAGTTAGTATCAGTTATATCATTGGTGAAAATATTGAATAAGAGTGACCCCAAGTTAGATCCTTGTAGAAGACTGAAAACCTTAAGTTAATATTAAAAGGTCAGTTAGGTTTCCATTACAGCTCTAAATTTAGGCAACAGATTATGTGTTATTTTTTAATATTAATGGAATTATTATTGTAGGTAGCCTCGTTTTGGCACAGTTCATTATACCCAAAAAAAAAATCATAAACAACAGCCAAACTTTCCGTTATTTTCCAATTCCCACGGTTTTGGTGACAGCATTGTAATATGACATAAAATTTATTTGGTATGTCATAAAATCCAAATAAATACACCAAATCTAAAATTTTAAATAGAATGCTTAATTTAATTTTTTATAGTCGATTATATTATTCGAAGCCTTTCACTAACACGAATGAATTTTTAATTAATTAATGTAAAAAGAAACATACGTACCATATCGAATGATTTGAAGGTGATTTATAAATTTTGCCGTGAAAATATTTTAAATTTGGCGCAGTTGTATGAGTACTATTCATTAATATGTACTTATACATATAGAGCACATATCCTTTGTTGTTTTCTACAAACTGTAAAAAGAAATATGAAATTAATTAGTACCTATCTATCTTGTATGAAAAAAAGTAGGTATGTTTTTATAATGACGATTTACTTAGTACAGGTAAACCAAGAACAGTATTACCATCAATACATACTCTTTATTTAAAAGTTAATAAACTTTAATACGGCCTTTATTTAATTTTATCGTTATACTTATTACAGTATATTATTGATTGGTGTAGTACTTTCTTTGCGCCATGGTTCTCGATCATCATGGATATCGATGTTGCTGATTTGTTGAGTTAATAACTTTTACTTACTTTTACCCATTCGTCACTCACATTTGAAGATATAAAGAACAATCCTTAATGCAATATCTTTTTCCATCACCAGTAAAAATATCAAGAGAAGTTCTTAACATTTGGTGTCTTGGTGTTGTTTTTCCTTTTCTTTCCTATTTTCACCTTCAATGACGTCTCTTTCGTTTTTACTGGATGCCAGACGTCTAAGGGGGTTGATTACTTTTAAGCTCTCTTGTTTTCTTTTCTCTCCCTCCATATCTGAGAAGGGTTATTCCTACACGAGTCTCTACCCTTATTATCGGTTGTATGACTTGTGTAGTTTTTTCTTTTCTTTTGTTTCCTACCCCAGGTTAGGATTTTATCCTTCTCTGGGTTTATTTATCTAAACACTTTTTATTATTTCTTTATTTTTCCTTACCACTATCTGAATTTCATCAGTATGTTAGTCTGATGGCTAAAGTACTTTTGCAAACCCGTAGGTTTGTGTTCTCTACTTGGATCTTGCACTTTATTTTAAGTTTAACATTAATATTTTCTACAAGTTTAATTTTTTAATTGCAACATTTAATCAAATTAAATGTAACCAAAGTGTTTTAATTTAATTTTTATTTTGCATCAGAGTCTCCTAGAGTTTTATTAAGGATCTTATTTAGTATTGTTGTTATTCCTGGTTTTACTTGGCAAGTTTAGGTTTTTGTTTATTGTAAAAATTGTTGTGATTTGTTTTCTCAATTTTAGACCTGATGATGACCCTGAGGTCGAAACTAGATGTCGGTTTAATAAAGAATTTTATTTGACTTGAAATGAAATGAACTATACATTATTTAATGAGCGCAAACGAATTATATATTTCTGTATAAAAATCTATTAAAATTAATAAATGGAGTTGGTGGTAAATACTATTTTAACTATTTTAAATAATAAATTTACTTGTAGTAATAAACATACATTTTTTATGGATTTTATTTTGGTTATAACAGCTCCATAAAAAGTAAAAACACGATAGGTAATCTGAGACATTCTGTTTTATGTTAATTACCCGGATATCTGCTGGATAGTGCCACTTCGTAGGCTTATAGTAATGATTTAATTAAAACTTTTATCCTATTTCTCATGAGTAAGTACAATCAGTAAGATATCTGGAAAAATTGTAAAAATTCAACTGTATCTGGTTTTGAGTATTTTAAGAATCACCCAGTGTCTTTCAACTGTCATTGCAAAATGTTCTTCTCTAACACCAAAGTTGCAGACAAACACCTCGTTTTTGTATCGGTTTTACTTTGATAAATCATAGGATTTAAAAATTTCTGGTACTGTGTTATCACCAATATGCTACGATAAATTTTACATTTGATGTATTAATTAAATCTAATTGACTAAGGTCAAAAATATCCTGTTAATAATGCAAATATTCATAAGATATAGTAACACTGTGGTTTTAACAATTTTATTTATGGAAAAAACCTCACAAAAACTCGTCAAAATACTTTGACACTTAAGTCCTCTTTCCCTATTAGTTTCTCATTATTTATATCATTTGCTTGCTTTCTAGAATGTTCTAAAAAATTATAGACGTCTTTTAGAATATTTTTTACGTTTGAGGTTTCTAGATCTTTTCTTGTGGCCTTGGCCTGTGCAATCAAAATGTTACACTATATTGAATTATTAGTGAAAACATTATGTTACTATCACTGCATTTATTGAGAATAAAAAATGTTCTAATTTTTACAGTCTATGATGATGTTTAAATTAAAATTGAACTATTATGGACTGATATTTTTACCCTTGAGCCTGTGGTGTGCATTAAAGATTTTTGCTGCACGTACTTGGTCCACGAAGAAATTACAGACTTGCAGGAATAACAGGTGTTACGAAATCCTTTAATAATAGACCTGAGCCGAGCGCAATGTAAAGAATTACAATAAAATTTAATAGCAATTTCATTTCACATACCAATATAATAATGATAACAAAATGGAATATCCAATCGGCTATTTTTTCACGTAGATACATACGTGCCGAGCTAAGATTTGCAACTACTAATTTTCTTTCGCCGTAGTCTATAATTATTAGAGGTGTAACCGCATATTAAGGTTTAAAACTTCATCGTTAAATTATCGACATTTTTATTTCAGCATTCCTATGTTGACAACATGACGATCATTATATGATTTTACGGAGTTTTTACCACGATAAGATCTTTAGTTTATAATTTAAAACTGTTTTCCAACCATTTTTTACAATTAAACAAAATTCTTATCAAATTTTAATAAATTATTTCTTCTCACAGTGGACATATGAATCTCAACAGAAACGATGCGCGTTAAAGAACAAAAAATGACAAGAATTTTTATTTTAATAGAATAATAAGTATGTTTATTTTAAATAAAATAAACATATAATCTAATTTAACTTGTTATTAGGAATGATTACATAAATTGTACAGTTGGAGTTGTTGTGCAAGCAGATAGTAGATGCTTTCTGGTTTATCATTTGAAGACTGGAGAGAGAGGATAGAATTAAGTTGAATTGGCTGAAAAAGGAGGAAAAACAATGTTTTATATCTTTTTAATACTTAAATGACTCTTTTAAGTAACCTTTGGCAAAATTAAAAAGTTTCCTTCTATAGAAGCAACCAATAATGTAATAATAAACAACATCATCATCTTCACTTCAGGTATTAGGCAATAATTCCTGTGACGGTACCCATCTCTTCCTCGGTCTGCCTAAGCTTCGACGGCCGGAACATTTATTGTTTAAAATTCACTTATTTTAAACCAAGAAAACCAATGATCAATTCTTTGTTACTCCTCATATACACTCCAGAAAGTTCCATGCAAAATTCTAACGATTCGCCCTTTCTGACATCATTTTCAACCAATCAGAACTGATTCGTTCCTAAGCACCCTTACAAAGCACACATATAGTTTGTAAAAAGTTGATTGAGGAAAAAAGTAGAAATTGTGTATTATTATTGATGATTTCCTAAACACAAACTAAATCGACTCAATTATAAAAAAGAATCAGGAGTTCCTCAGGGGAATGTATTTGGACCATTATTCTATCTGACAGAAATATATACATTTTCGTTTAAGTTAGATACATACAAAAGGCTTGTTTTCCAAATGTACGTTATTTAAGAAATTTCTATTTACTTCTTTATTCACATTTGTGTGCAGGGGAGAGTTTTTGCATATGCACAGAATTAATATTGGGTGATTCTTTTGCCGAGGGTTACTGAAAAAAATCTGTTAAAGTTAAAAAGCATGATAAAATCTTGTTCATCTACATCCCGTTAAAACTAAATATTTTCAAAATAATTCTCCTATTCCATGCAATTCATCTTTATCTTCCTCTTTAATAGCCATCGATAAGAAACCATTTAGCATCTTCTTTTATGTTGCATAATAACTCCAACTGTAGATTTAATGTAGACATTATTAACAAATAATAGAGTTTCTCAATTTTCGCTTATTTTATTACTTTCGCGAGATCTTCAGAATCTTTCAAGTACCTACCAATCTACCAATCTCTCATTCTATTTCATTCTTGATCTATCCTTTTTGGTTTTTTAGTTTCCCAGACTATCTTGGAAAATCTCGTACTAGACATTTTGCATATATATATATATATATATATATATGTCCAAACGGTTTTAATGCATATTTTTCTTATTCCTTTAATTTGTCATTATATACAGCTACAACTCAAAAAATACTACAAAAGATTTTGATCGAATGTAAACTAATATACTTAATTTTATACGAGAGCGAATTTTAACCTTTCGAACCATCATAAACCATCGTAGAAACGATAAAACAAAAAAGTAAACACGTAAGAACATAATCAACCTGATTAATTGAAAATATACTGCGGAACGTGCAGTAAGATGAGAGTTGGCGATGTTAGACAGTAAAAAACTTTGTATATTAATGGGTTATTATGCACCTGATATATGCCCCGTACAACATGGAGATCTAACATTTGCGGAAGTAAGTTAATTTTATATTTTGAAAAAAATATTAATTGGATATTTGAACTCGCGAGACACACCTATTTTGTAAGGCGGTAAAATATGGAATGTGTAAAATTGAGAGGAATATTATGCAAATTAGAATTTTGAAATTAAATAACTACGAAAGAGAAAGAACTCGTTTAAAAAAAAGCTTAACTGATTTTAATGCGAGTTAATTACTAAAATTCCTGAAGGTTTCGAGTGAAATATTTATGTCGATTTTCACCGTCCTTTCGTATCCTTATGATTAAAGCTCCTACATTTTCCTAATTGACGTATCAATAATGACTAATTATAATTAAATTATTTTCTTCGACAGAACTTAACGTTAATGAAACTGAGAATGATAAAAACTAGTCTCTGTAAATCCAGGATATAAGAAAGTATTTACAAATATGGATATACAGGATGCTCCGAAAATTCTAAGGCTGGTTGAATCCTTGGTCAATTTTAAGACAGAAAATCAAATAAATAAATAAAGATGGGGTCAAAAAATAAATGTTTCTTGTTCTTGTTCAAGATTTATCAGGATCAATCAAAAATAATTTTACCACAGAATTTACCCTAGAATTCAGGTGTTTTTATTGAAAATTATTTGAAATATTTGAGACCAACACAGGCTATCGATTTTACATTATAAATAAAGTACTTACAACAAAGTTTTAAAAAAAAATAATAATCGTTTTCTTAGTTTTACAATCACTCAAGAGTTTTTCTTGCAAATTTTGACAGTTATTATTTCTCTAATTTTATTCAACTATTGACAATTATTATTCCTTTTGATTTAATTGACTGTTAGGGTAAGAACGTGGCGCCCGATTCGCCCCAGGGTTTCTGCCTTACTTTAGAAATCCTCACAATTTATTGCCTTGACACTTCTGCTATACTTTTAGCAAAATTTACTTAAGTTCATTTCCTAAACAAAGAGGTTTCGACTTTTAATGAATAATATATTTTTAATACAAGAACAGATATTTAAGAATTTAACTTGATATACCTACGCATGTCTCTTAGCAATTTTTCATGTCTTTAGAATATAGCTGTACTTAATTTAATGAATGAATTTCTTTTTTCAATAAAGTACATATTGGGCATCACCCTATTTAAAATGTTAGCTTCTTTGACTAGTATAAAATTTGATAAAAAAGTATTCACCGGTTGCTGAAGTATATAATAAAAATTCAACATTTAGTACCATTTATAGGGGAAACTTCTTTTATTTGACCTTTTCTAGAATTCAACTTTAGACTAAAAGCTATGTACGTTTTTTAAAAATAAAACTATTAAGTTAAATTTGTTGCGATTCTCACTGAGACCAAGAAATTTACTGGCCATTGTTTTCGAAGATCTTCGGTTAGCAAAATTAAACACTTGGTTTATTGTTTGGTCAAAACAAAATAATCGTAAATAAACCTTAATTTTCACAAATATTTCTAATTCATTAGGTTCTGGTGCGGTGGCAATGGCCCATTTAGACGGATCCGGAACGGATGAAGCTGTGTGCACGATGGTCCAGAGAGTCCAGGAACTGGCTTTAGGATATCCCGAAGGACGAATAGAACTACAATTAATAGGAGGGTTTAATGACCCGCGGCATTATTGTGATGAAATATTTTTTAATGTAATAAGTAAGTATTGCTAAAAAATAATATTTGGACTATAAAATATTTGTTACTTAAAATTGGTAGACAATTTTGTTCATTTTCACGAAGGTTTGATTAGTGATTTATCGTCTTCGAGTGATAACTAGCAACTGTTGTTTGAGCTATGTATGTTTCTTAATTGATGCAGTTTATGGGATTCTTTTATGTAATTGGTGTGACTTTTATCAGGCAGTTTCTTAATTTTTTTAGATATGATGGCAGTTGTCTGATTTTTTTTATTTTCCGAAATATTCCTTTGAAGAAGGGAACGTACAAGAGTAATTTTTGTGGTTTGTCTCATCGGCGTTGTACAGAAAAAAATTCACACTTTATATGTCATACAAGGATTTCAGAATAAAATGCTAAGAATCATTGTTGAAGCTCTTTGGTACATTAGAGGCTGTTGACCAGGTCATCAAAAAGTTTGTCAGGATCAGACCTACTTCATCATCACGTGAATGTTGAGGTCATTCTGTTTAAAAGAAGACTTTAGAGGATAAAGTCCTTTGACATGACAGTTAAAATGCAGCGTTTGTGAAGCGTACTCGCCAAGATTTGTGTAAAATCTAAATGTAAATCTAAATCTAAATGTTACTGGAGGCAGTAATCGATAGTGTTTCCAGTAATCATCATCTATTTTTCCAAAGACAGATCTAGTTGGGAAAATATTTATAGAGGAAAGTGGCAAAAAAAATTTTTGATAAAAAACAAGAGTAACAGATCTCAGATCTGTAAATCGAATTCTGGAACGAAAATTTAAACGGTAACTAAAACGTGAACAGTTCAACTTTTAGTGAAAAGCAACAAGACAATGCTGCCGAACATTAAATAAAAATAATATGAATTTTCAATTGTGTGTGCAAATTAAATGCAATTAGGAACCCTATTATTAGCACACATCACACAACACAACATTTTTTACATTGATAGCCTGTAATAACTACGCGCACTCGTAATGAACATATCAATGTTTCACTTCTGGGAGAATGCGTCTGTTTGTCTTGTGAATGTGAATGATACCACGATCAGAACTAATTGACTACACTTTAAAATTGTCTTGAGAGTCGTGAATAGTGTGACTAATAAGTAACAGATATTATCACTATTGTGAAGAGGGTGAAGACCTTTGTGAGGCGCGTGAGAGGGCTTGTGTGTGGAGAGTGACTGACTTAGATGAAGAGTGTGAAGAGACAGCGTGAGTGGAGCGTGACTGAATTATTTGAGTAGCGTGATGGGTTTGTTCTGACACACAGCCCTACTTTTGTTTTAAGTAATATTGCGTCTACCTGGCTCAATACCTTTGGCGGTAGGAGAAGAGAAATGTTTTCAGCGCTGCAATTCAAGTTTGAATGGTAATGTCTAAATAGCCATTGGGAATAGTGAATTTCCGACAGTTATTACGAAAGATCTTCGTCAAAACAGCTACTTCAGAAAGTTTGTGGAGAAAATAATTCAAGATGAAAACAAATAACAGAGAATACCTCTCCAAGTTTGTTAATTACCACTCGAAGACTATTGGAGGTTCAACAATAATCGAAACAGTGTGAGATTTATCAAAATTAAGACAATAGAAATAAATAGAAAATTATTTCAGTACAAGCTTTGTCGTTTAATAGGGAATTTTTAGCTAAAAGTGGATGATTAAGTCAAATGTTTTTACAATATGGTAAAAATAGTCTTAAAGAAATTTTTGAATCTAAGTGAACTTATAAGGGCAAAATCTGTGTTCCTAACCTAATTAATTTCTAAAAATTACATATATCCTTCTATTATATCAAATTTATTAATAATAGTAAAACATTAAACCAAAATCTCTCTACTAACGGGTAATGAAACCCTGGATTTCGCTATTGGATTGGAAATTAATATCGGGAGATTCTCATTAGACATAACAACTGCGTAGAATAATAGTGAAGCAACAAAGACTAATGATTACCAAGGAGTAAACAACAGTTTTTCTTAAGTATTTCTCCTAATTAAGTTCAAATTATTAGTCCAAACATAATCCATTTACAGTAATTTATTTTATGTAATGAATTACAATTATTGCTCATTTAATACATGAATGAATTCGAATTAGTTGAGTATTTCATAGTACTAATTTGTGCAGGTAATATTTTTTGTGACTTACTGAACATAAGATCTTGTATGATGCGTTTACTATTATTATCCTACTATAATTTTCCTTGTTGAAAATTGTTTCTATTTGACCTGAATGTCGTAATTTAATCTTTAGCCAAATAAATTTGGTTGCATTCTTTATACAAAAATAATGGTTTCAGATTCGTTTCACAAGCACCCGATAGAAATCGACCTAACCTTAGCTTGTACCGGGGAATTGAACACGACCATTAGGGGTGGAATCCATTGGCCCATAATTTACGGTGTTGGCGTTAACGTGAAAACTGGCGAAATTTTTCCTGCCACTTTCCCGGACAAAGGTCCCGATCATTCGTTGAGATGTGCGAGACATCTTACTGGAGTTCCACAGGTGAAGTATATTAAAAAATCGAAGAGGAAAAATAGTTGCTTTGACCTTTTTAACAACTTTATATACTTTGGGAATAGTTATATGTTCATTTTTTAAGCATACACATAGTTTCCTCTATTATGAATTAAACTACCATAATACTTATTTTTGCAAAGAATTAATTACTGTAATAAGAATATCTTTTTAGGTGCTTGATATTTATGATTGCGTTTTGGGATTATTAAGAATAGGTCCTTTTAACTATGAGCCGTTAAGGGGTGTGGACTTATGGTTAGAACAAACTGATGATTTTATTTTACAACATTTATCGACATCTCCTGAAGTAGAACCTCCCCATTTTGTTATGCAGGTATGGCATTTGAGAGTAATGACATTTATTATTAGTTTTCTGTCACGGCATGTCGTATTAAATTTTTAAGATTCTTGAACATAAGCTGTATTTTGAAGAAAAAAAATAAAAAAAGATACATGCATTAAATTACATATTACTTTTACAGCATACATATTTCGTTCGCAGCTCAACACTAAAGATTAGCTTTAAGTCGAGATATAATTATTATATCATTGTTAATGTTATTTAAGGGGATGTTAATGTATTCGTGTAGCATAAATGTTAGATATCTTTTTAATTATTATCTTATATCCAGTAAAATTTACTCCTAAAGGTGATGATAGTAATATTTCATCGTGTCAAATTAACCTGAAATATCTCAAAATGTCTCTTTCAAAATCCCTGCTTTTTGGAGATTAAAAAAAGTTTTTTCTACAACATACTTAAGTATTACTACTTGTGTTAAACACATTCCTAGTTTAATTAAAAACTGACACCACCATCGTGTTCAGCTTGAAATGTTGTATTCGAAAAAATCATGAACTCAGACAAAATGTTGAGATATTTTAGGTTGACTTGACGGTGCTGATTTGTATTTTACATGTGTGAGACACTTACATTAAATATAAAAAAATAAAAAAAAGTTAACTGGGATACTTTCTATAAGGAGTCCTGAGAAATTCACTGCCCCCCCTCCTTTTTATTTGATTATTTGACTGTATAAGGCCCTAAATCATTTTTTCATTTAGTTGTATGTTTCAAGATTGCATAAAGCAAATTTTTCATTTGTGTGAGTCACGAGACATTTTGGATACTTTAACCATATATCGACTTCGTTATATGGGAAATTTAGATTAACCATTAAGAAGCATCTGTCTTTCCATTTTAAATAATTCTAAATTATAAATAACATTAAATATGGCTATCATACCGTCTGCATCACCTACAAACTATTAAAAACCACAAATGGTTTACAAACTGAAAACCTGCAATTCTGTACATTTTTGTTAAATGCCTGGTTGCTTTATTGATAAGAGATCGATTCTAATTATATTGCAACAGCTAATAATCTTCTATATATATCTCTTGAATTATCAATACTTTTAAAATTAGCTAATTTCTTTAGTTTTCCCCCAAACAAAATAGTTAACATTTAGCATTTACATTATATAAATGATTTCTTATCTATTATTTTAGTGAAATTTTGTAAGAGTGATTTTATTATTTGTTTATTGTTTTATTTAATGTCATATGTAATCAGTTTTTTGTCAAATATTTTATATTTGAGTACAATGGTTTGTATTTGACAGCCCACAGACTATACTAAGTTACTTGATTAATAGAGAAACTAGAAGTACTGTCAAAAAATAAATTTAAGGGTCCCAAGGAAATTTAAGCAGCGAGACATTTTTTAATGTTTCGCCGTCTATTATATATACATATATTATTAAACTGTAAATATAAAACACACAAATCTTTTGACAAAGAGTAATAGGTATATTTTTTAAAGTTAGAGAACTGAAAATAAGCGATTATCTACCTCTAGCGAAAAAAGTAACTAAACGTTTAAAATTTGTCTAGGTTTTATACGGGTTGTCCAGAAAACTGTTGCTAAATGAGCACTCCAGGTACTAAACCGAATTTTATGTCCATTTAACGAAAATCACTTCTTCTAAATAAAGTCCTTTTAATATACATTTTTGAAATTTAAAAAATTCGTGTTTTTTATTTCAATAATCTATACCTCTCTTAAGTCATTGAGGCACCCTTTTCGAGAAAATACGTTTGAAATTTTTATCTTTTTCGAGTTTGATTAATAAATTGTACAATACAAAGCCATGTAGTATTTACTGGGATTTGTCAGTAAAAGCATAGTAAATATATCAAGATTGATTTTTGGTAAATTGCGACGATTTTGATCTATTAAAAATGAAGTGGAGGCACCACCTTAAAGGGCTCTAAGTACCTCAGGAAATGTTTCTACGTTAAATCGATATCTGTCAGGTCTAATGTTTGGGATTTTGATTTGTAAGTGACTAGATATTTTGTATTTACATTTTGTGTTTTTGAGATTTGGTAATTATAGTAATATTTTTGTTAATAAATAACAGTTCGATTTATAAAAAAATAGATGGGTACGATTTTGTCTTTATACTACTTTGTAATTTATCCAAACATTGTAAAATTTTATGGAATGTTTCAGATAAGAGCAACACTGAAATACATTCAAGAAAACCAGTTTCCTGCTGTGACCGTCTTCAGAGACAATCGTCCCCGTTATTACAGAAGAGACGAGCACTCCGGCACGTGGACGCCAATCAGATATTAACAAACGATTAATTATTCCATTGTTTACTTACTTGTTATTATTTAACCAAAATATTTTTCACGAAATGGAATTTTGGTGTACTGAACAGTTGCGTAGCGTAGAACGAAGTTTATGAACCAAATGCCATCTTGTCTGTATATCAGCTTCTTTTTTATTTTTTAATACTGAGCTTATCGAACAGAAAAATATGAGTTAGTGACTGTGATTTTGGTTTGTTAAATTTGCCATAAAGTTTGAATCTATTTTAAAAAAATTAAATGTTTATTATTATATGTTCAAAAAACACTTAATTTTTAAACATGGGTCTAGTTAATCAAAAAAATAATTTTGTATTACAATTATCTTAAAGTTGAACAAAGAATATATATTTTGTATTTATTTAATAAATAGAAAGATGGTATAAAATAAATTTAATTTAAAAGTTATTAATACTTGTTTTATTATTTTGAATAAAAATTGAATTTTCATTTAACATAAATACGATATGGTATTTATTAACTTTTTATAAGAGTATCGTGTGCATTGTAATGTATATTGCCCTATATATTTATATACATGGTGTTCATAAAATCTACGAGCAAAGAAAACTTCAAATGGAGAACTGCTGATGGCATTGACGATTTTTTCTTCTTAACTTCTATTTTTTTCATTTCAAGCCTTTCTTTATTTACTTGTTTTCTCTTTTTCAGTTTTCTACCGTTATTATTCTCCTAAGTAGTTTTTTCTGGGCTATTTTTGCTCTAATTGTTACAATTATTTTTTAGTTTTACTTCGTCTAGTATTATTTCTTTGCTCACTATTTTATTTGTTTGTTCTTTATTTAGAGTCATTCATAGCAAACACGTTCCAATGGTTTTTATTAAAAAATCATTCATCATCAATGTTAAACTGTAATTTTGACCCAGTAGCCGAGCCTCCCTTCTGAAAATAAACGACGTGACAATGTTTGAATAATATATTTATAATTTGGTTAATAATAATTGAGAGCTTGAAGCGTTTTTTACGGCTCGTTCTAAAAATACAGAATACATACAGTACAGTTTAAACCCAAATAATTTTAATAACAACATAAAATATTTAATCTGCTATTTGAGAAGCACAATTTAACTTTTTCCGAACTTACAGGTTTTAATCAGTTTAATTCTTTATTCTTATTTTTTAAACATTTTATATTGATTTCATTTTATGTGAAACACAATTATATTTAATAATCTAGCAAATTTGAAGGCGCTTTATGAAATTCTGTAACAAGTGACAAAAAAAACAGCAAAAAAAATAAAATTAATTTTTTAAACTCTTACTTTATGGAAATATATGATTTTCCAATACAGAAAATTTTATTACGAATATCTTTCCATATTTAGCAAAAAAATAACTTAAGTTTTAATGAAATGTCAAGGTTACATTTACTTTGACTATAGTTTTTTCGGTATTAATACCAGTAAAATGAAACGCGTGAATAAACATTTACAAACCAGCCGTTAGTTTTACGTTTGAGCTGCTAGAGTCGTTTTAAAGCTATAAAAAGAACAGCATTCATTTAAAACAATAGTTTAATATGAGTTATTGAGTTAATAATAATGTATCAAAAAACATAAATTATGAAGATTTAAAATGGGATGTATTTTCTAAACTCTTGAACGTCAGTGACCATCAACAAATCTATTGTCGTTTATGAACATAAAGTAAAGTAGAGGAACGAAATGCTTTCACCATAATTTTAATCAAACCAACGTTTTACAATGATGTTTTATTAATAATGGACAAAAATCGATATATTCTATTACACAAAAACAAATAATTGAATTAAATAAAATAAGCCCAAAACATATGAAAACAGTAATTCCGGTTTTGGTAATATACAACAGAATATTCCAAAATGGGAAATAATAATTAAAATCAGGGAATTACTCCATTTTTTATTTTATTAATAATATATAAAAATTAATTGAGGTAGAAACGACATAATAGGATACAATATAGACATGGAAGTTCAAAGCTAGGAACAACTTTAAAGCATAGAAATAGAGGTAGGGAATAGGAGAGACGTACTACAAGAAGATTATGCAAAATGATACATTAAAAAGAACTACAAATAACATAAGTAGTTGAGAAACAGTTAATGAGAGAAAAATAATTAGAAAAAATAAAAAATAAGGAAGAGGAGTTAACCTAAGACTTATACATTAAAAAATAGAAGAAATACTAAGTGGAGAAGGAAGATATTTACAAAATTACAAAGGTACGATGGTACAGACATTTAAAAAGGATGGAAGATAACAAGGAGAATAGAGACTATGTGCAAATAGATCCAAGAGAACCAAAAACTAGATTTCAAGATCGAATGAAATAAAATATTTCGAGTATGGGAATAAAAATATAGTGGGAGCAAATAAAGGGCATGTAAAAATGGGGAAATATAAAGGAAAATGCGAAGACATACCTAAAGCTCTAAAAATATAAACAAAAACCCGTAGAAAAAGAATTTAAGAGCTCTAAAATAGGGGCTAGTACATATATACAGGGTGAGTCATCTCATAACTATGGGGAGTAAACGCAGGTTATTTGACCAAAATATGAGGATTATTATTATAAAAATTATTTCAATCTGAAATCAAAATGTCACAAATTTAAAGTTTCATTCGAAAGTCCGCATGGTTCCAAACGAACAATAAGTTCAGATTGACTTTATTAATTCAAAAGTGATGCATAATTTACATAAAAATATCAGGTGATATTTAAAGTTTTGGCATGACATAGAAACTTAATGAAAAATATAATAATAATAAACTGGCTGTGAAGTTTATTTACCATACAACATGACCACATTATTTTTAAAATAGTAATTAAAAATATAAAAACTTGTACACAATTGTGAATGTAGTTTAGAGAAGTGTTTTTCCTCTCTTTCGATTGAGAACAATGAACTTTTCTTCATCTTGGACACCAACATCCTCGGTTTGAAATTTCCTTGGTTAGGAAATAGCAATTGTCAGCACTTTTCAGAGATCTAAAAATTTTCAATTACAAAGTTGCAAGAATAGAATTTACCGTTTAATGGACACAATGCTAGAGCTAGTGAATTGAATATAACGAGAAATTTAAATTCAAATTTGGCTATAGTATAGTTCAGTAATTTAGTAAATAATTAAATCTAATTAATTAGTTAAAAAAATTTCGAAAGTTATAACATCAAGGTTAATTCGATATATAAAAGAATCCGTCTTGAGATTTCCTTTATTTATTTATTTTATGTTTTTATGTGTTTTGCAATTTTATTATTATTATTTTTCTTTACATTTGTTACATTTGTCCTGCTATGAAAGTACTTAGGAATTCACTTTTAGTTATATGTTCGTAGTATAATTGTTGTATTTTGATAAAAGAAAACAATATAGTTCATTCTCAAAAAAATAATGGTTATTTAACTTTATGGGAAAAAGCTTAAAAGGAACTACAAGAAATGTGTAAGTTAAAAAAATTTAAAAGAAAAATATAAACATAGCAATAACACGGTAATACTTAATAATCACAAGACTGCTGGACACAGCATCGAATATTTCTAGATATTTTTTTTACAAAGTTTACAAAGCTCATATCTTTTTTATAGAGAAAAGGAGAATATTACCAGGCAATAAGACCAACATTTTCACAAAAAATAACTATAATAATTGCGTTAATTAGAGTCATCAGTCGATAAGGACACATCAATCAATTTCACTGCAAAACCGAAATTCACTTGAGAATTTTTGGATACTGTAGAAGATATTGTGGATAGATAGACCTAAAAAATATTAACTACAGATAATTTTTTGTTGTGTACAAAATCGAAGCAACTAGGAAATCCTACCCTAAAGAGCATTGAAATTTTTCTAAAATTATCCAATATTTCAGATGAAATCTCATTACCATTTTAGCACATAAACGCCTGTATTTCAAGAATAAGATTAAGATATATGGAGGTTGGATATCCAATACTGTGCCAGAAGAATAGGGGAACAATTCTACGTAAAAAACGCAAAATCCATTTAGGTGAAAATAATTATAATAAAATTTCTAAGTATTAAGGATTTTTCTTTAGCTGCAAATTTACTTTTCTCAATAAGCTGTTAATGACAAATTAATATAAATTAAGAATTTTACAAACAAGAATAGGTTATAATAATAATAATTTAGTGATTTCTATGAATTAAGTACTTACCTACTTTGGTTCCGAATCAGCATCAAACCCTCCAATGTTTTTATTTTGAAATTTCTCAAAAGAACTAGCGAAATTGTCGTATATCATGTATGTCAAATAATTTATTTTGGGCTTATTCAAATACTTGCTATTTAAAATGGTACAAGTGTTTAGTAAATATATGAAAACGTTCCAAATTTAACTTTGTCGTTTATTATTTTCTACCCATAATAGTTCATTGGCTTAAATAGTGACATTGTGTTTATCTGTCATTGTAGGCCGCATATAAAAAGTGGTTGGTGAATGTAAAATAAATCGATCACTTTATTAGCATAGTAATTTATCATGAGTACTGCATTATTTTTGTTTTGTTGATATAAATCTCCATATTAGCTTTTCAATTTGCTCTATCCATATGTTTAGTAGTTAATGTAAACTGAAGTAGTTAGTCTATTAACATGAATTAGCTTTGCGATATTAAACATTATTAAAAGTAAATTTTCATTTTCATTTGTTTATTGTGATTTAGTTCATTTTATTTTTTATTCGAGCTATATTTTAATTTTATTTAATTTTATATCCTTTCATTTATAATTTGGGGCATAACATTTTTTACCATTTTAATAAATTTGGTTTTATCATTTAACAACTAAATTATTAAATTTTAAATTCATTATAAAAAAATAAGAAAAAATGTCCTATTTATAATATACATAGTTGGGATAAAGTATGGAACCAAGTAAATATCTTTAAACCAAACCCGACGATATTTATGAAATTTCACAAGTAAGTGCAATGGAATAAAATGCAGTTGATTCCTTTTGCCCCATTGCACTTACCTATAAAATTTACTTGGTTCCATACTTTGTTCCAACCCTGTATGGGTATTTATGTTTATATCAAATATTAGGAATATCACAACATAATATTTTAATTATAGCTTTTAATTCAGATTTATTGAAAATATGTATGCACTGCATTATTTTGGGGCTACTAGGGTTAAAATAATTTTATTATATAATATAATTGTTAATTTGATTACTACTTTATTTTAAAATGGCAATAATAATAATTTTTTATTATTTCACTTGTTGAGCATCTAAAAGGTTTTTGACTTAAAGCTGGAAATTTTCATTTTTCTTGACTTCATGACTTCACTTTTTCAATTTAGTAGAAGATGGAATAGCCTAAAAAATACATAGTACCTACACGATAATATTGTATATTTAGATACGGGGTGTTCCTTATACTTTGATTAATATTTGCTTTTAATTTTAAAATACTAGAGGAACTATTTGTTTAGTTATAAAAAAACTGTACTGTAATTCTTCGTCCATACCAACATAACCAACAAAACAAAAACATAACTTTTTAAAAACTTTTAACAAAACAATTAGGAGTATAGTCAAGTATAAGTATAAGTAAAAGTTGTATTTTGGTCCCTTTTCAAATCATGCACATACGCATATTATGATCGTGATTTTTCTGATTTTCTGTCCATTTATGCAATAAAATTGAGATACACTAAATTAAAAACATATTATACTATTACACAGGTCTTCCAATAAATCTTTGAACATGCGTCATTTATAAATGATATTATCAAATGTAACCCATTTATGCAGCATCTTTTTTATTAACTTTAAAAAGTGCATAGTTATTAAACATGTTAAATTTGTCCTTTAATGAATGATGATTATTTATTCCCACAGTACTAGAAAAAAAGATAGTATTAAAAGCGGTACTAGTCTTGTTGACGCATACTTTTCAATTCATACATCATACATACAATACATATTTTATTATTATTATTATTATTAATCAGTATATAAATCACTGTGTCTTTCTTTATAACAGGTATATTTAAACAATTAAAATGTGTGTTTAAAAACGTTACTTATGAGGAAAACAAGGATTAAATGCAACATATTAAACAAATATAAAACCGAAAAATAATTTTTAAAACTTTGAAATCCCAAGCAAAATAATTATTTTTAAATTTGTGCGAATATTTTAAACTGAAGAAAAGGAATGGTTTGAACGAGAAGAGACATTGATATCATTAATATCAATGACAGCTCAGATTTAGAAAGTGATAAAATATCATTTTTAATATAGTTGTATTATATGTAAAATAAAAGTTTTTGACATGTCTACTAATATTTCTAAATATAAAAGTTACTATGTCATTACAATACTTAATTCTCTAATTTGAATATTTAAATTAAAGTTTTTGTTAATAACATACTGACCGTTATTCACACGAATATTAAAAATAGCACTTATTTTTTGAGCATTACTATTAATTTCATTTTAAATGTCAAAAAGAGCAGTTTTACAATCACTATCTATAAGATGGTCGGGGCAGTGGCAATGTTAAAGATGACGGGTCATTCAATTACATATTTTGGAGAAATTTCAAACAAAATATCAAAAATTATATCTTGTACAACATCTTCTAAGATACCTTTTTTAAAGTAAGGAATAATGTAGGTTCATTTTTATTAAAAGTAAAACCTAAAATTGGGTATTTAAAACTAAATTATCCAGATTGTAATGCCATCTAGCTTGGCCACACATTTTAATATAAGGTACTGTGAACACTTACGAGTTTACAGATTAAAACAACCAGATAAGTCACATTACGCAAAACACCTCACTGACACCAAACACAAACTTACACTTAACACAATGGAAAAAATAGTGATAAAAAAGAAGAACTTGATTTTTTGGAGGGATATGAAATAAAGAAACACCTAAAATATCCTCAATATACAGTATTGAATGAACAACTAAACCTGGGAAGTTCAATTAGCTTAAATCACCTTTTGAACTAAATACCTATTTAATATTAACCAAATATATTTTTAGAAAAATAAGAATATTGCTTAATAATGATTGGTTGTGATGTCGTCTTATTTCATATAATTTTATTTAAAATGCACGTTCAATTACTGACTGGAAGAACTGTACCAAGCAAGATATTTAAGGAGACATTTCAAATATATAATAAAATAATAATTTAATATAATATAATAATAATAAAACTTTTTTTTTATTATAAAATATTTTTTAGATAATTTATTTTTCATATTAGTTAGTTACGTAGATCCTAAAATGGGTAAATTTTTGGCAAATTCTCGTAATCTTTTATAATCCTTGTACAGACATAATAAAAAGTTATAAATTAAAACGAAAGAAATTGTTAAGATTTATAGTTAAATAATATATTTTTTTTCCCAAACCAAATACTGATTAACAATTGTATATGATTATTATTTTCATTATTATTAAAAAAACCCACTCGTTTTTTACCTTATTCTAGAAATTACTACACTAATTAGGGATGCTCAAGACGAGACTTTTTCAAGAAATACCTTTTGTTTCCTCTTGTTTTGAATTTCCATTTTGATCTATATTTTGGTGCAGTTTTGGGTTTCATTTAGTTTAATTTACCACTAATATACCGATTTTCCCAAAAAATAGAGAACAAAATTATCTTACATTGAAACATTCATAATAAAGTAGCATTCTTATAAAAGTAGTGGGACTGCAGGAAACATCATTTATAATTTTATAATAACAGTGAAGTTTTAATTAAATTTAAGTACAGAGCAAAATATGAATTAAAAATATGTTCAAGTTCACATTCAGGGTTTTCTTAGTTATAAATTTAGGAAATTTTTAGTAATTTCGATTTTCTTTATAAAGTAAATAATTCAATAATTGCTGACGTGTTTATTATAATTTTTTGCAAGAATCTAAACATATGCATAATTTTTAGTTCTTGTTAACATTTTCAATAAAACATTTTGCTTTCTATTTAAAATTAAATATTCTTTTATTCTTCAATCTAAAGCATTATTTTTTATTTTGTCTGTATTCCAACCAAAAAGTTTGATGCTTGATTATGGATTTCTCAGCCGAAAATGTCTAGCTGGAGAGAATGTGTGTTATATGAGACATACTAAATCTTTGATTTTGGTATAGTTTTTGGATGATTGTTATTTGGTGTATTTTTAGTCCTAAGACTACCATTATTATGTTTAGTGTGGTTCTATGGTATTGCTTAAAAGAAATGTACACTTTTTCACTGTATTTTACAAATAAAATAACTTGCTATTTCCTATTACGGTTAGTTCGCAGCTATTTCACATAAGTTTATTGTGGTTAGGAATTTGGAAGCTTGTGGGAAGAACGTAAGCTTAACTTATTTCTCTACACTTACCTTTTACTTATCTAAAACTAAAGCACTTTTAAGATGTATGTAAGGCTTGTCTTGTTTTGAAAACCGAAAAAAAACGTCTTGTCTAGAAATTTCTTGAATTCAAGACCAGACAAGACAAGACTTCTTGAATGTAAAGTAGTATTGAGCATCCCTAACGTTGATCCTTTCTTTTGAAAAAACTGTCCATAGCCATCTAAAATATGTAAGCACACAGAAAACTACATAATGAATTGAAAATTAGAGTTTATAAAGTAAAAATTTGATGACGAGATATAAAATATTGCTGTAAGAAAAAAAGTTACCTTATGAGCATTTTTGCTGAGACCACTTCCAAAATTTATCGCTTCTGGTGAAGTCACCGATAATAAAGGTTTTAACTGATCTTCTAAAAAGTAAAAATAGAGGATTCTTCACTAATTCACAAAATACCTACTGATAGTTCATATTTACCTTCAATCAGAACCAAATAGTACGTCTCCCTGTATGCTAAAATGTCTGTGCCATTTTTATTCGGTGGACATGTACTTATATTTAACAATTTTTTACTTTCGTCTATCAAATCAACTCTATCTGTAACATGATTGTTTTTTAAGATATTTTAATCCAAGTTCTACCTACGACTTCCTACCTTTAATTTCTTTTGGGATTCCTGCTTGATCCATAAGATAATCAATAATAATGCCTATATAGCAATTTGGATTAAAAAGCAAGTCCTTATTTTCTATAGGAACATCTTTAAAAAGTTCGGTTTCAGATCGTTGTTTGGTTTGCATTCGAAATTCTTCATATGCTAATAACAGGGAAAATATTACATTAGTAAATTTCAAAAGATTATTTTTTGTACTTACTGATATATGTAAGATTACAAAACATATGTAAAAAGGTAAAATATATGTATACAAATAATATATATAAGAGTATATAAAATATGATGTTTAATAAAAATTAAAATAATAATGATAAAATGACATCTGCTAGAAACATTGACAAATTTTGGCAGTAGGTCAATACCAGAACAACACTTAAAATATTGGGTGGATAGAAATGTCTCGTTTTTCTTCTTTTTCAATAAAAAAAAAATAGAGTTGTAGCAAATCCTTATAAGGATTCAGATGTCTTCATGGAATAAAATGATGAGCAAATACTGGTGACAATATTATTGTATCAGATAAAATAAAATTGAAAGAAAGTAACGTATATAAGGAAACGGCCAAATTTATTTAAAAGAATCCTGATAATTAATATTCCTGGGAACACTACAAATCCATTTGATTGTTTTTGCTATTTTTAAGAAGAAATATGCATGAAGATACTGTATTTGATGGTCCATCTTAAAGGAAAAAATTACGTACACTTTATTCTTTTTTCTCAAGACGTTTATATAAAATGAGCACGTTTCACAACTTGAAAAAGCTATAGATGCATCAATTGTGTGGAATCCTAAAATATTTTTTCTACTTTGTTTTGATTACTGTTCATTGGACTAAAAATAATTAATGTAGTGTATATATTTTATTCATAAATATTTTTGTTTTATTCATTCAAGCTAGAACTTATATTAATATTTGATACTTTTTATCATGTATTTTTTAAGTATTAAATTTGAACGTACACTAAGTCTTATACTGTTCTCCAAAATAGCGACATGAATTTTGCTTAAATATTTATAAAAATATTGCTGATAGTAATTTGCAACTCCATAAATTTTTTCAAAATTTTTGAAAATATAGTTAAATTTTCTGAGGGTTTATATAAACCTTAAAAAGTAATATATTTAATAGTTAATTTACAACACTGGTTTTTGGGAGCCGTATTTTTTAATAAAGAAAGTAATTGGAAATACTTAAATCGAGAAATAATTTCTAATTTGAGTGGCAACTAATTAAAATGGGAGGATCTAGTCTACAGTTTCTAAACATAATGAAGATTATTATCTTTTTTATCGAACATTTATTTTATTAGAAGATCATCTAATCCTATAAAAAAAAGAAGAAGTTAGGGATCTGTATTTAACAATAGAGAACCATTCGATCTATTAAACTTCAGTGCGCGCAAATTTTCTTTTAAACCTGTCAAATACAGAGTGAAACTCGGCCGAATAAAAGGAAACTATTGTTCTCTATTCGTATTCTGTTACCTCTCAACAGATTTAGAACACTAACGTGAAATTGCTATATATCTATTATTGATTTAACGTACTAACTTCAAAAGACATTCAAGGTTTTATTTGCTATTCATTTCACCAAACCAGAAAGGTTGTCAGTTCAAAATTAAACAATGGGCATACAAGACTAATGATTTGTGTAAAAATACCGGGTTAGGTTAAGTTTATATCTTGAAAAATAACCAGAGGGTTTTTATTAAATTTTGGTTCTTTATATACTCGGATTAAATTCCATATAAGTGGCTCCAAAAATTTAATAAGGCCGAATTCCGCTTTTCGTAAAAAGCTATAAAAATTAAGTTTTAAACTTTAAAGCTCTCTATATTTTTTTAATATTTGTATGTCAGTGGCTATGGCATATTTTTTGGTTTTTTTAACTTGGCTCGAAACTGCAATTTTAAACGATTAACAAAGCGATCAGAGTGTAAAGAAAAAATAATTTATTTCGCTTAAAAAAATATTTGAATGTGGCTCCATAACCTAAATATGTCAATTTTCAAAAAACTTGTTCATCTTTGTATTAATAATTATCATTATTGACATTTATTAGCAATTTATAGAGAATATAAGTGTAGTGTTATAAAACTGGACATATGATTTTTTGTCCAGGCACAAGACAAATAAATGGGAATCCTTGGAAAATTCGAATACCTGGAAAGGTCTTTCATTAATGTCATGATATTCAATCCAATCGCAATAAAATCATCTTTTTCATTTTAGGGCTTTAGGAAAACAAGACCATGAAAATAAATCGATAAAAATAACCTTAGTTATTTTTTATTTACTTTTCATTATTTTTTTGTTATAGTTATTCTTGTCTTATTAATATTGAAATTAACTATTGATAATCTACTAAGCTTTGCTTTTGATCATTAAAAGCGACATATTAATTTAACTTTTTAATTTGTTTCCAGACTGTTGTCCAGAACTACAAAATTAGCAATAGTTGCTCAATACGTGCCTTACTTTAATAACAATATGCGGTGATGTAAAGTGTGACGGTAGTTTTAATGAAAAGGTTGACGTGGTATTCAGACGAGCAACAATACGAAAGCCATTCTGGTGGTACTTTAGAGAAACTTTTAAATTGGTAGGTACTTGACACAAAACAACAAAAACTTTTTAGCACGAGATTTTCTAGTTAGATAACTAAAAAAACATATATACAAAATTTTTGGATGCTGTTAATTATTATCAACTTTTATTTGGAATATATCCTCCTACAGCTCTTAAAAATTATTCGTATATAATTTCCATGGTGCCTAGACTAATTCTCTATCCAAATATTCGCAAAATGAATTGAACGAGGAATTGCTCGTCGAAATTTGTTCCAATCCAAAAACACGCGATGTTTTCTCCAAAAAAATATTTTAGTAGTATTGTGCACTAGCAATGGAAAAATAATTTGTAGTTATACTTCAGCCATTTTAGTATTATTTAATTATTTTATTTTATATTCAAAGAAAGGAAAGTATTAAAAACAGGAAAATTCTGGATTATATATTCCAGTTTTATGGACTTCTACTTGTATATATTGTTATATTTTTCCATGTGGTTATATTGAACTTTCGTAAGTCGTTTTCCACTTGTCTGCTCCACCTTTTAAAATGTCGGATAATTTTTATTTTCACCCCTTAACTGTTAGTGAAAACCAACGTTGGTATAAGGTCATTTTCTATTCTTATTTCTTCATTGCATTCCGTGCATTCTGCTGGTCGTTTACAAATTTGTGGATTATTTATCTGTTTGTTTCCCAGTACTCCTACATACAAAATTCTAAGTTCGTTATTTTTAAACGGCTCTACTATAGTTATAAGTACAGATAAGGAAACTGTATCTACGGCAGTTGTTAATGGAAATAACGGTTTTGGAGCAGTAATTGGAGAATTTTGTATGGACCTTGCTATAGAAAAAGCGAAAGCAACAGGAATAGGCATGGTTGTATGTCATCACTCGAATCATTGTGTTATCTCCGCTATGTATTCTGTCCAAGCAATCAAAAAGGGTTTCATCGGCTTCACTTGTTCCAATACTTGGTATATGGTTCCAACTAGAGCGAAAGATCCTGCTTTAGGAACCAATCCAATTTCTTTGGGAGTTCCTGCACTAGATGGAGACAACTTTGTTTTGGACATGGCAACTACAGCAGTAGCAGTTGGAAAGATAGAAGTTCAACGTCGAAAAGAAGAGCCCATACCTAAAGGCTGGGCGTTAAATAAAGAAGGAAAAGTTGAAACAGATGCTACAGTTGCACGCCAAGCTGGCAGACTCCTTCCACTAGGAGGAGAAGAAAAATCCGGTGGATTTAAAGAATTCGGCTTGGGAATGATGGTGGAATCATTATGTGGAATTTTATCAGGGTCGTCTTATGGTCCGCATATTCGAGGCTGGACGAAAAGTGAATCTGTAGCTAACTTAGGACACTGTTTTATAGCCGTAAATCCCAAAGTGTTTGCTCCTGGAGTAGAGCAACGAATGTCTGATTTAATGAATTGTATTCGAAATATGGAACCAGCAAATCCAAATCTACCGGTATGGAGATGCTGAGCGTAATCATATGAAAAAAGTAGCCAAAGATGGCGGATTACTGTATGTAAAAAACCAACATGACTCTAATAAACGGCTGGCTGAAAAACTAAATGTTTGTCCAATGAAATCTAAACCTTTATAATATCTTATAAATTAATTATTTTTAAATGTTCTAAGAAAACTAAGAAACTTATTGTTATTGTCGTTTTTTCTATATATGCTTTCTATTCTCTTTTCGAATAAAATGTTTGTATTCTCTGTGCTTTGGACTGTATTGAAAAATTCTGGAAAAGCACAAAAATATTTCTTAGAACATGTACGTACACGCTTTCTGCTTATCATCTTAAAAAGTTTTTCTAGATCTATGAGACAACATTTAAATTTGAATGCGTATTCTTACAAAGCTTATTCTGAAGCTACGAAAACAGCAGTTTTAGTGTTGCTAAACATTCCATTGCAGTAGATTTTTATTCAAGCTGAAGCCAAATCAGTTATTAGTAGACTTTCTAGAGGGCCATCAATCTTGCGAAGGTATTACATGCCATGAAGAAAATTTCCAGGTGCATTGAAAATAATATTTTTAATTGGTATATAGAACGTGACTTTACAATAAAATATTCTAATAAAATTTTTTTCTATCATCATCAGTTTACACAAAAATTCACTTTAAACATTTATACGTGGCAACATCTCTCACTTTTAATAAAAATATGTGTCACATAACCAAGCAAAGTCTACCTGAGGAATCATAAAATTGTGTTAGTTTGCAGAAGATTCAGATCGTTTCATCGTTTTAAGTTTGTCGTTTGGTAAAGCAGTTTCAATAAGTCAATGAAAATGACATTTTATTCAAATTAAGAATGTCATCACATGCTAACTCTAAAAATAATTGATACAAATTGAGTTCACCAGGACATCATAAGTCTGGTGAAGAAAATATGTGTAGACTCTGCTAGACGAAAGTCTGCAAAGGCTAGGATTCTAAAACTGAATAAACAGGAATGTAAGGCAGTCAGATTTGTACAAAGGAGTCTTTAACCAGATTATTATTTTTCAGTTTACCACCTGACACAAAATTAGTAAAATCTACTCTATACTTGTTAAATGTATTTTTGTAACAATAATTCATAAGTTTTACTTTGTTGTATTTAAACTACCGAGCTTGAATACTCCATTATTAAATCGATTATCTATTATCTACTACGACTTTTATTATCCATCCATTTGGATAACTGCCGTTAACGACTATATTGATTTCCACTTAAACCAACAATAATTAAAATGAGTATACCAATATAGCAAAATAACGTAAGAAGAGCTACTACTAGCGATTTATGTGGGGACTCATAAATAACCCATTTATTCTGTTACCATATTTTTAATTTTGCATTTACCCATTTTATCCGAAGAAAAATTACTGGAAAGAAACAATGAAAGCGAGTTTCGAGATCATACATCAAGTGTCCTATTAAATTCCGCCAGAACTTTTATATATATTTAAATTCGAATACCGTTATCCTCAACGATGCCCGGTCGAATTTTGTTTCCTAATATCCCAAATGAAGTAAATGAGAGAAAGCAGCTTTCCGCTTTCGAAATTGTTCGTGAAAAGTCGTGAAAGCTTGAGACGAAGCGCGCTTTCGACAGTCAGTCGTGCTTTTAGCGTGCTTTCCATCACACGGACTCTCCTCCAGCTTTCCACTTCACCTAATAAATCTTCTCTATGTACACCCTCATGTGTTAAACTTTTTGGACAGGTAAACTCTTTAGAATTTCATTTTAATTCAATTTCTCGCTTTCCTGGGGTTTTTAATAAGTTGGCATCGAGTATAAACTGTATCGCGCGCTCTGAAGTTTATTTCAAAGTTTTCTGCTTTGCGTTTTATACTTTTTTATACTTTCTCATAATATGTTATTTTTAACAATACATTTATGGTTTAAAATGGAATGCAATTAATTTGATAGGAGTTACATCAATAAAAATTAAAATGTAAAACATCATTTTGAACGAAAAGTTGTTCTTGAAGTTAAAGAGGTACATATTACTTTTTTCAAAACTTTACAAAAGAATCTTAATCTATGAAACATTTTTTAATTTGACGGAGTTAAATTACTCCTTTCAAAGCTGAGTTTGAAAACTTCATATTGATATCTTGTAAATATTGTTATACTATTTATATATCTATGAATTATTTGTTTCAAAACAAAAATGAAAAATTAAAAAAAATACTTTTATTTATTATAAAGAAGTTTTTTAGAAAATAAAACATAAAGAAATAAATTGGATATTTGAATGAATATTAAATTTATTTCATGACGAAAAATATGTTTCTTAATTTATAGTGTATCTGTTTTTCTTGCATTTGGATTAATTTAAAATAAAATGAAAAACATGTTATGTGATGTGTAAAGTTATATATGCATGAAATTGATGTCAACTCTGTAAACAAAGCCATTGAAAAAGTGCGTCATCGGGGTTCTAATTTGACCAATAATCCATTCATTACGGTTGATTTTGTAAATATTGTCAATAATATCAGAAACTACTTATTTATGAAAATAATGTTTTCATCAAAATATGTTTAATTAAATGAATTATTATTAAAAACCAATAATAATCTACTGTTATCGCGGAAATAAAATTTCACTGTTATTGTGTAAAAAGGGCCTTTAACTGTAAATGGACGTCACTTTGGTGGTTTCAAATTACCTATATTTAATGGGTCTTCCATCCTTTATAACTTATATATAGGGTGTTTTATCAATTTGGCCTATTTCTTTCGGAGCTTATAACTTCCGAATTATTCTGTATATTATTTTGATATTTGAATATCCTGTATAAGGATATTTGGAATTTGTGCACTTGCTACATTTGTAGATAACCAGAGTAGTTTACAAGAAATACATTTCTGCTTCCAAAGGCTATAAAAATTCCTATTTTATATACCACACGTTGTAGGATGGAAATAAGTATGTTTAAAGCCTTTGGAAGCAGAAATATATTTCTTGTAAATTACTCTTGCTATCTACAAATATAGCCAGTGCATAGTTTCTAAATATCCTTATACAGGATGTTCAAATTATCCTTTAATTTGTTCTTTTGTCCTTCCCCTTCTATCTCGTATCATTCTTCCTAATCAGGTTTTTCTCGGTCTCCTTTTTCTCTTCTTTCTATCTGGTGTTGTTTCTTTAACTTTCTTGATCAATCTGTTTTTATGGTATTAATGACTCTTGTTACAACAGCATACAATTTGCATTTGTCTAACTATCTGGTGGTATCAAATTAGTTCTAACGCACAGGTGGTGCCGGGTGGCGCAAATTCCGAGAACCGCAAAACAGAGGTGCCCCTACACATGTCAGCAAATTCGTAGAACTCTACCCAATTTACATTCTCCAATATACATTACTTATGTCTTTCGAATTTGCAATTTAATAATGTATAGGATATATCTTGACACTCTTTATTATTTTCAATACAAAACTTATTGTAGTATCTTTCAAGACAACGAATATATCGTACTCGGAGTGTAAGTTGATCACAAAAACATAAAGCCTTTATAAACACCAGTTTCTGTAGTTATAGATTAATATATAATATGTTCAATGCGGAATAAATTAGGGTAAATGCTCTTAAATTACGGCTTAATTTCGCCTAGTAATCTTACTAATCTTAAGACTATATTACCTACCTACCTACGCAAGACGTATCGGCTGAAATTATCTCGGAGATTTGAGCAAAGTACGAGAGTTTATAACTTGTAAAATATTACTTCTATTAGACGTAGATATAACTGGGATATTAGTTTAATAAAACAATTTCAGTTAGCACTCAATGTTTTGGAAAATTGAAAACTAATAGGAGTCTGTTGACTGATTAATTAGCAAAGAAATTCAATATGTTAGTGGTACGTAAGGATTCAAAAAATAATTGATGTAAATATCTTTAGATCCTCATAATTAATGATAAAAAGTAAAACTCATATTATTCAGTGCCTCCATTAACATAACACGTATCTATTCCTAAGTGAAAATTTTCGTCTACGATTTTGTATTACAGAAAAGATTATATATATATATATATATATGATGTAAGATAAATTTTATTATACCAATACTTTCTCGAGATACTTTGGATTAATTTTATTCCATATAATAGCTGCAAATATCTTTAATTCGAAATCAACAAGAAAATATTTGAATTTTTCAATTATGGGGGAGGACTGATCGTATAGATCATATTTTTACATATATTATCTGTATATATTGTTTGTAGATACATGTTGAATACACAAAAATTTAATCAAATGTTTTAATTGGATTCCTGCTGATAATGGAGTTTAGGTGACTACAATGTAAAAAATAGATATTGTTGGATAAGGTAATTTTGTTTTAGTTTTTTTCAAACAAGAAAAAATAACATTTACGCAATTCATATCAGCTTATTATCTCGCTTATTCGAAAGAACTGTTATGACTTCTGAAACTCCCTATACAATAATTAGGGCTTTATCTGAAATCCGAGTTTTATTGATACCGCGCATAGAACCCTACAGAAGATTACTTTAAATGACGTGGAAAGCTAAGTAAAATCGGAAATGATCCTGTCAGATTCCAGATAGTTCAATTACTATAGTTAGCCAGAGTGTTGATGAAATGTTTTACCTTTCTTACATCATAAGTTAAACTTGAATTGATTTTAGTAGAAATTAAGATTTCATTTCATTACATTTATCTTCTGTGTTTGTTCGTTTTTCGTTGAGTTTTCCTGTTTGAGATCAATGGTTCTCTTCTGTGTATGTTCTTCAGCATTTGGAAAGTATGTGTAGTTTTCAAATTCAAACAGTTTATTGAGACGTCTCTATAAAGTTAAATTGCACTCTAAAATAGACCAACGACAAGTTTAAGGCTACAAAGACCTATAAAATTCGAATTTTACATTCTTTCGTCCAACTACGCTATTATAAGAAAATAAACCTAAAGTCTTCAAACTGAAAAAATTGAGCCTGTAAAGACGCAATAAACTATAAAATTAAAGGTGTAATACTAAGGATTTTCAACAAACTTTCAAGAAAAAAGTAATTAAAACATATTTACCGTAAATAATAACGAACAAAATGAATTATGTATCTCATACACTGTATAGTCAAGAAGTAATTCGAAACCTATTCATTAGTTATGCTTACATTGAACATGCTTTTATTAATAAAATATGGAAACCAAATTATATCTATCATAAAATTTAAACGAAGCAAAATATTATAAATTCAAGTATAAACCTTTATTACAGTCATTAAAGTGGGTATTAAAACGATTTAATGTTATTCGGGTGTTATTATTATAACCTTGTACATTGGTAAAGAATTTATATTATTCAGCAATAAACCTATAGATAATGTGATTTCGGTTGTCCGTAATATATTTTTCATCTAGCTAAAGTAAAACGTTGAAAACATATATGACCTAATACAGTATCAGTGGTTTCTACTACATACATATCCTTAGATATAATAGAATAGCCTCTCCCCTATTTCGATAAAGTCTTTGAATTGAATATGACATCGAACGCATGAGAACTGTTATGGGTATTAGGCAAGTGACCCCTCTTGATAACAAGATCCACGGAGCTTAAACCTTCACTTCCCTAAAGTCTACATTTCACTAACTCAACACTCGTGTCATATTAGAGGTATATCCTTTTGAAACTTCCTTTGAAAAGTATCACTCTGAGAGCTGAGATGAGCCGCGTCGAAAATAATTAATCCGCTTCTGGGTACCAGGATTCGGCTCCGGTTATAGAGGATATTGTTAAACTTAAAGATTATAAAATAAAAATAACAATCGTGGATTGTAGGAAGGTGAAAATGAAGGGAATTCCAAAATTTTTAAAACGAATTAGTTACGTGCTACAAGAAATGACAAAAGTGATATCGGCGAATTAAATTTTGCATGTATATTAAATGTTCCGCTATGAAAAAACCTATATGAGAATTTTAAATAAAGTCGTTGAACAAGAAATTACATGATTTAATAAAATTTTAATGATAACTGGGGTTGTTATATTTATATATAGAGTGGACCAAAAGTCTGGAAACGGCCAATTATCTCGTAAATTGCAAGTCCGAATTCTACAAAATTTGGGATAAGCTTATTTTGGGATACGGACATTCCAGATTTAAACATTTGGAATGTTGTTTTATACATCACGCTGTATATTCAGTCATTTTTGGAATCTTCTCTACAAAACGATTTCAACCATTGATTGATTTTGTTAATTCTAAGTATAAGTTACAAGTTTGATACATACAACTTCATTAATTTTTTCAACGTCATTTCTCAATATACATATATAACAACATGTTTGTCATAATATATTATGCATTTTTTTCTTAAACCACGCTCCATGAAATTATTTAATATAATTTTTTCCCCATTATTACTTGACCTATGGTATTTCCAGCATTGATGCAAAGTGACTAATCGTATATGGTTCATTTGCGTGGAAATAAATTCTTAGCCATGTAGCGTTATACGTGAAATTATTAATACCTCCTTGTAGCATTTTCAGCACACAACACGCCAAACGAACGGTTAGGCACTTTACAGCACCATACATTATAATAAGGTACTTTTATTATTTAGGTACTTAATGAGTTTAATAATTTGAGCATTTATGTTTTCCATCACCTTCATTTGCTCTCAAGTAAACCATAGTAAATATTTAATAAACTCTGTGAACAACCACAATGAAAAATACCTTTCCACAAGTTCATCAATATTCAAACCGTAACTTTGAAGTTAAACGATCCCGCATAAATTAATAAGAACTTCATTTAGAACGAAGTGTAACTGATTGTTTAATCAGGAAATATCCAATTAACTCATTTAAATTCAAATAACACGAGTAACAAATTTAATGAAAGTGTCTGGTTTAATTTTCGTCAAACGCAACAAAATATTTTGTGGCTGGGTGTCCGCATATAAAAAGATAGTTCACGTGAAAGATTTATATAATAAATCGAAGCAGGTTATACATAAATAGATTGTAATTATAAAAAAATGGTATTAAATTTAGGAAAAAACATACATGTAATCCTAAAAACTTTCATCTTTAACATTGACGTAACAAGTAAGATGTACTTATTTTTCTAATACTGGCTTGCCTTTAAAACATCGGAAAAAGTCTTTTAAGTCTTTCAACATAGTTCTCATGACCAAACAAAGTAAATTGTATTTCTCTTCTACAGAAAGCCATTTGTGAAGTTGAAAGAAACGTCGGTTTTCTGCGTTCCATATTTGTTTTTCATATTTCGATGAAAAGCATAAAGCACATTTATGCCGTTTTTACTCTGATTAAACAGTTTTCCGATCAAAACATCAAACGAAATTTGATTGGCTCTCATCCGAGGAAAATGCTTACTTAAATTTTCTAACCCTTTGTAAAAACTTTTACTTAATATAAAAATAATGTGGATACATGGAAAGTTACTTTTGAATTATATCTATTCGATGGATTTTTCATTTTATAATTTATATCCTACATTTTTGATGTCATCAGCTTTAACTGCTGTAATGATTAGCCTCGCGTTATGTGTACATTTTTATATTATTTTCCACAATTATTTAGAAACCAAAGCTATAATATGAAGATTAATTTCTAATTGACGAAAATTGCATCTATTGGTTTCTTTACTATAATATTGTCGTATTTCCTGTTTATTGTTTTTATTTTCTTTTTCTCCCATTTACGCATGAAAAAGTTGTCGTCTCTTATCTCCGACAAACCGAAAATAGTTTCGATCACATTTTCGCTTCCGCTTTGATTATTCGTATTATTCGCAACTATTTAAAAGCAAAACAACTAGCGTTTCGTTTTCCCGTTGTGGTCGGAAATTAGTTCTGAAAAATAATATATCACATGTTAATGTTCACAATATTGCTTGAATTGCGAGATGTACGAGGGTGAGATGAAAAGTATTCACTTTAAGAAAAATAAAACCAACTACGGTTTGGAATATCCTTTTATTTTTCGACATAGTTTTCTTATCGCTCAATACACTTCGTCCAATGGACATAAAAATATGGATCCTACAGACAAATTCATCTAGCTCTTCAAAATAGGCGTTTGTGCTGGCAAATTGGATGCATATTTCCTGCCGAAGTGTTTTTTTTTAAGTTTGGATGTAAACTAAAGGATAAAGGGTCCAAATCTGGCAAATAGGGTACATGGGGTGCTAATTCGAATCTCAGTTCCTTAATTTTAGGCAGCGCATTGACGGACGTTTGACTTGGCGCGTTTTTTCCAATAATCCAGGCCGTTTCTCCAAAATGTTCTCTTTTCAAGGTAAACAATGAAAATAGTGCCTCACTTACACTATAACCTTTCGCTGTCGATTGTCTTGACTGGTCTTTAGTCTCCTGTGTATAAACCTGTACAAAAATCTTTTGTATTGCACTTATACAGCAACAAAAACTCTGCTGAAATATTCATACGAATGAGTTTTTGATCCGAACTTGCAAAGAGCTTAATCTTGTCTAAAATTTCTCTATTGAAATCCTCACATCCTCAACGATCTCCACCAACTTCAATCAACGATTGCCAAAAACAGTTTTGTGGATTTTCACTTTCACTAAATGTGTAGCAAAAATTATTCATCCATCCTCGTGTACATATAAATTTATAGCATTGTGAGTTGACAACTCGTTTAAGTATTGTTCACAAAATTTGTGGTGAACGCTCACCTATTGAAGTATAATATGCATAAATTTTGTTGCTGGACAGTTATTACTCTTCTCCAAATAGAAATCATTTAATAAGTAAAAGTAAGTAAAGTGGTAAATAAAATTACAAGAAATAATTTAAAAAGATAATGTTGTTATGTCAACTATTAACAAGACATAAATTACTGGGTAACATTAGGTACATTAAAAATTAATACTATTTTTTTTTATACTTTTTCAACATTTTTTCATAGAAATTCTTTCTAGTTTTCTTATTGATTTAACCTGTATTTCGAATTGTAGTTTTGTTTAATCTTATGCACTATTTGTTGCTTCGGTTACTGCTTTATCCCGTACTACTAAACAAATTGAATACCTACAATAAAGAGACTAGTTGTAAACCCTTTCAATAAAATTTATTGTCTTCCTTATTACAACATGTAAAGGTTCCGCTGTAAATTTTATTGTACTTCGGACTTTTAAAAAGCTTCCCAGTGTCCCTTTTATTTAATGTATTTTAAAGTTCGGTTCACTAATCAGGTTTTTAGAGGAACGTGAATTATAACTTTTTTAATTTATATTGGTCTTATCCTTGTTCATGGCGTTGAATATATAAAATAAAAGCACAGACGGTATTTATCATGAAACTTTCAATGACACTATAAAATTTCTAATAAAAATACAAATATAATCTGATTGTAAAATTCTTGGATAAAACAAATAAAAATATTTTCTTAATATGGTTTAGCTGGAGGTGAGTTTTGTTAATACCCACATTTTTCCATGTATTTTTATTTCACTTTTATGTGCAGACTGTTGAACTTTAATACGACTAAAAGGTCCATAATAATCTTAGTTATTTTGCAGAAACGTAGCATAAATAGTATTAAATGCGATCTCCATTGCATCAAAATTAAAACGGCTTAGTACAAAACTCCAACACATTAGTGAGAAAATTAAAATAAAATTAACAGGAGCCGACAACAATGGGTAATCGCTCTTCCGTGCCGTTCCACCCCAACGATCATCTTCATATGAAATCACAAACAACAATTACTTCTCTTTGGGTCTCCATCCAGTACGATGTTTATAATGCATTATTCTTTTAAGCTCTCGTTTGCATATCAACCTAGTTTTTTTCATTATACTCATTCCTGTGAACATTTAAGTTATATTTTCTACAAATTTTATTTTGCGTCTCAATTTAACGATAATAAATTGGAATTTGTTTATGAAGAAAAATACATTTTGAACATTCCATCTTTCTTTTTTGTATAATTCTGACTAGCAATTTACGAGATAATGGCCGTTTACAGACTTTGGTCCACTATGTATATCAATAATTAAAAATAAGTCATCCAATGATCTAAAAAAAATATTTAAAATTATTTTGGATAACATATTCAAAATGCTTTTATCCCACTCCAACTTCTTTAATTGAGTGCCAAAATAACACTGAAATAACAAGGAACTTCTTTGTAATATCAGGAAGGAATTAAACAGAACTAAATCTCTCTATAATTACTGACTTTATTAGAATTTTTTTTACAAACAGTTTGTGCAAAAATGTTTACATAAAATATTAGTCTCATTTAATTATAATAAATAACATTTTTAATGTAATTATTTTCCTCTCGGCTAAGAATTTAGTACAGACCAGCTTTCACCAGGCCATTGCATGTGAGAACGCAATAAATTTTTTAGAATCTTTGAAAAGACCAGAAAAGTATATACGTAAATACGGAGAAAATTACAGTAAAGAGTAAAATTCATAATGCTTGATAAGAAGAATAGAAAATTGTTTGTGGCAGAGCCCAGAAGAGAATTGGAAAAGCTAGATTTCGATGCAAGTGGCATGAAGATGGCACTAATACAACATCTACATGAGTATTATCACAGTCAAAGCACAGATTCTTAATTAACAGAAGTCGAAAACCTCTTTTAAAAGGCCTTTAACGACCAGTTCGTCCAGGTCTTCCAGCAGACATTCATTCAGCGCAACGAAATCTTCCATTAGATATTCTGTAAACCCTATGAGATCTCCCAACAGATATCCCAGAAAAAAGAATAATACAACATCTAGATAAGTACTACCAGAGTCAAGGCATTAAATCGTAATTAATAGAAGTCGAAGACTTTTTTGGAAGGCCTTTAATGACCAGTTCGCCAGGTCTCCCAGCAGATAAACAGTCAGCGCCAACGAAATCTTCCTGCAGGTATCCTGTAAACGCTATGAAATTATCGGAGCTCCTCTAGCAGATATCGCGGCAAAAATATTAATACAACATCTACATTAGTAGCACCAGAATCAAGACATTGATCATGAATCTATAGAAGTCGAGGATTTCTTTTAGAAGATCTTTAATGACCAGTTCGCCAGGTCTCCCAGCAGAAAGATAGTCAGCGCAATAAAATCTTCCAGCAGATATCCTGTAAACGCTATGAGATCTCCCAGCAGATATTTCGGCACGAAAACCAATTCTCGGAGCTCCTCTAGCAGATATCCCGTCCAAAAGACTACTACAACATCTACATAAGCAGCACCAGTGTCTAGTCATTGATCATGAATCTATATAAGTCTAGGCTTCTCTTAGAAGGACTTTAAATAGCCAATTCGCCAGGTCTTCTAACAAATAGACAGTCAGTGCAATGAAATAATTCAGCATACATCCTGTAAGCGCTACGAGATATTCCAACAGATATCCCGGCAAAAAAAACAGTTCTCCCAATTCTCCTAGCAGATTATTTCTCAGCTATATCCAGCCAGCGTGATGAGATCTCTCAGGAGAAAGTTTAGAATACGAGCGGAGATGTCTGATCAGGAAGAAAAGTTCTCTTAAAGAATTCACGAAATACAGCAAAATTTACGAGAGAGAACCTCCCACTAGTCGCTTTACGGACTCTGGGAAAGAGAATTCAACTCGATAATTGAAATGCTATAATATGTAGAATCTCCAAATCCAGTATAAAACAATTGAAGATCGAGCTTCCGGCCAGACCTTAGGCAATGAAAAGCGAAAGGAACCCAGCACCACTGAGGAAATCAGAACAATTAAAGCACCGTAATGTCAACAACCTATCCAGAAACCTTACCAACCGAATTGCTGTCATTGTGGTCCCCAGAAATTGCCTACCAAAAATATTACGTAACCTTCACGATGAAACGAATGTCTGGAGGATACTTAGGAATCAAGAAAAAATTGCGGAAAGTACGTAAAAAAATTCGTAATGCTTGGTAAGAAGATTTGAAAATTGTTTGTGGCAAGCTCAGAAGAGAGCTGGAAGAGCTAGATTTGGATACAAGTGGCACCAAGATGGCACTAATACAACGTCTACATGAGTACTATCAGAATCAAGACATTGATTATAAATCAATAGAAATCGAATACCTCTTTTAGAAGGCCTTTAATTACTAGTTCGCTCAGTAGATAATCTCTCTTTATCCAGCAAGCGTGGTCACATTTCTCAGCAGATATCCAGCCACTTAAAGAAAGTGAGCGGAGATGTGTGAACAGGAAGACGAGTTCTCTCAAAGAATTTATGAACTGGAGCAGAAGTTAGGAGAGAAAATCGCTTTATGGAAGCAGAGAGGGAATACAACTTGATAGTAGAAAGGCTAGAATATTTTGAATCTCGAAATCCCGCATAAAATAAATGAAGGTCGACTTTCCGGCCAGTCCTTAGGCAATAAATAGCAAAAGGAAATCACTACCACCGAGGAAGTCAGAATAAAAATTAAACCACCGTAACGCCAACATTCTTTTAACAAGATCATACAAACTGAATTACTCTCATTGTAGTCCTCAGAAATTGCATACTAGAAATATTACGTAGCCTTCATAATAGAACGAACGAACATAAGAGTGAAGAAAACGTTGCGGAAGGTACGTGAGAAGTTCTACTGACTTAACTGCCTAACGAGATAAGTTGTTGGTGTCGAGAATATATTACCTGTGCGGTGAGCAATGATTTATTGAGGTTTTAAGGGATTTTGAGACTCAGGTGAAATCAGAATAGCATTTTTTCAACAACAAAAAACAGATTCATTACAAAACTCCTAAACTACTAACACCTCAAAACCTGTAATTAACTAACTTCGTTTTCTCTTCTTGTTTTCGCTTATGAAATTCAATATTTATAATTAGTCGTATTGCACTTAGATTATCGATACAGATTTTGACCAATATCTTCCATCAGCTGGTTAAGTGTAGCGTGAGATGCTGCCATATGTTCAATCTATGTCTTAAATGATGACACGTTTTGTTTTCTCTGGCTATTCCACATTATTGGACCACCATTAAATTTGAATATATATTCAGCTTTAGATCGTCCCATAATTTGTAGTTCTAAGTAATTTGATTATTCTCTTTACGTCATTCCAATGAATTTGACTATGATTATTAAGATATCCACTTACAGGAAACATATTTGGTTTTGTTACGGTAGCAGCAAAAAGGAGGCTGCCTACAGCCTCTCGATAGGGCTATTGACCAACTAATAATCGCTAAACTCCAATATTAAGTTTGCATTCAAGTTTTTATTAGTTGATTTAATATAGTTAGTTGGTTTGGTAAGTGAAAATACCATTTTCCTTTTGCACTATTTCCATGCCTACAAAGTAATTTGGTTCACCAACTGTACCTTGCACTGTAGTTTCCTGGACGTCCCCCAAATGCAGAGTTATTACCTAAAATGTGATAGAATTTAAGTTCAAAAAATTGGCTCCAATTTAGATAATTTTTGGTATATATACTAATTTTATTGTAGTTAAGTATTTTATGTTTACTTACCAAAAAGAAGTTATTAAAATTTTAAAATGAAAATTGAAACTATCTGCTTGTGAGTCTTTTTGCCACTTTTTGACATGTCACAAAAATCTTGAAATGTTTTTAAATAGTGCGACATGCACCACTGACATCTCAAAAACGACTGACGTTTCCCTAAATTTCGAGTCTATTTTTCCGCTGTGGATTCATGGCATTCTAAATTAACAAAAATTCATGAAAATGACGTCAAAATGTCAAAAATTTCTAGGAATTATTTTACTTTAATTTAAAATATTCAATTATAATTATTTCTAGTACAGTTTTACAGCTTTTTTATATTTGACCTTTTTCTTTGTTCAATATTCAATAAATTTTATTATAATAATGTTTTATACTTCTTTTAAACCTATTTTTGAATCTATATAATTTTTTATTTTTATAAAATTATTATGAGAAATATTACACAATTTAACTAATTTCTAATAAATATTATTATACAGTTTTCCTTCTACACTGCATTTTTTTTACCTATTTTAAACATTTACTTCTGTCAAACTGAATCATTTTATATCTGTCACTGTTTCAAAATAGCTAAAATTTTTCTATAAATCTATTAAATGATGTGATTAAAAAACTATATGCTGAACATGAAAGAATTCATGATCATTTTTACATATTTCAATTTCTGAAAAATTTCAAAAATCTTTCATGGAGTCTCTTGTCATTAAAATATGCAAAACTTTATTATTGGTTTTTTTCTAGCAAATTAGATTATAAAGGTTTTACTTAATTTACAATTGGTAACATAAATTATTTCTTAAAAAAATGAAGTTTAAATATTATAATTAGATTGTTCATCTCCTATCACGTTGATTTTTTTTATACGCACAAAAATAAAATAAATAGTTCGAATCATAATAGAAATTAGATACAAATCTTCAGTTATTATTTTTTTCTCATTTTTGTCGACCAAATGATATTCTTGCTAACCAAACTGTAGTCCTTATCAAAAACAATATTTGCAATCATCTGTGACTATCTAATTCATATATTTCCCATATTACAATCCCTTTCTGTCCAATTTCAAATTCTTTTCTATTTTCTGTTCTCCAAACGCTGGTTTGTCATTTGGGCTTGAAATTAAATTAGAGCCTACGTTTGGCTACTGAAATTAGTGGCTTGCACTAAACTTTACTCGTTAGAACGACACACGGTATTACTCTATTTAGCCTTGAGTAACTTGCGTGCGCTTTATTATATGTAATTATTATATTCCAGGTTTCTATCCTTGCCTGAGGATACTTCCTAAATTTCTGGATGTAAAAGGAATCGCATATACGGTTGGATAGGAGGTTTTTGTGCGGTCTAATTTATTATAACATAGTTATTTATACAGCTGTAGGATTTGGTCTGATACAAAATGATAAATAGGACATTTTTCCCGCTCGTGTTCAAATAAAATTATAAAATACTGCCAGTGTAAAATACTCGAATAATATTCTCACCAGAGACTTTGAATGGTGTGCAGTTCGCAAAAACCACTAAATTCAAAATATAATTAATTGCCTATATTATTAATGTAGATAATTATAATAATTTTTTAGATATTTTAATAAATATAGTAAGACAGTTAAACATTTTGGAGAATGTACTAATCATAATGATTTAAATGTTAACACTTAAAAAATTAATGAGGTAAATTCTTTGACCTCTACTAGTATATTTTAAGATGAGAAAAAAAACTAATTTTAGGAATAGGTCAATGAAGTAAGAAAATTAATTTTTACTTCAAATGCCAACGTTTCGGTCGCTTTATTTGGCCATCGTCAGGACTCAAAGTACTAACATCTCGAAGTCAATTTGTGTCATTTCCTGCATTACTAGTCTAATAGGATTTTGCGAAAAATGTATTCAAAATTATTTAGAAAATCTAAATTTCTGATTTATGTATATTGATGACCGATTCTAAATTTTATTTCATGCAACAACTAAATAATCAAGTATAACATGGGCTAAAGGTTTTTATTTTAACTTATTACAAATATATCCTTATACATATAAAGTTACTCTTTGACTTTCAAAGTCTTTATAAACACATATTTACGATAAGGAAAGGACAATTTATATAACCACCCTGTATAATCAAAACATTTTCGTATAGATGAAATAATTCTTGAGACAAAATAAAATATTTCAGTGAAAATCGTACGTCTCCAACTTGCTTTTAAAATTTATAAGCTATTAAAAAGTCGAAAAATACAATCAGGTATAGAATTTAAAAATATAATAAATAATATTAGGTTTGTTTTAAAATAATCGCGTTGGTGTCTACTTCCGGTATAACGCAATGTGCGCTATTAATATTTATAATATATTTTAAATCAGTCTTATCAAAAAAAAATACCATTTCATATTTCATACATTAAATATAATTCCCAAAAATTTTAATGAAAACCATTCCGCCATGCTACGTACATGCAGCGATTACAGTAGAAACAATAAATGAATTCTTGATTCACATTGAGTTTTAATGTCTGATTTATATTACAATGAAACCAAAATTACAAAATTTTTTGAAACATTATTCAAGTAGATGTCAAAAATATATTTTTCAACTCATTACTTTGAGTGAATACCGATGTTCTAAGAACTAAATATTTTCTTTTATTAATATTATTACTGCATTTCGTACAAAGACTGGCATTTAATAAAATTGAGCCCTTATTGAATCTTTCTTGATATCAAGCTTCAAGGAGTTACTAAACTTTCTTTTGGATGGACAGTTTTTACAACATCCCTTTTTCTGATTGTTATTGGATTGGGTTTATTGCCTCTTTTATTACTTAATCTTAATGCTTAATAAAAGAGCATTTCCACATTGCAGCGTATACGATACGGCGGCTGAATTTTTATAGTACATTTATTTTCATTCCGGGTTTTTTCGGAAAGTTCAGTTGAAAGTTATCAGGCATAATTTGACTTACAGATTCCGGTTTTTTATTGTTATTTATGAGCGGGGAAAATTTGCACAAAGTGAAACTTTTCAAAAATTCGGTATTTTCGTAATAAATAAAAGATTTGACAATTTGAAGCAAAATAAAAATAAAAATTTTACCAGAATTTCACGTAGTAATTTTGAAAGAGAATACGAAAGAAACAAGATACTTTAGAATGAAATCGCTGTCAACCTAAGTATGTAACAATTTTTAAAATATAGCCACAAATTCCAATTTGTCACCGGCCAGTAGTTATGGTCCTTTATTTTTTAAATTCGTTGAAAAATTTCTTTTGTTCCGCTATAGTTCATGCTAATAAAAAAATAGCTTCAAATCAGATAAATTTGAAGGAATTCATAATATTTTAGAGAAGCACCAGTGCAACCGCCAAAAAATGAAAAAATCTAAAGATGGTATGCATTAAGGAGTTAAAGTATTTTGAAAAAACATACCCACTACTTAGTTTTTCTATGCCTATCTTTCGTAGATTTTAAATAATTTGATTTTATAATTATTTTTAAAATTAATTGTTTTTTGTATAAAAACCGACGGTGACAACTCAGTTTGTTCTATTTAAGCAACAATAATAGCATGTTTAAGATATTCGAATATTTTTTTTTTAGAAACTAATTATAATTTATGTAAATATAACAAAATTGTAGAAATAATTTTCGTTTTAACAAAAGATATCTTAAAAAATATTTAACAAATAACTGTTTGCAAAAACTTATGTTAGTTACGAAGACTCCAAATAGACTGTTTAGGATGTTGTTACTTGGCTGGTTGTTTTTTCCAATAAATATATGAAAGAATCTAAATATTAGTTTCAGGGGGTTTAACCAACTACGTAACATGATTAGTGGAAATTAAAGAGGCCGAAGAAAAAACAATAACAAGTTATTTATCTAAAGAAAACAACTAGTATCTAATCTAACAAATTTACACCTTAAGTAGGTACTATCATGTTTCGATCTATTGAGTTTCCAAACTTGACTTCCTATTCTTTTTTTGTTTTTAAACCAAGAAAACCACAATGCTTATCAATTTTGAGGACTCTAATAAAAATATTTATTTATTATCCGATCGCGACCTTGTTCCACAAATATCGCGGATGTAATATTAAATAAAAAGTAAATATTATAATTCGGAAGTTCTATGTACAGGATGATATTTAACTAAATCCCTTTAAGAATCCTTATTCTTACACATTTATTCAGACTTTACATCAAGGAAATTATGCAACACCTGTAGTAATTGTAAAAGGTTATTAAAAAAACCTCAAGAAAATAACTTGGTGTGATAAGTCTATGTTTACAAAGAAAGAAATGTTCAACCGTCATAACAGCCTCTTTGGAGTCACGTAAATTTTTATCTTACATGGGAAAATATCACTTTTCAGGTATATTTTTCCTTTGATGTTTTTTTGTGTTGTGAAACATAACAAAAGATTCGCTCTAAGGATTTATGACGAAAATTTAAACTGCGTGCGTTGCCATATTATTTTATTTTACCAGTTTACACAATTTTCTTAGTCGAAAGAGTACATAACATAATTGACGATAAATGAATGGATAGAAATGGTCGGTGGAGAGCAAAATTCTTAGGTTTTTTATTGTTGTATTACCCCATTTATTATTAATTTATTATTATTTATTTTTAATTAATATTGTCAAAATTGATCATTGAACATCATTTCTTCCCCTTTGTTTCTTACTAATCACAAAAATAAATAAAATTATACAAAATAATTTTGTTTGAAACCTGAAAATAATAGGATTTTTACTATAGATTTTTCTTCCAATATAATTAATGACATACAGGCTGGAATTTTTTTCAATTTTGACACTAATCTATGCAATAATCAGAACTTCTTAATATAAATGATAAAAGTTGTTATAAACTTTCAGACAAGCTACTTAAATATGTTTTAACTATCCTTAAGGATTGTCATCCATTGATTTTGGAAAAAAAATTGGTTAGCCAAAATTCATCAGAAATTCAAAGGATATCTAAAACTTTTCGAAAATAAAAAAATATTTATCTGTTTGGGAATTATTGTCTAATGAAAAATCAAAACAATTCGGATTCTCGATTTGTAACACTTGTTAATCAATGAGCGGTGTTCTCTCTTCCCATAAGTTTTTCAACATTTTTTAAAGCATTCAAAACTTGACAAGTACTTTCAAGTCCTTTTGAAACATTGTGTATTTTATGATTTTTTTTTACGAAAATGATTATTTTAGTTTGTTTTCTATAACCTTAATTGGTATTTTAGAATATTTTTGGTTTATTGTTGAGAACGAAATTGATTGAAAACGCCTACTAATCTTAAATAATCCTTATGGAACCTATTTGGTCCTGTTTATAAATTTTACTCTTTGTAACATCCTGTAAATCTTTGATAGATGTAATTAATTTTACTGGCATACTTTTTATAATATCGATCCGACTTTGTATATATATATATACACTGTCGCAATTTATGTGTATCAAAAAAATGACAACACACGTAAATTCCTGGATCATCCCTTTTATAACCGAACAAAACGAGTCTTTTTGTTGGGGAAAAGTATGTATCTGTTACGTGCTAATATAATTTATATTACATGACATTTTGTTACGTGCGCGAGTAAAAGGAAGTCTGCTGTTGATTGCTTACGTATTTTCTGGCAAAGTTTTTTGTTTTTGTTAACGCAATACGAAAGAAGTTTTTGCAATTATTTCTTTCATTAAAATGTACTTTATGGTCGGCGTATATTAAAAATGAAAAAATTAAAATGTAATACGTCAAGGGACTTTTTATTTCATATTGTAGCGAAAAAATAATGACGTAGGAAAAACATTAAGTTGTTGAACGGGAAAAACAACATACAGCGGATTATTTTATTAGTAAATATGAACAGAAAGGACCGTAGAAACTGATTAAACAAATATCTAAGATTCTTAAAATAAGTATTAGGGAGAATTAAGTTTCCTAAGCATACCTCAAAATGTATCTTGCCATATTCGGTGTTTTACTTTTTGTCAGGAAAGTTAATATTAAGGTCGTGAGGAAAGTAGAAAGTTTCGAAATACGCGTGGAGTATTAATGAGTTAGGCTGAATAATTTTAGAACAAAGAAAATTGTTTTTAGATTTTTTGTTGTCATGAAAATAAGTCATTAGAGTGGTACAGAAAAAAAAATAACTAATATGGATTTTATTTTTCAGGATTTTCGCTCAGCAAACACCTAGAAAGTAAGTAAATTTTTATAAATAACAATTAAAATAATATTTTATAATTATTAAATTTCTGCTCGAAATTATTGAAACATTACTATGATAACAACAAGTATAACTAATAATTTGTACTTTTGTTTTATAAAGTCTACGGTTAGTCTATCTTCTTTATGTGGCGTTGATGCCGAACTATCAAAAAACTTAAATTCATGAGCATTAATATAAGAGATATTTCAATAAACCTAATTAATTTACTCACCTTGATGCACTCGGTAACAAAGTTATCGTTTCTCACTTTTTGCTTATCCATGTTATTCTATTTCCACATCATGGACATTTTACACGCTGCACAAGCCTTAGTTTCCCGCTAAGAACCCAATTAGTAATTAATTTATAAATAAATCTTTGTATAAATATTTCTGTTAAACAAATAATTAAAGTTTGCTTGCATCGAGGAATGATAAAGTGAATAGTTATTTATGTTATAATGATCAAAATAAAAATCATGGCCACTAGTCGCGAAATATACCGGGCGTTTAGCTAAATTTGATATCAACACGGCGTTTAGAGTCGTGATTCTTTTGATGATTCCAATTATGTAAAAAAATTATCTCATGATATCGTTTTTTCCAGATTTCTTTCAAATTTAAATATTTTGAAACAAGTTAACACTGATTATTTCGAACAATGCCGTCAGGATCATAATGTTGCTACTGAGTTGACAAACAATCAAAAAAGCAATATATCGAGGTGTAAAAAAATAATAGGTAAAGAAAATTATAAAAAAATTAAAGAAACGTCTAATAAAGAATGTCAAATAGGATTAAGCGAAAGAGTATAAACAAAATTAAAATGATTAAGTACTAATAAATTAAAGTTACATACGAACAAAAGAAAATACAAGGTAACCGAAAATTAAAAATAGTAAAAATGAATAATGAGAAAAAGATACAAAAAAAAAACAGAAGGAAGGTCTGTATAACTACGAGTGGATTTCAAAAAATTATTACCAAAACACCAAGGCAAGAAAAAGTTTAACTTTTATACACAGAAAATACACGTCAAATAGCCAAACGTCAATCAGTCTCAGCGAATTCGACAGATACAAAATAATGTATCGCGAGGCGAATCAAATCCACGTTTAAACTGATTTTCTTTTCGATGTCTGTATTTGCCTGTCAGTCGTGGATAAAACAACTATTCGTAGTAATCGGAATGTTGTTAAAGGATAACAACCCATTTAAAAAATATTTTTTCAATCGGTTAAACCCAGTCAAGTACATACAACATACTTTTCATTTAAGTTACACTTATAATTTCAAAAATATTAAAATTGATATTATCGATTTTTTTGTCTTGTATCTTCGAAGCAATAAATAAAAGCTGTAATTAAAGTTTAACAAGTTTGTTATGGTACTGTCTGCAATAACCTATTGTAAATTGTTATTTTACAATCACAGCTTAACGTCCTCAGATAGTACTAATAAGGATTCTCTAATGATTAATTAAATTATAAATGTTTTAAGTAATAATAGAACTAATATTGAGTATATTGTGGAAGGCATACCTATTATTATGTTATAAGTTTCACAAATTGAGATTACGATTTAATTTCTGATGCACTCGAAAACATTTTGAAACAGAATCCCCGAAAGGAGGATTTTGAATCGAAAGTTAATAGAAATTTTCTCGTTGTAGATTACTACGAATATATAAGTGTATATATTAAATTATTTATTCCTAAAACTTTGATATATTATTTATGTAAAGTGCTTGTATGAATAGCATTGAAACAACTTTCTTCAATAATAATATCCTAAAGGATATAGCTTCCGCACGTATTTATTTATACAAATTAACGATGGTAATTCTAGATAACAAGGATTTGAACTTAATTTATGTATGTATTTATGTATAATAAATATTTCAATTTAATGCAATCTATTATAATAATTTAGTTTTATTATTTTCTAAATATATTTATTTTTTTCTCAGCTTTACTATCTAATACTTTATTATAATTCATAGCAAAATCATAATTCCCATTAATAACAAAAACGAAAATCCTTCTTCCTTGAATTTTCCTAAATTTTATTTTGATTTATGTTTATACCCTGGCAAATAAATCTACCAAAATAAAATGTATAAATTTAAA